>CM057045.1:72504414-73894414 GCA_029948455.1 Solanum rostratum | reverse complement strand
TTTTTGGTTTTTTTTGTTATTGTTAAGGTAGAGTTGGCTAAAGTTGATGATATTTATAAAGATGTATGTGAGGTTAGTTTGAAGTGGGATCATTATCCACCATATTTCTAACAAGGATAAAGGAGGTACCACGTATGTTTGGGAGGGTTCTGCGTTATCCATTCTCTAATTATATATACGTGAAAACTATTGTGGAGGTCGCGAATTAAAGTAGAAGGTTAATAGGTTAGCAGGGTCAGGTTGATATCTAGCCATGGGCATTGTAGGGTGTTGTTTTTATCTGTATTATATGTGTTAATTTTATAGTATTTACATAATATTATTATGTGCTAGTTTTTGACATATATAGTTTAGTCCTTTCTTTTTCTTTCATTTTTGTCATATCTAGTTTTATTCCACCTATGAGTTATTGAGACGAGGGTTCCCAAGAAACAACCTCTTTACTTCTGTGAGGTTGTGGTAAGGTCTGCGTACATTATACCCTCCTCAGACTCCACTTGTGGGATTCCACTGGGTATGTTGTTGTTGTTTTTACTTTATAGATAAAATTGTTAATTTGTTTTTGTTGGTTAGGGTGCACTATTACGAGAATCTAAGATATAAATTTGATCGAGGTTTAATCTTTGGACTCTTTTCATTAATATAAACCCATTAACTTTCTAACCTCAATTAAAGAGATGCATTCAATCATTATCGTATTATATGAGTGTAGATTTACATATCTATATTTAAGTATTTTCTAAAAATATGTAACATTAATAGATATAATTTAGGAAGGGAAACATGGATAATCCAGGTGAAGATTGATAATAGAGAGACAGAGGGGTGGGGGGTGGTAAGTTGAGAACCTAAAATGTCCAATTGAGATAGAACAAAAAAGTAGCCATTACAGATTGCTATTTACAACAATAAAAACATCAACACAGAACGATAAACAAGCAATTGAGAAATTACATAAAGAAACAGAAAAATAAAAACCAAATTAATACTAAAGAGGAAAAAAAAACACAAATTCATGGAATATTTATACTCATAATTCCAGCAAGCCCTACATCTTTGTGATTTATATCCTTTGGACTACTCCAGATTAAGATCATTTTATCCTGCCAAAAGGACAAACATTTAATTTATATGATATTATAGCAAAATAATATATATAGTATAAGCAATTAATACAAGTAAAAAACAAATTGACTAGTACATAGTATAGTTTATTACTATTCCCAAATAGTTCACCAAAAAAAAAGTACAAAATAATTCAAATTTGTTTGATTACGTATTAAGCTACTCCTACTTATTAAACATATATAAATTGCTATTATTATTATGATACATACTAAGAATGCTAATTTTTTTTAAAAATAATTGCACAATTTATAACCTATAATATAGTCTAGGTTAGTTGTCATCGTATTATCTAATATACATCTACAATTACCTTATAAATATCTTTCTACAATCAATATATAAAACTTAAACTCGTACCAGGGCATTTGACATATGGAGAAAAAGTGAAGGGCAAGGTGATTCCACATTTACGAGGAAGTCCCTTAGCTGTAGCATCTGATCAGATTCTCAGATTTTTGATTGCTGATTGAACACATCTACAAACAGCTGCCCTATTACCAGTGTTGTTTGCGATCTGTGAAAGAGTTGAAACTCCAGCACAACATGTGGATGGAGGAATCCCAATCACCCCACTCCCGCCTCTGAAGAACACCATACATGGTCTTAGAGCTTCTACTACGTTGTCACACTTAATGTTTTCAGCGAGTGTGGTGTAGGTTGGGAGGATCAAGAAGAAGAGTATCAAAACTAATGTAAGAAAAGGATATGTAGGCTTCATGGTGAAGTACAATTGAAGGAAATTGATATTGAGATTTTTTTTGAGTTTGATTTTATTTTTTCGAATTGTGTGTGGTTTATACAAGTTTTGAAGGGGACATGAAGACAAATAAAGTTGTTGATTGATGACGATAACCGATTAGCTAAGACGGCGGAGAAGATGAGAATGAAATGCGTAGATTGTGGTTAATGAAGTGAGTGAAAAATTAACGAAGATTAACGTAAGATAATTTTTTTTTTTTTTTTTGCCTAGAGTGGAACTACACTATTCCAGTTGCAGATCTAGCTAGCTATATAGTGTTGATTTATGAAAATTTAATAATATTAAAAAATAAGTTAAATAATTCATTGTGAATTCAGTAGTTATTGTGTATTGACTTGAGATTTTATTTTAAAAATTTATAAATTTCGATTTTGATTTCCACTTTGCATCATAACATAGTAAAAATTATACTTTATATATATTGTAAAGTAATTGAGCTTTACGTAACTGATTGAATTATTTTAATTTTACTAAAAAAAAGCTAGCATGCATGCATATGTAGCTGATGGAGGATTTTCACGTGCAGTATCATGTTAAGTTTGTTCGTACTCGAGTTAGTTCCCCAAAAAAATGAATTATGCGGCGCATAGTTATCTGTGTCTCATGTGTTGTTTGTTAAATTTATCGTATTTACATAATATCATGTGTTTTTCATTAGTAGTCGCTCTTCCTATTCCTTTCTTTTCCTTTCCTTTTTGTCATATCTAGTTTATTCTGCTTATGGGTTGTTGAGACGAGGGTTCCCAAGAAACAACCTCTCTACTTCGATGAGGTAGTGGTAAGGTCTGCGTACATTCTACCCTCCCCAAACCCCACTTGTGCGATTCCGCTGAGTATGTTGTTGTTGTTGTATAGTTATCTGTGTCTCCAAATTCAAATATATTTTAAAATATTTTGAATTTAATTGTTGTGATTTATAATTTTTTTTAATATAATTTTTACCAAAACTAAATTACTTTTGATCACTTTAGTACTCTGAACCTTGTCACATAATCTATGTTCAAATGATGAGTTCGACTCTAATCACCCATTAAAAAAATCGATGAGTAACATAGACATTCTTAAATTTTCATAACATATATAGTGGATTATATATTTATTACAACGTAAGCTCAGGTCGTTTAGAATGTTGTAACAAAAGTTATTGCATTTTCTCCTCATCAGAGAAAACACAATTTATTACATGCAGAACACAAGTGCAAAAACTCTCAACATCTACATAAATTCCAAATAAAAAAAGAAAAAAAAAAAGACACAGCTGTATGCATCCAAACAATTTATTTACTACTGTGTGTGTGTATATATATATTCCCCATGCCAAAGAAATGTCTTCTATATATGGCATCCTTAAAACACTTCAATTGATCCTGCAAGAGAAGCAACAAAGTACAAAATTATCAAGAATGTTAATTTGTTGTGCAATATGTTGTTCATGGACATCGTACCACCTGATTTAATGTTTCTAACTCATCTAGCATATCCATTTTTTCTTCTTTTATTTTGGAAGTGTTTGATACGATAAAAGTTATTAGCTCATGAAAAACATGTTTGCCCAACTTCGGACAAGTTTGGGTGAGTTTAACACTACCTACTTGTTAACTCAACTTATTTTAACGTATATGTATAGCTCGATTTAGCCTATCAAAACATTGGACTGAATTGTGTTACATATGTAAGTCAAATTAATCCATATCACGAGCTCTTGTCAAATAGTATTTTAAAAGAAATTTTTTATTTGATTTGAGTTATGAGTGATGACCCAATATTGTTTCCCTCTTGACCAGGCCATCTCAATATGGATTTTCTGTAAACGTAATTTCATCGATTTGTATACATTAGTATTAATTTGTAATATATATTTCTCTCAAAGTATACTTTCTCGCACCAACCAAACATTAATTTTGAAAACTATAATATTGTAAAATCACCAAAGAGTATGGTCGTAGCAAACACACTAATAAAGGAAGAGGAGAGTAATATTAGTATTACTTGGAGCAGTCAACAGTGGGTGAAATAGTGAAGGACAAGGAGATTCCACAATTCTTAGGAAGACTTTGTGCTAGTTGAGAATTAATGTTGATTTTTTGAGATGCATTCTTAAGACAAGTGCATGCAGCCTGCTTATCTGGTGCAGTTGTTGCAGAAGAAGCAAGAGATTGACAACCAGCACAGCAAGGCTTTGGGGGGTTCCCACCACTGCCTTGTAAGTAGCTGAGGCAGGGTCTGATTGAGCTAATCACTGTGCCACAACTGATTGCACCTTCTGAACCTGGTGCAATCAGAGAGAGAATGAAAGCCATGATTAATGATACTAGTAATAATTTTGCCTGGATTGAGGTATTCATGGTGAATTAAATGATTTTGAACTTCTTGTTGAGAGTACCCTGTTTTTATAGATGAAATTTGAGAAAGCTCACTAGCACAAGTAAATTTATAAAAATGAAAGATATGTTTGGTTTAAGTGATTGAGTGCAAGAAATTATTGATGTATTTTCTTGGTTAAGATTGGGTATAGTTTTCTGGAAAGTCAAAAGTTTGGTGCAATTAAGAAGTTCCATGTATTCAACATAATGGCCAATTTACATTTCACTTGTCTATTTGGTAAAAACACAATTTGTACCAACAAAAATAACAATTTTTCTATATATACAATCATACTAGCTATTTAACACGGTGAGTGGAGCAAACTTTGTCTAAGGGAAGATAATTAACACGGTGATAATAGGCCTATTTATTTTACAGATGTATAATAAATACATCAAATCCCCTAGGCTAGCTTTTTCATGTGTTTACTTTTTTTTATTGAATTCCCCAAGAAATTCTTAGACTTGGACTCGGAAAAGTAGAGATAGGAAAAGCAGCAATGTAAGAAATTCCCAAATTCATTTACTTAGTAAAATGTTGGTAAAGTGGTGACAATAGAAGGTAACATTGCAAGAACTGGATCTGAATATAGAAGATAATACAGAGAAATGATCCCCTTTACAGTTTTGAATGAAAACTGAGAGGATCTGAAAAAGGAACTGAAAAAACAGAGACCAGTACGTACACTGATGAAGAATCAGCTCGTAAATGAATGAACTGTGTTACACATGCCAGGGTTTTTGATACACCAAAGTGGCTGAATCGGTTCTGCACCTATTCCCCTATAAACCATTCTGTACCTCCATTCAGTCAGTCGATCAGTAGCCTCTGCGTACCTCTTCATTCCTGTTTCATCGCGATTCCCTGACCACAAGGTTTCTGCCATTGCTGATGCTCTTGGCCAAATCCTCGAGTCCATAACAGTTGAATCAGCTTGTTCAGACCATAATGCTACTTCCCCTCCAATTACCAATTGAGCCTCCTCATCGGTCAGGCCATAGGTTATATCATAGTTGTAAATGGTTTCCCAGGTCTTGAAAGGCCCACACCAGGATCCACCATTGCCTTGGTCGGTACCTGGTGGCTGATCATAACGGCTGTCATTCCCAACGAAGCTTCCATGGCCACAATCCAAGTAATAGTAATTTGCAGATGACACAATGACACGGTAGCCAGAAGTGACAAGCTGCTTTGTATTGTTTGGTTCATTATTCCAAGTTTGCATAATAACATTCTGTGGAGAAAGCAGAGATGGATCCACTTTCACATTAGCACTCAATATAACATCCTCCCAGTAGACCACCGTACGGTTGTGTGAGAGGATTACAGGTAAGGTATTATTGATAAACTTCTCAAGTAGCTGACTGAGAGTTCCATTGCTAGCAACAAACTTTTGGACTGATGGATCCGTATTCCAACAGTTTGAATTGATCTCATCTGCTCCCCCGTGAAAGAGTGAATCTGGAAACATGGCGATAGTGTCCTGGATGACATTCCTGACTACTTCATAGGTCTTGGGAACCAATGGGTTCAGTTGCCCAGTGCCTGGTTCAGCTGCAAGAGCTGGACTACTTCCAGCGGGCCACCAGAACATATTTGCACAAGTGACTATCTCAGGGTAAGCTTCAGCCCATGATCCTGTATGTGCTGCAATATTTGTGAAACCGGACAAACTTCAGAAATTTGATAGTGTTACCAATACACTCTTCTTCTTTCCTATTTCCACAAAGATTCAATATGATGTTCTATGTTTAACAAAAGACATTTAGATCCTTTACAACATGATATTACCATCTTATATGGAGGATTATAGCATTTTGCCTCTGATTTGGGTTATGGAATTTTGGTGAAGATCAAGAATTTGTAGTTATTTGCGCGCCATGTAAACAAAATTGTCAAAGTGCTACAAACGGAAATTCACCATAACTGGGGCCAACTGTCAAGACTGTGATAGTCAACCTTCTAAACTTTCGCTCAAATCTCATTGGAAGTATAAAACATTTTCTCTACATTTTTGTACATATAACGAAAGAATCTTTTATTGGTATTAACTATTAACAAGAGTACTCAACGCACTGGAATCATTATTTTCTCGTGTTTCACTCCCTCCAACAACAACATATCCAAATACAACCTACAAAGTGGGATCTGGGGAGGCCTAGATAGAGATAGAGAAGCTATTCCAATAAACCCATTCCCTAAATGACCTGCTTTGATTTCTTTTAGTTATTAGGGGTAGAAGAAAGGAGAAATGGGGGAGGGAATTACAAGGTGAGATCACAAACTTTAGTAATAAAGTGAAAGTCAGGTAGCTAACTAACTAACTGAACACAGAGATTCTCAAAAATAACTTCTTGATTAACCATAAAGGATGAATTAAAGGTGAACGAATGAGTAACATAAAAAGAAATTTCAAGTTTATAAGATCCTACTTTAAAGTTGCTTTATTTGAGCCGAGGTCATTTAGAAACAATCACTGTACTTCCTCAAGGTAGAGATTGCATACAGCCATGCACATCCCCTCCTTCCCCATCACATCCCACTAGTTACCCTTGGTATGTTGTCGTAGTAGTAAGTTTACAATGATCCATTTGAAAAGCGGGATCTTCAAACTATTTTATGCCTAGTCATAGACTATTTGAAAAAGCTAGCGCTTGCTCTTGCTCCTTTGAAGCTAATTGAATCGTTATTTCACAATGCTATAACATTTTCAACTAATATGACAGAAGAGCAATAAGGTTTAGACTTTAGCTGTGCCTAAATGTTTTGGTTTCCGTGAATTGTTCATACGTTTAAAAATATTTATACATTTTCATTTGCCAGAAGAAAAAGTACAACATAAATTCATGAAGGACCCATTAAGTTCAAATAAATTAATGATCCCCATGTTCTGATAAATAAATAAATTAATAATACTTCCAAAAGTCCATTCTTGTTCCGTTTTGGAGTTACCTAGAAATTGTAAATTAAGATTATCCATTCATTTATTTACTTTTCATGAATCAAATAGGAACGTACCAGGCATGTCAATTTCAGGTACAACCCTAACTCCGTGTTCCAGACCATATTCCACGATCTTCTGTACGTCCGCCGGCGAGTACATCATCTCATTGCCGTACGCTCCTTTCCCGGCGAGTTCCGGTTCCGACGGAACCACAAGAGGAAATGAATGTGAATCAGTTATGTGCCAGTGGAAAACATTCAACTTGTTCATGCTCATAGCTTTAATAAGCCTTAACAAGTGATCGACTCCGTAGAAGTTTCTCGAAGTGTCCAACATCACACCTCGGTGAGTGAAAATCGGCAGATCTTTTATGTACACGCCGGCTGCGACTCTGGTAGGGTTTCCGTACACGAGTTGTGAGAATGTCTCCAGCCCTCGCATGGCTCCCCATACGGTCTCCGCAGTGATGTAGGCGTAGGCGGCGGAGGAGGATAAGACGACGGAAGGTGTGGAGAGAGAGTAGGACTCGTCGACTCCGTGAGCGAGCGGCGAAGTGATATCGGAGACGGAGATAATGAGGTTTTGTAACGGAATTGATGAAGTCAGGTTGATCTCCGGAGTGATGATGGGACGGTAGTGCTCGGAGAGAATGAGGTGGCGGTAACGGTGAACGGCGGGAGTGAGATAACGGTGGTCCGGGTGGGAGATGGTGAAGTTCGGGGAGAGGAAGATGGATTTTGGGTTGGGCCAATGGAATGTTTTGGGCTTGGGCCAGACATTGATTGGGTAATTTGCAGCTGTTGTTTGAGAAATTGAAGTAAAGAATAAAAAGAAGATAATGAATAGTGGAAGAAAGAAGGAGAATGTTTTCTCTCCTCTCATTTTTTGTGAGGAGTGAAATGAAAATACTTGAAGTTGAAGTAAGCCAATTCAAAGATTGGAAAGGACTATTTATTTTGTTTGTTGAATTTAGTAATTACATTGGAAAATAGCTAGGTTGTTTGTTTGATTATGTTTGGAGTCTATATTTTGAGTGGGATGGATGAAAGTGGACTATATAGAAGACTTCATCTTTAAAAGTCTTTGCTTCTAATTTATTGGTTTGTGATTTGAATACCAAGCAATAAAAGTTTTAATTATTTTATCACAAAAATATTAGAGAAAATGTTCATTCAGTCAAAAAAAAATTTATTCAAATATTATTGCAGGCCAAGTGCCTTGTAGCTTTGAAGTGTCATTCGGCCTACTTTTGCTGTGGAAATCCATTTCACTAAGATGTAATAATGGGGCGTTTAAAAACTTTAAATGCTATGAATCTTTTTAAAATAAAAAAAGAAGAAGATAATTTTACAAAAATCAGAAAGAAGTTACATCAAAATAGTATATAAAAAAATTCAAGTAATTGTATAAACATGAATATACATGTTACATAGTTATATATATAAAAAGTTATTCATTATTTTAGACAACATTAATAAATTATATATACATGCAACTATTTTATTGTAATAATCCCTTTTCATTATCCTCTTAGCAAATAAAGAAAAATGACATTTGTAACTTAAAAAGGAAAAATATTTACAAGCATTTTTTTTATAGCCCCATGTTTTTAACTATTCTCGAGTGTTTGGTACCATGAGAGTATATATATATCCTGATGGTATCAAGAAGAAAGAGACAATGTTTCAATGAAACTGCTTAATGCCATCAAAGTTTAATATACTCTGATGGTATCAAAGAGGAAAAAATTATTTGATACGATCAAAGTATATTGATACCATAAGAGTTTAGAGTTTAATAAATTAAATTGCGACTTTAATAAATAAGATTGTGATTTAAATAATTTTATCTTAATTGTTTCTTATATAATTCTTAAAAAAAGGAGTCCAGTATCATAGGGTATTAATATATTAATGAAATATCACAGAGGATTAAGCTCAATCCTATATGATAATAATACCATAGTAGTATCATAACATAGTAATGCTAATGTCATGCGCGAAATAAGGAAAGAGAAAGTGAAACAAGTTAGTAAATAGTTTGGTTTGGATCTCTTTTTCATAAATAGCTCTACAATTAGATCCATTTTATGTAGTTTTTCATATAAATTTCCACGCGATCATACAATATGAAAACTTGAGGTTCTACTTTGGTTTTTCGAATTACTACTTCTTTACTAAATAAATACTAGTCCTCTTAATTAAATTTGTGTCGAATTATTTTTATTTTTTTTAAAAAAAATAAGAAGCAGAAAAATGTTGGTAACTTTAGCTTAAGCATGAATTAGAATTACCTTCTAGATGGAATAATAGAAAGCTTTTACCTTCCTTTTAAGATGCACTTAACAAAAAAATAATACAACGGATTTAACCTAGCTTTTAAGTTTATAAACAAGTCATTACTCCTGATTAGTGAGACAATTAATTAGTTAACAAAGATTGCCGGCCAGCAGCTTAGGATTAGACATACATTAATAAGGTGTATAACATATTGTATACCTCGATGACTTACAAGTTACAACGTAATGTTGGGTGTTTTTTTTTAAAAAAAAAAATGATTCAAAATAGGTATGAATTATAATATCCCATTAAAAAAAATATGATTTTCTAAGACCTTTAATTTGGGACCTTCCTGAGATATTTAATACGGTGCAAAAGCCGGGGCCTGCAGTTTTTTTTTTTAATTTCTTTTTTGTCCCTTTGTTAAAATGTTTTGTTAATAATAAGGGCTGTTTTCACAAATATACAAGTTTGGGGATAAAATTACATGCCCTACCGAACTCATTGAAAAATATCATGTAAAATACCAATTTTATTTACAAATTTAGGAGAGAGAGTGTTTTGAGTGTGATTATTGTGGTGTGTGGTGTGATATAATAGTGATGGAAAATGGAAAAAAGTGTGCTTTTTTTGGTATTTTGGTTTATAAATTTTAAAGTGTAATTTATGGGAGAAAGTTATATATTTGTGTAAAAGATTCTAATAATAATTCGAAAATAAATGATTAATAATGCCCCACATTTCTCCTATTGCACCAAAATGTCCTTACATAAATTTTCAGGTTAAAAGTAATCATCATTAATGAGATGTAATATATAGGGCTTCAACTATTTTAATCCATCTCTATTAATCCAAAATATCATTTAGTTTGTTTATATTACTATTACTAGGAAATTTCATATTTTGCGATTCAATACCTTCAAAAATATCATTTTCTTTGTTTAAAGTTATAATTTTAGTCCAAAACGTACCAAACAATCTCCAATCGATTTCAAATGATTCAGTGCGATCTGTTCATCCTTTAATAATGGTGAATTCTTAGAAATTCATTTGTAACAATATATACATATATATTTGAATGGCCATATACATTGTTACCAATAAATTAGTACCACGTTTTAATTAAAAAATTACAGCATTTCTTAACATGATTTTTGCTATGTGACATTTATTTTAAAGTGAATGGAATAACTAACATTTTTTTGGGTGTCTCTTTTACCAGATCAAACATTCTAAGTTGTCACCAATAATATTTCTACTGCGAAAATTCTGCTTCAACTTTACTCTTATTTACACAGTCAAGTCAAAATATCAATTTGATGGGAGAAAATAGATTATACTATTTTGAATTTTTAAATAAAAATCTATTGACTAAACTTTTTAAATAAACACTATATAAACCCTCTAAGAATTGTGATCGAATTTTTAGCTAAAATTGTCCCTTATTTTCGGAAACACACTTCAAATATAACCTTTAAATTGTTAAAGTGAAGCATATTTTATTTAATAATATAAACTGGATGTACCTACTAAAACTAACGGCAACTATCCAAAAAAACACCATTAAAAATTGGTAAATTTGGAATATGCAATATGGAGTTATGATTTGAAATTAAATTCATTTGAGGTTTAATTTTAGGAAAAATATAAGTATGTTTATATAATTTCATATAATCTCGACTAAATAATACAAAATTATCACACTTATTGATACAAATTATAATCCCTACTTCTCCATGTATCGTAGTTAAAATCCTCCTATCTTTTCGACATATATATTAGTTTCGATTTTTATATCAAAAAGAAGGGATTTTTAGTAATTTTAGAAAAGAGTTGATATTAGTTAAAATTAGCTCCAAAAAAGTACGAGATTAATGTATATCCTTTGTAGTTTGACAATATGGTTACCTTATTACTCCATTATATATCTTTGCATTAATCACATAAATCAATAGAGATAAACAAAATTTATTTATTTATTCAACCCTATCTTTAATAATCTAGACATAATTAGTACACTGACCAAACTCGTCATTGAAACAATATGTTCGCTTTTCAAATCTGAATTTAAAACCTATGGATTAGATGATATACGTGTGTATATCTTTTTTTTAATAAAATCAGATATGTTTCGTCAAAAAATTATATTATATATATAAAAAATTATATAAAATATATTATTTTATACATATATATTAAATCTTGCACACTTGGCGTTAATAAAATTTTGACTTTCCCAATGTTGTAATGTACTATTAAAAAATGTAGCTGTTGATTAAAATCGTAATATCCTAAGTTTAATGCAGTGATTTGCCCATTTTCTTCTTGCAAGGCTAATTACTTAAGAGAAATTCAATTAAGAGCTAATTAAATTAAATGGTAAAAGCTTACATTAATATTTGTAACCTCCAAATCTCACCATAATTATAGGAATAATAACAGTAGTTAGTACTACATTTCAGGAAAATTTAAAACTCATATTATGATACAAAATAACCAGAAAATAAGGAACAAGTAAAATCTTCACTATTAGTGCTTAACAACTATATAATATATGTATCCTCCTATTCCATTAATTACCTTTGATTATTCCGCATGGTATTTGATATTCGGAGTCTGATTAAATTCGAATTCCCCCACCTTAGTGCTTGCATTATATGTGTGTATCTGCTGATGGTGAACTCGCCGGTAAGTGGGAGAGCTGCGACGCTATCGACGGCGACGATGACGTCATCAATATTTTTGTCTCAGCTCTATCTGTTACTACGTGTTCTTCTCTTCAAGGTACCATTATTTACCAGAAATAATAAATTTTTTTCATTCAGAAAATATTTCTGTTAGGTATTTTTTTCTATAGAAAACATGTTAGTATTTCCAAAGTTTCGATGTATTATCCGATGACATACCATTAGGCACAAAGCTAGCAGGTTCATTTGCATAAATGGACCTATTTTGGGGGTGGTGTTTACTTTTGATTCCGCAAATTTATGATTTTTAATTTTTATCTTTCAACCTTGTATCTCAGAAAAGAAAACTATTTAGAAAGGGCTATCACCTTCCTTTCATCCCTCCTGTTTTTAACTACTCGCATATTTGATATTAGCAAAATATATATATACTATAATAGTATTAATGAGTAAGGGGCAAATACTACTAATTTACTTTTTGACACTATCAAAATATATATACACTTTGATGGTATCAAAGAGGAAGAAGCAGTGATTCAGTGAAAACACCACTCACTTACTCTATATAAACTCTGAATGAATCAAGGAGGAACATGAAGCGCTTCAATGAAAAGACGGCTCAATTATTGTTTGATACAATATATATACACACTAATGGTTTCAAGGATAGAGAAGTTGTGGCTTAGTGAAAACACTAATTATTTACTCTTTAAAAGCATCAGAATGTAAATATTATGAAGGCATCAAGGAGAAACAGGCAGTGCTTTAGTTCAAAAGACCATTCAATTATTGTTTGATACCATCAGAGTGTGTATGTGTATATATACACACACTTTATAAGTATCAAGAAATGAAAAAATAATTATGACAGCCGGACAAATAATTTGAACCATGAGTCCAATCAAAGTAAATATATTGAATTGTATCTAGTTTGGATAAATATTTTATCTAATAAATCATATTTATGTAGTTTTTCCTTATGTTTAAGAGCAATAATTAAAGACCATTCCAAAATATAAGTGATCCATGCAAAAACTTGGAAAATTTACATAGATATACTATATTAAAAAAAATTTATATAAAACTATTTATAAAACATATGTAATACAAGTTTTATTGACGAATAATATATTTATCACATACTTTAATTTATGTTGTGTTAATTCCTTACCAAATAAGCAAAATATATTTTTAAACACTTATAATATATTTATATTGCATGCCTAACTCATTTTTAATACAAGTGAAAAATTATCATAATATTATTAAGCATTATTATAAATAATAATAAATAAAAATATTACAAAAATCAATAATTATTTTTTTAAAAGTATTTTCACAAGTAATTTTTACCAAAAAATTCAAGCTAGGGGCTTAGTTGGGCTGCTGGGCTGCCTTAAAAATGGAGGGGTTGGATCACGTAAAGAGTAGATCACTAACTTAGTGGGCCTGCCCAAACAAAATTATGTTTAGTATAAATTTGGGGAGTTTTCAAAAATACCAAGTTTTTGGATAAAAATTACATGTCCCTACCGAATCATTGAAAAATACCATATAAAATACCAACTTTATTTACAAATTTAGGAGAGAGAGTGTTTTGAGTGTGATTATTGTGGTGTGTGGTATGATATAATAGTGTTGGAAAATGAAAAAGAGTGTATTTTTTTTGGTATTTTGATAAATAAATTTTAAAGTGTAATTTTGGGGGTGAAAGTTGTTATTTGTGTAAAAATTTCTATAAATTATAGGAATCCCATACTGTTTTATCATAATTTTCTAAAATTTCGACTCTTTTCAAAATTATTAAAAATATCGACTTTTACCTATTTTAATGATACTTGGTATCTAAACGTTGATACCTAAAACTGCATAACTGGTTTATTAAGGTTGTTGCACTAAATTAGGAAAACAACTTCCCCTTCTGATTTTGTGCTCCCTCAATTATCGTTCAACGTTTCAGTTGCATGTCCCCTGTACTGTACCAACTGTATTGTATCAAAACAATATATCTCTTAAAAATATAGGTTTCAACAGTCTGATGCATACCTAAGTATTGTACCAATTGTATTGTATCAAAACAATATATCTCCTAAAATTCAGGTATCAACAATTAGATGCATACCACTAATATGATAGGTAGGTATTAACATTTAGATGCATGCCCCCGGGACAATATGTGAAATATGTGTTTTACTTTTCCGACTTGCATGTCGTTTCCGACTTGGGGATCTTGAAGTTGACGCTGCATCCTTCAATATTTCTTCTTTTCCATGTGCGATTTCACCGACCGGCTCGCCGCAACCGTGGTGCTCGTCGACTTTGGCTGTGTCGGCGCCTTCTCCACTTTCAATCTCGTTTTGGGTAAGCCTCAGACTAAAAGATGGCAACGATTCCATTGTTGATTGACGAAATTGCAAAAATTAGAGGATAATTTTATTGATGAAAGCGGGTAATCGCTTAGAGAGGTGAGACGATGGAAATCAGAATATGATGAAGGCGGCTAAGAGAGAGAAAATAAAAGTTTGAATTTGAAATATGTATTTAAATGGAAAATATTAACTTACACGAGAGAGAGAAATACAAAATTAAAAAAATAAATTGGAAAGCGTGTTTAAAATTAGAAATATGAGAAATTAAATTGTGATTGACATTAATTAGACTCCTACACAATAAAGTAAGAGTAATGATAGCTTTTTATAAAAATACTGATTCTTTAAGTATCAAAATTAAAAGGATAATGATAAAAAATTGGGATTTTTGTAATTTTTATAAAAGGTAGGGAATATTGAAGATTTCGATAAATAAAGTCGTGTAATTTTGTAATTTACCCTTATGTTTATACTAACAGCTTGTTTGGATGGTGGTTTGCCATGGTTTCATAATGCATGGTACTTAATGGTATGGTACGGTATCGTACAGTGCCGTACCATACAATGTTTGGATAGAATGTACGGATTGCTATTGTTCAATAATAATTTGTTGTTTGATTTGACTGTATGGTACTGTATCGTAACTTATAAATTTACAAAAATATCCTTAATTATTATAAATATTTATTTTATCAATAGTTTTTTAATAACTTTTTAAAAAAATAAATACATAGAATTGAGTAGGGAAACATACAAGCTAATATATCTTCATTCTATACAAACAATACAAGAAAATAAAAAAGTAAGAACTTTTAAATAAACGAACCTCAAAAAATACACTAAAACGTAAAAGAAAAGACAGGAGGTGGAAAAGAAGTTTCAAAAGTTGATGCGGAGAAAGTAATAAAAAAATAATACATATATTATAGTAAAGTTTAATAAAGAATAAAGGATAAATTATAATTATTTAAATTTAAATAAGGGTATAATTGGAAAAAAAATAAGAGAACCATGGGATATCACCAAATTGGTGGTTTCAAAAAGTGGGGTTTTCATGGTTACAGAACCATGAAACAAAACCATACCATACCATATAATTAATGAAACAATCAAAACAAACGCCGTTCTCTTAATAACCATACCATACCATACTACGAAAAACCACCATCCAAACAAGCTGTAAGGGTGTGTTTGGTAGGGAGGAAAACATTTATCGATTTTTTTTTTAATTTTTTCATGTTTGGTTATTTAAATATTTTGGAAAATATTTTTAAAATCAACTTATTTTTCTCAAATTTAAGGAAAACGACTTTCTTTAAAAAACCAAGAAAAATATTTTCCAAAACTCTCATCCAATCTCAAATTAATTTTTTTAATCCCATCCCTACAATGACCCCCTTCCCCCCCAAAATTAATATTGTTAAAAATAAAATAAGATTAAAAGTTTATTTTTGAAAACTATTTCACATTTTAAAATTTTTATTTTTCTTACCCCCAAAAAAGAAGGATTTAAATATTTATTTTTAAAAAATTCAATCAGAAACTATTTTCCTAAAACAAAATTTCTACTCTCTAGCAAAAAATAAAAGACATTTTCTAAAAATATTATTGTTCAATAACTAAATAATAGAAAAAATTTCTCAGTCACCAACCAAATATGAGAAAATGAGTTAGAAATCAACTTATTTTCCAAGAAAACGTTTTTCCTCCATACCAAACACAACACAACCTAAATCAATCAATTACTTTTTATGACAATGAAAATTCGTGATTGTTATCTTTTGGGTACGTACAGAATAAAATCTTCGCTCAATAATTCCCGCCGAACAAGTTTGATATAACACCTTCGACCCAGAAGGCCAGTCCCTTATTTTAATGACAAGAGATTTCGAGCTTAAAATTTCCAATACATCATTTCAAGCCTAAATCATTGCCAACCGAAAAGTTAAATCAATCAATTTACTAAGCTGGAATGAATAAAAGTATGGAGTATTATATAATCATAATTAAATAAAAAAAACATGCATTTTGATAAACACATGTCTTTCATTTTACTGGATTGAGATATTATTCTTCTGATTTCTTTCGGAAAAATGTTTTTTTATTCTTCTGATTTCTTTCGGAAAAAAAAAAGGAAAGAATATTTACATGTGTTAAGTGTTAAGTACACGTTTTAATTTACATTATATGTTTTTTTAACATTTTTTTAATTGACATTTATTAGGGTAACATTGTAAAATCATAGTTTAAGTCAGCATATACCTTAAAAAGATTAAATTAAAGAGTCTAGGAAATATTCTTTTAGCAGCTGAAGAGTCAACTGGAAGATATTAAAATAGTTATTTAATTTTATTTGTCTAGTTTAAAGAAAATTTTGTTTATCCTAATTTCAGTATTTACCTAACTTAAAATAACTGAATGAGGTGATATAGTGAAATCATAGTTGAAGCTAGAGCTGTCAAAATGGGTTGGTCTAACACAACCCAACCCTAACAGACTAGAGAGTTAAACGGATTAGGACGGGGTGACCATTTTAACAAAAGGGCCTACAAAATAGACGTCCAACCCAGCCCTACGCGGGCCATGGGTTGGCGCTTCAGCCAAAAGATGAACAACATGAACTTCTTAAAAAGACTATGCAATATTGAGAAACACAGCACCAATAAATACAAAATTTCACATATCCATGAGTTACTCACACTTTAGTAGAATACTTACAAAATAATAATATAGGCAAGATATTATATTCATAGGATTTTTCAAAGTAACATACATTACTTGTTTTTTAATCATAAACAAGACAACAAAAGGAAAAATGAAAAATTAGGGATAACTACCTGCTTCAATGCCTAAAATGAAAGTGAAAAACTGCGGTAAAGTAATTGCTAAGCCACAGAGAAGAGAAAAATGTTATATTAAATGAAAGTAAAATAAAAAACCTAAGAGCTCGTTTGGATTGGATTTTGACTTATTTTTGTTATTTTGTCTTAAATATAAGTGTTTGGAAATACTTTTGAACTTTATTCAAATATTTCAAAATTGCTTAAAAATTCTTTTGGCGTAAAAACACCTAAAATAAGCCAATCCAAATAGACAAGTGATATTCCCTCTAAACTAAAGTTGATAATTATTATTATATCCTTAAAAGTAAAGAAATTGTGAATTAGAAAAATATAACTGAAAATTGAAAATATGTATAAAATTTAGTACCAAATTTAATGTGCACAACATAACGACACGCCAAGCATATTCTTATCAGCACTCTTCATGGCTCCTGCATGATAAAACATAACGTGCAAATGTAAACAAATAACGAGTTTAGCTTTTAAGTATGGCTAACACTTAGCTTGAAGAGTATTAAAACTTTGTTGGGAAGGATGATATGTCATGAGTTATAATGTATTGTATTGATGAATATAATGTTTGAATCAATTGTATCGCTACATAATGTCACGATAAATGTATAATATTTGAATAGATTGTATCGCTACATAATGTCACGATAAATGTGTAACAAAGAATCCGATTCAATTTCCATTTCCCTTCTTCCAAAGCATAAATGAAATTTACTTTTAAGCCCTTTGGACAAATTTATTAAACTGTATTTGTACACCACCTAACTGTATCAATTATTAATCTACGATTATTATCGTCATTATGCTTACAACTGTTCTTTTTTTTTTTGGAATTCATTAGTATTTGTTGTGGAACACAAGGAAACTTTTGAATCTTGTAAAACAAAATGGTGATAAGGTTGAACAAGGAAGGGTAAATGTTGGTCGCATTTGATTTTATGGAAAGATGTTAGTTTATAAAAGTTTGCATTTTGAATTAGCTGTAAATGAAGTAAGTTGAGAATTATGAGATTTTAGGTGCAAATTCTCAGAAAGATAAACAAAAACTCTTGGTAATTTCTTGCCATTTGTCCTAACTTTGGTGGACATAGTTACCTGGTATCTATTGTTGGTGGGAGACGATAGATATTAGGTGAAGTTAGTCAAGATATGCAAAAATTAATCCTAACATCACGATCATAAAAAAGAAAAGAATAAACACTATTCTAATAGAAATTAATACAAAATAATTGTTAATGAATAATGGTGAATTTTGACTGCGAACGCAAAGAGTACATAGCATATCTAAAACGTGTAAAACATCATCTTTCTAAAGTATATTTCTTGCTTGTACGAAGCAGATGCTTGTTGACCTTATCTGATTAAAACCAACACCAAGAAATGTAGTTCTTTAAGATTGAAGTAATCTCCTATGGGAAATTATTAAGCATCACCTCTACCCTTCTTGCCATTGGACCATAATTTGCAATGTGCAATTTGTTGCTCGCTTTAAAAAGCAGTCTGGCGTACAAAACATTCCATATTCATATAGTATTTGAAAAAAGGTCTGCACCCCAAAGGAGTATACTTAGTCGTAGAGGTAGGAACTTTCACTAAGAAAATTCAAAATATAAAAAAGTAAACACATAAAAAAGTCATAAAGATTCAACATCTGCTATAGGTATATATATCCAATAGTTGAACTTATATATTGTTCGCAACAAATTATTCTCATAATGTAAAATAAGCCGCAATCACCAAAATTGAAGTATTTAAGCTGATTTGGTCCTCCTTAATGTATTTGATCGTCAAGAACGTCGGTAGCACTTTGTATTTCGAGTTGATCTTAAGAAGAATGTGTCTTGTTCATTCCGACTTTGAAAAAGAGACAATGTTTAATGTCTTGACCTATTTGTAAATATCCAAAATTTATAAGCGAGAGGTTTCTTCAAGAACATATGTATCTTTTTTATTGGCGTGTGCTAAAGTTTAAGATAGAGTAGCCTCTAAAAAACTCTAGTGTACCTTAGTGGCTGAGGAACATGGATTAAGTTAATCTTGTCAATGCTCATCTTAAATACAACAAAATTTCAATATCAACATGTACATAATATAAGTTTTTAGCGTAGCAAATTTGAATTAACCCATTGCGCCCCTTAATGCAACGTAGACAGCATATACCTAACACACATATATATATATTTCAAATTTGGAAAACTAAGCAGAGAAGCCAAGATTTTGGTAGGTTTTCTCTTGACATTGTCAACAACTAGGAAGATAAAATTATTTTCGTGTATATATATATAAATATATAACCATCACATTAAGGTTTCATTGTAGGACTCACCAATTGAGCTCTTCTTTTAACCATATATATAGCTTGCTAGTTCTTCTTTCACATTATTCAACTTTTCTTTTACAGAACATATTTGTTGCTTCCCTCATTTTATTCCCTGCACTTCCTTCAAGTCATTCCTTGAAAGATTCAACTATGGGGAACATCATCAATAAATGTTCAGAACAAGATGATGCCAATGTGTTACTCCCAATTGATACTCCCTTTAGGTTTCCTTCTCCACTGCCTACTTGGCCATCAGGTATTATTTTATGTTAATCAATGTGCAACCTTTCATCATCTTTATTATTAATGTTGCTCTATTTGTATCTGATCAATTGTTGTAAAAGGCTCGGTTAAAGCACGTTTAAGCCTAAAGCTCGATGATGTCCAAGTTGTGCGCGCTTCACCTTGCTTAGTTGACGCTTTATTGTATGCGTCTAGGTGATAAGGCACACGTATTTTCAGCGATGGACTTCTCTTCAAGAGAACAGTATTACTATCTAGACAAATATATTTGACATAAGTGATATGTTAGTGAAAGAAAAAAGAGTAGTCTGGTGCACAATACATTTCATGTTCACATCAGGTTTGGGGAAGGGTGCATCCCTAGGGTGATGCGACTAATTCCACAACTTGAACTCATGACCTATTGGTGTTTTTCTTTGCTAAAGTCCAGGTTTAAGTCGTATTTTTTCGCTTTTTGCTTCTAGCTACTCTGATCAATTGTTCTGTTTATGTTATTTGTTAGGTCAAGGTTTTGCTAGTGGAGTCATTGATCTTGGAGGATTACAAGTATCTCAAATATCATCATTTACTAAAGTATGGGCTACCCAAGAAGGTGGACCAGATAATCTTGGAGCTACATTCTTTGAACCATCAAATGTACCAAATGATTTCTTTATGCTTGGATCCTATAGCCAACCTAACAATTTGCCCCTTTTTGGTTGGCTCCTTGTTGGGAAAGACTCATCAGGAAATGCTCTAAAAATGCCAACTGACTATACCCTTGTATGGAATAGTGAAAACTTGAAAATCAAACAGGATGGTGTTGGCTATATCTGGCTGCCAGTTCCCCCCGAGGGCTATAAATCCGTTGGCCACGTTGTAACAACATCCCCACAGAAGCCTTCTCTTGACAAAATTCGTTGTGTTCGTGCTGATTTAACCGATGTATCAGAAAGTGATGATTGGATTTGGGGAAATGATGGCTTGACTGTGTACTCATCAAGACCAAAAGACAGAGGAATCAAGCGTCTGGGAGTGTCTACTGGTGCTTTTATGGCTTTTAATAACGGAGCTGCAGCAGATTCACTTGCTTGTTTGAAAAACGTCAAAGAAAATTTATCTGCTATGCCAAATTTAAACCAAGTTCATGCACTATTTCAAGCCTACTCTCCTTTATATTACTTCCACCCTGATGAACAATATTTCCCTTCCTCTGTCACTTGGTATTTCCAGAATGGAGTATTATTATACACGAAAGGGCAAGAATCTACGCCGATTCCTGTCCAGCCAGACGGTTCAAATCTTCCTCAAGGTGGTTCAAATGATGGCGCGTATTGGCTGGACCTGCCAACTGATAATTCAGCAAAAGATCGCGTCAAGAATGGAGATTTCCATGCTGCCACAGCCTACTTACACATTAAACCAATGTTTGGCGCGACACATACTGATATCTCTCTCTGGCTATTTTACCCCTTTAACGGTCCTGCTAGAGCAAAAATCGGATTCATAACAATTCCATTAGGGAAAATTGGTCAGCACGTTGGCGACTGGGAACACGTTACGTTAAGGATTAGTAACTTCAATGGAGAGTTACAAAGTATGTATTTCTCCCAACACAGTGGAGGAAATTGGGTGAGTGCATCTCAGCTTGAATTTGAAAAAGGTAACAAACCTGTGGTGTATTCGTCGTTGCATGGCCATGCTTGTTATGCGAAGACAGGGGAAAATATTCAGGGGAATGGCAATATAGGCTTAAGAAATGACACAGCAAAGGGGCAGGTGATGGACACAGGAGCAAACTATTCAGTGGTTGCTGGTGAATATTTAAAGATTGTTGAGCCAGCATGGTTAAACTATGCTAGAGAATGGGGTCCAAAAATTAGCTATGATATTGCAAATGAACTCGAAAAAATTGAGAGATTTTTGCCTGGAAAATTAAAGAAGGCCATTGAGAAACTTGTGAAAAGTCTACCAAATGAGGTTTTGGGTGAGGAAGGACCTACTGGACCTAAGTTTAAGGACATGTGGTATGGTGATGAAAGGGATTAAATATGGCATGATCAAAATGTTTTTTTTTTCCTTGTGAATGATTGTATTTATCGAATAGTTATTTCACAATTGTATTGTATGCTTTCATTTTAATTTAGAAAGTTTGCTACTGATTAAATTGACTTAATTAGCTTCTGATTGGTTATAGATTTTGAAGTTGAAACTTGAAATATTGAATTTTTGAATGATGCACACATGGGAAAGAGGTGTATTTAGTTGATTAGTTAAAATATGACAGAAAAGCATAAATATATTTCTCAACTTTGCAATTTAAAGCGGATATACCCTTCGTTAAAAAAATTGATACATATATACTCCTACCATCTAACAACTGGTGCATATTTAAAGCATATCCTTGTAAAATGATTTTTTGAAATCATTCTTCCAAGTCATGGAAATTTGAATAGATTTTGAACAAGAATTGTAAGTAAAAATCACAGAAGTAGTTCACTTTTGTAGCTAGCAACATGTTATGTACTTTTATAAAGATAAGTAATGTATATTATTATACACTTTTATACAAATTATTATTTACGTAGGTATATAAATATTGTATAATACTCCATATATAAGGATGTATATGAACTGATGTAAAAAATTGGTTACGCGGGATAAATTAAAAAGGAGGAGAATAGGCTTAACGCCGTTCTAATCATTAAATAAATATTCTTAATATTTGTTTTTAAATCGATAAACATAAGTTATGTCTTATAAGACATAAGTTCAATCTCAGAGCGCTATCCAAATTTATATTACTTCATTTATGTCTCAAGGCACAAATTATGTCTATGAAATAATGTACTAAGCCACAAGTTGTACATATTGAGTTTATAACCCCCCATCAAAATTTTCTAAAAGATTTACCTTGTATGCTCAAGGCAAACATTTGCTAAAATTTAAAAGATTTTTAATGTAAAACTAGGTCATAGTTCAAGGTATTTTAACAATTAAATTTTCATTAAATAAGCGATACAGATAAAAATTAAAAACAACTCTAAAATAAGGTCAATTTGCGCAAAAGACTTGCAAATATATTTAAGTTGATTTATAAAAGGAAAAACATCGTAAATAGGAAAACATATGATATATATTTACATTATATAATTATAGTTTGAAAAAAATATAAATTATAACTATAGTTAAGGTTTTGTTGCTATTTTCTCTCTTCTCTCTTTCTCTCTCTCCTCTCTCCTCTCTCTTTGCAATTTCTTGTCAGATATACAATTACATACGCATACCAGTTGCATATATACAATTATTTTGACAGATATACATAGTCAATTCGACAGATCTATATAGTCAATTCGCCTCTCTCCCTCTCCGACCTCTCTTGCTCGCCTCTCTGCTCATTCTCTCGATCTCCCTCGCCAGATATACAAATATATTTGTATATTAGTTACACATATGCAATTTGACAAATATACATATACAATTCGTCTCTCTCCTCCCTCTCTCGATCTCGCTCGCCTCACTCCTCCCCTCCCGGTCACATAGCCGAGGTTATGCCGTATAATTATGTAAAATATAGCTATTCGGTCATATTAAATTTCAAGCATAAGCTATTTATGAAAATTCCCCTTATAAAAATAACTTTGGAGATGGATAGTCTAGAAATTTTGACCTCCATACCCCAATAACAAACTTCAAATTTTAACAATTTTTGACTTTTCAAATTAAAGATTTGTCCATCAAACAAGAGAGGATCAAAAGTTTTGGCTTTAACATCAACAACTTGTGCAGGCTCCATCAATTCTTTGATTTAATTCTAAACAAGCTTTCTCCGCAGGCGGGTAGTTAATGTGTTAACAAAATCTAACTATATGACTTTTTGTTAATAATTTTTTTTTAAGGAAATTATTGTTTATAAAATTAAATATTTTTCATGAGAAAATGGAGTCCTCTTTAATTAAATTGCATTTGGTATCAAGAAACCTAAAACAAAAAAATTATTCGAATATTTTAATGTTGCACGAGGCATATATTTTGCTTTGTCGAGAGTTGGCTTGATGTATGAAGTTAAACAGATACCTCTAAAATAATTGGAATTAAAATAATAAGGCAGTATGCAAAAGCTAATAATTATAAGTTTTAAAAATGACAAATAAAACTATGCTAAGAAAACATAAGAAACCAAACATTATAGTTTGGCCAAGTGAGCTACATAAAAAAAAATTAATATACAAAATATAAAAATTATTTAATAATTACATGCATTATGAATATTATTGAGAAAAATGATTTTATATTTTTCTTTTGAAAAAGTAAAATTCAATTATTATGATAAAAATCTAATAAGATAAGAAATTTTGAACAAATCTACCAAAATGCTCCTTAAAGCGACATTTTGTTATTTTTCACAAATTTAAATAAAAATAACAGTATTTAAAAAAAATTCTTCAGTATTTACTCATTTCATTTTAACTCGTCCAGAATTATCTAAACCTTCTTATTGGAGACCCCAACCTCCACCAAGCCTTTTGTTTAGTGTAATAGCATCAATTTGTTATTAAGTTATGATCATAGAGGGTATTATTAATGTGAATCTTAACGACCAAACCAAACCAAACCTTAACATTAAATCAAATAAAAAGAAGAGATAATGAAGGTAGATGACATGGCTTGATCACTATCTTCGTCATCATCCCTAGTCTAAAAACCTACATAAATTTTTAATAAGGTCTTATGAACAACCTATATTTCTCAGCTGCAACGTTACGCAGACTTAATAATTTTTGTTAATTGTAATTAATTAATGTATATATTTCCTATGGGTAATTAAGCTTTAAATTAAATTTCAACATCAAGTGAGTCTCCATGGTTACCGAAAACAATGACACTTTCATACCTTAATTTTTATTTTATATTTTCCATGAAAACTTACATTCCAACAGCTACTAATTTGGTGCTTTATAAGAAATAAAATGAACATTTCATATATAATTAATTCATCAAATTATCTCAGTTCATGCTCTGAAGCTCTTGTTTTCAACTGTCGCTATGGAAAGAAAAATGTAAGAAGTTGCTATACTCATGATCTTTCTTCAGATTTTGCGCATGCACGTGTATATATATATCGAGTTTTTGTTTTAGGTATAATGCATGAACGTGTTCATTGACTTAACTTAATCTGCTACTAATATTCTTCAATTTTGGATATACATAAGCAGACACATAAACATTTATAGAGTCGAACAAATAAACACACGCGTCCTATTGCTCTCTATGTGACATCTGACGTGTATTGTGCCATGTAAGATGGGTATGTCTATTTGTTCAACTTTAGAGAAGTTAAAGTGTCTACTTATGCACACCCAAAATAGAATTTTAAATTCGTTTATGATGGATTCAATAGGAGGATGAAAGTTATTCTTGTTTTTGGACTATATAGCATTACAATATTTACTGTTTATGATTTAAGACCATTATTAAAAGTTGGAAAATCAAATTTTGGATGGATTAGTTCTCCTAAGCTATTAAAGAATTCAAGTTTTATGAATTTAACCTTATGATTTTTTAAACCAAATTCATTATATTTTAATAATTATGAATTCGAATCTATTATCTGTTACAATTAATTAGTTAGTAATTTTTTTAATAAATTCATATTACGTATTATATATATACACGAATTTGCGTTACGTTACATCCACCTATGTGGATTGTTCCTATGGCTTTACCTAGAAATTTATGAATTATGAATGATCAACATGACCTATAAATGTTTTAATTCTTTATTCTTGTCTTCTTTTTTTTTTTTGGTTTTCTTATAAAATATATTGAAGGAAAAAAAATCACGTATACGAAAATGAAATAACAAAAAACTCTTTTATAGAATCATTTTCTTCACTCATTAGCACATGAATATTTTTCATGCACAAAAAAAGGATAATTAACAAGTTAGAAGTCTATCTTTTAGTAGAAAAAGTTTGGATGATTTATATGGAAAAAAGATAATTTTATTTTTTTTTAGGAAGGGGCTAGAATTGAACCCCTAGGACCTAACTTGGCTTTTGTGGATAAGAACATTATGAAAAGGTCAAGACTCAATTTTCTCACTAATTAGAGATAATTAACAAACTTAACAAACCATTAACAACCTAGTGAGAAAAGAATGTCCACAAATAATTCATTTATTATTTGTTAAGTTACAAGATAATTTAAACAAAGGAAGATTAAAAATGTAGCTAGAAATACAAGGAAATGTTGTTACACATCATTATGAAGAAAGTCAATTAGGTTACCCAATCCTTGCTATTTTACGTAATAAGTTCTTTTATTTGTCTTCCTCTATTATATTTATTAGTACATACATGTTTTATTTTTTCCATAGTTGCATTTCAATCTTACAAATGGCTGGTAATTATGGCTCCATGGCTTATTAATTATGATTTCTTGTTTCTATCTATGTACGTACTTCTATAAAGTTGTTGCTTTACTTGTTTCTACTTAATTAGAGAGTTAGGTGTAGTTGAAGTGAATTAATTGATAATTTTAATCAAATGACCAGAATATTAGGATTATTTTAGTTGTGGAACCACACAAACGCAAAAACAAAATATTAAATTCTACTAGGTTGGAAATGAAACCAAACCCAAAATACACGGTCAAAACAATATTAACTTTTTAGTTATACACATGTGTAAGAAAAAAATGTTGCAAAAAAGACGATAATACATAAGAAAAAGTCTAATTAGTTAAAATAATTAACAGAAAATTATAAACAAATATTGTAATTTAATGACTATTTTTTTACTTCCATTTTAACTCATTGTTACCTATAACAAGATCTACGTATATGAAAGAAATAAACTTAGGTTGAAATCATTTTTTCTTAAATAAAAAAGTTGCTTTGGGGTTGAATGATATATATGGAATTAAATATTGAAAACAAAAGTTTGTTAACCAAAAATATGGAGTATTAACTACTATATTGTAATACTCATGCAGATGATTACAAAATTATGGATAAAATAAAGTTTCTCTTGGTCAAAAGCTGCTACCCCCACCCCCACCCACTCCTAATACACAAATACAAATATACATTTGTGTGTGTGTATATATATATATATATTTATTTCCTTGTATAAGTTGAGCATATCACGGGAAATTAAATAAAAACTTTCTTGGAATACCTAATTTTTCTACTTCTATATATGGTTTAGAAGCTCTAGATCTACATCAACCCCCCCCCCCCCCTCCCCCCCCACACACACATCTTTTTGTTGTTGTTGATAAAAAACATAACATTCTTTATCTTTCTGTCTTCAAAAGAAACAAAGTATTAAGGTAATCTCCAAATCCAATGATGTTCATTTTGATTAGTGTATAAGAATTTCTATCATTTCAATAACTTTCCATGTTACAATATTATATACACTTTTAAATAAGCTTGAACTACACTAGCTAGGCCTGCTCTTGCACATATATACATATACTTACAAACATGTTTTTTTAAATTTAATGTTATTTTATTACTTATAAAATTAGTTAAATTTCTTGGTTAAAAGCACGATGAAATTCGTTATTCCCTTTTTTAATTCTTCTAATCTTTTGTTGGAGCAGGCCGGCATTTTGATATTCTTGATCTTTAATTATTTACTATTATTGTTACTTTATTGAATTTGTTGATATTATATTATTAAAGCATGCCTGAAAAGAAGATCAATTCACTTTGTTTTATTAAAAATTTATTTGTTTAATTAACGTAAAAATGAATTAGGAGAAGATTAATGGAAGGACAAAATCAAGGAGGAGGAGAAGTGAGAAGACTTCATATCATATATTTTCTTAGTAGAAAAGGCCGTATTGAACATCCTCATCTCATAAGAGTTCATCATTTCTCTAGAAATGGCATTCGTCTTCGAGGTTTGTTTTCTAATCTAATTATATATAGGGAGATTATTTTTCATGCTGAGGGTCTTTCGGAAACAACCTCTCTATCTCTAAGAGGTAGTGGTAAGGTCTGGGAACATTCTACCCTCCCTAGACGTCACTTGTGGAATTTCACTGAATATGTTGTTTTTGTTGGATTTCGCATTTCATTTTTTTAGTTGTGAAAAAAATAATAGTAATGACTAATGTTTTTTTCTTTTCCATTAATGATTGGATAATATTATAGATGTTAAGAGATGGTTGGGAGAATTGCGAGGAAAAGACATGCCTGAATCTTTTGCTTGGTCATATAAAAGGTTAGTACAAGTTTTTATAATTTCATGAAATACTTTGCAAGTTGAGTTTTATGCTTAAAAATTTAGTGTTCTTCTCTTAAAACGAAAACGGATAACCCTAAAGAGTATCACGACATTGAGATGATGTCATACAAATATGGGCAAACCCATTTCCTAGTCACCGGGTTTGAGCATAGCAGGAGTATCTGTCGGTTCTCCAGAGAAATATGTTGGTCTAGTAGAAACAATTCGAGGATTTCAATCGATCCTTTCCAGAGAATTAGATGGTCTTCCTGAACAGAGCTAGGTACTTATCGATGAAAATGACCTACAAAGAAGAAGAATCCTAGAACAAAGAGGTAGCTAACCAACTTCTAGGAGAGACATAGTTGACTGCATTGATCTCGGTAGCTACAATGCTTGGTTTACGTTATGTAAGAAAGACATGTATATATGTGATATTAGATATTGCCTAGTACTTTTCTGATTAGGGCTTCCGATTAGAAAGAAAGAATTCAGAAGGTATATAGTTGCGTGTGATTTATGATATGGAAGTTGGGATGTTTTTGTCTGAAAATAGCAAGTCATTAAGTCAAATTTTGTGATGCAGGAAATACAAGACAGGATATGTATGGCAAGACTTATTGGATGAAGATCTCATTACTCCAATTTCAGACAATGAATACGTCCTTAAAGGATCCGAAATTCCATCCGCCATCCCTATTAAAGGTAAACTATCTTTTTCGGCTTAATTTCAATTCACAGTCACCTAAAATTTATTTTCAATAAAGTCAGTAATTTAGCTATCGTAACACTAAGGAGTCATTTTTCATGAGGTATGAGGTATAATAACCTCATGTAAGATTATTTTATACCATGTTTTATTTATCTCACCATTTTTGCCTTAGTGATGCGATAAGTTATTCTGTATATATGGTGAAATTACTTATTCGAGATAATTTATTCCCAACCAAACGACTCCTAAAGTTTTAAAATTAGTTTAGCGAATATCAAAACATTAATTGATAACTTGATAAAAATAGTACTCCCTAACTACTAAGTGTAGCATCTTTGTTAATATTGTTAATGCATATACATTACATTATTGCTTAAATGACCACCACTTTCCTTATTTTGAGCAAACTCATATGAACTTGGGCATTTTAATCATTTCCAACGGTACAAATAGTGTACAATTTTAAATGTCAACATAGTATTCCCTTCGTTCACTTGTACTTGTCTAATATATTAAAAAAATACATGTTTAATAATATTTGTTCACTTTATGAAATTAGGAGATAATTAATTTTATACATAATTATTTATCCTTATCATTGGGTAGAGTCACTTCCTTATTTGATAAAATTAACCATATTATTTACTATTTCTTAATTCTATATTAAGTCAATAGTAAAGAATTATTATTGGACAGAGAGATTACATATAATTAAGCATATTGTACAATATTTTTTAAATGCTTTTTCACAAGGTAGTGATATCTTTTGGAAGAAAAAAAATATTTGTCAAGAAATGTAACAATTTTTTACCACCTCTTCTCTTCACATTAAATGAATATTTCCTTATTTTTTAGCATAAATTTGCTTCATTTTAGTGTTGGAAAAGGAAATTTAATAATCAATACCCATATTTTAACTTACTTACCAATCTATAGATTTAGTGAATAAGATTAAGATATCAAATCAATCTTAAGATATCTACATCATCTATTCAAGAAAATAAATATTTATGTGAACTTACCTATATAAATCTTCTACTAAAACTTCTGCAGATGTTAAATGCGGTGAAAAAGAAGTAACAACAACAATGCAAAAAGATCAAAATCAAGACTTTCTTATGGATTCATCCAAGAAAATCCCTTCAGAGATTGAAGAAGAAGAAGAATCTCACAATTTTGCCTCTGAAACTTCTACACTCACCACAGATTCACCAAAATTACAAGAAGAAGTTAACAATTCCTCTTCTTTTTCTTCTTCCTCTGTTTCTTCTTTTGGTTCAATGAAAACCAAGAAGAAAACAGAGACTACTGATCAGAAATCAGAAAAAAACCCGAAATTGAACAAGAGTAGAAGCTATTCAAATGGGGCTTCAAGTATTTTCAGGAATTTGATTACTTGTGGAGCTGTGGATACTAATGACTCTGGAATTATTCCACTCAAAAAGAATAAGAACTCTGTAAGCAATGCTGCGTCTGCTGAAAAAACAGTTAGTTTTTCTTCAGAGATTTGTAAAGCTGATAAAATTGGAGGATCTCAAAGGATTTTTGGTACTGCTTGGAATCAACAACAGACTAACGGAAGGTAATCTTTCCTTTTCCAACGCTTACTTATAGTCGTTTTTTAGTTTTGAGATATATCACTTAGACTTTGAGTAGGGGTATTAATTGGGCGAGTTGGTTTAAATTTGAGCGACTTATAATAGGTAAGACATCAAACAGGTCTAGATTTAATCTAATTCAAATTTGTTTGGGTCAAAATGGGTTGGATAAAAACGAGTTATAGAGCGGGTCATAACCCAATCCGACTCAATTTTTACTAAGTTTTACGTATTTTATTTGTTCTTTTTTTATATTTTAGTACTTAATTAAATTATACATTTCTTTAGTATGTCTATATAAAACATATCAAATGGAAAAAAAGTGTTTTGAAAGTATTTTAACAAGATCTCTTTCAAGGTAATATTAACCCGCCCAAACAACGGGTTGAGCAGGTTGGGTTTAATTTTACCACCCCTAACTTTGAGATATAAACCCTGGATATATAGGAGAGGGATGTATCATAAAAGATAGAATATCCGAAAATATAAGGGAGAATTATATTTGAGAAGAGATTTATGTATTTGAGAGGAGAAGAGAGAGGTATCAGCAATGTATCTAAAAAGGAGATTTTTAAAGTTTTTTTAAATTAATCGAAAGTTTTAAAAATTATAATAAAAAAATATGTATTTTGGTAATTTTTTATTATTTTGCAATGTTGAATTAGTTTATTGTTTATTACAGGAAAAGCTGTGATGGGGCATTCAGCATGTCAAAGAACAAAAATGAATTTGGCAGTCGTCGATCAGTTTCTGCTAATTATAAGCCAATCAATGGACCCAACTGCTCGTAAGTTCATGCATATTAAATATTATAAATGCCACTTAAATATTTTCATTTTATTTTAAAATACATAATATTTTAGGGTTTATATTACCATAAACCATTAATTAGCTTTGCTTTGATTAGGAATAAGTCAGTACAAACACTCTTTATTTCTAGAAATGAATAGTTTTTAACTGATATATCTAAACTAAAAATAGCATTTATTTGAAACTAAAATAGTACACTTTGGAACTTGACACATTATTAAAAGACAATAATGACATTATTATTTTATCACACTATATCTATTAGTTGATGTTTAATAATAAATCTTGAAAAATGATATGAAAAATAAATAATTAATATTAAGGAGCACGAAAAAAAAAGTATTTTCTTGATATGTTGAAAGTGTAAATAAAAGTAAAAATTTATTTGAAATATATCTTTCAATTTTACTAAGATAGATTTTCACTTTTATTTGTTACTTTTAATATATCAAGCAAAATAATTATTTTATATATATATTATTCTTCACATTAATCACTTATTTTTTAATTCTTAATACTAAACATCAATTATAAAAATATATAATAAAATAATAAATATTAATTATTATATTTAATAAATATTTTAAATTCAAATACAACAAATAAAAGTGACTGCCATCAAATTGAGGTAACAAAGTTCCTTAAAAATGACATCTATCTAATCATAATTATTTGTCTAAATTACTCTCTAGGATCACTTTACTTCTCAACATTTTTTAATTTATATGCCTTCTAAAAAATTATATCTCCTCCATTTAGTTTTATATAAATTAGTTTAATTTGGCATGAAAGTTTAAAAAATAATTAAAAATTGTAAATTAAAATAAATCATAGATATTTGTGTGGCGAAAATTATTTCATTTAACATAAAATGAGCATTTTAAAGTTCAGTTGTTAATAAATATAGAAACATGGCATTCTCTTTGGGATACTCCCTGTATCCCAATTTATATGATTTATTTTTCTTTTAAATCGGTCAAAAAAGAATGACATATTTCTATATTTGATAACAATTTAACTTAAACATGCTCATTTCACCCTCATGAAATGTTTATAGTCATATAAATATCTGTGACTCATTTTAGACCATAAATTTCAAAAGTCAATCTTTCTTTCTTCCTTAAACTCAATGTCAAGATAAACTAATTCATACTACCTTCATCCCATATTATATGGGCATCTTTCTATAAAAAAATTTCATATTATATGGACACTTGCTAAATTAGGATAGAATTAATAATTTTTTCTCATTTTACCCCACCATTATTACTATATTAATGATTTTTTTCTAACTTAATTTAACGTACATTGGTATAAATAAAGCGTAAAATGATAAATTTTACTGGTACATTAATGATTTCTTAATAAACGTGTAACATGGAAAGTGCCCATATTAGAGGGAATATAAAATAAAACGGAGGAGGTAATTATTATGCCCTTATATAATATCTTTAATCATTTTTAAAATGTTAATCTCTTTAATAAATATTCTTTCTTCAATAAATAAAAAGAGAGTTAATTTAAGTAGTAGCAAGCAATATTGAAGTGTGTATATATATGCTCTTCACCTAGGTTTTCTACATGAAATAGTCAATGTTTATTATTTTCAAAAATAATTATTACTGAGAATAAAATTGAAAAAATAATCTTGATTTTCTAAAATAACTCCTCGTACGACCACCAACGTGATTATCTTGTATCTCTTCTTAAATAAATTTGAGTATAGTATTAATTTATGATTGTGTGTTGCAGGCAATGTGGGAAGCCATTCAAGCCAGAGAAACTTCATGCCCACATGAAATCCTGCAAAGGGATGAAAGCTCTGGCAAAGGGGGCTAATTCTGCTGCTACCGAAAAGACATCCAGGGATGCAGCAAAAGTGGATTCTGTTTCTGGCAACTGTTTGGCTCATTAAATGCTACCTTTCATTTTTTTTAAATTATTCCTGTTCTGCTGGAATTAGATTACTATGTTTTTTATTCTAGAATTTGGACATGCCTTCTGTGTATATTTGAGTAAGAAGGTTCACAGGCAAAAGCCTAAGCAATTCAAGAATTTAGAAGTGAAATCTCCTTTACTTGCATTCAGTAGTTATAAGCCTGATTTTGTCATCTTAATCTCAAGTATAAATTCTGCTGAAAAAGCTTCAAATAACAGATAAAACAAGCAAAAGTGACAAGATAATCAAACTTTTAATGTTGGAAATATCTAATGTAAGTTTTTCTTTCTGCAGTTCAATGAAGATAACTTCTTCTTTACACTTGGATAATGAAGCATTAGTCATATCTAATCCTCCTAATCGACTAGAAATGGTGTTAACGACCATATTCATGTCCCCATAACATACCTAATCTAATAGCATCTATAAAGAACAATCAAATTTCCAGGTTGTTAGTGAATAGCTAAGACAATTGCTGGTTACTTGCCTCCAAGAATCGAGGAGTCAACATGATCAAGCAAAAACCTATATAACTTCTTTTTTAGTCCTTCTACCTTCTCATCTACTCTGTTCCCTAATTTAACCATGTCATCCAACCACTGATTGACGCCTTTGAGCTGACCAAGAAGACATGCAATTTCAGAATTCGCTTCCACTGTGTTCAGTCCAAATCCCTTGCTCAATGAATCTTCTAAGAAGTTCAAGAACCAAGCCCGAGAAGAAGAAAGCAACTTTTCTGCTAAATTTGCAGCCTCCTTCATCCCACTCTCTTTGGAGCACTCTTCCCTTTCAATATTTGTTCTTCTTGTAGCTGGTAAATGCTGCTTCGATTTACTTGCTGATCTTCTTCCACTTGAATCAGGACCAGATGGCCCACTGGTTTTACTGCTTTGCTTGTGTATAGGCGAACGGTTTTCTGCTTCACTAATCTTTGGATTGTTCTCTAGTATAATGTAATGAAACTTTTCATTATCCAAATTTTCCTTCTTGTCTTCCTTCATGAACATACAGAAATTGGAGAGTTCGGAATCAATTGCAGCTTGAATCCAAGAGGCCGCATTCTTATTGGTAAAATTATGGCAAATTTCTGGGAAGGCGTTCTGCAGACAGAACTTGTCATTCCCTTTTGCTTCAGGAGTTCTCGTTGCCAATGATTTTGTAAGAGACGCTGCTTTCTGCATGTTTTGATGAAGGTTCAAAAATTGCTCAACCAGTTGTCCAGCAGGTACTCTCGTCGCTGATTCACATAGTTCTGCAAACATACTGTAGAGAGGTGTAAGGATGAAGCTTACCTTCTATATCTTATGGGTAGAACACAACTTCAGAAGAAAGTTACCACTGCCAGTGAATTAATTTATGAAAAGCACTCAGAGAATTTATTTTCATAAAGAAGACAGTGTTCAGATAATATCCAATTATTGGCAAACAACACCTGAATCATGTTCACTAAACCTAGAGAATGGATCCAGATAAACACATAGATCGAAGAAGCTGAAGGCTGATTCAGGACATACCTATGTGATCAGAGTGTTGCAGAAAGTTCATATCTTAAACCATTTTTAGCTCTGAAATGATAACATGGAATGGATAAATTTGAACGCAAGGGAAGAAGTGCCACTGTGCATACTTTGCAAGAGAAAATTGGATACAAAACTAAAAGATTAACCAAATTTGCCCGTCACAGAGACAATCAGGAAAGCCACAAGTGAAAATATACAAAAAGGTGATCTTATACCACCATTCTTACTAGGATACGACAAGATAAAATGTGTCTCTAAGGATTACTTTTTACTTTATTTTCAACTAAAATAGATAAAGATAAATAATACTCCTTCTGTCTCATTTTATGCGGCACCATTTATTAATGACAAGTGATGTGTATGTTAGGCGCATGCAGGGACATGACGCAAGCTAAATGGACGTTGCTAAAGAAAGGAATGCAACGACTCAAAAGGCTCCAAACACCACATAATCTTGCATGGTACCAATATGTAAATAATGAACCTAATGCAAAATAACATTGTAGGATGAGTATTTGGGTGGAGAGTAATACATCTATCTAATCAGGATTGGCCCATGTAGCGATATTCTAGAACTAAGCGAACAAGACATTACACGAAATGTGTTTATAAATACACACCAACAGAATATGTGATTCAAAGATTCAAAGGCAGCACTTATTTTCCATGGTTTCAAGTCAAATGCTGGTACAAATACATGTGAAGTAGAGGCATCGAAATAAAAACTGAACCGTTACCTCAAGCACTGGATGACACCTTCTGCTGCAGCAGCTTCTTCCAAAGCATGCATAGCAGACAGAAATGCGACATTCCTATAACTTGTAACTTCCTGAAGAGATCAAGATTCACAATTTGATACACAACTTCCTGAAGTGATTATAATTCAGAATTCCATAGACAAGCATACTGCCATCATAGACTAAAAAGTTAGAACATCATTCTCCACATACCTTGCCAAGATCACAAACTGTTGATGGAAGTGAACTCCATGAAATCCTTGAGTCGGACCAATTTTTAAAACTGAGAGCCACCTTTGTCAGATTGCACGGAAGAGTCTCATCTTGTGAAACATCAAGGTCTTTTCTAGTGTGCTTGCTAACTGATCTTGGTGAGACAATAAGCTCTAGATTTTTTCTAGTGGGCTTGCTAACTGGTCTTGGCGAGACAATAAGGTCTAGATCTTTTCTAGTAGGCTTGCTAACTGATCTTGGTGAGACAATATTATTCTTACTTGTAAGTGGTGAAATGCTTGCAGTTGAATGCGTTGGTGTTGAAACTTTATCTAAAGAAGGCTTCTTCAGAGCAGGAATCTGCAAAAATATCGATTCATCCAATTCAATCACAATCAACAGAACACGCGCATGAATTTTCTCTTAAAAAGACTTGGTCAGTATTATATGAGACTTACTAAAATTTCAGATTCATCGGATAAAACAAGACCAGTAACATGATTTGTGATGACTCACCATCCATACTCGATAACATACAGAAGCAATCCATATAACTACAGAGATACAGTTCCAACCATTTTGAAATAGTCAGGTATAGCTTGAGCTACAACACAGTGTTACAATATCTGAATTTAGCATGAATAGTTTGTAAAGTATCCTGTCCGTACATCCATTATTGAACTGAAAGAACCAGCATTTTTATGGTTTTAAGTTAAATCTAAATACATACTCAATGTGATCTCTTTGAAAAAACAAAGAAAGAGACAAGGGTATTGAAGTAACCTAATGTATTATTGTCTAACCATTTTTGACCTAAGAAGAGAAAAACACACACACACACAAAAAAAAAAAAAAAAAAACACTCCCAACAAACAGAGCAGTAATGGCAATGAATAAACAGGACAAAAAAATTGCAGATGCTAACAGCATTAAAGCACCGAATATAATCACTAAAACAGAGAAAACTTTACAACTATGTCTTGCCTAAAATAAATGAAGTCACATTCTGCCAAAAGTTCATCAGCAACTAATTTGTGGGGTAACTTACAGAATCCGAACCCGAAAACCCGATTTTGGATTTGGACCTAGGTGTAGCTCCAGTACCATTTTTCTCACCGGGGCTCCGATCCCATCCTCTTCTCACTGAATCCAAGCTCAATCTCCTCATCTCTAACCCTTCCACCTTCCCATTTCCAATGGACTGTCTTCTTGATTTTATATCCTCATTCACCACTACTCTGTTTATTTTGGTTTTAGCTTCCACCCTTTTCACTTCTCCATTCTTCTTCCCCTTTTTCGGGTCGGGTCGGTTCCTGGCAGTGAGAAAATCACTGGAAATCAAATCTTTAGGATCCCCAACACATGGCCGCCTCTTGGGAACCGGCTTAACTCCACGAAGAACCGGAACAGGGGAACCGGAGTCAAGGCGAGCGACATGAATGAACTGACCGAGTTGGATCTTGTCACTCAGTATCAACTCAACATCTTGTTCTGATACAGAAACGTAAGCTGAATGGTGAGAATCTGATACCCTTAAATAGAATCCCCTGCTTTTCCATGGATCATCATCAAGTGAAGGAACAATACCAATCACCTGAAAATCCCATAAAATAAAAGATAAGCACAGGTCCTTACCACCATTGTTATATAAAAATAAATATTTTTTGGACATGCCTGAAGAAGAGCAGAACGGTGTTGGCCAGCAACTTTGGTTTCTTTATCATCGAGATGTTGCAAGAGTTTAAGCAAAATACCAGGCGTGAGAGAGGCCATTAGTGCAATGTGGATGAAACAGAGAGTTCAAAAACATGGCACTGTGTCAGTGCAAAGAAGGAAAAGAGAAAAAAACTTGGCAAATGGAATAGCTGCAAGATTTGAGAGAAGGGTATGGGGAAGAGTGAGTTTTGAGGCGAATCTCCAAAAACGTAACGGACACGTGTCAACTGGGGATGTGGTTATTCGGTGTAGAGTTGCAGAAATGGTACAGAAGAGAGAGAAGAGGAGGAATGGGCGCAGGATATGAGAGTACATCCGTAAGGAAGAAGGCAGTAGAAGACAAGATTCAACTAAAAAGGTAGCATGCTCCTACCTGGACAATTCACAAAAATCAAGTAATATGAATATCATACTAAAATATTCATATTAATTAGTACTATTTTTTTAAAAATATGTACAAATTTAAATTTAAAGTGGACAAGCAAAGATGAATAGATAGAATAATTCTTTCAAGTACACTGGAATTATTTTGATCATTTAACTTAGGAGACCTTTTTAAAAAGTCACCTCGTAATTGTAATTGGTGTAACTGATAAGATAATTATAAAATAGTTTGATTTAATTTTTTTTTAAAATTAGTATATTATTAATAAATTAAAAGTACAAAATTTCTATGAAAATCATGAAAGGCATGTTTGACAAAAAGATATAACATAGTAAATATAATGTCATAAAATTATTAAAATATTTAATTAAAAGACAATCTATAAAGTTCAACTAAAAAATAAATAATTTACGATGTGAACTATCAAAATAACACTGATAAAACAAATAAAACTGAAACGTATAACATTAGCACTAAATTTGAAATAACAAATTTAACGTGATACTCTTACGTCAAATTTCAACATAGCATACATAAATATAATTTAAAAGAAAAAAAAAACCTAAGAGTATAACCTTATTCAATAATGAGTTCTAGTTTCTTGATATGATTAATTAATAAATAATTATAGTAATATTTAACTAAAACTAAAAATATTAATATTTAACAAATTTTAAAAGACAAAATTGTTTTATATACTTAAAACTATTTTGAACTTGCCCACCAACATTAATGATCTTTTTTTATTTTCTCCTCCTATACGTGATTCATTGTTTTAACTGCACGGTTGTGGGGTCATCTAAATTTTAAAAAATTCGATACTTTTCTTCCTAAATGTTCGGAAATACTATTGGAAGAAACAACAACAAAAATAACATAGTTAAATTTTACAAGTGAAGTTTGAAAAGGTAAAATATACGCATAACTTATTACTATCTCATAGAAGTAGAAGACTGTTTTCTTAGAACTCTCGTCTCAACAACCCATAAGCAAATATTATTGAAAGAAACTTTATAAAATATTTTACTAGTGTTTTTTTTTAATTCGACCGGGAAACCCTTAACCACTTTTGTGATTTGTGAATGTCACCAAAAGTGAGAGGTGTCCTTACAAATGCTCCGACAATTAGAACATCATGTGTCCTTCTAAATGCACTTAGGATTGATTTGTTTTGGTAATTTAGTTTTATCCTCCTTTTACTTGATTGAAAAATGCTTTAACTCGCAAAGAAAAGGTACAAATCAAACAATTAGATACTTATATTTAATGTGTACATCAAATCACATGTTCAATTTACAAAAAAAAAATAAAGAAAATTATATTTTGTATTGATAATCTCAGAAATTCTCCTACTTTAAGCTAGTACCTCCTTAGATAAGATTTGAATAGGGACAGATCTAATTAAATGGGTTAAAATAAAAGAGAGATGGATTGTTTCGTTTTAAGACTGTCACGTGGTTAGATGTGATGTTTTTGCATAACAACTCAATTAACTAGAAAATTTAATAGAGTTTATAGCTACAAAAATATTTAAAAATTCAAGAGTATATTTGATTCTTTTTCGTGTAAAATTTATTAACGAGATAGAAATTATAATACACCTCCAAGAAGGGAATATATATAGATCAAATTCTAATATTTGTTCATATGTTTGGTTCAGGTTGAGCAAAAGGTAGGATTATCTGAGATTTCCTTTATCGCATATTTAAAAAAAAAATCAAAATTAGCAATTTGAGATTATTTAAACTGAAAAATGATTGTATTTTAATGTGCCTAGTTTAAACAACTACATATTTGGCAATCCAATGAGCCTCAACACAACTATTATTATTATTCAACCTCGTTATATAATTTGTGGATAATTTATTTCCAATCAAATGATTCCTTAGGTATACATTATGCACTTTGAACAAAACAAAACTTGATATATACTTGTAATATAATTCTCGCCTAATTTCTAATTATCTAAATTTTATTTGAAAAAAAATGTATTTTTCACATTTGTTAAATTGTATTAAATGTTAGTCAAATTATTTTTTTAAAGATAAAAATAGAGTAGGGAAAGAAAAAATGAAAAAAATAAAAATAAAATTCTTATCAATAAAATAAAAATTTAAATAATCAATATTTCCAATCAAATTAATTCTCATTAATGAAAGGATGAGAAAAAAATAGTAGGGCATGTGCTGGCTTTTCCCCAATTTAAACTCAAAAGTCAAAAGTGAGAACATTTAGGGAAGGAATCATGGGAGAACAAAATCAAACAAAAGGACAAAGAGGTCCTTAAATCAGAAAAATATATTTGAAGATTTTGACAGTAGCATAGACCAAAGTCAAGATAGTGACTCTTCAATTGTAGTAACCTGACATCTTTGAATTTGTAGAACAATTTGATACCATGAAGATTTTGATAGGCCAAAACATATAAGGCCCCCCTAAAATTTGTTAATTTTTTTTTATTTTAGCACCTTAATTATGCCATATTCTAATTAGATACTTAAAAACAAGTTTGTAATGATTTTGAAGGTCATTTTTTATATTTTTAAAGAAATTATTATTTTATTCTTTGTGATAGTCGTTTCGAGTCCCGTTGGATCAATTTCTGGGCTTAGTTTTGAAATTTTATTGAAAAGTTGGGAAATTGAGAATTTTTGAGTTCTTAAATGCTTAAGTTGTTCAAAAAGTAATTTATTGTACTAATGGAGTTACGAGTCTCGGAATGAAATTCTGTCATTGTCATCAGTCCTGGAATGTGAAATTTGATTTGGAAGAGTCAATTCTGAAATTGGAATTGATTCGTGGATTTAAGGTCTCAAGTTGAAAGTTTGAGTTAAATGGGATCAAGGTTTGACTTTAATCAATGTTTTGATTTTGGGTGCTCGAAATAAATTTTCGATGATTCTATTGAATTCAGGGGTACTTTTACGACATCTGAGGCTTGTTTTATAGATTGATTTGGGAGTTACTCCCCATTTGACATTTTGAACTTGGGGACTTGTAGGAGGAGATTTTGGAGTGATTTTTCAATTCATTGGGTAAGTGATTTTCATAATGACCTAATAATATAAAAATTCTAACAATATAAAACTAGCAGAAACATTGAACTAGATTTTAAGAATTTGTTGTAGAAGATGGAATCACTTTTATTCAAATAAATAATGAGGATGAGCTTGCTTTTAAATTGTACGTATTCATCACCTAACAGATTGCACATTAGATTTTGATCGATTACTATCGGTAAGAATTCACAATTTATCACTAACAAAAAATGCAAGAAATATTCTTTTTATTGTTGCAAAAGAGTTATGCTTATGGGTTATTGAGTCGAGAGTTCCCAAAAAACAATCTCTCTATTTCTATATACTAGATAGTGGTAAGGTCTACATACATTCTACCCTCCTCAAACCTCATTTGTGGGATTCAACTGGGTATGTTGTTATATTGTTGCAAAAGAGTATTAGAATTTTGACCAAATACATAAACAGACACTTAAACGTGTCCTCATTTTTCACTTAGACACCTAAACTAAGACAAGTTCCTAATAGACACCTCAACTGCTAAGATTTGATCCCATTTAACACTTTTATCCTACTTGGCACTCTCCGGTACTGTTTTTTTAATTTTTCAGCCAAAAATAAATAGTTGCGGTCCAAAATTTTTTTTTTTCCATAAAAGTAGATTCTCAAAATTCTCAGTTAACCATGTGCAAAAAAATTTAATTTAAAATTGTAATAATTTTTTTTCGCATATGGTTAACGGAGAATTTTGAGAACCTACTTTTATGGATTTTTTTTTTTTTGGATAACTGAGAATTTTGAGAACCTACTTTTATGAAAAAAAAAAATTTTTTTGGACCGCAACTATTTATTTTTGGCTGAAAAATTAAAAAAAAATACCGGAGAGTGCCAAGTAGGATAAAAGTGTTTAATGGGATCAAATCTGAGCAGTTGAGGTGTCTATTAGGAACTTGTCTTAGTTTAGGTGTCTAAGTGAAAAATGAGGATAAGTTTAGACGTCTGTTTATGTATTTGGCCTAGAATTTTTTGTCATATTGCACTAAAATCCAAGTAAAGAACATCATACATGAAGGCCTATAAACGGAGCTGGATCATTATAGTGAGGGTCTTGATGGTAAATTTGAAGGATGATATTTTCTTACTAATACTATAACATAATTATCCTTTTTTTTTTTTTAATAATTCTAAAACTCTCCTCTCATTACTTATGGATAAATCTCTTAAGCTTAAGCTTTTACGAACCAAAAGATCTTCCCATTCTAAATAAGAATGAAGGTCGTTCAATTAAATGTATTCCTTTGACTAGGTTTGAGAGAAAGAGCGTGAGACAGTTGATCATTTTCTGAGTCTAAGATTTGCATTGAGAAGTTAAAAGGGGGGCCATTCTCTTCTAATTGAACTTCCCCCGGCTTACTTGAATTCTTCTAATTCAAGGGATATAGGTGCATCCCCATTTCCTTTTGCCTTTTCCATTCCCCCTTCTGCTTCTCCTTCCAGTCATCTGGTGGTTTTGATTAGTTAAATATAAGTTGTAGTTTGAGTCTTCTCGAGAACAGGCCCCCTTCTTTTGGGAAATGATGATGATGGGTTGGGCTCCACCAAATTATTTATAAATGATGAGGTGAGGTACTTTTTTTAGGTTGAATTGGGGTCACCCTTTTTTTTGTTGAAGAAGCCATGACTTTGATCATAGTCAGTTTAAACCCGTACGTCCGGTCTACTTTTTAGTAATGTTGATCAAAATTATCCAAGGCTATTTTGGTCTCTAGCATGACCACTTGAAATCTAGAGGAAATGATCGATACTATTGGAAGAATTTCTCTATGAATAATAAGTACAGTAAATGAGATTCTTGTAATCGGTTCAATAGACATTTTCTTTATGGTTCACATTCTGAATTGGGTTCATCCCTGCGGTAATCGAATGAATTGACTTATCAAATAGTGGAAGACTCGGTGAGATTTCCATCATCCCGTAGAAAAGAGTATGTAAAATAGAAAGGTCTAAATAAGACAAAAGAGTTTTCATAATTTCCTTTTTTATCATAAATAATCGCTAACAAGAATTTTTTATTTTTTTTACAAACTTGATGTCGATAAATCTAGAATCTAGAAATTCATTTCAGCTATTTGAACCTCGTCAAACTCTTTGTTTTTAAGGACCAAAAAGATTATGCCAAAAAGAACAGGAATCCTTAAACGTGACCTAGTTCATGATGCTTTTTGAGTTTAGGGAATCATGTATTGAATACTTCCAAACTTGTATCATATGAATACAAAATTAAATTGGCCGGTCCACCAAAAAAAAAAGGACTAAAGAGAACATTTTTTACTAGCAAAGAAGATGCCGTTAACTCATTTGATGAAAAATAACAAAGAATATAAAAAATTATTTTCCAAGTAAAATCAGAAGGATAAGTATCTGTTGTCTAATATTAAGTTTATGGTCCTAATAGGTACATTTTTTACTCACTTGAATTATTTAGTCATCTCAAAAATTGTCAATAAATTTCATTATTTTAAGTTTGCATGTGATAAGGTTGTAACAAGCATGCATCCAAAGCTAGAAGTTTTAGAGTTTAAGTATCAAGATTATTGAATAGTTAGATCATTTAATAGGGTAATTATAAATAATTAAATATTTTGATGAGTAAACTGATAATTAACCCTTCTTGGTGCACCTTTTTCATTTCAAGAAAAAGGTAGTGCTCAAATAACAAATCATGCTCCACACTGTACAGAGTAGTTAAAAACCAATTTCACCAGAAAGGATCAGCTGCATTAACAAGGTAAAAGGTACACTGTAAAGCAGATTCTTAACTTTACACAACAAACTTCCTTGCAACCAACATATGACAAAATATCACACTAAGACTGAAAGTGGAACGGAACAACAGAAAACAAGTCTTCATGAAATCATACATAACAGCACTGCTTGCTGCACTTCCCCACTCTAATATTCCTAACATACGTTAGAATAAGACTTAAACCAAGGGGATCGGGTCAAGCCTCTTGGTCCTCGGATTACCTCTCAGGAGCAGCCTATTAGCTTTGCAATGATCGTGCTCACATCTCGACAGCGCAAAAACCAGCACTGGTCTCCATCACATTATAAGAAGTAATCAGGGGTTCTCCGTGTTACATCCGGTTCTCCTCTTCTTGGAGCTGGATCAAACTGCAGTGGCATGGTTTTTAGGGTGTTTCATTGGTTAGGCCACAAATATAAATGCAACAAGACTAAACTAGACCTTACATTTCACAGTTACATTCGAAAATTCCAGCACTAGGTAATAAAAACAATTTTAGATATATAAGACTCAAACCACTTCTGAAAGGACAGAGGGATAAGCACCTGGATAAATGTGTGCCCTCTGCAGTCATCAACTTCCAAAATAGAGGCCATGTTTCCACATCGATAACAATAATTTGGTGCACTAAAAATAGTGACAACTTTTTGTTCCTGTAGTAGATGTTACATTTAATTAAGGTACTTAAACAGGAAAAGTATCACAAGATGAATGTAAAAGAGGAAGTAATTAGTTACATGGCTCCAGTTATATCCCTCCATGACCAGTTGATGAGCTCGAGCAATCAGCTTTAAATTATTAGTATGGTGAAATTGCTCAGATATGTCCTGTAAAATTACAGACAGGTGAAGGATATAACTGCTTTCCAGATGAAAATCTGAAGAAATAGTCCCCCAGAATATAGAGCAACAGAGAATTGCAGTAAAAGTACCTGACCAAAAGTGTATCCAGCACCCCTGGGTGACATACCCCAACCACAACGATCATCTGGGTCTGACCACAAAAGATCACACATGGCCCCTTCATGAGGAACTTCTTGGACACGGTCGAAACTTCTTACATTATCAAGGGTTTCAATAGATGGAGACAGTCCTCCATGCAAACAAAAAATTTCGGATTCAACCTAGAAGTTGATATTTGGGAACATGAGTAGAAGAGAAATCTTGCACTTAAAAGATACATTTTCATGGTAAACATCCAAGAACGCTCACAAAAGATATCAAATGGGTCATCAACAGTATATGGTATCTTCCGAAACTGCACTAACCAAACTAAAGCCACCACATGCCCGGTAGATCATAAGAAAATCTAAGTACAGACATATGGTGAAGTATTCACCCTTGCCATGTCTTCTGATATTGGTATCCATAGATTGAGCTAACAAGAAGAGGCCATTATTCCAATATTAACTTGTAAGAATTCATGCCCATCCTAAATACACTCTGCTATTCCTTTCTAAATAAATGAGGAAATTCTATCTTGCATTAATTTTTTAAGAAATTAACCTGTAAATAGTGAAATCTCTTAAATGCAGGGACATCATTTCTCATAATACAAAATTACTTAAGCAGTCTCATTAAGAGGAGAGAAATGAGAAGGAATGCTAAGAGGAACAAGCTCTTAATCCATCTTCAAAACTACCCACCACTAAACCCCACCACAACATCCACTTCCCCTTTCCCCAGATCCATTTTCTACATTGGCTGGCTTAAAGAGCCTCAGGTTTTTGGGCTTAAAGAGTCTCAGGTTTTTGCGTTGAAACTGCTTAATATTATGTGGTCTAAGTTGATGTGATAAATTTTCTATGGCTTTCCTTGAAGTTTTTAATTTTATTCGTTTGGCCTTCATAATTTACCGAAGCATGCATGAGTGAGAGAAGTGTAGCAGTTCATTAAGCAGGAGACTATGAAGCAATGCTCGATTGCTTCAGAAAACATCAAGAAACTATATGAAGTCTAAACTCTAAAGGACAAGACATTTTCAGCAGCTACATTTGTAGATATAGTAGTCTATGAAAAGTTTATCGGAAAAGGTAAAAAGTTTATTCTGAGCTCAGATACAAGCTCACCCTGTAGCAGGCTACATTGCTGTAGAGATAAAATGGTCTAAGAGACTGTAAAGATTAATCTAGAGTGATGATTAACTAACCAATGCCGTCAAAGGAAAATAATCAAATAGATCAGTAAATGTTTTCCAAACATTAGCATTGCCATACCTGTCAAGATAACAAAATGCTTTACATATCAGCACCAGAATTAAAAAAATGGAAATAACTTACAGAAGGCCACACCATCAACCAGTGCAACAGAAATCAGCTCGATATCTAAGTATAGGCCCTCTTATATGTGTGCAGGCCACCATGCACGTATAACTTTAGATGAATGAACAATTCAATGAAACTAATGAGGAAATTGTCACAATAAACTTTCAAAGATAGAAGACTGGAAGGTTACTTAATTCTGCATAATATTCCATCCAATATTATAAAAATAACACTTCAAATTGGTTAAGCTACTCCAGTTCTGTGAGATGTATCCTGAACACTAGTTCTAATAGGCATCACAATATATTTAAGCGGCTGTTTAGTTTTGACTTTTTCAGAAATATAGTCTGATGTGCACCACATTATTTTGCAGAGGGTAATCAGTTTTGAGTAACTATAGTCTAACCATTAGACATTAATGGCACCTTAGAGGTAAGTGTCAGCATAAAAAGGTTTTAATTATGTCAAAAGTTTATAAAACCTCAAGAAGCTACTCCCAACTTTCTTGTCAGTCTTTTTGAAATCTACTGCAAACTGCTCCTAAGTCCTAATTGTAGGAACTGTCTTCGGTTGTGACATTATTAAATAGGTTACAACTACTCGATCAGCATTTAACAAATATATGATATTTCTTAATGCATTAAAACTAAAAGAGAAAAATCAATATGATATGCAAACACTAAATTTGTCAATCAAAAAATGGCAAGGAAACTTCAACTAAACAGTAGTTAATATGTTAAGGATTAATATTTCAGACTTGTCTTCCCCTTTTTCCTGACAGGTGCTTTTCAGGTTTCAGATTTTCTCTCAGCGATTAATTTGATATTTAGATGTACCGTGAACAGCAAATATGAGAAGTATAATCACAGAACCTCTACTTAGTTTTGGGATTACATGCTTATCTTTGGAATGGCATCAGCAAAGTTTTTACCAAACATTATGCAATACTAAAGAAGATAGGATTCACTTGGAACTGGATATAGAACCATGGTCTAAAGAACTCACTTCCGCAAGCATTCATCATAGAACCCATAGACTTGTGTGATCTGCATTAAGGAAATTATATTCAGCAAACTGATTTAGAATTAGAGTAGTCTAGTTTAAAAGGGCACAAATGTAACAAGTTCCTCGGGAGCCTTATACTACATCCCCACTCAACAGAATGTGGATCTCATCTTCTTCCCATCAGTTTGTTAGTGACCAAGTATTCCAAAAAGATGGAGGAAATTGAAACCAACATGTGATTCCAAAACAGGTAAACTGGGCCAAATTAAGCAAATAACATTTTAAGAAAATCAAGATGAATGAAAGCTTAAAACTGCTGAGCTAAGGTTGGACATCAAAGCAATCAACTATTCCTCAAATCCCACATTACAGTCAGAACTCAGCAAAAACTCTACCGGGAAATTTTTGCTAGAAGATATGTATTGTATATATGGAGTGTAATAAAGATCTTGTAAGAATAGTTTTTACTTGAAATAAGTTTGCTTAGATTGAATCAATAACCAAAGTCAACATTGTGGCCTCAGCCAACAACCCCCAGCACTGAGGAGGGACAGACTCATAAAAATAATTGCGCAAGCAAAGACGGGAGGTAAAAAATACAACAAAATGGAAGGAACAAGAACTACTATAAAAAAATTTAAGAGGAATGAATTCACTATCATGCACTAGTATTTAACTAGAATGGAAAACAAACCTATCCGACTGCAAGGTAAACTATTTGAAATACTAATTCTAACCAGACACCTGCCTCAGCTCCAATGAGAAGGATGACAAGACCAGAAAGCCAAAATGCAGCAATGGGCCCAACAGTACTAAATTAACTAAAAAAGAGGTCTGCAAAAATAATGTCCTATGTACCTGCCGGCTTTCATGATTTCCTCTAAGAATAGTTAGTCGTTGAGGATAACGCACTTTCAGAGCTACCAACAGCTGCAAAACCAAGATTCCACGAATTCTTCAGCTACTCAAATTTTATATAAGAAGTTATTCAGCTAAATGCAGGTCTCATTCTAATTGATCATATGCTATTATAAATAGTGAAAGATGAAAAGGCCCCATGTTGTTTAAGAGACAAAAATCAAGAAGATTTTGAACAATCATATGACATACTCCACATGTCCCTTGACCAGTACTTAGAGAATGGAAGTTTGGACAGATGATCACATTAAAAGGAGTTCAACATTTTATTTTTTTAATGAAGTAGGAGTTCAACATAATTTAATATAGAAGTACTTGAAAACTGAAATGAGTTAAAACAAGATAATTCGTTTTGAACTTTGATTAAAAGCAGGAAAAAAGCAAGTGAATGTACTACTCAAATGGTTTTTTACTATCTGCTTACTGTACATTACATGAACAATCAATAACTGGTCAAAAGCTCATGTAAAGGAAAACCTCAATATGATATGATTCTGTCTTTATCAAAAATATTTATAGGTAGAAAGACCTACTATATTAGGAATTTCATGTGAAAATATATCACAAACGCAGCAAATTCAGACATTGTTTATTTACTTACAGTAACAGTTTCAACCGAATAATATCCACGGTCGACGTAATCACCCATAAACAAATAATTTGTATCTGGACACTGCCAATATAAAAAATAAACTGAAATAAGAACACAAACAGCTGTGTAATAAATACATTAAATAGACCAAAGGTAACATGAAAATTACATGGACAAAATTCCTTTAATGAGAATCAAAGATAATTCAAAAGTAGGCAATGGAAAGTCACAAACTTTTATCTTATTAAGTTAACTGAGGAGAGAAAATAAAAGATACATCTTTTCCTTTTGGGCTCACATAATTAATTCAACGAAGGTGAAACTTATTATATATCTGTGTCCATTTTTTCTTTTCATTTACCAAATGAATGCAAGAAAATATCTTTCCTTCACCTACCCAACAAGTTTTATCTTAGAGGGAGAAGTGTCAGTATTATTTTTGTGGTGGTTCATTAGTGCTATTAGCTATTCCCATTATCTGTTCTCCTTCTTCTAGATCATTATACTAATTGTCTATCTTTAGTCCACAGTTTCTTCATGTTCTAGTATTCAACCCATATCCAGACCATTGGATATTATGTCAGATGCCAAAGTGATTATCTAATTTTACCATTATTTTGTATCGTGAATATCTTGATAGTTCTTTTTTTTATTAAATTAAATTGACTCATGAGAGTATTTCATGATTCAGACATTTCAGATAACAATAGAAACAGATGCAATTGAACTTGAAAATGCAAATCATGATTTTTGTCGGCCCATGGTGTAGTTTTGCTAATTTAGTCATAATTACTCTACTGAATTCTCCAGGATTCAATCCATGAAGGGAAGGGGAGGGAAAAGGCTGTGGTGACAGTGGTGGCGGGCAAAGGTGATGTTATTAATGGAGGCGAGAGATAAAAGGAGAAAGAAAACAGAAAAAACTAACTTAAAAAGTAATTCTTTTCGCTGTTCACACTCGAAGAGAAAGTGTGTTGCACACACCTATGCCACATCACTTTATTGTGTTTAATAGGTACATTTTTAATGATGTTAGATTGTCTAATAAGAACAAGCCTAGTTAAGATGTCAAAATGAAAAATCATGGCAATTTTATTTTTTTGACAACCGTGGCGTTTGGGCAAGTTTTTACACACCTCGACTAATTTCACGGGATACCTATCACCTCACACCATAGATGCGAGGTAACTTGTCCAACAAGGCTAGAACATGGAAAGAAATCACCTGGTAAGTTTTTCTTGTTTTTGCTGAGATTTAAACTTGATACCTCATGATTCTCAATCCACTTCATTGACCACTGGGCCACACCCTTTGGTGCTCGTGGCAAATTTAAGGGGCCCCTTATGTATTTGGCCAATTACAATTTCATTTCTGATCAAGTCAACTCTCTCCAATACCCACACAATCTTTGAAAATTGTTACTACATTTTTTTCTTTTGTGTAATAATTTCTTTATCCACCATCTACCACAGAAAAGTGAAAAAGGTGCACACCCAGAAGAAATTAGCAATTACCTGTCCACCAATCCTAAAAAGCTCCGCGAGATCGTGGAACTGCCCATGGATATCACCACATATGGTCACAGGACTTTTTACTGGCTGCAAAGAAAAAATTAGGAAATAAATCAAAATCAGACCAAAGATATAAATAAATACATAATCTCATGAAAAAGACAATACATTTATATCTAATATTTGTAGATGAATGCATCATACACATACAGGATAAGAATACTCTTACCACTACGGGAAGAACAACTAGTCATCACTTAATCTTTTAATGAAAGCAGACGAAAAGGAGAAAAGCGAGCAGATACAATACGAAACACATAGTATGATATCTAAATCACAAACCATGACACTTTTTACACTTTATAAAGCATAAAAGACCAAAAAAAAACATCTTTTTTTACAGAAGCGTAATTCCTTATAACCAATATGGATATACCTTTTCAAAAAGATGGGAAGGGCGCAGTCACAAGAGCCTACACCACCTTGGTGGTAATTTTAAAACACAGCACAGGCAATAGAAAATTTGTGAACACGTAAAGGTTTATACCTGAACATTGCTTTCTTCCATTAGTATCTCCTTAGCCTTCTCACATAATGCTCTAACCTAAATTAGAGCACGAAAAGCTTAGCTGTCAATACCCTTTTCATACATATGGCATACACTAATACAGGAAAGAAAATAAATAAACACATGAAATATCACATTCAATGAGACAATTTACAAACAATTGAGCAGCTATCACCAGAACTGAAATAACTGCAAGCTCCCTGAACAGAAATCTGGCTACTTGAGAAACTAAACAACAGCCAGGAGTAGCGTAAATCAACAAAACAGATTCAACCCTTTGCATAACTTCTGACAGTGCTTTCTAGTCACACCATCAAAGCAACAAACAACTATTACCTCAGATAGAACACATACATCATTTTTACGAAACACAACTAGCTCCAGACAATCAACACACCGAAAAGCATTTTCTTCCTTTTACAGACTCAACTCATAGTCAAAAAGATGAATTTTTTTTAAAAAAAAATCACATTTAAATGACTCTCAAAAAATTCAGAGTTCAATGAGAATACACAGAGATCTCTAGAAACCCATCTAAAATCAGTGAAAAACTCCAAATGCAAGACTAACAGAAGAACTATAATTTGGATCCCGGTTAACAAGAAATATCAGCAATTGTACAAACGATATTTGATCCAAGAAAATATTATTTTTATTCCAAAAATATAAATAAACTTCATCTCAAGAACCAAAAAAAAAAAAGAACCGGAACCCAGATCCAGAAATGAGAGAAGTAAAGACCTCAGGCTCAGATAGAGGCTTGCACTGCATGAGCTGAGAAATCTGCTCATCCAGGTTACCATGTGTGTTAGCTATCAGATCCGAACTCATTTCGTACAACTAATTTTCAAACTAAAAATTTCAACTTGAAGAATCAAGAACTGATTTTTCCCAATATATAATCTTTGAATAAATTTCAGAAATTTTTTTGCTGAAAGAGAACACCGACCCACATAAGCCCTTTCCTTTTTTTTTGTTTGTTTGTTCTTCTGGGCAAGAAGAAAAGGAGAAATAAAAGAGAAAGCCCTCGAAATTTGTCGATCTACTCTTTATCGACTATGTAAAAAAATGGAATTTTCTAATTCATTTTCTTTGAGAATTTCAATCTGCTACTGAGTCCTAGATATGTATATTATACAGAGAATATATAAAAAGTAAAGAAAACTAACAAAACAATAATTTGAAAAAGAAATGAAAAATTGAGTAACAGAAGAAAAGAACAGATTATCTGAGGTGGAAAGGAACGAAAAAGAAAATTGCGGTGGAAAGGAGTTTCAAGAAAAAAAGTTTAATAATTATTTTGCTCAATTATTTAACGTGTTACAAGAGGATAATAATAACAATTTCACAAGTGGAATCTAACAGAATAGTATATATATAGACATTAGAGAGATTATCTTTTGAGAACGCTCGTCTCAAATATATTATAAGAAGATAAGATAAAAATAATAAATTTCTCTTAAAATATATATTTGGTCTAACCTCACAATTAGACAATAATATCAAAATTATTTATTTCATCAAATTATTTAAGAAGGTTTTTATTGGTCTTACACGTAGTAATATTCATATTTAAGAAATAATCTGAAGTATATGCAACTAAAAATAATTTGACCAATTTTTTTTTCAAAAGTAATATCAAATTAACGAAATAATTATCTGTAAGGAATCACTTTAAATTTTTTTTAATTTTAAGTATATGAATGACTAGAAATATTTATTACAACAAATTTTAATCAAAGATTTTAATTTCTTTTAATCAAATCTAAAAATTAAAATCACAAAATAGAGAAATTAGGTATGTTTATTAGGCTTTGGTTTTACATGTACACGTGATGTTAGGTTTTGTTCGTGTCATGGAGCTAATTAGGTAAATATAATTTCTTGTCAAATGTATTTTGTCCTGAAAATAAACAAGTAATTATTTTTACTATTAAGAAAAAACTACTTTCTTTAGCTTTATATTACATTAAATAACTTGTTTTAGTAAATGAAAATATTTCCCCCCCTAAACTTGATGAAACACTTTGTCTCCAAAATAAGTATTTTTTTATGAGCACTTAAGGTCATTATAAATCAATCAAAGTGCTTATTCGTCTAAAAAAAAAGATATTGAAAATTTTCATTTTTAACAACTTTTTCGATGAATTTAAACCATTTTATTTATATTGTTATATGTCTTTCACATGTAAATAAAATAAAATATGTTAAATGAAAAGTAATCACATATGCTCAAGCATACGATTTTAAGTAAGACTATAGTTATCTATCTATATCTATATTATCTTAAAAACATGAAGTCTAAAATTGAAAGTTAAATTACGTAAATACCCCTCACTTAAAACTACTAATTAATCTGCGTAATTACCCTTCACTTTAAATCTAACATGTCGATCAGCCACCACTTCCAACGCCTCTTAACTTAGTTGTCGCATCCTTGCCAACAGCTACGACTTCTGCCTATTAATACCAAGGCAACGTAGATTTCCTCCCCCCAAAGAATAACAATCTTCTATATATATTGTATAGGCTTGGCCTACTTCTTCTACTGCTTCCATTGTATGGTTTGCCTTTACAATTATAAACCTTCTTTTGAACTCTGCTCGCAGACAATATTGTTTCTCCTCCGACTGACTCGAAGTATGCTCTTTGAACACAATCCTGGACAACATACATAAATTCATCCTTTCGCTTATTCAATTGTTAAAATTAAAGTCTATGCTACACACTTTACTGCTAAACACCAACGCCTGTGAGTAACAGTTTTACTTTACCATGCGATTGAAACTATTAAGTATCCTGTGACTTTTGTGATTGTAAAAGAAACGACAATGCTTCTTCTCTTCCTTAAATCTTCATTCTTTGTTTGCCATTTGCCATTTGAGAAATTATCTCCAACAGCTACTTTTTCTGGAAAAGTCCCATACGACGTATCGCAGGACAAGAGTAAAAACTTTTCTTTGAATCATCATGATTCATCTCTACTTGGTAATTGAACCTTAGAAAAAAAATTAACCCTTCGACTATCAGTATTCCATTTGTTTGAATTTTGAATTCAACAATTCATAAATAGATAATACTCCTCTGTTAGAATGACTTTAGAAGTCGAATGGTTTAGTTTTTCATTATTGATTTGAAATTATTTCTGTAGGTTGCAATATTGGCCCCAAATTTATACGCAGTGCAAGAGCTGTATTGTGCAGTACCAATGGTTGGAGCAGTTTTTTGTACATTAAATACATGTTATAATTCAGCTATTTCTGAAATATTCTGAAGCAAAGATACTTTTGTGGATCAACAATTAATCCAACTTGCTCAAGGAGCATTAGATATTCTCACTAATGAAAAAGCAATGCAACCTCTTATTGTTTTACTCCTTGGATCTCACAATCTTACTATTCTTAACTCCATTTATCATGAATACTCAGACACAACATCGCAACCCAAAAGGGTTATCTTCCATCACAGGGGTGCATATCTTGATACCGCTGCTATATTTATGCTTCATGAGATGAGTTCAAAGCCTATTAACCTCTGGACCATCCCAATGTTTCACAACAATGGGTGGTGCCTGACTTGGGGTCTAGCAGCAGTTGGTGGCACAAGTATTTGCTTAGACAGGTTTCTCCGAAAGAGATATTTGAAAGAATAGCAAAGCGCAAGGTCACACATATGAGCGGGGTATCGATTGTTCTAAACATGATCTTAAATTCTCTGGTATGTAATAGAAAACCACTTTCACACGAGGTTAACATAATGACAGGTGGTTCACCACCACCTCCACAAATCATTTCCAAAATGGAGGAACTCGGTTTTCAAGTACATGAAATAACAGAGATACATGGTCCTGGTACATATTGTTTGTGGAAGCCTGAGTAGGATTCATTGCCCCCAAAAGAAAAGTGTGAATTGAAAGCAAACGAGTGTGCAACATCTTTGTTTAGAGGCAGTGGACATAATAAATCCTGTTATGATGGAAAAAGGTACCAAAAGATGGTACGACAATGGGTGAAATTGTGTTTCGAGGGAATACATTAATGAGTGGATATCTAAAAGATAAAGAAGCAACAGAGGAAGCTTTTAAAGGTGGAGGGTTTCATAGTGGTGATTTAGCTGTTAAACATCCTGATGGATACATAGAAATTAAGGACAGATCGAAAGATATCATTATTTCTGGCAGAGAAAACATAAGCAAAATAGAGGTGGAAACGGTTTTGTATAGTTATCCGGGAGTTGTTGAAGCAGCGGTAGTCGCGAGACCAGATAATCACTGGGGCAGACACCTTGCACATTTGTAAAGTTGGAGGATGGTTATAATAATGTTAGTGATCAAGAAATTATTAACTTCTGCAGGGATGATTTGCCTCATTACATGGTGCCTCGTATAGTCATATTTGAAAGTCTCCCAAAAAAATTTATTGGCAAGATAATGAAAGTCACGCTACAAGGGAAAGCAAAAGCCTTGGGCCGTATTTTCTGAATGAAATAGGAAGTGTCACTTGGTTTCTTTTACTATAATAACTGTCGATAACTCTGTTTATCATCCTTGTGTTTAATATGTACTCCTTCTGTTCACTTTTACTTGTCGTTGTTTCGTTTTTCGAGGTCAACTTGAGTAAACTTTAAAGCTAAATTGAAGTTGCTAAATGTAATATAAAAAGGTGGGAGGTCATTGTTGCTTAAAAAGAAGGCGGAAACTTTAAGGCATGCAATAATTTACAATCATGGCGCTGATATTTAAAATTATGCGTTGTGACACATTTAAAAAAAAGAAATTATCAAGTTGAATACTTGACATATTATAATAATTGCATATTTAAAATTGTTAGATCATTTCTTTTGGAATTCATTTGATAATGAAATTTTGTCTAATATGTCTTGCAATAACGGTAATATAAGTTGAATATGTTCACCATTCAATATTGATCTAAACTTTTATTTTTCCCTCTTCAAATTCGATGTAACACATCACACACTTATTATAATATTTTTAAAATATTAATATTAATTAGTAGAAAATATACGTGCAACACATATGTTCGAAAACTAGTTAGTACAAAAAGTGTTAAATAATAATTGTAGGCCTAATACATAATTGACATAACTTCAACTTTTACTATTTTATAAAGTTAAATATTTACTTCGTCTGGTACGGTGTATAAGCAAAATGCTAAATAGAGTATATTAATGTTTCTTGCATTAGTAATGCATGTATTAATTATACATAGAATATTGATGCATTGTTTGGTTTGATGCATTGAAAATAACATGCGTTGCATAAAAAAATTTATTTACAAAAATATCCTTCACATTTATGGTGGAAAAGATGTAAATAGGGTTTTGAGGGGTAAGCGGGTCTTTAACCATGTTATTGTATCCATTAAATCCCTTGCATTAATATCTAAAAATCCATGCTATTAGTAATACACAACAAAGTGTATGTAACTAATACAAGTATTAGTTATACATAGCATGAAAAAATATACCAAACATATATCAAATTAATGTATGCATTATTTTTGTTAATACACACTATCACACGATGACAATTAAAATATTGCCTTAAACATAAATCAAAGATGATGCATTTAATACGACTAAAGTGTATACGTGTATTCATATATACGTGAACTACATTGAAAATGACAAGATTAAAATCATGATATGGATTGCTAAATAAAAGAGTCATCTTTTTTGTCGTCTTCTCAAATATATTTGACTTTATTCAAATATGAGCATAATTGAGTTACTATTTTCTTCATGTATAATTTTTTATAGAATAGTTAAAATAACAAAATTAAAAAAAAAAAACAGAATAACAAGTAATGGACATGACTATAAACACACGTGGTCTAACCACATCTTAGAGTTGAATCTCGATCTCCAAAATAAACTTGCAATTATATAAAACTCATACGTGTCACCTACTAGTGTTTTCATGTTGTGACAACTCCTTCGTAGATATTTTTTTATGACATTTATATATTCAATATGATTCTTCTTCTTCATCACCACTCGCCAAAGGACCTTTTGTAGTATCTATCATATGCTCTCTTTAGATAAATAAAAAACTTTATAAATCTTTCTTCTTCTTGCGATAGATTTTAAAGTTTTAAATATAACCATCATTGTAGGAATGTTTGTAAGTCTAATGCCAAGATGATTCACACAACTTGATGACTCATTTCACTCTAAACTCTCCAAGCCATTTCCAAACCTCTATAAGTATAATATCACGAGTTTTTTCAATCTTCATATTTTTATGATTTAATTCAATAAATGTAGCAAAAATTATTATTGTTCACAAACATGTCTCTGAAATCTAATTTCCTTTAGTTTGATCAAAATAGTCTCTTTATCTCTCCTTAATCTTGTTATCTCATGTCAACATTTGTCCTTTCAAAATCTTCTAGTTTAAATTCTCACCATTCTCTCTCTTACTTAGTTGTACCAAGTATAAATATTTTCACTTCACACTTAAGCTTTATGTCAAGTATTACTAGCCTATGTAGGTTTTGCATGTACTTCTATTTATTTTCCTCAAGGCATATGTTAGCATTAAAGCAATTCTAATATAGTATTTGCTTTATCATTCATAGTATCATAATCATATCTATTTTTACTTGCATGTCTATTTAGATCTTCTATATAAAAAACTTTTGATATTTCACATTCATGTGTCCTCTCAAACAATCCTTACTGCAATAGTTTTTGTTTTATCTATTCCAATTTCTATTTTTATCTACCTCAATATCATGATTTTTACCTATCTCTCTAGGCTTTTCTCTTGTCCACTCAGTAGGTGCTTTAACAAGAGAGTTGGGATCATGGTTTCATATTCCAAAATCTCTTAAAAAAATATTTTGAGATTTCAAAACGTTAAATTTAACTCATAAGTTTATATTTTTCGGTATGAAAAGATTATGATACTATTTGTATCATGTAAAAGAATTTTATTAAAGAACAACTAGATACTACTATTATTGACTAGACCATCTTTTGTTTTGAAATTTACAATCACAAATGTTTATTCATAAAAGGAATAGATATGCCTTGGGATCTTCTGATAGATTTGTATAAGATAAAATATTGATAGTTTACATAACTTGTGGGGCTGATCTTGAAAGCTACATATATGACCAAAAGTGTAGTGACATTTGTCAGCAAATCACTTTCTTTCCATGCAAATCCTATTATTAAAAGTAGTTTCTGGTTACAATAGTTTCTCACATGCGTGCATTTCCTTAGTATCACACATAATACAAAGCCAGAATAAGAAAACTAATTCCATCAAGAGTTCTACAGCAAGACCATCTCTCTAGCTCTGTACATTTTGACAATTTAATCTCAAGACTATAATTCTGCATATCATTGTACTGATACAGATCCAAATATGTACAAATAATTTGTTAAAAGGATCCTGAAATTGCTCGGAAAGAAGCTAAGCGGAGTACCTATGGAATTAATGTTCTGTGAAATCTTTGAGCTAACTGGTTGTCTGATGAAAAAATTTCATTTGTATAAAATGTATCTATATCAGCAGGGCTTGAATCCCTCTTTCTTCAATAAGATCATCAGCTTTTCGGTGTTTAACCAAGTAGAGGTTCTTCCAAAGGCACCAATATGGGTGTCTGGAGGTTCATACTGCAGGTGACTATCACCCCAAGGAGTGCACAAACCGCTGGAACAAGACCTAGTGCATACCTATTGAGGGAGAAGAAATGGTATCCCATACTGCAGTTGTGCAGTTCCGGAGTGGATCCTGCATAAAAAGGTGACAATTGCAAAAGTAAATAAAGAGTAGTCCGATGAAAGGAAACTACAAATAATCTGATTAAGAAAAGGGAAATGGATTCTATACCTTACTATAGATTTTAACAGAAACTTTCTGGTAACAAGTCTATAGTAAAGTAAAAAGATCTCTGCTAGCAGTTTATAAGGGCTGACGAATATAGGAGGGTGAAGCAAAAAGTTCTTGGCAGATAAAAAGGCGTAGATGAAATTTAGGCGGGAGCTAATTCACTAGTTTTCCCCAGACACTCAACAATGGATGTTGAAAAATTAGAACGAATTCACACTGAAGCTGCACATTGACCTAGACAGAGAGACATGGAACCGAATGCTTACTTTGATATGACTCGAGAATGTACAAAGCCACTCCACATATCATTTTATCCATAAAGCTCAATGATCCGTACACAAAAGCACAGCCATTGAGATCTCGGCCAACCAAGACACTTTGCATGCCTACTCCAGTCACCTGTTAAACCACATGGGGAAGAGGTGCACATGAAGATTATCACAATGCATGTTTTACAACAAAAGAGTATCATACAATATTTTATTGTAAATCAAAAGCCTGGCTTCCTCATGGCAAATACAAACTATGTACATGTCAGTAAGGCATGCAGCTGAACCAAATTCCACAGTTCAGAATATTATTGCCCACTCTCTGGTTAAACAAGTTCATTGTTAGTTAGGAACTTCATAGACTCTAATAGGTGCCAGAAATTAAGCAAAAACCACAATGATAAAGTTCCTTTTAAAAGAATATCATTAAGAAATAAATGGAAAATTGCCCTTCCAAGGAGATAATTATATCCACATATAAAAGGTGACAATTAGGTTAAGCGCACAGAGAGTCGATCAATGCTTGAAAGAGTATTTGGTCCATATAAATTTCTCATGAATGAATTTTGCACCTAATGAGAACCCAACAACAACAACAACATAACCAGTTAAATCCCACAAGTGGGGTCTGGGGAGGGTAGAAATGTACGCAGACCTTCCCACTACCTCGTAAGAAGTAGAGAGGATGTTTCCTGGGGACCCTAATGAGAACCCAAGCTGTTTCAAAATGGTTTTGTACATGCTTTGATAGAAAGTATTGACCATCTGGTTGTTAACAAAGGCATTGAATGGAGCACCACTCTAGCTTATGTCAGCAGAAATAAAAAAGAACTATATGCATTAATAAACTAAAGTTTGAACTTTTCACTCAGTGAATAATTGGTGCCTTATGGTTGACCAACCACTCATTTGTGTCTATACAAGTTCAATGCAAAAAATAGATATGCTGTAACAGGAGAAATTGCTAAAATAAAGTTCCAAGACTTGATATCAAACTAAGCTTTATAGAACATTAACCTACCATTATCAACGCGTTTGCTATGCCAATAAATATAGACAAGATGTACATAAATGTGTTCAGGTTTCTTGGAAGCAGGAAAATTCCTGTGCCACAAAGTACCCAAAGGAGACCTCCTGCAGTATAAAAGCCCTTCAATCGCCGACTTGTCCACTTAATCTCCTGCATATAGTACAACTATCAGGGGGAAAAAAAAGAGGCTCTGGAAAATTCAGAGATAGAACTGATGAAAAAGTTCGGTTCTGTATGGACCTGTAGCAGGATGGATACAACGAAGCTGCAGACAAAGATGATTGCAGGGACCTATCCACATCAATTGAGAAGAGGAACAAGATTAGTATTGTATTTCTTCCCTCGCCCTTCTCTTCAAATAAAAGGTCTATTTTTAATGGTAACATACCAAAGCTTTTGAAGATAGACTCATCTGCAGGTCATTGATCACATAGAAAGCAAGAAACGCCTGCAATGCAAACAATTACAATAACTGTATCGGTTATAAAACCAAGTGAGTGCTTAAGAAAAATGATCAAAATGAAATCCATGTCATCATTGTAATATCTATTAAAAAGAGCTAAATTCAAAAGAGATAATACTCACTTGGGAGACATTAGTCACAAGTCTAGTAAGCACGTAAACAAGAGCAACTTGGTGATATAAAATCTTCTTAAACCAATACATCCAAGAAATTCTAACATAACCGTTGACATGAGCTTCCAGTTTCAACCTGCCCAAGGAAAGCAAAAAATAGAGTTAACATCCAAGCAGATAATTATCAAGAACTACCAGCTTAAACTGACAGCTCATGGTACTTGAAAGAAATATCCTATTTCGAAGTTAACATAGTTCTCATTTTTTAATATGTAACCTAACTTATTCTTCAGCATGGAATTTCATTTTTTCATATGGGTTTCACCTAAATGAAACCATATTGTTATGAAGAAAGAAAAGCTGAAGAACTTTGATGAATGCCTAAGCTGGTTAACAGTAAGCTCCATCAAAACTCTCAAACAAAGTGACTTTACCACCAATTCATCCAAGCAATCAAATAATGGCAAACAATTGCATTCTCATTAAAAGTCGGTCCGAGCAAATAATGCAGTCAACGCATTCACTCAAACATAAAGAAATAAGACGTGCAGACCTTGGCTCTCTGGTTCCAATAGCAAACACAATGACGAAGCAGCTTCCAATGAAAATTGATATATATGCAATCCAACGATACTGATTATTCAAAAATGTAATGAGAACACAGTCAAAAGAAATTATTACAATAACTAGAGTAACAACTGAAAAGTTACACACCTGATTCTCAACAGCATCAGGCGTCCCTGCTCCGACAACATTGAACACAACAAAAGCAACTGCGTATAAGCTAAGGTTTGCAACCTTCAAATTCATCATGTTCAAACAAATGGAGAACAAACCAAAAGTTAATGACTGTTCACATGTATTATTAAAATTTGCATTATGACATTCAGGAAATTACCAACCATTGTAAAAGCATTGCGGCAACTAGCTAAAACCACTCTGCTCGTCGAGTTCAGTGTAATGCAGTTCACCATTGACCTACAGCAGGCATATATCTTGTTAAAAAATTCAAAAGAACTATTAGCTAATGTTGGGGTTGTGCTAGGTAAACTTCCATAGGGGGTTCATTAGAATATTTAAAGTTGCCCTTTCATGTTATTACAATTTAGTTATTTACCTGTGATACATGAATTTGAGAAAAAGTTTAGCATGTTAGCAGAGCAATTACTTGTCTAAAGGTGGTAACTTCATGATAATTATCCTACATAGCTTCAGTGCGCAAAAGTGATGACCACTCTAGCTGATGCGCAGGAGATTGATAATTTCTGCAATTAAAGATGGTGGCCTCAGGATTAGGGTCACAAGGGTCCTTGACATAGTTCAGTTGGAAGAATACGTGTGGTAATAAAGACATTAGATGGACGAAGGAAGTGGCAGCGGAGGATCAAAGAAAATATACATGGAATTCAAGTTTGGAATTAAAGAATGAACAGATCTGGTCCTCATAGCACACTGCTATTTGAGAGGAAACCAAAAATAGAATGACAGACATTTTCCCAAAATATTGAGTTCACAAAATAGGGAAGGGGGAAAGCTTTAATTAGGAATAAGCACTGGTGTCGTGAGAGGAGTCCAGAGCAAGCTATATTCACCTAGTTCTACGCACTTTACTTTCCATAGCAATCAGGAAATTATTGTAATGAAAGCAGGGAGTAGAGTATCACAGTCCAAGTCCATGGTACACATTGTCTGCTTTGGCCCAACTGGCCTCACAACTTTGTCAATTGGATATCTCATATCGAGTCCAAAAGTACACGTACCATGTGAACATATCCTTTGTATTGTAAAGTACTTTACTTTTCTCTCCCTGTCCAATGTGATATTTGCTGTTTATGGGTTGGATTTGCCTAAGATGTGAGTAAACCACTTTCGGAAGCTTGTTAACATAGAAGACCGTCAGTCTCCCTGTCATGACAGACACATACAACCCCTCAAGGACTTGATTTCCTCGTCTTAGGTTTGCCCACCATCCTATCACAAAGTCCAATTCTAATACTATATTCGGCAGCCCAACCCACTAGCTTTATTGTTCGATTTGAACCTAGGTCTACACGACTTTAAAATCACATCATTGCGGTCAGGGCTGCTTTCTCATATACCCTACATACTTCCCGTGTTTTGCCTATGTGAAAATTAGCCTAGGGTATTTTAGAGTGGGACAAGGGTACTTGGATTTACAATTTAGAGGTGTCCCCCAGGATTGCTGGATGGAGAAGCTGGAGGAATTTTGAGTTCATCGTACTCAGCAAGCTCATGGCAGAACCCCTTCATTCCCAAAGAAAGATCAATAACCAGTCATATAGTATACTGCAGCAACAGGAGTAGAGTGTTTTCTTTTTGATGAACACGGAGACGGATAACTTTTTGAGGGTCGAAAGTTACGTGGATTTCCATCCTTATTGCTAATAACTTGAGGCGATAGATGGAGGACATCAATTAGCTGGCTTTTTCATATAAAGGATTGATGGAGGTCATTTACTTAGTGGCAGAAAACGACCCTCAAAATAGTGGACTAATATGTTAATCCATCCATCAAAAGGTTTCCAGGAGTAATTGGGCCAATTACAAAGTCATTAGAATGCCATACACAGCCTTGTAAGTTGTAATATTTAGCACTAGAAGATAGATAGGAGCAGACATTACATGTGCGATACTTGAGTAGCAGCCCATCCCACATTGAAGATTGCAGCGAACACACTGTAACCAATAGTTTGCAGCATGGCCGAATTGGAACCAATAAGTTTGCAAGGCAAGCAACCGCCAAACACCGAAGAAAATGAGACAGCAACCAAGAGAGATCCTGCAAGATGCCATACTTTAAAATGCCCGAATCTGTCTATCTATCATGTAAAACAACAAATATTAGTTAGAAGGATCAGTAATAATGTTAAAAATAATAAAATGTATGTGCTACTATCTTGGGATAGAGGCATAGTTATTATTGCTCCTAAAAAAGACTCTGCTGCTTGTTACCTTTGTAAAAAAAAAAAAAAAAGAAAAGACTCTGCTGCTCTCATGTCAAAAGTTACTTATTGCATTTAACCGACCAATATATTATTTAGAAAATGACTGCATAAAAATACATTTTGAATACTCATAAAAGAAAAGCTATACATTTTATAACAGACAAGCATAAGCTTACACGAGAAATGGAGAAAATGGTAGACCATGTTTTCATCTAGCAACGACATCATGATCTCTCTTAGGAAGTGACTTCATGATATCTCTTAGCAAGTGATATCAAAATATCTTAACATGTATTCAAAAAGACTTTGAGCAATACATGTGTTATAGCAAGTGTAAAGTTTGAAAAAGGAAGTTATATAAGATCAAGTTTAGGCAGCAGCTAAGTTCTTGAGAGATACCAGTTCCCCAGCAAATACAGTGATCAATCCATCTGCAACTTGGCCTGAGAGCATTACAACTGCAGCATCACTGAGAAACAGACATGGTAAACATGAATACACAATCAACTGCTTCACAAACTACAATATCCTATATAGTGTATACTCTTTTCTTTTGAGTTTATTTGGAAGAAGGGGTGGGGGTGGGGGGTAATGAAATGTGAGGGATGCAGGAGTGCAGAAGTCACATGCTTGCAAATTGGGGAGAGTGCAGCAGGAGAAAACATGAATGGGGCGAATCAAGAATGCAATTCCACTATTAGAACTGAGAGTGCGCAGATGAGCCCTTTAAGTATGGATTTCATTAGCAACCAATAGAATGGAAGAAATTCAATTGTCATTATAAAAGCCAAACAGCATCAGGGCAGTGCTCAATTCAATTTTCACATGTCCATCCAGAGTGTTGTATCTCCAGTCTAGGCTGCAGATATACCTTATGGCTGTATCCAGAAAATGAAACCAGTCTTTCTATTTGACTAACTAGAAGCTAAGCTCCTAGCACCCTCCACTGAACTCATGAACAAATATTCACACAACACAAATTCACAGTATATAAATGGCAAGCATTAACTCAAAAGTTGCAGAAAGGGATGGCCATATGTTCAACCACTATCAGCAGACAAGCTACATCACAATACAATAAAAATAGTACAGGTTAATTTTAAGATGCACAGAGCGGTTTCTATTCCTTCTGTCTTAAAGCTAAAATGATTATTGAAAGATACATGCCCATCAAAGTACCTAACAGCAAGAAAATGTGTAACAACCTTGGGGATAATCCAATATCAGTTAGAAAGACTAAGAGATACGTGAACCAACAGGCTGAAGTTATGTCATTGAGCATGTGCCCAACACCATAATAAAACACTGAACACCTTCCAAGGGGTTTTGTCAATGATTCATCATCCTCAATATGATTAACCATAGTGCTATAGAAGTTTTGGTGGTGCTCTGACGTATGAGAAACCTGCAATCCAACAGATTAAGCTTAAGATGCAAAATTACATTGACTTAACGACGCACAATACTCAGTGAGAAAATTGAACCACACACCAACAACCAACAAAAGAAGTAATGAATAGATACACAGTATATTCAACATTCTCATCTCATGTGCTAACAGGAAATTTACATCGTGCAATCTTACACTAGTAGTGATGCTAAACACATCTTGTTGAAGATTGATGGTAGTTGCACAAAACACAGTATATGCACCAAATATAGCATAACCAAGAAACAAAAATCACAAAACATGTAAAGGGTTCAAATAACTGAACCACCATAGATGCATGATGAAGACACAAGTATGTTGGATTCAAGTCTCAGCAAAAGAAGGATATCAGACAGTGAATTGATAGCCTATGGCAGAAACTTTATTATTCTTACTAACAGTGACATTTAGAGGAAATATTTAAACTAGACTAATTCATAAACAATGACAAGTATTTAAATAGATTCCTATCAGCTTTTGAATAATTACAGATATTGACATTTTGAGAACTGCCCCATACATCTTTCATAGCTTTTTCCCTTTCCTTCTATCATGACAAGAGCAATTATGACTAAATTAATACTCTGCTTAGTCTTATTAAGTATCAATCACTACTTGTACTCCCTTAATGACCACTCTTGAAGTTAAGAAAATTCACTTAGGACACGCTTAAACAGTCCTTGAACTTTTAACCAGCTGCTTACAATATCCTCTAATATTAGTCATGATTTGATGCAGAAAAAATTAACTAAGATTACCCCCAAAGCCTCATCTTTATTGATAACACTCAGGGATCAAGAGATAAGCCCATTCCTCTCTCTCTCAAAAAAAAAACTATTTCATTCTGCAAGCAAAAACCAGAAAATCAACTTCTCTACATGTTCATCTTAATCACAATTCACAACCCAAAACAAAAAGGAAACAAGAAGGAAGCTTACACAAAATCAACTTAGGAAACAAAAAGAGGAACAGATTTTCACGAAATTGAAGAAGCAAATTGTAAAAACTATACCTGGGTTTTGGGCTGAAGCTATGTAGAAGAAGAAGAAAAACCCATGAATTATATAAAGAAGAACAAACTGATGTTGGATCCACAACAATCAAGACTCAGGAGCAAAACAGAAATACTTTCTTGCAATACAAACCAATTAAAAAAGCAGAAACAGTTAGTAAGCGTGATCCAGACGCACCAGAAGAAACCCCTTTTTGTTTGTTTTCTTCTTCCTTCACTGCCACCGCTTATTGACCCCTTGGAAAGCCACCTTTGAAAGCCACCTCCTTTCACCTATGGCAATTCAGAAAAACTGAAAGCAATAAATAAATATTACTATCCGCTAATATCATTTCCCACCACTGGCTGACATTCTCAGAATTTAGTTTGTCCTTTTCCTTCAATCTTTTTTCAAAGATTTTAGGAAGATATTAAGCAATTAGACCATTTGTGCCTTTTGCTTGAGCCATGACTCTGTAGGCGGGGCCTTCCTTTAACTGCCGAATCTTGGAATTAGCTAAAATAAAAAATATATAAATTAGAATCTAAAATCAAAATTAGAAAATTTTAAAAAGATTCTTATCTTCCTTCACTGGAAGTTTATAAATTTATAATTCCCACCCCCACAACCATTTTTTAATACTTTGGATCATTTTCCGATTGTGTGTCATTTTTACGTGTCGCCCATGCAAATACTCTCCCCTCCCATTCATCTTTACTTCTTCTCTATTGATTTAGCATAAAAATTAAAAAATAGTAAATAATAAAATAAGTATTGAAAAATTTAAAAGAGAAATAATTATAATTAATAATAAGAATAAATTAAAAATTAAATATAAAATTATCTTATAATTTTATAAACTGAATAAATATTGTTAGACAATTCAAAATAATTGAGAAACGAGTAATGATGAACGGAAGGAGTAATTTTTGTTATTGTTTTCATTTTGTTGAAGGTAAGGAGAACGCATCATCATCGTACAAGTAAAGTGCTTGCATCGCTAAATTATCCAATCTACAATTTCAATTCGTAATATTTTGATAATATCTAATTCAATAGGACTCTAAGAGATCGTTTGTAGAGTTTATTTATAAAACCAATGTATGCATTAACTTGATAATTATCTAAGAAAATACTCTCTTCGTCCCAATTTATTTGTTATCATAAGATTTGACATAACTCTTAAGGAAAAATTAGTTATGAATATTGTTTGACTAATAAATCTCTTATAAATAATTAAATTTTTATTAATATAGTGTCTATTAATTCTAGAATAACTAATATAAAGGATAAAATTGAAAAATAATAATTAACTCTCTCAAATTATTTAAATTAATAATTATTTTAAAACAACTATTTTAATATACAAATAAATTTGTGGGGGGGGGAGGGGGGGGCGATTAATTCCTAATTTCAAGGTAATGTTCTAACAATTGATTTTCTACACATATTTGAACAAAATATCCCAACTCCCAATAACTATGAATGTGAACAAGGACGGCGCATTTTAAAAGTAAATTTAATGAAGAGGCGCATTCAAGTCAAGCGCATTTAAAAGATCAAGACTAACACAAATTGCGAAGAGTTTGAACTTAGTTAATCGTAAATATATTTATTCACGGCTTTTGCGTCACATTTTATGTGATACATTTTAATTTGATATAGTATTTAAAAAAAATAAAAATTTTAAAAAATTATGATATAAAATTATTTTTAGGTATTTGTGTGATTGAGAATCATTTCATTAAGAGTAAAAATAAAAAATTTAAACGTAAATTATTTCTCATTAGAATAAGATAATATTTTTTTAGGACGGACCAAAAAAAAAAGAGTGTCATATGAGATAGAGGGAGTAATATTTATAAGAAAAAATTTATAATATATCCAAATAATTGTTTAACTTCAAATTAAGCTGATTTTTGTTATTTGAAATGTTCAAATGGGATTGCTCCTTTTTTAAACAAAGTTTTCAATTTGACTTTTTTATTTTTAGATTTTTTATAAGGAGCATCCTATAAATAAAATTTTATACGATATAAATTTAAATTTAAATTAATTAGACTGTAATATAAATATCGAAATCAAAAACAAAAGAAGTACAAATGGATGTAAGTCAATAGTTGGTGGATGAGATTTCAATGGATACCTAAATGTGAAAGATTCTTCCATCGTTATCGCCCGGCAACCAAACGGCCCCTTAACGTCCACAACTTGTGGGCTATGGTCCCACATAGTGATCAATAATCAAAGTTCCTTTTTTTGAGAATGCTTAAGCCTTTATGTTTTGAAAAAGCTATACAAAATAGATTGAAATTATTTTGAGATATATATATATAAAAAATAGATCTAATTTAATATTATTTATCTTTAATAGATTCAATTCAAACTATTTATTTTTAAAGAATGCATAGTTTAAATTATTTATTTTTTACCGTATTTATCTCTTTTTATTTTGTCTTGACGTCAAGCTGACGTCAACATAAATACTATGAAATATACCGATGATACATATAAACTATATTGGTATCATATAGAATGAGTTCAATCCTCAATGATACTCTGACACTATATTGATACTCAATTGGTATCATATATGATTATGTTTTTTTTAAGGAAACAAATAAAAAATTTTATTCAGTAGAAAATATATTCATTGTGATATTGTTGATATATTTATACTATATCGCTATCGTATAAGACTAGAAAATTATTCAAGTTATAAAATTATTTATTAACTAACTTAGTAGAAAATATGTTCGTGTGGTACGCTATCGATATATTGATATCCTATTGGTATCATATAATTTTGAGCTTTTTTCTTTAATAAATAAAATAATTAAGAGAAAATTATTAAAGTTATAAACTTGTTTATTAAATTCTAAATTAGTAGAAAACATATTCTTTGTGATACTCTATGTGTATATTGATACCATATCAGTATCATATATGATTGAGTTTAATCCACTATGATACCTTGTTAGTATATGTACATCATATTGGTATATCATTCAAGGTGTGGTGTTGATGTATGCATGACATCATTGGACGAATTTTAATAGTTAAAGAACATAAAATATAAAGAGATATATGAATGTAAATAGTTAATTTTCTCTTATATTTTTGTCTCTTTGTTGGAAAAAAATATTTTTCTTTTAACATTGTCCTCCTTTAAAATAATGAATCGTGAATAAATTAGAGTACTAACTAAGCATACTTTATTGTATTTTCCTTTAAATCCTTTAATAGTAAGAAGAAATTTAGTACGCGATTCAATAAAACTTCGTTTACGCTATTGAACTCTAATAGGGTTGTCCTTTTCATACTTCTCGTTTTCCTTGATTTTATTTCTCTGAAATTATTAAATTATTTTTTATGATAAAAACGTTTTCTAATGATCACAAATATTATAAACTAATGAAACATTTACGACAAACTATCACTCCAGGATCTAACTAGGACAACCAGATAGCTCACAACCACACAATTTTCTATATCCATTTATTTTTTAAGAGTATATTGATGCATATGATGACAATGGAGTGGGTGCGGGGGGGTTGAGTTCAACCTGTAATTTGTTTTAACCGTCCCACTCTGCATGATGATTTTTTTCATTTTCAATCTGCCCTGCCCCGCCCCACACAAACCCATCCAGTTTAAATTTTTAAGTTCTTTTATTTTTTAATTGATTTAATATGAAAAATAAAAATTTGTAATTTTTTCCGCTAATTAACATCTGAACTCTCATTAACTATTTTTAGTTGTCATTTCAATAATTGTTTCTTAATTGTTAATTCAAAGTTTCTAAACGAATAATTTACCAGACATATCTAGTTTAAATTTAAGGGAAAAAAATAAAATCAAAGTCAATGTTTAATATAAAAAGTTTATATCTTTGATTATTACTAAATACAAAGATTTTATTTTTTTCGAATTCCTATTTGGTTTTTTAAATCCGCAATTTACCCCGCCTCGCCCTGCCCCGCATTAATTTTAAAAATAATTATTTCAACCCGTCCTGCATCCGCCCCATCCTACATAATTTTGAACCTATCTCACCCCGCATAGTCCTAAACCTGCTCGTACCCGCCTGCGGTGTTGCCATCTCTAGATCTAACCAAATATATAGGCTTGATGAAGAACTTGATTAGAGCAAACCAAGATTTCGACATAATCAAGATTATATTCATGCTATTATGTGAACATGACAATTTATACGCCTTATAGGTAATGAGTCATCTCTTAATGTTATGGCTTCTTTAAAACTTTGCCATCATCTTTACGCTCCACCAACTCTTAAAGTCATAATCAAGGAATTTTTCATTTTTAAAAACAAAGAAAAACATAATCGTTCACAAATCACTTAAATTAAAAATAGTCAATGAATATATATAATTAAAAATAGTCAATGAATATATATATAATATACATATAAGTCATATACAATATAGATTGGCTGGAATACAACTCCGCCAACTATTTGTATAAAGATCCCTTAAAAATAATTCTTATTGATTTAGAGGCTTTAGCTTACCTTGGAATAATTTATAAAAATAAATTTGTGATTTTGGAACCCATTGAAATGACACAAGATCTTCCATAATAACTTCAAAGGTCATTTAGTAAAGTGTATCGGCAAAAACAATGAATTTATTAACTCTTTATATCAATACTTTCTTATTTGGTATACACTCTATTGCATATTAAGGTGTGCATTGTTAATGCCATTGATTTCTAGGTATTAGTATTGCAAAAGATTTTAATACATGTATTCGCATGATTAAAGACGACATTACCCCTTAAAAGCTTTTTTTTTTACATCTCTCACCATAATTGTGAAGGGTATATTTGTAAACAAATATTTTCATGCAATGCATGCTATTTTTAATACGCCAAACCAAATAATACATAATAAATAATTTATATATTATTAATACAAGTATTATTAATGCAAGTATTACTAATATACTTTATTTGATATTATTCGTATACACCCTACCAAACGGCCTTGGATTTATTACTTATTCTAGTAATAATCATCTAAGTATTGACTTTTTTAATTAAAAAAGGTAAAACTTGATGAAATAAATAGAGTGATTTGGAAGTAAGACAACATTAATCTTCCTTAAAACTCACTTTTAGTGTGTAGCCACAGGTCATCCACGACGAGGATATGTGTAAATTGCAATTGAATAAACAGAAAATAGCAGCCTCAAAATTATCGTGAAATGATAAGTATTTATTTATTATTTCTTAAATTTAAATTTTTAATATTGGTTGAAAGTTAGATCATGGAAGGCAAAGTTCTCGACCACAAATTCACAACTATTGGCGTCTATGATTGTAAAAAAAAAAAAAAGACATCTTTTTTGTAATTTTGCCAACTTTGGAAATTGGACCATCATCCTTGTTGCCACCAACAAATCACTATTTTAATATGCCCATATTCCCCACAAAATATTAATTTTTACATTATTAATTAACTTCAACTTTCGGTTTTACCCATGATAATAAGATTTTAATAACAATATAAATATTATAACGTATGTAAGATCACGTACAAATCTAAACCTATTTAGTCACAAAAATGTTCTAGTAACATATTAATTAAAATTACAAATTCTAAAAGAAAATTCTTTTTAATTTCATATTCAATCAAACTACGAAATATAAATTAAAAGGCAGAAAATGTTTAAAGTCTATCCATCAAATTTTTAACAACGTCTATATTAAAAAAAGCACGAAAAAGACCAAATAAGAGCACAAGTTAGATCTCACTAGTCACTAGAATAGCAAAAATAACATATGGACATGAATTATTCTAACTAGAATAAAGAATATTCAAAACTTTGACAAGTAAAACATCTAAAATGGAGAATGTTTCATATTTTGACAAGGAAAAAGTTAACTCAAGTGCAATGTATTGGAATTTAAAAATTTCAGGTACGATTCAAATTCAAGAATAATTTATGAATTTTTAAACTCCAGAAATAATTTATGGAACTTGAAATTATAAAGATTCAATCTCCAAGGATTTTGATGCAATGTAGAATAGGTACCACTGAAATAATGAATAAATGAGTAATAATGTGCATAAGATTATTCCACTATCATGATCTCTTTTGAACCCAAGAGAATGAAGTAAATACGCTTGTTGATTATGAACGAAAATTTATTACTATATATGTAAGTACTTTTTATAATTTTGTATCTTTTATATGAGAAGCGGCAGTTGAGCTGATTCAGCTGTCCGTTTCATCGTCTTTATTTTGATTTTTTGAGTTGTTCAAGCAAGCAACAGGTCGACGTGTCTATTTCAGGATATATCTGTATTGTCTCACAGTAGCTGAGCTGCTTCAGCTGTCTGCTTCATCGCTGATATGTTCTTTTCCTTAGCTGCTCAAGCATGCGCAGGTTGACGTGTCTGCTTGAGTAGCTTGAGGATATATCTTTAATTTTTCGATGGTTATTCTATCTTAATTTATTTGTCTTAATATTAGCAAATTATGTATATTTAATAATTAGTAATTTAAAATGGTTTTAAAAAATATGTTACGTAAGAGCATGAAAAATATCATAAATTGTGATGATTGAGAACTTCAAATATTTTAAAAATAAATAAAAAAGTTATAAATAACAGGAATTAATAACTTAAAATATTTTAAAAATATATGAAAAGTTTAAAAAGATTTGACTTTCGAAATTTTTGCGGTGCCGCATAAATTGAAACTAGAGAAGTAGAATAAAAAGTTCTATAGGTCTCAATGAGTAATTAACAACTTAAATTTTTTTAAAGTTTAAAAAAATCTATTAGCATCACATAAATTGAGATAAAAAATAATTTATTTATTTAATTTTACAGTTTTCACCCATTTTTACGTGAAAATAACCTAGAGGCTTCCATTGATTTTCTTAAAAAGGAATAAAACTGACAGACTTACATCAGTTTGCTTTTTAGAAATATTTTTTTTTTAAAAAAAACTGACAGAATCCCTCGATTTAAATCCGATATGATTTTTTGTCAAGAACAAAAGAGTGATTAGCCTAGCAAGAAGACTGCCAGCTGGAGAGGTAGTTATAACTAACTATTAGTTAGTTACAAGTTAGTTAGAAAGTACAAGTTAGTTAGAAGGTAGTTAGAGCATCTCAATGTGATGGTGTATACGTATATATATGTAGCTGATGGAATTGTGCAGTGGTGTGAGTCTATAATCAATGAACTGATCTTGCATCCAATTCTTCCTCTCTAGCTCATCTGTCTTTTCCATTTGCGTATCCTCTACTCCATGTTTGTTAACATGGTATCAGAGCACGGGATAGCTGCGAATTCTCCATTGGCAAGCAATGGTAATCATCTTCTGGTTTGAGTTTCAATCTAGTTTGAATTCCTCTCTTCCATCTGTTGACGTTTTTACTTCTTCTTCTCCTTTCATTACCTGGTGCGGATGTCGTCAATGGCACCAGAGGCAAATGAAAATAGGGCTGGAAACAGTCGAGGTTTGAGTTCGAATTTTGATTGTTTTGATCCACTGTATCTACAGAATTCTGATATTCCAAGAGTGAATTTGGCTCATTGTGTACTTACTGGAATGGAGAATTATACCTTATGGAGTAAATCGATGCGTATTGCGTTGTTAGGAAAGAAAAAAATTGGTTTTGTAGATGGAACTTGCAGGAAAGACATGTATGAAGGTCAAATGGCACAGCAATGGGAACGAGTGAATGCAGTAGTTTTATCCTAGATCATGAGCTCAGTGTCGAAGGATTTGGTTAATGGAATTGTATATTCCTCAAATGCGTACAAGGTGTGGACAGATCTCAAGGATCGATTCGACAAAGTGAATGCCACAAAGATCTATCATGTTTACAGAGAAATTGCAACATTGAATCAAGGTACTTCATCCATTTCAGCTTATTTCTCAAAGTTAAGTGAGTTATGGGAAGAGTATGAATCACTGGTACCACCTCCATCATGTTCATGTGAAAGATCACGAGATTTTATCATGAATTTGTATCAACAAAAGCTTATGCAATTTTTGGGAGGACTGAATGAGAATTATAGTCAGTCGCGAAGCCAAATCTTAATGATGTCGAACATACCTACTGTGAATCAAGCCTACTCACTAATCATACATGAAGAGAGTCAAAGAGAGCATCTGAATATGGCTGCACAGACATCACAGATTAAGCCACATTATGAAGAAGGGGAAGCATCAGCTCTTGCAGCAGCAGCACTGATAAGACATGGTTATAATCAGAAGCAAAAGTCACATTATGAAGGAAGGGAAAATTCAGGATCTAGTGTGAATAACACCTTCTCAAGGAATGGCAATAACATGAACATCAGAAAGGGTAATCTTCAATGTGACTTTTGTCATCTTAGAGGTCATACCAAAGCACAATGCTACAAGTTTATTGGATATCCACCTGACTTCAAGTTTACCAGGAATAAAGAAAGAGAACAAGGTGTTTTCAGGAGTGGGAATCCAGGATACAAAACAAATGGATATAGGGCAAATAATGTTAGTGAGAATTGTCCTGAAAAACCAATTTCTGGAGAACAGACTTTCACAACAGAACAATTTAAGAAGCTTCTCAACTTGATTGATGAACAAGGCTCACCTGAAAATGTATCTAACATGGCAGGTAAGATTAATTGTTTTCTAGCTGGTTTTAAAACTAATACCTGGATTGTTGACACTGGAGCTTCAAATCATATGGTTTCATCCATGGACTTAATGTCATCTAGCACTGCACTCAAACCTTCCATTCAAAATCAAGTTCATTTACCAAATGGAGAAGTAGCACAAATTACACATAAAGGAGTCTGTCAGTTGGACAAAGATCAAGCCCTTAAAGATGTCCTATTCATACCTATGTTCAGATACAACCTACTATCAGTATCTAAACTCACCAAAGACCTACAGTGTTTTGCCTCTTTCTATCCTGATTTTTTCCTTTTTCAGGACCTTTACACTGGAAAGGTGAAGGGGATTGGTAAAGTCAAAGATGGACTCTACATTCTCTCCACCAAGTCATCACATGTTTCCTCTTCTCCCAATTCACAAGCTACAACATGCTGTCTGTCTACTCATGCCAAGAGCTCTATATGGCATCAGAGACTTGGTCATGCACCATTTTCTGTTCTTAATCAGATACATTCTATTAAGCATACTTTAGATACTTCTCAAATTTGTAATTGTCCAATTTGTCCAGCTGCTAAGCAAACTAGACTGTCATTTCCTATTCATAAGACTGATTCAACACATGTTTTTCAGTTAGTACATATGGATGTATGGGGTCCTTTTAAGCAATGCACTTACAATGGAAATAAATACTTTCTTACCCTTGTTGATGATTTTAGTCGTATGACATGGGTTTTCTTATTGAAATTCAAAAGTGATTGCATTCTGCACTTGAAAACTTTTATTCAATTGATTCAAAACCAGTTCAATACTTCTATAAAGATCATCAGGTCAGACAATGGTCTTGAATTCATTAACTCTCAATGTACTTCTTTTTTCCAATCTTTTGGTATTGTCCACCAAAGAACCTGTGTGTATAGTCCTCAACAAAATGGAGTAGCTGAAAGGAAACATAGGCATCTCCTAGAAGTAGCCAGAGCACTGAGGTTTCAAGGTCACATTCCTCTAAAATTCTGGGGTGATTGTGTGCTAACAGCAACATATGTAATAAACAGACTGCCTACCAAAACTTTAGATGGACTATCACCATATGAGAAGTTCTATAACACATCTCCTTCATTGAGCCACATGAGAACCTTAGGATGCCTATGTTATGCTACTGAACTTACTCCAGTTGATAAGTTTTCTCCTAGAGCCATACCTGCTGTGTTTATGGGCTATTCTCCCATACAAAAGGGATACAGACTCTACAACTTACAATCACACAAATTTTTTGTCAGCAGAGATGTTCATTTTAGGGAACATATCTTCCCTTTCAAACATGTATCCAGTAAACCTTCTGATCTGACTCCACATGATCTTCCACCCTACTTCCTTTATTCAGACAATGATTCTAGTAACCATCAAGTCTCTCCACTGCCACAAGCAACTGAACCACATTTTTTACCTAATGCATCACCTTCATTGTCACCAGTTTCTTCTCATCCTTCACCTGAAGCATCATCTTCTGTTTCCCCTACTTTCCCAACACAAGATCCTATACCTACCTTTCAAACACAAGATTCTATACCTTCTTCAAGCCTTGAACTTGCACACATACATCCTCAACCTACCAGAAAACTTACTAGACCAACTAAACCTCCAATATGGTTGTCTGATTATATACATACCCAATCATGCTCAAGATCACATCCTCACTCAATTCATCATGTAGTCAATTACTCTCATCTCAATCCTAGATATCAAGCATTCCTTACCAAGTTCTCTAACAATACTGAACCTCAATCCTACTCTGAGGCAATCCTAGATGACAGATGGGTCCTTGCAATGAAACAAGAGATTGCAGCTCTAGAAGAAAACAAAACCTGGGAAATAGTTGATCTTCCAGCTGGGAAACTACCTATAGGGTGTAGATGGGTGTACAAAATTAAGTATAATGCTGATGGAACTGTAGAAAGATTTAAAGCTAGGCTAGTAGCCAAGGGATATACACAACAAGAAGGGGTAGATTTTCATGATACTTTTTCTCCTGTTGCAAAAATGGTTACTGTCAGGTGTGTTCTTTCTTTAGCTGCTATGCATCAGTGGACTGTGTTTCAAATGGATGTGTTCAATGCATTTTTGCAAGGTGATCTTAATGAGGAAGTTTTTATGGTACTGCCTCAAGGATTTGGCAGTAAGGGGGAGAAAGTATGCAGACTGAAGAAGTCCCTATATGGTCTCAAACAAGCATCCAGACAATGGAACATTAAACTCACAAATGCTTTGATTGAATCTGGTTTTCAACAGAGCAAATATGATTACTCCTTATTCACCAAGAAAGCTGATCAAAAGATAGTAATAATACTCATTTATGTGGATGATCTACTGATTACTGGAAATGATGCTGGGCTGATTGAATATTCAAAGGAGATTCTCAAGCAAAACTTCAAAATCAAGGACTTAGGTGAGCTAAGATACTTTCTGGGAATAGAGTTTTTGAGGTCAGATAAAGGCATCCTGATGACACAAAGGAAGTATACCATGGAGCTGATTTCAGAGTGGGGTTCAGCTGGAGCTAAACCTGCTATGACACCCTTGGAATAACACATGAAGTTTACTACTATTGAGTATGATAAATACTTACAAAAGGAGGATCATGATCCACAACTGGTAGATAAAAATGCCTATCAAAGGCTAGTTGGGAAACTGCTTTATCTGGCAATGACAAGGCCAGATATTTCTTATGCAGTACAGACACTAAGTCAGTTTATGCACAATCCTAAACAAACTCATCTAGAGGGAGCATTACATGTGGTGAGATACCTTAAAGGAAGACCTGGTTTGGGAATTCTATTAAGCAGTGATAAGGATACTACATTGAAAGCGTTTTGTGATTCTGACTGGGCATCGTGTGCTGTGACAAGGAAGTCAGTAACAGGCTACTGTATTAAGCTGGGAAGTTCCTTGATCTCCTGGAAATCAAAGAAACAGGAAACCATATCCAGAAGTACGGCTGAAGTTGAGTACAGGAGCATGGCATCAACTGTCTCAGAAGTGATTTGGCTAGTAGGATTGCTGAAGAAATGAGTGTAGATGTAAAATTACCAGTAGAATTATTTTGTGACAACAAAGCTGCTATACAGATAGCATGAAATCCAATTTTTCATGAGAGAACAAAGCACATTGAGATAGATTGTCATTTTGTGAGGGAGAAGATACAAAAGGGACTGATCAAAGCTACACATGTTCCAGGGACTGATCAAGAGGCTGATATATTAACCAAAGCTCTGGGAAGCCAACAACATTACTACTTATTAAGCAAGTTGAGGTTATTAGATGTTTTCAACCCTCAACTTGAGGGGGAGTGTCAAGAACAAAAGAGTGATTAGCCTAGCAAGAAGACTGCCAGCTGGAGAGGTAGTTATAACTAACTATTAGTTAGTTACAAGTTAGTTAGAAAGTACAAGTTAGTTAGAAGGTAGTTAGAACATCTCAATGTGATGGTGTATACGTATATATATGTACCTGATGGAATTGTGCAGTGGTGTGAGTCTATAATCAATGAACTGATCTTGCATCCAATTCTTCCTCTCTAGCTCATCTGTCTTTTCCATTTGCGTATCCTCTACTCCATGTTTGTTAACATTTTTTTTTCATATTACATCAGTTTGCTTTTTAGAAATATTTTAAAAAAATAAAATTCTGACAGAATCCCTCCATTTAAATCCGATAAGATTTTTTTTCATATTAAAAAATAGCTAAACTATAGTGCCATTTATTTTCTATCCAGAATACAGTCCATGCATTATTGCACATGTGCCCAAGAGTTAAGTATATTTTTACAGGGGTATCTAACTTAACTTCAAGGAAGAAAATCAGGGAAATTTTAGACAACTTAGTTGCTTGTGTCTGACATGTGGGTCTTTGATAAATCAAGAATCACAAGAGTTGCAAAAATATTTTATTAATAATTGACAACTCTAATATGGTGTTAGGAATTTGGAATCTGATATGGTCAACTTCCCTCCTCAAATTGGTGCTACTTATCAAGAAGCATGTCCTTCAAGATTTAGAAATGTGGAACATTGTTAGCCTCCATTTTGGGACTCATGTTTGTTACTCAACCATATATAACCATTGCTTGCCTCTAGGGCTGTGATCCAGTGGTAAGAGTTAGTGCTGATGTGTGGATTAGCAGCATGTTATGAGTTTAAATATATACGGCTCAATCAGGTTTCCTCAAACGTGCAAAATATCTTTTTAGAATATTTATATGGGTTTAAAAAATTAATTTCTGAAAGTGTTTGATAAATTCTAAAATAGCTTAAAATAAGTTTAAAATAATCGTTTTTTTCTTTTCTTCCGATTTTTCTTGCTCTTTCTTTCTTTTTTTTTTCCTTCTAAATTATTTTCTCCTTATTTTATTTTATTTTATAAATTATTTATGGTAAAGAAGAAATATAGCCATTACTTATTATAAATATAATTAGAAAAATACTCAAATAGTTCATGTATTTTATCAAAATTATATATTTTAAAAATTAAAAATAACTTAGACATATATAATCAATTTAAATTGAAGATGAATTAAAATAAATTAATTCTAATTTAATTTAATTTAGAAACAAAAGTTTAAAGTAATAATTAACATTTTATAATGTGTAACAGCTTAAGGATATTTTTGGAATTTTGATTAAAAAAAAGTGCTTAATAGCATTTAGATACCAAACACATGAATAATTTTTTTTTCCAGCTTAAGCAGTTTTATTTTTAAAGTAAGTTTTAGCACTTTAAAAAGTGTCTTTCTAAAAAAGCCTTTTTTTTCCAGCTAATCTTTAGCTGATAACAGTTTCACACTGCACAATTACAACATTGCTCAAACCTGTATACACATGGAGGATCAGGTTTGCATAAATGATATACAAATAAATGGAACTTCTGGCTTATCATTATGCCAACAAAGGTTCTGCCAAGGGCTCTGGATGTGAAGTTGTGAACTTTGTAAAACATGTAACTACGACTCCAGCTAACGCAGCAACTCCCGGAATGAATCCCAATGAAAAACGCGTAACTGTGAAACAAGGATATGCTGGATTGCAGGATGCTGGTGTTGAACCTGCATGAGAGTGAACAAAGATTTAAATTTCATTCATGATATGCAGATGTTTGAAGAGAAGGAAAGTGATAGCTTACTCTCGTATGACTCTAGAATATACAGCATCACTCCACACAGTACTTTCTCCACAAAGCCTAGTGATCCATAAACAAAGGCAGATCCCTCAACTTCTTTATCAACTAGAACACTTTCCATTCCTACTGAAGTTACCTGTCAACCAAAAAGGAAATAGTAACATCACGATTTCATTGTCAAAATGGAAGAGAACACATCAATAGGAGACAGCAGATTAAATTGAGGTACAACATAATTGAACTGCAGCATACCATCATGAAGGCATTGGCGATTCCAATAACCACGGACAAGATGTACATAAAAACATTCATGTTAATTGGTAGGGAGAGAACTACTGCACCACAAAATAGCCACAGAAGGCCTCCCATTGAAAAGATGGCCTTCAACCTGTGACTGCTCCATTCAAGTTCCTATGTGCAACCAGAAAAGTAGCTTAGGATATGTAAACAAAGAATAGATGGAAAGTGAAGACCAAATGTAGACAACCCCATAGAGGATGAGAACCTGGAGCAAGACAGATGCAATGAAGCTGCACAAATAGATGATGGCAGGAACCTATTTACATAAACACTAAGCCCGATTAGCATTTTTTAATTGGAAGATATAAGAGTTGTCAATTTATTTAACTCGATCGCAAATCATACCAAAGCCTTGGAAGATTGGCTCATGTGTAGATCACTAATTACATAGAGAGCAAGAAAAGCCTGAGATAACAAAGATAAACAGAAACTTAGAACAGACAACTATTACATATGTAAATATTGATTGATAACATACAACTCACAGAAGCTGCCAGAAAATTGTGGTTACCTGTGATATATTAGTTACAACTCTAGTTAACACATAAATGCTAGCAACTCTATAATACAGTCCATTTTTCAACCATCGCTTCCAAGAAGAGCCACGGGGATTTGTCTTGTGAGATACTTGTTTCACCCTGTACAAGAGATGTTAATGCAGCAGTGGCAGAAATGAGACCCAAATATACATTAATTCTGGTAGTCTGTTTCCTCGAAGTACTTTTGAATCCACAAGAAGACTGGGTAGATAACAAACCTAGGCTCTTTAGTTCCAAGATGAAATATAATTACAAAGAAGCAACCGATCAAAACTGTGATAGTGGCCAATAAGTGGTACTGCAAACATGAATGGTAAATTAATACATTAACGCAAAGCACGTGCTCATACAATGTAAAAGAGCACTCCTTATATTCATGTACCTGCTCCTTGATTTCAACTTGTTTCATGGATGAATTGAAGATGAAAAATCCAATTCCGTATACGAGTAGACTTGCAACCTTTACCATTATTGGTTCACAGTAACAAGACAAGAGGCAAGAGGTTAGTTTGTCTACATAGAGATGAAATGCGCGTAAGAGAGTTATGCATAGAATGGTGCACTAGAGTACCAACCATTGTAAAAGCGTTGCGGCAGCTGACACATGCCACTCTGCTTGTTTGATCCAGGGTAAGGCCATTCACCATTGCCCTTCAACAAAGAAGGTCAAGAAAATGTACAACACATTTATCACTTTAGCCAAATGATAAAATGATTCTGTAGTAAAGAAAATATGAACACGAAACTTTGCTAATTCTGAAAAAGATATGAAAATCAGTTGCTTGCACATGAGAATAGATGAGTTGAGATGATTACATATGTGATACTTGAGTACAAGACCATCCACCACTGAAGAGTATATCAAACATATAATATCCAATCATTTGCACAAGAGGCGTATCGATCCCAATAATTTTGCAAGGAACGCAAACACCCCAGTAAAACAAAGAAAATGCAGCAGCAACAAGAATAGTCCCCACAGCATGCCATATTTTGAAATATCCAAATCTGTCTATCTATTTTGAGAGAGAGGAACAAAAAGATAAGCATACAAAAGTAATTCACCATCGGCAATTTTCTCGTGCATATCAAAAAGTTTGAAGTAAGACATATCAAAAAGTTTCTAATCAAAAGGAAAAAGAAGGATCACAACAAAAAATACCAGTTCTCCAGCAATTATGGTCATCGTTGCATCGGTGAATTGCCCTGTAATTGCCAGTGCTGCAACTTGTCTGTGAAACAGAACCAAATGTATTATCAAACCAACCAATTTTTCATGATGAAGTTCAAACTAGTGTGCTAAAGCCACTTATAGACTAACTGGATCCTAGTCTTTGTAAGCCCTGAAATCAGGTATCTTCTGATTAAATTATGCTCTAAACATTAGACTTCCCTTTCCAAACTTCTCGGAAACAAACTTTTAGTTTTCGCTTTTCTTTTTCAAAGAAATATTGGAATAACAAAACAAATACTACCAAGGGGTGTGATGGACACCTTGAACTAGAAGCCTCAAATTCAAGTCTTTAGAATGAAATTCTCTCGGTAGGGAACCCCCCAAAAAAAAGAATAGCAAAACAAAGAAAGATTAATATTGCCTAAACTATGCTTATACAAAACAAGATATCTAATAAAACTTGGAGAAATTAAGTCAAGATTTGCAAGAAGGTGTGTGTACTTACTTTGGAGGCATTCCAATGCTTGTCAAATAAAGCAAGAGATAAGTGTACCAATAGGTTGATGTTATGTCATTAAGAACATGCCCTACACCATATGCTAAAACAGACCATCTTTCCAATGGCTCTGCTTCATCATTTTCCAAATTGTTGCCAGTCATGATGGAATATGTAAACTCCAAGAATTCAGATCCCCAAATTCAGTCAAAAAATCTGAAACCTGTTTTTATAACAACACAAAACAAATAGCAAATGCCTTAAAGGACACTAAAATTGGTTAATACTTCTCTGTTGTTTGATGAAATGCATAAGTTCCATCCACTGACAGATTCCCCATTCAGAAGCACGATATAATTAAAAATTAATGCATGGGGACAACCTCACATTAAATATTACTCCTTTATGATGATTGAAACAGTGCTTTTTCCATTATTGGGCTTGCTGATGTAAGTTTTACTATACAGTCATCAGCCAAAGATCCATTACAAACAAGAAACCGATGGTGTATGTAACTTTTTATGAAATTGCACGTATGTTGTGCTAAGAATAATTGTCTGTTGGTTTTAAAGTTCAGATAACCAATTTAATGATGAACTAAATTATTCTCAGGTGTTTGGCAACTGTAACGCAATCTTAATTGCTTAAAAACCTTCACTTTTCAAAAATATCTAGATTAGGGTGAGAGAACTATTGGTATTTGTCCAGATTTTCCTATCATAATTGGAATGGATTTTTCTTTTCTTGAAAAAACACAAATTATTATTCATATTTGGCTAGTTTTTTTTCTCAAAAAAATTTAATAATTTATGACTCCATAGAGGTTTTTTGCTTCTAACTTGGAAGCATCCATGAGAGTTTTGCTTTAGGAGATAATTCGTGAGTGTGAATTTTTTTTATTTTGAGTAAATTTATGATGTTATTTCTCTTGATATACTGTATTGCTCATATCTTTATCTATGTAATTATGTAAGTCGATTGATCGAACCATATTAAATATTTATATCTTTTATGGTATATTTCTCGTTTGTCTTTTTATTCATGATTTTTCGAAATTTACTTTCCTAGTTTCGCATGACTGAAGACTTCCTGATAGGAAGCTTAATACTGCCAACAATGGCAGTTCTTCATCTAAACAGTAAGAGAAAGAGATAGAGAGAAAGTGATGCAGAGAGAAATATATTTCTTATTCCCTACACAATGTCAAGTGTACATCCTTTTATACAAGTGAATTAACAACTAACTAACTTGTTAACTACCTTCTTAACAACTCATTAACTTCTAACTAACTTTTACAGTGTTAACTAACTCTATTAGTTCTAATTAGCTTGATTAGTGTCCAACACTCCCCCTCAAGCTGATGGCTTGAACAAGTCCTTTAATCCCAGCATGCTTAGAAGATGCTCATGTGCTCCTCTTCCCAGTCCTTTGGTTAGAATATCAGCCAATTGATTCTTTGTTGACACATAGTTTGTTTTGATCAACCCTTGGTTGATCTTTTCTCTCACAAAGTGACAATCTATGTCAATATGCTTAGTTCTTTCATGAAAAATAGGATTTGCAGCTATTTGTATAGCTGCTTTACTGTCACACATCAAGTTTACAGGTTGATGCACTTGAACCCCTAGCTCTTTGAACAACCCAAGTAACCAGACAACCTCAGCAGTGCAAGCAGCCATACTCCTGAACTCAGCTTCTGCTGAACTTCTGGAAATGGTTTCTTGCTTCTTTGATTTCCAGGATATTAAAGCTTCCCCAAACTTCACAACATAGCCAGTGATAGATCTCCTAGTTTCCAAACAAGCCCCCCAGTCTGAATCACAATAGGCTTGTAGTTCATTGGTACTAGTTGCAGGCATAAACAGACCTATACCTGGTGAACCTTTGATGTATCTCACAACCCTCAAAGCAGCATCCATATGTGATTTCTTTGGAGCATGCATAAACTGGCTTAGAACTTGTACTGCAAAGGCTAAGTCAGGTCTAGTCATAGTGAGGTATAGTAGTCTTCCTACTAATCTCTGATAGATAGTAGGATCCTTCATCAGCTCATCTTCATCTTCTTCTTTATCAGTTATAAGCTTGTCATATTTTATTGAAGTCAGCTTCTGATTAATCTCAAGTGGAGTTGTAGCTGGTTTTGCTCCACTTAAACCAGCTTCTGATACCAACTCAAGGGCATATTTTCTTTGACTCATCACTATACCTTCCTTAGATCTTGCTACCTCAATACCTAAGAAAAACTTTAAGTCACCAAGATCCTTCATCTTGAATTGTTGTTGTAGATCAGTTCTGGCCATGTTTATCAATTCTTGACTGCTTCCAGTTATCAACAAATCATCTACATATACCAGGATTATCACCATCTTCTTATCAACAGTTTTTGTAAACAATGAATAGTCATAATGGCTTTGAGTGAAGCCCATTTGCAAAAGAGAATCTGTCAATTTTTTGTTCCACTGTCTTGGAGCCTGTTTGAGGCCATACAGTGATTTATGTAGTTTGCAGACTTGCTTATTCCCCCCCTGTCTAGCAAACCCTTCAGGAATAAGCATATAAACCTCTTCTAGAAGATCCCCATTTAGAAAAGCATTGTGTACATCCATCTGATATATAGGCCAATGACATGAAGCAGCTATAGCAATCAATGATTTGACAGTAACCATCTTAGCAACTGGAGAAAAAGTTTCTGAATAATCTAGACCAGCCTGCTGACTGTAACCTTTGGCAACCAGTCTGGCCTTGTATCTCTCAATTTCACCTGAAGATTGTACTTGATTTTGTACACCCATTTACAACCAATAGGTGTCTTACCATCTGGCAAATCAACAATAGACCATGTGTGATTGTCCTCTAAAGCAGCAATTTCAAGTTTCATAGCCTGAACCCAGGCAGGATCTTGAGATGCTTGATGGAATGAAGATGGTTCAGAAGTAGAAGAATAGGCAGTTAAGGCTAATTGATAAGGTTTGGTAATATGAGAGTAAGTAATATATGAAGACAGTGGATAAGTGCAGGAATGAGATGCATAATCATTCATCCATATAGGAGGATGTTTGGTTCTAGTAGATCTTCTCAGATTATCAGATCTAACCATGGGAATAGAATTAGAGTTGGATAGTATATGAGAATCAGAAGTAGGAATTGGAAACTCTGGACTGGAATGAATGGATGGATCAGAATTCTCCCCCTGAATTGGTATAGGAGGACAGCTAGAGTCTGATAGTTGTAGAACAGGAAAGATAGGTGTTCCTATAGAAGAAGTATGTAGAAAAGGAAACACTGATTCTAGGAAAACAACATTTCTATTTACAAAGAATGAATGAGAGTGAAGATCATATAGGATGTAGCCCTTCTTTACATTTGAGTACCCCATAAGTACACTGGGAATAGCTCTGGAGAGAATTTATCTGAAGGTTTTGGATTGGATGCATAAGCTAGGCATCCAAACACTCTAAGATGATTTAGATTTGGGGAATGTTGATGTAGAATTTCAAAAGGAGACTTGAAGTTAAGGATTTTTGATGGAGTTCTGTTGATGATGTAAACAGCTGTAGTGACACATTCACCCCAGAACCTTAGAGGTACACCAGACTGGAATCTAAGTGCCCTTGCTACCTGAAGGATTGTTCTATGTTTCCTTTCTACAACCCCATTCTGTTGTGGAGTGTAAACACAAGAAGTCTGATGTACAATACCATGAAGAGACAACATAGATTGAAATTCATTGCTAAAAAACTCACATCCATTATCTGTCCTGAGGATCTTAACAGAAACAGAGAAAACATTTTGAACTTTAGCAAGGAAGTGCTTTAGAACTACTAAGACTTCAGACTTAAACTGTATGAGAAACAGCCAGGTAAACCTGGTACAATCATCTACAACAGTGATGAAGAACCTTTTTTTGTTGTGAGTAGAAACCTTGTAAGGCCCCCAGATATCACAATGAAGCAAAGTAAAAGGAGTTTTAGACTTAGAGCTACTGACAGGAAATGGAAGTCTAGTATGCTTTGCCAAGGGGCAAACAGTACATGTGGTATCTCTAGCTTGCAGATCTTTGAGAGAGTCATGTTTTCTGAGTATGTCCATTGGAGCATGGCCTAATCTTCTATGCCACAGCATGCTATTGTCACATCTTTGTTCCACTGAATTAGTAGACTTGTGCACAACATTTGAGAGTAACTTGCTTTCTTTTAGAATATAGAGACCTTCTTCTTCTTTACCAATCCCCTTCACCTTCCCAGTGTAGAGGTCCTGGAATATGCAGAAGTCAGGAAAAAAATTCACTGAGCACTGTAGTTCCTTGGTTAGCTTTGATATAGACAACAAATTACACTTAAACTCTGGAATGAACAAGACATCAGAGATCAAGTGATTTGTCAATATATATGAACCTCCACTGTGAGTGACCTGTGCTTCTTCACCTGTAGGCAGATGTACTCTATTCTTCTCATAATTTGGAACTCTTTTATAACTATGTAGCAAATCAGATCTGTATGTCATGTGATTTGTTGCCCCTGAGTCTATTATCCACTTAGATTGACTATCAATAGAGTTTAATTGAGATGAGGTACCTGCATTAGCTGAATTAGCTGAGATAGGATTGCTTCCTTCACTACCTTTATTAAGCATATGAAGAATCTGTTGATACTGTTCCTGAGTAAAGTAAGGAATTGCTTGAGATTTAGAGGACTGATTCTCATGATCATTATCACCACTATCTTCTTGAACATGCTCAGCATAACTTGCAACTTGATTAGCATACTGATTCATACTTTTCCTTTTAGACTTAGGCCAATCTGAGGGATAACCAATCAGTTTATAACATCTCTCCTTTGTATGACCATTGTATCCACAATGTTCACATATCACTGCACCTTTTCTCTGAACTTTGTAGTGATTTGATGAAGCTGGCTTTCCATGAAAGTTTCCACTGAAGTTTGAACTTCCTCCAAAACCACTACTTCCTGAATGTACAGAACTTTTGCTGTAGTATGTCTGAGAGTCTGTATTCACTCCTTTGCCTTTGGATTTAGGACTCAATAATCCTTTCTGACTAAAGAATGCAGCTGCTTTTAGTGACTCATTTATATCTGCTGAGTTAGTTGCTAAACACCTCTGGCTCTCATGATTTATTACCATTGAATATGCCTTATTCAAAGTAGGAATGGGAGTCATCATAAGAATTTGACTTCTACTGCGAATAGGTTTCATTTAATCCCATAAGAAACTGCAACAGTCTCTGATAACCATGATGCTGAACATAATTTCTGGATTCAAGACAATTACAACTTGGACAAGGCATTATTGCATCAAACTCATCCCATAAATTTCTCAATTTTGAGAAGTAGTCTGATACAGATAATGTTCCTTGAGTCAATGTCACAATTTCTCTATGTAGATAGAAGATTCTAGACCCATTCACTACATCAAATCTCTCCTTCAGATCTAGCCAAACTTTGTGCGCATCTAAAGCATAGATTATACTACTCAAGAGTTCTTTTCTTACTGAATTCATAATCCACGACAGAACAACAGCATTTACTTTCTCCCATTGCTCATGCAATGAGATATCGAACCTGTCCTTAGTGTGCCTCCCATCCACAAAACCCAATTTACTCTTACCTAGCAAACCTAGTGACATGGATCGACTCCACAAGGCGTAATTTTCTGATCCAATTAGTTGTATCGATACCAGAGAACTTCCTGGTGTGTCATTAGGATGAAGGTAGAGTGGATGATTGTAATCCACCTCATTTCTACCTAAATTTCTAGCTGTAAACTGACCTGATGTTGCAGGAACACCTTCTCCGGCCATGTTCAACCTTCAAATTGATCTGATTTTCCTCGATTCAGCTTGTCCTAGCTCGATCTATCTTGTTCTGACTCGATCTGTTGGATGAGCAATTTCTCGACTTGATTTCATTGATTCACCTCTTGCATGTCTCGAATTCCCAGCTTGATCTGGGCTCTGATACCATGAAGACTTCCTGATAGGAAGCTTAGTACTGCCAACAATGGCAGTTCTTCATCTAAACAGTAAGAGAAAGAGATAGAGAGAAAGTGATGCAGAGAGAAATATATTTCTTATTCCCTACACAATGTCAAGTGTACATCCTTTTATACAAGTGAATTAACAACTAACTAACTTGTTAACTACCTTCTTAACAACTCATTAACTTCTAACTAACTTTTACAGTGTTAACTAACTCTATTAGTTCTAATCAGCTTGATTAGTGTCCAACAATGACACTTGATTATTTGGGTTTGACAAAAACAAGTGGTTTGAGGAAAAAAACCAATTTTTTCGTTTGACCAAAAATTACTTTTAAAAATGTTCTATTAAAACATAATATCACGTTTTTTGGGGTCCTCTTTGATCTAAATCATTATCAGACAAAATTTAAAAATCCCATATATTTTTTAAAACTTGAACAATCAAGAAGATATTGGGACATTAGAAAATAAATAGAAGGGATTAACCATATCTGAGTCTCTCAAATTTCAACACTTACACTTGTCGCAAAAAGCGCCATATTTAGAAGTTCAAACTATGAGATCGAATAAATTGTTCTGTCAAAATATTCTTCTCTTTTTCTTTCAACATTTTATAGAAAAATCTCTGATCAAGGATAAACTAAGAGTCATTTTGAATCATGTGTAAGAGATTTCAGTCGAGGTCAAAATATCATTGATAAATCATGTTTATGTCATTCACCTGCTGTATATATTCGAGTCCTAGCCAGCCGGTAATCGCGATAGTGACCTCTTCATTATTAGTCCAACTCTCATACATTGTTGTGTTCCTTGAACTGGATCTATTGAGAATAATTTTCTTCATCATTGAATATATTATTGTAATCGATTGTCATGATCACATGTACATCAATAGTTGTTGGCAAAATTAATTAGACAAATAATTTGATATGATTGAAAATGATTTTTTCTTTAAAGAAATAATGTTTACAAAATTAATTAAATGAAATAATATATGATAAATGATAAATATGTTAAAACTCAACTCTTTCTGTTTATAATAATTCTTAAAAAATTACTACAATGAAAATTAAAACATGAGAGGTAATCATAATATTATAAATCACAAAAGGAAGCAAGTATTGTCTGACTTCATTAAATAATTTGTCATATTGAGTGACCATATAAGTTATGATTACATGTATATATATTAAATTTCTATACTTTTTGGAACATAGCTACTGACAAATCTGTAACAAGGAAGGTATATATGTTGTTTCCCATTCTATTTTTTATATTGTTTTTTGAAAATAAATATCCATTTTAAAAAATTCAAAATTTTCTGTTTTTTGTTCAGAGCCAGTTGTACCAGAACATGCCTTTTCTTAATTATTTTGTGCTACAGAAAAAAGATGGGAAAGAATTTTAAAAGAGGGCCACTGCCTTGTCCCAAATATTCTTATGTCATGCAATCAGTATAAATGTGACAAATTACCTTACATTTTTATGAAACTCAATTCCAAACTGGAACATTTTTATGACTTCTAAATTTTAGTTGGATTAGGATTTGAAGTTTATGAATTTTAAATTTTGGACATTAAAAATTAATAGTCTTAAATTTGCAATTTATAAATGTTATATTTAATTAATTGTTGATACAAATAAAAGGTTTGAACTGAAGTATTGAATTCTGAAGGGTTTGAACTAAAGTACCAAATTCAATACTTTAGTAAAATCCCACGTGTCGAGTACTGTTTATATATGTGTAAAAAATAGGTGTGCCACTGCTATTTAACCTAAAGATAAGTTCAACCACAATTTAAAAAAAAAAATTCAAAATAGAATGGATATTCTGTAAAATGTCCACAATGAAGTACGAAGTATGATTTTTCGGCGGAATGATTCGGGAGATCCTTATACTCTTTTTTATTTATGAGTTTATCAATTGAACACTTAAACTCGATGAAATTCAACGTATTAAATCTTTCTGACCATAGATCAAGCTTATGTAGCAACTTAATTGTTGGTTTGGTAAAGATGTGCGATTTCACGCACAAAAAGAGCGTGAAATATCATGTTTGACCCAAACTAATATAAAAAGGAAGAAAAAGAAAATAAAAAGATAAAAAAAATCAAAAATTAAATATAACTCATTTCTCCTTTTTTTTTTCCAACCTCCTCCCTTAGGGAATTTGATAGCTCAGTTGGTTGACTAACTGAATTCTCCTACCTTGTTGGTGAGGGTTAGATTCCCCACATTGTAATCCATTTTCCCGTTTCTCCTTCCCCCTACCCCCACCCCCCACCCCCCCAAAAAAACCCTCCCTTTTCGTCTCCACCCGACCCCCTCCGCCATTTCTTTCTCTTTCTTCCTTCCCATCTCCATTTTTTTCTTCTCTCTTTTTTTTCACTTTCTCTTTCTCCCAAATTACAAATAAAATTATGCTACAATTTATAAAATAATAGATCTAATAATATTTTTTTTTAGCATCAAAATATTCTTCAACAAAAGAAAGTTTTTAAGAGGGCACCAAAATGAAGAAGAAAATAATGAGGGGAATGAAGATGGTCATTATTTTTTCTTTTTTTTTTCCTTTACATCATTATTTAAGAGGGCACCAAAATTACGTGTATTTGTTTATAAATCACGCACCATACTCAAGTAAAAATAATATTGAAAATATTGAGTTTTAATAGCTACGAGAATTCAATTGACAAAATCTTATTAAAAGAATCTATATAACAAATGAGAACAAAGCATATGGGCCTTAGGTCACTTCACCTAACTTTTCAAGTCCAAGTTGCTCCTCTTCTCTTTATTTGGATTGTAATTTTACTTGCGGTATGGTTGCTGCAGTTGATGCTTTTTTTTTTTAAGAAAAAAAATAAACATGGGGTGAGGGCATAGGCATCTTATGCTTATTGGAAAGTTACATTATTTAATTATGTTAAAAGATTAATTTTATGATAAAAGGAGAGGACATCAAAATGAAGAAGATAAAGATGAGGGGAATGGAGATGGCGATTGTAGGTTGGGAATGGAAATGATGATTATTTTTGTCTGACTGAAAAAAAAGGGAAAAAACTTTTGAAAGAGAAAGGTTGTTGCTATGTGAAAATATGTTTTAACATATCATTTCCTATGTGAAATTTTAAAATGACGTGAAAAATTACGTGTACTCATTTATAAGTCACGCACCATGCTCAGATTAAAAAGTGTTTAAAATATTGTGTTTTAGTGGATACGAGAATTCAGTTGATAAAGTCCTGATTAGAAAGGTCTATGTGACAAATGAGAATAAATATAAGAGTCTAATAGATCATTCCGCCTAATTTTTCAAGTCCAAGTTGCTCCTCTTCTCTTTATTTGGATTATAATTTTACTTGCAGTATGGTTGCAGCAGTTGATGCTTTTTTTTTTAAGGAAAAAAATAAACATGGGGTGAGGGCTGAGGCATCTTATGCTTATTGGAAAATTACATTATTTAATTATGTTAAAAGATTAATTTTATGATAAAAGGAGAGGACATCAAAATGAAGAAGATAAAGATAAGGGGAATGGAGATGGCGATTGTAGGTGGGAATGGAAATGATGATTATTTTTGTCTGACTGAAAAAAAGGGAAGAAACTTTTGAAAGAGAAAGGTTGTTGCTATGTGAAAATATGTTTTAACATATCATTTCCTATGTGAAATTTTAAAATGATATGAAAAATTACGTGTACTCATTTATAAGTCACGCACCATGCTCAGATAAAAAAGTGTTTAAAATATTGCGTTTTAGTGGATACGAGAATTCAGTTGATAAAGTCCTGATTAGAAAGGTCTATGTGACAAATGAGAATAAATATGAGATCATTCCGCCTAATTTTTCAAGTCCAAGTTGCTCCTCTTCTCTTTATTTGCATTATAATTTTACTTGCAGTATGGTTGCAGCAGTTGATTTTTTTTTTTAAGAAAAAAAATAAACATGGGGTGAGGGCTGAGGCATCTTATGCTTATTGGAAAGTTACATTATTTAATTATGTTAAAATATTAATTTTCTGATAAAAGGAGAGGACATCAAAATGAAGAAGATAAAGATGAGGGGAATGGAGATGGCCATTGTAGGTTGGGAATGGAAATGATGATTATTTTTGTCTGACTGAAAAAAAAAGGGAAGAAACTTTTGAAAGAGAAAGATTGTTGCTATGTGAAAATATGTTTTATATATCATTTCCTATGTGAAATTTTAAAATGACGTGAAAAATTACGTGTACTCATTTATAAGCCACGCACCATGCTCAGATAAAAAAGTGTTTAAAATATTGCTTTTTAGTGGATAGGAGAATTCAGTTGATAAAGTCCTGATTAGAAAGGTCTATGTGACAAATGAGAATAAATATAAGAGTCTAATAGATAATTCCGCCTAATTTTTCAAGTCCAAGTTGCTCCTCTTCTCTTTATTTGGATTATAATTTTACTTGCAGTATAGTTGCAGCAGTTGGTGCTTTTTTTTTTTAAGAAAAAAAATAAACATGGGGTGAGGACTGAGGCATCTTATGCTTATTGGAAAGTTATCTGAGTTTCTTTATTATTTCTTCCTCTTAATTTATGTTGTACTATTCAAATTTCAATATTTAAATAAATTTATTTTTTATCTTAAAATTTTTATATATCTTTTTAATATCTTAATTTATCAATCATCGTGGTTTATAATAATTTTTAATTAGTTTACAAATAATAAGTTTCACTTTACAAAAATTATAAGATTTATATGTAAATTTTATCAAATTTAAATTGTTTTATTTTTGAAAAATAAAAAATATAACATAAATTAAAATAAAAAAAATCTTATTTTTCTAATATATATTTCCTTTTTAATAATTAAATTTCTAACTTTGCCATCGACTTTTTTAACAGAACTTTTCATAAAGGGGATCAAACTTAAGCGCATGCTTATAAAAATAGCATGGGTTAGCCAATTTTTTGACATGTAATACAAGAAAAAAATATAGTTGAAATGATAACTGTCTGAGATTTTGGACAAAATATTAGTGAATATCAAATTAGGGGTACACACATGATACAGGTAAAACATGAATACAAGGATCATCCATTTAACAAAATGATAGCTTAATTATTAATTATGATACAAATAAATGGCATTTCAATTGACTTATTTTAAGTGATTTATATGTTAAAAAATTAAAGTTGAAAAAATCTCAAGTTTTAACTTTTATTTCTTTTGTATTTTGTTAGTGTTACTAAAACACTTTCAAAAACGAAAGAAGAGCTTAAAAGCCAAAAATCACTAAAAATAAGTCAATCTAAACACCCACTTAGACTCATCATACGAAGAAATTTGAAGTTAAGGACCAAAGAAGGATTACACCAACAATTGCTTCTAATCCAAACCATCTCTTTCCAATATGATAACCTTCAGATTTAGGAGCACTTGCTACACCAGCAGGGGCACCTGTGGGACTAGATCCAACTGTTCAAAATTGCCACATAAAAGGGGGAAAAAAAAAAGACTTTAACCTTTATAATACACTATTACGTCGCGTGAATGATAACTACACGTAATATTTTTAAAAAGGTGGAATCATACGTTACAAATAAGACATGTTACTTGTTACAACTTAAAATTCTTTTTAAAAAAAGTGTGAAAGGATGTAGTAGTATAATTTACCTGAAGGAATGGGGCTATTTGCAAGTGGACTGCTAGCAACGCTGCTTGAATTATGAGCTATTTGGTAGAATACTTGAGCATCTGGTGAATTTGCAGGCAAATGGAGAAGAGCTGCATATATAATCACAAATTCTCAAAACATCAATGAAGTTAAATTTGTCGATATCATATAAATTGAGATGGGAAATAATAATATTTAGAGATTCAATGTCTATGAAGATATCAATCAACACATTATCCTCTAGAGATTAACAGCTCAGCTATCGAATCGTGAACTCTTTCAGACCCTTAATTTCATTTGGTTGAGACAAAAGTTCAGCATGCCTTCCATCTAGTAAGAAAAACCTAAGAGCTGCCTAATTTACCTGTTGACATCTCGACCAAGAGAGTCATTATTTGTGTTACAGTTTTCAATTTGAAAGAGGGATTTTTCTCTTGTATCCATTATTGATAAAGATAAAAGCAAGAGTAAAATTATGAACTAAAAACAAGCGTGCTTATCTGAAAAAAGAATATGAATAAGTATAATATATAAATGTGTTTTTTTTTAACTTTGCCTTATTTCATATTTATATTTTTTAATTTTGGATATGCACAAATAGACATCTATACTTGTATAATTGAACAATGAGACACGAGTCCTATGGAGCATAATACACTTATAACACCACGTAAGATACAAACCATCATTTCGGATGCCAAGTAAGATGCGTGTATCTATTTATTCAGCTTTATACGAGTTTAAGCGTGCACACCCAAATTAAAGTTAGAGGGCATAAATATGAGTTGAGGCCAAGTTAAAGGTCATATTTATGAATAATGATATATGAATATGATACTACACTTGAAAACTGAAAAAATACAAGTGTTGTACTTACCAGGGCATTCAGAAATGTTAGCAGGGGCTTTACAAACAGAGGGCAGGGTTAAAGCAAGTGTAACATTGAGTTGAAGTCCCAAATCAGGATCATTTCTATCCTTAATCAGCAAACAAAGGCACTTCTTACTGGCTTTCAACACTTGTTTCAATCCAGTGCAGCAATCTGGTGTAGGAGCTGGTGCATTACCTCCAACATAAGGCAAACATGTTGCCAAACCAACCAATGACTGTGTACACTCCTGTTTGTCCTTTTCTGTGTCTGAATTTCCAAATACACATAACATGAACAACAACACCATCCTAAACTGATATTTCATGTTGCAAGAAGCCATGTTGATAGAGGGAACTGAGGTGTCTTTGAACCCTGTTTTTGCCTTTTGGTAGTTTTAGTTATGAGAAGAAAGTGATAGTGGAAAGATAAGATAGTCTTTTGTCTCTTCAAGTAACTTATATATAATAGGGTGATTTACAAAAATGATACTCGAGTTTGGTGGTCTTAAACTTTTGACCCCAATTACCTCATTAGCAAAACTTCAAGGTCGATAAATTGTCTTTTGACCTTAAAGATTTATTTGCAAAACAGTTGAATGTCAAAAATTTAAGATCACTCATTTTATATAATTTTTGATATATAATCATTATTGTCACTAGCCATTGAGCCACTTCTATAATGTTAGCAATATTTTATTGGGCTAAGCCTTATTTGTGGTGAAATTCAAATGATAATTTTTCAAAAGGTTTCACATCATAATACTGTATAAGTCCAAATAAATATGTAAGTTCCTTGAACTAAAAATAGCCAGGTGTTTGGATGAAGATTTAAGGAAATATTACTCAACAACTTGTAGTGGTTGAAAAGTATTCATTCACACAATATTTTCAGACCTTTTCTCTTCTTTTGTCTCTAAGAAATGCTGGCTTTGTTATGGAAGATTCCAAGAAGCACCAAGTGAACAAATGAAAATTTAGCAAGAAACAAAAAACTAATTTGTTTTTCAGTTTTCAATTAAGGTGGATATCCAAAGTGGGCCACTTTACCAACCCACTATAGGATGTAAACCAATGAAACCTTGACCACTCCTTCATGCTCACCTCTTTTTTCTTCTTGTTATCATTGGTTTGTGTTGCCTAAATTTAGCCATGACAACATTTGAGCATGCTTATGCTGTCATCTTCCACTCATTTTGTGGATCAAATTATATTAGTAGGTAGTTTAACTTGTTTAATCATCAAAACTAATATACTCCCTCCATTCTTTATCTTATTTAAATCTCATATTAAATTTAAGAAGATTTTTAAATCTTATACTCTTAAATGAAAAATATATCAAAGATATCAAAATGTCTTTTGATCTTGTACGCTTAAACATATCACATGAAAACTTGGAATTAAAGAGTTGCTAAAAAGAAGAAATAGGCATTCTTTTTTAAACTGACGAAAAGCTTGTTTGGATTGACTTATTTTAGGTGCTTTTAAGCTAAAATGATTTTTAAGCACTTTTGAAGTGTTTGGATAAAATTAAAAGGGAAAATCACATAAGATAGACCCTATGAAACTATTTACCAAAAAAGGATCTAGACCAAACTATTTATTTGCTTACCCCATTTTTTTCTTTCTTATTTTGGACATGACTTTATTATCACTACCATGTGATACTCCATCGGCATATTGATACCATAAAGGTATTATATAGGATTGAGCTTAATCATTTATGATACTCCATTGGTATATTGACACCCTATAGGTATCATATAAGATTGAGTTCTTTTTTAAGAAATAAATAAGAATAATTAAGAAAATATTATTAAAGTCACAATCTTATTTATTAAAGTCATAATCTTATTTATTAAACTCTAAATTCTGATAGTATTAAGCAGTAATTGGGCAGTTTTTTCACTAAACAACTGCCTATTCCTTCTTGATGCCATCATATTATATACATTCTAATGGTATCAAGAAGTAAATGAATAGTATTTTCACTTAATTAGTGCTTCTTCATTAGAGTATGTAAATTTTGATGGTATGAATCCTTGATTGAGCGGTCTTTCCATTGAAACACTGCAAGTTCCACTTTGATGCCATTTAAGTTTATATACTATAATAGCATCAAAGAGAGTTTTCTTTTGATACCATTAGAGTATGTATATACTTTAATGGTATCAAATATATTTACTAAAGCACTGCCTCTTCCTTCTTGGTACTATCATAATATATCTCATAGCATGAATCACGTGAGAATAGTTAAAAAAAGAAGAGGTATGAAAATAAGGGGGTAGCACTTGTAAAATGTTTCCCTTTTTGATATTATAAGTGTTATTTTTTCAGATTCAAAAGTGTTTTTAAGCACTTGCTTTTAAGTCAAAAAATTAAAATAAGCCAATTTAAATGGGGCTCTTAAATGGGAAATGATACAAATAAATTGAAGGGATAATTTTAAATATATACAATAAATTAATTAATTTACAACAAATATAGCCATGCTTTATTTGTATAAGAAATACCTCAAAATCAATAAAAAAATATACATGACTACACAATATAGTTTAACAAAAGTCATAGAAAGTATACACTAATTATATAATATAGATTACTTATACATGAACTATATACTGAATATATATTATGATACACCCAAAAGCTAAATAAAACTTAACTATACATGAAATATATACTAGCTATACATGCCTATTCAGTGAATGACCATTTAATACTTTTTTAAAATTATTTTGATTGAATGACCATATATTATAATTATCCCCAAATTGAAACGGAGGGAGTAATATGGATATGCAAAAGTATAGGCCGGGCTTTAGCACTAGAGAAGACACTGTGTTGGTCCAATATAGGCCTAACTAGTATTGTCCATTGTATTTCAATTTGGGCCTTACGAATCTATCCTTTTGGGTTTTAATCCAAAAAAGCTACCTGAACAGTCAACAGCTGATTGAAGATTAGATATCTATGACGATCTCAAGTTAATATATAATAATCTATAATCTATCTATATATACTATATTAAAAGCGTGAAGACTCTTAAAAATGTTGTTTCAATGAAGGCTCATTTTTAAATAAAATCATTTTTTCACCATTTTTCTTTAAATTTATAATTAATTATATCCATAATATTGACTTTTAAAATACATGAAAATAAATGATAAAATAAGGATTCTTTATTTAATAAACTTCTATTTCTTCCTTATTTGAATCACAAATGCACTCTACAACCGCTAAGGAAAATTCTAATTTACCATGATATATAAGACCTTTATAAATAAACAATTTATCTAAATTACTTTTGAGTTATTTATCTTTTCATAAGCTTATAATTAAATTAAATTAAATTTTTCTCTATGATGTTTTCTCTAATATATATACATAAATGTTGGTTGAACTTTTTACCCTTCATTAAAAAAAAATTTATAGAAATAAATTTTTTTGAAAAGGTAATAAACAAACAAAGAAAAAAAAAGCCAAGAAAAGACTCCATGGAAGAACCGATACGTACATATTCGTAATTTTATTTATGTAGTTTTCTTAACTTCATTATTCTCTAATAGTTACTGCCATTTTTCATGATGGTTATTAGATTAGTTTTTGGTTTTAAAATTAAAATGAATAATAACTTTATGAATGAATAATAATAATTATTAATAAATGTTTTTAACTTATATATGAAAAGTATTAAAATTAAGTGAGCATGTAAACCTAATATTATTCACCTTATTTGAAATTCTTAAAGTTGAAGTTAGACATGAAGTTGCGTTTAAAAAAGCACGAATGTTCACATTTTAAAAAATAACTTTAGTAACCTTCCTATATGAATTTTTAAATATTTGATCATACATTTATTTTAATGCCAACTGCTATTTTAAAATATTTTTTTTATATAATTTTATTGAACAATATAAGATACATGTGTAAAGCACATATACTAAATTAATATAATTAAATTTATGTTAAAATATTTTGATCAATTTCTTAATACATATATAAAATCTGTACAAAAGCTATCGAGTTCACAAAAACTCATAATTACATGCAAACTGCACCTTTAACTGTTGATTTCTTGATCCCGCCTTATATGGACTCTTAACTTTTCCCTTTTATTCCGATGTGAAATTGTTCTAACGCAAACTTCAACAAAATATTTACTTTTGAATTTAATTATTTGTCAATGATTCGTGATTTGCTATGCACAAGTGACTAAATATATAAATTACTTATATATGAGTTATACACTAAATATAAATTATGATCAGGAGAGGAACTATCCTTTGGTTAGAGAGTTCATTCGAACCCCCTTCACCAGAAAATTATAATATTTATATATGATTAAAATAATTTTTTATGTATATATTAGATGTTGAACTCTTTTCGACTAATTCATATGTCTATTTTTTAGATTTTAAATTCTTCCATAAAAATCTTAGCTCTGTCAATTTATGGTACATTCAAAAATTAAATATAACGTAACTATACATGAAATATGCACTGATTACATATAATTATACTACAAATAGTCAAATCCTTTTAATAATTGATGATGATTCATGTAATTATCCCCACCCACCCCCCATTCTTTTAAAATGTAATTGTGACCAAGATTGGCCATGACATTTTCTTTGTTTTTGATGTTTCAACCTTATCCCCAAACTATTTGTTCTGTTCAGCCACTAGTTATTGTGCACGTAATCCCACTTTTACCTAACAAATTGCGACCGATTGTTTTCTTCCTGGCTAATAATTTTATGCTAGACAATGACAATTAATACGAAAACTACAAAGTTAATTTAATTTTGAAATTTACTATGCAGGTTTTAGATTATTAATCCTATAGAATAACGGGACACCTGTGATTAAGCTGATGAAGGCCAGATTTAATTACGAATAATCATCAAACTACCACTCAATTTCTAACAACTGAATGTGACAATTAGTCTTAATATTGAGAATGATTGTAATAATGGTAGTTAATTGTGATTAGTTATGGTTGTTAGAGGTTAGTTAGTAGTTAACAATGTTAGTTAGAAGGTTGTTAGCACATTAGTTAGTTTAATCATAGTTAGTAGATAACTAACTAACTATAGTTAGTAAGCTAACTATATGTATATATACTAGTGACTCTGCAATGTACAGACATACTTTCAATATACAGAAAAAAATTGTACAAGGCTTTCTTCTTCTTCTTCTTATTTCTTCTTCTCCAAGTTGATCTCTAGTTTGTTCCTAAGCTCTTCATGGTATCAGAGCGGGCAAGCTGATGATTGTTCAGCTTGGATCTGCAAACTGTTAGTCGAAGAAGAAAGTGTTGATAATTGTTCAACACAATTCCATTGTTCACCAGCTGAAATAGAAGCCCCAATTTCACCTCATATGGCTGAATCAAACAGTGCACCAACAAATTCTGGTCTGGAAACACTCGAAATCATTGAGACAAAGAGGAATCATCCTCTTTATCTCCATCCGTCTGATACTCCAGGCTGCATTTTGACCTCAGTGCAGCTAACAGGGACGGAAAACTACTCACTGTGGAGTAGGTCGATGATGATCAATTTGAGAGCAAAAGGCAAGATCGGTTTTGTATTGGGAACATGCAAGAAGAGTGATTACTCACCGGAATTGGAGGAACAGTGGGAAAAATGCAATGCATTTGTCCTTGCATGGATAATGAATACAGTGTCCAAGGAGCTACTGAGTGGTATAGTGTATGCATCAGACGCGGCTATGGTCTGGGCAGACCTGAAGGAGAGGTTTGACAAGGTGAATGGGTCCAGAATTTATCAGCTTCACAGGGATATATGCACTATTCATCAAGGTAACTTGTCAGTTTCTGCATACTTCACAAAGTTAAGATTAATGTGGGATGAATTCGATGCATTAGTACCACCACCTATGTGTAGTTGTGAAAGATCTAAGGCATATATGGATCACATACAGTATTTGAGGTTGTTCGCTTTCTTAATGGGGTTGAATGAAGTCTATAATCATGCTCGTAGTCAGATATTGATGATGAACACCCTGCCAAGTGTTAGCAAGGCATATGCTATGATAATAGCAGATGAAAGCCAAAGGACAACTTCTGAGACTCATGTGTCTGGAGATATACTAGAAGGCACAGCAATGTTTGCAGGGAAAAATGTAAGGAATCAGCAAAATAATTCAGGTTATGAAAAAGGAAATTACAATAATGGAAGTAAGAAAAAGGTGAACTGGAATTTGTTTTGTGATCATTGTAAGATGCATGGACATACAAAGAATGTGTGTTACAAGCTAGTTGGGTATCCAGATGATTGGAAGTTTAAAAGAAGACCAGAACCAGGTGGTGCAAGCAGGGGATTCAATTCAAACAAGGCAAAAGGAATGGCAAACAATGTGCAGGTTGAAAAGAAAGAAAGGGATGATGTTTTTGGATGCAATGTTGAGGAACAAATGTCTGACTTGGATCAACCTGATGTAAATGCTGCCCAATCAAGTCTGAAGTCACTTAATATGAAGAAGTCCTATACTCCAGATCAGTACCAAAGAATTATGAAAATATTGAATGAAGGTGAAAAGGATGAGGTTGTCAACATGGCAGGTAACAACTATGCTGATAATTCTGATATTATTGATCATATAGATACTTGGATTGTAGATTCTGGTGCAACATCTCACATGACCTCTAGAGTAAGTGCATTGGAGAATGTTACTCAAAAAAATACAGGAAAAAAGGTCCTATTACCTACTGGACAGACTACATTAGTAACACACTCAGGAGAATGTATGATTCCAAATCATGGTATTCTGAAGGATGTGCTAGTGATACCTGATTTCAAAAATGACTTACTTTCAGTGTCTCAATTAACAAGACAACTGAAGTGTTCTGTTAGATTTTTTCCTGAATTTTGTGTATTTCAGGACCTCTTCAATGGAGAGGTGAGAGGGATTGGTAAGGAGATAGATGGACTATACTACTTTCCTGACAACTACTCAACAATAAGGAATGGTAGAGCATTAACAGCAAAGACAGATACTACAGATACAAGCATGCTGTGGCACATCAGAATGGGTCACCCTTCTATGAAGGCCTTGAAGAACATGTCATTAATCAGTAAGGAGTCTAGTACTATTACAAACACTTGTTCAATTTGTCCAATGGCCAAGCAGACTAGGCTTCCATTCAGCATCAGTAAGAGTAGGAGTAATGAAGTCTTTGATCTAATCCATCTTGATGTTTGGGGTCCTTACAAGATACCTACTCATCATGGTTTTAGATTCTTCTTGACAATTGTAGATGATAATTCAAGAATGACATGGTTGTTTCTATTGAAGTTCAAAAGTGATGTGTTTGAGACTTTGAAATCTTTTTTTACTTTAGTTAAAAATCAGTTTAACAGACAGATAAAAAGGGTGAGATCTGACAATGGGACTGAATTCTTCAACAAGGAATGCAATATATTGTTTAAATCATTAGGAATTATTCATGAAAACAGCTGTCCATACACTCCACAGCAAAATGGAGTAGTTGAAAGGAAACATAGGCATATTCTGGAGGTGGCAAGGGCAATCAGATTCCAAGGTGCAATTCCAATCAAGTTCTGGGGTGAATGTGTTGTGAATGCTGTATATCTTATTAATAGGTTACCTACTGATGTGTTGGGGGGTAAATCACCCTATGAGGTGTTTCATAAGGCAAAACCACAACTTGATCATCTGAGAACCATTGGTTGTTTGTGCTATGCAACCAACATGATCAAGCCTGACAAATTCTTATCAAGAGCAGATGCATGCATTATGATGGGATATCCAGCAAATCAGAAGGGGTATATCTTGTACAATATAAAGCACAAGAAGTTTACTGTCAGCAGAGATGTTGTTTTCAAGGAGAATTTCTTTCCTTTTAAGCATTTGAAGACTGAGCATGAAGCACTCTTTATAGACCAACATCTGGATGATTATGATGATGAAATAAGAGTTGTGCAGGCTATGAGTAATAATCAGAATACTGAGCATGATTGTGATGAAGATTTAACACAAGGACAAGCTGCAGATATTCAGACTATGGCAGATGATCAAGAGGATAATGAATATATTGATAGTACTGATAGTACACTAGCAACTACAGCAAGAAGAGATTCCTCTATTACTAACAATGAAGGAGTAAGGGCATCTACTAGAATGACTAGGCCACCAATTTGGATGAAAGACTATGTTACTAGTATAACAAAGACTACACATCCATATTCTATGGCCAATTTTATAGCATATGATCATTTATCCAGTAAATACCAAGCATTTCTAAGTAATATTTCATTAGACACAGAACCAAGGAGTTATGAGGAAGCTGTTAAAGATCCAAAGTGGGTTGAAGCAATGCAGCAGGAGATCAAGGCTCTTGAAGCTAATGGTACATGGAACATTGTTCAATTGCCATTAGACAAAAGGGCTATAGGATGTAGATGGGTATACAAAATAAAATACAAGGCAAATGGAGAAGTTGACAGATACAAAGCAAGGCTAGTAGCCAAAGGGTACAGTCAGACAGAGGGGATTGATTATCAGGAAACCTTTTCACCAGTAGTGAAAATGGTTACTGTGAGGACTATAATTGCAATGGCAGCAGCAGAGAATTGGGTAATTCATCAGATGGATGTTTTTAATGCATTTCTACATGGTGATTTACATGAAGAAGTATATATGGAACTACCTAAGGGGTTTAACAGTGAAGGGAAGGGCCAAGTATGCAGACTTGTCAAGTCTCTTTATGGGCTCAAACAGGCATCCAGACAATGGAATGCCAAATTAACTAGTGCCTTATCACAATCAGGATACAAACAAAGTCATCTTGATTACTCCTTGTTTACTAAGAGAAGAGGATCAGGTTTGGTGGTAATCCTGGTATATGTTGATGATTTATTAATCACTGGGAATGATCTAGCATTAATACAGGAAGCAAAAGGAGTACTGAGCAACTCTTTTAAGATCAAAGATCTGGGAGAGTTGAAATATTTCCTTGGGATTGAATTCAGCAGATCAGATGGAGGGATACTTATGTCTCAGAGAAAGTATGCATTAGAGTTGATATCTGAAACTGGTCTTGCAGGTGTTAAGCCAGCAACAACACCTATGGAGATCAACACCAAGCTCACAAGTGCTGAATTTACTATGGAAAATGAAGATGAGCTATTCACAGACATAGGGAAGTATCAAAGGTTGATTGGAAAGCTTCTTTATTTGACAAATACTAGACCAGATATTGCTTTTCCAGTCCAGTGCCTGAGTCAGTTCATGCAGAAACCTAAGGTATCTCATTGGAATGCAGCATTGAGGGTGGTAAAATACATCAAGTCAGCACCTGGTTTGGGCTTACTAATGAGTTCTGAAAGGCAGACAAGACTTACTGGATATTGTGATGCTGATTGGGCAGCATGCCCAAATACCAGAAGGTCTGTTACTGGTTATGTGTTGAAGTATGGCAATTCTCTGATAGCTTGGAAATCAAAAAAACAACAAACTGTATCAAGGAGTTCTGCAGAGGCTGAGTACAGAAGCCTAGCAGCACTAACAGCTGAAGTGGTTTGGGTGACAAACTTGTTCAATGAGTTAGGAATGGAGTTGGATGGACCTACAAATGTTCTATGTGATAGCAAGGCTGCTATCCAAATTGCAGCAAATCCAGTTTTTCATGAAAGAACTAAGCATATTGAGATCGATTGTCATTTCATCCGGGAGAAGATACAACAAGGACTCATTAAAACTACCTATGTCAATACGAAGGACCAACAAGCTGACATATTAACTAAAGCCTTGGGAAGGTCACAGCATGACTTCTTGATGGCCAAGCTAGGTGTCCTGAACATTTTCAGTACATCTAGCTTGAGGGGGAGTATTGAGAATGATTGTAATAATGGTAGTTAATTGTGATTAGTTATGGTTGTTAGAGGTTAGTTAGTAGTTAACAATGTTAGTTAGAAGGTTGTTAGCACATTAGTTAGTTTAATCATAGTTAGTAGATAACTAACTAACTATAGTTAGTAAGCTAACTATATGTATATATACTAGTGACTCTGCAATGTACAGACATACTTTCAATATACAGAAAAAAATTGTACAAGGCTTTCTTCTTCTTCTTCTTATTTCTTCTTCTCCAAGTTGATCTCTAGTTTGTTCCTAAGCTCTTCACTTAATTATTGAATGCAATAATCACGAGTGAGTTTTCATAACCTGATAACAAATATGCTATCAATAGTCCAAATTCACTTAAAAATTTTACCCACGCGGCATAGAATCTACAAATATTTCAACCCATTTTAGTGGAGGTGCGCGCTATTTGTTTACATCCATTGATTTACAAGGGATTCAACGCAATTTTGATGGAGATCAAATGGTTGCTCATGTACTTTTATCTTTGGAGGCTCAAGTAGAGACTCGTTTGCTTATGTTTTCTCATATGAATCTTTTGTCTCCGGCTAACTATTCCTTTTCATATTTTAATCCATCAAGATCCTAGATGGGCTACCACTTGAAAAGATATCCTGCTAAGTATAGATAGGGGCAAAGCTACATTCATCCAAGCATGGTCAGATGAATATTCTTCGTTAATTTATTTTTTTTCGAATATAGAGATTAAATATAGATATTGTTGATATATATTAATTGTTGAATACCCTCGATACAAAAATCACGCAGCCATATTCCAAAAATATAAATACCCTTAACGAAAATGATGACTCCGCTACTAAATACAGGTCATCTAGCTCATGTCAAGTAGTGTATGTATATTTATAAATATTAACGAATAAAAACATATATAGTGGAGTCCCACTTTCTAAATTACTCAGCTTTTTCACTCCAACTAATTATAAGACACATACATATATAAGTTTAGCTTAGCTTCCACTTGTGATTTTTTAACCATTAAATACATAAGATTCTTAAGGTGGTTCAGGAAATTACATCAGAATTATTTGTGCTAATTAAATTAAAACATAATATATTCATCGTTCAAATCTATGATGTACTAGAGGTTTGGGCTTATTCAATAAATATAAAATATAAAACACTGTAGATCTAGTCTACGTCTAACTGAATGCTCCATTAAAATTTGTGTCAAGGTCCCATTTGTTAAAAGACAAAACCCTAAAAGAAAGCGGAGTGGGGTGACAAGAATTAGCAAAGGGAAGTTTCTTATCTTAAGAAACCTCCATATGATATATTTATCGACTATTAGAAATAAAGATTTTTTTATGTGAATCAACGAAAAATTTATATAAAATATAACTTTTTTATTCATTTTTTATTAAAATAGCTCAATGAAAATTGCATAATAAAAAATAAATTTTCATTGAAATAATGAAGAAGTTCTATTTTTTTAACATGAAAACGTGTTATCTTTTTCTTTTCTCATCAATTTAATAAAAATATCTATCAAAATAACAACTGGACATTTTCCAGTTGGAAAGTTGAGATTTCTTAGCAGTGAATTAATTTACATCAAGCACTAAAAAGACATACAGATGGTCACCCATCTCAAAATTTTGTATACCAAAATCCCTCTCCACCCAACCCCACCCGATCGGTACGGTCCGGTTTTAGATATTATCGGTTCAGTTTATTGATTTTTAATTTTTAAATATGTTAAATTAATAAAATAATTTTTATCAATTGTTAATTTATCGGTTTTAAGTCGTTAACGGTTCGATTTTCAATTTATCCAATAAGGATGATAATAAGAATTTGCATTAATAAAAGCAGATGAAGTACGAAGAGTAAAGACTAAAGACTAAATACTAAAGTGGGTAACTAATCATTTAAATACAGTAAAGATGAAAATAGGTAAAGTACTACTATAGTATCCTATCATTATTAAATTGCTAATATTTAATATTTATGAAGGGGTAAAATAGTAAATTATTATAATCTTATTGGATTATCGGTTTCCCCAATAACCCAATAGTAAAAACCGATATCAAATCGATAATCCAATATTTTTTTTCAAAACCATTAAAAAATTGATAACCTAATAACGCAATAACAATAAACCAATAACAATTTATCGATCGATTTGATTTTTTCACACTCCGACCCATAATACCAAAACTAGACGGAAAATAATAAAAGAAATATTAGGAAGACCTGTAAAATACTTTTAAAATTTTTACAGTATAATTAAAGTGGAAAAGGAAAATATTAAATGGAAGCAAGGTAAGTAGATCTTGAACATGAATGATATTGTTACTTTGTCTTTCTTTTACTTCAAATTGACAAGTTCTTATTTATTTACTTAGTTTGGAGTCTCAGCAAAGTGATTAATGTCTCCATGAACTGAATCACCATATAAATAAGTAAGGTTAATCCAATTATGAGGGGTTTCCTTTTTCAATTCTAAGAACTTGAAGGAGGGGAAATGAAATTTATTGTAAATAATATTCCAGCATTATGACAATTAAAAAAGTAAACTTAAGAGGTCCACGTCATGTTCTGGTTCTGGTCGGTGACAAGTGTCAGGTGGATGCATACTTTATTAGGAGTATTATATTTTATAAAGGTGTTGACCGTACAAAAATTCACCGCCCAGTTGGATGCATGTTAGTGGAACATCAAAAAGTAAGAATCCTACGTGAGATGGACCCAAATCTCTAACACTTTAAAAAGCTATTCTCCCGCTTTAATTTAATTTATGTGGCATTATTTGAAAATTACACAAAATTTAATAAATTTTTTTAAATTAAAATAAAAAATATGTTGCATATTCTTTGATCAGAAATATGATATTCGAGCTCTGAAAATAGAGAGATTTTCAATAAAGAGTATTTTTCCTTTTAGAAATGAGTCGTAATGTATGGAACGAATTCAAATTAATTGAGATAGTAGCTTTAAAGAAAAATGAAAAAGTCATTTAATATCAAAGTCAAATAAAGAAAAAAAGACAAGAAGAAATGAGATTAGACCCTTATAAAAGCCATAGTAACTCTACACACCAAAACCAAACAAGTCTCATTCTAAGAAAATCAAACTCTTGTTTCCAATAAACACCTCTCCCTTTGAGAAGAAAAAAAAAATGGCAGACAATTACTCATCATCAGAGCCTCCTTCAATACATTTATGTTTCTTCTTTCTTGTTCTCTTCATGTTTGTAAGCATTACATGGTACATTAACTATGAGTCTATTTTCGAAGGCATCATGGATCAGTTCAAGTTTTTTCTCATGTTGTCTCCATTAATCCTCCTTTTAGTTGTTCACTTACTTTCCAGCTTTGAGAAAACTTTCATGTTCAACATTCCTTTGCCTGAACAAGACTCATTTCATAGAGCTGGTGGTACTCCTTGGGGAGTTGCCATTCTACTTGTGCTTCTTCTTTTCATGATTTCTTATCACTCTGATCTTCGCGAACGATGGTTTCCTCTTCTAAGTTGAAGAGAATATATCCATATATGTTTATGAACAGTTACATGTAATTATCTTTTAGTTTGCGTAACGAAGACTTTTCCAGAGTTGAAGATGAGTATTAGCTAGAAAGAGGAACCCTTGTATATTGTAAGTGGGAAATTAATAAATATTTTTCTTGTTATCTTTTAATTTCAATTAGTTTCTTCACTCTTCACTGTTGAAAAGTTTGTTTTGTTTTTCGTTTTGTGGTTATTTAGATGTTCTTTCTTAATTAACAGTTGGGTTATGGATGAGTAAATAATTGACATTATTTTTTCTGGTCAAAAGTATAAGTTGAATATCTTGGCAGCTATGCTAGTACCAAGCAAATTTAATGCGTTTGGCCATAAATTTAAAATATTTTTCATTTTAATTAAAATTAGATAAATTTTTCGTGCTTCACGCAGCTATGAACTATATATCTAAAGCTCATGCTTTATTGGATTGATTGTTGTAGTTGATAAAGACAATGAAAATACAAAAGCACATCTCTTCTTGTTAGATGAAATAGCGTATGATTAGTTCGATTACATGATTTTTCAGATTTGAGAAAATATTACAATTAAGACTTTTAACTATATTTGTTCAAACATCTCTAGTTCACAAATAAATTATCAACATGTGTCCACATTTTTTAGTCTATTTGATTTAACTATTTTGCGAAGAGATATATTCAACAACTATTTTAATTTTTAATTTGCAACATAAATAGGTTTTAAAAAATATATATATAGACAAAGTTATCCAACTCTCAGTTTCTGATAGTTCTCTGTGAAGAAACATAAGAGAACTGGCAGTTAATTTTGCTTCTGGTCTATTACATGTCTTTATCTATTTACACTAAATTGATTTTGTTATTTTTATTATTTTAAAAATTAGCGCATACTAATTCATGTCTGTCAAAGTTCCTTTTCTAAAATCATACATATTGTCCTCTAAAAAGGCAAATAGTAATAATAATAATAATGATAATAATATTATTAGATTCAACGGTTATTTGAAATAATAGAGATAAACAAATATTATGTTAAAAGATGAAACTCATAGTAATTTCACCCAACTTTTCACAAGAATAATCAACCAAATAGTTTTTTCACAAAGTGTTATATTAATTTATACATATATGATACCTTGTAAGCTAATTCATTCGCTTTGAAAAAGAAAAAATTATTTTACTTCTAAATAATAAAAATTAAAGTTTACTAATGTGATGATGCTTTTATAATTTATTTGATAAGAGTATATTAATAAAAAAATTATCATATTAGTTTACCATATAAAAGATGATATGATAATTTCTTTGTAAATACATTTACATTTTTTCTTCCTTTTTTTTTTCGAGTGAGGGGGGAGGGGAGGGAGAAAAGTAAATACAATAGAGATGGACCAGGTTGGTTACCAAAAAACATTTTCTTATAAAATTGCTCGATATTATATGGAAACTTACTAAATTAGGATAAAATTAATTATTCAAGAGATTGAGTAAACTATTCCTATATTTTATGTATATTTTTTGTAACTAAATTTAAAGTACATTGATATAAGTAAAGGGTAAAATGATAAAGTTCACCGGTGTATTAATAATTTTTTAATTACCATGTAAAATGAAAAGTGCTCATATAATATGGAACTATCTGGAGCCGAAGTTCTTAAGGTTTTTAGTGTTCTATACAAGTTTGCAAGTAAAAGAATTGGTATATTTAAAAATTGCTTGTCACAAACATTGAAACTACATGAGAACAAACTATGCTTGTAGATAGAGACATGTCTTGTTGCCGCCTTACCTGCTTCAAAATCATCAATTAGTCCTTATGACGTTGTATCTTTTCAATTTGTACTTTTTTCTACATTCAAAATACCTTAAGGCATCCTTTTTCTAGCACTAATAAAAATGGGTAAAAATTCACCTGTAGCACTCGAAGAGATGCCACTATCGAGAAAAATAAAAATAAAAAAGAGACTCATTTCCTATTTTGAAAACATGATTCCCAAAGGAGGAAAATGAATGAATATGGAAAAAGAGTTGCCGCCAATGTCTTCATTGGACTTAAGCGGCTTTTAGCTTTTGTATGACTGAACACATAAGCTTTGTACAAGTACAAATGACACTCTTAGAGAGAATTGAGGATCATACAATATTTTTACCAACAAAAAATTTCAGAAATACACTACTTAATAATCTATAAAATTAAAACAATAGCAAATTGGGATCGTCTTGTTTAGGGGGAAAAAAGAGATAAAGGTCAAGAACTAAAGATTAAAAGATCTATCTTCTTACATTCATAAAGAGAATAAACAGCCCTCTATTTACTTTTCAAAGCTCAAACTGATCTCTCTATTTCTCACAACAGCGGCAACATGCTACAGAACAACAACTTAAAAGTAGAATCCATATTCCAAAAAGCAAATTTATGTTACATGGACCGACCTGTTCATTTAATTTGAAAAATAAAATAGTAAAAATTGTGGCCTTCTCTTCTGCTGCACATACCGCAGCAACGAAACCACAAACGCCTCTCTGGCCATTCAAGTATATTTCTTTGAACCAACTTTAGAGGATTGTTCGTCCAAGCTTGGAAACCATAGTCAAGACACTTACCCATTAGTCCCAAACGACAAAGATGACATCAAGTCAAATGATGTCAACAAAAAAGTGTCTAAAATGAGAACAATCAATTCTTTGACGGAGGGCTGTCAACTGTATAAGGAAAAGCAGGGGTAAACTATTGAATAGAAGATCAAGATGAAGAAAACCTCAGATCTATGGATCCATGGTTATGGATTCAGCTAAGAATGTTGAAGGAGGAAGAGAGAGCAGTGAAGAGAGTAGTGAAGAGAGAGAACTATTTCATTTCTCATTCAATTGAATTTTCTGTACACATGCAAAGTGTGTATTTATACATGATTAGTTCCACTAACTAACTAATTAATATCCTAACAATATTAGTTATTCTTCTAACTGAATTTGTTGTTAATTAACCACAATTACAAATTGTAACTAACTGTCACATGGTCCTGTATCTAAGTGACTAACTTCTTTGTTATCTTCAATACTCCTCAAACTAGGTGTTATGAAGACATTCATGACACCAAGTTTGGATAATAAAAAATCATGCTGTACTTGCCCCAAACCCTTGGTCAGTATGTCAGCTTGTTGAAGACTGGTAGGAATGTAAATGGTCTTGATCAATCCTTGTTGTATCTTCTCTCTAATGAAGTGGCAGTCTATTTCTATGTGCTTAGTCCTCTCATGGTAGACAGGATTAGCAGCTATTTGGATGGCTGCTTTGCTATCACAGTAGATGTTGATTGGCATCTCAACTTGTATCTTCAACTCCTTGAATAAGTTGGTTACCCAAACTACTTCAGCTGTGAGGCATGCAAGACTTCTATATTCTGCCTCTGCAGAACTCCTTGAAACTGTAGCTTGTTTTTTTGATTTCCATGAGATGAGAGAGTCACCCAACTTCAGCAAGTATCCTGTCACTGATCTTCTAGTGTTAGGACATGATGCCCAATCTGCATCACAGTATCCAGTCAATTGCATCTTCTTTTGTGAGGACATAAGCAGCCCCAATCCTGGCTGATTCTTTATGTATCTGAGTATTCTGAGAGCTGCCTGCCAGTGTTGTGTTTTGGGTCTTTGTAGAAATTGACTCAATGTTTGAACTGCATAGGCAATATCAGGTCTTGTAATGGTCAGATATAACAACTTACCAATCAATCTTTGGTACTTAGCCACATCATCAAACAACTCATCCTCACTATTGCAATCAGTAGTGAATTTCACATTACATTCTAATGGAGTAATGGCTGGTTTCCCTGCAGTCACACCAGCTTCTGTCAATAACTCCAATGCATATTTCCTTTGGCTCATGAGGATCCCATCTTTGGATCTACTGAACTCTATCCCTAGGAAAAATCTCAACTCACCAAGATCCTTAATCTTGAACCACTGATGTAAGACATCTTTGGTGTCTTGGATAAGAGTAGCATCATTTCCTGTAATCAGGAGATCATCAACATAGACTAGAATTATGACTATCTTAGTCCCATGTCTTTTGGTAAATAGGGAGTAATCTAAGTGACTTTGATTATAGCCAGATTTCAGCAAAGCCTCTGTGAGTTTGGAATTCCATTGTCTTGAAGCCTGTTTGAGACCATAAAGGGATTTGATTAGCTTGCATACCATGGGTTGATCAGTGGTCATCTGCAGTCCTTTTGGTACTTCCATGTACACCTCTTCAGTGAGGTCTCCTTGCAAAAAGGCATTGTATACATCCATCTGGTATATGCACCACTTTTCAGCAGCTGCCATGGCAATGACAGTTCTTACTGTCACCATCTTCACCACTGGTGAAAATGTTTCCTGATAATCTATTCCAGCAATCTGATTGTATCCTTTAGCAACTAACCTGGCCTTATATCTTTCAACTTCACCATTTACCTTATATTTCACCTTGAAAACCCATTTGCACCCTATTACAGGCTTGTCCTGTGGCCAAGGAACAAGATGCCAAGTTCCATTGTCTTCAAGTGCTTTTATTTCTTGTTGCATAGCATCAATCCACTTGTCATCCATTAGAGCTTCCTCATATGATCTAGGTTCATAGGTGGCTGAAAATTTGCTCAAATAGGCCCTGTATGCTGGAGATAGTTTCTGATAGGAGATGAAACTTGTTAGTGAATGAGGTACTTGCCTTTTTTTTGTTGTAGTATCATAATCTTGGTGCCACAGTGGTTTAATCACTGTTCTGTTGGATCTCCTTATAGTAGGAACACCATCCACTGATATGATTGGAGCAATATCTCTGACTTCAGCATTAGGAGTCCCATTGTTATTGATAATATCTGTAAGTGTAGATTGCTCAATAGGATCAGCTGCAACATGCTCAGTGTCATTACCATTCCTGATTACAGGTTCTTCAGGTTGCTCAAGTGACTCAAACTGTCTCAGATGTGAGGTGCTTGGAAATATAGGAGTTAGACTATCTTGTCTCCTTTTGAAAGGGAATATATCTTCTTTGAATATCACATCTCTGCTTACAAATAACTTCTTGCTGTCAATTGCATAGAGTAAGTATCCTTTTTGGGTACTGGAATATCCCATTAGGATACAACTATCAGCTCTAGGAGAAAACTTATCCTTCCTAGGAAGTGTTGTTGCAAAGCATAGGCATCCAATAGTTCTAAGATGACTCAGATTAGGCTTCCTTTTGTAGAATACCTCATAAGGAGACTTATCCTGTAGTGTAGGAGTAGGCAATCTGTTTATCAAGTAAACAGCAGATAGAATACACTCTCCCCAAAATCTAATAGGAATATTTCCCTGGAATCTAATGGCCCTTGCTACTTCAAGTATATGTCTATGTTTTCTTTCAACTACTCCATTTTGTTGTGGAGTGTGTGAACAGCTACTTTGATGTACAATTCCCAGTGAGTCAAGTAATCTTCCACATTCAGTGTTAAAGAATTCTCCTCCATTATCTGATCTAATTGTTTTTACACAACAATTAAATTGTGTCTTAACCATTCTAAAGAAGGATTGCAAGATTGTTATCACATCAGATTTCAATTTAAGTAAGAACACCCAAGTTACTCTTGAATAGTCATCAACTATGGTAAAAAAAAACTTGTATCCAGCATGAGTTTGAACTCTATATGGCCCTCAAACATCAACATGTAGCAAATCAAATATGCAATCACTTCTAGTTATTGATAAAGGAAAAGGTAATCTGGTTTGCTTAGCTAGTGGACAGATGAGACATTCATCAAGGCATTTGTTGATAGTTGGAATCAACTTCTTCATTGTCTTGTAAGAAGGATGACCAAGTCTTCTATGCCACACTTCACAGTTTTCTCCATCAGCTTCCACATGCATCATATTTGCAGCTGCTTCTTGTTTGCTTTTATTCAAGTCTGACTTGTTTTCAGTCCCTTTGTTTAGTAGGAAATAAAGGCCCCCTGATTCTTTACCAATCCCCCTGACCTTCCCAGTTGACAGGTCCTGAAATACACAAAACTCAGGGAAAAATTTTACTGAGCAATGTAATTGTTTGGTTAATTGGGAGACTGAAAGTAAATCATATTTGAACTCGGGGACCACCAGAATATTGGTCAATACATCATCCTTGCTCCATTTATAACTGCCAACATGAGACACTGTAGTAGTTCCTCCATCAGGTAATTGTACAGAATTTTGACAATTATATTCAAGTGCAACTATGTCAAATAAGTCATTTAATGTGGTAGTGACATGCTTTGATGCTCCTGAATCTATAATCCATTGCTTTACATTACTTCCTTCTGATAAGCAAGTATTCATACCTGCTTGATTGACATGTGAGGAGGCAGCTTCTGTACCTTCTTTGTTCAGTAACTTGAGTATTTGACCATATTGCTCATGTGTGAACATGGGAGCATCAAATGGATCTGCTTCTACAGCATTTACTGCAGCCATTCTATTTGAATTGTTTCCATATCCATACTTTCCAGGTGTCCCTACTTTCTTCCTGAGTTTGTAGTCTGGTGGATATCCAACTACCTTATAACATGTTTCCTTGGTGTGGCCCCTTAATTTGCACACCTCACATTGCAAAGAGTAATCTCTTTTCTGTCTGTAATTTGGTTGTCCCTTTCCTGTGTATAGAGCTGTGGAGTTAGATACATCCTTATCCCCTCCTCCTGAATATTTACCTGTAGGCTGTTGTCTTTGATTCATTAATTGATCTCTTCCTGTATACAATGCAGTAGACAAGACATTTTCTCCTCCTGAATATGAACCTGCTGTAGCCTTTTGACTCTCATCCGCAATTATCATCGAATAGGCCTTGTTTATTGATGGTAATGGAATCATCATGAGGATTTGGCTGCGTGCTTGACTATACGACTCATTAAGACCCATCAAAAACGCAAACAACTTCATATACTGTAAGTGACTGACATACTCTTTAGATTTATCACATCCACATGTCGGAGGGGCTACGAGTGCATCAAATTCATCCCAAAGTAGTCTCAATCGAGTGAAATATTCAGAAACAGAGGAAGTACCTTGTGTTATTGTACAGATTTCCCGATGCAACTGATATCCACGCGATCCATCCACCTTGTCGAATCGCTCTTTCAAATCAGCCCAAACTGAGGCAGCATCAGTTGCATAGATAATTCCGCTCATTAGCTCCTTCGAAACCGAGTTCAAAATCCACGACAACACATAAGCGTTGCACCTTTCCCACTGTTCTTCCAATTCATCACTGTAATCACTCTTCCTACAGGTTCCGAAGACGAATCCAGCTTTACTCTTAGCTCGGAGTGTTAGGAGCATCGATCGGCTCCACAATGCATAGTTCTCCATGCCGGTGAGCTGAATTGTTGTCAACAATGTCCCTGGAGAGTCGGATTGCATTAGATACAGTGGATGATTTCTATTTTTTTCAACTTCGTTCAAGGTCGCCATTTTCAATTGGCTGTGTTCTTCTTCGAAGTCAGTGTGGAAGTCGATGATAGCTACGGATCTGTCCTAATTGACGCACCGTGGCTCTGATACCATGAAGAAAACCTCAGATCTATGGATCCATGGTTATGGATTCAGCTAAGAATGTTGAAGGAGGAAGAGAGAGCAGTGAAGAGAGTAGTGAAGAGAGAGAACTATTTCATTTCTCATTCAATTGAATTTTCTGTACACATGCAAAGTGTGTATTTATACATGATTAGTTCCACTAACTAACTAATTAATATCCTAACAATATTAGTTATTCTTCTAACTGAATTTGTTGCTAATTAACCACAATTACAAATTGTAACTAACTGTCACATGGTCCTGTATCTAAGTGACTAACTTCTTTGTTATCTTCAATACAAGAAGCGATGCGTAAGGGCTCATTATAATAGAAGATAAAGAGGTAATGAACACTAAAGCTAAGCGGTTGTATTTGGGTTGCCGAAAAGCATTCTGTTTTTCCAAAAAGAAGTTGATGCAATTCCTGATATGTAAGACATGAGTGACGAACATTCTCTTATTCATAAAGTTGGAGTTGTGTTTGGTTATATTTCTGCCAAAGGAAGAGAAGAGAGCACTTTTCCAACTTGGAGTTGAAGATAGAGTGGAAACTAGGGTGGAGCGAATTCCCAAATTTGATCCTAGTTGAATTTGGAAATTTTCTAAACAAACATTGATTTGGAAACTAATCAGGATCCAGTCTCGCGTTTTAAGGTTCAGTTGAAGTGCAAAATTTCTGTGAGAAGGTCTAAAAGAAGAGTCATAGTTGCTGCAGATGCAACTTAAACTTAAACTTAGCCATCACATCAGGAGTGATAAGTGGCATAGCCACAAATCAATGGTGATTTCCGGAAACTTGGAGTTTTCACCAGAGAAGATTATGTTGGTTTACCTGATATCACTTAAAGCCTGAAGCTTTTCCTGATATCACTTGTACACTGAGCTGCTATCATCTACACTTATTAGGGTATCATTTTAGAGTTTCTTGCTTGGAATTGTTCTGCTGTCAACAGCATAAATGCAGAAGAGTTTTACACTCATATATGTTGTAATCCGCTCAAGGTGGATTCTTGATCCACTTGGCCAGAATAAAAGATTCAAGTTCGAATATTTTAAAAACACGGTCTTACAGTAGTCTACCAGAAAATGCAAAGTTTAGAAAACCAAGAGGGAATTTGCTCCAGATGCTAATGGTTATGACCGACAGTAGAATCCTCAAATACCGGAATATGCAAAGTACTTCCATAAATATCTTCCTACTAGAATCACCAAATACCACGGATATGGCAAGTGATTGGAGTAGCATGCTAATTAATGGTTATCACAGACAAGCATGCAGTCATGAGCTTAAGGTAATCTTCCTTTCAAATTCAAATTTGGACAAGTCTAAATGAATCCCACAATAACCTGAGTTACACACATTTCGAACAAGAATATACACTGCATCAATATGAAATACTGTTGATACCATCCAGAAAGTCTGGGACTCCAGCCAGTGGAGTAATGCAAGAAAAGAAGTACTCTAAGCAAGCATGAAGCTATCCTCGCAACTTTCACTGAGTAAACAGTGAGAATTCAGACGGAAAATGTGTAGGAGGAACACTAAGGATTTACTGCGCATTTTATTGTTGTTTTTCTCTTTATCAAATGCAGGTGCACTCAATATATCTGAACAAAAAGAATTACGGGAACTAATAGACTTGGAGCAAGTTAATCTCCCTGATAACTGAGAAAAGATTTTTGGTGCATCTGCATCCACCTCAATCCTTGAAAGGAAGGCTGTTTTTCACTATCTGCGTATTTGAGTGCAGCGTCCATGTAAAGAAGGGAGATAATATTATCAAATAAATGACAATTTTGTGACAGGAAATATTAGATAAGCTTTTGCAAAATATTCAAAAATAAAATTTCCATCCAACAGCTCTTCAGGGAAAAAAGACAAGGATGTCACTGAATCAAAAAATTGATAAAAAGCACACACCACTAACCTATGAGGCAGCTCCCCATAGAGTTCATTAAGTACAGACATGCACAGAGCTCTTATTGATCAGGAAAAAACTCTCATCTGATAATATTATCCATCTATATTTGACAATAGACATAACTTAAAAAACCTGACCTCCACATCAGAAAATAATGTCCTCGTCTTTCTGTGAAGCATGGGACAGTAAGTTATGGGCTGAATCAAGCGTAATACCTCTCTTCAAAGAAATTTCTTCAGCAGCCTTCTCCGCTGCATATAGCTTGGCAGCGGCCATCTGTTTATCTACCTCCCTCTTCTTGTAACCTTGTATCTTCTTCAGACGGAAGAAGTCTTCCCTTTCCAATTCATCAAGTTCCCCCTTGATGTAAAGAACTGTGTTCTCCAATCGAGGCTTCACAACATTTTCCAAGGCATTGACCCTCCGGTTTGTGGTCTTGATTGCCTCATCGAGAGTCAAGAATGATGTTTGCAGTGAAGCAAGCTCAACAAGTAATTCAATAGATTTCACATAAGCAGCACGACAGGCTTGTACCTGTTGCCCACCCCTAGCTAATCCAGTCAGGTCATTCTTAGTCTCTCCTTCAGAAAAATGCTCAAACTTGGGGAGCTTCACCCCAGCAATATTTTCCTGCCGAGATCGAACTTTAAGAGTAGCAGTCTGGACATTTTCAAGCACGACGTGCTTGATGTTCTCACCAGCAGCATATTTTGCCTCTGTCAGAGCAAAGGAGGAAGTTTTCATGACATCTCCCATTGATTCCTTTGTTGATACTATTTTCTTTAGAATCTGACGGAACTGCACAGTTAGAGCATCACTTTTCTTTTTCAGCAAAGCATGGCCTCTTGTTGCTCCAACAAGGCGAGCTTTAATAACTCCAAGCATCGTAACTGTGGGGACAACAGTCAAACGGTTGGTTTGCCCTGACATTTTGCCAAGCTACTTGGCTGAAAAGAAGAAGTGAGGCTATAATTTCCATAGAAAAAAAACCACTTCAATATAGGACACAAAATTGTAAATGAGAGAGTAATTCAACATCCAAATGACCCTATCAGTTGGGTTTCTCATTTTCTTATAGACATAGTAGTCCTTATTTACCTATATCCCGTGTCAACAACAACAACATGCCTAGTATCGTCCCAGAAGTAAGGTTTGGGGAGGGTAGAGTATATGTAGACCTTACCACTACCTTGGAAGGTAGAGAGGTTGTTCCGGGTAGATTCTAGTCTCAAAGAAAGCAATAAAGATCACACCTTTAACCAATGAGAAACAAATCTGTTTAGAAAAACAGAAATTTCCATGACTCAATTTTAAAAACAAAAGAATAACATTAAGCATAACCGACAACCTTGCAATTTCCAAGAGATGGAAACAATATCAGCAATAACAAGAAGCAACTTCCCACTTCAGTAAACAGTCAAAACTAAGTAAACCCCACATCCCAAAATGGACAAAACAACATTAAAACAACACCGAAATCACATAAAGTGAACAACTTTGAAGAATACCTCCTGAAAAATATATCTGATGTCAGAAACCAAATTTCATTGACATAACTTTCATGGATAACTAAAAGCATCAGATCTGTGCTCCACTAATGATGATAAGAAAAAATCCCAGAATAGAAAGTTATTGATTATCGATGATGCTAATATATATTCCTTTTCACACTCACCCAATCTCATGACTTCTTTAGGCATATCGATTGATATGCATTCAAATAGCATTCTGGATAAATTAGGACGCTTAAAGTGCAAATGATAGAAGTTGAAATTGCATCATCAGAACAACTCATATCTCTTTTTACTTTTTAACCAAAGTCTACTGTTATGATTACAAGTAGGAAATTTGGGAACGACTTCATATTATGAATTCTCATTTCATCTGGGAAAAGCTCAGAATTCAAGAATAAATATTTCATTGCTACACCATTTCAGAGTCTCCCCTTATTTAGAGAAATTATCAGGAATGCAGATGAGTAAATCAGCACTTCAGAGCAATCACCATACTAGAAGAATTAACAAGATCAGATATTAATTAATGATACAAGTAAATCCAAGTTGCAGTTGGGCCTAGCTTGCACACCTCCACTACTACAGCTAGTACCTCCTACCACCCCCCACCCTCCAAAACACAGGCTTAAGCAGAGTCAATAAACAACTGAAACAAAATTCCCAACTCAATGTCAAAGATCATCGTGTTAGGGGATCCATAAAACAAAATCCCCAATTCAATTTCAAAGATAGGGGATCCATAAACTTAATAATTGTAATTGCGTTCCATAAACTGAATCTCACAATACAATGAAAAAAAGTTCTCTTTTTTCATGATCTAATTTTGTTATAACTATATCCAAATGGCAGATTATTATATCATAAATAAGAACGCGTGTGTCACTTGTAAAAACCACACAAAAGTATAAGCAAATCGAAATTGCGGAATGTTGGGAACCAATTCAGAATTCAACATCGAAAAAAAAATGGAAACTACAGCATAAAGGGGAATAAGGTTTTCCTGGAACTTACAAGTAGATTTCGCCGAAGAAGAAAGAGATCACCGGGAGCTTCAGACAAAATCAACAGAAGAGGAGAGTTGGGTCAACTATGACAAGAAGAAAACTCAAGGGGGCGAAAATCCAAATTGGGACTGCCTATATATATCTATATCATTATTTATTGACCTATATATACAGGAAAAATAAAAACAGGTGAAACAAAAATTCTAAAATATCATGTTTTATACTTAAATTAGACACTCTAATCTATGTTTTTCAGACGTGCTTTTTTTTAAATTATAATAACTTTTTAAAAAATCAGAAAAAAGGAAATTAAAATACAAATTTTAAAAAAGACCATAAATTTAAACAAATTCAATAAAATATTGTTTCTCTTCTTAATGCAATGGATGAGCGGTGTGGAAATTTTAAAATTTCTTATCATAAAACATTATAATTTTATATTGTATAGAACTTAAATTTTAAAAATAAATAATAATTTTATATTTAATTTTTTAACTTTAAACTTCTTATTTATTCTTAATAACATTATCTTATAAATACAAACTATTAAAAGGTATCTTAAAGTGACAAATTTTACACACTTTTAATAATCACAAAAATTTATTTATCTTTCAATTTCATATTCAAAATTAATCGCCATATAAATCCAAGCAAATGGAATATAATTTACATATGGAAAAAAAAAAAAACAGGTAAATATAACTATAGGATTTTCTTTTACTGAACATTAAATTGAAATTGAAAAGTTCTTTCATTGAAGTATGTAGGGAAATCAGTCAATTAAAATATAATAATATACAATTAGTGAGGCGTTGTTTTAGTATGTAAAATTAAATGTAACTTTTTTAGGATTCATTTGGTACAAAAATGAATAACGCAAAAATTAATAACACAGAGATTAGCAATGTGGAGATTAATAACGCTGAGATTAGTAATAAGGGGTTATTTTTTATCAAGTGTTTGATTCATTGCTTTTTATTTAATCTTGTGCTTGGTTTAAAACTCTACCAAAAACTATTTTCCAATTATACCCTTGAATTATTATGGAATTTTCTATTTCGTGTAATTAGATCAAATTAGATTAATTTGTTGTGGCTTTTAACTAGTTAAGAGAACAATAATTTTGTTGCTATGTTTGTTATTTCATGGACTTTGTTTTGTCATGTCAAATTTTTTTAATAATTAATTTATCAAATAATTTAAGTGAGAAAATAACAAACATAGCAACAAAATTATTGTTCTCCTAACTAGTCAAAAACCACAACAAAATAATTTACTTTGATCTAATTACATGAAATAAAAATTTCATAATAATTCAAGGGTACAATTGGAACAAAGTTTTTGGTAGAGTTTCAAACCAAACACAAGATTAAATAGGAAACAATGAATTCCTGCATTACTAATCTCTATAATACTAATCCCTGCGTTATTCTTTTTTGTACCTAACGACCCCTAAAAGTCTAAAACCGTCACTGGTGATCCATCTAAAGGTGGACAATTTTGAAAAAGGAAAAAATAAGATATGAGTAGAAGGCACTAACAAAATGAAATTAATATAATGAGAAAAGTACTAAAAACATCCTCAAACTTGGCACGATTATTAGTTTCGTTTTTAAACTATTGATAGACTTAAAAATAGCCGTCAACTTGGCGAACTAAGGTTAAATACACTCTCGAACTTGACATAATATACTAATTTCGTCCCTAAACTATTAATAAGCTTAAAAATACTCCTCAGCTTAATTTTTCATAAAAAATGACACAATTTTATGATAGGCAAAAGAGAGAGCGGGCTTAGTGACAATATGAGCAAAAATCAAATTTCCAACCATCAGGTCTCCAAGAACCAAAAGACAAGGATGTCACTGAATAAAACGATAGAAAAAACACACAAACTGGCCAATGAGGAAGCTACCTATAGAGTTCATTAGGTACAAACATGCAAAAGAACTCTTATTCAACAGGAAAAATTCTCCATCTGATAACATTATCCATTCCAATATTTGACAAAAGACAAGACTTATATAAAAAAGTTGACCTCTACATCAGAAAAATAATACATCACTTCAAAGAAATTTCTTCAGCAGCCTTCTCTGCTGCATAGAGCCTTGCAGAGGCCATCTGTTTATCTACCTCCCTCTTCTTGTAACCTCGTATCTTCTTCTGACGGAAGAAGTCTTCCCTTTTCAATTTATCAAGTTCCCCCTTGATGTAAAGAACTGTGTTCTCCAACCGAGGCTTCACAACATTTTTCAAGGCATTGACCCTCTGATTTGTGGTCTTGATTGCCTCATCAAGAGTCAAGAATGATGTTTGCAGTGACTCAAGCTCAACAAGTAATTCGATAGATTTCACGTAAGTAGCACGGCAGGCTTGTTCCTATTGCCCACCCCTAGCTCATCCAGTCAGTTCATTCTTTCTCTGCCAGAAAAATGCTCAAACTTGAGGAGCTTCATCCCAGCAATATTTTCCTGCTGAGACCAAACTTTAAGAGTAGCAGTCTAGACATTTTCAAGCACAATGTGCTTGATGTTCTCACCAACAGCATATTTTGCCTCTGTCAGAGCAAAGGAGAAATTTTCCATGACATCTCCCATCAATTCCTTTTGTTGATACTCTTTTTCTTTAGAATCTGACGGAACTGCTCAGTCAAAACATCACTTTTCTTTTTCAGCAAAGATGGCCTCTTGTTGCTCCAACAAGGCGAGCTTTAGTAACTCCAAGCATCATAACTGTGGAGACAACAACCAAATGGTTGGTTTTCCCTGCCATTGGATATAATTTCCAAAGAAAACAATATCACTTCCATACAGGACACAAATTTTTAAATGAGAGTGTAAGTCAACATCAAAATGACCCTATCAGTTAGGTTTTTTTCACTTGGGTTATTATTATGGAACTTAAGCAAGAAGGATAAGCTTTGGATTCAATGGGTTCACAATTTCTACATCAAATGCATACCAGTTTGGGAAGTGATGCCTAAACAGGCTTCATGGATGTTACGAAGGGTATTTAAGGCCAAAAAGCACTTTGCTGAAGCAGGGCTTCCACTGGTGGATGTTCAAGCTATGCAACAATTGTCAATTTAGAAGTTCTACAATGCACTACAAGGCCCTTTCCCTAAGGTTCCTTGAAGGAGGTTAACGAGTAATGGCCATGGGGCAGCCAAATGGATATCGAGCATTGTTATACTAAGAAGGCTTCACACCGGAGATGGACATCTTAACGGGGAGCTTACCATCAGTCCAAAATGCATTTTATGTACCTCAAGGATTGAGAACCATATATGATCATTAGTTTTTTGAAAGTCACTTCTCCAAAGAGGTATGGAAAGACATACTTAGATGACAAGGCATACACAAGCAGATTGGCAGTTGGCAAGAAGAAGTGCATTGGATGATATCTTTTGCAACTGGAAATTCTATTACTGCTCATATTCTAAGAATAACATTGGCAAACAGTGTATACCATATATGGAAAGAAAGAATCGCAGATGATCAGGAGGTTTACTATGTAGGCGGTTTGAGACCAAATTAGCAGAAAAGTTGAACCATTTGAACTATTATCCTGTATAGCTTGGTGACGTAATTAGACATGACAAGAATCAGGATAGACTAGTGCTTTTGTTACTGAGATGTTCTGATGTGCTGTAATCTGCTGCTTTGGTAAACAAAATATTTTATTTACAAGAAAAGAAGAATCATAAATGTGTAAGATTGTAAATCAGCACAACTTGAGACCAATTACCATGCTGGAAGAAGCAACAATATTACATATTAACCAAATAATGGTACAAATAAATCCATGTTGCGGCTTTCCTTATGCATTTGAATTAATGATGTAAATCATGGTTGTTTTAGTTAAAATCGACTGTCTAAGTAGTTCCACTACTGAAAATTAAGACCACAAGCTCTAGAATTGGGGAAATCCACCATATCCCCACAAAAGGGTAAAATCTCTTTATGTTTTTTAAAACATAAAAGATTGTTTCATGAGGTAATCGATACACTATTCACATTGCTGGAGCAAAGAGACGATACAATTGAAACCAGATAAACAATTGCCCATCAATGATGTTGAAAGAGGATCCATAAGCTTAACTATTGCATTCCAATAACTGAAGTCATACCACAATGAAATGAAATTCAATTTTTTTAATAAAAAAAATAATAAAATTAGGAGCCAAATCATCACATGGAAAGCAAACAAACAGGTGTATATAAGTTGTTACAATCAGAAAAAAAATATATAAACAAATCAAAGTAGCGGCATTGATTAATAAATTAGTTTTGGATAACGTATGTCCTTAGATGATAACTATTAATTGGAAACTCATCTAATCATAATTTTTTTCTCCCGACTCTACTTTATAATTCAAAAATCACTTGATTATTTGATATATTATTTAAAAGGTTACTCAATAATTATTATTTTACTTAAAAAGTCACTCCACCAATTTAAATAACTTTTTTATTAAATTTTCATTGAAATACGATTTTTATTTTAAACTTACTTTTTAAAAAATAACAAAATATTCATTTCGGTTTTATTAAATTTTATTAAAATATAATTTTTTTAATACTAAAATATTCATTTTAATTATTTTATTAAATTTTCTTGAAATACAATTTTTGGTTGAATTGGTCTTATACTCGAATGTTTTGCCACTACAAGAGCAACAATGAAATAGTAGAAGACTATAGCGATTTGTTAAATAAAAACTATATTTCAACAAAATCAAATAAAATAATTAAAATGACTATAATAGTATTTTGCAAAATTGAAACAAAAATATGTTTCAACAAAATTTAATAAAATCTAAAATGAGCATCTTATTTTTTTTAAAAAAAATAATTTAAATTAAAATTTTTATTTCATGAAACATTTAATGAAAAAATTATTTGAATCGGTGGGTAACTTTCTAAGGGAAATATCAGTTATGAAGTGACTTTCTAAGTGACATACCAATAGTTAAATAACTTTTGAGTTATAAAACAAAGTTGAGTAATTTTATGTGAAAAGAACTCATAGTTAAGTGACTTTCTATGGAAAAAATTATTAGTTGAGTAACTTTGAAATTAAAAAGGAAAGTTGAGGAAATTTTCTTGAAAAAAAAACTAACAACTGAGTGATTATCTAAGATATCAACTCTATTTTTTAGATTTTATTTTGAGAAGGAAGAAAATCTTTAAAAATAAAATATTTTTTTAAATTTTAAACCTAATTAGATAATTTTTAATATGACACTATTAATCCATAACAATAACATATATCTGGAGATAAAAATGGGTGTGTGTAATCGTTCAATTATTTTATGATATTTTTTACACTTGTCCAAGTCTGTAATTTTCTAAACCAAAAAGGATTGTACTCTATGTTAATATATATATATATTTTTAATATTATTTCTGCATTTTCCCTCTTATAGCAATCTGTCTATCTTTTCTTCGAATTCTAGTTATTTTATGATATTCTTTTACTAATTTTTAAGTCATTTTAATGATAATACATAGAAGTCAAAATCACTCTATATATAGTGAAGTGATTAGAACATGCAGTTAAAACTTAGAGAGGATCCAATAGCTATTTATATGAAGGAAACAACACAAAACACATTATTATTGGTGCTAATTATATGTTAAAATAATATTTTTCTTAATTATATTTGTTGTCAAAAAAAATATTGTTTTGGATATATGTATCTCACCGAACAAATATATATATCTCAATAGAACATAAATATGTAACTCAAATAAGCGCGGGTCAAATAAGCTATAATTTCTTTCAGATATACTGTAATTAAGTGTGGTTAGCTATAATGTGTTTTTCATTATTAATCGTTCTTTCTGTTCACTCGCTCTTTCTCTTCCTTTCCTGTTTTCATATCTAGCTTATTTTGCTTATGGATTTTTATGACGAGGGTTCCCAAGAAACAACCTCTCTACTTCTATGAGGTAGTGGTAAGGTCTGCATATATTCTACCTTCCTCAGACCCCACCTGTGAAATTTCACTGGATATGTTATTGTTATCGTCGTCTAGTTAGATTGTTTTCTATTAGTAATTTTTCTTCCTCTTTCTTTTTGTTCATTTGTTGTTGTTTCAAAAACGTGCATGTCACATGTGCACTCAATATTATTGGTACGACTTTTTCCCATAGAGCAACTAAATAATTATACTATGATGAATAACTCAATTTTAATTAATAATATATGCCTAAAGGGAATCCAAAGCTTCATTTTATTTTTTGAATTGGCTTTTGCTAATATCTTTTGTCTATAGTCATTTGCTTTTTCTCCATCTCTATAAAGCTTTTGTTAAGAACACAAATGATTCCTCTTTCTTTTGACATTTGCAGCAAGTAACTTGAACAAGACTCCTCCCCACTAGTTTAATATTTCATTCAGAAAAACAGTAATCCTCAAAGACTTTAGAGAAAGTATATAAATATGTGACAGCTTTAAATCCACATCAACACACATAATATTGCATAATTTCATTCATAATAAAAATTCTTGAAGTTTTTAACTGTTATTGTCAACCATTTGCTATAGCTATATCCTTTGTTTCTTTTTGTCTTTTAATTTACTTTAACCATTTGCTAAACTGAAAGGAAAAAAGCTCTTGCATGTTAAGGTGTTCGAGGAATCTCTTGATTTCTCACATTTAATAGAAAAAAATTTATTTGTAATGAATTAAAGTCAACATACATGTTGAGTAAAAAAGGTCACAAACTCTTAGAAAAAAAAAAGTATAACTTATAGAAATATGGAAAAAAATGCAAAGAAAAAGAAACGTCTTTTCCCAAAGAAAATTAGAAAGAAATTAACATCAAAGTTTGCTAATTAATTTCTTCACCTTTTGAATGAAAACAAACAATTCCTTAACCATTTTATGGAGTTATAAAAATATTATTAGGATTCACATTTTGGACATAAAAAAAAAAACTCTTCATGAAATTGTTGGTTTTGATTATAAGTTCATGATGAGTAAATTATTCCAAAGAACATTCTCACACATATAAAAAGACAATGTTACTGAAACATAAAGCTAAAGCTGCAAATTAAAGTTTGGAAACAAAGCGATATTTTTAAAGCAAAAGTGCCCTTCTAGTACTCCACTTGAAAACTTGGATTATTTGGATCGACTTATTTTAATTAAATATTTTTAAACAAAATAGTCTTAAAAAAAATATTTATAAACACTTACTTTTAAGTTAGAAAAAAAAGCCAAAAGTCATAAGTTATAATTATAAAACAGTAAGCCCATCCGAACAAACTCTTATTAATAGTATCTCATAATATATAAATTGTATACACACCGTTTAATGGTGGAAAAAAAAACTGTGGGATTTAATGTCGTAATTAATTATAATTTCTTGTTAATAACATGTGATTGTATTCCCTTAAATAAGAGACAGTTGAGTTGTCTGTTCCATGGTGCAAACTTATGTGTTATCTAAACAGATCAGTTTACAAATTGAAGAGAAATGCATGAAGTTATCGACATCTTTATATAAAATAAAACAGAAAAATAGGAGATATACTCGCAAGTCAAACATCTTCATATAAAATTAAACAAAACAAAAATCATATTTATATTTTTATTGAGCACCTATATTTTGTTAGTACATGCTAAAGGAGATCCAAAGCGTATTTTTGTGCTGGGCTTTGCAAATTGCAATAATGTCTTTTGTCTAGCCTTTTATCCATCTTCAATTACATAAAGTTCTCACCTAAAACAAAATTTATTCTTCCTTTCATCTATCATTTTGCCCACCCATTTCCTCTTTTTTATTGTCATCCAAACCAACTAAACGCGTGGTCAAGAAGGCTCCTGCCCACTTGAATTTTAGATGTGCCTATGATTAGTATCTAATTGTGGGGAAAAAAATCATAAATAATCCCACAATAAGGTTCAATTTAAAGGAAACCCTTCCTCATCCGTCTTATTTTATGCGGCGCGCTTTCTTTTTTAGTCTATCCCAAGAAGAATGTCACCTTACTTTAGTTGTAAACAATTCAACTTTAAAATTCAACTTTTACCCTTAATAAAATGATTTTCAGCCATACAATTTTTTAAGAATTATTTTAGACCACAAGTTTCAAATTCTTCCTTTTTTCCATTAAATATCGTACATAGTCAAAGGATGACATATAGAATGAGACAGAGAGAGTATGTAGGTTAATGGTACAAACCTAGGAGTCTTAAAGTGCTTTTTTTTTGGTATAGTCATATGGTATTTATTAAGAACCTAATGACAAACTAATTCTGATTCATATCATAATATAGCTAGGATCCATCAAGAAAAGAAACGCTCCTTATCATGGACATCTTCATTCTTAAAAAATCAAAGTAGTACTAATATTGCATCATTGCTCAGCATTCCATTTCATTCAATTATTAATATTTTGACTCATCATAGAGAGGATATATCAAGTATATGCCATAGAACACTTTTATCCAAATTAGAGACATTGGTCTTGACTGGATTAGCCAGTTTTAGATGTGTTCAACTTTTTAGTGAGGTCTTTTTTTATTTTTCCACAAACTTTTTCAGTGAGAGGAAAATGGTGGATGAGTATTCATCAAAAGACACAAAAGACAATTTATGATACAAAAGACAATTTATGTGTTAATCCATGAACATGTGCCCGCAAATTGCTTTTTTGGCTTTGTTCCTTTGCACTTTCAACAAGGCTGACCTCCAACCATTATTCTAATTAATCCCCCTTCCTCTTACTTAAAAAATGCTTTAAATTTTGTATTTTAGTGTCAATCTGGCTTCTTGGTTCTTTTTATCTTTTACTCATTTTTTATTATTATTTTTTCGAGGTAATAGGTTAGATCGGAAGGAGTGAAGGTCGTATTATCTGTCTTATATATGTTAATTGTCTCGTATTTACTTGTTATCATGTACTTTTCGTTATTAATCGCTCGACCTGTTTACTTTCTCTTTCTCTTCCTTTCATGTTTTCCATAATTCTACTTATGGGTTTTTGTGACGAGGATTCCCAGGAAACAACCTCTCTACCTCTATGAGGTAGTGGCAAGGTCTGCGTACATTGTACCCTTCCCAGACCCCACTTGTGAGATTCCACTGGGTATGTTGTTGTATTTTTTCAAGGCAATCCTAATGAGGTATGATGTGCTATACTTTGTACATTTGAAGTTATAGTGTGAGTCTACGATAAAAGAGACGTGAGTACATATAAAATAAGGGAGACAAAATAATAACATAAGATGATAAGAGACATAACCATTTGTGAAATTAAAGTGATCAAACACAAAAAGGGGAAAAAGGAGCAAGCATGTTAATATAAGGTGGTAATTATATTGAGCAATCCATTTTCTCACATTTACAACATACTTTTATTTTGCAACAGATTTTTTAAGTAATTAAAGAAAAGATGCCTCTTTCCCCATCTCCATGTTCATGTACCCAAAAGAAGTTAAAAAGAAACCTCAAATATATTTGCCTTTGTTGAAGCTCAAAAATTAAATTAAATTTATCTCAAAGAAACTTTTGTTTTGAAGGCCTCTTTTTTTCTTTTCTTTTTCTTTTTTAAAAATAAACTTTGGATTATGTTCGACCATTTTAAGTAAAGGCAAGAAAATAATCCCCTTTTTTCAATTTATTTACCTTTGATATAAGTTAATATAAATTATTTAAGATATATATAGTCATGGTAATATCAAAATTTAATAAAATTAGAGCTGAAATGATTATATAACAATCTTACAATGATTAGTTAGCTTTTACAGAAATACATATGATTAGGAGAAAATGATGAGTCAGGAAATTGTTGGTTGATTTTGTCTCATGATGAGTAAATTATTCCAAAGAACATTCTGTAAACATACAAAGACTCAATTCTACTGATAAGCTAAAGCTGAATATATTAATTAAAATTTGAAAAATAAATAAATTTAAAGCAAATTAAGGGGTCCTCTTTTTCTTCTTCACATTTCAATGTCTTCGTGTGTGCCACCATCTTCTCCTTAAATTGTTAAGACTTTCCTCATGTTATGATCATTAACTATTTGAGGTAAATCATGTCATGTTTATGCAATACTTATATATATATATATATACATTTTGTACAATTTGGACAGTTTTCAATAAATTTTAAAGCGATTGAAAATAAACTGCGATCACAAATAAAATATTTAAAAATAATTTTATTGATAAAACAATGTAGAATACAAATTTGTTTCTCCTTTGATTGTTCTCTCCTACAATTTCTCCATGATTCGAGGTTCGTTAATGACATATTTCTCGAACTAGAATGATTGGAGGATCCAACCACATGCATTTTGATCTAATCTTTGTGAATATTTCATGAATTTATATTTTTGATATGCTTTTTCAAAAGAATATACTATTGTTTATATAAACATCACTTAGAACTTACGGTAAAGTAATTGTCAAGAAGCCTATCTGAAATTAAACTCGTCTTTTAGAGTCCCGCAAAAATTTCAATGTCCACACCAACCAATTTAACTCTCCTTTATGGATAATATTAAATTTTAGATGTGAACTTCTGTTAATATTTCGAATCCTTTTGATATATTATTCATTCGAAATTGACGTTTGCAGCATGTCAAATTTCAAAAGAAGTTTTAATGACCGAAAACAGCAAAGGAGGAGAATTCGTGCAGCGAAATGCACTTAGGCTGAAAATAAAATGTTCGCGAACGGCATTTTAGTAAGTAATGATAATCGGGTTATTTTTGTTAAGAATTTTTGACACAATAGATATATTATCTAAGTCCCTCCGTTTAAAAAAAATGATCTAGTTTAATTTAGCATGAAGTTTAAAAGAATAAAAAAACTTTTAATTTTATGATTCTAAATTAGATTATATCAAATATATCAAATACTTTTTAATCAAATAATAATAAACATATGAGGTAAAAAGTTTGAAATCATTCGATTATAGGAAATAAACCCTTAATCTCTTTAGATGTTCTGTATTTGAGATTATTTTGGATATATACGTCCTTGGTTGATTTTGAATTGCATTATATCATATTCGTCTGCAGGAAAGAGAAAAGTAAAAGTAAAGACAAGTGTCGGCTTCATGCCTATCTTTTGCTTTTACTTTTGTTTACACTCTCTTTTCAGCTCTCAAACAGTCACTTTGTTTTCCTTTCTATCAAAACTTAAACTATATTTACACACACCTTCACTAATTATCTCCCAAAATTTCCTCCCCATTTCTCTGTCTCTTAATTCTTCCAATATATACATTCCATTTATAATTTCCAACAGCCAATTGTCAAACATGGAGATATTGTCACAAATCTGGTCCTTCTTAGGCCTTCTAACAGTTCTCCAAAACGTTTTGCCCACTCAGCTTGTATCCTTGTGTCATTCTTTCTATGAATCTATTCAAGATTTCATCAGCCCTTATTCCTACTTCGAAATCCCCGAATTTAACGGTTATTGTGGCGTTGATGTTAACGATCTTTATCGGCACGTAAATCTTTACTTGAACTCCATTAATTCTTCTTCTACTTGTCGTCGTCTTACCCTCTCTCGCTCTAAATCTTCCAACCGCATTTCATACACTGTGGCACCTAATCAGATGGTGCACGATCTTTTCCGCGGACACCACCTTACTTGGACGCATCAGATCGATAACGTTCAGGACTCTGTTGAGGAGAAGCGTAGCTTCATCCTCAAACTCCCCAAACGTCACCGACTTGAGCTCCTCACTCCTTACCTCGAGCAGGTGACTGCTCGAGCTGAGGAGTTCGAGAGGGTTTCTCGTGAGAGGAGGCTTTTCACCAACAACGGCCACGGTTCGTACGAATCTGGCTGGTCTTCTGTTCCTTTTCGGCACCCCTCCACGTTCGAGACACTCGCTCTCGAACCGGAGCTGAAGACACAACTCATGGATGACTTAACTGCATTTTCAGAAGGGAAAGAGTTCTACCACAAAATCGGACGTGCATGGAAGCGTGGGTACTTGCTGTATGGACCTCCAGGGTCAGGAAAATCGAGCCTCATTGCCGCTATGGCAAACTTCCTTTGCTACGACGTGTATGATCTCGAGCTCAGCAAAGTCTCTGACAACTCTGAGCTAAGAGCTCTACTCATACAAACAACAAATCGATCCATCATCGTGATTGAGGACATCGATTGTTCTATTAACCTTACGGGCGATAGAATGGCAAAAAGGAGGAACAACCAATTAACAATGCATAAGAAGAACCGGCATGTCATGATGAGCGACAATGCAGAAGATAACGGACAAGTGACATTGTCTGGTCTGTTGAACTTCACAGACGGGCTATGGTCGTGCTGTGGAGAAGAGAAGGTTATAGTTTTCACTACAAACCACAAAGACAATGTAGACCCAGCGTTGGTTAGATGTGGACGAATGGACATGCATGTTAGCCTTGGCACGTGCGGGATGCATGCCTTCAAGGTCTTGGTGAAGAATTACCTAGGGTTGGACTCGCACGTGCTGTTCGACGTGGTGGAGAGTTGCATAAGGTCAGGTGGAACCCTCACACCAGCTCATATAGGAGAGATGTTGTTGAGGAACAGGATGGATGCTGATGTGGCGGTGAAGTCCGTGTTGACCGCCATGCAAGCAAAGATCTTGGGTGCTGAAGTGGATTCCACAGAGAATGGAAACGAGTACGATGACATGGCAAGGACGCCGGGGAGTTTAGGCCGGAAGTTGATGGAGTCGCCGGATAATTGGCCGGAAGGTTCCCCGGAGAAAAAGAAGAAGAAAGAAGGGTCAACTTGGGATAAAAATGTCAAATTCTTAGTAAGACTTAGATCGTTGACCAAGTCTGACTCAGGAAGAAGGGGTGTATAATGTAATGAATGCATGATTATCTAACTCATTATATATAAGTTAGGTTAATCTGTTAATCAACAATGTAATGTTCAAGTTTATCTGGTACGGCCTAGTCTTTGAAATGGAAGTTTTGGCTGGATTTGGCCAGCCCATTTTATTAAGATATGTGGTGTTCACTTTAGGGAACATACAGATATTACATTTCAATAGAAGTCAAATTAGTAATAAAGAAGTGCCTAGAAGTGTCACTTGAAAGGCATCATGCAACTACCCTCCAAATTATAAATCTCAACAAAGTATATATGAAGAATTATAGATCAAAGAGATTAATAAGCAAACTTGACCTTAGATGAACCTAAAGGTCAAGAAACATAATGGTTATTTTGGCAGAGAAAAAATACAAGACCGTATTGTTAATTGAAGAGGCATATATAGTATCATTATTAATTGAAGAAAAGGCAGAACAACTTTGCCAATTGGCAGTCTGGACCTGGGCCAGCAGTGGAAGGCATTCCTAGCTAATGCTTATCAAAATTGTCACATAAGCCATTCTTCATTTCAATTTATTCCTTTGATTTTGCACTAATATTAATCTTTAAAAAAATTTAAAATTTTATGCTCTTTGCGGATATTTAAATTCGCGTATTTTAATTCATTTTTTATTTTTAAATTTTTTTCCTTTAAATGTATTTAAATAACACAAAAAAATATTTTTACACATTTCCTTGTATCCTAAACCCCCCACCCCACCCCACCCCCAACCCCAACCAAAAAAAAAGGCTAAAAGTTAGATGATCTCAATTTATAATTTTTAGTTTATAAGCTTTTTTTCCTAAAAGAATTCCAAACATCTTCGAAAAAATCCTAACATCCCCTTCAACTAAAATTATGTAAAATATATATGTAAATGTTCTTTAATATCATAATTTAACTAAATACGTCATGTGAAAAGTTAAAATAAAAAAATACAGACCGAGTAAGATCATAAAATTGTCAAAAAAGAAAAATAATCATTCTTTGTGAAACAATTAAAAAGAAATGTAAGATAAATATATCTAAATATAGGGAGTAATAAATATGTATACTAAATAAATGAATTTTACTCTCCTTGATAATGGATACAATGATTTGCTTAAGGTAGCAGCGATTATTACATGTCCCTATACTTGTAATAGAAGTGTATATGAATCGAGTTGATTTGTTTTAAGTATTACATGTTTTAAATATAATCGAACTCTATATTAAATTAATTTATTTTTTTTTATTTTTTTTTCCAATTTAAATCGATTTGTAGTAGGATGCGATTTTTAGTTTGATTTTATTTATCGTACTTGTACATTAGTTGATATGGGCTAGTATTCGATGGTGGCAACTCACAGTATTGAATTACAAGGAAATTTTAAGCAAATATACCACTTTGAGCATTGAAATTACACTTCTCAAATTATTTACATTAATACCCACTTTTTTACATTTATAGCCAGTCATATTATTTGACTTTGTCATGAATAAATCAATTTTTTTTTTTTTAAAAGCTGACAGCATTTAATGCAAGGAGTGCTATTTAAGGCACCATCATTTAATGCAAGTGTTTTTTTTTATATTTTCCTTTTTAATGAAGCATCCGGCGGCATTGTATTTTAATTAATGGGAAGGAATTATTCTCTCACTCTCATTTATTAGTTGACAGAGTAATTAATGGGTGCAATTAATTCTACACTGACAGACGCGACACCTTATGGAACGACGCGCCGGTCTGTCAGCGGCGCGTCTAATCAATTTAATAAAAGTGCTTTTTCGGTCACCTCCTTGCTAATATTGTTTCATCTTGACAACAATTCATCCTCTTTTCTTCTGCATACTGTGATTTTGCTTCTTCTTCTTGGTAACATTTTTTTCTTGGTAACAATCCATCATCGTCTTGTTCATTACCTATTCAAGTCGCCGAGATCCAGGTATGTGATTGTGGTTTATTTTGTTATTTTCCTCTTGAAGCCGATTATCCAAGTAATGATTTTTATTGTGTAAACTTTATCTCAACATTTTTATTTGAGATTTTTTGCCTCTCATGTCGTTTTATGTCCCCCGAAGTCCCCTTTTTATGTTTTTTTCCCTTTTTTGAATATATATTCCTTTAATGTTTCTTCTTCCGAAATCCCCTTTGTGGTTTGTTTTTTTGTTTGCAAGTGTTAATAATGGGGGATTTTGACTGTAGCATGTGATGGATATCTTCTTGTTTGAACATAATTTGGACTTTAGCATGTGTTGGCTCTTTGTATTGAGAAAGATTTGGATTTTGTTTTTTTATGGTGTCAAAGTAAGTATGCCGGTTGGGGGTTAATGTTATTACTTGATGGCAAGATTTGTATGCTAATGTGGTAATTGGGGTTTTTTATGGTATTTGGTGCTTTTATGGTATTCTGCACTTGTTGACACACTTGGTATGTTTTATGGTTTTTTTGTTGATAGTAAGTTTGTATCATAACTTTGGTAATGGGATGGGTTGGACATGTTTCCTGTGTTTGGTATGTTATATGGTATTCCAGATGGTAATTTCCCATTGGTAGGTTTGTTGATGGTAAATTTGTATGATAATTTGGTAATTGGATTGGTTTTGGGTATGTTTTCTGTGATTGGTATGGATGATGGCAGATGGTACATGATATGGTATTTGCAGATGGTAATTTCCTTGGTAAGTTTTTTGGTACATGATATGGTATTTGCAGATGGTAATTTCCTTGGTAAGTTTTTTGGTGGTAAGTTTGTATGATAATTTGGTAATTGGATGGGGTTGTTAGGTTCTTTGTTTTGGTATGCATGCTGGTAGTTTGTATGGTTTCTGGTAACTTTTACTGTTTTTTGGGGAGGGTAAGTTTTTTTGCTAAATTTGATATGTTGGATGGTTTTTGGCTATGTTCTATGTTTTGATGGTTTTGGCTATGTTTTCTGTGATTGGTATGGATGATGGCAGTTTTTATGGTTATGCTCATATTTACTGATTTTTGGGGATGGGAGATGTACTTTTTTTGGTGTCATTTTTGATGGTATTCTTCATTACTGTTAGAATTGATACATGATATGGTATTTGCAGATGGTAATTTCCTTGGTAAGTTTTTTGATGGTAAGTTTGTATGATAATTTGGTAATTGGATGGGGGTGTTAGGTTCATTGTTTTGGTATGCACGATGGTAGTTTGCATGGTTCCGGTAACTTTTACTGTTCTTTGGGGAGGGTAAGTTTTTTTTTCTAAATTTGGTATGTTGGATGGTTTTTGGCTATGTTCTATGTTTTGATGGGTTTGTTATGTTTCATGTACTTGGTATGCATGATGGCAGATTTGGTATGTTATATGGTATTCCAGATGGTAACTTTCCATTGGTAGGTTTGTTGACGGTAAGTTTGTATGATAATTTGGTAATTGGATTGGTTTTGGCTATGTTTTCTGTGATTGGTATGGATGATGGCAGTTTGTATGGTTATGTTAATATTTACTGATTTTTGGGGATGGGAGATGTATTTTTTTTGGTTTCATTTTGATGGTATTCTTCATTACTGTTAGAATTGGTACATGATATGGTATTTGCAGATGGTAATTTTCTTGGTAAGTTTTTTTGATGGTAAGTTTGTATGATAATTTGGTAATTGGATGGTTTTGTTAGGTTCATTGTTTTGGTATGCATGATGGTAGTTTGTATGGTTTCTGGTAACCTTTACTGTTTTTTGGGGAGGGTAAGTTTTTTTGATAAATTTGGTATGTTGGGTGGTTTTTGGCTATGTTCTATGTTTTGTTTTTGCATGATGGAACCCTGTATGGTTTTGTTCATGTTCAATATATTTTTGGCAATTTTTTTTTGTGGTATGCATTGGTGGCCTCTTTAAAGTCCAAAACAGTGAGATTTTTTTGTGTTAATGTGCAGTGCTTGAAATTACCATGGAAGTGACACCATCCAGGAAGAGTCCTCGCTTGGCTAGCACAACTCGTTCGCCATCCATGCCGAGTTTTGATTTGGGTGCTTACACACCCTCACCTCCCAAAAGGGCAGCCGGTTCTGCTTCAAAAAAGTCTAAGCAGGAAGACATAAATGTTTCTTCCGGCAGAAGACATGGTAAAATAACTTCAGAGAGTAAGGGAAAGGGCAAAATGGCTGATGTGGAATTGCCCCACGACAGCGATTTTGAGGACGAAATCCCTCTTTCAAAGAGGGCTAAGCCGAGTAAAGCGCAGAAAATACCCATTGATGTGAAGTCAAAGGTATGCATTTTACTTTTTTTTTTTATATATACATGTATTTATATGGTTTACATGTAATATATTTTAAATTGGTTTTTTATTATATATAGAAATCTGGAAGGAACAAAGGAAAGCCACCTTCCGGCAGCAAAAAAACTAAACAAGATAAGGAGGGGAAGAAAGATCAAAAGGAAGTGCAGGTATAATTGTTAAAGTTATTGTATTCTGCATGATTTATATTTGAGTGATTATTATTTTTTTTCGGTAGCCCATCTATCTTTGGAAATACATTTTTATTTTATTGACATTTTTCAGGACACCAAAAAAGCTTGTCGATGGTGCTCCTATGTGAACGTCAAAGTCTTCGAGGAAATATCGGAGTTTTTGACCAAGTTTGGTATGTTTGATCATTTTAAATCCGGTCCCTTTGGATACTTTCTTGACTTGCCTCAGTTGTTAGTACAGCCACAGGTTATCCGGGCCATGGTTCATTTCATGACCAATAAGGATAACATCGGTGACTTTTTTATTTTTAATTTGAATGGTAATGAGTTAACATTTGGGTTAAGAGAGTTTCGGGCTGTCACTGGCCTGAAGTGCGGCACCGCGGATGAATATACCATTGAACTGTCCGGGAGATCGAGGCTTATCGAGCGATACTTCCCAATGGTATGTGACAAGGGTTTGGAGAAGCACTATTTAATTAGTGCTTTTAAGGAAGGGCTGTTTGAGAAAGACGATGTTGTAGATATTGCTATTATTTATTTCATTAGTACATATATATTGTCATCCCCCCCGAAGAGACATTTTATACCTGTAGAGCATTTTCTTTTGGTTGAGTCTGGTAAATACAAATCTTATCCTTGGGGTCGTCGGGCCTTTTACGACTTGAGGGACTGCATTGCCCGTCAAGTAGGCGGATACCCCGATTATTTCAAGTTCTGTGGGTTCCCCCTGGCATTGCAAATATGGCTTTATGAGTGCTCCAACAAGGTGGAACCCACGGTGGCTGTCAGGTTGCAGAATCGTAGTCCACGTATTTTCAACTGGACTACGCCTGACCACAGGCTTTATTATGACAAGTTATTGCAAGGAATGTTTCGTCGCTTTGGTAGCCAGGTAAGTACTTTTCAGTTTTTTGTTATTATTTTTGTTGGTTTTCATATATATTCTAAAATAATATTTATATTTTTTTTCGTTACAATTGAAGTTCAAGTTTCAAAGATTTGAATTTTATGCGGAAGAGGCTGCTTCTTTCGAAGTTGAGCAGTTGGGGGAATCAAGTGTTGATGAGTATGATGTCCCCGAAGCCTCTGTAAATTTGGATGAAGATGTTGCCTCACGCAACATCAAAAAGTTGTCTGCGGAAATTGTTTTGGTAAGCATTTTATTTTATTTTTGTGTTCTGAAAGTTTCATCTACTGTACTCTTCCCCAAACTACCTTTTTTTTTATAGGTGCGCAAAGACTTCAAATCACTAGAATTGAAGGTCGAAGCGCACTTTCAGCAAGTAAAGGCGTACATGGAAGACTGGTTTCAGAAGTTACTCCATGAGTTCCAGTCGGTACGCAGTGAAGGTTTTAATAATCAAGGTGTCGGTGTTGAGGTAATATAGAAGTGCACCTTCAACCATTTTTTTGTGCTTATTGAATTGGTATCTTTTACGTGAGCCCATATGTCACCTTGGTGCTATCCTTTGGCATTCTAATTGGCTATCATCTTTTTGTTTTCTTTTATTTTGTTGGCCACTGTCACTGCTGGGTTGGTATACACATTGGTAGTCCTTATGGTTGCTGATCTTTTTTTCAACTCACTGTTAAACCTAGGTGGTATGCACATTGGTTGTAATTATGCATTTTTGGTATGCACATTGGTTGCTGGTTTTTTTCAGCTCACTATTATACATTGGTGGTATGCACATTGGTAGTAACTATGCTTTTTGGTATTTTTGGTCACTGTCACATCTGGATTGGTATGCACATTGGTATTCTGTTTGGGTTCTTGAATTATTTTAACTCACTGTTATACCTTGGTGGTATGCACATTGGTAGTCATTATGATTTGTGGCATTCTTTTTGCGCTCACTGTTATGCCTTGGTGGTATGCACATTGGTAGTAACTTTGATTCTTGGTATTATTTGGTCACTGCCACATCTGGATTGGCATGCACATTGGTATTCTACATGGTTTCTTGAATTATTTTAACTCACTGTTATAAGTTGGTGGTATGCACATTGGCAGTCTCTCTGATTTGGATTGGTATGCACATTGGTAGTCCTCTAGGGTTCCTTTTTTTTAATTTGTCAATGTTATACCTTAATGGTATGCACATTGGTATTATGTATGGTTGATTGGTAGTTACTATGGGTTGTGGGTTGGTATGGTTTGTACATATTTTAAATTGGTATGCAGATTAATTATTTTCATTTTTTTAGGTGAATGATGTGGATAATACAATTGATGACGATGCACCTGGGAGAGATTTTCAAAATCCCACACCAGAGGTTGCTACACATGGTCAAGGCACATCTCACTCGCCCAAACATCCCGTCTTTCCGGAAGGTAAGTGTACAGGTAAGCAATTTGATTGATGTGAATAATAATTATAATTGTACAGGTCGTAACTAGTTTTCTATCATTTTTCAGTCGGAGAAATGTCTGCACATAAAACTCCTACGCTTGATGACTTTGAGTTACCGGAGTATAGAGAGTCGCAGATCGTTGCGTTGGAAAACAAAATTCCATATGTAACGCCAACGCAACGTGAACGGAAAAAGGCCCCCGGGAGGTTTGGGCAGTCACCATACACTGATTTAAGCAGCTCAGCGTGCAAGTCCACGGATTCTCCAGTATTTTTTCCAAAGAAACACCCTTTCACTGGCCACGGTGAATTTGAGGTTAATCCCGAGTTGGTTGAGTTGTTTAACAAGTGGTTTAGAGAAAGATTGTCGAAAAAACGTGGCAGGTACGTTAAATTCTTCCGATATATTTACCATCTTTTGTTTATATCACTTACTTATCATCCCTTTGTTGTCGTTAAAATAGGAGAGCTAGTGCATTCACGATTAGCTCAAACAAGATAAATCCCCCATTCGACTTTGGGGTTGAATCAGTTGGATTGATGGATTGGTTTTATGTCATGGTTACAACGGGAAAAGCTTGGACTGATTCGGTAAAACATTTAATTATTTTTTTTTTTTTTTAAATTTTCGATTTTTCAGTTTTTCATTGGCGGTATGCAATTTGGTATGCTCATTGGTAGCCACTATGTGTTTTGTTATTTTTTTGGTCACTGTACATCTGGAGTTGGTATTGCACTTTGGTTTAACTAAACTGCTGGTTGTTTTTTATCACTCACTGGTATACCCTGCTGGTATGCACATTGGTAGTCAGTTTTGGGGTGTGTTATTTTTTTGTCACTGCCACATCGGGGGGTGGGTATGCACATGGGTAGTCATTATGCTTCCATGTTTTTTAGTTGACCTCTGTTTTTATATTTTTGTTGGTATGCACAGTGGTATTCTTTTATGGTAATAGCTGTTTTTTTCATTGGTATGCAGATTTTACATTTTGTTTTCTGGTTATTATTATTAATTATTGTTTATGGTTGTTATTTTTTTTTATATCAGCATGTTAATGTACTTATGTACTACCTACGCAAGAAATGCAAATACGGCGAAGCATCCCAGAGTAGAGTTACCACGACGGACACCTTTTTTATGAACTGGGTCGATCAAATTCATGACATTTGGATGGCAAACAACAGGGACAGCACACTCATCACAGAAGATCATGATGTTGCGCAGTACATTAGGGGATACAAGATATTGGCCAACACGCCATGGGACAAAGTCGATTATGTATGCATACCCCTTCATGTGCCTGAGAAGTGTCACTGGGTGTTGGTTGTTTTTTATATCCAAAGCAGGTGTCTCTTTATATTTGATTCACTCAGTGAAGTTGGGTCGTCGCACAATTTGGCTGTGGTTCGGAGGGTGAAGAAGATTGCCGATGTAATTCCTCTTTTCTTGGTGAGCACTGGTTTTTACGGCAAGAGGGATGACATTGATTGGCAAAACTCTGTGGAATATGCCGAGTATGCATTTTCGGACAGCCTCACCCTTATAACATGTGAGAATATTCCCCAGCAAGTGGAAGATTCAAAGTAAGAATTTTTTAGAACCCTCCTCAAATATTTTAATCCGTATTACTCTTCTCAATTTTTTTAATTCTAGTTTTTGTATATATGGCATTTTTCTAACACTCCCTTTTTTCTGCAACAGTGATTGTGGTCTATTTACATGCGTCTTCGCTGAACTCGTATGTAATGGGTATGATTATGCTCAGATTGGAACAAAGTCTTTTGACCCAGCCTTCTGCCGATTGCGTTATGGCACCTTATTATGGGACTATGGCACCCAAAAAAACGAGAATGGTGCCATAAGTGAAAGTGAGGTCACCGGGAAGGTGGTTAGTCGCTTTGGTGGTCCCAGGAGGCAGGTTGAGCACGTGGGGCAAAGTGAAAGAGTTCCGGCTTCCAAGTATGTGCCGAGGAGGAAATCCTAGTTTTTAATTTTATTGTTCGACATAATATTCCCCCCATATCGACTTTGTGAACAATGTTTGCATATATTTTTGTTAACAGTGGATTGATGTTTTATATTAAATTTCCATCCTTTTCCCTCTTCTGTTCTATGTTGTAATTTTCCATGTGTCACTGCTCCAGGTATCATTTTGTTCCAAACATAACCATTACACCAAAATGGAAACCATTTCAAATACCATAAGTACACCATAGAAATATTATTACTATCTTCACTGCAACAAAAAAGAAAAAATATATATGCTAGTGAACATCACCATTACACCAAACTGGAAACCATATGAATTACCATAAGTACACAATAGAAATATTATTACTATCATCACTGCCCCAAAAAAAATATATATATATATGCTAGTGATATTTTCGTTACGTTTATGCAGGAAGTTTTTACAATTACCCCCCATGTATATGTTAAATGTGATGAATAATTAACTTTCTCAACAATTATTACCAATCCTACATAAAACCAACATGGACACTATGTTGTATACCACAAGTAACACCAAACAACTGCAAATGCTCTCTTCACTAATGGAAAGTATTTTATCATTGTTACATTTTTAATAGCTGAAAAAGAATTGTATCAAACTGTGTTCCTCAATTATCTTAATAAAAAAAAAATGTCATTTTTCATTATTTCACCATTGTTCCTAGTATTTGTCAACTGCCAACAGTACTGACACCTTATATTTAACCATATAAATAGACCAAACAACTGCTACTTGCAAAGCACATTATGAACAGAATGTTCAATCATATTATCAACCTTACTGCTCCACCCAGAATTTTCATAGCACATACCAAACAAAAAAAACACAAATTCACTGCTTCATATTAGTACACCAAAAAACACCCCTTCTGTGCAGTCCTACCAAAAGACACCAAAAGACCAAAAAAACACCAAAAAACACACCTAAATATTACAGCAGCACTACCAAAAGACTTCTATTTTTTCGTGTTGCAATCCTTCTTTCCGCGACCTTCCTGACCAACTACACTGTGGTTACCTTTACTCCTCTTTGCCTTCCTTCCGTAGAATCCACCCTTCCTGTCTTTGTTTGATGGCCGCCCCGGCCTCCTTTTTGTGCGGGGGGGTAGTACTATCTCATCCATAACATGTGGCGGTACTGCCCAAGTGCTTTCACAAGGTAGTGGCTCTATAGGTATTGCGTAAGCATCTAGGAAGTTCTTGTTACTGTAGTAGACGGAGCAGAAGTCATTGGCGCGTAACTTTCTAAACTCAATTGCAGATATTGCATGACAACATGGCAATTCATCAAGTTGGAACTGTCCACAACTACATTTGCGCGTGTTAAGACAAACAATGAATCTCTTTGCCCCGTCGAGGACCGTATGAAGATGTGTTGTTGAAGCACGCACCTTCATTCAAAAATTAATCATCATTACAAAAAGGTTAAATCAATTTGAATATTTATAAAATATACAGTATATTACTCTACTAACCGTCAAACCATTCGACAAATTCATATTTTCAACCAACAACTTGTTATATTTCTTGGTCAAAACGGTTGTTGTTGTCCTGCCTTCTTCATTGTTTTTTTCATTCCAACGCTGTATTGTTTGTCTGACATATTCCAACATTGGTATAACTGGCAGTTTTCTCCCAGGCAAAATTGCATTGTTGAAGGATTCAGCTATGTTGCTTGTCAAAGTCCATGTTCTTTTCACACTCGCATGACAACGGGACCACTTCTCAAAACCAGCCCTCTCTAGATAGGGACGAATCTTTGGATTGATGTTGTCCATTCGATCCATAAGTGTGTTAAATTCTTCGATTGTATATGCCTTTGCCAAACTGAAGAATAACTTTCTCACCTCATCAATATGTTTGTTGGTGAACTTTAACAAATTAGTCCACAAATGATATATACAAGCATAGTGTTGGATGCCTGCATAAACTGATGCTGCAGCATTCCATATGCTCTGATTTCGGTCAGAAACAAAACACATTCCATCTCGTTCACCAAAAGCTATCTTGAAATTTTCGAAGAACCATCTCCAGGAGTTGTCATTCTCGGAGTCAGCGATACCGTAAGCCAAAGGCAAAATATGTCCTAATTGGTTATCAAAATAATATGTTGAATAAAACATACGTGTCTTCTTGGTTGATTTTAAATTAATTTTTCTATTTACTATCAAAGAACAATTATGATTAATTATGAAAAAACTTACACAAAAAGATTTATTCATAGAGATACCAACCTCCTGGATCCATTGTGGTAGCTATCAACATTGTGCCTTCAAACGTTGAACGGATGTGTGTACCATCCACTACAACAATTGGACGGCAATATTCCCATCCTCGTATGCTTCCATCAAGAGCTATGAATGAATATAGAAACTTGTTGTCATTCGTTTTTTTAAGATTAACAACGCTGCCCGGATATGATTTGGCCAGTATATGCAAATAAATTGGCAATTTGGAGTACGATTGTATTGGGTCCCCCCGCAAAATGTTTATTGCTTTTTGTCTACACCTCCATGCCTGCATGTATGTCATTGAAATACCGTGGTTCGTCCTCATGTCTGTCTTTATATCCCGGGGGGTGTAAATTGTTCGGGGATCGTTGAACTTAGGCAGTAACATTGTACCTAGTACAGAACTGTAGCATTGATTTCGTGCGTACAACCTCCCCACACCCCCGCATGTGTGTGAATCATTGAACAAGCGGACTTTGAATATTTCAGACACCCCAACGGATGAAGACCTAAAATACCATGTGCATTTCTCATCTGCACATCTCAATGAAAACCTACAAACAAGCAAAAAACCAAATTAACTATATTATTGCCATACTTGCGCAGCATGAAATTTATGCGTGCATTTATTTTATAATACCTTGATTTACATGACCGCACAACTCTAAATTGGAAGTGTCTGACCAAGGCATATCTTTGCATAACATCATTCAGTACATGCTTGTTTAAGTAGGTTTGCCCTTCCATGACTATATCTATTGAAGCGCTCTTTATTACCAATTGATCATCATGGAATTCTTCGAATTCCCTATTCTCATCATCACTTTCTCCCCAACTGTCAACAGGCAAGTCCATATCTCTGTGGAGCACTACTTCATCACTTGTCAATTGTGTGGTGGGATCAATATCTCTTGTATTATATGACACACACAATGGATACTTGGAGAAGGAATTCGGATCCCACCTTCTTTGACCCAAATACACTTTCACGCCCATGTCATTGTGTATTGTCAAAGGGGGTAAGTTCACGTCTACGACATACTGGATTACTAACTCAACGCTTCTTATGTCTAAACCTATTTGAGAAGCTATTACACGTAGTAAACCATCGTAATTTGATGAAGAATCATACAATATCCCTTCCATTTTGTAATCACTGTAATTACCTGCAAATACAATATGAACATCTACGGTAAATTCGTAATATGCACAGCAATACCGTTACGACCACCAATCTGGCCACATAGATCAATTTTCAGTTTGAATACCATATTACACACCAACGAGCACACCACTAACATGTAACAGAGCTTCTTTGTGGGAAAAATAATTTAAACACTAATACCAAACAGCATACCACGCAAGGAACAGTGTTTTTCCTTTGAAAATTAATTTTGGTAACATCTCATCAAATAAGTCCTCCACACTGTCATGCTCATTTAGATTACATGTTACACCAAAAAATTCAACCAGCCAACAACACCATCAACTTCCAACATCTCAACTATTCATTTTTCACCAACACATGAATAGTAATCACCAACGATATATATAATATATACATAACAATATACCTGTTTCATCCCATTTTCCATCATATTTCAACAATATAGATACAATTTTTTCGCTATCCATGTCCCTTCTCCAAAGAAAATTTACCTCTTGAAGCTTTTTGTGTCCAAAATATATTTATTGGTCAAACACCCATTAAATACACCAAACAAATTCCCTCCAATTTATTTATTCTTACTTTTTGAGCATTGGGAAAAATGAAAGAAACATGGCCTGCCGACATCATCATGTGGCAGGCCCTTTTGGGGCGGTAGGGACTAGGATAGGTTGTCCATCTCCATCCAATCAATTAATTGGATGTGATGTGTCCTATTCAATTCATATTTTATTATATATTAATATAACCAAAATTTATAATACATTAAATTATTTTGAGTATAGAACAAGCCAAACTTATACCAACATATTTAATAAATAATTATTTTTACGAGTTTGGTTTCGATAATCATTTTATAATCTTAAGAAAAAAAATCGAATGGTCAACTAAAATTTCGGGAATTTTGCAATTTATATGGAATATTAAATTTTCTCTATAGTACAATCATTATACATACCATTTTTTGAAATGTTTTTTTGCGAGAAATTTACTACTTTTACGATTTACATTACGTTTTCAAAATAATATTTTATTTCCTCAATTTTTGAAGAACATACTTTTAAATATCTACAAATTATTTCTCCTTTACAACAACTATCACATCATAATTTAATCTATTTTATTATTAAAAAAATCTCTCTCTCTCTTACTTTGTAATAAAAGTGGGTATCCTTTTGGTAATTTCAACCATTTGGGTAGGGCCTTGTAATTTCCTATCCAAATAATGGTAGTTTTGAAATCTTCCCAATTACAATCCATGTTAATTAGAGCCTTTTTTTCTGAGGAAGCCGAGCTGCAGAATCTACCGCCCAAATTGTTGTGTTTAACACTTGTTGTTTTATATTTCTTCCCTTAAAACATACTTTTTTTTTGTCAGATAATAATTATCCGTTATTGATTTAGTGTAGAGATTAAGAAATAGTAAATGTAAGATATTATTTTAGCAAAGTATGTTAATTAAATATAAATTATCTAAATATTATTTAATAATAAAAATAAAATAAATAAAAAATAATAAATTATTTATTAATTTTCTAAAATGAACAAATATTATTCTAACATTAAATAATAGTGACAAAAGTGAACTAGACTGAAGGGAATATATGCCACAAGAAAAGTCAGTTGGAAAATCTTAACAGCATTTAAATAACATTTGGATAAAGTAAGTAAATTATTCAAACGTGATGTTGAATAAGTATTTAGAATATCAACTTGTGTTTGAATACAAATTATACATCAAACTGATTTTAAAAAAAAAAATTGAACACGAATTTTGAATTTGAAAAGGTAAATTTGAGATTCTTTCACTGAATTTTAATTTAATAATATATACTCATCATAACTTTAAATACTATATCTTTTTTGCACATTTTTTTACATAATTAAGATGCCTTCCCAATCAAAAATGTACGTCTATTAAAAAATTTTAAAGCTTTATCTTAAGTGATGTGATATGATTTGAAGATAAAATTTATAAATAATAATAAAAAATGTAATGCTTCAAAATTATTCTTTTTTTTAAATATAAATAATAAACTTAAATTATTATTTTAATGAAGTAAAATTTATGAATAAAATCTTGATAACATAATTAAATATTTATTAAATGAAAAAACGTAGGGATTCTTTTTTGATATAGGGAATAAATTTTGATGATAAAGTAGAGGACACTTCCATTCTTATTCTATTTTCCTCATATAATAAAGACGGAAAAATAGATAGAAAAACAAGGGAGAGAACCACGTGCCATTAAAATGATGAATGTGTGCTCTAATGACGAGGTATCCACCGACTGTTTATCCTCTCAAAATGGATTATTACGGGAGAATTTTTAAAATAAAAATAAATTATATTATATATATTTATAATTTTATAAAAAATAATAATAAAATATATAATATATATTTTATCTTTATCATTAGCTCACAAATTTAAATAAATGAAAAGAAAAGAAGAGAGTATTAAAATATAAAATGTTAGCGTAGTTTTTACATTCTAATTACTTAACAAATGGGCGAAATTTCCCAGCCAATATTTATATTTCCCCAAAATCACTAGCTGTTACCTCAGAATCAATTGAACACTTTCTCAGAAAGGAAATGGGAATGGTGATCATCGACGGATCAACAATTCGAGACTTCGTCAACGACGAAGCGGCTTTCACAAAGTCAATGGACAAAGGATTTGCCGACTTGGACGTCAATAACGACGGCGTTTTGTCCCGATCCGAGCTTCGCAAAGCGTTCGAATCTCTCCGTCTCATCGAGTCTCACTTCGGGGTTGACGTCGTCACTACGCCGGAGGAAATCACCAACCTCTACGATTCTATATTCGAGAAGTTCGATTGCGACCACAACGGTACCGTGGACCGAGAGGAGTTTGGGAATGAGATGAGGAAAATTATGCTGGCGATCGCCGATGGACTTGGCTCGTCACCGATTCAAATGGCGCTTGATGATAGTGAACAGAGTTTGATCAAGCAAGCTGCTGATCTCGAAGCTTCTAAGCTTCCTGCCTAGTATATATATATACCTAATCGCTTTCGATTTGCTAAGCAATAAGACTTTTTTCTGTTGTTTTAACTTGATTCCAATCTCCTTGTTTTTGTTATCATATCTGGTGTGGTCAGTTCTGTATTTTGACATCCTAATTCACTACGTTTTTAAAAGATAAACGTGCCTTGTTCATCTGGAAATATTGTTAAATTGCAATTCTCAAAAAGAAAAGAGAATACGTCGCCTGAGAGATTCGAACTCTCGCGGGGAAACCCCATGTACTTAGCAGGCACACGCCTTAACCACTCGGCCAAAGCGACTTTGATATTATTTGGTCAGTCAAATAATTATAAATACATTCAAATTCAAAGGACAATTGCATTTGTCAACCAGGTGATTTTGGTATAGCTGAATACTTCATAAAAATGAGAAGCCATTGGGATGAACTCAATCTGCTTATGTTGGTCCTTCGTGCACATATGATGCCACAGCAAAATTATCCTGGATTAACAGCTCTTTCAATTTTTTAGTGCACTAAATGGCAGTTATTTCATTATCAAGAGTAATACACTAATGATATTCCCTCTACCATTTCTTAGTAAAGTCTTTTCTCTTCTTCAACAAAATGAAAGTCAGAGAGATACAAAGTCTGGAAACTCCACCTTCTCCGGTGACTCGGCCTCCTTTTCAGCTTCATCTTTTCACAGCAATACTAGACCTTTCCAATAAAAAAAATTCATTTGATCTTAAGAAACCTCCTTTTCCCGAACCAAATGGATCTGTTACCCTTGGTGTGTGCCATAGACTCTATGGTTTCCCCCTAATTTCAAGTTCATCGAGGGGGAAGAAATTTGCATCTTGTGCTCGATGGACGAGATGAGATTCAACCTATTGCATGTGTCTCAACCTTAAACTATCTTTATATAATTCCCTGAGTAGTCAACATATGGCTTAATCAAGGATCAACACCATAACCTTATGACTCTCTTCCAATAGGCTACACACTCCCCTGGTTTCTACATTGATGAAATGTCTGGATTTGCACATTTTGCTGATTTTCATACACCTGTGATGCCCACTCCTTACCGAACCACTTCATCTACCTACTGTTTCAACCAAAAACAATATCAACATCTCATGGATCTCTTCCAACAGGCTCAACTCGCACATGAGTTTCCAGGCAATATATCAACTAGGATACATATGCGTTTGCCAATTTTGAAGGTGTATTTTGTTGCACTATTTTCAATCCTGATGGTTACGATGTATGTGCAATATCTCAGATAGGTTCAAATTCTTAAATTCTAGATTCTGGTGCAACAAATCATATGACACCACATAAACATTTTCTCCTCAATTGATAACCCTTTTCAGTTCCTTTTCTTATCACCCTTCCAAAATGATATAAGGTTAACGTCATATAATCTCTAGGTTTTGTATATCTTAGAAAGGATATCATCTCTTATGCATGATACAATATCCTGCCCACATTTCTATAGTTATTCCATATCTTGTCAGGGTAATAAACGAACTTAACTTATAGATCCATTTAATAGGCCTTCTCAGAGACAAGTGATGAGTCTCACAAATATTAGTACGATCCTATCCTACGTTGGCTATGTAATTTATGAATTCGAGTTGTTATTACACTTCCTCGTATCGGTGCTCAATAGTACTCCCAAAATATCATTTATATGCTCATAACTTAAGAATGAATTTGGGGACTTAGCCCCAACTTATCAGGCATCTAACCAATGGTTATCCAAGTTATCTGAAGCTCTGTCTTCCAAGGGCTACCTCTTAGCGAGAATGAATGCTACTTTCTTTCTTCTAAGTCATCAGATGGGTCTCTATCAGTGTTGGCGCTGTATATAGATGATGTCCTGTTGGCGGGGAGTTATATTGCCGAATTGAATATGGATGATCATTTCAAGATTAAGGATTTAGGAGTGGTTCACTCTTTTTGAGTTGTGAAGTTTGGGTTTCCAAACAACCTGCTGGTTTTTTGATGACTCAACACAAGTTCACTACAGATCAATTGGCTGAGTTTAAGTACGACAAGCTTTGACTCTTCAGTCAAGCTCACTCCTGATATGGGCTGGTCGATCCTAGTTCTTTTTGCATACTTATTGGGGAGCTTAATTTCCTCCAGCACACTCGCCTGACATAGCTTTTAGTGTTCAACACCTGAGCCAATTTCTACGGTCTCTCCAGGCCCCTCATATGCTAGCTGGTTAATTTACATGTTCTTCATTATTTGATGAATGCTCCTAACCTTGGCATTCTCTTAACCAGCTCTTATGATTTCTGTATCACTGCATTTTCTAATTCTGAAATTGGGATGCTTGTAATATATCCAGAAGGTCTATTATTGGTTACTTTTATTCTCCTATCTCTTGAAAATGTAAGAAGTAGCTTACTATCTCTTTGTCATATGTTGAAGTGGCCGAGATTTCTTGGCTGGTGCGTGCACCTTTTTGGTGATCTTGGATCGTGTATTTCTTTATCTCTTACACATCACCAAAAATTCTATCTTTCATCAAAGGAACAAACACATCGAGATCGATTGCACTATTTTGAATAATGGGCTGATGTCTTTACATCATGTATCTTCTTCCAATCAACTTGCTGACATTTTCACAAAGGCATTGCCTGGTACTCTACATCATCGTCTTCTTGACAAGCTTGGAGTCTCCTCCAGTTTGAACGAAAGGGGAATTGGACTTGGACTTGATTCAAATCCTACTTAATTTGTTACGATTCAATTGTATGAGATCCCATATTCAATATAACTTAGATATTTTGTCCACAACTAAATATCAGAAATGACATAATAAAACTCTCTCCTTTCGCTATCTTCTCGTTTTCATAATTAGGGCTATTTCACTATTTTCAATCCTCCATCTTCGAATCTAACATATTGAGCCATATATGCCTTTGACATTTTTGTGGCTTATCATTATTGGCTTTGGCCCAATCATGCATGTTGTTATTTTCATTTGGTGGAGATGAACCATTGAATGTTGAACTGCCCTAAGACTAATGTGTTGAAAAAATGGTCATGATGTTTTCTCAACCTTCCTTATCTCTTCAAACTCATTCAAATTTGACTTTACTACTTGGTCAAAATTAACACCCTACATCACATATTTTTCTTTTACATGCCCTAATTAACATGATTATTGTATTTTCTTTTTTATAAATAATTTGATTTTCACTAATAATATGAGATAAACTAAAAAAGATTTTGTGTTTTGATTAATTTTTGCATTTTTGGCCGAGCTAGAAATTTATTAGCAAATGATAAAATTATTATTTTACGCTTGATAAAATAATTTAATCATATAAAATATTTATAATTTATTTTAAATTTTAAATTTAATTTTTTCCTAAACTCCATGATCACGTGCACATAAAGGAGCATGTGACCATGTACTTTGCAATAAATTTTCTCAAATATGAAAAATAAATTGAAATCACAATATATATATATATATATATATATATGTTAAGCTAGACCAATATCTTAAGCTAATAAAATTAGTGGTCACCGTAATACATGTTCAATGACGACTGCATTTTATCAACTCTATAAAGCAATTTATGCGTTAAAGCAACAAATGGCTAGCATATTTATTGTTATTGAGGAACTTTCTGTTATTGGTCTTCATGCTCAAGTCATTGGGCATTTTATTTTCCCTATAATTATCCCCTTCTCCCCCTTCCAGAAAAAAACAAAAAGAAAAATTATCCACCACATAAGTTATAGTAATAAATAACTGTCTTTTTAGCCTATTTTCAAACTCCCTATTTACACATGATAAATAAATGCACAAAAACTAAATTTCGTAATTAATTGAACTTGTGAATTATTAATTATTTCTTTATTTTCTAGTCTCTCAGAAGGAACAAGAGAAAATTCTTGTTACCTTTTTTCCACAAATTTTTATCTTTTTATATAGTACTAGACATTAAGCGTCGCACGAATTCAGTAAAAATGTCTTATTAAGGATAATATTGTAAAATCATAGTTGAAACATCTAAAGAAATATAAAATTAAGTAGCTGAAGCAGGCACATCAAAGTCGACGGAATATTTTGATTGGGACGCATGTAATAATTAAGGAGGAGAAAAAGCAGTCGAAAGAATATAATTGAGTAGTTGAAGTAAACACGTCAAAGTCGATGGCATATTCTGATTAAACCGTTTGTAATAAAGGAGGAGGAGAAGGAGAAGCAATGAAGGAATATAATTAAGTAGTTGAAGCAAGCATGTTAAAGTCGATAGAATATTTTGATTAGACCGCATGTAATAAAGGAGGAGGAGAAGCAGACAGCTCAAGTAAATAATTAAAGCAGACGTATCGTTCAATAGCTACCTGCTTCGACAACTTTTGTAGCCTCTTATTATATAGTAATACAATTTGATTGAGAAAACACGTGGTCAAAATAACATGGAAATTTCCGCGTAGCCCTTTGCTTTACTAGATAAGTTGCTTCTTCACCATGTCAATGCTGACCTGACATCGGCCGCGTCAATGTGACTTATCTAATTTATTTATTTATATTAGAGGCTACCCAATTTGAATTTTCAAAGTCACAAGTTTCTTCAATGTTATATATGCATCTTCAACGTACCATTTCTCATATAGCTCTTCTTCTTCTAGCAAGAACTTCCTAATTTGTCTCTCAAAAAATTCATATAATTTTTTTTCAAGAATCGTACGTACTCCACATAAATTGGAACATGATGATTGATGAAAATATGTTGATCAAAATAGGTCTTTTTGTTTTAGTCCAAGGTTTGGTTTATTTGATTCTATCAAAATCTTCCAACGTATTTTCCAAGACACAAAGATCATACAGCTTCAAAACAGTTCGTTCTTTAAGCATTCGCCGGATTGCCGCCGCACTCGCCGACGTGCCTGCCGGCGGTGAGCCGTCTCCATCTTCCTTCAAGGATTTGAACACTTCCAAGTCTTTCAAGTTATTCAAAGACCACATTAACTAGTAAAGATCGATCACAAGGCCTGGATTATTTTTATTTTTTTTTGTTTTATTCTTTGATTTGTTCATGGATAATTAAATCAATTTAGTTGGTGTGAATATATTTGGGATAATATTCTCATTTTAGATCTTGTAAATCTTAATTAAGTTGGTTGGTCATCGTAAAAATTAAATTTAAACTCCTGTTTTTTCAATTACTCTTGATTAAATTTTGTCTTAAAATTGTGAAATTCTTTTTTACTGCAATAGATAGAATAATACACAACAATTTTTTACTGCAGCGGTATATTTTACAGACGAAGGACATACTGCAAATAAAATTTAAATTTTTTTTGGTATATATGTGAGCTTATTCCTACTTTAGGAACCACGTAACATTAAAAATTAAAGTGAATCGCTAAGTTTAATATATCTACTTGTACATGTAGTGAATGAGATCAAGATATATATACAGACTTTTTTTGGTAATCAATATCAAGAATATTCATAAAATTTTTCATGAAGATCAAGTCAAATCATCTTATTTGAAAAATACACCATAAACAGTTATCGAATCACGAAGAAAATTCACAAAAAAAAATTTAAAAACAAATATATTTATACTCATATTATTTATTAATAAAATTATGATTATAAAAAAAATAAAACTCTAAGTGAAGATATCAAAAAGGAAAATTATAAACCAGTATATGATAATTAAAAGGTAAGGTCTTTCGATTTTATTTTTCTTTCCTTTTAATAATACGATAAATAGTTAGGTTGTAAGGATAATAGAAAGGGTCATTTACATGAATAAAGAAAGTTAAGTATGAAACACATTGTATTAATCAAGACATTCAATTATATATAACAGGCTAGAAGCATGTAGCCATTTGGATGACGTGTCTGTTTTAGCTGTTGATTAACGTGTATATTTTAGTCGTTTGTTTTTATTTCTATTATTTATTTATTTTAGCTATTTTAATTACGATTTTATAATATTATCTCTAATGAATTATTTTTTTCAACTGCTTTAACTATGATTTTATATTATATCCCTCTAATAAATTATTTTAATTCATGCAAATATATATATCAAAATTATGATAAAACAAACATGAAATGGTAAATTAGGTCTTTCTTTTTAAACTAGACAAATCAAATTAAATAATTATTTTAGTATCTTTCAACAATTATATTTGTGTTAAAAAAGAAATGCTATAAAGAAATAATATAAATAAAGGAAAAAGTTTTGGTATATTACTTGAAATAAGGTTAAAAGTACTATAAGTCACATTAATTACCAATTAATAAATTTAAAAAGAAATTATTAAAAAATTAAATGGTTCTTGAAATGTTATCAACGTCACATACTCACATAACATATACTATTTAAAACTTATGTAAAATGTACTATAAATTACAATAATTAATCATATAAAATATTTACAAAAATAAATAAACTTTAATTAACTCTCAAAATTTTATGTTTGTGCAGCATAAATTAAAACAAAATAAGTAACACATATTATTTCAAAGTGACATAAAATATACTATAAATTGCAATAATTAATAACTTATACATAAAAAAATTATCGATATCACATAAATCGAGACAAAAAAATATTAGATTCACGCTGGCACAAACATCTGATGTCTAGTATATATATGGTTGTACATTCTTTAACTTTTTTTTTTTCCTCACAAGGCATGCAAGATGGTTGTTGATTTGCGACTTTGACAACCTACTAGCTACGTATATCTCATAAGGACCATAAATTAATTTGCAAATAAATTAATTTGCAAATGGTAATTATATAGGGGGTGGCTGAGTGCTAGTCGTTTTCTCCATTTTTAGTTGGCCCATATCTATTGATTATTGGCGAACTTATATATACTGATTTCAATCTACGTATTTTACACATATATATCGTATTAATTTAAAAATTATATATAAATAATAATTATCATTAAATAAATATAATATTCATATAAAAAATTAAATAAATACTATTAGTTTGATACAATAATTTAGTCTATTATAAAATGATAGAGATGATAAAATTAATTCAATTGATTATAATATAAATATGTTAATAGTTTTTGAATACATAAAGTAATAGTTTAGAGTTGAATAATAGAACTTAAATAATTAACTGATCGAAATTTAATGCAACAAAAGATTTCTAAATATAAAAGAAGTAGTTTAATATTTCCGATATAATTTTACTAATTTTTTTAATTTTTTTTTGTAAATTGGTTATATTATATACTTTTATTAACAAAATATTTGATAGTCAAAATTTTAGGCAATTATTTACATAAAATAGTCCTAAATCAAAAGTGAATTCTAAATATAAATAAATTTTAATTTAAAATTAAAGTGAATTCTGAAACTAAATAACTAAAATATTAAATAATAAACTAAGGATCTTCACGCTTTTAATATAATATAAATAGATAAATAAATTATATTTAGAAGATATTTATCATTTATAGCAATATAATTTTAATATATATAAAATTCATTTTTAATACATAATATAGAATTTTTTGGAACAATTGAGTTAGACTGTTAAAGCGTGACATATATTGTGTTATACGATTTACGATCGATAATTAATAAAACAGACTTTTTGAAAGTTAGTTACGTCCTTGCCCATTTATTTAATCAAGCAATTACTATTACTTTACTATTTAATCAAGCAATTACTATTACTTTACTATTTAATCAAGCAACTCCTTTTCTAACACCCATATAATTTTTAAAAAGTAAAACTAGTGCATTAAATTTGGTCACTATAGAATAATGTCTTAAGCTTAACATTAAAGGATTGTGGTCCACTAAATGAAGTTATTCCTTTAATTAAAATTTGAGTTCTAAATATAAAAATATTTTTAGTAAAAAATAATTTTTTAAAATGAAATTTTATGTGATATGAATTTAAATTAGTCAGATTTTGAATATAAATATCAAATATTTGATGAAAATAAAAATATGCATATATATACATATAGCTTAAAAATTTTGCAACAACGAGCCTAAAATAAAATATGACTCATTTTGATGGTCGCAAAATTCATTCAAGTTCTTGAAAGCTTTAATATTTTAGATAGAATAACACAATCAAGCAAATATTTACTAACGAATTACTTAATATAGCTATAATTTTATTTAATTACAATTCGCCACTACAGTTTAATGAAAATGGCTATAAATATCCAGAATTTATATATCGATAGAGAATTATACAAATAAATTTATTATATTTGTGTATTGACAGCAAATATATTACTTACATTATTTATTTATAAATAACGAATTATATAAATAAAAATACTCCTAACAGATGAAACTATAACCATAAAGGTAATTGCACAAATTATAGGTGAGAAACATTATTAAAATATCTATTAATAGCTATCTGTAAAAAATTCTTTTAATTTTGTCCACTCATTTTAGTCAGGCAGTTAAGTATACGTAATATATATATATATATATACGTGTCCATAACTAAGTTCACGTGATAAGTTTTATTGCATAGATAACACGCAAGTTGATTAAGGCGTTAAAGCAACACATGACTGTTAAAAAGTGATTTATTTTATTGTATTAAGGACCTTTCTGTTACTAATTGTGATTTGTCAAGCAAATCTCATTTCATGGAAATTACTTGATTTCCCATTCAAATACTTTATTTATTTATTTATCTTATTTTAGAGCTCACGTTTTCCCACCACAAACATTATTTTGTGAAATTGAACTTGTTATTTTTTTTAATTCTTCAATAAATGCAGTCAATTTTGAAGTAGTCCAACTAATTAATCAAGTTACTTTCTAGACTGAATATGATCATATTGATAATTATTGAGATAAATAGTACTTAATTATGTGCTTCAACAGATGTCTAGAGAAAATTGACATTTAATTTTCCAAATCGTTGAAAATTTGAAATGTACCAGATGATCTTCCAGAATCCTCTTTTGGACATGTCCATCTCACCTTATTGGTGATTCTTATGTTTCTCGGTATTCATATTTTACTGTTCGAAAAAGAGCCTAAAATACCTTTGAATTATTGACAATGGTATAACAATACCCTTCATTCTCGATATTTCATATTTTAATGTTTGGAAAAGGGTCTAAAATGTCTTCGAACTATTGAAAATGGTACAAAAATGTCCTTTATCGGACTGTTGGATCTAAAATGTCCCTATCATCCATATTTGGGTCCAAAAATGTCCTTCATTGACCTTTTTGGCACAATTATACCGTTGAAACTAACCACTCTCTCTTTTTTCTTTTTCTTTTTGAAATTAACAAATACTATACATCCTAGTATATCAAATCAAAAATTTTAAATTATAATTACTAAAATAATTGTCTAATAAATACTTTCTTAATATGGGAGAACTAAGTAAAATGAAACGGATGGAGTAGTATAATAATAATAAATTATTTGGGCTCCATAGAAGTGTGTTGAGTACTTAAGACCGCAGCATGGAAAATTCCATGCAGCCATAACATTTACTTGATAAGGTACTATTTCAACGTGTCAAAAGACAAAACCAAATTGTCCCCTAATTAATTAATTTGAAAGTCACACGCTTCAATTCCTATATATACACCATTTTCTCACAAATTTTTCTATATAGCACTTCTATACTTTCCCTCTTCCATATATATATATACAACTTCCTTATTCAATTAACTAAAAAAATGGAGATTGATGAAAATATGTTGGTCAAAGTAGGTCTGTTTGTTTTGGTTCAAGCTTTGGTTTATTTGATTCTATCAAAGTCTTCAAATGTATTCTCCAAGACACGAAGATCTTACAGCTTCAAAACGGCTCGTTCCGTCAGCATTCGCCGGATGGCCGCCGCACTCGCTGACTTACCTGCCGGCGGTGAGCCATCTCCGACGAACTCAAAGGACTTGACCTCTTCTAAGTCATTCAAAGACAACTAGTACTTTTTTTTTATTTAGCTTCGGTGTGATTGATTTTAGATGTTTTTTAATTTGTTGGACATAATTAATTAAATCAGATTATATTATTTGGTGTGAATAGGTTTCTTCCTTTCATTTTAAGTAGGTGTAAAATTACATATTCCTTGTGTATCGTAACCATTTTAATTTTAAATAATCAAACATAGTTGAGCAATTAAGATAATTTATTGTATCAAACCGTGTATTTCGGTATGTTAATTAAAATTTACTTTAATTTGTTTGAATTTCAAGTAGCAGATAGTGACAAAAATATTGGGACCGGAATAGATACAAGTTTTTTTTTAAGGGGATTTTGCACAAATATACAAAATATTAATAGTATTTACATGCCCCTAGCAACATTTTTTTTATTACAAACAAAGTAGCAAATTTATTACATAACTAGCAAAGAGAGTGTTTGTGAGGAAATGATTGGTGATGTCTTTGATTTGAAAGGATAGTGTTGGGGAATGTAAGAAAATGGAAAAAAGAAAAAAGGGGCCCACTATTCACTATTGACATTAAATACCCAATGGGTAATGTATTTGATGTGATATAATAGTGTTGGGAAATGGAAAAAAGGGAATGAAAATTAGTGTAGTGTTTGATGTGATATAATAGTGTTGGGAAATGAAAAAAAAAAGAAATGAAATACATGTCAGTCCACTATGTAATACATGTTAATTTGCCGTGAAAACCATGTAGAACACCGTATATTTCTGGTATTTTTAAGTGGTTAACTCGCACAGTTGTTTGGTGTCTTGTTTGGTGTTTCATCTGGTTGTGTTCATGGTTTATTGATGTTTATGTAACTTTCCTAAAAGGTGAGGGAATTAGGAAAAACAAAAAGCACGTCAGGTGGTTTGTGTAAAAGTAGTTCTAAAATGGTATAACAACCTTGTGGTATATCTGTTATTTGTTTTTTGATAAAATCCTTGGGATGACATGTTACTTGTTTAAATTTTGGTATGTGATTTGGTTCTGTAAATACAGGTACTAAATGTTTTATGCAAAATTCATGGTATACCATGCTGGTACTTTGGATTCTGGTATTTTTAAGTGGTTAACTCGGCCAGTTGTTTGGTGTCTGGTTTAGTGTTTCAATTGGTTTTATTCATGGTTTAACATTACATGGTGTTTGAGGGAGTTTATTAGTAGACATGGGGGGACGCGCCGGCTGATTTGACCGGCGCATCAGTCGAGACTGACAAGCCGTCCACTCGCAATTAATACCCCTTCATTTATTTAAAAAAAAAAGGTGTTGCATAGTTTGGTACAGTTGTTTGGTGTCTGGTTTGGTGTTTCAATTGGTAAAGGGTGGGAAGACTTGCATTAAATGCATGTCAGAAAAAGTTAAACAAAAAGGACCAAAGTCCAAGTTCCAATTAATGATTCGTCAGTTCATTAATTGCATTGACAGAAAAAAAAGAAGCCATTTTTGTAAATATGCTGTTATTTTTGTAAATAAAATGAAAGTTGTAAATATTGCACCAATAATTGCTATTTGTGTAAAAAATTCTTTTTTTAATCAGAGACTTATAATATATGCTTTAAGACACAATTAATCATTCAAAATTAGAATTGATGTACGCCTATTTCTTGTTGCCACGTACGTGTTATAATAGGTTGAGTACATATGTTAATGACCGCAATGACTTTATATTTTTTTTAAAAATATAATAAAATAAAATACATATTTTATAATTTATAATACATATAATAGTTTTAACATTTCAATAAATCTTAAGAAATGATTTGAAAAAATTTGTAGTTAATATTAAAGGTAAAATATGAGAGAATTTCTATTTTGTTTTTTTATTGGTATGTTAAAGGGGACAAATAAGAGTAAATATATTAAAAGAGATTGAGTTGGTATATAAGGAATTTTAATCAATGGTTTTCTTTTTTTAATCTTCATTTTGATTTTCATGGATAATAATGTGGATACATCATTTTTCATATATCATATGTGCACGGATATGTAATATTTATATCATGTAATGACATATACGTATGATCATTTAGTGAAAAATAATTTTGGCCAATCGTACATATACGTAAGAAGCCCAATAAAAAAGGGGAAGAATTTCGTTTTCATTTTATTTTGGAAATTATCTAATTGCACAACATATTTTATTATATTCTTTTAATATATATATATATATATATTATTTAATTACAAAAATTCCTTTTTTACTTACTCTCTCTTTTGTTCTCAGATACATTGCTCTTCTTTTTTTCCGCTTCGTGCTTAACTCCACCAAATTCTCTACTTCTTACGAGGTAGTGGGAAGGTCTGCATACATTTCTACCCTCCCCAGACCTCACTTGTGGAATTTAATTGGGTATGTTTTTGTTGTTGTTGCTTAACTCCACCAAATTCATGCCTAAAATCACGATAACAATTTTTGAATTCGAACCGTCCAATTAGAATTTTCTTCATTTGATTCCAAGTTCTTAAAAAAATAGAAAAAAAATTTCATCATTTTTTTGCTTTCAGCATATTAGATTTTTAATTTTTTGGTGCTCGTCTTGAATTTTTAATGCATATAAATTCTGCTCCATCATTTAGTACTAATCTTACCCAATTAGTTTCACAAACAGAAGATCTCATCCTTTGTGTTTTGATTAGAATGATTATGATTTTCATGAAAATAAATTAAAAGATTGAAACAAAAAGATAAATTGAAGAAGGATGCATGTTCAAGTTAAAAATTACTAGCGAGAAAAGCTTCTAAAAAAAAAGGATTTGGGGTGGGGAGGGGGGGGGGGGGGGGGTGGATAGTAGAACTCATTGCCACATATCCTTATGTATCCAAGGTTGAGATTTCTAATGTATTCAATTAATTTTCATATTTACATTCATAAGTTTTGAATTTTTTTGAAGTTGTTACGCTTAGTGAGAAATTGATTAGCAGATATAAAATGTGATAGTGTGTTTTATTGGATAGTAAGTTGATTTTCCATTGTTTTCCTTTTTTAGCATAATCCTCGAAAAGATAATGTATCAGGACACTATGTATCTAGACATTCAGTGATATTTTTAAAATCATTAAACTTTAAAAAAAATTATAATTGTAAAAAAAGTGATTAAAATATAATTAAGTCTTAATATTACGGGGTCTAAGTGAAGTATATTTTTATTTTCCAAGTAATAATTTTGGTCGCATCCCTGTTGTATTAGAAAAAAGTTGAAGTGGAGCATGAGTTGGGTTAGAGAGCTTAAACGGGCTGGGCTAGTAAAGCAAGAAGAAGTGGGAGAGCCCAAAGTCGCTTTAGGGGTAACTAAATAATTTTGAAACCCATCATCAAGTGTCAGTGAGGTCAAGGCCTTACCTAGAAAAAAAGAGAGGATAATTCCAACGAATAGCCATTCGGCCAAAATAATTATTAGAAAAAGGTCATTCATTGTATAGGAATATATAGTTAGTATATATTTTGTGTATAGTGAAATAGTATTTAGTTTTTGAATGTATCATAATGTATATTTGGTGTATATGCCATGTATAAGTAATCTATATTGTATAATCAGTGTATACTTTCTATGACTTTTGGTAAGTTATATTGTACAACCATGAATATATTCTATGATTTTTGACAATTCTTTTTTATAAATAGAATATGACTATATTTATTATAAATTAATTAATTTATGTGTAGATATTTCAAATTAGTCCCAAAAAAATCCCATTACATTATTTTGAGGAACTGGATGAATTTTGATGGGACAGAAGAATATTTTCCATTTTTAAAAATAATTTTTTATTTTATTTTAATACATTTAGTCGTAAGCAAATTATATTATGCAAAAAAAAAAATTTTACTATGGATGGAGATGAGGAGTGTAAGGTGAAGTGGGGTGGCAATTGGGCGCGTCGAGTCAAATTTGAGCAGATTATAATGTGTCGATAAAAATGGGTCAAGACCCAACTCAATTCAAATTTTCTTGGGTCAAAATGGGTTGAGTCAAAACAGGTTGAATAATAGGTTATAGAGTGGGTCACAATCTAATCCGACCCAACTTTTACTAAATTACTTGGCAAAGTACTTTTAATAAATAATTCTTGATTTTCGCGATACTTTTTATTTATTACCATTTATAGAAATACTGTTGAGTTTGGAGAGAATTTGGGGGAAGTTTTCATACCAGAAAGTGGAAAATTACATCAGAGAGTATACAATGTAATTGACCCCTATATATATAGGGAGTCTTTAGTCAACTAATTAACTAACTATCTAACTAATTAACAGATTATGTAACTAATTATAACTACCTTCTAACTTTCACTAATTAGTTAACTACAATTAGGATTAGTATTCTCATTACTCCCCCTCAAGCTAGATGTACTAAACACATTTAGGACACCTAGCTTGGCTAATAGAAAATCATGTTATGTTCTTCCTAATGCCTTTGTGAGTATGTTAGCTTGTTGCTCCTTAGTTTTGATATAGCTGGTCCTTATCAATTCAAGTTGTAGCTTCTCACGGATAAAATGACAATCGATCTCAATATGTTTTGTTCTCTCATGGAAGACTGGATTTGCTGCTATTTGGATAGCAGCCTTGCTGTCACAGTGTATAGTAGTAGGACTATCCAGTTGCAGACTCAATTCTTTGAACAAATTTGTCACCCATACCACTTCAGTTGTTAGAGAAGCAAGGCTTCTATACTCTGCTTCTGCAGAACTCCGGGAAACTGTGCTTTGCTTCTTTGACTTCCAAGCTATTAATGAGTCTCCATACTTAAGTAAGTAGCCAGTTACAGATCTTCTGGTATTGGGGCATGAAGCCCAATCAGCATAACAATAGCCAGTGAGATGTGTTTTCTTACCAGAACTCATGAATAAACCAAGTCCAGGTGTCATTTTAATATACTTTACTACCTTTAAGGCTGTATCCCAATGAGTGAGCTTAGGTTTCTGCATAAATTGACTCAGGGATTGAACAGCAAATGCTATATCAGGCCTAGTATTGGTGAGGTACAACAGTTTCCCAATGAGTCTTTGATACTTGTTGACATCATCAAATAATTCTTTTTCATCATTCTGATCTGCAATTGTGACTTTATATTGCATTCTAGTGGAGTAGTTGATGGTTTTGCACCTGCTAGACCTGCCTCAGACACTAACTCCAATGCATACTTCTTCTGATTCATCACAATTCCTTGTGATGATCTACAAAACTCCATTCCAAGGAAATATCTAAATTCTCCTAAATCCTTGATTTTGAATGAGTGGTGTAACACTAGTTTAGTCTCCTGTATTAGTGTAGAATCATTCCATATGATTAGCAAGTCATCCACATAAATCAAGATAATTACTAATGCTGATCCTTTTCTTTTGGTGAACAATGAGTGATCCAGTTGACTTTGGACATATCCATAATGCAGCAATGCTTCAGTTAACTTTGCATTCCATTATCTTGAAGCTTGTTTAAGTCCATATAAGGACTTAACAAGTTTACATACCTTATACTCCCCCTTGCTGTGGCACCCCTTTGGAAGTTCCATATAAACTTCTTCAAAGAGATCACCTTGTAGGAAGGCATTGAAAACATCCATTTGATAGACTATCCAATTTTCAGCTACAACAAGAGCAATAAAAGACCTCACAGTCACCATCTTCACAATAGGTGAAAATGTCTCTTGGTAGTCAATACCCTCAGTTTGATTGTACCCCTTAGCTACAAGTCTAGCCTTGAACCTATCCACTTCACCATTTGCCTTATACTTAATCTTAAACACTCATTTGCACCCTATGGCTTTCTTCCCTGGTGGCAATGTCACAACTTCCCATGTGCCATTATCTTCTAAGGCTGTTATCTCCTGTTTCATTGCCTCTACCTATCTGTGATTCATTATAGCTTCCTCATATGTTCTTGGTTCTATATCTTGTGATGTTTTGCTCAAGTATGTCTGATATGAAGAAGACAATTGATTTTAAGATACATAGTTGGCCAAAGAGTAAGGATGTGCAGTCCCTCCTAGGTGAGTCACATAATCTTTCATCCAAACTAGTGGGTGAATAGTTCTTGTGGAGACCCTATTCCTTGTAGTCCCTTGATCTGGTGCTTGTTCATTCCTGTTTTTAGTTCCTTGAACATGAGCTCTTTCTGCATTGTCTCTCTGCTGTTGTGTATTAGGCTCTGAAAGAATTTCTGTTGATGCAGAATCATGCTGGTCATGAGTCTGAAATGTAGGTTGATCATCAGTTGTTACTGGCCTATTGATTGCTCTGTCATCATATTCATAATCCTGGAGTGATTGATTCCCAAATATTGGGATATACTTGTCTTTCATTTCCTTGAATGGAAATATATATACTCTTTGAATATCACATCTCTACTTACAATCAACCTCTAAGGTACAAGTTATATAAAACATAACCCTTTTGAGTTGAAGCATACCCCATCATAACACAAGCACCAGATCTAGGGGAAAACTTGTCAACTTTGACAACCTTGGTTGTATAACATAGACATCCAATTACCCTTAAATGATTTAAAATAGGTCTAGATTTATGGAAGACCTCATAAGGTGACTTACCTTGCAAGATATTGGTTGGCATTCTGTTGATCAGATATACTGCTGCTAATACACATCCCCCCCAGAATTCAATAGGAATGGCCCCTTGAAATCTGACAGCCCTTGCCCCTTCAAGTATATGCATGTGCTTCTTTTCTACTATTCCATTTTGTTGTGGAGTATGAGGGCAACTACTCTCATGAATAATGCCCAGTGAATTAAACAATTCTTTACATTCTTTGTTAAAAAACTCAGTGCCATTATCTGTCCTTATTTTCTCGACTTGAGTATTAAACTGATTCCTAACTAACGCAAAAAATGACTTCATAGTAGAAAAAACTTCATGCTTGAATCTCAAAAGAAACAACCATGCCATCCTTGTATCATCATCTACAGCAGTCAGAAAATATCTGAAACGATTGTGTGTAGCTATTCTATATGGTCCCCAAACATCAAAATGTATAAGATCAAACACAGCTTTGCTTCTACTCACGCTTACAGGAAATGGTAATCTGGTTTGTTTGGCCAATGGACATACAAGACAAGCATCACATCTAGCATCATGATTCTCTTTATTTGTCAATAACAGCTGCTTCATCACCTTGTATGAGGGATGACCTAGTCTCTTATGCCACAGCATATGTTCAGAATCAGCTACCCTTGACACACTTGACATCAATGTTGCATTCCTATTTCCAGCTCCTTATGTATATTGAAAACAATTGGGAAGATAGTACAGGCCCTCCATTTCTTTACCAATCACCTTCACAATTGGGAAGAATCTAACTGAACATTTGAGTTGCCTAGTCACCTGTGAAACTGAAAGCAGGTTGTGTTTGAAATCAGGAATCACTAGTACATTATCCAATGTTCCTCCTGCTGGTACTGTACAACTACCTGAATAAGTGATCAATGTACTTTGGCGATTAGGAAAATATACTTTTCTCCCTATATCTTTACTATCAATTTTATCCAGTAGATTAGCACTGTGCACCATATGAGAGGTTGCTCCTGAGTCCACTATCCAGTTGGCTTCTCCCTTTATCATATTACACTCACCATTTTTGTTTGCTGCATCAACCTGATTGCTTTTCTTATCACACACAGAGAGAACAACAGGATTGGGAGTATAATTACCTGCCATATTCACCATGTCATCAGCTTTGCCTTCTTCATTCAAGATTTTGGATATTCTTTGGTATTGACTTAGAGTATATGTAGGTTGCATAGCCGGTGCCTCTAGATTAGTGCACATAGAGTTTAGCTCCTCTGATCCACTAACTTGATCAAATGCATCATCATCTTTAGTTGCCTGATTATTCTTGCCCACTTGCACATTATTTGCAACCCTTTTGCCCTTGTTTGAACTCATTCCTCTGAATTGATTACTATGATCCTGGTCATTATTCTGCCCCAATTTCTTCCTAAACTTCCAGCCCTTAGGATATCCTACAAGTTTGTAACATATATTTCTAGTGTGTCCATGTGTGTTGCAATGATCACAATACAAATTCCAATTTACCTTTTTCCTTTCCAGCATCATAGTTTCCTTTCCCATGGTTTCCAGCATCCTTACCATAGCCTTCTCTTCCTACAAAACTTCTAATATTTCCTCTACTAGCATATAGTGTTGTAGGTTCAGCTAGATTCCCAACATTCATTCCTGAAGTTACCCTCGGACTTTCATCAGAGATTATCATAGCATATGCTTTGCTAACACTTGGTAGGGGATACATCTTCAGGATCTGACCTCTAGCATGGGTATAAGTCTCATTTAGACCCATTAAAAAGGCAAACAGTCTCAAATATTGCATGTGGTCCACATATGTTTTGGATTTATCACAATTATAAGATGGCAAAGGTACTAGGGCATCAAATTCATCCCATAGCAATCTCAGCTTAGTAAAGTATCCAGACACTGATAGATTACCTTGATGAATCGTACAAATGTCTCTATGCAGCTGGTAAATCCTAGATCCATCAATTTTGTCGAATCGTTCTTTTAAATCTGCCCACACAGTTGCTGCATCAGATGCATATACAATTCCGCTCAACAGCTCCTTCGAGACGGTGTTCATTATCCATCAAAGTACAAATGCATTGCATTTCTCGCATTGCTCCTCCAATTCCGTAGGATAATCCTCTTTCTTGTAGGTTCCTAGAACAAATCCTACTTTGCCTTTCGCCCTAATCAGCATAGATCTTCTCCACAAGGAATAGTTTTCAGCTCTTGATAGCTGAATTGTTGTCAATACACATCCAGGTGTATTCGAGGGATGTAAATAGAGCGGATGATTCCTCATCGATTCAATGCTCTCCAGAGTCTCTGTTCCTCTGCTCGCATTCTCCATCATTACAATCGACGGCAACTTACTTCTTCTGAACACTTCGGCTTCTTCTTACGGATCTCAATTTTGAATCAAACTATTATTGATTCAACACTGCTCTGATACCATGTTGAGTTTGGAGAGAATTTGGGGGAAGTTTTCATTCCAGAAAGTGGAAAATTACATCTGAGAGTATACAGTGTAATTGACCCCTATTTATATAGGGAGTCATTAGTCAACAAATTAACTAACTAATCTAACTAATTAACAGATTAAGTAACTAATTATAACTACCTTCTAACTTCCACTAATTAGTTAACTACAATTAGGATTAGTATTCTCATTAAATACTATGATAAATCTGAATTTGTATCAAAAGTGAATAAAACATAAATGTATTATAAGTGTTTAAAAATATATTCTGTTTGTTTGATGTAAAATTAACACAATAGATATTAAAATGTATGATAAATATATTATTCATGAATGAAACTTGTATTATATATATATTTTAAATTGTTCCCTCTAATATGTATTAAAACTATATTACGAGTGTTTAGTGGAAAAAATTATTATTGTTACAAATAGCCAATATTTTCTTAATATAATATATTTACTTTTAAAGTTTTTACTAACAAACAACACTTATGATTTGTTTTCTGAAAATTGGTAATATTATTCTGAATTTTTAATTTGTTTCTATCATGAAAATAGTGAATTTATCTAATCAAAGTTCTTCTTTCATTTCCGTCTGTTTCTATGGTATGTACAGACAATAATACCTAAGTTTTTTATTAAGACTAGTTATGAATATTTCGTGCAGCACGAGTTTAATAGTTATTCATAAATTTATTTTTTAATGATATAATTAAATGTTATTAAATTTTCTCATCAAGTGTAAAATTAATATCCAGCAAATATATTATTAATATTGATTAAATTTTAAATTTAATAATTAAGTGATTTCAAATTTTTTATATATGTATGCGTAATACTTCCTTTTTGACACAAATATAATCACAGAAAGATATTAAAATAGTTATTTAATTTTATTTGTCCAGTTTAAGGAGAAATTTGTTTTGTCCTAATTTCATTATTTACTTAACTTAAAATAAGTGATCGGAATGATATAGTGAAATCATAGCTCAAGCAACTGAGAAAATTATTTATTAGCGGTAATATTGTAAAATCGTAACTGAATCAAGCAGCTGCCTTAAAAAAATTAAATTAAAAATTCACGAAATATTTTTATGGGCCTTGCATAATGTATAAGAGGAAGCAGACAGTTGAAGCAGGCACGTCGACAAAGAGGTGTCTGCTTGCCTAATAGGAGAATAAAGATTTTTCTTTTGAAAAGAAAAATACAATTTACTCTTTTAGTACATCATCTTTCCCAAAAAGGTTTTTTCCCTATATAAAACTAGTCATGTTGTACGCGCTTTGTGCCTGATCAAATCGAGAAAAATTAAATTTAATTATGAACTTATAAAAAGATAAATAATTCACTATAAAAATAATTTTGTGGTATTTTCTTGATTCAAATAAGGAAGAAGTAGAAGTCTATCAAATAAGGAAGCCAATATCATAAATATAATTAAATAATAATTTAAAAAAAATTGTGAAAAGACGATTTTATCTAAAATAGAGTCTTTAATGAAGGGCAAAAATTATAAATAATATTTATAAGGACCTTCACAATTTTAATAGATAGATAAATTAAGAAAAACAAAAAACGAGGAAAGATGATGATAATAAATGAAATAATGTGACCTCAATAAAAACTAAAATCAATCAAAATAAGAAGAGAAATAGCAGCAGCCGTATGTTGTGGCTTAGTTTGGTCAAAATACTACTTAAATAGAATTGTAGAAATTCTTTTTCGGTATAATATGAAATTCTAATTGATTTAGAAGTGTTAAATATATAGAAATTATATGTGGATTATATTTAAATAAAATGGTAGGAATTTCATCCTTCAAATAAATAATTATATAAGGTAATATTTAAATAGATTTAGGAGTGTAAAATATTAGGACTTTTTTTAAAATAGAATTATAGATTTTTTTTAATAAAAAGATATAATTAATTTATTTAGAAGTGTTAATAGTTTCCTCCCCCCCCCTTCCCCCCCAAGTTTTTTTTTTTTTTTGGCTTTTTTGGACTTCTTTTTTAACCTTTTAACTAGATTTGTAATTCTCTTCTTATAAAAAATATATAATTAATTGATTTAGAAGTGTCCCATAAACTTAGGAATCCAAGTATTAGTAGAAAATTTTTTCCTATTTTTTTCGACTTTTTTGACCTTTTTATTTTTAGACGTATGTTTTAATAAACTTTTTGCCTACTATTTTAAAAGTTTATTTTTATACATAAGAATATCTTCTCCATGTAATCTTCTTATATTTATTATAGTCAATATTTAATATAAATAAAATAAAATAATAGTATAATAATTAGAAAAACATAGTGAAAAAATGATTTTGTTGGAAGCAAAGCCTTATAATAAAGGGCAAAATATTCATAGTATAGATTAATAGCAATTCCTAGAACGTGTAGACCTTCCCTCCATCACTCTAATTCTCGATACACTTGCAATATATGTGGATTTAATTAATTAAAAATACAGGTAGGCAAGAACGTCACCAATTTAACATCAGCCACATCATAAATCTTAATTATTACAAGAAATCCATAAATTTTATTTATTTTTGTTAAGTAATCATCTTTCGTAATTGAATATACCTCATGATCTACATCTAATTATTATTTCCAAATTGGAGGTGCAAAGCACTTCTTTGATCTGATATTCGTATATTAATTTACAATATCAAATAAATTAGCATGATTTATCAGTGTAAGAGCAGTTCTTGTCTCCCACTTCCTACCTAGTCATCTAAAAATATTGCTTATTTTGATACATCTTATCCACTTATATAAATAAAAAAATTAATAACGAAAAATATAATTTTTATTTCGCTAATTTAATTTAAATGAGAATCTAGAAATCTCAATTATGGTTCGTCACCAATGCTGGTATTATTCCAACAGTAGGTAGGTATTCTAACCTCTATAGGATCTCAAATAAATTGAACAATTTAAGAGGAATTTTTGAATATATCCGCTTAAAAATATCTTAATTATGCTTCATAGCTATAGTTTAGGCATTCTAACCTCTATAGGATTTCAATTAAATTGAATCACTCTACAAGGAGAATTTTTTAAAAAAGTAAAATGACAGTGACGAAAAGATATTGAAAATGGTACAAAAATATTCTCTTGGGCCTAAAATACCTCTGTCATCCACCTTTGGGTCCAAAAATGTCCTTTATTGACCTTTTTTACTCACTTATATCCTTGAAAATAACAATCTTTTTTTATTCTATAAGAAAATGAAACATAATAAATATTTTAAAAGGAAAATGAAAAAAAGAGAGGGAAAAAGAGAGGGTTATTAGTTTCAATGGTATGAGTGAGCCAAAAAGGTTAATGAAGGGCACTTTTGGACCAAAAGATAGATGACATGAGCATTTTAGACCCAATAGGTGCATGAAGAACATTTTTATACTATTATCAATAATTTGAAGACATTTTAAACCCTTATTCGTAGCCGTAATTAAGTTTCACCAATTATGTATTTTTGGGACAAAAGGTTGAAAAATGGGAAATACAATTAAGTGTTTCAAACATCCATCTTTTTCCTTGAAATAATTAGATATATAATATTATATTATAGATTGATGCAATAAAAGATGACATTTAAGTTTTCCAGTTTTCCAGTTGTAAGACTTTAGGGGTTCCACAACAGCATAATGTAGACAATAATTTGTTAACAAGTAATTATTGGATTTAATTTTTGACACTAGGAGTTTTAGAGATTATTATAGCATAAAGTCAATAGTTCCCAGAGGGCATAGATTTTTTTATTTTTTTTTTCAAACATAGAAATAATTAAAAAGTCAATTAGTTAAATATATAGCCATTTGCAACCAATTAGAAGTGCTAAAGCCTATTACTTTCCTGACAGCTATATATAGTAGTATTAGAGTACAAGTTGCTTATAATACATTCTAATGTGGGAAAAACAAATGAATTCACAAGACGTGGAAATAATTTTATAAAACAATTTATCAACCAAAAAAAAAAAAGAATTTAATTACTGCTTACAAGTTGGGAAAAAAAAATCCTATATTTCAGATATTTTCATCCCATAATAAATTATTTTTCAAGAGTAGACCTAGCAGCTGGCAAAGTCGTCGCACTTAATGTTGTTAAAAATGTGTAACTTGGACAATTCGGTGCACTAAATTTTTATTATGCGTAGGATTTGAAGAATAATTAAATCATAAGAATTTATCGTATGCAATTTTATTCTGCATTTCTAAAAAAAAACTTTCACATTTTAAACACGTAACTTTCAAGTTACGTGATAACAACTTTGTCAATTATTTATTACACCATATAAACTAAGAAAACAATTTTACTCTACATTTATTCAGTTACCAATAGCAATAAAATGTATCGTAATCTAAGAAAGTGATTCTTGTTTTTCTTTAACATTAGTGATAACATCGACATGTCAAATGAAAAGGGATTATTATCCGGATTGCTTCTATTCATATTATTACTTTCTCCATTTCAATTTGGATGACATAATTTAATTATGTATATAGTTTATATTAAATGAGAACGAGAACCATTAATTTTGAAATTTATAAGCTTAACCATGCCATACTACTTATGTGATTACAAAAGTTTGTCATTAATAATGAAATTAAAAATTTATATTAAACAATTATCATTATTTTTTTGCTGGATTTACATAAATCATTGTAAAGAGTTAATTATCATTTTTTCTTACCCTTTTTCAATTTATAAAAATCTCTAAAAAATATGGCAATCTGAATACATTAATTCGATAATTTGGATACATTAATTCAATTTTGGATACAAAATTTAGGATTTTTAAGTATCAACATATAACATCTAAAGCATGATATATTAAATATAAAGATAATTTAAGAATTAAAATTAATATATTCAGATTACTGAATTAACGAATACAGATGGAAAGAAATTCTTTTTGATTTTTTTCTTTAAAAATGAATGAAAAATAATAAGAAATATGGTAAATAAAAAAGTATAATTAAGTAATTTTTTTCTTATTTTTTAACATACTAATAAAAAGAATGTTGCGACATAAACTACAAGGAAGGCTGAAATACTAAGAAACATAATCAAGGTTAAATTCACATTGACGCCACTAGACTATCGGAAAAAAATTATAGAATAACATATATACAATCATATTGCTACTGACTTCTGAGTTAGATTGAAAATTTTTCTACCTTCGATAAAATTTAAATTTAAAAGTTTTAACTAAAAAAATTATATTCGTCTCATCACAACTCTCCAATAACATTTCAAAATCTCAATTATATGGCAGCACACTGGTGTTCTGTTTATTTTTTGAAAAGGAGAAAAAGAAGTTTGTGAATTAAAAAAAAATTAATGAACCAGAGAATCCCAATAAAACATGGATTATTTTATATTAGTAGTAATATATATTTAATAGTTTGGTGCAATATTTTATCCTCTCCAATGAGAAAATGCCGGCCAATTCTTTGTTCCAAAAGGCAAAACTTTGGATCTTTTCCTTTCCAAACTAATTTCAACTATCAACTGGAGATGACTTTTCCTATTTAAATACCTTCGATTCTCAGCATTAATATACTCCAACAATATAATTCCTCTCTTTCTAATTCCACCAACCAAAGATGAAGCAAATAATGAGAAGCAGTATCCCAAGCTGTTGTAATAAGCACAATTATAAGCTGCATAGAGATTCACATACAATATCCAAATTAAAGCCGAAAATACGAATAATTCATATAATAGCACCAGAGATCATCAAAACAGACGTAGAGAATTTTCGCGAACTTGTACAAAGGCTAACGGGGAAGCATGCTGAACGTGATCAAGTGAAAGGGAAAAAGAAGAGGAAGAAGATGGAATCATCATCACTACAACAACAAGATCAACACATGATGATGAACTTGCTGCAACAAGAAAATACTACTAGGATATTGAAAGAAGAAGAAAGTAGTAGTCATGAAGAAGGCATATATGCAAGTGTTGAAAATTCATCAAATAATGGATTTTTGAGTGGTTTTGGATCAATGGAGGGATTTATTCAAGACTTAGGTGATCAATATCCTCTATTTCCTAATTTCAAGCCTACTCAAATTAATATGTTTGGTGAGATGCCCCTTTGCTAAATATAATTTCCTTTGACCAAAATCAATGACTTCTTGATTATACTTTTTTCTTTCTAATTTTATTTTTGGTTGGATTTGGAGTGATGAGGAAGAGGGTGATGCTGATTGACTTTAATTTGTTTTTTCTCCATTTCTAGAGAGAAGATTCATACATGTGAAATGTAATGTTTTCTTCAATTGATTCTTGTAATTAATTGTTAACATCTTTGTGATTGATTCTTTGATATATTTTTCCATTATATATCCAGCCCCTTTCTTATCTTTTTGGTCCTATAATTAGTATCAATTCGAATATCAACACTAGGTGATTGTTCTCGCATTAAACATTAGAAAATTTTTAGTGAAAGCCTTCGTTGTTGTGCTCTAGTGTTGCTATTCACCCCGAAAAGATACACGATGTTATATGATCATCGATGATATGTGAATAAGAACATTCGTAGAGGTTAATGATTATATATCACAGTCCAAATATACATTAGGTTCATTTGTAATTTAGATCCCAATTAAATAAAATTTGTGTACTTGAACTTTCTTACTTATTATACATTAATATTGCACATACATTGATGATAACTACCGTACATACCTGCTAGGCAGGTGAAATTATTTTAACGGCCCAGCAAAAAATTTAAAGATCCCTTTACTACTTTGAGGTATGGAATGTTATCAAATTGGTCTTGATGACACAATTAATTAATGCAAATCTGGTGAAGCATATATTACTCCAAAACCTACTGTATGTTCATACGATAAAATGTTAAGGAAAGAATTTAAATGTCAGAGTTAGTACACAGGTAAAAATGTAATGACTTAGGTTACTATTATATGTATTTTTGATCGAATCTTCATCATCATTAACAGCAACAAATTCAATATATACAGTCTCATCAACAAGTGAGGTCCGAGAAGAGTTGGGTGCTAGCAATTCCTATCTTTATCTTCATGGGATAAAAAAATTATTTTCGATAGAGATCCTCGGCTAGAAAAAACGTTTTTCTAAGTGTACTAGATCGAAAATTTAGAACATTAAAAAACGTATAGACCCAATGTCACATTTAGTAAAGATTTATGATACGTGTATAAGATGTACTCAATGTGTCTGAGCCTGCCCCACGGATGTATTAGAAATGATACCTTGGGACGGTTGTAAGGCTAAACAAAGTGCTTCTGCTCCACAAACAGAGGACTGTGTTGGTTGTAATAGATGTGAATCCGCCTGTCCAATGGATTTCTTGAGTGTACGAGCTTATTTATGACATGAAACAACTCGCTGTATAGGTCTAGCTTATTGATACGTTCGAGAAAACTCTACTTGAATCCATTTAATTTTTCACCGACAAACCTGTGCTCGAAAATCAAAATATTTTGAGCACGGGAGTGTATAACTGGGATTTCATTCCAGTTTTTTATTCGTAACGAGGGAGAGATAGAATGAAGTTCTTCAAGAAGTTCAAAACAAAGGAATAAAAAGATAAGATAAGGAAATGGCTCCATGTGCTCTGATTCATTATTTGGGAGCATTACCAAAGTGTTTCAAAGGCGGGATTATCTTGACGTAGGTCCGTCTCTAATGATCAAATTATAGCTGGTCTTGTTTAATTTCCACCTTTCCAGTCATTCTCGATACAATTTTTAAATATTGGATTTTCCGTTATTTAAATCGTCTGCCTCCGTCACTTGTAGTTATTTATTATTCAATGAGTGACTGATAAAGGATCTATTAATATTAATCTAATCCAATTAAAATGCTTGATACTTTATAGTTGTACATAAGCAAAGTATTGAAAATCATAAAGAAATACAAGGATCCTAATCATTGTAAGTACTTTGAAGGGAAAAGGGAATAATAGGTAGATATATCAATAGGCAAAAGAGTGTTTCATGGATCCTTTTTTTTTTCCCCTAAAATACTTTATAAGATTGATGCAAACAGGATATGTATATCTTAGTTGTGTGAGTATTCGTTAATACTTTAAATTAATGGATATCAAGGGGTTCCACAACAAAATAATCTGGATAATAAACAATGCGTAAACAACGACTTTTGGATTTAATCGCTAAAACTACAACTTTTAGAGCATTTTATAACATAAAGTCAAGTGTTCCCTAACCAGGCTCCTTGCTCAAACCTAAAAAAGTCAATTAGTAGTTAAGTAAGAGGAATTTGCACCTAAAATCTTAATCAAATACTAAACCTAATTTGCTATACTCTAATATGGAAAAAACAGTTGAATATATAAGAGTTGATTCTTTTTACACATACTATGAATTTATCGTGTTCGTGTTATCCTGTTGTAAGCTCTAGCCTCTAGGAGTTCATATGGTAAAAAATAGCACATTATTTAATCATTTAAGTTTAATTAATCAACAGCAATTTGTATAATCCTAGTCAAGTCATTTTTCCTTTTTCATAATCCAAGTTGTCTAGTAAATGCAATTTGTCTCAATCACGACAATATGCTTACCAAGCATCATGTTCGATGGACACTCCGATCCCGACTACCCCAGCCCCCTCATGGGCCTGCCATAGGCAGGATGTTGGCATTACCCAACAATCCCCCTCCTAACACCTGCCTCATGCAGCATATTGCTCGTGGGAATCGAACTCATGACCTTGGCTCTGATACCACTTGTTAGGATCAAACGATTACTATTATGCCAAAAGCTATAGCTGATAGCAAAGACGCAACTTTATTTCTTAACCAAATCCACCAAACAAGCATTATGTTCGATCATAACTCCGAGTCGGGCTACCCCAACCCCCTCATGGGCCTTGCCATAGGCAAGATGTTGGCATTATCCAATAACAATTGAATTAAAAAATACCGCGTAGTCTTCCATATTAGCCAACAGATAATTAACATAAAATAATTGAATAAAATTTAAAGTATTGCAATAAGTTGAAAAGATGGTAAAAAACTAAAAGTCTTCCTTCGAACCATCTTAAAGTTGACTCTTGAGGAGGAAATATCCATCAATTTCTTGGCGGTGAAGCTTTTTAATTTATTACTTTAAAAAAAAATCATACAAGTTTGTGTTACATGATATATTAAAAATATAAATCAAAAGGGATAGAGATGAAATATTAGGAGATATAAGTTGACTTGGGATTAACTAATCAATTAAGTAAACATCACAGTTAATTACAACATCAGTTGTCATCAAGTCAATATACTATATTTCTGGGTTGGTAAACTAAAAATATATACATTCCAAGATAAATTCCATGTACTTAACACAAGAACTTGGATTTATATATATTGTATTTTCTGTAATTAATCTCTCAAAAGACAGATTTATAAAATAAGGAAGTGGGTGGTGATTGACTTTATTTTCTATATTTTTCTAAAGATTCATACTTCTAAATAGAAAAATGCTAATTTCTCGTATTTGTTTGCTGCCAATATTGCGTACTTCCACGCCAATAAATATAATTAGCGTATTTAATTTTGTGATACTTCGATTTTAATTTTAAAACCTAGAAATCAGGTATATATATGTGGAAAAAAAAGAGATAATCTATAGAAAATATATGAAAGGGCAAAACAAAAAAAATGTAATTTATACATGTGCTTGATACTCACATCAAATCAGTAAGTATATCACTTTTTTTTTTCTCTTTCTCTTTTTGTTTGTTCTTCTCTAGGCGCTAGAATTTTATAGTCATATCGTAATCACAGCAAAAATAATGAGTCAAGCTAATTTTTGTGGTGAATCAGAGAATTATTTAATTTACGAAAAAAAATAGAGAGATTTAAATATACAATTATGCCATATACGACCTAGAGAGTGATAGCAAATTTGATATTTCTTATTTCATTATGGCATAAGGAGGAACACTATAATTTACAGACACGCATGGGTTCTTTCTGCACTAGGCCTTACTGTTTTATGGTGGTTCTCGAAACATGCTCATATACAGCTTCGAAAATTCCAAATTGAAGTTCACTAACTTAAATCCAGCATTTTCACATGTTTGGTCACCTTCCTCTTTTCTTTTTTTCCCTTGTTCTCTCTCTATCTCTCTTTTCATGGTGCATTTGAGGCCGTGTACCGGAAAACAGAGTATTTTATAGGAGCATAAAAAATAAATGCAAGATTAAATAGTTCCGACAAAAGAATTTAGGGGTGGCAGTAGGGTGGGTGGGTTAAATTTGAGCAGATTATAACAGGTCAAGACAATAAATGGGTCAAGACCTAACCTAACCCAACCTAAATTTACTTGGGTCAAAACGGGTTGAGTGATGGGTTATAAAGCGGGTCAAAACCCAACCAGACCCAATTTTTGCTAAGTTTTACTTATTTTATTTATTTTTTTCAATATTTTAGTACTTAATTAAATTATATTTTTCTTCATTTTAGTTATATAAAATATATCAAATTAAAAAAAAACGTTTTAAAAATATTTTGACAGGATCTCTCCCAAGTCAATTTGGGTTGAATATCAACCCAATTTTAAATGGATTGGATTGAGCTAATAACTGGACAATTAACTTCAATAGGTATAACGAGTTGGATTTAATTTTACCACCCCAAAATAAAATCATACTTCCAATTGTGAAAATCAACTTTCAATCTTAGACATTTCCAACAAGTGTGCGGAAAAACAATGCTCTTCTCATATGGTGAACATCTAAATAGATTTCTAGAAGGCACTCATTAAGTTCCCGCACTGCAGCCAATAAAAAGCAAAAGCTGTTGAATGTGAATTGCCAACAGGAAAAGCAGCAGCAATGTTGAATGTAAATTGTCAACATTTGTGGGTCTGCTGCTTTCCCACAATGTTACCTTCTTTTGTTTCTTGGCTATAAATAGTCATTGTTTTACAGAATATAGAAATAAATTTGATAGATAAAATTTTCCCCTTATTTCTCTCTCCTTCTCAGTTTTAAGCTTTTGATTCCCCTTACATATATTCTAGTTAATTCTAGATTTATTTTATAACACGTTATCAGCACGAAGCTCTGCCCATTTCAAGCCATTGTAAACAGGTAAAAAGAGGTAAGAATTTAATTTATCAAAATGTCTAACATTTCAAAAGTTGAATTTACTGTACTTAATATTTCTGGATCTAATTATTCATCATCGGCACTAGATGCTGAACTGCATTTAGAATCAATGGGTCTGGCAGACACCATTAAAGATGAAAATAAGGCATCCAGTCAAAACCGTGCCAAAGCTTTAATTTTTCTCCGCCACCATCTTGACGAGGGACTAAAATTACAATATTTGACAATAAAAGATCCCCTGAAATTGTGGAAGAATCTAAAAGATAGATACGACCACCTGAAGTTGGTCGTCCTTCCACAAGCGCGTCATGATTGATTAAATTTAAGATTATTAGATTTTAAAAATATAACTGAATATAATTCAGCAATGTTTAGAATTATATCACAGTTAAATTTATGCGGAGAAGAAATAACTGAAACTGACAAGCTTGAAAAAACATACTCCACATTTCCACCCGCGAATATGCTCCTGCAGCAGCAATATCGCAGTATGGGTTTTACAAAATATTCTGAATTACTTTCACACCTTCTTATTGCTGAAAGGCATAATGAATTATTGATGAAAAATCATGATAGTCGGCCCGTTGGTTCTTCGCCACTCCCTGAAGTGAATCAGGCGAATTATAACCAATGAGAAAGAAATTATGGCCCCAGAAGTGGTCGTGGCCGTGGCCGAGGTCAAAGAAGAAATCATGATAGTCGTCTCGCACCGAAGCACGACCAGCAATCTAAAAAGAAGGAAGAAAAGCCAGAAGCTTTTCCAAAGAAAAATTCAGAAAGTATATGTCACAGATGTGGAGGCAAAGGGCACTGGTCAAGGACATGCCGGTCATCTAAACGTCTTGTTCAACTATATCATGCATCATTAAAAAAGCCGAAAATCCAGAGACAAATTTTTTGTCTGAAAATAATATGGAATATATGTATCTGGATGTAGCGGACTACTTAAATTTTCCAGAAGAAAATTTAAATATTAATGAAAATGTGAACGATGATGAGCATGATAATATATAAAATAATTTTCTTTATTTATATGTACGCTTATGTTATTATATCCCGTGAAAAATAATAATAATAATAATAATAATAATAATAATTTGTATCTTGTCTTCTTTATTCTTATATATTTAGCTTATGCAAGGCTTTTCATTAAATACACATGAGGTCCAAATAAATATTTACTTTATTATTTCTCTCTTTGAAGAATGGATATGCCTCAAATTTTGTTTGGATCAATAATCAATCGCGAAGATATTTGTGTTATTGACAGTGGAACGACTCATGCAATTTTTAAAGACAAGAAATATTTTTCTTCTTTACTTAAAAGAAAGGCAAATGTTACTACAATATCTGGTAGTGCAAAAATAATTGAAGGCTCCGGAAAAGCTACTATTTTTCTGCCTAAGGGTACAAAAATCGTTATAGAAGATGCATTGTTCTCTTCTAAATTCCCAAGAAATCTGCTAAGTTTTAAAGATATCCGCAGAAATGGATATCATGTTGAGACACTAAATGAAATGAATATTGAATACCTTGGTATAACCAAGAGTGTCTCAGGCCAGAAATATATTTTAGAAAATTACCAACTTTATCGTCTGGCATATATTATGCAGAAATTAGTGCAACTGAAGCACATTCGATCGTAAACCAGAAGTTTACTGATCCAAAAACTTTTGTGCTATGGCATGATCGAGTAGGTCATCCTGGATCAATAATGATGAGACGAATTCTTGAAAATTCAATTGGTCATCCATTAAAAAACCTGAAGATTCTTATGAATGATGAATTTTCATGTGCTGCTTGTCATCAAGGCAAATTAATTGCCAGACCATCGACCTTGAAGGTTGGCATTGAATCCCCAAAATTTTTGGAACGTATACATGGGGACATATGTGGACCTATTCACCCACCTAGTGGAGTGTTTAGATATTTTATGGTCCTAATAGATGCATCATCAAGATGGTCTCACGTGTGCCTTTTATCATCCCGCAACCTGGCGTTTGCGAGGCTACTGGCACAAATAATAAGATTAAGGGCGCAATTTCCAGATTATCCAATTAAATCCATTCGTCTGGATAATGCTGGAGAATTTACATCCCAAGCTTTTGATGATTATTGCATATCAATTGGGATAAAAATTGAACATCCGGTAGCTCATGTTCATACTCAAAATGGCCTTGCAGAGTCATTTATTAAGCGCCTGCAATTGATAGCTAGACCACTGCTCATGAAATCAAAATTACCCATTGACGTGTGGGGTCATGCTATCTTACATGCAGCAGCACTTGTACGTCTCAGACTGACTAATTATCATAAATATTCTCCATCACAATTGGTATTTGGTCATGGACCAAATATAGCTCATCTACGAATTTTTGGTTGTGCGGTATACGTGCCTGTAGCACCACCACAACGCACTAAGATGGGCCCTCAACGGAGGTTAGGTATATATGTTGGGTTCGACTCACCCTCCATAATTCGCTACCTCGAACCGTTGACAGGAGATTTATTTACTGCCAGATTTGCAGATTGTCAATTTGATGAAACAATTTTCCCGCAATTAGGGGGAGAGAAAAAAGAACCCCAGAGAGAAATTGGAGAAATTGCGTGGAAAGTTTCATCACTATCTCATTTTGATCCACGAACACGCACATGTGAACAGGAGGTCCAGAAGATCATCCATTTGCAGACAATAGCAAATCAAATGCCAGATGCATTTACTGATTTAAAACGGATAACTAAATCACATATCCCTGCAGTGAATGTGCCTATCCGGATCGAAGTCCCAAAGGGACCATCTGCTAGTATCACAGCTTCTGAATCCCAAACACGCCTGAAGCGTGGTAGACCAGTGGGTTCAAAGGATAAAAATCCTAGAAAGAGAAGCATAAGAAATGATAAAAATGATACTACAAAAGGACTTCCTGAAGAAGATCTAGACTTGAGAAATCCTGATATTCTTGAAGAAATCAGTGAACCCGAGACTCAAGTGAATAAAGAACTTCCAATAAGTTCTATTGATGATGAGATAAGTTTAGATCGATCAAAAATTACAGTGGATAATGTTTTTGCATATAATGTTGCACTTAGCCTCATGCAAGACAGTGAAAGTATTGAGCCTAAATCTGTCAAAGAATGTCGACACAGAGATGATTGGCCAAAATGGAGAAAAGTTATTCAATCTGAATTGAATTCACTCTCTAATCGTGAGGTATTTGGACCTGTAGTCCAAACCCCTGACGGTGTAAGACCAGTTGGCTATAAATGGGTTTTTGTGCGAAAGCGAAATGAGAGAAATGATATTGTAAGATACAAGGCACGCCTTGTTGCATAAGGATTCTCTCAGAAGCCCGGTGTCAACTATGAGGAAACATATTCACCTGTTATGGATGGAATAACCTTTCGATATCTCATCAGTTTAGCTGTACATGAAAATCTTGAAATACATCTAATGGATGTAGTTACAGCTTACCTCTATGGTTCACTTGACAGTGAAATTTACATGAAAATCCCAGAAGGATTCAAATTGCCCGAAGCATATACTAAGTCTCCGGAAATGTTCTCAGTCAAATTACAAAGATCATTATATGGTCTGAAACAATCAGGGCGTATGTGGTATAATCGCCTTAGTGAGTACTTGATAAATAAAGGATATATAAATAATGCCATTTGTCCATGTGTTTTCATTAAGAAAACAGGATCGGAGTTTGTAATACTCGTTGTTTATGTTGATGATATAAATCTCATTGGAACTCCTGAAGAGGTCCAAAAAGCAATTGAATATTTAAAGAAAGAATTTGAGATGAAAGATCTTGGAAGGACAAAACTTTGTCTGGGTCTACAAATTGAACATTTAGCAGACGGGATCTTTGTTCATCAATCTGCCTATACTGAGAAAATCTTGAAGCGATTCTATATAGACAAAGCACATCCGTTAAGTACTCCAATAGTTGTTAGATCACTTGAAGTGAATAAAGATCCATTTCGTCCTCCAGAAGAGGATGAAGAACTTCTTGGTCCAGAAGTACCATACCTCAGTGCTATTGGTGCACTCATGTATCTTGCTAACTCAACCAGACCTGATATAACATTTTCTGTTAATCTGCTAGCAAGGTATAGTTCTTCCCCAACGCGAAGGCACTGGAACGGTATCAAACATATTTTGCGATACCTGAAAGGTACAGTTGATATGGGTTTGTTTTATACTAACAAAAGCTGTGCAGACCTTGTTGGTTATGCAGATGCAGGTTATTTATCAGATCCACATAAAGCCCGATCTCAAACAGGCTACCTGTTTGCATATGGAGGAACTGCTATATCATGGCGATCTACAAAGCAGTCAGTTGTCGCTACTTCTTCAAATCATGCTGAAATAATTGCAATTCATGAAGCAAGTAGAGAATGTGTGTGGTTGAGATCAATGATACATTTCATCGAAGAAAAATTTGGACTGAAAAAGGATGTCATAGTACCCACGGTCATATTTGAAGACAATGATGCGTGCATAGCTCAATTAAAAGGTGGCTTCATAAAAGGAGACAGAACGAAACACATTTCACCGAAATTATTCTTCACACATGATCTTCAGAAGAAAGGTGATATTGATGTACAACAAATTCGTTCGAGTGACAATCTTGCAGATTTATTCACTAAGGCATTGCCAACGTCAACATTTGAAAAACTAAGACATAAGATTGGAATGCACCGTCTCCAAAATATCAAATGAAGTCTTCATCAGGGGGAGTAAAATACGCGCTGTACTCTTTTTTTCCTTAACCAAGGTTTTATCCCACTGGGTTTTCCTGGTAAGGTTTTTAATGAGGCAGCTAATGATGCGTATTAAGATCACCTAGAACTTTTCTTTTACTTGGACAATTCAGGGGGAGTGTTGAATGTGAATTGCCAACAGGAAAAGCAGCAGCAATGTTGAATGTAAATTGTCAACATTTGTGGGTCTGCTGCTTTCCCACAATGTTGCCTTCTTCTGTTTCTTGGCTATAAATAGCCATTGTTTTACAGAATATAGAAATAAATTTGATAGATAAAATTTTCCCCTTATTTCTCTCTCCTTCTCAGTTTTAAGCTTTTGATTCCCCTTACATATATTCTAGTTAATTCTAGATTTATTTTGTAACAAAAGCAAGTTTGTCCTAAATATTGCTGTTAACCAACAGTCATAGATTATACTGAATCACATTTTAGCACAGAATATAAATGTAACCGAAAATCTCCGAGACCCAGCAACGCAAGGTTTAAAACTTGGAGGATGATGGATTGGCCTCTGTACCTTTCCCCACTTAAAGCTTTCGTCTGTGGCTAGATTCAAAGCCATCTTTTTTAATAAGGTAAGAAGAGGTACCAACTCACAAGAAAACCAAAACAGAAGCTACATTCCCAAAAACTGAACATCAAAATGCTGGGACACACTATCAATATAACTACTCCCACACCAAAAGCCCAAGCTTTGTAAATATTTGTTCTTTTTTTGTTTGTTGCCAAGCCTAACATTTATGTTTTATTTACAATCATAGAAAATATACATGATTATACAATATAACTTGTCAAAAATCATATTAAGTATACACTGTGAGCTATACCATTGTGATACACTCAAAAATTGAATATATAACTTTACTATCATGAAATATACACCGACTATACATGCATATACAACGAATGACTATTTTTAGTTAGTATTTTGACCGAATGACCATGTACTATTATAATTATCCCTATTAAAATGCACACTAAAAAAAAAGAGGAGTTAAAAAAAATTAAGAAGAACAACGAAAGAAAATGTCAATAGAAAAAGTACTATGTTTAGAAATATAAAGGAAGAAAAAAATTTAAACATAAATAAAGGGGAAAACAAGTATATTGATTATTTTGTGGAATAAGATTGAGAGTTTTCTTTTAAGTATGATATTTAGAGCGCACATCAAATTAAATAGGATTATTTCTACTTAACTAAGCAATAATTAAAATGTTCACAATTTATTGACAAACCTAACCACAAATAAATTATACCTGAATGCTGAAGTAATAAAGATTTGAAAGACTTTGAATCGAGCTTTACTAATTGGTTGATCAAAGAATTATATATATTATTATGTGCAAATATTATAAATAGAACATAAAATCTGTGGAAAGTAGAACCACTTGTGAAGATATATAAAGATTGATAATTTTTTGAAAGATATCAATATTTCATACATTTCTCGAACATGAAATGTATTTATTCATAATCTTAGCTATAATAACACGTCTGAACATTTAAAACAAAATATATTAGGGCGGGACTTAATAGTAAACATAAATGAGATGAATTTGAAATAAGAAGGATGGTGTAGGTCAAAGCAGTAACCAGCAAAAGGAGGAGTATTTCTTGCTAACGTGTTGGCATGGAAGAGATTTGATTATGGTCTTAGTTTTCAAATTGAAGGTGTGTAGATGACGATCAGCATCCTGAGTAAAGTAGATGGATTCTTTTTGGAGATTGGTGTCTCGTGTGGAACAACTCATGCCACCGTAACCACCTAGGAAAATTGTTGTTTCCCCAATGCTTTCCACCTCCACCCATGATTTTTCTACCAAATCTAATCGAAACACTTGAAAAACATATACCTCATTCCATCCCTTACCAAAATATCTCTTCCAAACATGAAACAATTCATTCTCATCATTGGACTGTATGAGGTATCGCGCATAACTTGGCATGTCTAACAACTCTGTATTGACATAAATCGGTTTTTTAATCAATAGTTGTTGAATTTCGACTACTCCTGATATATCTGATATTACTATAATTGACATTTGAAACGTTAATCCATAGATTTTCCCCTTGAAAACGGCAAGGAATGCACGTCGTCATCTTCATTAAGTTGGAGATCTTGTTTATGATATTCTAGATTATAACCTGGCTTGCAAAAATAGAGCATAGGTTTGTCCTTACGTAATACCGGTTCTCTGATATGCTGTAAAAAGTTTGCTTTTGCATCTTTTGTCCATGTAAAATAACAAGCCAAGGGTGTGGTTGTGCAGAAAAAGGAGGACCACCATATTCCTTCTTCTTCTCTTCTTTCAACCTCATCATCTCTTACTCTTTTCTGGAAAAACAATTGATCTTATAATTTGTGTTTATACGAATCATCAATTTAAATAGTAAAACAAGTTAAGGAGTCATACTTAAAATAGAATAAGTAATTTTAAAGTTGTAGTAATTGTTTTCCTTTCTTGTAAATAATTAGAATTTCCATAAACCCAATTCTAGTTTAAGGTAACAAGTCCTTTCCCAATTCTAGTCAGACTTGTGTAATTTTCACACTATTTAAACTCTCGAAATAGGGCATTTTAATTAAGGGTGACAAACAAGTTTCAAAATTAAAAAAAAGTGACACAAGTTTTAATTATTAAGTGTAGGTGACAAAATTATAATTAAGAGTTAATGATGTTGGACTATTTTCAAAAAGGTCTCCAAGTTTATTTTTATACACTTTAACCCACAAAAAAAAATACCCTAATTCCCCCACCCCCCACCCCCACCCCAAAATCCCCAACGACCCCATCGGTTACCCTCACGTTTCCCACACTTTTTTCCCCCATTTTCATCGGTTCTTGGTTGCTTCTTCTTGTTGTTGTAGTTGTTGTTCTTCTTCTTGTTGTTGTTGTTGTTGTTACTATTTTCCCAACACAAGATTTGAGCTTCAAATTTGGGTGAAAATAAATCAATTTTTTTGGGGCATTTGTTCGGGTGGCCTTCGAAATTACTTGAAAGGTAAGCTTTAATCATTATTATGACTGATAAAAGTGTATGTGGTGCTATTTATTTGGGTTTTGTGTTTTTATTGATGTTTCCGCCATTGTTGTCATTTCTTCACTGTTGAGCCATTTTGGGGAAGACGCAGCAGCTGCTGGACTGAGTGCAGCAGCTGCTGGACTAACAAACTGGTTCTTCACTTTTTGCAGCAGTCTTAAATTAGTGTGTATTTGCTGCACGTGATGTTTCATATGATGAAGTAGTTGCTGAATTGAATACAACAATTGTTGTATTTCTGTACAGTTTTCTCATGTTGCGCTTTTAACTGTTACTTATATAGGTACCTTCAAGATCATCCATGGGAGACAAAATAGTATTAGGAGTTGATTGTCGTGGTGAATGGGTTGAGTCGAACAATCATTTTATTTGGCGTTAGAAAGGCAAAGAAATGGTCGAGACGATAGCAATGATTGTGAATCGAGATATCTCGTATGAGGATTTTGTAAATCAAATTATTTCTAGCTGTGAATTAAATTGTGAGCCGGAAGATATCGTCATCACTTATATGCATTCTTGTGGTGAAAAACAGAGAGTGACTCCTTTTAGAATAAAAAATCAAGTGAGCTTACAGATTTATTTGGAAGATGAAGGAAGACCCATTCTACGGGTATACATGGTTGAAAGGGCGGTGGAGAACCGAAATTCACATCAAAATCTAGAAATTGTGAATGATGAATGCCCTGGGAATTTCCCAGCAGCTGCTGTACATTTCCCAGCAACTTGCCAACTAGCTACAACAAGTACTATCTCAATGTCTAAGATCTCTACTGATTTCACCTCAATGCATAAGATAACTAGTAATATATTACAAAACGTATCGACACAACCAAGTAATAGTCAATTTACTTAGTCACCATCACTTACATATGCAATTGCTCAATAGATTGTTTATTACTTGTGAGTAAGCGAAGTCAATGTATAAGATCACTCATGAATTTAGCATTTTATTTGAAGTCGGAGTAACAAAACTCAACATATCAATACATATGGCTGATACCATCCCCTTATAGTCATCTTACTATAGGTACTAACGAAAAATCAAAGGTCGGGTCCAGCAACTGCTGGGAATTTCTCAGCAGCTGTTGTACATTTCCCAGCAGCTGCTAAGAATTTCCCAGCAACTTGCCAACTTGCTACAACAAGTTCTAGCAAAATGTTATCCATCGAGTTATTTCTAGTGTTGAATTGGACTAAAATCGCTATATTCATCCATAAACCATGATCAAATGGACTAATTAATGGAAAAAGCCACTGAAATAAGTGTGATTTAGAACTGCGATCGTATTACTTGTGTAAGTACTATCTCAATGTCTAAGATCTCTACTGATTCCCCCTCAACGCATAAGATAACTAGTAATATATTACAAAACGTATTGATGCAACAAAGTCAATTTACTTAGTCACTATCACTTATATATGCAATTGCTCAATAGATTGTTTATTACTTGTGAATAAGCGAAGTCAATGTATAAGATCACTCATGAATTTAGCATTTTATTTGAAGTCGGAGTAACAAAACTCAACTTATCAATACATATGGCTGATACCAGTCCCTTATAGTCATCTCACTATAGGTACTAACGAAAAATCAAAGGTCGGGTCCAGCAACTGCTGGGAAATTCCCAGCAGCTGCTATACATTTCCCAGCAGCTGCTGTGAATTTCCCAGCAACTTGCCAACTTGCTACAACAAACTCTAGCAAAATATTTTCCATCGAGTTATTTCTAGTGTTGAATTGGACTAAATTTCTTATATTTATCTGTAACGATGAGCACATGGATTAACGAATGGAAAAAGCCACCGAAATAAGTGTGATTGAAATCTGCCATCGTATTGTTTGTGTAAGTACTATCTCAATGTCTAAGATCTCTACCGATTCCACCTCAACGCATAAGATAACTAATAATATATTACAAAACGTATCGACGCAACCAAGTAATAGACAATTTACTTAATCACCATCACTTACATATGCAATTGCTCAATAGATTGTTTATTACTTGTGAGTAAGCGAAGTCAATGAATAAGATCACTCATGAATTTAACATTTTATTTGAAATCAGAGTAACAAAACTCAACTTATCAATACATATGGCTGATATCATCACCCTATAGTCATCTTACTATAGATACTAACGAAAAATCAAAGGTCAGGTCCAACAACTGCTGAGAATTTCCCAGCAGCTGCTATACATTTCCAAGCAAATGCTGTACATTTCCCAGCAGCTGCTGTACATTCCCCAGCAATCACCGATTCCCAGTAATTCGTCGTTCAATATTGAATTTTTTTTTGTTTGGACTAAGTGGTGTTGATGTTTTTAAGCTATTGGCATTGTTCGGTGATTTAGTGATTTTGTTTGAATTTGTTATAGCAAGTTGGTTACTTGCTAGACTAGTTGCCGCAATTGCTGTAAAATATCACAACAAGTTATTAAGTTGTTGGATTATTCATAGCAATTGCTGGGACAAATCCCAGCATTTGCTGTAAAACGCATAGCAAATGCTGAACATGTGTTGGTACGCGACGCGGACACGTCGTGGAGGGTCACTATTTTCGTGCCCAAAATTTTTGTAATTTTCGCTATGAGCCCCGAAAAATTTACCCGAACGCCTACACATCCTTCAAAACATTAAGACATGTTGGTTCACCAAAAAAAACTATCAAAAAAACTCTCGGGTCAAACGAAAACGATGAAACATTTACTCAACTGAAAACATACTGGTACGCGACTCCTCCGCGACGCGGACACGTCGCGGAGGGTCATTGTTTTCGTGCCAAAAGTTTTTGGGATTTTTCGCCAAGGGCCTCGAAAAATTCACCGAACACCTACACATCCTTCAAAACATTTAGACATGTTGATTCACCAAAAAAAACTCTCAAAAAAACACCCGGGTCGAACGAAAACGACGCAACATTTTCTCAATGAAAAAGTGCAGGTACGCGACGCCTTCATGACGCGGACACGCCGCGGAGGGTCATTGTTTTCGTGCCCAAATTTTATGGGATGTTTTGCCACGGGCCCCGAAAAATTCACCGAACACCTACACATCCTTCAAAACATTAAGACATGTTAGTTCACAAAAAAAACTCTCAAAAAAACTCCGGGGTCGAACGAAAACGATGCAACATTTTCTCAATGAAAAAGTGCTGGTACGCGACGTGGACACGTCGCGGACACATCGCGGAGGGTCACTATTTTTGTGCCCAAATTTTTTGGGATTTTTCGGTACGGGCCCCGAAAATTTCACTGAACACCTACACATCCTTCAAAACATTAAGACATGTTGGTTCATCAAAAAAAAACTCTCAAAAAAACTCCAGGGTTGAACGAAAATGACGCAACATTTTCTCCACTGAAAACGTGCTGGTACGCGACGCAAACATGTCGCGGAGGGTCACTGTTATTTTTTTTTTAAAATTTAAAAAATCTTAGCTACGAGCCCCAAAAATTCACTGAAGAATGCACGATGCTTCAAAATAGTAATATATGTTAGTTCAACCAAACAAATGACAAAAACAAATCGCGAATTTGGAAAAAAAATGATGATGCATTTTTCGACCCAAAACAGTTCATTAAGTGTTTCCGCGCCGTGGACGTGTCGCGGAGTGTTCGAAATGTCGCGGCTGGAATTTTTTTTTTAATTTTTTTTAAAAAAAAATTATAAGTTTTTTTGTAACAAATGGGTTCCAAAAGTTTTTAAAATATACACTTTAACCCATCAATAACTTAATCTCACTTAATTATTAATTAATGACAAGTTTGACCGGTCAAGGTCAAACTTGTCACCAATTCTAATTTTAAAACTTAATTGTTACCCCCTTCTCAATTTTCACAACCTAGTCATACTTTGAAACCTAATCTCTCTGCCTTCTCTCTCTGAAAAATAAATAAGAAACAGCACGGCAGAAGATCTAAACAAACGATTAAAAATAAACAAGAAAACGAGAAAGGGAGATGCTCTAGATCTAAACAAATGATAAGAAAGTTTCATGCACGGTATGTTGTTCATTCTTTCTTTTAGATCTAAAATCTTATAAATTTTTGTCTTGTTGATGTTAAAGTTTCGCTTAGCAATTGGGAATACATGTTAATTGGAAAAACTAAAAAACACACAGAAAGAAACACAAGATCTTATTTTTTAAAAAGACATCTTCCTTCTTTGTTTTTAGATCTTCATTTTTGTGTATGTAAAAGTTTCGATTGGTTGAAATAATTTGAAAAACAACACAAGAAACACAAGATCTATATTAGAAGTATAATACTTTCTCTTTTTTATATTCTGAATTTTGTATTTTTTGGGTGTTTTTTATGTTAAAGTTTTGATTGTACTTGTTATTACAATTGAAATAATATAAAAAACAACACAAGAAACACAAGATTTGTATTGAAAGTATAATACTTCTTTGTTTTAGATCTCAAATGTTGTAGCTTTCTTTGTCTTTTTTATGTTAAAGGTTGGATTTTATTTGTTATTAGAGTTGAAACAATTGGAAAACAACACAAGAAACACATAATCTATATTAATAGTTTAATATTTCTTTCTTTGTTTTAGATCATAAATTTTGTAGTTTTGTGTCTTTTTATGTTAAAGTCTCGATTTTTAGTTATGAATACATGTGAAATAATTAAAAAACAACACACGAAAAGAAATACAAGATTAATTATATAGGTTAATTACTTCTCATTTTTTTTCAAATTTATTACAGTTTTTTGTTCTACATTTAAATCTTGTAATTTTTCTGTCTTTTTTATGTTAAAGTTCTGATTAATTTGTAAATCAGCGCAAGAAACACAAAATATATGTTAAAACTTAGTTGCTTCATTTATTTCAATCTCCCATCTATTCCTTCTTTGTGTTTGAACTATATGTTCTTTACTTAAATCATGTAATTTTGTATTCCTCTGTTTAAATTATTGTGTTTTTGTTTTTATTTTCTTCTAAAGTTTATATCGGTCGTTTCTTCACCATGTAATGAATGCTACATATATGTATGCCAAATCTAAAGCTGTACTATTTATCATATATATGCTTATATAATCAGAAGTCAATTGCAATATATAGAAGAATTAGCAATACACTTGTATAATCGTCAAGTGAAGTCAATTGCAATATTTATTATAATTATAATTATAATATCTATTAAAAGGAGAAATCAATCAGTAAAAAACTGCCTAATGCAGTATATTAATTTATTAAATTAGAGCAGTGGATTTGGTTAAAGTTGCATCTATGGTGGATGGATAGACTTATTTCAGTGGACCCTCAGCACATGAAAACATATTAAAAAGGAACAATTACTATAACAAAATTTTAAAATAAGCTAATTACAAGGGGCAGTAGATATTATCGGAAATGTAAGGAACAAGAACTTGTAATAGTAATACTACGACTACTCTTATTTAACTATAGATCTCTTTTCTAAGGTGTGGTTACTGATTGTATGTAAGCAGCATAAGAGACTCTACTAAGTGCATCATTGTACCCAAACTTGGGTACAACATTTTTGCACAATATCTTAGTCCTACCATTATTTGTCTTCTTATAATCTAAAACCAGCCTCCCATACATCCACACTAGGATTGAGGACAATTCCACCTTGTCTTGAATATCTTTCTTTTTGTTTCTCTCTTAATATACCCACAAATATCTTCTCAACATTCCTTTTTTCGTCAGCTTTCTTAATGTCCAGTTATATAAGTCTATAGAATGGAAGTTTTACCAAAGAACAGAGTTTAATCTCTTCAAAATATTGTTTAGTCTATTTCTGATCCTCCAAGAGTCCTTGTTGAAAGATCCCGGACAAAATGCTATATAATGCACACTGAAAAGAAACAATCACAAGGGACAATAGGTATTATAAAAAATGGAAGGAACAATATCATAGCTTGCTGGACTAGTTGCCGCAATTGCTGTAAAATATCACAACAAGTTATTAAGTTGTTGGATTATTCACAGCAAATGCTGGGATTATCACAGCAATTGCTGGGACAAATCTTAGCATTTGCTGTAAAACGCCTAGCAAATGCTGAACATGTGCTAGTACGCGACGCCTCCGCGACGCTGACACATCGCGGAGGGCCACTATTTTCGTGCCCAAAATTTTTGGGATTTTTGCTACGAGCCCCGAAAAATTCACCGAACGCCTACACATCCTTCAAAACATTAAGACATGTTGGTTCACCAAAAAAAACTATCAAAAATACTCTCGGGTCGAAAGAAAACGACGAAACATTTACTCAACTGAAAACATGCTGATACGCGACGCGGACACGTCGTGGAGGGTCATTGTTTTCATGCCTAAATTTTTTAGGATTTTTCGCCACGGGCCCCGAAAAATTCACCGAACACCTACACATCCTTCAAAACATTAAGACATGTTGGTTCACAAAAAAAAACACTCAAAAAAACTCTCGAGTGGAACGAAAACGATGCAACATTTTCTCCACTGAAAACGTGCTGGTACGAGACGTGGACATGTCGCGGAGGGTCACTGTTATTTTTAAAAATTTTAAGCTACGGACCCCAAAAAATTCACTGAAGAATGCACTACGCTTCAAAACAGTAATATATGTTAGTTCAACCCAACAAATGACAAAAATAAATCATGGATTTGGAAAAAAAATGGTGATGCATTTTTCGACCCAGAACAGTCCATTAAGTGTTTCCGCGCGACACGTCCGCGACGCGGACGTGTCGCGGAGTGTCCGAAATGTCGCGGATGGAATTTTTAAAAATTTTTATTTTTTTATTTTTTAAAAAAAAATTATAAGTTTTTTTTGTAACAAATGTGTTCCAAAAGTTTTTAAAATATACATTTTAACCCATCATTAACTTAATCCCACTTAATTATTAATTAATGACAAGTTTGACCGTAAAACTTAATTGTTACCCTATTCTCAATTTTCACAAGCAAGTTGTGTTGTGAGCACTCAACTCTGAGATGGAGAGATTGTTCTTCCATGTCATCTGACAATGAGAATATCTTACGCCGGCGTCTGATTTGGCTTTGGCCTTTTTCCCTGTGAAGTCTCCTTTGTTGATTTTTTAACTTTTTTTTGGGGATTCTTCATCTTTTTTCCACCACGTGCCATATTCTTAAATTAAACACAAATCTAGAAATTAGTAAAAATTCTGCTGTGATAATTCATAATAGTACCAACCCTAAAATCAAGATTTGGTACATTTGAAACCCAAAAATTTTGTACCAACCCTAAAATCAAGATTTGGTACATTTGAAACCCAAAATATTTGTAAAAATCACGAAAATCACCCTAAAAATGTTAGGTGTGGAGTTGAGATTCTCATGTTATACGTAAGTGGTTTGAATAAATTGATGCAGAGGTTTATGCTACGTTTTAAACCCAAAAAAATGTGTAAAAATTCTGTGAAAATCTTAGATCAGAAAAATACAAAATACTTGATAATCGATGCTCATTTTATAATACTGAACATTTACCATTTTAAATCCAAAAGTATGTAAAAAAAATCGTGCGAAAATCATAGATTAGGAAAATGTTGCAAACTACTTAATAATCAATCAAAATTAGGAATACAAATCACGGATTTGGAAAAAAAACGATGATGCATTTTTCCACCCAGAACAGTCCATTAAGTGTTTCCGCGCGACAGCGGAGTGTCCGAAATGTCGCAACTGGAATTTTTTTTAAAAAAAAAAAAATTATAAGTTTTTTTGTAACAAATGGGTTCCAAAAGTTTTAAAATATACACTTTAACCCATCATTAACTTCATCCCACTTAATTATTAATTAATGACAAGTTTGACTGGTCAAGGTCAAACTTGTCACCAATTCTAATTTTAAAACTTAATTGTTACCCCCTTCTCAATTTTCACAACCTAGTTATACTTTGAAACCTAATCTCTCTGCCTTCTCTCTCTGAAAAATAAATAAGAAACAGAACGGCAGAAGATCTAAACAAACGATTGAAAAATAAACAAGAAAACGAGAAAGGGAGATGCTCTAGATCTAAACAAATGATAAGAAAGTTCCATGCACGGTATGTTGTTCATTCTTTCTTTTAGATCTAAAATCTTATAAATTTTTGTCTTGTTGATGTTAAAGTTTCGATTAGCAATTGGGAATACATGTTAATTGGAAAAACTAAAAAACACACAGAAAGAAACACAAGATCTTATTTTTTAAAAAGATATCTTCCTTCTTTGTTTTTAGATCTTCATTTTTGTGTATGTAAAAGTTTCGATTGGTTGAAATAACTTGAAAAACAACACAGGAAACACAAGATCTATATTAGAAGTTTAATACTTTCTCTTTTTTATATTCTGAATTTTGTATTTTTTGTGTGTTTTTTATGTTAAAGTTTTGATTGTACTTGTTATTACAATTGAAATAATATAAAAAACAACACAAGAAAAACAAGATTTGTATTGAAAGTGTAATACTTCTTTGTTTTAGATCTCAAATGTTGTAGCTTTCTTTGTCTTTTTTATGTTAAAGGTTGGATTTTATTTGTTATTAGAGTTGAAACAATTGGAAAACAACATAAGAAACACATAATCTATATTAATAGTTTAATATTTCGATCTTTGTTTTAGATCATAAATTTTGTAATTTTGTGTCTTTTTATGTTAAAGTCTCGATTTTTAGTTATGAATACATGTGAAATAATTAAAAAATAACACACGAAAAGAAATACAAGATTAATTATATAGGTTAATTACTTCTCATTTTTTTTCAAATTTATTACAGTTTTTTGTTCTACATTTAAATCTTGTAATTTTTCTGTCTTTTTTATGTTAAAGTTCTGATTAATTTGTAAATCAGCGCAAGAAACACAAAATATATGTTAAAACTTAGTTGCTTCATTTATTTCAATCTCCCATATATTCCTTCTTTGTGTTTGAACTATATGTTTTTTACTTAAATCATGTAATTTTGTATTTCTCTGTTTAAATTATTGTGTTTTTGTTTTTATTTTCTTCTAAAGTTTATATCGGTCTTTTCTTCACCATGTAATGAATGCTACATATATGTACGCCAAATCTAAAGCTGTACTATTTATCATATATATGCTTATATAATCAGAAGCCAATTGCAATATATAGAAGAATTAGCAATACACTTGTATAATCGGCAAGTGAAGTCAATTGCAATATTTATTATAATTATAATTATAATATCTATTAAAAGGAGAAATCAATCAGTAAAAAACTGCCTAATGCAGTATATTAATTTATTAAATTAGAGCATGGATTTGGTGAAAGTTGCATCTATGGTGGATGGATAGACTTATTTCAGTGGACCCTCAACACATGAAAACATATTAAAAAGGAACAATTACTATAACAAAATTTTAAAATAAGCTAATTACAATGGGCAGTAGATATTATCGGAAATGTAAAGAACAAGAACTTTTAATAGTAATACTACGACTACTCTTATTTAACTATAGATCTCCTGTCTAAGGTATGGTTACTGATTGTATGTAAGCAGCATAAGAGACTCAACTAAGTGCATCATTGTACCCTAACTTGGGTACAACATTTTTGCATAATATCTTAGTCCTACCATTATTTGTCTTGATATAATCTAAAACCAACCTCCCATACATCCACACTAGGATTGAGGACAATTTCACCTTGTCTTGAATATCTTTCTTTTTGTTTCTCTCTTAATATACCCACAAATATCTTCTCAACATTCCTTATTTCATCAGCTTTCTTAATGTCCAGTTATATAAGTCTATAGAATGGAAGCCTTACCAAAGAACATAGTTTAATCTCTTCAAAATATTGTCTAGTCTAATTCTGATCCTCCAAGAGTCCTTGTTGAAGATCCCAAACAAAATGCTATATAATGCACACTGAAAAGAATCAATCACAAGGGACAATAGGTATCATAAAAAATGGAAGGAACAATATCACAACTTGCTGGACTAGTTGTCGCAATTGCTGTAAAATATCACAGCAAGTTATTAAGTTGTTGGATTATTCACAGCAATTGCTGGGACAAATCCCAGCATTTGCTGTAAAACGCATAGCAAATGCTGAACATGTGCTGGTATGCGACGCCTCCGCGACGCGGATACGTCGCGGAGGGTCACTGTTTTCGTGCCCAAAATTTTTGGGATTTTCTCTACGAGCCCCGAAAAATTCACCGAACGCCTACACATCCTTCAAAATATTATGACATGTTGGTTCACCAAAAAAAAAATCAAAAAAACTCTCAGGTCGAACGAAAACAACGAAACATTTACTCAACTGAAAACATGCTGGTACGCGACTCCTCCGCGACGCGGACACGTCGCGGAGGGTCATTGTTTTCTTGCCCAAATTTTTTGGGATTTTTCGTCACGGGCCCCAAAAAATTCACCGAACACCTACACATACTTCAAAACATTAAGACATGTTGGTTCACCAAAAAAAACTCTCAAAAAAACTCCCGGGTCGAATGAAAACGACGCAACATTTTCTCACTGAAAAAGTGCAGGTACACTATGCTTCCGCGACGCGGACACGTCGCGGAGGTCACTGTTTTCGTGCCCAAATTCTTTGGAATTTTTCGTACGGGCCCCGAAAAATTCACCGAACACCTACACATCCTTCAAAACATTAAGACATGTTGGTTCACCAAAAAAAAAACACTCAAAAAAACTCCTGGGTCGAATGAAAATAACGCAACATTTTCTCCACTGAAAACATGCTGGTACGCGACGTGGACATGTCGCGGAGGGTCACTGTTATTTTTAAAAAAATTTAGCTACGGGCTCCAAAAAATTCACCGAAGAATGCACTACGCTTCAAAACAGTAATATATGTTAGTTCAACCCAACAAATGACAAAAACAAATCACGAATTTGGAAAAAAAATGATGATGCATTTTTCGACCCAGAACAGTCCATTAAGTGTTTCCGCGTGACACGTCCGCGACGCGGATGTGTCGCGGAGTGTCCGAAATGTCGCGGCTGGAATTTTTTTTTTATTTTTTTTTAAAAAAAAAATTATAAGTTTTTTTTTGTAACAAATGGGTCCAAAAGTTTTTAAAATATACATTTTAACCCATCATTAACTTAATCCCACTTAATTATTAATTAATGACAAGTTTGACCAGTCAAGGTCAAACTTGTCACCAATTCTAATTTTAAAACTTAATTGTTACCCTCTTCTCAATTTTCACAAGCAAGTTGTGTTGTGAGCACTCAACTCTGAGATGGAGAGATTGTTCTTCCATGTCATCTGACAATGAGAATATCTTACGCCGGCGTCTGATTTGGCTTTGGCCTTTTTCTCTGTGAAGTCTCCTTTGTTGATGTTTTTTAACTTTTTTTTTGGGGAATTCTTCATCTGTTTTCCACCACGTGCCATATTCTTAAATTAAACACAAATCTAGAAATTAGTAAAAATTCTGCTGTGATAATTCATAATAGTACCAACCCTAAAATCAAGATTTGGTACATTTGAAACCCAAAAATTTTGTACCAACCCTAAAATCAAGATTTGGTACATTTAAAACCCAAAAAATTTGTAAAAATCACGAAAATCACCCTAAAAATGTTAGGTGTGGAGTTGAGATTCTCATGTTATGCGTAAGTGGTTTGAATAAATTGATGCAGAGGTTTATGCTACGTTTTAAACCCAAAAAAATGTGTAAAAATTCTGTGAAAATCTTAGATCAGAAAAATACAAAATACTTGATAATCGATGCTCATTTTATAATACTGAACATTTACCATTTTAAATCCAAAAGTATATAAAAAAAGTCGTGCGAAAATCATAGATTAGAAAAATGTTGCAAACTACTTAATAATCAATCAAAATTAAAAAAACGTGAAACCGATTATTGAAACATACTGAAACATACAAAATGTATTAAATCATTCTTAAGAATTTGGTAAAGGCTAGGAATCAGTCATCGCTTCCGCTAGCTTGAGGAAGAAGTTAAAGAACTTTCTTTTGAAGGGCGAATGTGTACTGAGTATTTATTTGGTTTCCATTCGCGGATCAAGCCTTGGTACTGTTTTGGGCCACTTTCGGCCCAACAATAATCTACAGATTTTGCATACACAGATGCAAGCCTTGCTATTTCTTTTGGGCCACTTTTGGCCCAATAATTTATACAGTCAAAATAAATAAATAAAAAATCTGCAAAAGCTCAAATTGAAATTTAAGATGAGGAGATAGCTGTGTGAAAGTGAATATTTAACATGTCAAATCTTATCAAAATTTACATTCATAAGTGTGAATTAGTGTAAAAATTAAAATATAGCCATAACTTCTTCCTCTTTTGGGGTTCTCTCGTTGACACTAAACAAATAATTAAGAAAATTGGAGTCTTTAAGTGAAATGAACATCACGGACGGATCAACTCAAGCCTAATTAATTACTTAATTAATCAGTTTATTTAGTCACATTGTCAGTACTAAACTATAAAATTAGTTCCCAATTCGGGCGACATAGTATGTATAAGGTTGCTGAATATCGAACCTTCTTAATAAAATTAACCACTATATTTCTATTTCTATCTATTATATAGAAGAGACATGAGAAGAATGATCAATACTATTTTAGTAATTAATTTTGTTTTACGTCAAAAATAATAATTAAATAATTAATGACCAAAATGAAAAATCTAGAATAGTCTTACTTTTATTATGGCCCATGATGATATTTGGAAAAATTACACAACTACGCAATATATTTCACCATATTTTCTAATAATCCCTATCAATTTAAAAATTACAAAAATCTTTATTTCTACTTTCTCTCCAACTTGTAGATACTCTTCCTTAATTAATTCTAAATTACCTCCTAATTTTAAGTATTCTAATTAGTATCTACCTAATTTTCTTATTTTTGAGTTGTCTAATCAATTTTTTCATGATTAATATCAAATCTATTATCATTATTTTCAAACTAAACAAAAAGGGAAGAAATTGAAAAATCTCCAATTTCTTCTCCAAAACCTAGTGTCTTCCATTTTTCATCTACTTCTTCATAGCAGTCTCCGTTCGATTTCAACAATGAGTATCATTCTAAAAAAATAGGAAAATCCTTGATCAAGTATCAACTACCCAGATCAAGCACCTAAATTTAAGTATCAAGTATCTACTAGACAAAAAATATATATATAAAACTTATGTTAGGTATCAATTATCAGTAGAGTTTGATAAGCACAAACGCTCATTCTTGAAGTATCAAGTACCTAAAGCTCTGATTCCAACTATGAGTATCATTGTAAAAAACACGGATATCCTTAATCAAGTATCAACTACCCAAATCAAGCACCTAATTTTAAGTATCAAGTATCTACTAGACAAAACATATAAAACTTATGTCAGGTATCAATTATCAGTAGTTTCATAAGCACAAGTGTCCCTTCTTAAAGTATCAAGTAGCTAAAGTCAGCACTTAATTTTAATTATCAAGTATCTATTTTCAAAACATGAATCTCCATTTTCAAACTCTAAAGGTCCAATCACATCAGCATCCGGTTATGATACCTCAGCACAAACAATCGGCCCATTGATACCATAAAATATATGTGTATCAAGAACATCTAAATCAAATATATCTACGCATAATGGATACTTTCCAAACCCAAGTTTCCTTTTCTTAATCTTCATATACAACTTCACACCCATGTCGTTTCGAATAGTAATTAGATAAAAATTACCTTCGACTACGTATCTAATGATTACTCTCTTTCTTCTTTGTTTGACATCCATATGTTCATGATGTCTCTTTCAAGTCGCTGAGAAAACTTGGTTGCCATCTTTAGTTTTGCGTTTTCTTGCAAGAATTTTTCAAAGGTTTTTGAAATTTTGAAATTGTTTTCGTTCCGTATACATAGCAGCTGAAATTACTTTCAGCGACGTTATACCCTAATTAATGGGTGACTGGATTTAATTTTCAGTTCAACCCCTTTTTTAGCGTAACTGGTTGACTTATTTCCTTTTTTTTTCGACATGTATCGAACGAGTTTTAAGGTATCACCATGCCTGATAAATATGAGATTTTTAGTAATTTAGGAAATAGTTGGTATAAAAAGGAATTAACCTTATACAGTATGGGATTTGTAAAATTTTTATATGATATTTTTGTAATTATGTTAAAGTAAAGAGTTTCTAATTGGTTAACTTTCTCACAAATGAATCATAAATGCTAAGCTTGTTCGGATGTTTTAGAAATATAATGTTGAACTAATTTAAATAAAATGTGTTTGAATAGTTAATTTTTATGTTCCTAAATACTTTTAAGTAGTTAACTTTTTTGTTCCTAATTAATACTTTTAAGAATTATTGTGTAAACATATTTTTTATATTAAGTTACATAGTATGACCACTACTAAAGTTCGTATCTTTACAATTAGAATAGTCTTAAAAAATGACGTATCACTATTTTTTATTTAATTTAAAGAAAATGGCAAATTTTGTGACTGAGAGAGAAAACAATATTTGACTATCAAGAAATTAATAATTTGATGTTGTACTCATTGAAAAGTCAAAAGTTATTAAATTTTTTTAATTTTTATGTAGGATAATTTTTTAATATCAAATATGGTGAATTGTTTAACAGAGAAAATTTGATGAAAAAAAAGTTTAATATCAAATTCAGAGGAATATTAAAAAAGGGAGAGTTTCAAATATATCCAATAAACTAATTAATTTGCAATAAATATAGTCATGTTTTATTTAGAATCATAGAAAATATACATGACTATACAATATAACTTGTCAAAAAGCATAGAAAGTATAAACTGTGAGCTATACATTGAGTATACATTATGATACGCTCAAAAATTGGATATAACTTTATTATACATGAAATGTAAACTGACTATACATGTCTATACAATGAATAATCATTTTTAATAAATATTTTGACCGGATGACCATGTACCATACTTATCCCTATCAAAATACACACTAAAAAAATGAGGAGTTAAAAAAAATAAAAAAGAACAACAAAAGAATATCAATAGAAAAAGACAATGTTGAGAAATATAAAGGAAGAAAACAAATTAAAAATAAATAAAGAGGAAAACAACTTGAAAAAGCAAAACAAGTATATTGATTATTTTGTAGGATAAGATTCAGAGGTTTTTTTTTAAGTATGATATTTAGAGCTTAGTATAAGTTTTTTAATAAATTGAATTCAGAATTTAATTATGGCATGGTATTTAGAGTTTAGTATCAATCTTTTTATTAATCTAATTTAGAATTTAACATTAACATCAAAATAAATAAAATTATTTCTACTTATCTAAGACAATAATAAAATGATCACAATTTATAGACAAACCTAACCGCAAATAAATTATACTTGAGTGTTGAAGTACAAAATTGAAAGGCTTTGAATCGAACTTTACTAACTGGTTGATCAAAGAATTATATTTATTATTATAAGCAAAGCTTGTGGTGCAAATATTAAAAATAGAATATAACGACTGTGGAAAATAGAACCCCTTGTGAAGATATATAAAGCTTGATAAAAAAATTTCAAAGATATCAATATTTTATACATTTCTCGAACATGAAATGTATTTATTCATAATCTAACACACTTTTCTATTTTCTCTATACATAAAATTTCTTAAAATTCAGTTTTCTCAAGTTTAGTTATAATGACATATTTATATCGTATAAACATTTAAAACAAGTTATAAAGTAATATATTAAAGTTGTTTACTGAAAAAATATATAAAATTATATTGGGCCGTACTACGGGCTTTAAATTATCTAGTATATATATTGGATTTTAAAATGTTCTTTAGCTAGAAATCCCCCATTTCAATTGGTTGGCAATGTACATGGAGGCTAATATAAAATTTCTTAATTTTATATTTCTTTAGGTGTTTTAACTATGATTTCACGATATTACTTCTAATAAGGAGGAGGCTACGAAAGCTGTTGAAGCAGTCAGCTTTTGGACGCCATGTCTGCTTCAGCTACTTGCTTGAGCTGTCTGCTTCTCCTCCTCCTTTATTACATGCGGCCAATCAAAATATTCCGTCAACTTTGATGTGTCTGCTTCAGCTACTTAATTATATTTCTTCAGCTGCTTCTCCTCCTCCTTTATTATATGTGGCCCAATTAAAATATTCCGTCAGCTTTGACGTGCCTGCTTTAGCCACTTAATTTTATATTTCTTTAGGTGCTTCAACTATAATATTACAATATTACCTCCTAATAAGACATTTTTACCAGCACGGGCGCTTAATGTCTAGTATAATAAGAGGCAGTTAATTTATTTAAACAGACAGCAGGTCGACATGCGTGTTTGAACAGCTTGAGTGTATATTCATATTTTTTTATGGTTCTTCCGTTGTGATTCACTCAAAAATTGAATATATAACTTTACTATCATGAAATATACACCGACTATATATGCATATAGAACGACTTTTGCTGAAAATGAAAGAATCCGTTCACGACTCCTTGATTGGATACTCAGACTTGAGTGCGAAAGGATCTCTCTTCTATTCTATTATTCTATGTTTTAACACACGAGTTCGACGGAAAAGTTGTAAGCGCTTGAATGGTCTTGACAAAAGGTAATGGACCTTTAGTTTCAAGACTCAATGACTATTTTTAATTAGTATTTTTACCGAATGATCATGTACTATAATTATCCCTATTAAAATATATACTAAAAAAAAAGAGGAGTTGAAAAAAATTAAGAAGAACAACAAAAGAAAATGTCAATAGAAAAAGGACTACGTTTAGAAATATAAAGGAAGAAAAAAATTTAAACATAAATAAAGGGGAAAACAAGTATATTGATTATTTTGTGGGATAAGATTGAGAGTTTTCTTTTAAGTATGATATTTAGAGCGCACATCAAATTAAATAGGATTATTTCTACTTAACTAAGACAATAATAAAAATGATCACAATTTATCGACAAATCTAACCACAAATAAATTATACTTGAGTGCTGAAGTAATAAAGATTTGAAAGACTTTGAATCGAGCTTTACTAATTGGTTGATCAAAGAATTATATATATTATTATGTGCAAATATTATAAATAGAACATAAAATCTATGGAAAATAGAACCACTTGTGAAGATATATAAAGATTGATAATTTTTTTGAAAGATATCAATATTTTATACATTTCTCGAACATGAAATGTATTTATTCATAATCTTAGCTATAATAACTCGTATGAACATTTAAAACAAAATATATTAGGGCGGGACTTAATAGTAAACATAAATGAGATGAATTTGAAATAAGAAGGATGGTGTAGCTCAAAGCGGTAACCAGCAAAAGGAGGAGAATTTCTTGCTAACGTGTTGGCATGGAAGAGATTTGATTATGGTCTTAGTTTTCAAATTGAAGGTGTATAGATGACGATCAGCATCCTGAGTAAAGTAGATGGATTCTTTTTGGAGATTGGTGTCTCGTGTGGAACAACTCATGCCACCGTAACCACCTACGAAAATTGCTGTTTCCCCAATGCTTTCCACCTCCACCCATGATTTTTCTACCAAATCCAATCGAAACACTTGAAAAACATATACCTCATTCCATCCCTTACCAAAATATCTCTTCCAAACATAAAACAATTCATTCTCATCATTGGACTGTAGGAGGTATCCCGCAGAATTTGGCATGTCTAACAACTCTGTATTGACATAAATCGGTTCTTTAATCAATAGTTGTTGAATTTCGACTACTCCTGATATATCTGATATTACTATAATTGACATTTGAAACGTTAATCCATAGATTTTCCCCTTGAAAACGGTCCAGGACTGCACGTCGTCATCTTCATTAAGTTGGAGTTCTTGTTTATGATATTCTAAATTATAACCTGGCTTGCAGAAATAGAGCGTAGGCGGTGTGTCATCATCCTCATCATCATCCTCGTCATCATCATCCTCATCAGTTTCGTCATCGTGGTCATCCTCATCATCATCAGTGTCATGATTAGTCTCATTGATTAGAAATACAACGCGACATTCAGGATCATGAGGTGGTGCAGACAAAAGGCACTTCATACGTTTGTACTTTGGGAGGGGTGGAAGCTGAATTTTGTCGTTTGAACTAGGGTTCCAAAGGTAAGAATCATCAGAATGAAAATCGAGCAACACAAGCCAACCATGAGCATAAGCACATATACTTGTGTATCGAAGCTCGGGTATTGTCCTTACGTAATACCGATTCTCTGATATGCTGTAAAAAGTTTGCTTTTGCATCTTTTGTCCATGTAAAATAACAAGCCAAGGGTGTGGTTGTACAGAAAAAGGAGGACCACCATATTCCTTCTTCTTCTCTTCTTCCAACCTCATCATCTCTTACTCTTTTCTGGAAAAACAATTGATCTTATAATTTGTGTTTATACGAATCATCAATTTAAATAGTAAAACAAGTTAAGGAGTCATACTTAAAATAGAATAAGTAATTTTAAAGTTGTAGTAATTGTTTTCCTTTCTTGTAAATAATTAGAATTTCCATAAACCCAATTCTAGTTTAAGGTAACAAGTCCTTTCCCAATTCTAGTCGGACTTGTGTAATTTTCACACTATTTAAACTCTCGAAATAGGGCTTTTTAATTAAGGGTGACAAACAAGTTTCAAAATTAAAAAAAAGTGACACAAGTTTTAATTATTAAGTGTAGGTGACAAAATTATAATTAAGAGTTAATGATGTTGGACTATTTTCAAAAAGGTCCCCAAGTTTATTTTTATACACTTTAACCCACAAAAAAAATACCCTAATTCCCCCACCCCCCACCCCCACCCCAAAATCCCCAACGACCCCATCGGTTACCCTCACGTTTCCCACACTTTTTCCCCCATTTTCATCGGTTCTTGGTTGCTTCTTCTTGTTGTTGTAGTTGTTGTTCTTCTTCTTCTTGTTGTTGTTGTTGTTACTATTTTCCGAACACAAGATTTGAGCTTCAAATTTGGGTGAAAATAAATCAATTTTTTTGGGGCATTTGTTCGGGTAGCCTTCGAAATTACTTGAAAGGTAAGCTTTAATCATTATTATGACTGATAAAAGTGTATGTGGTGCTATTTATTTGGGTTTTGTGTTTTTATTGATGTTTCCGCCATTGTTGTCATTTCTTCACTGTTGAGCCATTTTGGGGAAGACCAGCAGCTGCTGGACTGAGTGCAGCAGCTGCTGGACTAACAAACTGGTTCTTCACTTTTTGCAGCAGTCTTAAATTAGTGTGTATTTGCTGCACGTGATGTTTCATATGATGAAGTAGTTGCTGAATTGAATACAACAATTGTTGTATTTCTGTACAGTTTTCTCATGTTGCGCTTTTAACTGTTACTTATATAGGTACCTTCAAGATCATCCATGAGAGACAAAATAGTATTAGGAGTTGATTGTCGTGGTGAATGGGTTGAGTCGAACAATCGTTTTATTTGGCGTTGGAAAGGCAAAGAAATGGTCGAGACGATAGCAATGATTGTGAATCGAGATATCTCGTATGAGGATTTTGTAAATCAAATTATTTCTAGCTGTGAATTAAATTGTGAGCCGGAAGATATCGTCATCACTTACATGCATTCTTGTGGTGAAAAACAGAGAGTGACTCCTTTTAGAATAAAAAATCAAGTGAGCTTACAGATTTATTTGGAAGATGAAGGAAGACCCATTCTACGGGTATACATGGTTGAAAGGGCGGTGGAGAACCGAAATTCACATCAAAATCTAGAAATTGTGAATGATGAATGCCCTGGGAATTTCCCAGCAGCTGCTGTACATTTCCCAGCAACTTGCCAACTTGCTACAACAAGTACTATCTCAATGTCTAAGATCTCTACTGATTTCACCTCAACGCATAAGATAACTAGTAATATATTACAAAACGTATCGACACAACCAAGTAATAGTCAATTTACTTAGTCACCATCACTTACATATGCAATTGCTCAATAGATTATTTATTACTTGTGAGTAAGCGAAGTCAATGTATAAGATCACTCATGAATTTAGCATTTTATTTGAAGTCAGAGTAACAAAACTCAACGTATCAATACATATGGCTGATACCATCCCCTTATAGTCATCTTACTATAGGTACTAATGAAAAATTAAAGGTCGGGTCCAGCAACTGCTGGGAATTTCTCATCAGCTGCTGTACATTTCCCAGCAGCTGCTAAGAATTTCCCAGCAACTTGCCAACTTGCTACAACAAGTTCTAGCAAAATGTTATCCATCGAGTTATTTCTAGTGTTGAATTGGACTAAAATCGCTATATTCATCCATAACCATGATCAAATGGACTAATTAATGGAAAAAGCCACTGAAATAAGTGTAATTTAGAACTGCGATCGTAGTACTTGTGTAAGTACTATCTCAATGTCTAAGATCTCTACTGATTCCACCTCAACGCATAAGATAACTAGTAATATATTACAAAACGTATCGACACAACAAAGTCAATTTACTTAGTCACTATCACTTACATATGCAATTGCTCAATAGATTGTTTATTACTTGTGAATAATCGAAGTCAATGTATAAGATCACTCATGAATTTAGCATTTTATTTGAAGTCGGAGTAACAAAACTCAACTTATCAATACATATGGCTGATACCATCCCCTTATAGTCATCTCACTATAGGTACTAACGAAAAATCAAAGGTCGGGTCCAACAACTGCTGGGAATTTCCCAGCAGCTGTTGTACATTTCCCAGCAACTTGCCAACTTGCTACAACAAACTCTAGCAAAATATTTTCCATCGAGTTATTTCTAGTGTTGAATTGGACTAAATTTCTTATATTTATCTGTAACGATGGGCACATGGATTAACGAATGGAAAAAGCCACCGAAATAAGTGTGATTTAGATCTGCCATCGTATTGTTTGTGTAAGTACTATCTCAATGTCTAAGATCTCTACCGATTCTACCTCAACGCATAAGATAACTAATAATATATTACAAAACGTATTGACGCAACCAAGTAATAGACAATTTACTTAATCACCATCACTTACATATGCAATTGCTCAATAGATTGTTTATTACTTGTGAGTAAGCGAAGTCAATGAATAAGATCACTCATGAATTTAACATTTTATTTGAAGTCAGAGTAACAAAACTCAACTTATCAATACATATGGCTGATATCATCACCCTATAGTCATCTTACTATAGGTACTAACGAAAAATCAAAGGTCAGGTCCAACAACTGCTGAGAATTTCCCAGCAGCTGCTATACATTTCCAAGCAAATGTTGTACATTTCCCAGCAGCTGCTGTACATTCCCCAGCAATCACCGATTCCCAGTAATTCGTCGTTCAATATTAAATTTTTTTTTGTTTGGACTAAGTGGTGTTGATGTTTTTAAGCTATTGATATTGTTCGGTGATTTAGTGATTTTGTTTGAATTTGTTATAACAAGTTGGTTACTTGCTAGACTAGTTGCCGCAATTGCTGTAAAATATCACAACAAGTTATTAAGTTGTTGGATTATTCATAGCAATTGCTGGGACAAATCCCAGCATTTGCTGTAAAACGCATAGCAAATGCTGAACATGTGCTGGTACGCGACGCGGACACGTCGTGGAGGGTCACTATTTTCGTGCCCAAAATTTTTGTAATTTTCGCTACGAGCCCCGAAAAATTCACCCGAACGCCTACACATCCTTCAAAACATTAAGACATGTTGGTTCACCAAAAAAACTATCAAAAAAACTCTCGGGTCGAACGAAAACGACGAAACATTTACTCAACTGAAAACATGGTGGTACGTGACTCCTCTGCGACGCGGACACGTCGCGGAGGGTCATTGTTTTCGTGCCAAAATTTTTTGGAATTTTTCGCCAAGGGCCCCGAAAAATTCACCGAACACCTACACATCCTTCAAAACATTTAGACATGTTGATTCACCAAAAAAAACTCTCAAAAAAACTCACAGGTCGAACGAAAACGACGCAACATTTTCTCAATGAAAAAGTGCAGGTACGCGACGCCTTTGTGACGCGGACATGCCGCGGAGGGTCATTGTTTTCGTGCCCGAATTTTATGGGATTTTTTGCCACGGGCCCCGAAAAATTCACTGAACACCTACACATCCTTCAAAACATTAAGACATGTTGGTTCACAAAAAAAAACTCTCAAAAAAACTCCGAGGTCGAACGAAAACGATGCAACATTTTCTCAATGAAAAAGTGCTAGTACGCGACGCGGACACGTCGCGGACACATCGCGGAGGGTCACTGTTTTTGTGCCCAAATTTTTTGGGATTTTTCGGTACGGGCCCCGAAAATTTCACTGAACACCTACACATTCTTCAAAACATTAAGACATGTTGGTTCACCAAAAAAAACTCTCAAAAAAACTCCAGGGTTGAACAAAAATGACGCAACATTTTCTCCACTGAAAACGTGTTGGTACGCGACGCAAACATGTCGCGGAGGGTCACTGTTATTTTTTTTTTAAATTTAAAAAATCTTAGCTACGGGCCCCAAAATTCACTGAAGAATGCACGATGCTTCAAAATAGTAATATATGTTAGTTCAACCAAACAAATGACAAAAACAAATCGCGGATTTGGAAAAAAAACGATGATGCATTTTTCGACCCAAAACAGTTCATTAAGTGTTTCCGCGCCGCGGACGTGTCGCGGAGTGTCCGAAATGTCGCGACTGGAATTTTTTATTTTTTTTTAAAAAAAAAAATTATAAGTTTTTTTGTAACAAATGGGTTCCAAAAGTTTTTAAAATATACACTTTAACCCATCATTAACTTAATCCCACTTAATTATTAATTAATGACAAGTTTGACTGGTCAAGGTCAAACTTGTCACCAATTCTAATTTTAAAACTTAATTGTTACCCCCTTCTCAATTTTCACAACCTAGTTATACTTTGAAACCTAATCTCTCTGCCTTCTCTCTGTGAAAAATAAATAAGAAACAGAACGGCAGAAGATCTAAACAAACGATTGAAAAATAAACAAGAAAACGAGAAAGGGAGATGCTCTAGATCTAAACAAATGATAAGAAAGTTCCATGCACGGTATGTTGTTCATTCTTTCTTTTAGATCTAAAATCTTATAAATTTTTGTCTTGTTGATGTTAAAGTTTCGATTAGCAATTGGGAATACATGTTAATTGGAAAAACTAAAAAACACACAGAAAGAAACACAAGATCTTATTTTTTAAAAAGATATCTTCCTTCTTTGTTTTTAGATCTTCATTTTTGTGTATGTAAAAGTTTCGATTGGTTGAAATAATTTGAAAAACAACACAGGAACACAAGATCTATATTAGAAGTTTAATACTTTCTCTTTTTTATATTCTGAATTTTGTATTTTTTGTGTGTTTTTCATGTTAAAGTTTTGATTGTACTTGTTATTACAATTGAAATAATATAAAAAACAACACAAGAAACACAAGATTTGTATTGAAAGTGTAATACTTCTTTGTTTTAGATCTCAAATGTTGTAGCTTTCTTTGTCTTTTTTATGTTAAAGGTTGGATTTTATTTGTTATTAGAGTTGAAACAATTGGAAAACAACACAAGAAACACATAATCTATATTAATAGTTTAATATTTCGATCTTTGTTTTAGATCATAAATTTTGTAATTTTGTGTCTTTTTATGTTAAAGTCTCGATTTTTAGTTATGAATACATGTGAAATAATTAAAAAACAACACACGAAAAGAAATACAAGATTAATTATATAGGTTAATTACTTCTCATTTTTTTTCAAATTTATTACAGTTTTTTGTTCTACATTTAAATCTTGTAATTTTTCTGTCTTTTTTATGTTAAAGTTCTGATTAATTTGTAAATCAGCGCAAGAAACACAAAATATATGTTAAAACTTAGTTGCTTCATTTATTTCAATCTCCCATATATTCCTTCTTTGTGTTTGAACTATATGTTCTTTACTTAAATCATGTAATTTTGTATTCCTCTGTTTAAATTATTGTGTTTTTGTTTTTATTTTCTTCTAAAGTTTATATCGGTCTTTTCTTCACCATGTAATGAATGCTACATATATGTATGCCAAATCTAAAGCTGTACTATTTATCATATATATGCTTATATAATCAGAAGCCAATTGCAATATATAGAAGAATTAGCAATACACTTGTATAATCGGCAAGTGAAGTCAATTGCAATATTTATTATAATTATAATTATAATATCTATTAAAAGGAGAAATCAATAGTAAAAAACTGCCTAATGCAGTATATTAATTTATTAAATTAGAGCAGTGGATTTGGTGAAAGTTGCATCTATGGTGGATGGACAGACTTATTTCAGTGGACCCTCAGCACATGAAAACATATTAAAAAGGAACAATTACTATAACAAAATTTTAAAATAAGCTAATTACAAGGGGCAGTAGATATTATCGGAAATGTAAAGAACAAGAACTTGTAATAGTAATACTACGACTACTCTTATTTAACTATAGATCTCTTTTCTAAGGTGTGGTTACTGATTGTATGTAAGCAGCATAAGAGACTCAACTAAGTGCATCATTGTACCCAAACTTGGGTACAACATTTTTGCACAATATCTTAGTCCTACCATTATTTGTCTTCTTATAATCTAAAACCAGCCTCTCATACATCCACACTAGGATTGAGGACAATTCCACCTTGTCTTGAATATCTTTCTTTTTGTTTCTCTCTTAATATACCCACAAATATCTTCTCAACATTCCTTTTTTCGTCAGCTTTCTTAATGTCCAGTTATATAAGTCTATAGAATGGAAGTTTTACCAAAGAACAGAGTTTAATCTCTTCAAAATATTGTTTAGTCTATTTCTGATCCTCCAAGAGTCCTTGTTGAAAGATCCCAGACAAAATGCTATATAATGCACACTGAAAAGAAACAATCACAAGGGACAATAGGTATTATAAAAAATGGAAGGAACAATATCATAGCTTGCTGGACTAGTTGTCGCAATTGCTGTAAAATATCACAACAAGTTATTAAGTTGTTGGATTATTCACAGCAAATGCTGGGATTATCACAGCAATTGCTGGGACAAATCTCAGCATTTGCTGTAAAACGCCTAGCAAATGCTGAACATGTGCTGGTACGCGACGCCTCCGCGACGCGGACACATCGCGGAGGGCCACTGTTTTCGTGCCCAAAATTTTTGGGATTTTCGCTACGAGCCCCGAAAAATTCACTGAACGCCTACACATCCTTCAAAACATTAAGACATGTTGGTTCACCAAAAAAAACTATCAAAAAAACTCTCGGGTCGAAAGAAAACGACGAAACATTTACTCAACTGAAAACATGCTGGTACGCGACGCGGACACGTCGTGGAGGGTCATTGTTTTCATGCCTAAATATTTTGGGATTTTTCGCCACGGGCCCCGAAAAATTCACCGAACACCTACACATCCTTCAAAACATTAAGACATGTTGATTCACAAAAAAAAACACTCAAAAAAACTCCCGGGTCGAACGAAAACGACGCAACATTTTCTCCACTGAAAACGTGCTGGTACGAGACGTGGACATGTCGCGGAGGGTCACTGTTATTTTTAAAAATTTTAAGCTACGGACCCCGAAAAATTCACCGAAGAATGCACTACGCTTCAAAACAGTAATATATGTTAGTTCAACCCAACAAATGACAAAAATAAATCACGGATTTGGAAAAAAAATGGTGATGCATTTTTCGACCCAAAACAGTCCATTAAGTGTTTCCGCACGACGCGGACGTGTCGCGGAGTGTCCGAAATGTCGCGGATGGAATTTTTAAAAATTTTTATTTTTTTATTTTTTTTAAAAATATTATAAGTTTTTTTTGTAACAAATGTGTTCCAAAAGTTTTTAAAATATACATTTTAACCCATCATTAACTTAATCCCACTTAATTATTAATTAATGACAAGTTTGACCGTAAAACTTAATTGTTACCCTATTCTCAATTTTCACAAGCAAGTTGTGTTGTGAGCACTCAACTCTGAGATGGAGAGATTGTTCTTCCATGTCATCTGACAATGAGAATATCTTACGCCGGCGTCTGATTTGGCTTTGGCCTTTTTCCCTGTGAAGTCTCCTTTGTTGATGTTTTTAACTTTTTTTTTGGGATTCTTCATCTTTTTTCCACCACCTGCCATATTCTTAAATTAAACACAAATCTAGAAATTAGTAAAAGTTCTGCTGTGATAATTCATAATAGTACCAACCCTAAAATCAAGATTTGGTACATTTGAAACCCAAAAATTTTGTACCAACCCTAAAATCAAGATTTGGTACATTTGAAACCCAAAATATTTGTAAAAATCACGAAAATCACCCTAAAAATGTTAGGTGTGGAGTTGAGATTCTCATGTTATGCGTAAGTGGTTTGAATAAATTGATGCAGAGGTTTATGCTACGTTTTAAACCCAAAAAAATGTGTAAAAATTCTGTGAAAATCTTAGATCAGAAAAATACAAAATACTTGATAATCGATGCTCATTTTATAATACTGAACATTTACCATTTTAAATCCAAAAGTATGTAAAAAAAATCGTGCGAAAATCATAGATTAGGAAAATGTTGCAAACTACTTAATAATCAATCAAAATTAGGAAAACAAATCACGGATTTGGAAAAAAAATGATGATGCATTTTTTGACCCAGAACAGTCAATTAAGTGTTTCCGCGCGACAGCGGAGTGTCCGAAATGTCGCGACTGGAATTTTTTATTTTTTTTAAAAAAAAAAAATTATAAGTTTTTTTGTAACAAATGGGTTCCAAAAGTTTTTAAAATATACACTTTAACCCATCATTAACTTAATCCCACTTAATTATTAATTAATGACAAGTTTGACTGGTCAAGGTCAAACTTGTCACCAATTCTAATTTTAAAACTTAATTGTTACCCCCTTCTCAATTTTCACAACCTAGTTATACTTTGAAACCTAATCTCTCTGCCTTCTCTCTGTGAAAAATAAATAAGAAACAGAACGGCAGAAGATCTAAACAAACGATTGAAAAATAAACAAGAAAACGAGAAAGGGAGATGCTCTAGATCTAAACAAATGATAAGAAAGTTCCATGCACGGTATGTTGTTCATTCTTTCTTTTAGATCTAAAATCTTATAAATTTTTGTCTTGTTGATGTTAAAGTTTCGATTAGCAATTGGGAATACATGTTAATTGGAAAAACTAAAAAACACACAGAAAGAAACACAAGATCTTATTTTTTAAAAAGATATCTTCCTTCTTTGTTTTTAGATCTTCATTTTTGTGTATGTAAAAGTTTCGATTGGTTGAAATAATTTGAAAAACAACACAGGAACACAAGATCTATATTAGAAGTTTAATACTTTCTCTTTTTTATATTCTGAATTTTGTATTTTTTGTGTGTTTTTCATGTTAAAGTTTTGATTGTACTTGTTATTACAATTGAAATAATATAAAAAACAACACAAGAAACACAAGATTTGTATTGAAAGTGTAATACTTCTTTGTTTTAGATCTCAAATGTTGTAGCTTTCTTTGTCTTTTTTATGTTAAAGGTTGGATTTTATTTGTTATTAGAGTTGAAACAATTGGAAAACAACACAAGAAACACATAATCTATATTAATAGTTTAATATTTCGATCTTTGTTTTAGATCATAAATTTTGTAATTTTGTGTCTTTTTATGTTAAAGTCTCGATTTTTAGTTATGAATACATGTGAAATAATTAAAAAACAACACACGAAAAGAAATACAAGATTAATTATATAGGTTAATTACTTCTCATTTTTTTTCAAATTTATTACAGTTTTTTGTTCTACATTTAAATCTTGTAATTTTTCTGTCTTTTTTATGTTAAAGTTCTGATTAATTTGTAAATCAGCGCAAGAAACACAAAATATATGTTAAAACTTAGTTGCTTCATTTATTTCAATCTCCCATATATTCCTTCTTTGTGTTTGAACTATATGTTCTTTACTTAAATCATGTAATTTTGTATTCCTCTGTTTAAATTATTGTGTTTTTGTTTTTATTTTCTTCTAAAGTTTATATCGGTCTTTTCTTCACCATGTAATGAATGCTACATATATGTATGCCAAATCTAAAGCTGTACTATTTATCATATATATGCTTATATAATCAGAAGCCAATTGCAATATATAGAAGAATTAGCAATACACTTGTATAATCGGCAAGTGAAGTCAATTGCAATATTTATTATAATTATAATTATAATATCTATTAAAAGGAGAAATCAATAGTAAAAAACTGCCTAATGCAGTATATTAATTTATTAAATTAGAGCAGTGGATTTGGTGAAAGTTGCATCTATGGTGGATGGACAGACTTATTTCAGTGGACCCTCAGCACATGAAAACATATTAAAAAGGAACAATTACTATAACAAAATTTTAAAATAAGCTAATTACAAGGGGCAGTAGATATTATCGGAAATGTAAAGAACAAGAACTTGTAATAGTAATACTACGACTACTCTTATTTAACTATAGATCTCTTTTCTAAGGTGTGGTTACTGATTGTATGTAAGCAGCATAAGAGACTCAACTAAGTGCATCATTGTACCCAAACTTGGGTACAACATTTTTGCACAATATCTTAGTCCTACCATTATTTGTCTTCTTATAATCTAAAACCAGCCTCTCATACATCCACACTAGGATTGAGGACAATTCCACCTTGTCTTGAATATCTTTCTTTTTGTTTCTCTCTTAATATACCCACAAATATCTTCTCAACATTCCTTTTTTCGTCAGCTTTCTTAATGTCCAGTTATATAAGTCTATAGAATGGAAGTTTTACCAAAGAACAGAGTTTAATCTCTTCAAAATATTGTTTAGTCTATTTCTGATCCTCCAAGAGTCCTTGTTGAAAGATCCCAGACAAAATGCTATATAATGCACACTGAAAAGAAACAATCACAAGGGACAATAGGTATTATAAAAAATGGAAGGAACAATATCATAGCTTGCTGGACTAGTTGTCGCAATTGCTGTAAAATATCACAACAAGTTATTAAGTTGTTGGATTATTCACAGCAAATGCTGGGATTATCACAGCAATTGCTGGGACAAATCTCAGCATTTGCTGTAAAACGCCTAGCAAATGCTGAACATGTGCTGGTACGCGACGCCTCCGCGACGCGGACACATCGCGGAGGGCCACTGTTTTCGTGCCCAAAATTTTTGGGATTTTCGCTACGAGCCCCGAAAAATTCACTGAACGCCTACACATCCTTCAAAACATTAAGACATGTTGGTTCACCAAAAAAAACTATCAAAAAAACTCTCGGGTCGAAAGAAAACGACGAAACATTTACTCAACTGAAAACATGCTGGTACGCGACGCGGACACGTCGTGGAGGGTCATTGTTTTCATGCCTAAATATTTTGGGATTTTTCGCCACGGGCCCCGAAAAATTCACCGAACACCTACACATCCTTCAAAACATTAAGACATGTTGATTCACAAAAAAAAACACTCAAAAAAACTCCCGGGTCGAACGAAAACGACGCAACATTTTCTCCACTGAAAACGTGCTGGTACGAGACGTGGACATGTCGCGGAGGGTCACTGTTATTTTTAAAAATTTTAAGCTACGGACCCCGAAAAATTCACCGAAGAATGCACTACGCTTCAAAACAGTAATATATGTTAGTTCAACCCAACAAATGACAAAAATAAATCACGGATTTGGAAAAAAAATGGTGATGCATTTTTCGACCCAAAACAGTCCATTAAGTGTTTCCGCACGACGCGGACGTGTCGCGGAGTGTCCGAAATGTCGCGGATGGAATTTTTAAAAATTTTTATTTTTTTATTTTTTTTAAAAATATTATAAGTTTTTTTTGTAACAAATGTGTTCCAAAAGTTTTTAAAATATACATTTTAACCCATCATTAACTTAATCCCACTTAATTATTAATTAATGACAAGTTTGACCGTAAAACTTAATTGTTACCCTATTCTCAATTTTCACAAGCAAGTTGTGTTGTGAGCACTCAACTCTGAGATGGAGAGATTGTTCTTCCATGTCATCTGACAATGAGAATATCTTACGCCGGCGTCTGATTTGGCTTTGGCCTTTTTCCCTGTGAAGTCTCCTTTGTTGATGTTTTTAACTTTTTTTTTGGGATTCTTCATCTTTTTTCCACCACCTGCCATATTCTTAAATTAAACACAAATCTAGAAATTAGTAAAAGTTCTGCTGTGATAATTCATAATAGTACCAACCCTAAAATCAAGATTTGGTACATTTGAAACCCAAAAATTTTGTACCAACCCTAAAATCAAGATTTGGTACATTTGAAACCCAAAATATTTGTAAAAATCACGAAAATCACCCTAAAAATGTTAGGTGTGGAGTTGAGATTCTCATGTTATGCGTAAGTGGTTTGAATAAATTGATGCAGAGGTTTATGCTACGTTTTAAACCCAAAAAAATGTGTAAAAATTCTGTGAAAATCTTAGATCAGAAAAATACAAAATACTTGATAATCGATGCTCATTTTATAATACTGAACATTTACCATTTTAAATCCAAAAGTATGTAAAAAAAATCGTGCGAAAATCATAGATTAGGAAAATGTTGCAAACTACTTAATAATCAATCAAAATTAGGAAAACAAATCACGGATTTGGAAAAAAAATGATGATGCATTTTTTGACCCAGAACAGTCAATTAAGTGTTTCCGCGCGACAGCGGAGTGTCCGAAATGTCGCGACTGGAATTTTTTATTTTTTTTTTAAAAAAAAAATTATAAGTTTTTTTGTAACAAATGGGTTCCAAAAGTTTTTAAAATATACACTTTAACCCATCATTAACTTAATCCCACTTAATTATTAATTAATGACAAGTTTGACTGGTCAAGGTCAAACTTGTCACCAATTCTAATTTTAAAACTTAATTGTTACCCCCTTCTCAATTTTCACAACCTAGTTATACTTTGAAACCTAATCTCTCTGCCTTCTCTCTGTGAAAAATAAATAAGAAACAGAACGGCAGAAGATCTAAACAAACGATTGAAAAATAAACAAGAAAACGAGAAAGGGAGATGCTCTAGATCTAAACAAATGATAAGAAAGTTCCATGCACGGTATGTTGTTCATTCTTTCTTTTAGATCTAAAATCTTATAAATTTTTGTCTTGTTGATGTTAAAGTTTCGATTAGCAATTGGGAATACATGTTAATTGGAAAAACTAAAAAACACACAGAAAGAAACACAAGATCTTATTTTTTAAAAAGATATCTTCCTTCTTTGTTTTTAGATCTTCATTTTTGTGTATGTAAAAGTTTCGATTGGTTGAAATAATTTGAAAAACAACACAGGAACACAAGATCTATATTAGAAGTTTAATACTTTCTCTTTTTTATATTCTGAATTTTGTATTTTTTGTGTGTTTTTCATGTTAAAGTTTTGATTGTACTTGTTATTACAATTGAAATAATATAAAAAACAACACAAGAAACACAAGATTTGTATTGAAAGTGTAATACTTCTTTGTTTTAGATCTCAAATGTTGTAGCTTTCTTTGTCTTTTTTATGTTAAAGGTTGGATTTTATTTGTTATTAGAGTTGAAACAATTGGAAAACAACACAAGAAACACATAATCTATATTAATAGTTTAATATTTCGATCTTTGTTTTAGATCATAAATTTTGTAATTTTGTGTCTTTTTATGTTAAAGTCTCGATTTTTAGTTATGAATACATGTGAAATAATTAAAAAACAACACACGAAAAGAAATACAAGATTAATTATATAGGTTAATTACTTCTCATTTTTTTTCAAATTTATTACAGTTTTTTGTTCTACATTTAAATCTTGTAATTTTTCTGTCTTTTTTATGTTAAAGTTCTGATTAATTTGTAAATCAGCGCAAGAAACACAAAATATATGTTAAAACTTAGTTGCTTCATTTATTTCAATCTCCCATATATTCCTTCTTTGTGTTTGAACTATATGTTCTTTACTTAAATCATGTAATTTTGTATTCCTCTGTTTAAATTATTGTGTTTTTGTTTTTATTTTCTTCTAAAGTTTATATCGGTCTTTTCTTCACCATGTAATGAATGCTACATATATGTATGCCAAATCTAAAGCTGTACTATTTATCATATATATGCTTATATAATCAGAAGCCAATTGCAATATATAGAAGAATTAGCAATACACTTGTATAATCGGCAAGTGAAGTCAATTGCAATATTTATTATAATTATAATTATAATATCTATTAAAAGGAGAAATCAATAGTAAAAAACTGCCTAATGCAGTATATTAATTTATTAAATTAGAGCAGTGGATTTGGTGAAAGTTGCATCTATGGTGGATGGACAGACTTATTTCAGTGGACCCTCAGCACATGAAAACATATTAAAAAGGAACAATTACTATAACAAAATTTTAAAATAAGCTAATTACAAGGGGCAGTAGATATTATCGGAAATGTAAAGAACAAGAACTTGTAATAGTAATACTACGACTACTCTTATTTAACTATAGATCTCTTTTCTAAGGTGTGGTTACTGATTGTATGTAAGCAGCATAAGAGACTCAACTAAGTGCATCATTGTACCCAAACTTGGGTACAACATTTTTGCACAATATCTTAGTCCTACCATTATTTGTCTTCTTATAATCTAAAACCAGCCTCTCATACATCCACACTAGGATTGAGGACAATTCCACCTTGTCTTGAATATCTTTCTTTTTGTTTCTCTCTTAATATACCCACAAATATCTTCTCAACATTCCTTTTTTCGTCAGCTTTCTTAATGTCCAGTTATATAAGTCTATAGAATGGAAGTTTTACCAAAGAACAGAGTTTAATCTCTTCAAAATATTGTTTAGTCTATTTCTGATCCTCCAAGAGTCCTTGTTGAAAGATCCCAGACAAAATGCTATATAATGCACACTGAAAAGAAACAATCACAAGGGACAATAGGTATTATAAAAAATGGAAGGAACAATATCATAGCTTGCTGGACTAGTTGTCGCAATTGCTGTAAAATATCACAACAAGTTATTAAGTTGTTGGATTATTCACAGCAAATGCTGGGATTATCACAGCAATTGCTGGGACAAATCTCAGCATTTGCTGTAAAACGCCTAGCAAATGCTGAACATGTGCTGGTACGCGACGCCTCCGCGACGCGGACACATCGCGGAGGGCCACTGTTTTCGTGCCCAAAATTTTTGGGATTTTCGCTACGAGCCCCGAAAAATTCACTGAACGCCTACACATCCTTCAAAACATTAAGACATGTTGGTTCACCAAAAAAAACTATCAAAAAAACTCTCGGGTCGAAAGAAAACGACGAAACATTTACTCAACTGAAAACATGCTGGTACGCGACGCGGACACGTCGTGGAGGGTCATTGTTTTCATGCCTAAATATTTTGGGATTTTTCGCCACGGGCCCCGAAAAATTCACCGAACACCTACACATCCTTCAAAACATTAAGACATGTTGATTCACAAAAAAAAACACTCAAAAAAACTCCCGGGTCGAACGAAAACGACGCAACATTTTCTCCACTGAAAACGTGCTGGTACGAGACGTGGACATGTCGCGGAGGGTCACTGTTATTTTTAAAAATTTTAAGCTACGGACCCCGAAAAATTCACCGAAGAATGCACTACGCTTCAAAACAGTAATATATGTTAGTTCAACCCAACAAATGACAAAAATAAATCACGGATTTGGAAAAAAAATGGTGATGCATTTTTCGACCCAAAACAGTCCATTAAGTGTTTCCGCACGACGCGGACGTGTCGCGGAGTGTCCGAAATGTCGCGGATGGAATTTTTAAAAATTTTTATTTTTTTATTTTTTTTAAAAATATTATAAGTTTTTTTTGTAACAAATGTGTTCCAAAAGTTTTTAAAATATACATTTTAACCCATCATTAACTTAATCCCACTTAATTATTAATTAATGACAAGTTTGACCGTAAAACTTAATTGTTACCCTATTCTCAATTTTCACAAGCAAGTTGTGTTGTGAGCACTCAACTCTGAGATGGAGAGATTGTTCTTCCATGTCATCTGACAATGAGAATATCTTACGCCGGCGTCTGATTTGGCTTTGGCCTTTTTCCCTGTGAAGTCTCCTTTGTTGATGTTTTTAACTTTTTTTTTGGGATTCTTCATCTTTTTTCCACCACCTGCCATATTCTTAAATTAAACACAAATCTAGAAATTAGTAAAAGTTCTGCTGTGATAATTCATAATAGTACCAACCCTAAAATCAAGATTTGGTACATTTGAAACCCAAAAATTTTGTACCAACCCTAAAATCAAGATTTGGTACATTTGAAACCCAAAATATTTGTAAAAATCACGAAAATCACCCTAAAAATGTTAGGTGTGGAGTTGAGATTCTCATGTTATGCGTAAGTGGTTTGAATAAATTGATGCAGAGGTTTATGCTACGTTTTAAACCCAAAAAAATGTGTAAAAATTCTGTGAAAATCTTAGATCGAAAAATACAAAATACTTGATAATCGATGCTCATTTTATAATACTGAACATTTACCATTTTAAATCCAAAAGTATGTAAAAAAAGTCGTGCGAAAATCATAGATTAGGAAAATGTTGCAAACTACTTAATAATCAATCAAAATTAAGAAAACGTGAAACCGATTATTGAAACATACTGAAACATACAAAATGTATTAAATTATTCTTAAGAATTTGGTAAAGGCTAGGAATCAGTCATCGCTTCCGCTAGCTTGAGGAAGAAGTTAAAGAACTTTCTTTTGAAGGGCGAATGTGTACTGAGTATATATTTGGTTTCCATTCGCGGATCAAGCCTTGGTACTGTTTTGGGCCACTTTCGGCCCAACAATAATCTACAGATTTTGCATACACAGATGCAAGCCTTGCTATTTCTTTTGGGCCACTTTTGGCCCAATAATTTATAAAGTCAAAATAAATAAATAAAAAATCTGCAAAAGCTCAAATTGAAATTTAAGATGAGGAGATAGCTGTGTGAAAGTGAATATTTAACATGTCAAATCTTATCAAAATTTACATTCATAAGTGTGAATTAGTGTAAAAATTAAAATATAGCCATAACTTCTTCCTCTTTTGGGGTTCTCTCGTTGACACTAAACAAATAATTAAGAAAATTGGAGTCTTTAAGTGAAATGAACATCACGGACGGATCAACTCAAGCCTAATTAATTACTTAATTAATCAGTTTATTTAGTCACATTGTCAGTACTAAACTATAAAATTAGTTCCCAATTCGGGCGACATAGTATGTATAAGGTTGCTGAATATCGAACCTTCTTAATAAAATTAACCACTATATTTCTATTTCTATCTATTATATAAAAGAGACATGAGAAGAATGATCAATACTATTTTAGTAATTAATTTTATTTTACGTCAAAAATAATAATTAAATAATTAATGACCAAAATGAAAAATCTAGAATAGTCTTACTTTTATTATGGCCCATGATGATATTTGGAAAAATTACACAACTATGCAATATATTTCACCATATTTTCTAATAATCCCTATCAATTTAAAAAATTACAAAAATCTTTATTTCTACTTTCTCTCCAACTTGTAGATACTCTTCCTTAATTAATTCTAAATTACCTCCTAATTTTAAGTATTCTAATTAGTATCTACCTAATTTTCTTATTTTTGAGTTGTCTAATCAATTTTTTCATGATTAATATCAAATCTATTATCATTATTTTCAAACTAAACAAAAAGGGAAGAAATTGAAAAATGATTTCTTCTCCAAAACCTAGTGTCTTCCATTTTTCATCTACTTCTTCATAGCAGTCTCCGTTCGATTTCAACAATGAGTATCATTCTAAAAAAATAGGAAAATCCTTGATCAAGTATCAACTACCCAGATCAAGCACCTAAATTTAAGTATCAAGTATCTACTAGACAAAAAATATATATATAAAACTTATGTTAGGTATCAATTATCAGTAGAGTTTGATAAGCACAAACGCTCATTCTTGAAGTATCAAGTACCTAAAGCTCTGATTCCAACTATGAGTATCATTGTAAAAAACACGGATATCCTTAATCAAGTATCAACTACCCAAATCAAACACCTAATTTTAAGTATCAAGTATCTACTAGACAAAAAATATAAAACTTATGTCAGGTATCAATTATCAGTAGTTTCATAAGCACAAGTGTCCCTTCTTAAAGTATCAAGTAGCTAAAGTCAGCACTTAATTTTAATTATCAAGTATCTATTTTCAAAACATGAATCTCCATTTTCAAACTCTAAAGGTCCAATCACATCAGCATCCGGTTATGATACCTCAGCACAAAACAATCGGCCCATTGATACCATAAAATATATGTGTATCAAGAACATCTAAATCAAACATATCTACGCATAATGGATACTTTCCAAACCCAAGTTTCCTTTTCTTAATCTTCATATACAACTTCACACCCATGTCGTTTCAAATAGTAATTAGAGAAAAATTACCTTCGACTACGTATCTAATGATTACTCTCTTTCTTCTTTGTTTGACATCCATATGTTCATGATGTCTCTTTCAAGTCGCTGAGAAAACTTGGTTGCCATCTTTAGTTTTGCGTTTTCTTGCAAGAATTTTTCAAAGGTTTTTGAAATTTTGAAATTGTTTTCGTTCCGTATACATAGCAGCTGAAATTACTTTCAGCGACGTTATACCCTAATTAATGGGTGACTGGATTTAATTTTCAGTTCAACCCCTTTTTTAGCGTAACTGGTTGACTTATTTCCTTTTTTTTTCGACATGTATCGAACGAGTTTTAAGGTATCACCATGCCTGATAAATATGAGATTTTTAGTAATTTAGGAAATAGTTGGTATAAAAAGGAATTAACCTTATACAGTATGGGATTTGTCAAATTTTTATATGATATTTTTGTAATTATGTTAAAGTAAAGAGTTTCTAATTGGTTAACTTTCTCACAAATGAATCATAAATGCTAAGCTTGTTCGGATGTTTTAGAAATATAATGTTGAACTAATTTAAATAAAATGTGTTTGAATAGTTAATTTTTATGTTCCTAAATACTTTTAAGTAGTTAACTTTTTTGTTCCTAATTAATACTTTTAAGAATTATTGTGTAAACATATTTTTTATATTAAGTTACATAGTATGACCACTACTAAAGTTCGTATCTTTACAATTAGAATAGTCTTAAAAAATGACGTATCAATATTTTTTATTTAATTTAAAGAAAATGGCAAATTTTGTGACTGAGAGAGAAAACAATGTTTGACTATCAAGAAATTAATAATTTGATGTTGTATTCATTGAAAAGTCAAAAGTTATTAAATTTTTTTAATTTTTATGTAGGATAATTTTTTAATATCAAATATGGTGAATTGTTTAACAGAGAAAATTTGATGAAAAAAAAGTTTAATATCAAATTCAGAGGAATATTAAAAAAGGGAGAGTTTCAAATATATCCAAGAAACTAATTAATTTGCAATAAATATAGTCATGTTTTATTTAGAATCATAGAAAATATACATGACTATACAATATAACTTGTCAAAAAGCATAGAAAGTATAAACTGTGAGCTATACATTGAGTATACATTATGATACGCTCAAAAATTGGATATAACTTTATTATACATGAAATGTACACTGACTATACATGTCTATACAATGAATAATCATTTTTAGTAAATATTTTGACCGGATGACCATGTACCATACTTATCCCTATCAAAATACACACTAAAAAAATGAGGAGTTAAAAAAAATATAAAAAAACAACAAAAGAATATCAATAGAAAAAGACAATGTTGAGAAATATAAAGGAAGAAAACAAATTAAAAATAAATAAAGAGGAAAACAACTTGAAAAAGCAAAACAAATATATTGATTATTTTGTAGGATAAGATTCAGAGGTTTTTTTTTAAGTATGATATTTAGAGCTTAGTATAAGTTTTTTAATAAATTGAATTCAGAATTTAACTATGGCATGGTATTTAGAGTTTAGTATCAATCTTTTTATTAATCTAATTTAGAATTTAACATTAACATCAAAATAAATAAAATTATTTCTACTTATCTAAGACAATAATAAAATGATCACAATTTATAGACAAACCTAACCGCAAATAAATTATACTTGAGTGTTGAAGTACTAAAATTGAAAGGCTTTGAATCGAACTTTACTAACTGGTTGATCAAAGAATTATATTTATTATTATAAGCAAAGCTTGTGGTGCAAATATTAAAAATAGAATATAACGACTGTGGAAAATAGAACCCCTTGTGAAGATATATAAAGCTTGATAAAAAAATTTCAAAGATATCAATATTTTATACATTTCTCGAACATGAAATATATTTATTCATAATCTAACACACTTTTCTATTTTCTCTATACATAAACTTTCTTAAAATTCAGTTTTCTCAAATTTAGTTATAATGACATATTTATATCGTATAAACATTTAAAACAAGTTATAAAGTAATATATTAAAGTTGCTTACTGAAAAAATATATGAAATTATATTGGGCCGTACTACGGGCTTTAAATTATCTAGTATATTTATTGGATTTTAAAATGTTCTTTAGCTAGAAATCCCCCATTTCAATTGGTTGGCAATGTACATGGAGGCTAATATAAAATTTCTTAATTTTATATTTCTTTAGGTGTTTTAACTATGATTTCACGATATTACTTCTAATAAGGAGGAGGCTACGAAAGCTGTTGAAGCAGTCAGCTTTTGGACGCCATGTCTGCTTCAGCTACTTGCTTGAGCTGTCTGCTTCTCCTCCTCCTTTATTACATGCGGCCAATCAAAATATTCCGTCAACTTTGATGTGTCTGCTTCAGCTACTTAATTATATTTCTTCAGCTGCTTCTCCTCCTCCTTTATTATATGTGGCCCAATTAAAATATTCCGTCAGCTTTGACGTGCCTGCTTTAGCCACTTAATTTTATATTTCTTTAGGTGCTTCAACTATAATATTACAATATTACCTCCTAATAAGACATTTTTACCAGCACGGGCGCTTAATGTCTAGTATAATAAGAGGCAGTTAATTTATTTAAACAGACAGCAGGTCGACATGCGTGTTTGAACAGCTTGAGTGTATATTCATATTTTTTTATGGTTCTTCCGTTGTGATTCACTCAAAAATTGAATATAACTTTACTATCATGAAATATACACCGACTATATATGCATATACAACGACTTTTGCTGAAAATGAAAGAATCCGTTCACGACTCCTTGATTGGATACTCAGACTTGAGTGCGAAAGGATCTCTCTTCTATTCTATTATTCTATGTTTTAACACACGAGTTCGATGGAAAAGTTGTAAGCGCTTGAATGGTCTTGACAAAAGGTAATGGACCTTTAGTTTCAAGACTCAATGACTATTTTTAATTAGTATTTTTACCGAATGATCATGTACTATAATTATCTCTATTAAAATATATACTAAAAAAAAAGAGGAGTTGAAAAAAATTAAGAAGAACAACAAAAGAAAATGTCAATAGAAAAAGGACTACGTTTAGAAATATAAAGGAAGAAAAAAATTTAAATATAAATAAAGGGGAAAACAAGTATATTGATTATTTTGTGGGATAAGATTGAGAGTTTTCTTTTAAGTATGATATTTAGAGCGCACATCAAATTAAATAGGATTATTTCTACTTAACTAAGACAATAATAAAAATGATCACAATTTATCGACAAATCTAACCACAAATAAATTATACTTGAGTGCTGAAGTAATAAAGATTTGAAAGACTTTGAATCGAGCTTTAATAATTGGTTGATCAAAGAATTATATATATTATTATGTGCAAATATTATAAATAGAACATAAAATCTATGGAAAATAGAACCACTTGTGAAGATATATAAAGATTGATAATTTTTTTGAAAGATATCAATATTTTATACATTTCTCGAACATGAAATGTATTTATTCATAATCTTAGCTATAATAACTCGTATGAACATTTAAAACAAAATATATTAGGGCGGGACTTAATAGTAAACATAAATGAGATGAATTTGAAATAAGAAGGATGGTGTAGGTCAAAGCGGTAACCAGCAAAAGGAGGAGAATTTCTTGCTAACGTGTTGGCATGGAAGAGATTTGATTATGGTCTTAGTTTTCAAATTGAAGGTGTATAGATGACGATCAGCATCCTGAGTAAAGTAGATGGATTCTTTTTGGAGATTGGTGTCTCGTGTGGAACAACTCATGCCACCGTAACCACCTACGAAAATTGCTGTTTCCCCAATGCTTTCCACCTCCACCCATGATTTTTCTACCAAATCCAATCGAAACACTTGAAAAACATATACCTCATTCCATCCCTTACCAAAATATCTCTTCCAAACATAAAACAATTCATTCTCATCATTGGACTGTATGAGGTATCCCGCAGAATTTGGCATGTCTAACAACTCTGTATTGACATAAATCGGTTTTTTAATCAATAGTTGTTGAATTTCGACTACTCCTGATATATCTGATATTACTATAATTGACATTTGAAACGTTAATCCATAGATTTTCCCCTTGAAAAGGGTCCAGGACTGCACGTCGTCATCTTCATTAAGTTGGAGTTCTTGTTTATGATATTCTAAATTATAACCTGGCTTGCAGAAATAGAGCGTAGGCGGTGTGTCATCATCCTCATCATCATCCTCGTCATCATCATCCTCATCAGTTTCGTCATCGTCGTCATCCTCATCATCATCAGTGTCATGATTAGTCTCATTGATTAGAAATACAACGCGACATTCAGGATCATGAGGTGGTGCAGACAAGAGGCACTTCATACGTTTGTACTTTGGGAGGGGTGGAAGCTGAATTTTGTCGTTTGAACTAGGGTTCCAAAGGTAAGAATCGTCAGAATGAAAATCGAGCAACACAAGCCAACCATGAGCATAAGCACATATACTTGTGTATCGAAGCTCGGGTATTGTCCTTACGTAATACCGATTCTCTGATATGCTGTAAAAAGTTTGCTTTTGCATCTTTTGTCCATGTAAAATAACAAGCCAAGGGTGTGGTTGTGCAGAAAAAGGAGGACCACCATATTCCTTCTTCTTCTCTTCTTCCAACTTCATCATCTCTTGCTCTTTTCTGGAAAAACAATTGACTTATGATTTGTGTTTATACGAATCGTCAATTTAAATAGTAAAACAAGTTAACGAGTCATACTTAAAATAGAATAAGTAATTTTAAAGTTGTAGTAATTGTTTTCCTTTCTTGTAAATAATTAGGATTTCCATAAACCCAATTCTAGTTTACATAAGGTAACAAGTCCTTTCCCAATTCTAGTAGGATTTTGTGTAATTTTCACACTATTTAATCTCTGGGAATATGTGAATTAAAAAACAAAACAAGTCTAAGAATGGAGTGTGCAAAATATGACGATTTATGGTCTAACTATGTTCCAACAGATATACTCAAATCAATATCATCACATCTCGTAGCGGGCGATTACTTTGCCTTCCGTGTTGTTTGTAAAACATGGCGCGACAATTCCTTCCCACCTCAGCTACAGCATGATGATGATCCGCCATCCCCTTTTTTGATGACCTTACATAAAGAAACTGGCATTGTAGAATTCTTTAATCCAGTGTACAATGCCCTAGTAATTCCTGATCACAACACGATGGTTATTCCAAAATTAAGGGGTTCAAGAATTCGGAGTTCAAAAGCTAATTGGTTGCTCATGAGTCATGGCGATCGTGGTATGTTCTTTTTCAATCCCAAAAGCAATGACATAGTTGAACTCCCTGACCTGCCACTGATACACAATTGTTTCTCTGCTTGGACATTTTCGTGTCCTCCAGACTCATCATCATCGTCTTGTTTTGTTGTTGGTTTCGATCAGGGTGGTTCACCCCCAGATGTATACATCACTAAAGTTGGAGACGCTACATGGAAGTATCACGACTTTATTAATGAACCAAGAAATAGTCAAGGCTTGTTTGGGTTGACGGGGTGTAATAATCCAGTATTTTACAAAAACAACATCGTGTACGTATTAGGAGATAAAGGGAACTTGGGAATACTAAGTATCAAGGAAAACTGTGATGCATCTTGGGAATTTTATGGAAATCCGTTTTCGCTTAGAAAACAAAAGTCAATTCAAGAGGTTTACACGGTAGAAGATATGGATAATAGGGGAATGTTAGCTGTGTTTCTAACTCATGAAGAAGGTAAAGTTGAGGTTTGGAGGTATAAGATGAATGGAAGGATATTGGAGAGGAAACAAATTACAAGTCTGGGTGACAATAAAACATTGTTCCTCAGCTTTGGAGGTTCCTATTTGAAACCATGTGTTGCACGGGGTTTGGAAAACAAGATATATTTCCCAATGTTTCATGACAATGATAAGGGCGTATTCTATTGTTTGACCACTCGCAAATACTACTCTTTTGATTACTCTCTAAACACACCTTTCTCAAGTTCCAATTATTACAATTTGTCCAGGCCAAGATGCTGCATTTGGATTGAAATGTGAGCCATTGGTTATCAAGTTGTTTGTTCAATTTCTTTGAAACTTTTAGTCCAATTTTCCCAATAAACATAGCAAAAGTTGCGCTCACAATTTTTCTTTTTCTATGATATTAGTTAATACTATGTTTGGTAGAAATTTGAACTCATATGTAACTAATCCGTTAATACCCTATGCGTGGTATTAACTAATATCTTGGATTTAATATCATAGGAATTAGGATTATATAGAAAGACAAGAATATCCCTCAAATTCTTTTATATTTTTTTTTTCTTGTCTTGATTTTATTTTTTATATTTGTAGTTTGTACTATTAAATTCATTTAAATAAATTAGCTTATAACTTTTATTTATTTACGGATTCATATTTTTATGATATAAAAACAAATAAATTTACCATGTCAAATTTTTAAATTTTATTTATTTGTGATTTCATATTTACATAATAGACAAAAAATATTTTGCTATGCCAATTTTTTTTTTATAATTAATTTAGTTGAGTGATTTTATTGATACAATACAAAGTCCAATTAATCATGCGAAAATAGACACAATAACTTTGTTTCTGATTTTGAATACACGTGAAAAATACATTAGACAAATAATAATTTTTTGAACCTAATGAATCATTGTAGAATTAGATCGAAACTCAGAAAGTTTGATGTCCAAATGCGTAATTTGCCTTTGTTGCTAGGAGGGTAAGGAGAGCAACAGCATGCTTGGAAGTATCTCACATAAAATCAAGTAATTTTTTCATATATTTTATATATATTAAGTATTTCACAAATTAAATATTTATAATTATGAGTTCAAGGGTAAATTATAATTTCGTAAGCACTAGTCGCAAAGTATCAAAGTAGTGAATGTATGATAAATATCCTAATATTGCCCTTTTGATATTTATATCAAATAAGTACACAACATGTTGTGTTCTTTGTATATCTTTGTTGGGGCCTAGAAAAATAATAGCAAAATGTATATGACAAGTCAAGGTTATAGAGTTTTTGCTTGTCCCTATAAACCAAACCATATTTCAGTCAAACATGGCCGGTACATTCATCCATGAAAAATATTTATATGACAACTGGTACAAACTTGTAATATTTTCGTTATTGACAAAACTTTAATAAAGTACCAAGTGATCTATGTTATAGTTTTCCTGGAGTAAAATAGCAGAGAGTTATTGCAAAAGAATCAGTAACGGATAGAGATCAAGATGTATTTCAAAGGATTACATCACAACAGCCTGTTCAGAAATGGTACATGTTATGGAACAGGTATATATTTCTTATTTCAATATGGCACAAGGAGAAACACTATAATTTACAGACACACACGGGTCCTTTATGTATTTTTTTGGTGGTTTTCAAAACATGCTCATATACAGCTTCGAAAATTCCAAATTGAAGTTCACTAACTTAAATCCAGCATTCTCACATGTTTGGTCACCTTCCTCTCTTCTTCTTTTCCCTTGTTCTCTCTCTCTATCTCTCTTTTCATGGTGCATTTGAGGCCGTGTACCTGAAAACAGAGTATTTTTTAGGAGCATAAAAGAATAAGTGCAAGATTAAATAGTTCCGACAAAGGAAATCATACTTCCAATTGTGAAAATCAACTTTCAATCATAGACATTTCCAACAGGTGTGCGGAAAAACAATGCTCTTATCATGTCGTGAATATCAAACAGATTTCTAGAAGGCACTCGTTAAGCTCCCGCACTGCAGCCAATAAAAAGCAAACAGCAGAAAAGCAGGTTTGTCCCAAATATTGCTGTTAGCCAGTGGTCATAGATTATACTGACTCACACTTCAACCCAGAATACGAATGTAACTGAAAATCCACGAGGGCCAGTACTGCATGGATTAAAACTCGGTGGATGATGGGTTGGCCCCTGAACCTTTCTCCACTTAAAGCTTTCGTCTGTGGCAAGATTCAAACCCTTCTTTTTCAATAAGGTATAAAGAAGTACCAAGAGGTACCAACTTCCGAGAAAACCAAACAAAAGATACATTCCCAAAAACTGAAAACATCTAAATTCTGGGGGTTGGAACATGCTATCAATCAAACAGCTCTACACCAAAAGCCCAAGCTTTGTTAACATCTATTCTAAACAAAAGAAATGTGAAGTTTCTTATCATCAAAGTCCTATTTCTTTCTGGTCATATGTCCCACATGATACATAAAGGCATGGTCCTCCAAATCATCTTAAACCTACTGTTGACAACCTAGTTCTGTCAACATTCACATAATTGTTTCTGTTTCAGACATTACCCACCGTAATCCACAACTGCTGAAAAAAGATACCAGATTTGTGCACACAAAATTTTCTTCCCAAAAGTAACATCTGCTACCACAGACAAAACCTCACTTCTACAACATATTCTCAGTTAGGCATACATCCATGCAAGCTACTTTTGTTGGGGCTTTAATTTTCTATAACATTTTCCATAGCCACATAAGGTCCCAATGTCCAACTTGTTTCTGTAGAAGAGTATAGCTACTCCTTTAACAGAAACTCCCTTCTTCAATTGTTGTCCAGATTAGGGAGTCCAATTTATTATCCTCGAGTGTAACAGGATCCAGTAACTGTAACAAATCACTAATATCATCCACCTCCTAGTCATTAAAATTTCTCCTGAAATGCAGCTGCTGCTGCGTACAATTTATATTGAGCCATTGTACATTGCCTTGTACAAAGAAATGATATATAAAATGTATACTTTTCGATTAATCTTAGATCTCCTGACCAGAAATCCTACCAAAATATAATTCTACACCCATTCGCCACCTTCAGTTTATTAACAATTTGAATCTCCGGCCAAAATATAACAATTTGTTTTAAACACCGCTCATAGATAGCATAAAAATTGTCCCAGGTGTCCAAAAGTCTTTTCAGGGGGTGTTTGGATCGGCTTTTTTAAGTGGCTTATATAAGTTAAAAGTCATAAGTTAGGGACCCTTTACATTTGGCTTTTGTTTTTTTTTTTTTTTTTTGTACTTTTTTTATTTTAAAAAAACTTTTTTTTTTTTTTGTGTTGCCCAAACACTTCCAAAAATTTAAAAGTGCTTAAAAGCCAAAAGCCCCCCCCCCCCCCCCCCCCCCCCCAAAAAAAAGTCAATCCAAACACCCACTTAGCCATATTCTGAGATAATGATCTCTTTCCAAAATTCATCTCCATTTTCCTTGAATCTCCAAAACCATTTAAATAACAAGCTTTTGTTACAAAACTTTAAATTCCTTAACCCCAAGCCACCACGTTTTTATCCCTCATTACAAACAGACACTTTACAAGTATATCTCAAACCCATGACTTGCACATCACTTGTTGAGATCTTACCACTATACCAGGCAGGGGCGAATTTATGCATCATTTTTGGGTCACGGGAACCCGTGATCATCCGATTAAATTCAGTATATTACTTGTGTTAAAATAGGAATAGGTAAATACAATCCTACTTAGAATAGGAATAGGAATAACAATAGTACGTAGAATCCTACTTGGAAAAGGATTATATTGTAGTATCCTAGTTGGAAAAGTAGTCTAATATAGTATCTATAAATAGGTCTCAATGTAATAATGTAGACAACAATTCAATAATATTCTTCTCCAATATTTCTCACAACTTGTATAATTCTTAAAGAATATATTAAATATTAGCTAAAGGAACCCATTCTCAAAATGACAAGTTGGTTCATTGGTCCAAGGGCTTTTTTGTAGCACGAAGGTTGGGGGTTCTATCCCAGCCAATAACACCATTTTGTTCCTTTTTTAGAAATAAAGTAATGGTGCACCCATGTTCTTGAATTCCTAGATTCGCCTCTGATACCAGGCAAGCCCTTTCTTTGAATATAAAGTCTCTGGTCAGATACAAAGCAAAAGATTACTACCCAAAGGATTAAATCCACCAAACCCATAGATTGATGTATTTCCTAGAGGGTCAAACTATCTTTAACTGACTTGGATAAGCATAAACGAAACATAAAACCTCGGGTGACATGCTTAGAACACTCCAAATGGAACATCTCGCCAATTCACTATTCGACAAAGAAAGGAAAAGACAATTCCAATATTTCCAATAAGTTAATCATATCAAAGAAATATTTCTATTTCAGCTACCAGTTTATACAATTTGGTCAAATTAGCAAGGAGCATCAAAAACGTGATTTTGGAAATATGGATTTTTCCCTGTCATAATGTAAAGACTATCAATACCCAATTGAGTGAGACCAATCAACTCATGAAAGGAGAGCGCTCCTCAAATTTTACGAGCAATAATTTATCTACAACCACAAGAGCAAAATCTTAAGAGAAATTATTGATCTAACTCAGGATCTAATAACTACAAAACCCCTAAGATTTCAGAAGACTTTATGCAGGCAAACTTCACTATTAAGTTACTATCACTGTAGTCAGCAAACTGTGAACCAAAAATGACTAGAAACAAATGGAACCAAAACTTGAAAATGAAGTATTGAACAGAAATTAAGGGAAGGTGCTTAAATTGGAGACCGAAAAGCATACATACGTCATTGTAAAATTCAACGATGACCATCAAATCCCATTATATTTCATCCATTATCCACCAATATGTATCATCGGTCTATTTGGAGTTTTGGCGAGATCAAACATCCCAGCATGAGAAGCTTTCTTCCTTTTGACCTGAAAAGGACGAATGAATCAAAAGAAATGTAGATAATATTCTAAAAGTAGCCTGAGTCTTAAATGTCAAACGATATTGAAAGAACTTTATCTTGCCCTGATGAAAGCATGACACTAGAAAATAAGAGGAACAAAAGAAAATGACACAAATGGCAAATATGTAAGCAACAAACTGTGTTGGAACGGATTAGCTGCTACATACCGCTGCCCCAATGATCTCCCTGAGTTTATCATCACCCTCACCAAGACGAATAGGATCCCTCAAGCTCACCTGGAGAAAGAAAAAACAAAAGAAAAACCAATTCATGATATTTACTATATAGTTGTGTCTAATCCACAGTAATAATCTCAAACACCACAAGGAGGCAGAGACCATGAAATCAGTAGTTAATGAAGCTACAATCTAATCTCTATGAAATTGAATCCCTTGAATTCATACAAACGGAAAAAAAGAAGGCCTAACACAAAAGAATCTAGGGAGCACTGACGGGGCTAAGTCTGTATTGTAATTTCAGCATTTACATCATATGAATGTCATGGTTCACCTAACCAAATAATTCCTTCTTGGAAACTCTTTAACCAATTGGGAGATAGGACAGGAATGATGAAGAGGTACTGCATACATGATGAATCGTACATTTTAAAAAAAATAAGAATCACTATACTAACTTATAGTCAAAGTAGTATGTCGTGTAGGACAAGGATGCAGCTTCACTATTTAAAATGAGATCTGCAATTTACAAATATGAAAAATATACATCTAGACGATAGCACAAACCTAGGAGTAAATTTTAGAGCAGTTTATACTCCTAATTGTATCCAAAATCCTACAAATGCCATGAGACAAGGAGGAACAGAAGACAGTCAAATATGGATCTTCATCCTCATGTTTTACAACTCCTTCACCCAGCCTAGGATATCCCTAGTGAATTGAATTTGTTAGAATAAAAATAGGAACAAGAATAATCCTTCTTGAAAAAGGATTAGTATATAGAATCCTACTTGAAAAAAGATCGTAACATAATGTCCTATTTGAAATAAAGAGTCTAATGTAGCATATTAATAACAAGGTCTCAATGTAACAATGTAGAGACAAAATTCAATAATATTTTTCTCCAATATTTTTCACATGGTATCAGAGAGCCTCTACGATCTTAGTAGAGAGCCCCCCCCCCCCCCACTCCCCCCTAAAAAAAAACTTACATAGCCCCACACGCGCGCGGGGTGGGGGTGGGGCTATAACTCACATAGCATGAAAAATAATCATGCTGAATAGGACTGATTTGAGACTTGAGAAGCATCCGGGACAAAAAAAAAAAGAATAGCACCATACTTCTTTTCGGTGAATACATTCTCATATCCGATTTGTGTAGCATTGTGCATCTTTCCACCGACTATTTTCTTATATTCGATTTGCATAGCACCGTCCATTTTTCCGGTGACTACAATCTCATATCCAATTTGCGTAGCACCAAACAACTTTTCGGTGACTACTATCTCATCCGATTTGCATAGTACTGTGCATCTTCTCGGTGACTACTTTCTCATAACTAATTTGTGTAACACTTAGTCATCTTTCCGGTGGCTACTACTTTCTCATATTTGATTTATGTAGCACCGTGCATATTTTTTGTGACAGCTTTCTCATATCTGATTTTTGTAGCACCATATATTTTTCCAGGGACTACTTTTTAATATTTGATTTGCAAAGTACCGTGCATCTGTCCGGTGACTACTTTCTCATATGTGATTTGTGTAGTAGCATCGTGTATCTTTCAAACTACAATCTCATATCTGATTTGCATAGTTACGTGCATCATTTCAATGACTCGCCAAATGTGATTTATGTAGTTCCAATTTTCATCAATGTTGTGCAAAATCCAACAACACTTCAAAGTCCAGCAACCTACAACAACCAAAGCCCAACCAGCGTCGTCAATCATAGATCCCTTACGTGTGGCTAGTTTTAGGGTTCCAGCGATGACATCAATGTATGAGTCTCTCCAGCCAGATTTCCAGCGACTTTCATTTTCAATATCGACTAGTCTCTTGGTTTTGAGACTATTCATATATTAGAATTCAAGCACTTTCCAGTGACCATTGCATTGATTCTGGCAGATTTGAGTTTTCCAGCAGTGTTTTCTCTTTGTTTTAGATTTACTTTTGCCAAAAAAGGGTATAATCAGATACTTGAGCTGGATTACGACGATACTTTCTCTCTCGTGGCTAAAATAGCATATGTCAGTCTTTCTCTATCTATGGTTGTCGTTTGCCATTGGTTTTTTAATCAGTTGGACATTCAGAATATTTTTCTCCATGGTGATCTCGAAAAAGAAGTTTATATGAAGCAACCACCTAATTTTGTTCCTCAAGGGAGTTTAGTAGTCTTGTGTGTCGATTGTGAAGGTAACTCAATGATCTGAAACAATCTTCTCAATCTTGGTTTAGGAAGTTCAGCACCAATAATTTAGGAGTTCGGCGCGACTCGTAGGGGAGATGATCAATTTATGTTCTATCGACATTCTACATCAAATCCACTATTTCATGAGAGGATTAAACACATTGAGATTGATTGTTGTTACAAAATTTGTGAAGCCGAATGATCAACTTGTAGATATCTTCACTGAGCTCCTCACCTATCCTTGTATTAATTACAATTGTATCATGCTTAGCACATATGATTTGTATGCACCAGCTTGAGAGGGAGTGTTAGAATAGAAATAGGACGAAGAATAGTCCTACTTGGAAAAGGATTTGTAATCTGGTATCCTAGGAAAAGGAGTCTAATGTAGTTTTAATAAATAAGATCTTTATGTAATAATATACACACATAATTTGACAATATTCTTCTCCAATATTTGTCATAGAATTGAACAAGTAACTCTAGTTCATATCCTAGTGGAAAAAAAATTCAGAAAATGCTAGCATAGACAAAAGAAAAAGAAAGGGGGGGGGGGGGGGGGGGGGGGAGGGATATCTTGCATCAGTGCTAGTCCTCTCTCCTGTCTTCATCTTCTTTTTTTTAAGCTAGAGAGAAAGGGACTTGGGAGTGTTGGTGGATCTTTTGGTGACAAGAATTGTAATCCTTCTAGGTTTTAGCTTTTTCTGGACACCTAACTCCCCGACTTTTGGCCTAAAGACCATTAGTTTTCTCATACACTAGAAGCAGAAAAGTGAAAATACCATACTCTCCCCTAGTTTCTCATTTCTTCTCTTTGTTAACTCTTTTCCCTCAATTTTTTTCCTTTATTATCTACAGTAGCAGAGTTGAAGTACTACAGCAAGTTCCATCACTCCACTCTGCTTATTTGCTTTACTAATTGCTCTCCTTTTCCCTGCTACTATTCTTTCATCTCATGCAACTAATGATTGGAGGTCACTGCAAATTCTTTCTTCTTTCTCTCCTACTTTTCCACTCCGTCCTTGCTAAATTCACCAGTGAGCAAAAATGTTAGACCAAAGTAATCAGGCTGATGAAGAAGAGGAAACAGTGAGAAGAGACGAAAAAGTAGAAGTATGGAGCTGGTAACGGGATTATGTAGTATTAGAGATGAAGATGTGACAAAGTAGAAACATCAGAACTCAAAGAAAAAGCGGTGTAGCGAAGACAAGAAACATGTAGTATAGTAAACTTCTCCACAACCCATCATTACATTCTTCTCCAAAAGGACAAGGGAGCTACAAGTGTTCTTTGAAGTAGCAGGTGCTTGTGATTGGAGGAAAACAATACAAGGTGTGACGTGCTCTAATTGAGAAAAAAAGAAGAAATGTGCAACATGACTCAACAGCCTATGCAAGTTTTCACAAATTTTAGGCAAGAAGACAATCACCTCTGAGGGACCGAAAAGGCAAACTTTGAAGTTCCCATCAGCTAAAAGTCGCAGTCTGTTACAACCAGCACAGAAATGCTCAGTCATTGATGTAATAAATGAAACAGAGCCTTGATGCCCATCTATCCTAAAATTCTTAGCAGTCTCTGTGGGATGATCTTGAATTCTCTGAAGCCCTGTAAATTTTTCAACCTGTTCAGTAACATTGAGTGACTTAGGTAATGAACAAAACTGATTTAAAAGAGAAACATCTGACAAAGTCTACCATACCACTTTGTCCAACATTTCAGCATAAGGCACTAGCTTCTTGACATTCCAGACATTCCCATCAAATGGCATAAACTCAATAAAGCGGACATTGATTGGCCTTTCGCGTGTCAACTCAACAAAATCACAAATTTCATCATCATTGAATCCACGCATTACAACACAATTTACCTGATTGAGAGCACATACCAAAACATAAAATAAATAACATAACACAAAGTGGATTATCAGGCAGAGTTGAAGAACTTCTTTCGACAGAAGCTTGTTTTTCAAATCAAGTCCTCATAAACATGTTCCATTTCCATAAGTACAATCTGAAGAATCTCAAGCAGAAGCTGTAGAATTTTCATGCATAAACCCACGGTTAGAGCATCATCAGGAAGCAAAACAGCAGAGTGCTGCCTTGGTCCCCAACTTTTTCCTAGTTAAAAAGTCCAACAAATCCTACAACAACAATGATTTCTCAACTCCTTTTGTACTGGTTCTTTGTACTAAGTTGGTAGTTTTTGTTCTTTCCACTGTCTTTAAAACTCATCATTAGATGCAATAAATAAAATACCAACATCTGGTACTAAACTAGATACTTAATCAGGAAAATCCTCAAGATTCAAAATAAGGGGGTGTTTGGATAGGCTTTTTTTAAGTTACTTAAAAGCCAGAAGTAGGTATTTACCTACTTTTGGCTTTTGGCTTTTTTTTGTCCTTTTTAAGGCTAAATTCAGGTGCTTAAAAGCACTTTATGTCTTTGCCAAACACCTCTAAAAATTAAAAAGTGCTTAAAGTCAAAAAACACCTAAAAATAAGCCAATCCAAACACCCACTAAGTTAGTTGACTAAAGAGGGGGTACCATTCTAGGGAGAATAACATTATATAATCATGCTAGAAAGAACTTACTTTGACAGGATTATAACCCAGCTTTACTGCAGCATCAATTGCCTCCATTACTCTTCCATGACCTTTGCGCCTAGTCATAAACTCAAATTTTGCTGGAACCAATGTGTCTAAGCTTATGTTCACCAAATTTAGTCCACAGTCTTTCAGCTTTGGGAGTTTTTTTCCCAGAGTAATCCCATTTGTCGTCATTGCCAGGGTTTTAAGCCCTTTCAAGTTTGATAGCCGTAAGCAAAGTTCTTCGATATCCTTCCTAATAGTTGGTTCCCCACCAGTCAAACGAATTTTATTCACTCCAGAGCTAACAAACAAACTTGCCAAGCGAACAATCTCATCCTGAGATAGAAGTTGAGCACTAGGAGAGAGTTCTACACCCTCAGCTGGCATACAGTAGTGGCACCGTAAATTACAACGTTCAGTCAATGATATTCTCAAATATGTGTGCAGCCTTCCAAATGAATCGATCAACATGTCAGAAATAGCTCTATCTTTGGATGGATCTTCGGATAGTGTCTCGCATGAAGTTGAATACATCTTTGACAAGGACCCATTGAGATGACTGGTAGTTATATTTTGACCACTGCTGCTTGCAGATAGTAATGAAGCTCTAGATGAAAAGCTAGCCTGTAGATTAACTATCAGTTAGCTGCAAGTAAACAATTGAGTAGCACGGGAGGAATGCTTATAACTGCACAAATAAATGGAGAAGAAAAGTAAAGGACCAAGAAAAAGGTCCAGGATTCTGGCAGCTGGAAGCAAAATACATCTAGCTGTCCTTTTATTTTCCTAAATGCCGGTAAAAAAGGAGGCACGTGAAACACCTCTGTTACCTGTCTGAGCAGGTCAACTTGTCCATTATTTAAGATCTCAATCATGGTTTCCATACTAGCACTATCAAATCTTAATATGATAGCTGCAACTTTCAGGAAGTCATCTGCTTCCAAGGAACAAAGAAGATATGTCTAGTTCACCCCTTTTTGTTTTATAGTTTTGCATTCATAATTATGAATTTTCAATTATCAAAATCTTATCCATAAACAAAACTATAAATCCTTGAAGTTCTACTTGAAACTATCATTATTATTCTTTATCTACATTTAAATGATAAATTATTCAAACTCCATTTGTTTCTTCAAGACCTATAGGTATGATCCCCAAAAGCTCGCCAAAGCTCAAAGTTTTGGACTCCATCCATGAATCGAATAGAGCTTCAAAGTAGTCTCAGAGGCCAGACCATCAACTTAGACTCGCTATGACATTTTATCTTGGGTTTATTTTGTCTTTACTTCAGTCGAGTATAAATAGAGTTGGGCTAGTTTATGAAACTTTTTTGGTATCTTGAGATTAGAGAACTTTTTTGAGAGAGAATCCAGTCTGTTGGTTCACCATTCACGTTCAACTTCAGCTTACATGTTTCCGAGGAATGAGATTTCTTGAAGGTAATCTCCTTCATTATTATTTATATCTTTGGTTCTACTTTGTCATCCTTTGGAGGGGATAGAGTTCGTAAGTTGATTGTTTCCTGAGACTATCATCTAAACTTCTAGATTCTTCTAGTTAAACTATTTCAGAATCCAGACTATTTATTGGTTACTCATAATTGAAACCTATCTTAGCTTTTGCTTTCAATTGTTATTACTTTACATTCCATTGCAGTCTTGTCCACCTATGCTCGAAAAGCTGACCAGCCTAGGTAGATTGAGGTTTAGCTTGTAAATAACCTTAGCATATGACTTTCTTAGAATGCAACAAGTCAATTTTGAAGCGTGGACTTCTAAAACTTCCAAAGGATGCCACATCCATGTCAGTCTGACGAATCATTGAAAAAATAATGAGACGTGCCTATAACCAAAGTTCTTTACATGTTTTATCACAATATTCTTGTTTCCAATGATTCATCATATTGACATGTATGCAGTAATTTATTTAGGTTGTCTCAAATTTAGAATTAGATCTTTGCATATCTTAAAATAAAAAATCAATATTGAAACATTCCCCATGCATTCGGCTTTTCAAGAAATATTGTATCTGCACATGATTAATGTGTCTCATTTAATGTGCCAGTAAGCATAACAATCAGTGGAAGGAAAACGATAATGGTTATATTTGAGAATGGTTGGTAAAACCCAAATGCATATAAAAATAGCAGGTAGAAACGAAAGGTCTGTAACCAGGCAGATAGATTTGTCACTCAAGAAGAGCTCTAGTGTTTACCAACTACCAAACATGAAACCTACTGCCAAGTAATTGACATAGTTTAAAATTCAGAGCAGCATAGCTGTATAATTCGAGCGCTCCAAATTTGTAGTTCAGGGGGGAAATCGACTTCGGCAAGTCCAATTTTTTTCATATCAAACTCACATAACTTCAATATGAAACAGAAATCAAAAGGTGGGGCTCACCGGAATCAGTTAAATTATCACAAAATTAATTCAAATCACAAACCCATCAAAATTATATATTTTTTCTCCGAAACCCCTTTAAAGAAGTAAATTAAAGGAAGCTAAACAGCGGTGAGGTAAAAAGAGAAGAACATACAGAGGTTAAAGAGTTGTGACGGAGATGCCAGTGGAAGAATCTAAAGATAGAAGGCCGCATTTGCAAGAGAAGAAGAAGCCCAAAATTCCTGCTCTAGATGGAAGAACCAGTTAGAAATCTTATCGTACGGTTGAATTTTGTTTGTTTGGATTATATAGAAAGGAAGACAAAAGAATAAAGACTAGTAAGTAGTGAATTTGTTGGGCCAAAGCCAGCGAGACGCCTGTACTACTCTATATTGCATGTCAATTTTGCGTCGCCTCCATGGATACAGCAGAGAGGATCTTTCACTTACACGTCTCTTGAGATATGCCGAAGGTCAAACATTCATCCTTGTCATTTTTCCTTTATTTCCTTTTTCTTTTCCTCCAATTTCTCAGGCTTGTTGCATGTATTAATGGGAGAGGCGCACAAGTATTGAGGAGAGTGATATGATAGATTAAAAGAAAGTGCCACCCCTTTCTTTTTTCGATTTGTACTAAAAAAAAAAAAAGTCATTTTATTCTAATTAAAAATATTTTTTTTAATTTTTTTTAATCTTTAATAAAATAATTTTCAATCACATGAATATCTAAAAATAATTTTAAATCATAAATTTTAAAAAAAAATTCTTTTTATAAACATCATGTCAAGTCAAAGATTATACATAAAATAGGACAGAGGGAGTAGTAAGGTGGTAGGTAATATAGGGTTGCCTCGTTTAGAATGGTTGGTGATTTGTCATTTTATTACTACTAATTCACTGTATACATGCACGAGTCATGTTAATTTAAAAATTATATATAAATAGTATGTGTTACTAAATAAATATAATATTCATGTAAATAAAATTAAATAAATATTACTAATTTGATACAATAATTTAATTTATTGTGATGCAGCAAAAATGAGAAAATCAATTCAATTGCTTATATGATAATAGCTTTTGAATACATAAAAAAATAATTAAGAGATAAACAGTTAGGAATTAAATAATTAATTGATTAAGATTTAATGTAACAAAAATTCATGAATATAAAAGGAGTAGTTTTATGTTTCCAATATAATTTTACTGCATTTTTTCATTTTAAATTAGTTATATTATGTACTTTTATTTAACAAAAAATTTGAACTAAATATTTGATAGTTCAAATTTTTTGTTAATTATTTATATAGAATAGTCCTAAATCAAAAGTGAATTTTAAATATAAAGAAATTTTAATCCAAAAGTAAATCTTGAAACTAAATAAATAAAAGATTAAATGATAAATTAAGAAAAATAATGAGAAGACGATTTTGTCTAAAGATGACTATCTTAATAAAGGACAAAAAAATTCAAGCAACATTTATAAGGGGTATCTAGCTTTTAATATTGTGTAAGTATAAATTATTTTGTTGTAGTTTATTACGAGTACTATTTTTTAATATTTAGCATTGTTTATTCTTATATCATGTTGTTTATTGCTTATCTCACTATTGTTGTCTTTGCTTCCTCTTGATAGACTTTCGATCTTTCCTTCATTGTCGTGTTTTTCTTTATTGTTGCGTTTTTCTTTACTTGAACGGGTTCTTTTAAAAAATATTTTTTAATTTTTGCAAGACAGTAATAAAATTAATATATATATATATATATATATTTTTTAGATTATATTTATGAGATTACACTAAATAATTATTGTTATTATTACACAATATTTAATATGTAGATAAAATTAAGTTACTTATATATAAAGTTAATTTTTTTATCATCTTATTATACATGACATCATTTGTCTTGTTACGCTATGTAATAAAAAGACTGAATTATTTTTAACTTGTGATCTAATAAAAGAATTAAATATTTGTGTGGTCTCTTTTTAATTTTTTGTGTGATTGTAAATCATTTTATTAAGAATGAAATAAAAAATTTAAAATCGAATTATTTTTAATTATAACAAAGTGCTATATAAAATAAAATATAAATATTTATATAAAATAATATATGAAATCTTTCCTACCTAATTCCTATATGACTAATATATGCATAGCTCAAAATTGACACCACATGACCCCTCTGTAAAGTACACTTCCTACCTTCATTCATTTCTGTATACAGCTAATAGCAAATGCGACTCCCGGGACCAAGACACTTTGTAGCACATTTAAAATGCGTGAGATATTAACCATTGATTTGAATTTGATACAAATTAGTAGTTTGTTTTTAAATTATTGATAGTCTTAAAAATATTTTTAAATTTGACTATTCAAATTTAAATACACTTTCGATCCGTCTCGATTTGTCACATAATATAGCAATTGATCTCAAACTTTTGTATGAGCATAAGGAGTTTAATAAAAGTCGAGAGCAATGTTGAAAATATCCTAAACTTGATGAAAATTTAAAGATGTATTTTACTCATTTTGCAAAATCGAGAATGTATTATTTAAGTTCACTTAATCAAGTAGAGCGTTGTTTTTAAGACCGTCAATAATTTAGGAACGAAACTAAATAAATCGTGTCAAATTCAGGGGTTCAATACTTCTATTAAATATTTATTCTAAATATTATCTTTAGAATTAGTAAGTAAATATATTCTATTATTAGTTGTGTCTGGTATATATCTTCCCTGCTTCTGGACCCTATTTCACCCTCTTCAATTGGATAACACAAACTATCCCAGAAATACTTTCTTTACTGTCCTCAGTAGAAATATGTCAAATATTGGTCCAATTATTTGATCACAACTTTTGAATGAGGCATAGCAACAAAAGTATGAACGCAATTAAATATTGAAATATGTATTGAGATTTAAATATCTAATTTTAAAGACGCATATTCATATAGTATTAAATTTTGAATTCAAAAATAATTAAGGAATATGTAAAATATATCTTTAATAAAAAATAATAAACATAAATATAATAAAATATAAAATTAATCTAACGTTATATCAAAGGGAAAAAAAGGCAGTAATGATTGGTGATGTTGTTGTGGTTGTCAATTGAACAATGTTGACTAAGGATGATGTTATATATGGGTAGTAACTAGTGGTAATAGTGGATGACAGTAAAAGTTGATAGTCATATTGAGGGTAGTAGTTGATAGCTAATATTATATGATGTTTTAAATGGGGACGATAATTGACGATATATAGAATTGTGACTAATTTGACGATAGTTAGTTGTGATATGTGATTTTTATGATAATAGTAATTAGTGTTGATAGTAATTTTAACAATGACTAGGGTGACGTCAATTGATTTTAGTGATTATCAGTCAACAATAGTAGTTATAGTTAAGGATAGTGGTTGTGGATGGTTAGAGTTAATAATAAAGAAATAAAGCTAGTCGATAAGAATGCATCAGCGATGAATGGATGAATCAGTGATTATCATTTTTTGCACATCTTTAAATATCGAAAAAGAATCTAAAATGCTCTCGGACTATTAAAAATGGTATAAAAATATCCTTTATTCACCTATTTACGCCCAACAGGTGGATGGAGGACATTTTTGTACCATTTTTAATAATTCGAAATATTTTAGGTCATTTTTCACTTTAAACACACATCTTAATAATATTAAGAGTGTATTACAATCATTACGACCCATTAAGTTATTGCAGCTTTAAAAAAAATGCACTTTGACTGATTAAAATTCAGACTTAAAAAATAAATGAATTTAACAAGTAAAATCTAAATAATTAATTAAGATCTTTATTAAACGTAAATAACTGAGGCAGTACCAAAATGCCCATTTTTCTAACTAGTAAGGGAGTCATATTTTTCAGTGCGAGCAAGTTATAGGAGTTTAACATATATTATATAAGGATAATTCTAGTGCATTGTCTTTTGACTAAAAAAAATTATAAGAAAAATGGTCACCATTGTATATACATGTATAGTTAGTGTATATTTCATTCATAGTCAAATTATATTCAATTTTGAGTGTATCATAATATATATTTAGAATGTAGCGCATGTATAAGTACTCTACATTGTATAGTCAACGTATACTTTCTATGACTTTTGGCAAGTTATATTGTATGTTTATGATATTTCCTATGAGTTTTGGCTATTTTTATGTAAATAAAATGGAGTTATATACGTTGTAAATTAATTTATCATGTATATTTGGAATTATCCCTATTATTAGTAGTTATATATAAGAGAATAAGTTCAGTAGCTTCCGGTTGTGCTGCTTGCTTGAACAACTTTCGATCGTCCTGCCTGCTCCAGCTGCTTGCTTCCTCTCCTTTATTATGTGGGGCCAATAAAAGATATTTTGTGGGCTTTTAAATTTAATTTTTTCAAGGTAATTGTGCATTGACGTGTCTGCTTCAACTACTTCCCAATATTTCTTTAGCTGCTTCAATTATAATTTTACAATATTTTTTAAAATACACACAAAAAATCTATTGATGTCCCATAAATTGAGACTAAAAAATAATTTATATTGGTTGCTTGCATGATCAGCTTCCGGTTGTTCTGTCTGCTTCAGCTGCTTGCTTCTTCTCCTTTATTATGTGGGGTCAATAAAAAATATTTTTGGACTTTTCATTTTTTTTTTTCAGGACAGCTGCGTATTGACGTGTCTGCTTCAACTACTTCATAATATTTCTTTAGCTGTTTCAATTATAAGTTTACAGTATTTTTTAAAAAAAAATATAAAAAACTATTGATATCACATAAATCGAGACTAAAATATAATTATATTGGGTCCTTGCTAGCACGAATTTTCATAACTAGTATATCTTGATTGGAATATTTTGCCATAAAGAGTATACCTGACTTTGCACTAGATTTTAAATGTCCTTTTTCATACTTCCACATCCTTCCTTTAACATTTGGATAGAGATGACAATTAGGCGGCGTAGGACGAGCATGAGCAGATTAAGCTCAATTGACAAATTTTTTAAGCCATTTCGTCTCGTCTCCTCACCTGATAAGTTTTTTTCTTTTTCAATTTGTCCCCCTTCGTCCCATATACACTCATCCCACATAAATTTATAAGTTCTTTTTTTTAATTGAGTTTAATATTAAAACTAAAATTCATAATTTTCTCCTCTTTTTAGCTAATTAACACCTCAACAACTAATAAACTAATTCTAGTTAGCATTTCAACAATTGCTTCTTAATCGTTGATTAATTATTTCTAATTAACATTTCAACAACTAATAATTTACAAGACATATCTTGTTGAAATTTTAGAAAGAAAAATAAAAATTATAGTGAAAGTTTAATATAAGAAGTTTATATATTTGATTTTTCCTAATTACAAAGATTTAATTCTCTTCGAGTTCCTATTTGGCACATCAAACCCGCAACTGGCCTCACCTTAATTTAAAAATAATTACTTCAACCCGTCTTGTACCCACCCTGCTCCACTTTATTGCCATCCGTACATTTGGAAAAAATGCTTGTTATACTCCTTAACTTTGTAAGTTCAAACTGATATACCTCTCGTTACAAAACTGACTCACATATACCTTTATAATTACAAAAGTTTTTCACATATTTACAAAATTGACTCATATACGTCCTTGTCATTATAACAGTGTCTCATATATATATCCTTTTTATTTAATGACAGTGAAAACATTAATTTTAAAAAATTATGTAGGAGTTGTATATGATCCTTTTAGCAAAGTTCATGGTCTATTTGATCTTTCTCATATATGATTCTTTTTTTCCCTTTTACTACTTAGATTCAACACCCAGGTTGAGGTTCAAATATGGCCCTCAAAGATCTATTTGCTTATCATTATTAGAGTTTCTTATTTTTACTTTTTTTTTCTTTCTTTTTTTAGTGTATATTTATGAGAAATAAAAAGGAAAAAGTATAAATAATTTTTTTTAAAAAAAATATTAAACTATTTTTACAGCTATATTTTGATTTTTCTTGTATCTATAAAAAATAAATAAATTAGGGCCTTTATGATAAATTTTACAAAAATGAGTGAAAAAAAGTAGTAACTTCAAAAATATATATATTTTTTTAAAAATAAATTTAATATTATTTTTTCATTCCAATTGACAAAAAGGTCTTGGGACACTTGTCTAATAACAGAGCTATGTGAATAACTTTTTGTAATGAGAGCATAATTAATTCTAAAATCATAAAATTTAGGTCTATATCATGCCATTTTCCCTTAATATTTCAATGAGATTTATTAAAACTTTGAGGGGAATAAGATTCCAAATATGGAGGACACAGAACTCCATCACTTGCACATGGCTTCTCTTTCTTATTATTCATCACCACTCACCAGAATGAGGAATCTGATGCTTCGTCGTGGAAAAATAATTCATAAGTCTGTTTTTCTCCACCAAATTTTGTAAAAGAATTCATACTCGATTTTATTTCTTATATAATATATAATATTATCATCTAAATAATTTTAATATTATTCTGTTAATTTTTACTTGTTATAATAAGTTTAATTCTAATATATGAATATTATTTGCAATAAGGAATTATTTGTACAAACGATCATACAAACAACAAATAATACTTATTTATGTGTTTCAAATCTAAAGAAAAGCAAATAGGTGGTACCTTACGTGACTTTTCAAGTATAGAGTAAAAGACACATATATATAAATGCAGCAAAAAGTCAAAAGTACCCTTAACTTAAGTCTTAATGACAAAAAGCAGGCTTGTTGATACCTTCAACTTTTAGTCGCTCTTCTATATATGTGAAAATAAATGAAGTGATCATTATTTCATCATAATACCTTTTACATATTGAGACACTAGAAAGAGTTGAGAGAATTAAGGAGTTTTCCTTCTTTAATTTCGCCGTTTACCCTATTGCTTTACAAGAATTGAAATAATTTACTTTATTTCATTCCAACAAACTTTCAACATAAAATTAATTTAGTTGTTATTTTCTTTTTCCTGTTTTTTCTTTTATTCATGATCACATATTTTATTATTTAATTCAAACATTTAGCCATCCCATAATCAATCAAAATAAGTGTTTTTTCGTCTAAAAGGAACTCTTGTATTATATTAATATGAAGCTAAACAAAATGATCGAGTACATGGAGCCTGGAGGATTATTATAAATGTGTCATAGACACATTAATTAGTACAAGATTGGCGTATAATGCTATTGTAGTTAACATTACTATTATATGATATGATGATAAAGAGGTTTCGGTATATAATGTCAGCATGTGTTTGATTGCAAAATTGTTTTTAGTTGACAAGTTAATGGGCAATTGTTTATTATAAAAGAAATTCATTATAAGTGGGGGTGCAAAATACATTTTAATACTAAAATAATAATATTAATTTGTATCATGAGTTAATGGTAGAATGTAAGTATAAATTTCTATGTAATTCCTATAACTTCTAACTCTTTATTTGCCCATTTTCTACCTTATTATTTCACATAACTCATGTAACCATTAACCCATTCTACCCCATTAGTGTCTTGTAATACATGTAACCTCCAAGACGTGATTCTTTCATTCATATACCTACGTTACTATCCACATTAATCTTATTCAAGACAAGGATGAATTCTCACTTATAAACAATGATGTTTCTCCCTTAGTGAAAAGAAAAAAAAATATGAAGTGTGGAGATGTACTGCTGGATCAGTGCATATTATGCCGCAGTGGATCGGACTGTAGAGTTAGTGTTTCAATTAATTTTGATACAACTAATTTTATAAAAGTTTTTTTTAAGTTTCAAAAGAAATAAATATTTTTGAAAACTTATTTTCATTTAGTTTTACATTTTAGGTTCTTGAAGATAAATGTAATTTGTCACATTCATGAACCTATTAATAATATCTTCTCAATGAAACTTTTTTACGTTGAAAAACTTTTGTCCTATAAATTGTGTTGTTTTTGTTTGAAAAGACATCACTTCAACAAGAAATCAAAAAACATTTTCCGTTGAAAACACTTGAGAGACATTAATAAAAAGATGAAATCACTGATTCAAGAATGGAAGAGCAAAATTCTTGAATGCTACTTGTTTTGTGGCTTATTTGAATCCTGAAGATAAAGTTGTCATTTGTTCTTCCGTTTGCTCGTAGGAGAGACTCCAACTATCTTCACGAAATGTATTACATGCCTCTAAGCCAAACAAGTTCTTATTTAGAAATTTCTTATACTATCATCATTCTTGTTCTAACATGGATTTGAATTTCCTTAAAGAGAGCAAGATATTTGCACCTCAGTAAATAATTTTCATTCATTTTATTTTTCAACTGTAATTTAATTATTTTTGTGGTATATTATATCAACAACAAGTATTATAAATTTGTTATAAAAAAAAGACGAGAAAACAGTTATAAATAATCTCTGTAAATGAAAGATCCTTTTTGATGGTCTACTAATCGTGAAAAGAGGATCATACCAATACAAGTGTTGTAAAACAATTGCTTATAATTTTGTGAAAGTTTAAACAAAGGAATAGAGGAGGAAGGCAAAGTGAAGATGAGATTTCTACCTTATCATGCCATTCATACGACTGTAATGGGTAAAATAATTTTTTTTCCTTTAATAAATTTTAATGAATTAAGTTTCAAATCAATAAGTGAGATAAAGAATAGTAAAAGAATGTGTTTAACAGAAAATTCTTTTTTTCATGAAATAGAAATACCCATTACAGGTTTGGCACAGAGTAGTGCTTTAAAAAATTAATGTTCAAAAGAGAGAATCGATGATTGAAAAGTCATAATTCTTTGTCGGATTGGGACGCCTAAAGGTCATGATGGAGTGCTATTCTGGCGGCTAATCCGCAGCCTAAGAAACACATTGCTTTGCATTATTCACCCTTTATTTTTTATTTAATTTTTTAAATATGCGATTATTTTGACTAAAAAAATAATTATACCAAGAAAATATTACGTAGTAAAGTTTACATTTGATGCAACTTTTTTAAAATAAGCTGCTTGATATTTTAAACTTTGCCATGACGAAGTTTTGTGGATACAAATGTTTAGTTAGTTGCATTTGATTTTCGTTTTGCATAAAAATACTACTAATATGAAATATCAAAATTATTTTAAAATTAAAACTTATAAAAAAGAAAATCTAAAAACAAGAGATTTTTATGATGGAAAAAAGTAGCACTAAAATTTTATTCTCTTTATTACGTTGTTATGCTCTTTATGTGTTTTTATATTTTGATTTTAAGATTAAAAAAATAATACTCGTATGATTATTTTTTGTTAGTTGAATCTTTTAAATATAAATACTTTTTCAAGTGGAAATTGTCTTCAATTAGCCTTGTTTTGCCTTTTTGACGCCTTCAATATTTGAAGTCAAAAACCACATCGATTGATAATATATATATTTTTCCTTTTAGCGAAAAATAATTTTCTTTTTCGTGGAAAAAAATAAAAATAAAATACTCTAGTGTAATAAAACGAACCACAACAGGAGTTTGGAGGAGCTAGTTTTTGGTTCCATTTGCCTACTTGAGATCTATTCCCAGTTGTAAAAGGTAAGCATCCTTTCTTTTCAATCGCCATTTCCAGAATCTGTTCATCTTTTGTTGAACGCTTTTGATGATTTTTATGAGTGAATTAATCTGCTTTCACTATCTTATTTATATTAATTAGCTGGTGATCTATTTCGACCTTTTGCCTGATTTTCAACAATACCGTTCCGGTATCCTCCTTTTGGAAATGCACGTTTATATGGAATTTTTTACTGTTTGGACTGGCGATTGTCTTGAGGAAACATTTACTGATATTTTTGATTATGTGACGCAGTTAATTTTTTGATTTGCGTGAGCAATGGTGTTCTACCGTAGCGTTTCGTTGTTGTCAAAGCTGCGCTCTCGAGCGGTGAGTTGCAAAGCAAAAAATATTGTTGTTATTGCGTTGGATTAATGATTTAATAGTTTTTAAATTGAATTCCTTTTCCTGAAGTATGTATATTCCTGATCTAAATTCAATTAATTCTTGAATTATAGGTCCAACGGTCAAACATTAGCAATTCTGTGCGTTGGCTTCAAGTCCAAACATCTTCTGGTCTTGTAAGTTCTAATGTCTCCCTTTGTGAAAATAATTAATGAGCTGTTTGATTACTTTGTGATTACATATTGTTCAATTACCAAGCTAGTTGGGATTAGTTGTATAATTTTTTTTAAATAATCAAAATTTTGGAAGTAACCAATCATTGTTTGTTGTGGAGCATCTTGAGATATCAGAAGGAGATCAGCGTTATTGTGTTTTTTCTACTGAAGAAGTTCATATTAGTAGATGTTAAGAGTGAAGATGAAAATTCTATGTTGGGCTTTATTTGGTGCACAGCTTCTTCAAATGTGTTTCCAAGGACAAAATGTGTCTGTGATAGGGATGTGCTGAAGGATGGAGTGGCATGGTTCATCAGAAAACAACCCACTGTCATACCTTTCCAGCATGGACAGTCTTGTTTATTAGGACATATGGACAGGGATCCTACCTCTTGTACCAATATGCAGATTTAATTCAATAACCAATCAGTACAATTCCTTCAGAAATCTGAAAGTACACCATGATTGGGGTAACAACCAGCAACAAGAGCTGCCTGATTGGAAGGCAAAGAAAAGAGTTTTGGTAATTGTTGATTCAAAGGGATATGACCCCCCAAGCATCATGCCAAATGCTTATCTTCCTTCCATCTCCCAACAGAAAATAGGTGTTGCCCAGAGAATCCTCTCAATGTGACCTGATTGTTTTCCGTATGGAGAAGCCTTAAGAGTTAGACGGGGACTGGGACTTTGTTATTCACTGATTGGGAATCCCAAACTTGGTTTCTATGCCTTTTCTCCCTAGCGCTTGATATTGCCTTGTGAATCTCGATCTCCATAACAATTTGTGAAGGAGACTGTAGTTTTGAATTTTTAAGTTTGTTACTCCAAAACCACCAGCTTCATTTTTTTACTTCACCAGTTAACTACTATTTTTGATTTCACTTTTTATTTTCTGGATTTTGATGACCATTATCTGAGTATAAAATGGTGGTTTGAGCATCCCGTAGTGTTTTAAAATTAATTTCCCAACATCATTAAGCACCTGGGCTCTAGCTTATGTAACATCCTTTATGGAAAGACGGATTTTGCAGTGAACACACTGCAGAAACACTATGGTGGCTTTTAAGATCTGACATCTTGTTAACAAAATGACTCCTAAGATAATGAAATTACTGTTTTTCTTTGGTATGGCGTTCTTGGGTCAAGTTAATCTGCTACTTGACTAGTCTTGACATTGCGTAGCAGATTAATTTTGAGGATGCATTTGATGTCACACGCTAAATTATATGTTTGGCCGACTAATTTTCTTCAAACTCTTGAAGGCTATGGCTAATGTTAGGTTGTAATGCAGTTATAGGGCTCTCAAAGTGTATCATTTTTTGTCTCGGATTTTCGGATGTCACTGGATATTATTGTTGGAAATTGACTAGTCCGAAGCATAAATCTCAAGCATTACTGTGTCCTTTATTTTGTGCAACACATTGTTATTCTTCATTGTTTTATCACAGAGGAAAAATAGACAAGAGAGGATATACATTTGCATTCAAAACATAGGCTAATTGCCATCGTATGGTTCATTACTTAGGTTCTTTCTTTTCAACTTTGATTTGTAATAGCCAGTCTACAAATTTCCACCTGAACCTCTCCTGTCCTTGTTTGCTAGTTGTTTTTCTACTCCAGAGGACAAATTATTTAGGCAGGCGAATATACAAGCTATGTCTAATTTTATACTCTAGTACTTTGGTGAACTTGAAATGATAAATGCAAAATGTTTTACCTCTTCATCTTTTAATTACTTCTTCTTACACTTCTTTCTTAATATCCATATATAATTCAATTAATAATTTTATTTGATATAGGATCTGCGTTCTGAGCTGCAAGAATTGATTCCTGAACAACAGGTATATATAGATTCACTTCTACCTCTTTAGTTCCAGAACTTAAGTTTGTGTACATTGGGGCTTTACTTTACATTTTCTACTCTTCCCTTAAATTACATGGGAGAATGTTTCACCATAACACGTCTTTTCTCTCTTCTACTGATGGAAATTTTCAATATAGAAAAAAAAAGTCTCATGTTTTGTATACACTGAGAGGGGCTTTAATAGAGTTGTGGAGATATGAGATCATCTATTATGTGATATATGTATATTTCTGATTCTTTGATTCTTGTAATTATTTTCTTTTTCATTAGGATCGCCTGAAAAAGATCAAGTCAGAATATGGAAAGGTTCAATTGGGGAATATTACAGTTGATATGGTAAATAGAAGTTTTTAGTTAAATATAAGTTTGGGAAAATACTGTAAATCTGGATTGACATTTGTTGTTCAATTTGAAGGTTCTTGGTGGAATGAGAGGAATGACAGGATTACTGTGGGAAACCTCATTACTTGATCCTGATGAGGTTACATTCTACTAATCTGTATCCCGGAATGAACGCAAGTCAATAACAAAATCATATTATTTTCGGTGATCTCTGTCGCGCCATTCATTACCTTCGCTCAATTCTTTCAGGGAATTCGCTTCCGGGGTTTGTCTATACCTGAATGCCAAAAGGTATTACCTGCAGCAAAGCCTGGGGGTGAGCCCTTGCCTGAAGGTCTTCTCTGGCTTCTTTTAACAGGAAAGGTGAGCTCTTGAGTGCTTAATTTATCCTATCACATTGGGAATTTGAAGTAACATTCATTAAAACTGCTTCACTATGTTGCTCTAGTTTTATTGTCATTGAGTTCGAAGTTGGTAAGGCACTTCAATTCTCTGTTGAGCAGCTCTTAAGCCCCAAGTTTGGAGTGAGTTGTCCCTTTTGTGCAAGCAGATATATTTCTTTTTCTCATTCACATGAAGCCGGACCTACTCTGTTTATATAATATTGCAAAACTGTGTCTGATTTGTCTAGAAAAATTGCGAGAGGAGTCCTTGGGGTGGTTATTAACTTATTATACATGCTAAGATTTTAAGACTATACTTATCTTCTCTCTCATACTCTTGTGAAGGTGCCATCAAAAGAGCAAGTGAATTCATTGTCTCAGGAATTGCAGAGTCGGGCTACTATCCCTGGTATGTTTGTTGTCCTATTGTATTTTCTTGCTCATTCTTTTATTGGATGCTGTTAGTCTTTGGCTTTTACAATATAGTTATCACTCCCTAAATTTGAACCTTTTTAATTATAAATTCAGTTGCATAGTATTCATTCATCGCACCATGTTACCTTACTAAAAAATATTCTTTCATTGCACCACTTGATGCTTTTCCTTTTCTGAGGTTTTATCTGTAACTTTATTGCTGCAGATCATGTATACAAAACTATTGATGCCTTACCAGTCACAGCTCATCCAATGACCCAGTTTGCTACTGGAGTCATGGCTCTTCAGGTGAAATTTGAACTATTTAATTCTCTGTTTCTGCTTTCACTAATTTTCCTAATTATCATGCATGCACGATTAAACAAAGATCCTCTGATTTGAGTCTGATCTTTCTGATCTTCACTACCAACACTTGATCTTCACAACAGACGATTTGGATGCGTCTCAACAAAATATAGGGTGTGTGAAGTTTGGTTAACCTGCTGCTGTAATGTTTAATTTTATGCCTGTGCATATTGGCTTGGTGAACTTGGAATCTGTAGTGACACTTCTTACGGACTAAATTTTTGGGGACTTGTTGTGTAATCAAGGATAGCTTGTCCTTTCTTTCATTGATATTCTTCCACCTGCAAAGACTGAATCATTCATAGTTTGATTGCTTTTAAGTGAGTTTTGGGAGATTTAAGGTGTTTTGGACATGATTTGGTTGAGATTTGCAAAATATAGTATTTGAGTTGAAATTGAAAAAGGATATTGGGAGGTTTAAGTTGTGCTTGACATCAAAATACAGTTGAAATTTTGTGAGTGAATTTGAAAATCCTAAAGATGTTTCTTTTTCAAACTTCAAATTTTATATTTCATGTTTGAAGAGTGATTCAAAATAATCTCCAAATATTATTTCAAATATTTGGAATCTTATCTATGGCTAAATGGTTCCTTAGTGCTTTAAGAGATATGTAGCATCATGAAGCCAGTTCTGAGTGTTGAAATTCATATTCTATTGTCTGAAATTCATATTCTATTGTCTTACTGTTTTGTGGATCTTTGAGAGCCTTGGAATTAAAAGATTAAAGAAGGAATTTCGTCTGTCTTTTAACTCAACAAAATAGTGGTTTCATCTGTTGCAAACTTATTAGGCGATTTCAACCACCAATTCACTTTCTTGTTTTCTCTTTAGGTTCAAAGTGAATTTCAAAAGGCATATGAGAAAGGGATTCACAAATCAAAGTGAGCCTCGTCAAAAGGTCATCTCTTGAAGCTAGTTATTTGTTTTCCAGAAAACACTAACAATGTTGTGTCATTAGGTTGTGGGAACCGACATATGAGGATTCCATGAGTCTGATTGCTCAAGTTCCACTCGTTGCTGCTTATGTTTATCGCAGGTCAGATAATAGTATCTCATTTACCAGTCTTCATTTTCGTACTCGTTTTATCCTCGTATATGTTGCACTTAGAAGAAGATAATTTTCTAATCTGCTTTCTCTGCTTAGTAGATTTTTGTTACTGGGTTTTAATGCTTAAATGAAAGTTAGACTTTGAAATTGTGTAAACTGATCCTTTTGTTTAAACTCGTGAAGGATGTACAAGAATGGCGCCACTATATCTAAGGATGAGTCCCTGGATTATGGTGCAAATTTTGCTCACATGCTTGGTTTCAGTAGCCCTGAAATGCATGAACTTATGAGGCTCTATGTCACGATACACAGGTTAATTTGATAATGAATTATTCTAACTATTTTATGATACTTGCTTCTGAGTATTTAACATCCTTCCGGGTCATCATGATTTCCAGTTGTGTGTATTCTATAACCAGTTGGCACTGATTTTGTTTTGTGTTGCAGTGATCATGAAGGTGGTAATGTCAGTGCTCATACCGGTCACTTGGTGCGTACTTCACTCTGTGGTTTATGGAAAAACAAAGTGTTTACTAATGGCCTTAAATCTTAACTTAGAGTTCTATTTCAAGTGGGAATATGCATTTACAATAGCTTAAGCCTTGTTTTTGTCAATGCTTTTTCATAGGTCAACATTTTATTGTCAGGTTTTTTAGTAGTACTAATTGTACTTAAATTCAGGTTGCCAGTGCTTTGTCAGATCCTTACCTCTCCTTCGCTGCTGCTTTGAATGGTTTAGCCGGACCACTTCATGGTTTAGCCAATCAGGTGCTTTGTCTTCTTTACAGCGGTTATTTCTTTTATACTACTTTGATTGCACACTAGGTATTTCTCTTGCTGAATTTTCCTATTGTTGTCTGTGTCTTTAATCTTTATCCTTATTGCTAAGTCTCAAATAAATGGAGGGGTGAAAATCTGAAAGACAATGGTGTGCGGTTAAGTTGGAAAAAGATATGTGAAATTCCAATGAGCCTGGAGGACAGAACTCTTAGTTACTAAGATGAACAAGCTCTATTCTCTAACTAATATTCTTTACTACCAACATGCCGTGGTTGGTGCTGCACCATATGCCTTGATAAATAATTTTCCATCTACAATATGAATAAAAACCAAAAATGGACCCTATAATTTTATGGAAAGCCTCTGCTTATTTGTCCAGCTGTTCAGTAAATTTATTCACCCCTCCAAATAAATTCCATCAATTTATCATATGGTCCAATAATTTAAGTATGTTTTTGCCCCCTTATCTAAAGATTCTGTTTGTTTATGTTAACTATGTTACCCAATGACATAAATGTTTCATCATGTCCTGATGGTACGTCTTTTTGTTTGGTTCTATTTAATTCAGAAATTTCCAGCAAGCAGCAGTTCATTAGATGTAATCGTAGTATATTATTTATTTTACCTGCATTCTGTGTCTGCTGGACGATTTAAGTTGACCCAGCTGCCACTTTCTGCTTTGCCATCAGGAAGTTTTGCTATGGATAAAATCTGTTGTAGAAGAGTGTGGGGAGAACATCTCCAAAGAGCAGTTGAAAGACTACGTTTGGAAAACATTGAACAGTGGCAAGGTAGTATTTAAGTACTCAACATATTTCTATGTGACTCAGCTAATTTTATTTTTCAACTAATTGGAGTTCACTTTAGATGAAAACTTTGACATGCCATCACATGTTGCCAAGGTTCAAAGAGTTAATTCTCCTTTCAGTATCATTTTTATATTTCGTACAGTATTCGAAAATATCAAATGATTATCACATTCTATTTGTCTCGTCAACTGCTCTTCGCATCATGGTTACTGAACTTTACTCAAATTAGATTTGGTAGTTGAATTTGTCTCAAACAAAACCTGTTCTTGGCTTTTTATTCTTCATATCTTAATGTGTTGACTATTGAGTCTTTAAAAAACTGCTCTCTCTCTCTCTCTAGATATGTCTATGTGTTGTAAGTATATATATTATACATGCGTACATAAGTCTATATGTACAACATAGTCTCTTTCTCCACCTCCGTCCGTCCATCTCTCTCTCTCCCCCACTCCCTTTTGCGGGAGTTTAGATGTTGGTTAGGTAGATGATGGAAAACTTTATAGCACGTTCCCATATTGCTGAGCTTGAAATGCTCCATCATTCTCAAATTGCAGGTTGTACCTGGTTTTGGACATGGAGTTCTGCGAAAGACTGATCCAAGATATACATGCCAGAGAGAGTTTGCTATGAAGCATTTGCCTGAAGATCCACTGTTTCAACTGGTTAGTTCTTAGAAGCCTGAAGCTGTACATTGATGATACTCTTTGATTCAATGTGTTTGATTTTGGCTTTTTGTTCTTGCAGGTTTCAAAACTCTACGAAGTTGTTCCTCCAGTTCTTACAGAACTTGGCAAAGTAAATCTTTCATTTACATTGTTACTGAAATTGCTTTAGCCTTTTTTTTTTCCTTAGAAATAACTGAAATTGCTTGAGCCAGTAAATGCAGTTCAGCATGATTGTTTGTATGTCTATTTTTTTTAAAATTTTTTATTTCATTTGGAGGAAGGGGTCCGCATTCGAGTTTTACTAATTAATCAAAATTGCCAGTAGATGATTGAGTTAAATTTTTGGAAGAATGTAAAATATGGATTAGGATTTTGGAAGAACTTAAATGCGTCTTTCAGGCTGTTAGGTAATTATTACTTTTTTATGCTTGGCTGTTTGCTGAAAATGGGATTTAGTGAGGTATAGGTACCTTATTCATTGCATATAAGACTTTCCCTTATCTCAGTAGTCATTGGGATTCTCTAGAATCACTGTATCATCTCTCATTTTTTTCCTCAGCCTTCTTATTTCATATGGAACTTCCATAAACTCTAACTATGCTTTGTTTTCTGATATCCCATAAGCTGCTGTCTTCATTTGTTGATGCTCTTTCTGAGCTGCTATAGATTTGGCATTTCATGCATCTCTGTCGGCAGAATGCTTTTGTTCATCGAGTGGGGATTATTTTGCAGGTTAAAAACCCTTGGCCGAATGTTGATGCCCACAGTGGTGTGTTGTTGAACTATTATGGTTTAACTGAAGCAAGGTATTACAGATTCATATTGCTCACAGGATTGAGTGGGGATGTAAATGGCTCTGAAAAACTGATTTCTTACTTCCATCTTTTTTCGTACAGATATTATACAGTCCTCTTTGGTGTATCAAGAGCTCTTGGCATTTGCTCTCAGGTACTTTTTGGTTTGGTTATTTTTAATGGTGTACTTTGTCTAGTCTTTCTGTTGACTTCCCTAGAAATTCTACTAATACTTCTCGATCTTTATAGCTAATTTGGGACAGAGCTCTTGGATTGCCGCTAGAGAGGCCAAAGAGCGTCACAATGGAGTGGCTTGAGAACCATTGCAAGAAAGCATGAATTGTTTGAAATCTCTGCGAGCATAAAACACAATGTATAATCTTTATAAATAATTGCTTGATGAAGCACTCTTTTCTTGGGGACAAGATAGGTCGCACGGTTAACGACTTCCCTTTAAACTTCACTGCTTTTGCGTGAATTGTATGGTTTCTTCAGCCTTGTCCCTGAATTTTGAACTTAGTCTAGTGGATTCATTTCTTTTCATTCAGAACTCCTCACACGTTGATCCAGCATGTAAAAATAATAGGTCAATGCTATTAATCGCATTCTTGGTTGCCATGAGACTTGCGAGCGAATTCCTTTTGCTGGCTAGTTTCGCAATAAACTGCAGTTGTGTAAGTTCCTTAAATTTGCTAATTCTTGCAGTCGCATGTTCGCATTTCCAATATCTGATGATCTTATGAACCATGTAACTTCAGACTCTTCCTGCTTCCTGGGCAATTTAGTTACTCTAGAATTTTTTGTTACAGTTTTTGTTATGGCTATCAAGGCGTATTTTTTCCTTTTCCCTTTATATGCACATTTGTATGGTTTTGGTCATTCAAAAAGTATGGAGTAGCACTCCAACAGGATTCTTTTCATAATTAGGGCTCGAATCTGACTTCTGGTGAAATAGTTCCATCACAACTCATAACTGGTAATGCTGGAGCATTCTTTTCATCAATGAGAGAAGATAGAGTGAATAGTTCAATACTATTCATTTCCAAAGTTATTCAGTGTAATTTTCTGGAAAAATAGCCAAAAAGATTACAATATAACAGATAATGTAGTCACGAAGTATGAACATGCTTTTGTCATTTCATCTTCCTATTAACATTAGGTAGAAATAAAAGCACATTTAAATTATTATATATTTCTTTTCCAAAGCTATACCCTGACTATTCGATATTTTCTATATTTATCTAACCTATCATGCGATAAAACTTATACACACTCATAAAATATTGATGGTGTTTTTATCAGTCTAAAGTTCTAAGCTGTCACTATAGTTTTTTTCTATATCCACCCAAAAGTAGCCGCAATCTAACTTAGGTATTGCTAATCCAACGCCAGCATCCCATCTGGACTCCTATTTTGTATTTTCGTATCTTCCAAAGAAAGAATGGGGATTACAAAATTTTCCGATCAATAAATTTTTATCCATCTTTTCACAGAGGAAAGAGACTACAGTTTTGATAAACAACTCACTAAGTCTTTTTTTACAAAAAACATATCGTGTTGGAATCTTCAGAGTAAGTAGTGTATAAATTAATGTGCAAATTCGTTGTAGTTTTCTAATTCATGTTTTCCCTAATAAAATAATTCAACTTATTTTAATATTTTAAGTGGTTTAGATATTTTCTTCTTTTCCCTTACCAACTAATAGAATATGTCTCTGAAATTTCTTGGTGAAACCTAGCAGTTTCAATGTAATTACTCCAAATAAAGAAATGTTGATATATATACATCTGTTTGACACAGAAAGACTTAAATAGCCATGGTTGAATCACCATAAAAGTGACAGATTTAATTTATCCTCCTTTCATCTATCTCAATTTGGCACTTTTTTTTCGTTTATCTAAAAATAAATAAATCATTTTAATTTGATTTTAAAATTCTTATTTACATCAATAAAAAGATTTATAACTATAAAAATATCTAAAATTTGTTTATAAATATAGGACTTATTTTTTATTTTTTTCGTATTATCAAAATTGAGATTGAAAAAATATTATTTTAAAAGGATTAATAAATTGACAAACTGCGTTGACTTTAACAAATACAAATTCAATTACTAGAATGACTCATCCAAAAGACTTCTAGTTAACTCGCTGAGTGATTATGTTTTAATTATTGGAGGTGTGGAGCCTTATTTGCTTTGACTGGGGACCTACTGTTGGTTTGGTACCACAGAAAATGTATTGGCTTTAATACACAACTGATTTCACTAAATTTGTTACGTAGAATATTTTATTTAAATATTTGAATTAAGTCATATTTTAATTGAATATATTTTTTAAATAAAGTGTCCAATTTGATACTTTTCAGTCAAATTTCAAAAATATCTTCAATGCATATTTGATTTGTCTATTGAATAGTAAAAATAACTATATAAAATATGTTATCTTCTCTAAAATATATGCATCAACCTTTGATAACGCATGGAGTTTTATGACTTTGAAACAAATGCATTAATACTTTTTGTGTAATTTTATATTATTTACTTTAAATTCTAAAACAACAAATTAATCTAATTTAATGTTATTTAAAACTTAATTAAATTAGTTCTCACTAACTAATAAATATTCTCTTTATTAAAATATGATACTTTTTTTCTTTCTAGTCTATCTAAAAAGAATATTATATTATTAAATAATTGATTTTAAAATAATTAATTTTAAAATAATTTATTTTGCAATATAGTTTATCATATATATATGATAAATTATTTTATCACTAAACATAAAAAATAATGTAATAAATAATTTAATATTTTTGACCATACATAAAATAAAATAATCTTACGCTTTATTATCCTTCACATTATTTTTGTACTCTATCTGGAAAATATCATAGTACTACTGCCATTTTGTTTTTCCCTCAGGTTGTTTTCCATTTTTCATAGTAGTCAGTGTCAGTTGGGCAGCTCTTATCTTGTGAGTGAATCATCTTTCCACTCTCTCTTTCATATGTGTCACTGTCTTTTAACACTCACCACATAAAGTAATTACTACTGTACAAACATTCTTAAGAGTTCTAACAATTTCATTTCTTGGTATCATGACAAGTCACTTTCCTGTTTACTCTGCTTAAAATCCGGTAAAACTTTTTATCTTCTTGTCACACCCCTTTCTGGAAAGTGCTCTGTTCTTTGTCCTGTTTGATTAACCCTTCAAGAAAGTAAAGAAAAAAAAGTTTCGGAATAAAGTTAGTATTTTGTTTTTATTTTTGATCACAAAAGAAGTTCTCTTTTTAGTATACTCGAGAAGTTAACGAAGGGTTTTGGAGAAGTTTGATTTATGATCAAGGAGGAAAAGGGGAATTCTGTTATTTGGCGTTCTTGAATTTGGTCTTTCTTTTCTCGCTCTGCAGATTGTTTGGAAGTTTGGGTTTGTCTTGATATTACAGAGAGGAGAATTATGGAAAGGGAAGTAGCCATGGTGACTCGATGAAGTTGTAAAGCACCAGCAGTGAAGTGTAGGTAAAGTAGTTTTATATTTTTACTGAATTCCCTTTCTTCTGAAATTTTATTTCTCTCTCGTTTCTTGAATGCCAAAATATGTAATAACTAGGTGCCTTTGTTCTCATTCTCAGTTTTTTTCAGTAATGGATAAGGGGTTTCTCTGTTATGGATGGGGTAACTATCTTTTTGTCGTGTAGGGTTGGTTGCTGCTCAGCATAGTCTTTTCAATATCTTTTTTGACAGGTCAAGTTAGAGGAAGCTGCAATTGAACTTTGAGGGCTCAAAGAAAAATGGCTTACCAGAGAAAGGGATCTGATCTGCAACCGCAGAGGCGTATTCTACGGACGCAGACTGCTGGTAATTTAGGGGAGTCAATGATGGACAGTGAGGTAGTGCCATCATCTCTAAGTGAAATTGCACCCATTCTTCGTGTTGCCAATGAGGTCGAGCCCAGCAACCCCAGGGTCGCTTATCTATGTAAGTGATACCTGTCAACTTTTGGTGCTCAAGCACATGAACATGGATTTTTGCTCTTATCGTGTGTCAAAATTTTCATTTCTAAAATATGTTAGAACTTGAAATACGGTTTGAAATGTATGTATGACAATGTGGATTGTAGAAACTTAAGCCAATGGGAGGATTTCTGCGTTGTATTTTTAAAAATATATGCTGTCTTTCTGCTCTGCTCCTTATATGAACAACTGGAAGCACTGTGTTAGAAGTGACAAGTGGGTTGAACAACTTGTTTTAATATACTAAGATAAAGTTATTCTCATGGGCTTAAGAAGGAAGTCAGGAATGACTCTTCACCTATACTATACTACTATACTATAATTGAAGCTAACTATCATGATAAATATTGGATTACTCCATTTCCTGGCCGCATGATCAATTGAATGATCAAGCAAATAGTTTAGTTACCTTCTTTGTTCAATGAATATAATTCTGCTGCACAGTAAATTAACAACTTTTGGATGCCTTTACCCTCCAATAGAACCAAAGTTCCTCTTGCCTTTGCTTTTAGTAGTGGTGGAGTAAATGATACCCTGCAGATTGTACAACTATCTGATGCAGTTTTTCTTCTCCAATCAAATCAGGTCGATTCTATGCCTTTGAAAAAGCTCACCGCTTAGATCCAACATCAAGTGGACGTGGAGTTCGCCAGTTCAAAACTTCTCTTCTTCAACGACTAGAAAAGGTAGAACTGTTTTATACCACCACTATAATATGCTTGTCGTGGTGTATGTTTAAAGTGGTATGTTTCAACTAAATATTTCTTGTGTGCTGATATTAGTCAATCATGTCGTTGTGATTTAGATTTCTGTGCAGCTTTATTCTTGTACTATATGGAGGGAATAAGTGGAGAGATAGCAGTCCCCATATGCAAAGTCAGTTGCACATAAGCATATTAGTAGAACCATAACTTGCATGCTTGCAACATTGTTGGTTGTTCATACGGAATGGAGCAATCTTTCTTCTCTTTTCCCGATGATCAATAAAACCTTATTCCATGTGAGTATTTTAATGTAGTTACGTTCAATAGGTACACCACCTTTAACGTAAGGTATAGTGAAGGAATAGGTGGATTAACAGAAGATTGAGAAGGGGTGACAATGAGGAAGAAGAGATTTTAAGCCATGAGAAGCTGTAAGTGTTTACCCTAGGGTTACTCGCAACAAATATTTAATCTAGGAACTGTCTCCAAGTTTATTCGATGAGGTGATCATTGGACAACTCTCATGCTATCACTTAAACTTCAGGCTTAGCCATGAACAATTGGATTGTCCACTAAAATCTTTGATCCAGGATTTTTGGTGTTTATTTGCCTTCTGTTTGTTAGATCCCACTAGCATGTGCAACTTACTACCCTATTTTCTCTATGCGTCCATCACTTTTAGGGGTTCTAAAATATCAATGTGTACATTGAGGAACTTAGGTTATTTTCACTTTTTTGCAGGAAAATGAAACGACCCTTGCTGGAAGGACAAAAAGTGATGCTCGTGAAATGCAGAGTTTCTACCAGCATTACTATAGGAAGTATATTCAGGCTTTGCAGAATGCTGCTGATAAAGCTGATCGGTATATTTAAGGCATACTGAGACTTTCTACTTCACTTTGCTATTAGATTTTCTTCATGCTGATTTTTTTTGGCCAATTCTCTTTGTGCTTTCTTTTAGTGCACGACTTACAAAAGCATACCAAACAGCTGCTGTTCTTTTTGAGGTCTTGAAAGCTGTTAACCTGACAGAAGCTGTAGAAGTGGCTGACGAGGTAGACTAGCATTTGCAAATATGTTTTTCTAATCTATACAAGTTGCTATGGGTATCTAGGGTTCCCAATAACCTCTTTGTCAATATGAGATATTGTTGTTAGAAGTAGATGTGTTGTGGATCAGATGTTTGTGTATATGCTTCAGCTCTTTGTATAACATCCTGGCTTATCCTCTATTTTATATGAATTTCACATGTAGATCTTGGAAGCTCATACAAAGGTTGCTGAGAAGACTGAGATACTAGTTCCGTATAATATACTTCCACTTGACCCTGATAGTGCAAATCAAGCAATTATGAGATATCCTGAGGTTGAGTTCTAGTCCCCTTTGTGTTTTCTGGACTTTACTTTGATGATGCTTCTGTTATATGTTTTTTCTTACATTTTTCATAGATTCAAGCTACTGTCACTGCTCTTCGCAATACAAGAGGTCTTCCATGGCCAAAAAACCATAAGAAGAAAGTTGACGAAGATATTCTGGATTGGCTTCAAGCTATGTTTGGTTTTCAGGTGCAGTTTTCTATGATATTCTGAGAACACACATCAGATGAGTTATGGAAACATTATGAGTTTCTGTGTTTCACAATGTTATTTTGTAATTGGAATTGACAAGCAGAAAGATAATGTGGCGAATCAGCGGGAGCATCTGATTCTGTTGTTGGCAAATGTTCACATCCGACAATTTCCAAAGCTTGATCAACAACCAAAGGTTATTCTTTGTCATATATTTCATGTGAAATAGCACTTTTTATCTCCTTGTTTTTGTTTCTGACTTTGACATCTACATTACTCTCACTAGCTGGATGACCTGGCGCTTACGGATGTTATGAAGAAACTTTTCAAAAACTACAAAAAATGGTGCAAGTATCTTGGTCGCAAGAGCAGTCTTTGGTGAGTTTCAGTTGATATTGAGTTGTTTACTAGTACTGGCAGCTCGGACTCTTCACTTTTGGTGCTGCGTCTGTGTCGACACGGTGTGGGGCCCACACCAGATTTGGTCAACTGATTTTGGGTACTTTGGCCAAAATCAACAGAGAAATTTGGGACAAATATCTATGATTTCCGTAATTAGAAAAAAGCTAAGGTGAAACTAAAAAAAAATGGAAAACCTTGTATAGAGAAACTTCTCTGTCAGTCTTTTACCTTTTGATCAATACTTTTTCTTCAGAATACCTTGTAAGTTTTCTGCATAATGTCTCATAATTTAACATATAATACTATTTTTACAAATTTGAATTATTTTTAGCTGAATCCCCACGGCGGCATCCTTGTCTGTGCCCCCGAATCTTATAATTTAGATTATGAAGGATTTGACTTCTAAATCCACACCTGTATCGGGCACTAGCACCGGAGTCCGAGCAACTTAGGTTGCATGTTGTAATCGAATAGAAGTTGATGCTTTATTTCAATAGGTAAGCAAGATATATATACAATACATTAGGTGCTAATTTAGGAAAGAAAATAAAGAGAGATTCCTAAAGATCAACTAGTAATTACAAAGGATTCCTAAAGATCTTCTAGCTAATTATGACTATGTATATTGCTAAGAATGATGTCTATATACATTTTGTAACACTCCCCCTCAAGTTGGAGCATAGATATTGATCATGCCCAACTTGTTGCAAAGGTAATCAACTTGACTGCCTTTGTAAGCAAATCAGCTACCTGCTCTCCTGTCTTCACATAACTAGTAGAAATCAAGTTCTCTTGAATCTTCTCACGAATAAAGTGGCAGTCAACTTCAATATGTTTAGTTCTTTCATGATACACTGGGTTTGAGGCAATATGAATAGCAGCTTGATTATCACACCAAAGTTTTGCCGGCATATGATGCTTCAACCCAATTTCAGTTAAAAGATGATGTATCCACATGATTTCACTCGTAGACTGTGACATAGCTCTATACTCAGATTCTGCACTGGATCGAGATACAACACTTTGCTTCTTACTCCTCCATGATACTAAGTTTCCTCCAACAAAGACACAATAGCCTGTAGTAGATCTTCTGTCAATTTTGGAACCAGCCCAATCGGCATCTGCAAAACACTCAATACGAGTATGGTTGTGATTGCTATACAGTATGCCAAGTCCAGGAGCTCCTTTCAAGTAACATAGGATCTGTTCCAAAGCTGCCCAATGCTTCACCGTAGGTGTAGACATGAATTGACTAACGACACTTACCGCAAAAGCAATATCTGGACGAGTCACTGTGAGGTAGTTTAACTTTCCAACTATCCTCCTATATCTCTCTGGGTTATCAAAAAGCTCGCTATCATGTTTCATAAGATGTACACCGGGAACCATTGGAGTACTGCAAGGTTTGGCTGCCAATTTTCCAGTTTCTGCAAGTAGGTCAAGAATATACTTTCTTTGAGATAGAAGAATTCCCCTCTTGCTTCTATTTACTTCTACTCCCAAAAAGTATTTCAACTGGCCTAAGTCCTTTGTATGGAACCTAGTATGCAAGAAAGACTTAAGGGAAGATATCCCCTCAGAATCACCTCCTGTGATGACAATGTCATCAACATATACAACAAGAAGGATACTGCCAGCTGCAGATAGTCGGTAGAAGACCGAGTGATCACATTTGCTCATTTTCAGCCCAAACTCCTGAACTACCTCACTAAACTTGCCAAACCAAGCCCGTGGACTCTGCTTCAATCCATACAAGGATTTCTTCAAATGACAGACTTTTCTATACTCCCCCTGAGCAATAAAACCGGGTGGTTGCTCCATATATACTTCCTCTTGAAGATCACCATGAAGAAATGCATTCTTGATATCTAGTTGATGTAAAGGCCAATTCTCAGAAGCAGCTAAAGAAATGAACAAGCGCACAGAAGTGAGTTTGGCAACAGGAGAAAAGGTGTCTGAATAGTCCACTCCATAAGTCTGAGCATATCCTTTAGCCACAAGCCTGGCCTTAAGTCTTGCCACAGAACCATCTGGATTAACTTTCACTGTGAACACCCACTTACATCCTACTGGTTTCTTCCCGTCAGGTAAATCCACCAAATCCCATGTGTGATTTTCCTCTAATGCATGTATTTCCTCAAGCATCGCATTTGACCATTCGGGATGATGCAAAGCCTCTTTCACACTTTTGGGCGTAGAAACAGAGTCTAAAGAAGCAATCAAGGATCTAGATGCAGGAGACAAGCGATCATAGGAAACAAAGTTAGCAATAGAATATGTGGATTTGCAAGTCCGTGTACCTTTACGGAGAGCAATAGGAAGGTCAAGATTTTCTGGAGGGTCTGAAGGAGGAGGATCAGATAAAGGAGGAATTGGTGCAGGGCATGTAGCATTAGTCTCTTGTCTCCTCGAATAAACTTGAACAATAGGTGGTCTTGCTGGAACATGTGTTGAAGGCGCAGTACTCGAGTGGTGCTCAATAGAGTAACTAGGAGATGGAAGAGTAGCATCACTTGATTGCTCAACACGAGTAACCTGATAAACTAACCACTCATCTTCCTCTCCCTGACTTGTAGAATTAGGAGGGTTATAAAAGAAAGGTGTACTCTCTGAAAATATCACATCATTTGACACTAGATATTTGCCAAGTTCAGTAGAATAACATCGATACCCCTTTTGAAGACGAGAATAACCCAAGAAAACACACTTCAATGCCTTAGGGTCCAACTTAGTAACAGATGGCCGTACATCTCGAACATAACAAGTGCTTCCGAATACGTTTGGTTCCACCGGGAATAATGTCTTGTTCGGAAAAAGAACATTATAAGGTGTATTACTAATAAGCACTGTCGATGGCATGCGATTAATCAGAAAACAAGCGGTAGAGACTGCATCGGCCCAAAATTGTTTAGGAACTTTCATTTGGAACAAAAGTGCTCGGGCTGTCTCTAGTAGATGCCTATTCTTCCTCTCAGCAACTCCATTTTGAGATGGTGTATCAATACATGATGACTGATGGAGAATACCATGTTGTCTCATGTAGGATTGAAACAACTCTGACATGTATTCTTTTGCATTATCACTCCTTAAAATACGCACTGAAGCATTGAATTGAGTTTTGACTTCAGCACAAAAGGCACAAAAGTGAGTAAACACTTCAGAGCGACTTTTCATAAAATAAATCCAAGTCATCCGAGAGAAATCATCCACAAAAGTGACAAAATACTTATATCCATTTTTAGAAACAACAGGACATGGTCTCCAAACATCAGAATGAATTAACTCAAAAGCTGACCCAACTCGCTTATTAACCCTTGGAGCTAATGTGATGCGGTGATGTTTTGCAAATCGGCATGATTCACACTCCAAAGAATGAACATTTTGAAATTGGGGACAAAGCTTCTTTAACAAAGGTAAAGAAGGATGTCCCAATCGACAATGTGCTTCAAATGGAGAGATGACACTTGAGCAGGCAACAAATCGAGGCTCATATTCATCAAGGATATATAGATCATCAATTACATGTCCTTTACCAATAACCTTATGCGTCGCAAGATCACGAAACAAGCAATGATCAGGAAAGAAGGAAATATAACAGTTAAGATCTCTGGTAAGTTTACTCACAGAAATGAAATTGAAGGCCAACTTCGGTAAATTTAATACAGATGACAGGGTAATGGAGGAGGTTGCTTTGACTGTCCCAGATCCCACAATGTTACATGTTGACCCATTGGCTACTGTGACAGGAGAGGGTGCTTTGTGTGATCGAAAGGTAGAAAATATATTAGGATTACCTGTCATATGATCTGTAGCACCTGAATCAATCACCCAGTTGTTCGGAGAGGAGACCAAAGATGCTTTTCTTGAATCAACAAGGGTAGTAACTGAAGTGAATTCTTTAATGGAATTCTGATACTGAGAGAATTGTGCGAACTCATCCGCCGAAACCAAAATTTTCTCACCCTTCTGATTTGTAGCCATACTTCCTTCTCAATGAAGAACTTAAGAATAACCAAGCTTCAAAAGGTCCCTAATAATATTAGATTCCAAGAAAAAGTAGAAGCCAATTCACCCAACAAAATAATTGTAGCCGATGCTCAAAATCAAGAACATCCACAAAACACTAATATTGGACAGAACTTGATAATCACAGCAGCACCAAACAGAAAACTAGATCTGAATCGTTGAAGCTACAAAGAAAAATATGATCCTGGAAGTAGTTTTCAGAAACCTAGGAACCTGGAAAGTGATGAAGTGTTCTCCAAACAATGTATCAAACCAAACGAAACTCGGGATAGTAACTGACTAGATGACACTAGATGTTGAATCCCGAAAGACAGCAAAACAAGATCGAGCTGCCTTTTTTTTTTTTCAAACAAAGTCACAACAGGATCAAGGAGCCTATATGCTCTGATACCATGTAATCGAATAGAAGTTGATGCTTTATTTCAATAGGTAAGCAAGATATATATACAATACATTAGGTGCTAATTTAGGAAAGAAAATAAAGAGAGATTCCTAAAGATCAACTAGTAATTACAAAGGATTCCTAAAGATCTTCTAGCTAATTATGACTATGTATATTGCTAAGAATAATGTCTATATACATTTTGTAACACATGTATTATCACCTACTGGCATGCTGTTATGGTCAGTGGTAAAGTTGGGATGTTAAGTGTGTTGGGCACTCTTAGTTGCAATTAGCTAATGCTAGTAATTAATGGAAAGTGAAAAAGTCGTGAAAAGGTAATCAAAAGCCAAGTGTAGATGGTCAAATCTTTGAGACAAGGCTTACTTTGGTATTTAATTGATGGGACAGAGAACAAAGTAAGAACAAATTTGTTTTTGTAAAGACTATTGTTATACCAGATTTATTGGGAGTTCACTTAATAGTATACCTTAATGCATACTGTTCTTCTGATGGAAATCTGAATTTCCTTTTTTGTCCACTCTCAGTTGACTGGTATGGAAAATATCCTCCATACCGTTGCTCTCCCGATGACTTCTAAATTTTGTCCAGTCTATTAATTTCACTAATTTTACAAGCTTTCGCTTGCAGGCTACCAACTATCCAGCAAGAAGTGCAACAGAGGAAATTACTATACATGGGTCTTTATCTTCTTATATGGGGAGAAGCTGCAAATTTAAGATTCATGCCTGAGTGCCTATGCTATATTTATCATCATGTATGGAGTAATCATTTGTATCTTTAAGTGTTTGTCTGTACCTGGTTGTGTCAGTTTCTGTTATTTTGTTTTAGGCAGAACTTGACTTATCTGTTACGTCGTGTTATTACTTCTCCGAGACATTAATCGTAATTTCTTTTGGATCATCTGTTGCAAGTATCTAATTAATCATCATCTTTTACTCAGTAGAATATCCAAGGTTGCTAGGTTTGTGAGCTATTGCATAGGAACGGGGTTTTACCCCGTATGCACCCAAAGGGTAGCGGCTGCGGGTTTCCCTTGAATTTTAAAAAAATGTGAGGTTGCTAAGTGTTTAATAAAAAGAGATCGGGTTGCTCATTTAAATTTGAAAAGTGACCATTTTGAGGACCGACACTCGTATCATTATTGATCTTGGCATTTGAATGTTCAAAAATTCAAAATTGTGAGTTCTATCAGTTATTTAAAAAGATTGTTTATTAGTTGAAAGTTAATAACGATTCTTACAAAATAATGAAATATGTATTTAACTCTTATATCGATATAGTATACATATTGTTATGACATAAAAGAGGAGCATCGGACTTGGAAATCAGTGTCATTTCTTTATTTCTTGTCGAAAGACATCTCCATGGATGCAGTTTTCGTTCTTTCTTAGAAGATGTCAAGCTGTTATTTATGAAACTGACTTCATATTCTGTTGTTTAGTTTCAGACCTCTTTATCCTATCTGCTGCTTTTACATTTTAGGTTTTCCAGTACATTTACTAGTTGGATATCTTGATTCAGATGGCATTTGAACTTTATGGGATGCTGGCCGGTAGTGTTAGTCCCATGACAGGCGAAACTATAAAACCTGCTTATGGTGGTTCAGATGAGGCTTTCTTGAGGAAAGTAGTGACTCCCATCTATAACACTATAGCAAAGGTATTTTCCCTGCACTGCAGCCGAAAACAAGAAGATTTCTTCTTCCGAGATGCACCTTTATTGTATTTTACTTTTCTGCCTGAACAAACAGGAAGCTAAAAGGAGCAAAGAAAAGTCAAAACATTCTCAGTGGAGAAACTATGATGATTTAAATGAGTATTTCTGGTATATCCATTTAATTTATCTGAATCTCCATCCTGTTTTGTAATGCACGCTGACGATTTGCATGGCAACTCAGGTCAGTCAATTGCTTCAGGCTGGGCTGGCCGATGCGTGCTGATGCTGATTTCTTCCATCTTCCTCCTGAAGAACTACTGGCTGATGTAAGTAATATCACCAATTATTTTGTCCTTCAGCGTGCTTTCCGGTTTCCTTGCTGGGCCTGGGCATGTGATGGTTTCCAAACACACATAAATCTTCTTATATTAGGTATTATAGTCGTTGTAACTGTTAATAGTGTTCTCTTACTGAAATTATTTTATGCCAGAGAGAGAGAGAGATAGAAACCAACTCACTGACAAAAGGTTGGTATGCATGTCCTGTTTCACCCTTGTCTACCTCCACTTAATTGTCTGTAGGCTCAATTCTCTTCTCCCATCTGCAGCGTCAATCATCAGCTAGATACTTATTACCTGGTGTTTCTATCCCTCGTATAACACTCTACACTAATATCCTATATTGTTGACATATCCTACCTGTTGATTTCTACCACATGATTTTCCTTAATGCCTCCACTTTCCATAATGAATAATTTTTACTAAATCGTGTGAGAACAAATTGCGAATCTAAAGTTTGAGCATAATTTTGACAAATATGCTCAGACATTATAATCACTGTAGGTGAAGTTCCTTACTTGAAATTGCTACAGAGGAAATGCACCAATTGATCTATTCAACATGAATATTGGGGAGATGATGGATGTTGTCTTTGATATTTTCAAATCTAAAGAAAGGGGCACATGAACTTCTGGAATCCAGGGAATGTGTGATATTAACCCCTTCAAATACGCCTTTGAAAATGATATGGTTCTGGTCTGCTATGAATATCTTAGAGGTTATACAGCATGGGACCAGTATTGTCAAGTGAAGAGCCTGGAGTTCCAGTGTCCTTAAAAACAATGACCTCAAGTCAGGCCTCATATGTAATAGTGTGTAACCCCTTCAAAGATTGTCTTTCTAGTCTAGTACCAATTTAATTTCTTTCTTCCTAAATTGCATATCTATTAGGACCAGAGACCGACTGACAATGGTAACTAACTGATATAAAACTATTACTGGGGAGGTGCTGTTTTGAGAGGATGATAACTTTGATGATGGCTTCGAGCCTGACAGTAGGCTGTAAAGATAAATCATCACCTAGAACATAAAAGCAAAGAAGTTAACTAATTTCACTGCAGAGGTCAGAACCCCAGACTAGATTTTATTTGTGCCTGTGGTTTTATTCTTGACGACTAATAGTAAAGAGAAAGAAATGCTTAGAAGAGGATAATACTAGGTGCACATTATTATATCTTCTTCATTTATGATAAGCTGTAAAGGTACTACTTGTGCTCATGAAGTTTAAACCAGTGTCACCACGTGTGAAGATACCTTGATAATAAGGATCTGGCAATCCATTCAGATACTACATTCAGGAAGATCTTTCTTGAAAGCTGGTTATGATGATAGAGGAGAACCCTTTTATAACAATAAGCGTATATCCAGGGGTAGATTCAGTGCTTAAATAGAAATAATGTAATTTTAGGCATAAGATTAAGGTATCGAACCTGTCATACTGTTGTGCATGGTCCAGTAAACTAGATGAACCCATAGATCATTGATGAGGTATCAAAGATAAAATTAACTAAATTATTTTTCTCTGAGAGGTGGCACATGAGCTTTTCTCTAACATAATAGCTTGGCCATCTACGAGGAAGTTTAGATGATAAATATGCATGACCTCTACACCGATGTTTGGCAAACGATATTCTTCTTGTTCTTTATGTGGTAGTATATTTGAACGGAGGTATTACTTATTGACTTGGTTATGGTAATGGAATTTGTCATGATTTCAGTTTTGAGATGGCAGAATTTCACTACTTTATGTTTGCTATTTTCTACAATGTTTTATTGTTGAAGTTTCATGCATAATATCTTTAATTATGATCTTTTGGGATATTGAGTGTTTTTGAAGAGTCCCACATTGTCCTTTTATGAGATGGGTGGTCTCTTTATATGGCTTGGGAAATCCTCAACTCTTGAGCTAGCTTTTGGGGTTAAGTTAGGTCCAAGATCCATTTCTTTACATGGTATTAGAGCATGACCTATTCCAAATTCTCATTTCTCAATGTAGGGCCCCCATATTAAAAATTGCCCAAGCTCCAAAGTCCAGCCTTGGGTGTGAATGACGTGTGTGTTGAAGAGTCCCACGTCGGGCACTTATGGGATGGGTGTTCTTTTTATATGGTGGGGCAATCCTCACCTCTTTAACAAACTTTTGGGGTTGAGTTAGGCCGAAGATCCATTTCTTTACAAGTGTGTAATGATTCTATTTGAAACAACTAATCTGTTACAACCAAGTGTTGCTCATTTAATATAAATATTGATCATATTCAGGGAAATGATGCAATTAAAAGGAACCATTGGATGGGGAAAATCAATTTTGTCGAGACACGCTCATTTTGGCACATCTTTAGGAGTTTTGATAGGATGTGGGGCTTTTTTATTTTATGCTTACAGGTTAGTCTCTCTATTTCCTTTGTTTAATTTTTTTTTCCTTTTATCCTTTTGTATGACATATTGAGTGTCTTCTGATGCCAATTACCTTGTTTTTTGAAGGCAATGATCATTATTGCATGGAATGGATCTGGCCAACTGGGTTCTATTTTTGAAGGAGATGTGTTCAAGAGAGTAATGAGCATTTTCATAACAGCTGCCATACTGAAGCTTGCTCAAGGTGAGGGTTTATTTTATGACAAAGACTGGCTAGATTATAATTCAATATCCTTTTTGCTGTAGTTAGTTTCCTTGTTTCTTACTATGTGGAAGTAAATGAGGGCATTCAAACGAAAGTTGTATTATTCTATCGATATGAAATTTCAAATCTCATGGTCTGGGGAAGTACTCAACTAGTTTTTGTTTCCAACTATTTTGATGAATATTGTTAAATGAGAAGTTTCTCAAGACCAGTTACATTAAGAAGGCCCCTACTGTTTTGTGATGGAAAAAATGCTCCAACTTGTTTAAACCAACTGTATGACGGTGGGACTCTTTTATTCTATAAAAGACAAGACATGGAGAATAACTTGTCTATTACTCAAAGAGAATAATGATATAAATACATGGAGAGGATAAGCTAATTATGGTAACTAAATACTCAAATCCATAACAATCAACTATATTATCTATATACATTATTATACAAATTTTATAATACTCCCCTCTCATGCTGGAACATAGATATTGATCATGCGCAGCTTGTTACATAGATAATCAACTCGAGTTCCATGCAATGTTTTTGTAAACAAATAAGCTAGTTGTTCTCCTGTCTTCACGTAGCCAGTGCAAATCAAGTTCTCCTGAATCTTCTCACGAATAAAATGACAATCAACCTCAATATGTTTAGTTCTTTCATGATACATCGGATTTGAGGTAATATCACCAAAGTTTTGCTGAGGAATGATGCTTCAAAATGATGTATCCACATAATCTCACATGTAGACTGTCACATAGCTCTGTATTGGATTCTGCACTGGACTGAGATACAACACCTTGCTTCTTACTCCTCCGTGATATTTGGTTTCCTCCAACAAAAACACAATAGCTTGTAGTAGATCTTCTATCAATTTTGGATCCAGCCCGGTCAACATTTGCAAAACACTCAACACGAGTATGGCCGTGATTTCTATACAATATGCCAATCCCAGGAGCTCCTTTCAATTAACATAAGATTTATTTAGAAGCTTCCCTATGTTTGAACGTAGGTGCAGAGATGAATTGGTTAGCAGCATTTACTGCAAAAGCAATATCCGGACGAGTCATAATAAGGTAGTTTAACTTTCCAACCAACCTTCTATATCTCTCCGGATCATCAAAAGGATCACCATCATCTTTCGTAAGATGCACATTGGGAACCATTGCTACAGGGTTTGGTTGCTAACTTTCCGACATTTGTAAGCAGGTCAAGACTATAGTTCCTTTGAGACAAAAAAAATTCCTTCTTGCTTTTGTTTACTTCTACTTCCAAAAAGTATTTCAAAGGGCCCAAGTCCTTTGTATGAAATCTAGTATGCAAGAAAGATTTAAGGGAAGAGATCCCCAAATAATCACTTCCTGTGATGACGTCATCAACATATACAACAAAGAGGATAATGCCAGATGTTGATTGCCAATAAAAGACTGAGTTGTCACATTTGCTCCATTTCATCCTAAAATCTTGAACCACCTCACTGAATTTGCCAAACCAAGCTCGAGGACTTTGTTTCAATCCATACAAGGACTTCTTCAAATGACATACTTTTCCATACTCCATCTGAGCAATGAAACCGGGTGGTTGCTCCATATACTCTTCTTCCTGAAGATCATAAAAAAAATGCATTCTTGATATCTAACTGATGTAAAGGCCAATTCTCAGAAACAGATAGAGAATAAACAAGCGGACAAAAGTGAGTTTGGCAACTGGAGAGAAGGTGTCTGAATAGTCCATCCTATAAGTCTGAGCATACCCTTTAGCCACAAGTCTGGCCTTAAGTCTTGCCACTGAACCATCCAGATTAACTTTAACTATGAGCACCCACTTATATCCCACGGGTTTCTTTCCATTGGATAAATCCATCAAATCCCATGTGTGGTTTTCCTCTAAGGCATGCATTTTCTCAAGCATTGCATTGAACCATCCCGGATGAGTCAAAGCCTCCTTCACTGTTTTGGGTACAGAGATGGAGTCTAGGGAAGCAATCAAAGATCTAGATGTAGAGGATAAGCAATCATAGGAAACAAAATTAGCAAAAGAATATGTGGATTTGCAAGTCCTTGTACCTTTGCGAAGAGCAATAGGGAGGTCAAGATTTTCTGGAGGACCAAGTGGATGAAAATCTGATGATGAGGAATCTGGTGCGGGACATGTATCACTCGTCTCTTGCCTCCTCGAGTAAACTTGAACAATTGACGGTCTTATCACAGATGGAGTAGGTAATGAAGGCATAATATATGATTGATGCTCAATAGAAGGATTAGAAGATGGATGAATAATATCATTTGATGGTACTGTTGAAGCACGAGTCACCTGATAGATTAACCATTCATCTTCCTCCCCCTGATTTGTAGAGATGGGATGAGTATAGAAGAATGGTGTAGTCTTTGAAAACGCCGAATCATTGGACACCAAGTATTTTCCAAATTTAGTAGAATAACATCGATAACCTTTTTAGAGATGAGAATAGTCTAGAAAACCACTCTTTACTACTTTGGGATCCAACTTGGTAACCGATGGCCGAACATCGCGAACATAACATGTGCTTCCATACACCTTAGGTTCCACAGGAAATAGTGACTTGTTTGGAAAAAGAACACTATAGGGCACATTACCAAGAAGCACAATAGATGGCATGCTATTGATTATAAAACAAGCTGTAGAAACTGCATCTGCCCAAAACTGTTTAGGAACTTTCATTTGGAACAAAAGTGCTTGAGTTGTCTCAGGTAGATGCCTATTCTTCCTCTCAACAACTCCATTTTGAGAAGGTGTATCAACACATGAAGACTGATGAAGAATACCGTGTTGTCACATATATGACTGAAACAATTCTGACATGTATTCTTTAGCATTGCCACTTCTTAAAATATATACTGAAGCATTGAATTGAGTTTTAATTTAGCATAGAAGGCACAAAAATGAGTGAACACTTCAGAATGACTTTTCATAAAATAAATCTTAGTCATTCAAGAGAAATCATCTATAAAAGTGACAAAATACTTGTGTTTAGTTTTGGAAACGACTGGACATGGCCCCCAAACATCAGAGTGAACAAACTCCAAAGCCGACTCAACCCGCTTATTAGCCCTTGGACTTAATGAGTTGCGATGATGTTTTGCAAATCGACATGACTCACATTTCAGTGAAGAAATATTTCGAAACTAAAGGCCGTAGCTTCTTTAATGCAAGTAAAGCAGGATGTCCCAATTGACAATGTGCTTCAAATGGAGACACAACACTAGAGCATGCAATAAACTAAGGCTCCCATTCATCAAGGATATAGAGATCATCAGATACATGTCCGTTACCAATAATTTGATTCGTCTTACAAACAAATAATCGGGAAAGAACAAAATATAACAATTAAGATCTCTGGTCACTTTGCTAACAAAAATCAAATTAAAGACCAACTTTAGTAAACTTGATAGTGATGACAAGGTAATAGAGGAGGTAGGTTTCACAGTCCTAAATCCAATACTGTTACACATTGATCTATCATTTATAGTAACATGAGTGGGTGCTTTATGTGATTGAAAACTTGAAAAGATATTAGTATTACGTGTCATGTGATTTGTGGCACCAGAAGCAATCACCCATTTATTTGAAGAGGTGATAAGACACATTTTATCTGACTCGGCAAAAATGTTAACTGAAGGGATTCCTTAAGTGATTTCTGATAGGGCGTGAATGTAACAAACTCATCTGCTGAAACAAACCTTACTTCATCCCTCTTATGTGTAGTCACATTTTCTCACTTCTTATTTTCCAAAGACGAAAAGTACCGATTATTGGAGAAACCAATAATGACTCAGCAAACAATATTCAGAAAGTTGCTAACACAACAGATGATCCACCAAAAAATTATTAGAGGGTACCTAAGAATTTTAGATTTCAAAAATAGCAGACAAGCTGGACAATACTAGAAGAACAGAGGAACCAACTAGCAAACACAAATCAACAGTACTACAATCCCAAGCAGAAGCTAGTCGTTACAGACTCACCAAAATAGATACCAGATTCTCTGTCTCAGAAGTTACGAAGAAAAAGAACCTGGAAGGCTTAACAATTTCTCTACATAGTGTTTAAAAGTATTAGACCAGATTGAGATTCGTTGAATCTGATGAGACGACTTAAGAAATTAAATCCTGAACAATTCTACCGGAGCATGCGAACAAGATCAACCACTCTTTCGGGCCAACAAATACAAAACAAGATCAACCTCGAAACTGAACAAAATAAAAGGTCTACGCTCTGATACCATGTAAAAGACAAGTCATGGAGAATAACTTGTCTATTACTTAAAGAGAACAATGACATAAATACATGGAGAGGATAAGCTAACTATGGTAACTAAATATTCGAATCTTTAACAATCAGCTATATTATCTATCAAATCCCTAACAATCAGCTTATTTATATACATTATTATACAGATTTTGTAACATATTCATAGCATTCTAGCGTGTTCGAGACCAGTGGTTATCACTCAAGATGATTTATCAAGATGCTTATAAGAAGATTGAAACCTAAACTAAACATTAGAGAGGTTTGATGTCATCAGAGGCAGAACTGAAATTTGAGTTTATGCATTATGAATATATTTTTTAATGCATACTAAGTATATCTTTTTAAACTTAATGAGTTTGAGAGTAACATAGCTAGTTCCTATGGTATTGTCACATTGTTTTACCTAACTGCAAGTAATGTTGGAACTTTTTAATCTTAGCTAATATCAACAATCATTATTGATCACATTGGTTAAATATAATTCAAGTATTTAACTGGTCACAGACTTTGTTATTCCAAACTGATAACTTAAATAAACTAGTGACATTTCTGTGATGTCTACATCTGTCCTGATTTTCTTCAGCTTGCTTATGAAGGAAACACTTGTCTAGATGGGAGTTTATTTGCCTGAGCATCTAAGATATCCCCCCCTTTTTTAAAAAAATTTCTGGATAAGTTTCTGAACAAGAACTTGGTGATGTGCTTTAAGTTAGACAAAGGATGAGAAACCTCTAGGGATTTCATTGTGAACTAAGTCCAATTATTCATATATTTTGTCTTTACCTTGTGTATGCAGCGGTTCTGGATATAATCATGAGCTGGAAATCAAGACATAGTATGCCATTCTATGTCAAGCTAAGATATGTGTTCAAAGCTGTTGCAGCAGCAGCATGGGTGGTAGTGTTGCCAGTAACTTATGCATATAGTTGGAAAAATCCTCCAGAGTTTGCACAGACTATTAAAAACTGGTTTGGCAATGGTTCAAGTTCGCCTTCTTTATTCATCATAGCAGTTCTATTTTACTTGTCACCAAACATGCTATCTGCATTGCTGTTTGTATTCCCTTTCATCCGCCGTTATCTTGAGAGGTCAGATTACAAGATTGTGAGTTTGGTAATGTGGTGGTCCCAGGTATGCAAACAGCTTTCTTATTTTCGCTTGTTATTCAGTCTAGTTCTAGCTTTTAAGTTCCCTTCTTTGGATATATTCCCTTTCTTTTGTGTGGTCTTTGATCTCATACTTCTTATATGATCCTTATTCCAGCCTCGGCTTTATGTTGGAAGAGGCATGCATGAGGATGCATTTTCTCTTTTCAAGTAAGCTACTGCATTGGAATATTATATAGAAAAAAACCTCTTATTTAGTTCTGCTATTCCTTATGATTGACTATAATATTGATTGTAATGCTGCTCTTCCAGATACACACTATTTTGGGTTCTCCTCCTGGCTGCAAAATTGGCATTCAGTTTTTACATAGAGGTGCTTCCCTCATTTCTATTCTGTCATTTTGCTCGTTTGATTGCTCTTAACGGAATTCCTATTTTTCCTACTATTTACTTTGATAGCAGAATGCTATAGAGAATACATACGTAAATGGCAAAATTCAAGTATTTAGTTTTTAGAGGTTGTGTATTTTTCATTTTGCTTTGAATGTGGTGCAAATAATACCTAACTTCAACATTTACAGGCAAAAGTAGTACCTAATTTTAACAGTGTGTGTCAACTTTTGGATGAAGAAAAAGCATGCATCTTGCACATGACCCATTGTAAGCCTTTGAAGATCTAAAAAGAAATCACTTATTTATCCCTTTTTGTGTTATAAATTTCTTAAAAGTACTAAGCATTACTTTTTATATTAAAAAAAATTTATCATAAAACTCATTTTTTCTATTTTTGCATTTTTATATAGAAAAGTAAAATTCTATCTCATTAATTTAAGGGTTCTTTTGATTTTAATGAAGTTTTAATTTCCCGGTAAATAAAATATCTCATGCCTAAAAAACTGTTGTAACACATGGTATAGCGAAATAAGAAAAAAAGATCCACCACGACTAGCAGCTTTGGTTCTATGTGTCATGTTGGGCTTCTTTTTGTCCGGCTAATTCCGATACTTTTTGTCTTAAAAAGCCATAGAAGTTTTATAAAAATGACATTGTCTTTTGTCTCTTGGGTATTATAGTTAAAGATTTTTTTAATTAATTGAGACAATTTATCTAACATAAAATTACAAAAAGCCAACAAATCTTACTGTAGTTATTGTTATAATTAGAAAAAAAACTAAATCGTATTGTATTAAGAGGATCTGTATGCATAGTAGAGGTTTGTGATCAGCTAACGAGTTCCATTTCCAAAAAAATAAAATAATAAATAAGTGTAAATGAGCTTTGAGCCATTAAAAATGCTAACAAAATTGGTTATTAGCAATGCACATGATCTTTTTCATCCAAAAGTTAGCATTCAGAGATTTCTGGATTGCTCATACAATCTTTGAATCCTGAAGCTAACCTGTTATAAATCAACGTTTTGAAATTAACACTTAGATAATCTTTATGATCCTTCCGCAAGCTTGCAGTCTCAGTACACCTTAAATCCAATTAATTTAGTGTTTTATCAATTTAAATAAATTGTAAAATCTTTTGGATATTTGTACAATATTTAGCCAATATCAACTTTTAAATAATTAAGCTATTTAAAATAGTAGAAGTTGATGACTAGGAAGTATCGGGGTGTGCGTAATTTGGTATATACTGAATTACCATAACGAAATCGAAATTTCAGTATTATGTATGGTATTTGGTTTAAGTTTTTAAAAAAATTGGTATTTTGGTATGGTATTTGATAGTTAGAAAATAAATACTGTAATAACAATACCATACTGGGATACATACTGCATTACACATTGAACATATATTAGTTTATACTATACATGTAGAAGGCCGAAAATATTACTTTATCAGTAGGATTATCTTTTACCTTTTCCACCTTTTTTCGCTACATACTTACCTTTATCACCATTTTCTTGTACCTATTTACCTTTCTGGTTTTCCCACCTTTAAGCTTTAGAAATCAGAAATTGAAAATTTCACTTTCTTATATGTATTTCAGAACTGATGGTGGTCTAGTTCAAAATTTCATACATGATCATGCATGTCTTTCCTTTAACTCACTAGAAGGGCAGTCTGGTGTATAGTTCCCACTTCCCTTTAACTCACTCTCTAGAAAACATAGGAGTTCCAAAAGGCACTTTCTTTGATCTTGTGATTTGTGCGAGAAAAAAAAAAGTCACAATTCTCTATCTAAGCCGAACAAACTGAATTATCAAACTGAATAAACCTAAATTCAAAGGAAAAAACAGTAGATACCAAATTCAATTAGGTATGGTATTGGTGTAGCAATTTAAGAAACCGAATACCGAACCAAAATGTCTAAAACCGTACCAAACAATGGATGAACACCCCTACTGGGAAACTAAAATTTAGGAAGACAACTGTAATGTGAACTGTACTTTAACCATACTTCTCTTTTTGGAGTTGTATTTTTCCACGTAATAGTTTATGCCAGAAAGAAACCTAAGGTACTTGTATGAATTTAATCAGAAAATTGAATATCTTGTCATCTAGTCCAAGGTCATGATTCAATCTTTCCATCTAGTCGAAAGCCATGATTGGTACTCCATGGATAGCATAAATTTGTTTGTTGAAAAATATCTGCTGTTTAATGATCTTCATGCTAATTTATTTTGATATCACTTTTTGACTACACATGTCAAATTTTGGCCCTCAAAATACATGATAAAAGACTTGACACGTTTTACTTTTGCAGATAAAACCTCTTGTTGGTCCAACAAAAGATATCATGAAGGTTCACATCAGTGTGTATAAATGGCATGAATTCTTCCCTCAAGGTATTTGAATGGAAGTCAAACTGAGTGTTAACATATGCATGTGGATACACTTATGCACTGAAGTAGAGATTTGTTAACTAATACTGTTCTTATGGGTGCATACTTGCAGCAAAAAGCAATATCGGTGTCGTGATAGCACTGTGGGCTCCTGTTATTCTTGTATGCATATTCATTTGCATACTTCTCATTCTTTCAACTTCTCTGTTTACACTTTTTATGCACAAAATCTGAATTGAGGACTATCCCAGGTCTATTTCATGGACACTCAGATTTGGTATGCTATATTCTCTACCATATTTGGAGGCATTTATGGCGCGTTTCGGCGTCTTGGAGAGGTTGGCAGAGCTTCTTCCCTCTAATTGACATTAGCTACTTAGATTACTTCCCATCCAATTATAAGCTTTATGTTTGACGCCACGCTTATGAAATTGTCTCTCAACTGAAATTTTCTCCTGCGTACTTTGTTTGTTTGTATCATCTCATTGTCAGATCTATGTTTTTTACTACCAGAATGCTATGCATCATTTGAGGTATCACATAGATATGCAGTAAGCATGCATGTTGTAATTGCTGTTTATAGAATCTATGAGATACATAATTTTATGAATGCTGCTCAACGATGACTTGCATATGAGGTAATTAAGATAAGGTTTTCTTTCCCCCAAAGTCTGCCCTCTACCTTTTATTCCATTGGTTTTCCACAGTTTACTAGTGTTTTCCTTTTCTGGGGTGATAAGTTCTCTTCCTGTCTTTTGCTTTTCAGATTCGCACACTGGGAATGCTTAGATCGCGGTTTCAATCACTGCCAGGAGCATTTAATGCTTGCTTGATCCCAGTGGAAAAGGATGAAAAGCGTAAGAAGGGACTTAAAGCCACATTATCTAAGAAATTTGATGAGGTCAAGTCCTAAGCATCTCTTTGCATTGACTTCGCAGAGATCAGTGTTAATAGTTTGTTAATTGATTGGTCCTTGTAGGTTACTTCTAGTCGAGGAAAGGAGGCTGCAAGGTTTGCTCAAATGTGGAACAAAATAATAGAGAGTTTCAGGGAGGAGGATCTGATAAATAATAGGTACCGTAATAATGGTGGTAAAGGCAAACAATCCTTTTCTTGAGAGCTTAGATGGGCTAGTTTTCTCCTTATCCAGATTCATGTTTTGTTTATTGTTTCTTTTCCAGTTTCTATCTCTTCCCTTTTTCTATCCCTCTCTTATCCCTTGCAATATTTCTCTTTGAAAGCTAACTTGCTGTGCTTACAGGGAAAGGAACTTATTGCTTGTGCCGTATTGGGCTGACCCTGATCTGGACCTTATCCAGTGGCCTCCATTTCTCTTAGCTAGCAAGGTTTGGGATCTTACAAGCTTCTTTATTTTCTAAACCTTATGGAAATCCAATGAAACCTTATTGAAGTGGTGTATATCTCACATGATTGCTGTTAGCTTCCCATTGCATTGGATATGGCTAAAGATTGCAATGGAAGAGATCGTGAGCTGAACAAAAGGTTGAATGCGGATAGTTACATGCGCAGTGCCATTCGTGAGTGCTATGCGTCATGTAAAAGCATTATAAATGTCTTGGTCTTAGGTGAACGTGAACAACAGTAAGTTTCCATCAGTTACATTTACTTATTTGGCAAACTTGCATAGAACTTCAACGACTTGAACTGCTTCTAATTATTTACTTGGAAATCTCTCAGGGTGATTAAAGAAATTTTCTCAAAAGTTGATGAACACATAGCTGATGGTAATCTGATAAAGGATTTTAACATGAGCCATCTACCTACCCTCTACGAACAATTCGTGCGGCTTATTGATTTTCTGGTAATAATAACCTATACAACATTTTCAGCTAAGAATGAATGTTTCATAAAGTTCTTCTAAAGTATCTCTAAACTTCACAGAAAGAAAACAAAAAGGAGGACAAGGATCATGTGGTTATTCTCTTGCTTGATATGTTAGAAGTTGTGACCCGTGACATAATGGAAGACACTGTTCCTAGGTAAATCACGAGGGAGCAAGTTTCTATATTCTTTGTTTAATTGTTGATCATTTTGTTTATTTTCGTAACTCCTTGTTGTAGTTTGTTAGATTCTACCCATGGTGGCTCCTATGGGATGCATGACGGAATGATTCCAAATGCAAAATATCAGCTCTTTGGCACCCTTAATTTTCCTGTAACAGAAACAGAGGCATGGAGGGAAAAGGTGATCAACTAAATCAAGTATTAACATATTATAAGTGTACTGTTGATTTTGTTGCAGGATATAGTTTTAGACAATCTGTCATGACCCGAGACTACCCCCTAATCGTAACACGGTACTTAGAATCTCGAGGGACCCCAAGCGGACTGCATGGCACGGTATGTCACTAAGAATAATATACGACTTCTTGAAAAACGGAAGTAAAGCATGAAGTCAAAAAAGGGAGTCTGACATCAATGGACAAATCTAAACAAAACATCATAAGTGGAGTCTACCACTGTCTGAAAGCCTCTACCTATATGAGTGGCTAGGACAAGCCCCTAGCTCACTCCAATAGCCTAAAAACTGAATGTAAAACGGGATAAAAGGATGAACTGTCCTCGGAGAATGAGGACTCACCAACACTGGCTACTGGCAGACTGGATCTGTACTAACCGCAGGCATGAGGTGGAGTGTCAGATCCTATGTTATGAGACAACATAGGCAAAAGAGTATGGGTCGATACTATAGAATGTACCAAGTATGAGGAATATGCAATAACACGAAATAAAATGTGATAAATTGGAAAGAATGATAAGGCAATGACCAAGTAAAAATATAACATAAATCTGAGAGTCTGACACGAAAAGCATAATACAAGGTGAATGCAATATTCTTAAAATCATAGTACATTTGTGGGAGGTACCGTAACTGACATAAACCATGTGAGCTAGAACATGGAGTCTAGTGTCCTACTCCCACACTGGAAAGAGAGTGTCCTACTTGCCGAGATAAGGATCATAATCACGAGCTTATGTGGATCCACTAACTACAGTCAATTAAGACCAAGTCCTAACAGGCACGTTGTTTTGAGACAAGGGGATCGTTTCTAGAGAACTCTGCCTCTACTAACATGTGATCCTCCATCCCAAAGTCCACCCTGTGCTAAGTAAAGATCCAGTAGATAACATAGATATTCATATCATATTTATAATCTTTGAAATGGTAAAAATCTAGTAATATCAAATCAATCATACCTATTTCATAAGTGCAATCGAATAGAAGTTGATATCTTATTTCAATAGGTAAGCAAGATATAAATATAATACATTATGTGCTAATTTATGAAAGAATAGAGAGGGATTCATACAAATCTGCTAGCTAATTATAAGGGGTTCCTACAGATCTGCAAGCTAATTATGCCTATGTACATTACTTAGAATGATGTCTGTATACATTTTGTAACACTCCCTATCAAGTTGTGGCACATATATTAATCATGACCAACTTGTTGCAGAGGTAATTAACTCGAGTTTCATTCACCGCCTTTTGTAAGCAAATCAACTAGTTGCTCTCCTGTCGTCACATAGCTAGTAGAAATCAATTTTTCTTAAATCTTCTCACGAAAAAAGTGACAGCCAACTTCAATATGTTTAGTTCTTTCATGATACATCGGGTTTAAGGCAATACGAATAGCAACTTGATTATCACACCAAAGTTTTGCTGGCATATGATGCTTCAACCCAATTTCAGTTAAAAGATGGTGTATCAACATGATTTCACACGTAGACTGTGACATAGATCTATACTTAGATTCTGCACTGGATCGAGATACAACACTTTGCTGCTTACTCCTCCGTGCTATTACAAGGACACAATAGCCTGTAGAGGATCTTTTGTTAATTTGAAACCAACCCAATCAACATCTACAAAACACTCGATACGAGCATAGTTATGATTGCTATACAGTATGACAAGTCCAGGAGCTCCTTTCAAGTAACATAGAATTTGTTCCAATGCTACTTAATGTTTCACCATAGGTGCAAACATCAACTGACGAACAACACTTACCACAAAAGCAATATCCAGACGAGTCACTGTGAGGTAACTTAACTTCCCAACTATCCTATATCTCTCTGGGTAATCAAAAAGGCTTGCCATCATCTTTCATAAGATGCACATTGGGAACCACTAGAGTATTGCAAGATTTGTTTGCCAATTTTATGTTTTTTGCGATTAGATCAAGGATATACTTTCTTTGAGATAGAAGAATTCCTTTCTTGCTTCTATTTACTTCTCCTCCCAATAAATATTTCAACTGGCCTAAGTCCTTAATATGAAACCTACTATGCGAGAAAGACTTAAGGGAAGATATCCCCTAAGAATCACCTCCTATGATGACAATGCCATCAACATATACAACAAGAAGGACACTACCAGTTATCGATAAAAGACCAGTGATCATATTTGCTCATTTTCAACCCAAACTCCTGAACTACCTCACTGAACTTGCCAAACCAAGCTTGTGCACTTTGCTTCAAGCCATACAAGGACTTCTTCAAATGACAGGCTTTTCTATACTCTCCTTGAGCAATAAAATCGGGTGGTTGCTCCATATACACTTCCTCTTGAAGATCACAAGAAGGAATGCATTCTGGATATCCAATTGATGTAAAGGCCAAGTCTCATAAAATAGCTAGAGAAATGAACAAGCGTACAGAAGTGAGTTTGGTAACAGGAAAAAAGGTGTCTGAATAGTCCACTCCATAAGTCTGAGTATATCCTTTAGCTATAAGCTTAGCCTTAAGTCTTGCTACGGAATCATCTGGATTAATTTTGACTGTGAAAACCCACTTACACCCTACTAGTTAGTAGTTTCTTCCCGTTGGGTAAATCCAATAAATCCCAATATTTCCTCAAGCATTGCATTTGACCATCTTCAGAAGATGGTGGAGTGCTGGCCAATAAAAACGCACATGTTCAGAAGACATAGGTTGCGGAGATGAGGATGTTGAGATGGATGTGTGCACATCCCAAGAGTGATAAGATTAGGAATGAGACCATTCGTGAGAAACTAGTGGTGGCCCTTGTGGCTGACAAGATGAAGTGAGACTGAGATGGTTTGGACATGTGCAGAGAAGAATTATCGATGCTCTGGTTAGGAGGTGTGAGAGGTTGGATTTAGGGGTTACTCGGAGGGGTAGAGGTAGACTGAAGATGTATTAGGGGGAGGTGATTAGACAGGATATGATGAAACTTCATCTCACCGAGGACATAACTTTAGATAGAAAGAAGTGGAGGTCGTGTATTAGGATATCAGGCTAATAGGCTAGTAGGGGTAGGTTGATGCTTGGCCTGGTGTTTCAGTAGGATAGTAAGACTAGTCGTGTCTTTTTATCTTGTGTTGTTTTTTCACGACTTGTATTTGTTACTTCTATTGTATTTTTATATTATCATTTGTTTTCCATTTTACTCGATTTTTTTCTCCTTTTCCTTTTCTCTTTATTTCATATCTAGTTTCTTCGCTTTTGGGGCTTGATGTTTTTTCTGACCAGGTTCTTTCGGAAACAACCTCTCTATCTCTATAAGGTAGTGGTAAGGTCTACGTACATTTTACCCTTCCCAGATTCCACTTGTGGGATTCCACTGGGTATGTTGTTGTTCTATTGCATTTGACCATCCACCCATCCCGGATGATGCAAAGCCTCTTTCACACTTTTAGGCATTGAAACGAGTCTTGAAAAAGATCAAAGATCTAGATCCTGGAGATAAGTAATCATAGAAAATAAAGTTAACAATGAAATATGTGGATTTGCAAGTTGGTGTATCCTTACAAAGAGCAATAGAGAGGTCAAGATTTTCCGAAGGAGGACTAGATAGAGGAGGAATTGGTGCGTGGCATATATCATCAATCTCTTTATATCATCAATCTCTTTATCTCCTCGAATAAACTTGAACAATAGGCAGTCTTACTGGAAAATGTGTTGAAGGTGCAGAAGTCGAGTGGCGCACAACATCAGTTGATTGCACAACACGTGTAGCCTGATAAACTAATCACTGTTCTTCCTCTCCCTAACTTGTAGAACTAGGGAGGTTAATAAAGAATGGTGTAGTTTTTGAAAATATCACATCATTTAATGTTAGATATTTGCCAAGTTCAGTATAATAACATCGATACCCCTTTTGAAGACGAGAATAACCTAAGCAGACACACTTCAATGCCTTAGGGTCCGACTTAGTAATAGATGGCCATGCATCTTGAACATAATACGTGCTTCTGAATACCTTTGGTTTCACGGGAAATAATGACTTGTTTGGTTTAAGAACATTATCAGGCGTATTATCAACAAGCATTGTCGATGGCATGCGAATAATCAGAAAACAAGCTGTAGAGACTGTATTAGCCCAAAATTATTTAGGAGCTTCCATTTGGAACAAAAGTGCTCGGGCTGTCTCGAGTAGGTGCATATTCTTCCTCTTAGCAACTCCATTTTGAGAAGATGTATCAACACATGATAACTGATGGAGAATACCGTGTTGTCTCATGTTGTATTGAAATAACTCTGACATGTATTCTTTTGCATTATCACTCCTTAAAATACGCACCGAAGCATTGGAATGAGTTTTGACTCTTAACACAAAAGGAACAAAAGTGAGTAAACACTTTAGAGCGACTTTTCATAAAATACATTCAAGTCATCCGAGAGATATCATCCACAAAAGTGATAAAATACTAATATCCAGTTTTGGTAACAACGAGACATGACCCCGAAACATCATAATGAATTAACTCAAAAGCTGACTTGACCCGCCTATTAACCCTTAGACCTAATATGATGCGGTGATGTTTTGCAAATTGGCATGATTCATACTCCAAAAAAGGAACATTTTGACGCTGGGGATAAAACTTCTTTAACAAAGGTAAACGAGGATGTCTCAATCGACGATGTGCTTCAAATAGAGATGTGACACTTGAGCATGCAACAAATTGAGGCTCATATTTATCAAGGATATATAGATCATCAACTACATGTCCTTTACCAATAACCTTATGGGCACAAGATCCCAAAGCAAGCGATGATTAAGAAAGAACAGAATGTAACAGTTAAGACCTTTAGTAAGCTTACTCACTGAAATCAAATTGCAGTAAAATTAATACAGATGATAGGGTAATATAGGAGGTTGCATTGACTGTCCTAGATCCCACAATGTTACATGTTGACCCATCAACAACTATAATAGGAGAGGGTGCTTTGTGTGATCAAAAGGTCGACAATATATTAGGATTGCCTATTATGTGATCTGTAGCACCTAAATTAATCGCCCAGTTGTTCAAAGAGGAGACCAGACATGCTTTTCTTGAATCAACAGGGGTAGTAACTGAAGTGAATTTTTTAAGGGAATTCTGATACTGAGAGAACTTTGCAAACTCATCAACCGAAACTAAAATGGTCTTACCCTTTTGATTTGTAGCCATACTTTCTCCTTTTTTAAAATTGTTTGAGTTATATTTTCCAACTCAAATACCAAAATATCAATATAGGAGAAGCCAACAAACACAAACAACAAATACAATCTAATACTAAAAAACAGTTCTTTAAGATCACCTCAATGGAAAAAACTTCAAGCTTTAGAACGTTCCCAATAATATTAGATTCCATGAAAAAATTAGTAGCCAATTCACCCGGCAAAATAATTGTAGCCGATGCTCAAAATCAAAGAACAAGCGTCTACAAAACACTGTTAATTTAATATTGAACAAAACTCAACAATTGCAGTAGGTTAATAACAAACCCCAAAATCAAATGTTGTGAACTCAACAACACTGTTAATCTAACACTGTTAATAATGCTTTAAGTACTAATAGGTTAATTTAAGAGTTAACCCTTAGGGGTTGGCCTGGTGGCAATTGACTTGAGCCTTGGGGTTTGCTCCCTTTTCAAGGTCCCAAGTTCGAAACCCAGTGGGTGCAAACAATTTCTAAGGGCCATCGGACTGGGTAAAACCTGAATTAACCGTGGTGCACTTGCAGGAAATTCCTTGCCGAGGGCCTGTGCACCCTCGGGATTAGTCGGGGCTCAAAGAGACTCGGACACCCGGTGCAAATCCAAAAAAAAAGCTGTAAAACAAACTTGATTACTTATCTGAAAGCATCCTTGATTCATAAACTCTTCAAATCATCAGGCATGCATATCGACATTTCATAATTATAAAATACTTGTATAGCATGAGTTCATGAAAATGTCATTGAAATTGTTGAATTTTAATCAATTCATGCATAATAAAATAAATCATGAAAGAAAAACTGAAATCCGATAAGAACCCATAAGAAATCATGAAACCCTAGAATTGGGGAAAATCATAAATTAAGAAATTAAGGTTTTTTGGGATTCAATGGGTGAAGAGGAACTTATTGATGAACTTCCCACATACCTTGATAAAACCATAGCTCAAAATCTGGAAAGGAGACTTAAAGATCCTTGGGACCCTAGCTTGCCTTGGGAGAGAACTTGGGGAAGAAAAAACTCTTTGGTTTGAGTGGATGACAGGAAGTGGATTGTTAGGAGTCTTAGGGACCTATTATATCCACTTCGAATAGACCAAAACAACGTATATAGGACTTAAATGAGTGGGAAAAGATCTTGAGAAATAACTGCCATACTGGGACTACAGGAACCATCCACGGATCGTACAAACTTCTATGGTCTGTGAAATGATCCGTAAATGTCAAGGAGGAATTTTCATGGTTTCTAAAGTTTACTTTACGAGGCCCTTTTTATGGTTCATAAAAGATAGTACGGTCCATTCATCCGATTATAGAACCCACCCACTGAAATTCCAAGTTTCTGTGGATCAACTCTACGGACCCTTCTATGGTCCGTAGATCCTTATATGGACCATACAGGCGTCTGTGAGAGTGAGACTAAGTTGCGTGAATCCAAGGCTTCACCAATACAAACCAATCTACGATCCGTAAAATTTTCCACGACCCATAAAATCCCTTTCGTCCTATTCCAGTATCAAACCCAACTTTCTGAATCTCGTCACGACCAGTGTCTATGGACCGTAAACCATTGTACAACCTGTATCTACAATCCATAAAACCCCCAAAAGCTGCAGATTGAACTGATTCTCTATAGGTTCCTGATTTATCTGGGTTAGGCACTTCCGAGGTTACACAATCATCTGATATAATATACAATAGAAAATATGAGATGACAGGTCTAATTCTCATAACATGGTAAATATGGTAAGGGACTAAGATTGACTCAAATAAGCAGCACGTGGAGGGACTTATACACAGTTTTTGTCTGTGTGCCCCTTGTTCAATTAAATATAGTGAGTTTCTATTACGACCATCTTAGAAAAATATTCTCTTCACCCAGTCATCAAATGTTGTGAGATTTGAAAATGAAGACCACTACATGTGCCTGTGTGTGTGCACGTGCTCATGTGGATGCGCGCCGACATGTATGTGTTTGTATATATATCTTTTACATGCCATAAAAACATGCTGTGAGATTTAGAGTGAAGAATGTGTAGGACAATCTTAGAATGATGAGTGTGCACGTGTGCATAAATAGAGAGATCGCGCATTAAGGTTAGAAGAAAAGGTATCAAAATCTAGTGCGAGGTTCTTGTTTCTAGGTTAAACCCTTTCAATAACTTCGCTTCACATTTCAGAATGGAGAGTAATCAGTTATCGTCTTTGATCCACACTCATATCAATCTTCTCATTCTTCCAGATTAGAAGGCTTCACATGCTGCTTACTGTAAAGGAATCTGCCATGGATGTGCCAACCAATTTGGAAGCTAGACGGCGCATCTCATTCTTCTCAAATTCATTGTTTATGGACATGCCTCATGCCCCCAAAGTTCGCAATATGCTTTCCTTTTCGTAAGTTTTCTGGTTTAAACATTAGTTGTCAATTGATACGTAATCACAGTGCATCATGATACCATTGTGAGGATGTTAGTTAAAACTCAACTTATTCCTGTGTAGCTTGTTGGTATTATGAAGCCCCTTTCAGAAAGAAAAAAAGATCAGAGATTCTGGAGAAAATTGATTCATGACTATTATATGAACGTTTTTAAGATTCTAATGAGATGGAGTTGAGATCATTAATAATAGAGCAAGGCTTGGACTTTGTGGGTACTACACTGAAACATGTAATGTCTTTGGATAAACTTTCATTTGGTTTCATTGCTCTGGGAAAGAGTCTCATACAAGAATCTACCTCTTGTTTAAGTTATCACTAAAATGGATAAACTAGTCTTGCTTTATCCTTGTGAAAACAGAAAAATAGTTGAGTAGGAGCCCTTTTCTGCACCCTTAAATTATATTAGGTAAAATATATTTACAATCTGCCAATTGACACTGAATTAACATATGTAGTCATAGTACCTTGGATTGGAACTTCTATCTAAGAAAACTGCCAATCAACTCAATGTGTTTAGTCCTCTAGTGAGAAGTTGTATTTGATGCTATGTGTAAGCTGCCTTATTATCAGAATATGACTTGATAGGATGAGGTTGTTGTATGAACTCCTATTCAACTGCTTCAATCACGACAATTCAACTTCATGGCCTATACTGTTTCATGCTTCAGCACTTGATCAAACGCCATATATATTTTCTTACTTTTCCCAGAGGCCATATTTCCTTCAATCAATATACAATTCCGATTGATGTAGAAATCTTAAGGTACTTTACAATTCGAATTACAACATCCCAATGAGCATCAATTAGAGGGTCCAGAAATCGACTTACAACCTCACTAGGAAAAATATGTCTGATCTGGTAACCGTAAGTTCTATTTGCAACCAATCAATGATATCTCCCAACATCTAGAAAGGGCTTCCCCTCCGCTGGTACCAACTTGACCTTAGGATCCATTGACATGTCCGTGGGCTTATACTCCAGTTACTTCTAAGATGTCTAACACATAAATTCACCGTGATATACTTTTTATGAGGTTAATTATTTTAATGAATATAGGAAGTTTTTCCATATACAAGCAATATACAAAAAAGTGGAGAACCTAAATATACCATGATTCTCGACGGAACCCCCCCCCCCCCCCCCCCCCCCCCCCCCCCCCCCCCCTCAATCTGCTATATAAACTAGAATTCACTGGTTTTCATGACCCAAAATGGACATGATGGCACTCATCTTATTCCACCAAGATAAGCCAACCTAATTATAACGATAAAATACAACAACATACCCAGTGAAATCCCACAGGTGAGGTCTAGAGAGGGTAAAATGTACGTTGACCTTACCTAATTATAACGATATAATACAAAAGTAAAATAAGGATGAAAAATTACTAACAATTAAATATTCGAATAACAAAGTCAACTTAATTACAACCCCCAAAATTTGATTGTCACGTGCACAAGCCTCTAATGTATTTCAATAGAGTTGAAAGAAAACAAAAGTCTCAACTGATGTTGTCTCTAAAGTAGAATGAGATCCTAAATAGGTCTGAGAAGTCCGCTGGGATGACAAACAACTACCTTACAAAATCTTCACAAGAAGCCTCAAACACGAAGAAAAGAAAGAGTATCACGAATATTTGGACTTGTAACCTACACAAATATAGAAGGGACGAGTACCAAACAACACGATACCTAGCAAGCAGTTGTATTCACCTTCAGTAAAGCTATATAGAACTCAAGTACTCCATTGCACTCCATTCGAACCTCCTTAATTATAACCTGCATGAGAATTGGTCCAACCAAACAAATAGTGGTACAGAGCAGGGAAGGGCCAATAAAAAACTCAGCATGTCAAAATTATTAATCAACTTCAATTACATAAGTGACACGAAAGGAGTACAAGTTTATACTTTCTATACAATTCAAATAAGAGTGATGAAGTGCATTGCGATGCAATGTTATATAAGGGGTGATGTATGTTTGTCTCATGGGAGAATTTTCAGTCCATGCAACTATTATGGCGTGTGGCACGTTCCTTGTATAATACATTTTTTATGGTGTGTGGCACGTCCCTTATGTAATATAGTAAGACCACGACATGTTACACGTCTCTTGTATAATATATTATCATGACATGTCCTACTATATTATACGAGGGACATGTCCGTGGTAAATATATTATACGATGGACCGTGCCACATTCCGTGGTAGCTGCATGGACTAAAGTGAGAGAGAATGAAATGAAGTAATAAGAATCAAACTGGACCAAGGATGCACGATAGAGATTCAAGAAGTGAAGATGCCTCTCGAAGATAAATACAAATGTCAACTCTACTTAGACTCGGCTTGTATACACGTGAGACCTATGAACTTAGGACTCTGATATCATGCGTCACGATCATTCACTCGTCTTATCCTACCAAGACAAGTCAGCTTAAAATCTAATTATAACGATAAAATACAAAATTAAAATAAGGATGAAAGATCAATAGCAATTAAATACGTGGTTAACAAAGTCAAATTATTTACAACCCTAAAATCGATTGCCACGAGCACAAGCCTCGAATGTATTCAATAGAGTTGAAAGAAAACAAAAGTCTCAAATGATGTTGTCTCTAAAGTAGAACAAGAACGTAAATAGGAGTGAGGAAGTCCTCTAGGATGGCAAATAGCTACCTCACAAAATCTCCACAAGAGGCCTCGAACAAGAAGAGAAGAGAGAGTATCACGAAGATTCGGACTCATAACCTACACAATGTAAAAGTAAGGGGTGAGTCCAAATAACACGATACCCAGCAAGCAATCATATTCACTCTAAGTAAAGTTATGTAGAACTCAAGTACTCCATCACACTCCATCTAAACCTCCTTTATTACAACCTGCATGAGAAAACTAGTCCAACCAAACAAATAGTGGTATAGAGCAGGGTAGAGCCAATAAGGAGTGATGCATGTTTGTCCTAAACACCTACTGAATCTCAGATTGGGACCCATGGAGGCGCTACGGTAGGGACCTACAGTTTTACATGGTTATTGAGGATATCAAAGGGATTGAAACTACTCTATTGATGGGACTGTGGAGACTGTTATAATGCGTTAGATAGACACTAAATAGTAAATAAAGGTTATGTGCTTATAGTGTACATATATATTAAGGTAACCAAGAATCTCTCTATGTTTTAGCATTAGGTATATATTGGTTTGAATGGAAGTTGAAACCTGGTATGTGGAAGATTATGTGGACTTTGACAAATCAAGTATATGTACGATTTTGAAATGGGGTCTAGATGAATTGATTGTGGGCAACTAAAAATCAAAGAGATACGGTCATATAACAACAACAATAACATACCCAGTGGAATCCCACGAGTGGGGTCTGGGGAGGGTAGAATGTACGCAGACCTTGCCACTACCTCATAGAAGTAGAGAGACTGTTTTCTGGGAACCCTTGTCTCAACAACCCCTAAGCAGAATACTAGATATGACGAAATGGAAAGGAAAAGAAATGCATAGGAAGAGCAACTACTAATGAAAAAGCACATGATAATATGTAAATACAATAGATTTTAGCACATATGATACAGATAAAGACAACACTCGATATACGGACTCGACACTACCTACTGCCCGCTAGATATCAGCCTTACCCTGCTAACCTATTAACCTTCTACTCTAATTCTCGCCCTCTACTCCTTCCTATCTAAGGTCATGTCTTCGGTGAGATCAAGTCCCGCCATATCCTGTCTAATCACCTCTCTCTAATACTTCTTTGGTGTACCTCTACTTCTCCTAGTGACTCCTAAATCCAACCTCTCGCACCTCCTTACAGGAGCATTGATATCTCTTCTCGGCACATGTCCAAACCATCGCAGTCTCGCTTCCTCATCTTGTCAGCCACCGGAGCCACCTCTAGCTTCTCCCAAATGGTCACAATCCTAATCTTGTCCGCCCTTGTGTGCCCACACATCGATCTCAGCATCCTCATCTCTGCGACGTGCATCTTCTGAACATGTGCATTTTTGATTGGCCAACACTCCACCCCATACAACAAAGATGGTCTAACCACCATTCTGTAAAACTTACCTTTGAGTTTAGGTGGTATCTTCTTGTCACACAATATTCTAGAGGCAAGCCTCCATTTAGACCATTGTGCCCCATTACGATGTGTGACATCATTGTCGATATCGCCACTACTCTGGATGATGGACCCCAGGTACTTAAAGTTCTCCCTCTTGGGTATAGGTTGGGTGTCTAGCCTTACATCAATGTCTGCTTCATCCCTCGCGACATTGAATTTGCACTCCAAGTACTCTGTTTTGGTTTTGCTCAGTTTGAATCCTTTAGACTCCAAGACATGTCTCCACGCCTCCAACCTATCATTAACTTTAGTCCGAGTCTCATCAATCATCAATCAATACTATGTCATCTGCAAATAACATACACCATGGAACCTCCTCTTGGATAGATCGCGTCAACTCATCCATCACCTAGGGCAAACAGGAAAGGGCTCAACACCGATCCTTGATGGATCCCATCTCTACAGGAAAATATTTTGAGTCTCCTCCCACTGTTCTTACCCGAGTTTTGGCTCCGTCATACATATTCTTAATCGCCCTGATATATGCCATTGGGACACCTTTCACCTCTAGGCACCTCCATAGGACATCCCTTGGCACTTTGTCATAGGCCTTTTCGAGATCAATGAACACCATATAAGGGTCCTTCTTTCTTTCCCTATATTTTTCCACTAATCTCCGAACAAGGTGAATTGCTTCAGTAGTCGACCGCCCCGGCATGAATCCAAACTGATTCTTCGAAATAGACACTACCTTTCTCACCCTTATCTCCACCACTCTCTCCTAGACCTTCATAGTGTGACTTAACAACTTAATACCCCTGTAATTGTTACAATTCTGAATATCCCCTTTGTTCTTGTACAATGGAACCATTGTACTCCTCGTCCATTCATCTGGCATCTTGGCATTCTTCATTATAGCATTGAACAGTCTAGTCAACCACTCTATGCCATCCTTGACCATGTTCTTCCAAAAATCTACGGGAAGAGAGATATGGTCATATGAATTGAAATATTTGATATGAGCACTATAGAAGGAGTATCTTGTGTTATTCGACCTTGGTTCCGTGCATTCTTATGTGACCACTATGTTTTAGGCACGAGTTAGATGATTCCCCGCCTTTACCTACGTGCTATGGATGGATCCCTAGTGGCAGATCGGGTGTACCGATCCTATAATGTCTCTTGGTAGAGTAGGATGCTTGTGTAGACTCGATCATTTTAGATATGACAGATTTGGTGTTGTCTTGGTGTAATTGAAGTTTTTTAGTAGTCCTACAAGTGCCACCTTGCTTATGAGAATTCATAGAAGATCTATCATGAATACTTACAGTTGTCCATAGGGGATCTTGACAAGGTCTGCTATGATTAGTGCATTATGAGTGCGAGATGGTTGGTTCAGGGTCACTTCTGGTTGTAGCTGGTATTGAATTAGAATGTTATCATGGTTATGTGAAAAAAGAATTGTCTTGATTGTTATATTATGACTCAGAGGGTTTTGATTTAGATGGAGTTAATGGATTAGTCTATGGCTTGTAAAATCACTCCTGATTTGTTGATTTGTTAAATTTTAATGCGAAAGTTCAGTTTTAGTAGTTGATTTTGATGGAGGGGTCTTAAGGAGGAGCTCAAGTTGAGGGATGAACATCGACTTTGTAACTTTTTAATTGTTTTGTGAATTTTATTAATTTTCCTACTTTCAATCTTTCTTGTAGCTTTTATAAATAATTTATGACGTGTGAATGAGTGGCATGATTTTAAGATTAAATAAAGGATTATTTTATTGATAATAACAATGAAAAAAAAGAAGGAAGAAAGAAAGAGAAAAATTAGAATTTTCATTCCAAAGCATCAAGCGAATTATCCTCGTTCTTTCCATTAAATTTTTATGTGATTATGAACATATTTTTAAGAAAGAAACATGTACAATTTATGCTGAATTAAGAAAATACAGCCCTAGGGTTCTTAAAACAAAATTTTGATTTGGGGATCAAATAATGATCCATTTTAGTTGAAATTTGGCACACGAGTTTATTTTATTTGGGTGAGCATAATTTGAAAGAAAATTTGAGATTTGGATTTGGGGCTTGGGGTGACTTATTGACATGGTCTTTGAAAGTAATCTAGTAATGAATATCATTGGATTCGTATTCTCATAGAATGTCGGATACCATTTGTCACGATCCAAAAATAGAAATGATGACGCTCATCTTATCCCACCAAGACAAGTCAGCCTAAAATCCAATTAGAACAATAAAATGCGGAATTAACACAAAGATGAAAGATTAATAACAACTAATAATGCGGATAACAAAGTCAACTGTACTAAATTACATTAGAGGCTTGTGCACGTGACAACCAAGTTTTGAGTGTTCTGATATGTTGACTTTGTTATCCGCGTTATTAGTTGTTATTAACCTTTCATCCTTATGTTAATTTTGCATTTTATTGTTATAATTGGATTTTTAGGCTGACTTGTCTTGGTGTGATAAGACGAGCATCATCACGTCTATTTTTAGATTGTGACACAGGTACATCAAAAAGAAACTAAATATGAGAGGCTATTTAGGACCCGCACACCCACTCCTGACTTTCCGTAATAAAGTCAAAAGTTTCTACTGGGGTTTGGCTCCTAGTTTGTACTTCTTTGTCCTAACCTTTAAATGACAGATCCTTAGGACCTGCTAATCCACTCCTCGCTCTCCAGAATGTAGAGAAGTGACCAAGCCCATTAGTACACACCTGAATATGAAAATAATTTTTAACTTTGGTGTAGATGTTGATACAAGTGGTCAAACTACTGAGTAGATACTACCCTCTATAGTGTATCAGTAGATGCCTGGGCCACTAGGTTTGTAGCACACAGCTTTTTGTTATAAAGAAAAAAGTTGCTCTTAGTATTGAGAAGTCCACTAAATCCCAAGTGCAGTTAGAGTGCTGAGTAAACACAAAATTCAAAGTGATTTTGTTCTTCTGTATAGCTATCATTTCTTGGCCACTAGGATCCTGATAGAACTCTGAAGATACTGAACCTTTGCCTACTAGAATTGTGAAGATGCTGAACTCTAGCATGAAGTGATATTTTTCTTTGATAGAGCTCTCTTTATTTGTAAAGAAAAAACTTTTGACCTCATTGTTGATGTCAACTGGTCTGATCAAGTTGAGTTGTTTTAATGAATGGCTACTGCCTGAAATAATGTGATGATTCAGTAGTAGTATGACAAGCTCAATGCATTATGGATTGCTGCTCAAAGTCAGTATGGACAGATCTACGGGATAATGATGGATGCTAGTTTCTCTGTATGGTGATGATTAGTTTCTCTTTATGGTGACGATGGCGTGGAATCTAAGGGATCTTGGAACAGTGGTTTTGCTGGAATTTTAAGACACTAGTTTTCGAGCACGTGCATCGCACTTGTATTCTATGCTAATTAATTTTAATACTTTTAAAATGGCCCACATAGTATTACAATAAGTGTACTCTGAATCACACAATTTTAAAGAAAATAGTACAAGCTTAACCTTATGAATAATGAGCCTATAAGTTCACTATTTAGCACAATTGCAAGAAACAACCATACTAAAAAATATTATGCAATGAAATCGAAAGGTTATTCTTTATTTGGAAGGAAGATATATTTTTTGAGCAGTGTTGTTTTCTATTACTTCGGTCACTACTATAATTTATACTTGTATACGATCAACGAATTGATATAACATGTTTATATATTTATTGACATTTTAATAATGCATAGTTTAAATGTGAACATGTACAACCATGGTATTGTCACGAATGCTTCATGTCTTAAAGTTTGTGCCTTGTCATTAAGAAAATGTTATCTTTGCCTCTTTACAACAACTACATACAGATCAAGAAGTTGTCAAATGAAAGTAATATTTTGTAGAAGTTAAACGCAAAACAATTAATATATATCTGCATTTGGATTGCTAGTAGATCGCTATCAATTTCATGAGGTGCACCCACGAAAAAGTAGTCGTGAATGAAGTACCAAAAATCAGTCCTTTGGCAAACATTTTAGGTGTCAAGATAGGTGAACATTCCCACCACCTATCTTGGCATGCCTTTGGGAGCTAAGAGTAAATCTTTGAACATCTGGAACTTTGTGGTGGAAAAGTGTGAAAAGAAGCTGGTTAACTGGAGAAGTCAATACTTATCAATGGGTGGTAGAGTCACTCTGATCAATAGTGTTCTTGATGCCTTGCCAACCTACATGATGTCCCTCTTTCCTATGTCTGGGAAGAACATTCAAAGGTTGGACACCATGAGAAGAATTTTCTATGGCAAGGTAATGGAGAAGGGGAAAAGAAATTTCATTTGGTTAAGTGGGATGCTATTATAATCTAAGTTGCTCGGAGTTGGATGCGGGTGTCCAATACAGGTGCAGATCTAGAGGTCAAATCTTCTATGATCTAAGTGTCACGACCCAAAAATGGGCGTGATGGCACTTGCTCAACCCACCAGAACAAGTCAGCCTAAACCCAACAAGAATATCGAAATGATGTGCGGAAGTACTAAATGAAATAGATAATCAAAAGAGAAATCTTCGCAACCTTAAACACCACCCAAGGATTTGGTTGTCACGTGTACAAGCCACTAGTTATGCGGAAATCCAAAGAATTACAAAGTCTGAAACTGTCTTTCTTCTCAAATAGAACAAAGCAGAAAGGAAACAGGGTAAGAGAGTCAGCTAGATGACAGCAGCTACCTCTCTAAATCTCCTGAGAAGCCTCGGATGATCAAGGAAATTACTACTCACAGTCCGGGCTCAGAACCTACACAAGTGTAGAAGCAAGGGTGAGTACCAAAAATAACGCGGTACCCAACAAGTCAACTAGCAAAACAGAATAATTCCGATAGAATACACAAACTCCTTTCACACCCAACCACATACCGCCGAACTACACACCTGCACTCAGAAAAGTTCCAGTCCAGCAACACATAATACATTCTAAAGATAGTTCTTACTATGTCACCGATATCAAATCACAAGTCGTAACTCAAAAGAAGCAACACAATCAAACACAGGGATAACATCATGCCACACAGGAATATGCAAGGATGAGATGCAATGCGTATGCAAAAATTGCCGGCAAAGACCTCGGCATCACAATATCATCGCCGGCAAAGACCTCGGCATCACAATATCGCCGGCAAAGACCTCGGCATCACAATATCGCCGGCAAAGACCTCGGCATCACAATATCGCCGGCAAAGACCTCGGCATCACAATATCTCGACCGGTAAAGACCTCGGTCCCAACTTTTACCATCTTACTCATACCAATATCCAGAACCAATGCAATGTGTATGACATAAAATGAATGCATATGAGATGAAATCTACAACCAATCCACTCATAATCACCAACCACAACCATATAACTCAAACATAAATTCTCATCACTTAGCCACATGTTTACTTCAAGTGTCACAACACACACCAACTCCCATTTATATTTTAAGCACCTCATTAAAATAGTAAAAATACTTCACGATTCACACATAGGAGAAAGGATAATTCGAGAATTCTACAAGAATTATAAAGTTTTAAAAGTTCACTTGCCTTAGACAAATCACGATCAGTCAAACACTTGGGCTTTTCCCTTTCGAATGGAATCCGTAGCACCACGATCTAGTCAAATAAATTATCACCATAAGATTTCAAAAATAATAATACCCATATTGCTATACGTCTAACCTAGACCCACAAACTCATCTAATCTATAATTAAGTTTCAAAAATTTCAAGTCTAGAATTAAGTTTCAATTTCTCCAAGTAACATAACTTTAATGGAGTTTATAAAATATGACCTCTCTAATATTTAGTCACCTATCTCAATATATATAAAACTTGAATCACAATTTAATAACGATGAATAATATTTAACGAGAGTGTAAAACCTCACTGTACAAGGAAATAATAGAAAGACGTGTTCAGTCCTACATAAGAAAATTCTTATTCACATGAAAGAGAATATTTAACCTTGTAGTTTATCACCACTGGCAACAAAATTGTTAGTTGCTAACTAAATGAAATGGCAACTAAGGAACAATTCCCTATGCAGATTCTCAATTTCCACTAACAAGGATGCTAGGCTTGGTGAACATCACGTCACTTTGCACACTTCCTTAAGCAATTTATATAATGTTCTATAAAGGCAAGTTGCAATTCTTCTATGAAATCAAATACCCAACATAAATTATCACTACAATTTGAAATTTACCTGGACAAAACCGCTCGGATGTGCGGCTCTTCTCGTTCTTTTCTTTACTTTGATTAGGTTTTAAGAATGATACACTTCCTAATTTATTTTTTTAATACATAGGCTAGGGGGTATTTAAGTAACTTAACTCTTTGGTCCCTGAACTAATTTAATTATCTAAATTACCCATAAATTAAGTAGTCGTAGTCATCCAATAGTCCAAAAGACTCCTTTAAAATTACAAGAAGAGCATTTATTGAAAAAAATAAGATGAATAATTCTCGAAATGACCTAACGGGTCACTACATTATCCACCACTAAAAATCATGTTCGTCCTCGAACATAAGGTAGAAGGAAGTACCTGAAGCTTCAAAAAGACGAGGATATTTAGCACGCATGTCAGACTCCCTCTCCCAAGTCGCCTCTCTAACTGGACGATTCTTCCATTGTATCTTCACGGAAGCAATCTCTTTGTTCCTTAGCTTACGGACCTGCCTATCCAAAATAGCTATAGGCTCCTCCTCAAATGACAAGTCTGGACTCAACGTCACCGAATCGAATGAAAGTATATGGGACTCATCGGGCACATATTTTCGGAGCATGGAGACATGAAACACAGGATGCACGGATGACAAGCTAGGTGGCAAAGCTAGTTTATACGCCACCTCTCCAACTCGCTCTAAAATCTCAAATGGACCAATAAATCGGGGGCTAAGCTTTCCCTTCTTACCGAACCGCATAACACCCTTCATAGGTGACACTCTAAGCCAAACATGATCGCCCACCATAAACTCTAGTGCTCGAACCCTCCTATCTGCATAACTCTTCTGTCGACTCTGAGCGGTCAACAACCTACCCTGAATCATACGGACCTGCTCCATAGCATCCCTAAGGAAGTCCGCATCTAATGAGTCCATCTCAGCAGAATCAAACCAACCAATCGGAGATCTACACCGTCTACCATACAAAGCTTCGAATGGAGCCATCTGTATACTGGAGTGGTAACTATTATTATAGGCAAACTCTGCTAAGGGCAAGTGTTGGTCCCAACGGGAACCAAAATCGATCACACACGCTCGAAGCATGTCCTCCAACACCTGAATCGTCCGCTCAGACTGTCCATCTGTCTGAGGGTGAAATGCTGAACTCATATCCAACTGAGTGCCTAGACCGTGCTGCAAGGCCCTCCAAAAATGTGAAGTGAAGAGTGAACCCCGATCTGAAATGATAGAAACAGGCACACCATGCAATCTAACTATCTGACTGATGTAAAGCTCAGCCAACTTCTCCGCTGTATACTTAACCTTGACAGGAATGAAATGGGCAGACTTAGTCAATCGATCCACAACTACCCAGATAGAGTCATAACCACCCACGGTAGTGGGCAAACCCACCACAAAATCCATGGTGATACGCTCCCACTTCCATGTAGGAATGGGCATCCTCTGTAACTCACCTCCAGGCCGCTGGTGCTCACACTTAACCTGCTGACAAGTTAAACATTTAGACACGAAATCTGAGATGTCCTTTTTCATGCCACACCACCAGTAATGCTGACTCAGGTCATGATACATCTTCGCTGCTCCTGGATGAATGGAATAACGAGCACAATGAGCCTCATCCATGATCACCCTAATCAAGTCACCTACCTTAGGCACACAAATTCGACCCCCAATCCTCAAGACACCATCAGGATCAAGTGTCGCTTCCTTAGCCTCTCCTCTAATCACCTTGTCTCTGATGAGACACAACTTTTCATCCTCAAACTGGCGCTCTCGAATCTGGTCCATCAAGGAACAACGAGCCTCAATGAAAGCAAGTACACCACCCTCATCCGAAAGCTGTAACCTGACCAGGCCATTAGCTAGACGCTGGACATCCCTGGCCAAAGGTCGCTCCTCAACTCGAATGGCAGCTAGACTCCCCATGCTAGAAGTCTTTCTACTCAAGGCATCAGCCACCACATTAGCTTTCCCCGGATGATATAAAATGGTCAAATCATAGTCTTTTAGCAACTCAATCCACCTACGCTGCCTCAAGTTCAGATCCTTTTGACTGAAAATATATTGAAGACTCCTATGATCAGTGAAGACCTCACAATGTACACCATATAAGTAATGACGCCACAACTTAAGCACGAAAACCACAGCCGCTAGCTCCAAGTCATGGGTAGGATAATTCTTCTCATGAACCTTCAACTGTCTAGAAGCATAGGCAATCACTTTCCCCTTTTGCATCAACACACCACCTAAACCAACTCCTGAAGCATCACAATACACCGTAAAGTCCACACCTGTCTCCGGTAGTGTCAAAATGGGAGCTGAAGTCAGCAAAGTCTTGAGCTTTTGGAAGCTCGCCTCACACTCATCGGACCAATGAAAGGCTACATTTTTCTGAGTTAATCTAGTCAATGGAGCTGCAATAGAAGAAAAACCCTGAATAAACCGCCGATAATACCCAGCTAACCCCACAAAACTGCGAATCTCGGTAGCTGAAGTAGGCCGTGTCCAACCTCTAACTGCCTCAACCTTAGCCGGATCCACTCTAATCCCCTCTTTGGACACCACATGCCCTAGGAATACCACTGAATCAAGCCAGAACTCACACTTGGAGAATTTTGCAAATAACTTTTCCTCCCTCAACCTCTGTAGCACTATTCTCAAGTGACGAACATGATCAGCCTCAGTCTTGGAATATATCAAAATATCATCAATGAATACTATCACAAAAGAATCTAAGTATGGACGAAACACCCTATTCATCAACTCCATGAATGCTGCAGGGGCGTTAGTCAACCCGAAGGACATCACCAAAAATTCATAGTGGCCATAACGAGTTCGGAAAGCTGTCTTAGGAATATCTGATGCTCTAATCCTCAGCTGATGATAACCAGACCTTAAGTCAATCTTAGAAAATAGAGCCGCTCCCTGAAGCTGATCAAACAAGTCATCAATACGGGGAAGAGGGTACTTGTTCTTGATAGTCACCTTGTTCAACTGTCTGTAATCAATACACATCCTCATAGACCCATCTTTCTTTTTCACAAATAAGACGGGGGCACCCCATGGTGACACACTAGGACGAATAAACCCTTTGCTCAACAAATCTTGAAGTTGCTCCTTTAATTCTTTCAGTTCAGCTGGAGCCATTCTATATGGAGGAATGGAGATAGGCTTAGTGCCTGGCTCTAGATCAATAGGAAAGTCAATATCCCTATCGGGAGGAACACCTGGAAGGTCAGTAGGAAACACATCGACAAACTCCTGAACCACAGGAATAGACTCCATAGAAGTTGTTTCAACACTGGTATCTCGAATGAAAGCCAAGTAAGACAGACACCCTCTATCAATCAATTTCTGAGCATGGATGTAGGAGATAACTTTGCTAGGATAAGAACCACAGTCACCCTTCCACTCAATCCTTGGTACACCGGGCATGGCTAAGGTCACAGTTTTTGCATAGCAATCAAGAATAGCATGATAAGGAGAAAGCCAATCCATCCCCAATATAACATCGAAGTCTACCATCTCCAGAATAATCATATCTACCCAAGTATCATACCCAACTAGAGAAACAAGACAGGATCGATACACTCGATCCACCACTAAAGGCTCACCTACTGGTGTGGAAACATGGATGGGAACAGGCATACGATCACATAGCAAATCAAATCCAGATGAAAAGTAGGAAGATACATAAGAATAGGTTGATCCAGGATCAAACAATACAGACGCGGATCGATGACAAACCGGGATAATACCTGTGATAACTGCATCAGAAGCCTCTGCCTCAGGCCTCCCCGGAAATGCATAACACTGTGATCCCCTACCACCACCTGTCTGAGCAACGCCTCTACCCCTACCCTGCGGAACTAGGGCACCACTCGCCCCTCTGCCTGAAGTGTGACCACCTCTAGCTGTCTGATCTCTGTCTCGCCCCCTGTATGGTGGTGGGGTAGGTGGTCTAGTCTGAACTGAAGATCTAGGATGGGTCCCTCTGTGTCCTCTTAACAAGGGACACTGTCGTATCAAGTGATCAGGATCTCCACAACTAAAACAACATCTCTGACTCTGGGACGGATGTGCTGATCCTGAAGAGCTACTATGGATGTCTCGCCCTGTTGATCGTTGTTGAGAACCATACAAGTCATGGCCCGTACTATGAGATCCATGATGTGCCTGACCACCCCTAGGAGTAGGTAATGATGCATGAACTGGTCCTCGACGCTGGGATGAGTCACTTCCTCTATAGGGCCCTCTACCTCCAGATGAGGTACCAGAAAACTGACCGGACCCACGGGCCCTCTTGGGGTCCCCGAACTCTTCTCTCTCCATCAGCTCTGCCTCCTTGGCCGCACTCACAACAGACTGAAAAGAGGCTCCATCCCTAGATACTCTAAACACTGCCTGTCGGATAGAATAAGTCAGTCCTCTCACAAACCTACGAACTTTCTCTGTCTCATCTGGAATAATGGCTGCCGCATGTCTAGATAACTGGCAGAAACGGGTCTCATACTCGGTGACTGATAAGCCTCCCTGCCTTAGGCTCTCAAACCTCAAGCGGCTCTCCTCCCTCACGCTCCAAGGGACAAATCGATCACAGAAAGCACTAGAGAACACCTCCCAAGACACTGTGGGAGATCCCACTGGCAAGGATCCTAAATATGTCCTCCACCATTCTCTGGCAGGCCCACGAAGCTGAAGAGTAACATATCGAACCCCGTGTGACTCGGCTAAGCCGACAGTATCCAGCAGCTCTCTACAAGTAGTCAGAAACTCATGAGCATCCTCTGTCCTCCCACCCTGAAATTGAGGTGGGTTCATCTTCCTAAACATCTCATAGCAACGCTGCTCATTCTCAGTCAATGTGGCCATAGGTGCACCCCGAACCTCAACAGCTGGTGCAAGATCAATCTCAACTCTAGGATCCAGTGGTGGCTGCTCTACTGGACCACGAACCATAGGAGCCTGATGCTGATCTGGAGTCTGAGCCCCTCCTCCGGTCTGAGAACCGCCGGGCATGCCTGTCGAGTTACCATTCGGAGCAAAACTCTCAAGGACATTCAGCACCCTCAGTAAGGTATCCTGCAGCAAAGGTGAGGCTACGTGCTCTGAAGGAACCTGCTCCTCACCAACCTCTATCTGTGGCTCTAGAGGAGCCCCTCTAGCCTGGCCCCTAACTCGTGTCGCTCCTCGGGCACGTCCTCTAGTTCGGCCCCTTCCCCTACCTCTAACTGGGCCCTCAACAACTCTCTCGGGAGCTGCCCTACCTCTACCACCGGCAACAGTAGCCCTAGTCCTTGCCATCTGTCAAATGAACACGAGCACAACTCAATACTAAAGAACAATTTAAGCACGATAAGAGAGAGTGAATAAAAAAAAGTTTCCTAACAGTCTTTATAGCCTCTCAAAGATAAGTACAGACGTCTCCGTACCGATCCTTGAGACTCTACTTAGACTCGGCTTGTATGCACGTGAGACCTATGAACCTGGGGCTCTGATACCAACTGTCACGACCCAAAAATGGGCGTGATGGCACTTGCTCAACCCACCAGAACAAGTCAGCCTAAACCCAACAAGAATATCGAAATGATGTGCGGAAGTACTAAATGAAATAGATAATCAAAAGAGAAATCTTCGCAACCTTAAACACCACCCAAGGATTTGGTTGTCACGTGTACAAGCCACTAGTTATGCGGAAATCCAAAGAATTACAAAGTCTGAAACTGTCTTTCTTCTCAAATAGAACAAAGCAGAAAGGAAACAGGGTAAGAGAGTCAGCTAGATGACAGCAGCTACCTCTCTAAATCTCCTGAGAAGCCTCGGATGATCAAGGAAATTACTACTCACAGTCCGGGCTCAGAACCTACACAAGTGTAGAAGCAAGGGTGAGTACCAAAAATAACGCGGTACCCAACAAGTCAACTAGCAAAACAGAATAATTCCGATAGAATACACAAACTCCTTTCACACCCAACCACATACCGCCGAACTACACACCTGCACTCAGAAAAGTTCCAGTCCAGCAACACATAATACATTCTAAAGATAGTTCTTACTATGTCACCGATATCAAATCACAAGTCGTAACTCAAAAGAAGCAACACAATCAAACACAGGGATAACATCATGCCACACAGGAATATGCAAGGATGAGATGCAATGCGTATGCAAAAATTGCCGGCAAAGACCTCGGCATCACAATATCATCGCCGGCAAAGACCTCGGCATCACAATATCGCCGGCAAAGACCTCGGCATCACAATATCGCCGGCAAAGACCTCGGCATCACAATATCGCCGGCAAAGACCTCGGCATCACAATATCTCGACCGGTAAAGACCTCGGTCCCAACTTTTACCATCTTACTCATACCAATATCCAGAACCAATGCAATGTGTATGACATAAAATGAATGCATATGAGATGAAATCTACAACCAATCCACTCATAATCACCAACCACAACCATATAACTCAAACATAAATTCTCATCACTTAGCCACATGTTTACTTCAAGTGTCACAACAACACACCAACTCCCATTTATATTTTAAGCACCTCATTAAAATAGTAAAAATACTTCACGATTCACACATAGGAGAAAGGATAATTCGAGAATTCTACAAGAATTATAAAGTTTTAAAAGTTCACTTGCCTTAGACAAATCACGATCAGTCAAACACTTGGGCTTTTCCCTTTCGAATGGAATCCGTAGCACCACGATCTAGTCAAATAAATTATCACCATAAGATTTCAAAAATAATAATACCCATATTGCTATACGTCTAACCTAGACCCACAAACTCATCTAATCTATAATTAAGTTTCAAAAATTTCAAGTCTAGAATTAAGTTTCAATTTCTCCAAGTAACATAACTTTAATGGAGTTTATAAAATATGACCTCTCTAATATTTAGTCACCTATCTCAATATATATAAAACTTGAATCACAATTTAATAACGATGAATAATATTTAACGAGAGTGTAAAACCTCACTGTACAAGGAAATAATAGAAAGACGTGTTCAGTCCTACATAAGAAAATTCTTATTCACATGAAAGAGAATATTTAACCTTGTAGTTTATCACCACTGGCAACAAAATTGTTAGTTGCTAACTAAATGAAATGGCAACTAAGGAACAATTCCCTATGCAGATTCTCAATTTCCACTAACAAGGATGCTAGGCTTGGTGAACATCACGTCACTTTGCACACTTCCTTAAGCAATTTATATAATGTTCTATAAAGGCAAGTTGCAATTCTTCTATGAAATCAAATACCCAACATAAATTATCACTACAATTTGAAATTTACCTGGACAAAACCGCTCGGATGTGCGGCTCTTCTCGTTCTTTTCTTTACTTTGATTAGGTTTTAAGAATGATACACTTCCTAATTTATTTTTTTAATACATAGGCTAGGGGGGTATTTAAGTAACTTAACTCTTTGGTCCCTGAACTAATTTAATTATCTAAATTACCCATAAATTAAGTAGTCGTAGTCATCCAATAGTCCAAAAGACTCCTTTAAAATTACAAGAAGAGCATTTATTGAAAAAAATAAGATGAATAATTCTCGAAATGACCTAACGGGTCACTACACTAAGTTTTAAAATTCGGGGACACGGATCTATATGTGGATATGGATACCGAAATTCGATTAAAAATAATTCAAATATCTAAAAATAGAGTTATAAAACCTAAATTATGAGATTATGTGGAAAATCTTAGAGAAATATTGATCAAGAGGAGAATCCCAGAAGGAGATAAAAGGAAAGGAAGTGGTAATAGAAATTTGTATAGACAAGGTATTTCATTTTCTGCGATTTCACCTTTGTTTTTGTTTTGATTACAAAAACCATTAAATCTGTCTAGAATTTCTCTCAAATTTGGTCAAAGTATCCAAAACTGTTTAACCAGGTCGGGTACGGTTCTCCCACCCACACCCATACCCACACCCCCCCTGTCGTGTTGACACGGGTGTGGCACCAAAACTAAAGAGTTTGAGCAGCTTAGGTTATAACCAACAAAAAAGGGGAGGTTTGGGAATTAAGTACTTGAAAGCACGCAATAAGAGCCTTCTGTTAAAAGGGCTTTGGAGGCTAGCAACAGATGATCAGTGCTTGTGGAAGGACATTATCATTGCAAGATATGGTAAGGAAGGACTTTGGACTACTAAGGAGGTTAATACTCCTTATGGTGTGGGTCTATGGAGAACTATTAGAAATCAGTGGCCAAGAATGTGGAGTAATTCTATTAGTAACGTGGGAAATGGGAGGAAAACTTTGTTTTGAAATGATATATGGGTGGGACAAACACCTTTGAGACAACAGTTCTCACACATTTATATTCTCAATCAACAGCAAATGGCTACAATTCTAGAAGTCAGAAATGAACAAAGATGGAATTTGACCTTCAGAAGGTTCCTCAATGACTGGGAAGTGGAAAAAATTACTCAATTCTACAACACACTGGAACAAACCAAGAACCCCACCTGTGAGGAAGACAAATCAGCCTCTAAGTCAATGGACATTTCAATTAAAATCAAGGAGCTCTGGCCCTGGAAGATGATCTAGAAAGCGAAGATAGCACATAAGGTGGCTTGTTTCACATGGCTTGTTGCAAGACAATGTGTTTCGACTCCGGACAACTTAATGAAACGAGGAAGACAGTTATGCTCCAGGTGTTTTTTTTTTAAATCTGAGACACAGACAATAAACCATCTTTTTCTGCTTTGTAAAGTAACTGAGAAACTATGGATGTATTTCATTAACGTGGGAGGTATTACATGGACCATGCTTAGAAATATTGCAAAAGTACTAGCATGTTGGAATAGAGATGAAAATCAGTTAGGACATAAGGAAAGATGAAAGATTGTCCCCGCCTGCATCTGATTGACAATATGGAGGGAGAGAAATCAGAGATGTTTTGAGAACAAGAACATCCGTTTCCAAAGCATTAAAATGAACTGTTTAGTTTAGACTTTTTCCTTTTGGTGTAACTACACTGTACGTAAGGATCCCCACCGTTTTCTTAGATAGTTTATGATGGAGATAGGTGTTTAGTTTTTTTTTACCAACCCTCTATACTTTTGATGTAATTACTACATGAGTTCACTATTGGTGTACTTCTATGTCTATAAGACCAGTTAACTTTCTCAAAAAAAATAAAAATAACCGTCATTTATTGTAGAGATACTTAATATTTATGATATCAAAAAATTAAGTTAATATGTACATAGTCATAATATCACGTACAAATACTCTTCGCTTAGTTCAAATAAATGAGTACTATCATCTATGAATTTCACACTAGTTAAATAATGCATCTATTCATATTATGAAATATAATGCTATAATCAATCATTTTCTTGTTGCGAAAAACAAAGTGTAATCAATTTAAGGGAACACACATAAAAATCAAAGTGAATAAAAAGAAGTAAAAAAGGAAGAGGCAAAAAGTATACGTGCTACTGCAAAACCGATGAATCTTTTAAAAACGAAATATGATATAATGCTTTGGTAATTGGTTGTGCACTTTTATCGTGTAACATAAAGCATATAAAAAGACTGTAATAATACTATTTGTTTAGTGACTGATGAAAGAAAATCAGTAACAGAAAATGGTTTATGACTAATAATTACGATAATTATTATAACAAATTTGTAGTTGATTATTACAATGTGGAAGGCATACCTGGGAAAAACTGAAATGTAAATTTAAGACAAATTTATTTGTGTGCAAGATGAGAGGAAGAACATGAAGATGTAGTTTATTTTAGATAAGGGTTAATTTAATTGATCAACTTTTAAAGGATATTTTCATAAACTAACTTTAAACTTATAGAATAAGTATGGTGGTGATGATGGTGGTGGTGTTGACGGTAATCAAAATTTTAATAGAAAATTAATAAACTAAAAATAAGGAGAAAAAAAAGAAAAGGGATGAAATATTTTCAGATTATAAATGAATTAGTATATGAATGTTCTGAATCATAATTAAATTCATTGAATTGAGTGTGAGGTAGTGGTAAGGTCTATTATAACCTCCCTAGACTCCACTTGTGGGATTCCACTGGGTATGTTGTTGTTTGTTGAGTGTGAGCATTAAAGTACTACTGCTCCTCTCCCAAATATCCGTTCATTTCATTTCATATATAGAAAAATAATTTAATTGAATTTGTTTTTACTTATGGGGCATAATAATATTATTTAATTTAATTTTTATTATAGGGGTAAAATGATAATTCAGCTTTGAAGATAGGAGCTTCCCGTTTTTAATATAATATCATGATGATATGAATGAATGATATATGATATGATCAATGGGTCAAGAAGTTTTGGAACCATGCAACATGTATTTACCTTTCAATTATAGTGCCCAAATGTTACTGGAACCACTAGAGTGAACTTCAGTTACATCTGGAATATCAATAGTGTAATCAATTATGGAAATGGGTGTTGCTTCCAACCTTTGTTAAACATAAAAATAATTAATAATTAAATGTTAAAACTGTTAGCTCTTTATTCAATTGAATCTGTACAATTCATGAAATTATTAGATTACTCAAGGAAATTTAGTGCATAGTGAATCAACTTTTCATATCTCTGGATTTTAAAATTGTACAGTTACAATTCATTGTATCCCAAAGCAAATATTAAATGAGGAATAATTTTTTAAATGATTGAAGGAAATTAATTAATTAATTAAGTGGTAAAATAATATTTTAAAGGATATTTACGTAATTCACCGTTTGACTTGGATGCTTCTCACTTTTAATATACTCTATCTATATCTATACATACATACATACATACATACATACATATATAATAGTAATAATAATATGATGATATGATATGATGAGTTTTCAAAATAATCAAGAAATTTAAAATATGATTTTCTAGTTGAGATTAGTAAGATCTAACATGTCTAAACTCTAAAAAGAAAAAACCATGTGCTAGCAGACAGTAGCAGTTAGTCAGTTAGATGAGTGATCTTTTTCATGGTATATGCTTATTCAGTTAGGCTTCATGTAATAAATTATTATGTTATCAAAACAAATTTGTATGTGTTCTCCATGAATTTGCAACCTGTAAAGATATAACACGTAGGCCTAATCAACCCCAAAAGCTAAGCTCATTAGGGAAGATTGTCCAAGTCCATATAAGCAATCACTAGTCCATTCCCCAACCAATGTGGGACTGTAACCCACTCTAACACTCCTCTGCACGTCCATGTGTGACTAGGACTTGGATCGGGCCCAAATGGGGAACAACCTGGCTTTGAAACCATGTAAAGATATGACACCTGGACCTAAGTCAACCTTAAAAGCTAGTTCATGAAAGGAGGATTGTCTAAGTCTATATGAGCAAACCACCATTCCATTACCCCAACCAATGTGTGACTATAGCCCATCACTCTAACACAACCATTGGGACCTGTTCAGTTTGATTTACATGTTTCATCTGTGTGCATCATGTCATAGAAGTCAGTTACTTTAACTTGGATCGATTGATCTTTTTCTTTAATTATTATATGTGATGTGTTCCTCAAAAAAAATTATTATATGTGATGTTTGTTTCCCTCTTTTTTTAGTATTTTGACACCTTACTTCAACGAGGAGGTTCTTTTCTCAATAAATTCGCTGGAAAGGCCAAATGAAGATGGTGTTTCCATACTGTTTTATTTGCAAAAGATATACCCAGGTTAGTGTTCTAATTGTAAACTTAAGCGTGAAATGAATTTACCTTGACATATTATGATTCCATGTCATTCTTTAAAGATGAATGGGAGAACTTCCTTCAAAGGGTTGACTGTACCAGTGAGGAGGATCTTAAGGGCAACACTAGATTGGAAGAAGAACTCCGTCTCTGGGCATCATATAGAGGCCAAACATTGACTAAAACAGGTATGATTATCTTTACGCTTATTTTGACCTTTAGCAGACAGAAGCATATTTTCTTGACAAATTTCTTAATTTGCATGCAATTGATCAACTGCGAAAAACAGTACGAGGTATGATGTACTATCGTCAAGCTTTGGAACTTCAGGCTTTTCTTGATATGGCAAAAGATGAAGGTGCGTATGAGGATTATTTCTGTTCTTCTCATCATCTTGAAGAGTAGAATTTGTCATGAATCACAGTTTTTACATTTTCTACAGAGTTGATGAAAGGTTACAAGGCTGCTGAATCTAATAATGGTGAACAGCTAAAAAATGAGAGGTCCTTGATGTCGCAATGCCAGGCAGTTGCAGACATGAAATTTACCTATGTTGTGTCATGTCAGCAATATGGCATTCAGAAAAGGTCTGCCGATCATCGTGCTCAAGACATTTTGAGACTAATGACAAAGTATGATCCGGAATAAACAACTTTGGTTTATTTTATGTTTTAAGTGTCTATTTTTTATAAATTTTGTTCCTTGTGTTCTTTGTAAGGTACCCTTCTCTTCGAGTAGCTTACATTGATGAGATTGACGAAACTGGCAAAGATAAATCAAAGAGGACTGGTGATAATAAGGTTTATTATTCAGCCCTTGTGAAGGCTGTACCAAGGTCCGTGGACTCGGCAGAGCCAGATCAGAAATTAGATCAGGTACCTACTGCAGGTGTTGAATTGGAACATTATGCATCACCTAGAAGCTAAAACAAAGCACTTTTTCCAATTCTAGTTTCCTTTTCTTTTTCTGGGCCATCGGCTTTTGTTAAGTGTCATAACAAGAGGTCATCTCAAGTTCTATTTTGGTTCTTGGATGTATGGTCCTGGTTTGTGGCCGTCCTTTTATAGTTTAATTCTTTTGGGTGGATTGCATCTATGCAAATTATTTTTGTCAATCTACATAGAGTTTGTGTTTGGATACCCGGTGCGATCCCACAAGTGGGGTCTGGGGATGGTAAAATGTACGCAGATCTTACCACTACCTCGTAGGGATAGACAGGTTGTTTTCGGGAAACCCTTGTCTCAAGAATCAAACCCCATAAGCAGATGTGTGTGTGTGTGTGTATATATATATGTTCAAAATCCACACAATTGTTTCTGGAGATTATAATTATATATCTGTTCTCAGTCACAAAAAGCAGGAACAATCTCAAACTTTACTCATCAGCTACAAACCGGCTCTTATGTTGGAGATACATCTGCCTTTGCTGGTCCATATTACTTTATCCTCTCCAACCAACTTCTGAATTATTGTTCTCTAGGTTATTTATCGAATTAAACTTCCTGGGCCTGCTATATTGGGAGAAGGAAAGCCAGAGAATCAAAATCATGCGATTATATTTACTCGTGGGGAAGGATTGCAAACAATAGATATGAACCAAGTAGGTATCTCATAAGATTCTCATTTATTATGAGAAATTATTGGCATGTTTGGTTTGATGCTACATTATTACTTTTTCAATCAAAAGGATAACTACATGGAAGAAGCCCTCAAGATGAGGAATTTGTTGCAAGAATTTTTGAAAAAGAATGGAGTGAGAAATCCAACTATTCTGGGATTGCGGGAACATATTTTCACTGGCAGGTATGAAGATGGGCCCTTCTAGCGACCAATAACGTTTTGTTGCTACAATGATATTGGAGAAAGATTTTACTTGTGCATGGGAATCTCGTCTCGACAGTGAAATGTATTTCTTATCAGCTGCCATTTTGATTTCTCTGTGCAGTGTTTCTTCACTAGCATGGTTTATGTCAAATCAGGAAAACAGCTTTGTCACAATTGGGCAAAGATTGTTGGCCAATCCATTGAAGTAAGTAGTCAAGAACTAGTTAGGATGTAAATTACTGAGTCTTTTGTTGAGTGCCAAACTTGAACAGTTATATGCTAGTAGTATTTTGCCCTATTCTCTTCTTTTTTGTTTTCTCTTCTGTAAGTAGCCTGCTTTTGACAGGAGTTTTTTCTAATGCACTGAAATCCTCTTCTTCTTCTCTTTTCTCTCTCTTTCCTCGTTAATATCCATTCTCCTTGCTCTTAGCATGTTCCCCATCCTCCCTTGTGTAGCCAAATGCTAAATCTCTGATATTCAGTACTTGAACTCCTTTTCATGTCTAGCATACTAGGTCTACTTATGAAAATTAATGAACTCCCTCATCGTTCTATGTTTTCCTTCTTGTCTTCCTGTGACTATTTTTTACGTCGTAAGGTCTGATTGCCTTTATGAGTTTTTGGATAAAGTTATGCAACGTCCTATTTCAAGCTGTAATTTCATGGATTCTGCATCATAAAAATGCATATATGTCTTTTACTTTTCATTTCAGTCGGTCAAAAAGGTTTTACTGACATGAAGTTTCTTGTCTATTGTGGACTCTTTGTCTCAGAGTACGTTTCCACTATGGTCATCCTGATGTATTCGATAGATTGTTTCATTTAACAAGAGGTGGTGTGAGCAAGGCTTCCAAAGTCATCAACCTAAGTGAAGACATATTTGCCGGTATTTGGAAACCCACAAACTTTAACATGCAAGTTGTGTTGTTTTGTCTACTCTTAAGATTTTATGCATCTTTTAGGTTTTAATTCTACTTTACGAGGGGGTAATGTTACTCACCATGAGTACATCCAAGTTGGTAAAGGAAGAGATGTTGGCCTTAACCAAATTTCGTTGTTTGAGGCAAAGATAGCTAATGGAAATGGTGAGCAGACAATGAGCCGTGATATATACAGGCTTGGACATCGATTTGATTTCTTCCGTATGCTATCGTGCTTCTTCACCACTGTAGGATTCTACTTTACTACCTTGGTACTGCTCAATTGCTTCTCCAGTTTAGATTTCCATGGTCCTAACCGGGTTTATTCTCTTTATAGTCTATCTAAATGAATGTCTCCTGTTTGGCAGGTAACTGTCATTATTGTATATGTATTTCTTTACGGTCGGCTGTATCTTGTCGTCAGTGGGCTCGAAGAAGGATTGAGTTCACACCCAGCTATTCGAAATAATAAGCCTCTTCAAGTTGCTCTTGCCTCTCAGTCTTTTGTGCAACTTGGCCTATTGATGGCGTTGCCCATGATGATGGAGATAGGCCTTGAGAGGGGCTTCCGCAATGCCTTAACTGATTTTGTGCTGATGCAACTGCAACTTGCTTCTGTTTTCTTTACATTTTCTCTTGGAACAAGGACCCACTATTATGGGAGAACATTGCTCCATGGGGGTGCTCAATACAGAGGCACTGGTCGTGGCTTTGTTGTATTTCATGCCAAATTTGCTGAAAACTATCGCTTGTACTCCCGAAGCCATTTTGTCAAGGGAATTGAACTGATGATTCTACTTCTTGTCTATCATATATTTGGTAGATCATACAGAGATATGGTAGCATATGTTTTTATAACCGTTTCTGTATGGTTCCTGGTTGTTACATGGCTCTTTGCCCCATTCCTGTTCAATCCTTCTGGATTCGAGTGGCAAAAGATTGTTGATGACTGGACAGACTGGAATAAATGGATTAACAATCGTGGTGGTATCGGTGTATCGCCAGAAAAAAGTTGGGAATCATGGTGGGAGAGAGAACAAGAGCATCTTTATCATTCAGGAATCCGTGGCACTATTGTTGAGATATTGTTATCATTGCGCTTTTTTATATATCAATATGGACTTGTATATCACCTCACAATTTTGAATAACGAAACAAGTTTTCTGGTATGTCCTTTGGTTTTGCATTTCGGTCTGCAGAAATGATTATCTGATATATTCAAGTACCGACTCCTTCTGTTTCTTGCTGCATTTTCAGGTTTACGGTATATCATGGATCGTCATTTTCTTGATATTAGCAGTAATGAAGGTGAGTTCTAAATTCACTTTCTTATATTCATTGATAAGTACCCTCACTCTCTCAGAAGTTATAGACAGACACTATCTTATAGCACAAAATCATAAAAAGAATACATGACTTAGCATGTGATGGTTGCCAGTTTTTAACTATAATTGATGGTTACAGATACTAACCTTTTTATTTTGTAGGAGACTTCACTTCTGGATTACATTTTCCTGCAATTCACATATTTTCCCGCGTTTATTAATCTCTGTTTTGCACCTATGGAGTTCATTCGCATAATTGTATTGGCCTTAATGTTGTGTTTTTGAGGCTTAGTAAATATACTTATGTTATAACAGAACTTTTCCTTAGATATCCAACTATAGGTAATTACTGAGGTTCAGATGATTTAAATATAAGGTAATCAATGATGGTCAGCTTAATTAAAGCATGGTTAATGTTAGACTTATATCAATCGATTTCTTGACTTCTTGACTCATGCCATTAACCTAGTTTGCTAGCTATTCCTCCGTCAATTTAGCCAGTTTGCTTGCTGCACTTTGTGTTGCTTATGCTGATTAAAGTGTTGCTTGCCTGCCTTCATCCATTGCAGGTTGTGTCTGTCGGAAGGAGAAAATTCAGTGCTGATTTTCAGCTAGCATTTCGTTTGATCAAAGGCTTCATTTTCATCTCATTTGTTTCCGTACTCATTAGTTTGATTGTTGTTCTACACCTGAAATTTCGTGATATTATTGTTTGCATTCTCGCGTTCATGCCAACTGGTTGGGGAATGCTTTTGGTGAGTGCCATTCCTTTTGTGTCTCAGACACTCTCTTTCATTGTCTTCGCAGTTTTAAGTCTTCATCCTTCTTTAATTATTTCAGATTGCTCAAGCTTTGAAGCCTTGGATTCGACGTGCTGGTTTCTGGGGATCGGTCAGGACACTTGCCCGTGGTTATGAAATTGTAATGGGGTTGCTCTTGTTCACACCAATTGCATTCTTGGCTTGGTTCCCATTTGTTTCGGAGTTCCAAACCCGAATGTTGTTCAACCAAGCATTCAGTAGAGGTCTGCAGATTTCTCGTATTCTCGGTGGACCAAAGAAGGATCGTTCCTCGAGCAACAAAGAGTAGTTTTCAATGCTACAATACTACTCATTTTCAGATCAATCCTGCTGAAATCGTTGGACATCTTGAGGATACATGGACAGTAGAATATTTTCTTGTAAATATTATGCATCTTAGTTCATGTATAAAATTTCAGGTAGCTTTGTGTATATAACATAGTTTCTACAATTTGTCCAGATGAGTTGTAGACTTGTATATCTGAAATCAAATGGAGAGGGTTTATTATGTATAATACCTGATTAATTTATTAGAAGCTTTTTGATGATCCTTTGTATTCTCTTCCTCGTGAGTTAGGAGAAAGCTTCGTATAGATTTTTATATTTGATTAGTTAGAATATAAAATGCTCTTTCAATTCAGTGACTCTTTTAAGTTTTGAAACCAATCGGATGCCACAACCAAAATTAATGTACACAATATACTTATATAGTAAATGGTTTCACTTTTTAATGATATTTTTTAGAAGGGATTTAATGCAGATGGCAGTCCTTGTAATAAATTATTTTTGCTCTTTTTGAACTCTCTTTTTATAAATTTACGAACTAATGTGGTTTTTTTCCTTCATCTGCATCTGTTTGCATTCCATCAAATTTCTCTCTCATTCAAGTCCATATAACAGTAGCTTTTTTCTTTCTGATAATCATATATGAGTAATAAATAATATATTAGACATCTAACAATATAATTTGTTAGTCTTCTTTTGAGAGGTCATTTTGTTTGCTTATTCACAAACTATTGAGAACCATTTTTGTTATAATATTATAGATATCTGCTCTTTCTCTTTGTATACGATGGTTCTTCACTAATATCATATTCATATATGCTTAGGTCTCGTTTCAAATATATATTTTGTGTATTGAATAGTTTTATTTTCTCTGTGTGCAGATGAACAAAACGATAAATGAAGCTTGCAAGATGTTGAATATCAAAATGGAAGGTGGTTAACAGAGAAATTTTACAAAGTTGGAGATTTTGTGGAAATATATATATTTTCCTTTGTCTTTATTAATTTAGTTAAAGATACTTACGTGCATTTCTTATATTTAGAGGAAGAGTTCATCGATATATTACATCTTATTGGACGCTATACTATCTTAATTTATTTTACTCAATTTACATTTTCTATTTTGCAAACAAATAATTAAAAGTTAATTAAAAAAAATTAATTGACATTGTTGCATTTGTATAGAGAGACATATTTAGATATTTTAATCTAGAAGATTATATTTGAAATAATTTCAATTTTTTTTTTTTTGGATGCAAAAGTAAGTATATATAAAAATACATTAATCAATACAAGGTTTATCATATTTATAAAAATATAATATGATAAATAGTTATTAACATATGATTAGGCACGATCAAATATTTATACAGTAATGTATCGATGAAACATTAACGAAATTCTCCACCCCACCCAAACCCAAACAGAAATTTGGTCGCTTTTATTTGATGGCCGAAGTAGTAGTTTCAAGTGAAATTATTTGATGGGTCCAAAGCTAATGTGTATAATTAATATTATTTCCTAATAAAAGTAATTTACACCAAATGAAAAAACTATTACTCTCATAATGTGTAGTTTCCTCCAAATCTTACCATTCTTGGAGCATTTAAAAGTCCTTTAATACGTGAAATAAGATAAAATATCTTAAAATTACTTTTGAAACATAATTTATACTACTACTACATTTTGGTAAACAGTGTAAAATTTATTCAAAATAAAATTGTATCATCTATCAAATATAAAATATAAATTTTATTTCAAATGAAATAAATTAATGCATGAATTATAATCTCAAATAACTTAAATCCACGTACCAAATGACTCATCACTCTTTTTGACATGCAAATATTTAATATGTAGTTTCTTACAAGACATGTCTTGTCTGTATACGTTGTAGAGTATTATCATATACAAAAAGTTCCAGTTTTTTTACTCCGTTTAAAAAGAAAATCAGCTTATTATATAATTAAAAATAATTTAATATTTTAATTTTTTTTACTAAGTGATATAATTTTCGATAATTAAAAATTATTTTAAATTATAAAAAAATTTAAATAATTAAATATCGCGCCAAAGCACAGAGAATCAAATATAAAATGTGACATAGGAATATCACAAATGGTGTAATCCTAGTATATATATCACAATTATACTGTGGACCCAGTTGATGCGACAATTTATGGTTCCATACTTATCTCATGCTTTAGCGTCATTCACGTGATTTACACGTGACTCTTCTCTCTCTCCACATAACCCAATTCACTGAGATTCAATTTCATCTCCCACAACCATTTTATGCTAAAATTTTCTGAGGATTTTTGAGTTTTACTGGGCAATTCACCGCCGACCGGTCAACGATCATGAATCAATCTCAGCTCCTGAACCGGAGTTACCACCCTTGGCCGCCGCCTCTACCACCACGCCCTACAATGGTACCCGAAAATCAACAAACTCTTCAAGTGTCACAGAGGCCTTGTTTTACACCCGGGAGCGTAAACCGGAGCGATTGGAAACTCCCAAACCCTTATAACTCCGAGCTTCAGAAACCCCATCGGTCGAACAAACCGCGCCGATTTTTTCAGAAGAAGAAACAGAGAGAAAATTATCGTTTTACCCCTTTCACCCCGCACAACACGACATCGTTCCTAATCCGGGCAAAGAAATCCGGTGGAATCACCTCTTTGGTTTCCCCTTGTCCGGTGACTCCGGCTGTTCTACCGACACCGAAATTTTCTCCTGCAAGGGATGTTTTAGCTGATGTAGCGAAGGAAGAGTGGGGTGTAGATGGATACGGGTCGATGAACGGGTTGATCCGGGTCAGATCACCCGAAAATGAGCCAGAAGAAGAGGATGAAGGAGAAGGGATTATTGTTTCTTGGGACAGTGATGTGGAGGAAGTGGAGAAAAGATTAAGCCATGACTTGAGCCGTTTTGAGATGATATTCGACCCGAGAGATGGTGTGTCAGGTCGAGATGCGTATGGTTTTGGTTACAGAGTTGACGATGTGGAGGAACATATGGAGAGATTGGAGGAGGAAAACATGGAGTTGAAGGAGAAAATGTATGTAATGGAGAGAGAATTGGAGGAATTACGGAAGAGGGTTCGGTATTTGGAAGGTAAAGATGAAAATGATTCGTATAATGAAGCTGGTTCTGAGAACAGTGAAGGAGATTCATGAGTTGGCCATGAAGAAGAATAAGAAGAAGAACCATAGCTGGTTTCTTCTGGCTTCTGTATAGTTTAGTTGTGTAGATCTTAGATATTAATCTTCTTGTTTTTGTTGTCAACTTTTGACATGTAGAAGTAGTAGTAGTAATCCTTTGATCTGACTAATAAAATTTGTTTTGATTGCTTAATTAAACTGAATATTTCAGTTGGTTTAATTGCAAGTTAACAGTCATGTTAGTTTTAGTTTTAAGACGTCGATATAAAGCTCTAGTATTCATGAATTGAGAAAGATTGTTGAAGAAACTGTGTCGGTTGAGTTTTCGACAGAGGCGAGGACATAATTCGATTATATAATTAGTCATTATTTGAGTTGAAACTTGACTGGTTAATTTGATGCAGTTGATATTTTCGAACAATTTTAGTAATGTGTAACATCGACATCTATAGAAAGATTTTCGTGTGTTTAAGTTGTATGTTTTGATCTATATATATTCTTGGATTCTTTTTGAGTGGGTCAAACCCAGCAAAACAAGAACACAAATTTAAATAATACCATAAAGATTATCATGTGCAAGCTTTAATTAATGATTTTGGAGGATACTTCAAAATTAAATTGAAATCGATAATTCGAATCGAAAAAAGTTATTGATTATGATATAGGTTATTGATTTAGCGGTTTTGGTACAGTTTAGAGTTTTTTTATTTATTGATCCTTAATAGTTTGTTGTTTTTTTAAGGGGTAACCAATAACTCAATAGTCAATTAATTAATTATATTTACACCATTTAGTGTGTCTTATTGACTTATTAGTTTCATACTTTTATTTCAAATTGTTTCAAACCGAAATGGTATTCATTCTGCTTCTTAAATTGTTTCTTAATTGAGTTTTATTAAAGATTCTAATATTTAAGGCTTTAAAATTAATATTTTTATCTTATATAACTTTATTTAGATTATGGTAGACTAGTTGTCATTATATTTAAAGAAATTTTTACACAAATATACAACTTTGACACAAAATTACACGCCCTACCGATTTCTTTGAAAATACCAAAAAAAGTACACTCATTCATTTTTTTTCCATTTCCCAACACTATTATATCACATCACAGACCACAATAATCACACTCAAAATACTAAAAATCCTAAATTTGTAAATAAAGTTGGTATTTTTACATTGTATTTTTCAAAGAGTTCGATACAGCATGTAATTTTATCCCCAAAGTTGTATATTTGTGAAAAATTCCCATTATTTTTTTTGAAACGGAGAGAGTAGTAGTAGTAAGGATGGATTAGCAATATTGCATTTATTTCTTTCTTAGTTATGTGAGGAGAGTAGTCAAATCTTCCAACAGCATTACTTTCCCGATTTAGAAGAAGAAACCATATTATAAGTTTTTTGAAGAAGCATATAGAAAAGCAAAAATGACAACTTTGGATTTGATTTTTTCCCTCTCAGTTTGCTAACATCCAAAATTTTTTAGTACTCCATCTATCAAGAAAAGAAAATGACAATGAATTGGATCTTGCACCAGCTAAAACCCATGGCCTAAGACCATATAATTCAGTAGACCTTCTATCCTTTTTCTATCAAGGTAGGACTCTGATAGGGTCAGACTCCGGATTAAAAAAATTAACTGAAATGAGTCTGACTTGACTCTATTCCATGGCTAAAAGCTAGCTCGAAGAAAGGATTGCTCAAGATCAATATACCTTTTGTGTGGGACTCAACACCCAAAATGTAGTTGACTTAAATCCAAGATAGATTTTCTTAACAGAAAAAAAAAAGAGTACGTTGAAAATGATAAACTCAAATTACAGTTTGCAACAATATTGAAAATACAATGCATGCTCACGATCCCAAACATAAAACCATTCAAACGTATGAATGAAATAATACTTCAATACAACATGTAAAAGGGAAATCTGTATGTTCATCTTCATCTTCATCTTCATCACTGTGACGATGTTGAATGTTGATAGAAGGTCAATAATAGTAATAACCCCGCGAGGGCCCTACGTAGCTTGCAGCATTGTCCAAAGCTTGAAGCATGAGCATGTTCCCTATATGTTGTTCTTTCAGTCTGCGCTGAGCTTCATAATATGTTAATTCTGACGACTGCTCTTGTTCTCCGCCTCCTGGTAATTTGTCTACTGAATTTTCGTCTAGGGACGATTCAGATACTGGATACCTTTTGGGATTTTCTCCTGGATTTTTGACTGATTTTTTCTTTGTTTTCCTAGTTGGATTTTTCATTGATGTACTATTGACTCTTTCATTAGTTGGTGCTACTTCTTTTGCTTTCAGAATCTCTGCATTTTCTCCTCCTCCATTTTCTTCTGGTGATTTGTCTGCTTGTTTCTCGTCGGGCAATACTGTCTTCATTTTGGGATTTGCTCTGACACTCTTGGCTGATTTTTTCTCTGTTTTCCTAACTGGACCTTTCGTTGATGTATTGATGACTTCTTCAGTAATTTCTTTGTTGATTGGTTCTTCCAGGTTTGGTTTCACGATCACTGTATTTTCTTCTCCTTGTGTTAATTTGTCTGCTGTTTTTTCGGCAGGAGATTCAGCTACTAGCTTCAGTTTGGGATTCTTAGCTGTTTTTTTCTCTGTTTTCCTAACTGAACTTTTTGTTGATTTACTAACAACTGGTTCTTCCTTTGGTTTTGTAATGATTGTATTTTCTTTTGGTTTGTTGACATATTTGGAAATGCTGCAACATTCGATATGTGCCCCAAAATCACAATCAGCACAATAATACAACCAAGAATTGGGTTCTGCCTTTCCATGACAGAGATCACAAACAAAAAAGGAACTTTCATCCTCATCACCGAAATAGGTATCAAATATAAGTTTAAGTTCATGATGATGGTGTTGGGCGAGTAAGACAGTTTGGGGCAAAAGGGCACATTGCACGTGGAGATCAAACTCGCAATGAGCACAACTTAAGCTACATGATCTTCCTTCAGATCCACAGGCATTACAGGTAAAAGATCGGCTCGAATACGTTGGAGTTGGAAGAAGGGTTAAAGGGTGAGATGGATGAGAAGGGTGAACCAGAGAGCGAGGCGCATTGAGGCAATTGTCATGGAGGTAGAAATTGCAAGAGGTGCAACCATGAAAGGGCTCAAAAATGGGCTCCTCACAGGCTTGACATTGTAGTTCCTCACCTTCATCAAGAAGAAGTTTTTTCAAAATATGGTGGTGGCTAAAATGTTGGTTATCCTGATATTTCATGTCTCTCAATTTGCTTAGTCTCTCTGTGTTTTCAATGTGTGATTTTTTAATTTGGGGAGAGATAGACATGGTTTATATGGATTTCTTCAAGATGAATTATGTGAATTTAGTACATCCACCATCAAGTTTATTTAGTATTTCTTATTCTGGAAGTCCACTTTTGACTTTTAAAGATTATGAAGAAATGGTGACATTATATAAAACAGTGTAAAATCTGGTAGACATTACTATTTTGCTTGTAGCGCTGGCTGATCAAATATTTTACGAAAAATACTCTAGCTGGAATTGGAAATTGTTTGAGTTGCTTTGACTACAAAACCACGTACTCTATGTAATAAAGCGAATTGGATAATCAATCTGAGGTTGATACCTCTTCCTCTCACTTTCCCTCTAATATGAATCTTGAGTCATCAAAACGTCTATACTTGGCCTAGCCTGATCGTACACTAATAAAGGCAAAATTCTCTTGGTAATAACTTTTTAAGTTCCTGCAAAGCTACAAGACTTTTCTTTCTTGGAGTGTGTTTGATATGATGGTGAATATATTTTTTTAACTTATTTTTCCTATTTGATAACTATATAAAATATTATCTCAAAAGTATTTATACTCCTATAATTTAGGCAAACACTATAAATGTGAATGAGGTGGGGGTGCTGGGGCACGAGGGGGGTTCGATGGAGACAGGGGCTAGGGAGAGCGTGTAGGTGTCGCAGTTTTTTGTGCGATGGGATGCAGGCTAGAATAGGGGGTGAGGTGAGGTGAAAGAGAGACAATCAACATGAAATGTGACTTATAAAATTTATTTTGCTGCCGAAGAAGTCATTGTAATGATATTAAAGAGTTTTTTCTAAAAAAAAATTCAAAATATTTAAACCTGTTAAAAGCAGAAAAAAATGGAAAATAATACCAACAATCACCATGTTCTATCTTGACCTCGTCTTATTACAGGTTTTATATCTTCATATATTCACCAATCAGCATATTCATGAACCATGAAGCACGTTACGAATAAATAAATTTCTTTAAATAATCACTTGAAATATTATAAGTTTAATTACGCGTAATATTATTGAGTATTGACCTTTTTATGAGAATAATTTATCATTTATGTTGATTAGTATCGAAATGAGCTTCTATATAGCTATTCTGATTTTAATTAATTCTATTTTCTTTTGAAATTTTAGTTTATGATGTGCTGTTGTTTGATTCTCGTTTTGCATGAAAATGGACAAACTCATTGTAGTTATGTTGACCATTTTATCCCAATGATTTAGCGTATCAATACTAAAAAGATATAATACATAAAAAAAAATTTATCATCACTAAGTTTAATCAATTATAACAAATATTACTCTATTTTCCAAATTAATGCCAGGCTTGTTATGAAAATTTATTCTATTGTTTTAAGTCATAATGAAATTTGATGAGTGTAAAATTAGTGTATAAAAACCAAAGCTTGGGATATTAAATGTGGCGTAAAAGATTGTTGGACCTGCCATAAATATTAGCGTAGCTCTATTCTAAATGAGAATGTTTAATTACTATCTGAGATAATAATAATAATAATTGGTAGAGAAATGATAAAGTATGGACAATTCTTGTGAATATATTCAATCATTCTAACCCTTTCTAATAACTATATCTAACCAACTAACTAGTTAAATTGTTCGTGCTTCGCACGATAATATATTAGTGATTTAAATTTTTTTAAAAATAAATATTAAGAAAATAAAAATAGGGATCTTTACCAAATTACCTAAGTAGATCCCTTGTTTTTAATATTCTTTTACAATGATGATAATAAGCACACACATTTTATATGTGAACATACATATATTATACATTTGTCATTATTTTTAATTTAATCAATATTTAAATTAATTCTCTATAAAAATATTGTTAAATACCAGAAAAATATAATGTAAAACATAAGAAACAATATAACAGAAAAAATTTCAAATAAGAATAATTGTTATTCTTGATATTATTTGTTAGAAATTTTAGAATTTTAATTAAGAAAATGTGTTTTAACTTATTTTATTATAACACTTATTTTATCTCTCTTAATATTTTATCATGTAAGGATTTTAATCATCAAAAAATATTTGATTTTTCTATAATTCATATAGGTAAAATTATAGTTTTCTCAAACCTGTAAACAATCTATTTTCTCCTTAATGCCATTGTTGAAATTAATTTCTGCACAACCCATGATTTTCTTAGAGAGAAGTTGTTTTCTTCTTATTCACAATTGAAGCGTCGAATTCGAAAGACTGAAACATTAATTAGTTGATATGTGTTTATGAATGAAGCAAAGTGTTGATATATGTTTCTATCGTAAATATGAAATTGGCTGATAGAATGCTAGTGTTAAATAAATGTTTGTTCATTCATCACTATTTGTCTATGAAATTTCTTGTTTCATAAAGCACTGTGCATTTCAACAATCTGAGGAGATAATTTGTAAGGGAGTGGAAGAAGATGGTTAATCCTCCATTAGCAAACATTAAAGGATTAGACGCTTACTTTAACAATGAGAAAATGTCATAGTTTAATATAAACATCACTTAGTGTTTCAAAGGGTGTGTCTTTTGAGAGGAGGTGTCTCTTTAAACTTTTTAAAAAATAAATAGAAACTTTAGAAATTGTTAAGATGCCAAAAAAAAAAAAAAATGAAAAATAAATAAATACAATTCATGGCGCCATGTCATCGAATTTAAAATTCTCTTTATTATAAAGATGTGAAAGTAGTCTTCTAATATAAATAGAAAACTATAGACTTCTTTGGAATATATCTAAATTATCATCACATGTTTATTGAAATACACTTTAACTATTAGTTGTTCACTTTTCCTCTAACCGAACAATATTGATATTTCAAATAAAAAAAATGAACAACTAATAATTGATATGTGCTTTGATAAACATTTGGTGATAGCCTGATCGCTACATACTTGATAGTTTGGATAAGAAAGTCAAAAACTGAAATGCTAAGTGTGTTTTTGATGTTCACTCTTCAATTTCTTCCTCTTCTTTTTTTATGAATCTATGGTGTGGTTTGGCCCCAAAATTTTTTGGAAAAAACTTGAGAAGTGATATTTGGCCATAAAACTTAGCAAATATAATTGGAAACTTGGGATAGTATTTGAAAAGTTTTAAATATTTGAAAATTATTAAATACTTAAAAATTGACTCAAATTTTTATATTTTGTAAAAGCACCCATCATTTATTTATTCCAACTAATATTTATCTACCTCCTCCAAAAAAGTTTGAATCATAATTGGAGTAACAAGATTGAGAAAAAAGAACAATTTGCTTTTAATGTATTATAATTTCAATTGAATCAGTGACAACTTTGAGTATGCGAGTAATGTATTAATCTGGTCCATATTGTTATTTCGTTGATGTTGATTATTATCAATTATATTTTAAGGTTATTTTTAAGGAAACATGTTTATTATAGAATGATAAACAAACTTATGGATATTTTTTTTTTAAGTTCTAAAGCTTAGGGGTATAAATCATATTTTTTTAAAATAGTCAAATATTCTTTGAAAAATTTGAGGCCAAACATGATGAAACTTTACCAAAACTTACCAATAATATTTAGAAATTTGAGGCTAAACGCTGGCTAAATTTTTACAACGAGAGGACTGATATGGTTATCATTCTGGCAAAGGCACTAATTTTCGATCCGAAGAAAACTGAACAAAAAGGGGGAAGTCAAACACAAGTTTGTAATAGATAAACATAGAAATCAAAACGAAAATGGTGAAATTTGATGATGAAGGATACAAATTTGAAAGAGAAATAACATAACAACAATAAAACATTTATTTTGACATACAAACTGAAGAACTTAAAATTAAAGCGAATGCATTAGATATAATCAATCACGATAGAGTTATATGTAACTGTATGTTGGTGATTGTCTACCATATGTCCAGCATAGCCTGTCTTGATCGTGCCGCAATCTGAGATGCAATTTGCGCTGCTATAAGCCGGTCATGATCATCATTCACTGAATTTATCATTTCCACCGCTGCATTCGTGTTGGGATTCAGACTTGGATTTGGATTTGGATTTGGACTTGGACGCTGCTGTTTGGGGAAAACACCAACTTCAGGACTAACTATCGCGCACTGCAAGTGTGACGCGAAATCACAAGCAGCACAATAGTACAGCCAATCGTCCCTGTTCATGATCACATTACACATGTCACAAACGTATGTAATATTCTTATCTTCGTATGGAGAACCGAAATGGAGCCCCAATTGATGCGGGTGGTTATCAACAAGTATCGTGCTGGGACAGGATGCACAGTGCAAGTGGATATCAAATTCACAAGCAACACAGCTAAAGCAAAATCCATTGCCAGCACAGCCACAAGCCTTGCAAGTATAGGAATGACTCGAGTAAGACGGAATTGGGTGAAGGGTCAAGGGGTGGGAAGGATGAGACGAGTGATTGAGAAAACGCGGAGCGGTGAAGCAGTTTTCGTGGAGGAAATATTGGCAGATATTGCAGCCGTAGAAAGGCTTGTTACTATTGTTTGGTTTCTTACAAGCATTGCAAGTGAGTGGTGTTTCGGTTTCAGGTGGATTATTGGCAATTAGGTTCAAGATGTGGGGATGGCTGAAGTGTTGTTTACCTTGAGCTGCCGCATTTGTACCCCCGTTCTGTCTTCCCATTGATTTTGTTTTTCCTTGTAATAATTATTATCTTGTTGTTGTATATATATATAATGGATATTAACTAGCTGCAAGCTCAGTGATATACATTTATAGATATTTCAATTCAACTACAATAACTTGGCGACGTTGTTTCCTTTGGACGACTTTGCTTCCATATTCCCTTTTTGTTTCACTAAGTCGTCTCTGACATTGACAATTATTATGCAAAAATATATGTAACTGGTATCCATTGCCATTGGCTACGTACTAAAATAGAGCCGAGCATATTAATTCACAAGTCAACTGTGTTAAGGTTCATCGAAGTGTCGGCAATAGACTTTTTGCTCTTGCAAGTTGGAATTTCATCAATCATTTCCGTAGGCGCTGAGCCACTAATCTAGAGCTTATTCTTATTTGTATCAGACATTGGAGTCTGATTATTGCAGTGTCTTAATACTGGTTCACTTAAATATGTCTGTTTTATTCTCATCCTTCAATCACTCATCTTGAAGATATATATACAGAGGTGAAGTTCATAATTAAGTTGTAAAATTAGTCTTATTATTCTATGCAGAAATTCAAATGGTCCTATTGAAGAAATTCAAACCGTTGTTGGAGTAATAGATCGATATGGTAAGATGGAGAGAGATGCATGTCCATCAACGATAATAGGCAATTAGGCATACGAGATCGATAAAACCTAAATAATATGACATGCAAATTAAGCATTTATTTTTATTTTATAATAAATTACTGAATAATGTGAAAGCGGATGCATTATCACTCATTATATGATGACAAATTGATAATACATAGTCAATAGTAAATGTATGTTCGTACGTGTTGGCCACGTCCTTGTTAATTTCCTTCCACGACTTTGCAGGCATGTTTTTTCCCTTTAATTTATAAAGTCGTCCAGAACAAACAATTTGGCCAATTGCTATTCAAAAGTATACTTGAATATCGGTAAGCATATTGACCCACTTATTGGCTGCTAAAATAATGCCGAGAATTTATGTGTTGTTTTTGAGTCACGAGAATTCGTGGTCATTCGACTAAATTCGATATATTATTTGTATAATTTAAAGAATATATTAAATACTTGCTAAAGGAACTCATTCTCAATATAATAAGTTGGTTCATTGATTTAAGGGCTTTTTGTCAAAGTATAGGATTGCCTTTAATGTTAGAGAGAATTTGCCCCCAACAACATAGAACTCTCTCATGTAAATTCAAATTTAGCGGTGAACCTCAATGTGAATATCGAATATTAAATGAAAAAAAAAAAAGCTCCGTCTAGACTTATAGTTGGTCATCTCTGGGATATAAACTGTAAAATTAGATCCACCGATTTCGGCAAATTGATAACTTTGGGAAGTCAACTGTATTGAGGTTCATGGAACAGTCCACTGTTAGACTTTTTGCTCTTAGCGAGTTGGCATTCATTATTCATTATCCTAGTGCTGACTAATACTTAGATTCATTGAGATTTTGTTCTAATATATATCTGCTCTCTCCATCTTTACTTGCCTCCTATTGGCTTGGTATAGGAATTAAATAATATGGATAATTTTACTAAATCATCCTTTGAATATAATAAATATAATATATTAAAAAAAATAATAGAAAAATGATTATAATTAATGATAAGGGTAAATTAGAAACTAAGTGTAAAATTATCTCTTGATTTTATAAAGTGGACAAGTGTTGTCGGACATCTCAAAAAAATATTGGGGACAAGTAAAGATGACGGAGGGAGTACTTACGTCGCTCTTTTTAGTTGTCATCAGTTCTTTTTTGAGAGTCTAACTGTATGGACTTTAAATAACATTTTAAGATTTATCATTTTACCATATTAATAGGAAAGAATTGCATTTTATAGTATTTTTTGTATAATGTTTGAATATCTAAATCTCTATTTTAAAATATTAAATTAATACTAATTTAATTTAACTTTAAAAATAAGTTAAATTGACATTAAAAAAAAAATAACATGGAGTATTGATCATCTTATGAATGTTGAAGTTTGATTATCTTCAAAATGAACTCGCCAAACGAACAGTCATATATGTAGGATTGGTTTTCATATTTACATTAAAAAATACATTGTCTATGTCACATCATTTGGATGCAATAATCCTCATGAATGCACAATATTTTGTGCCCCTTTATTCCTAAGCTTTTATTGAGCTTCCAAAGTTAATTCTCACCCCTTAATTCTTTTAGCCTTTCTAATTTTTAATATCACGTTTTTACGATGTCAGAATTTAAACTTTATAATTTTGAATTCTAATTTCTTTTACTCAAGTCGAATTATTTTATTTATTATTCTTATTAAAAATAGATGATTCAAAATATTCCTTTCATTCACTATTAGATGTTATTTTCCTAATTTATTTTTATTCTTATTTGTCATCCATTTTGTTCCCAATTCACTTGAAAACAAGAATGATTATACGCCACAAATTTTGTGCCACATAAAATGGGATGAGACGGGGTTTAGGAAAATAAAATAAAAATGAAATAGGAGAGTTTTTGATATTGACTCTTCAAATACTTCTTGCTTTTCCTTTTCCATGAATCTACATTTTTACAACGATATGATTATCATTCTGCCAAAGCCTCTAATTTTCGCCCCAAGCAAAACAGAACAAAAAAGGGGGGAAATCAAACACTGGTTTGCAATAGAAACAAAACGAAAATGGAGAAACTTGAATAATGAAAGATACAAACTTGAAAGAGAAATGACATAACAACAATACAACATTTATTTTGCAATAAAAAATGAAGGCGGCCAAAGCGGAATCACGATAGAGTTACAAGTAACTGTAGGCCTAGATTAAGTCCAGAGCAGCCTCCATTCCCCGTGCCGCAATCTGAGCGCGAACTTGAGCTGCTATAAGCCGCTCATGAGCATTATTCACTGAATTTATCATTTCCACCGCTGGATTCGGATTTGAATTCCGACTTGGATTTGGATTTGGACTTGGACTTGGACTCTTCTGTTTGGGGAAAACACCGACTTCAGGACTAGTTATCGCACAGTGCAAGTGTGACCCGAAATCACAAGCAGCACAATAGTACAGCCAATCGTCCCTGTTCATGATCACATTACACATGTCACAAACGTATGTAATATTCTTATCTTCGTATGGAGAACCGAAACGAAGCCCTAATTGATGTGGGTGTTGGTTAACAAGTATCGAACTCGGACAAGATGCACATTGCAAGTGGATATCAAATTCACAAGCAGCACAGCTGAAGCTGAATCCATTTCCAGCAGAGCCACAAGCCTTGCAAGTATAGGAACGACTCAAGTAAGGCGGAATTGGGTGAAGGGTCAAAGGGTGAGAAGGATGAGACCAGTGATTGAGAAAGCGCGGAGCGTTGAAGCAGTTTTCGTGGAGGAAATATTGGCAGATGTTGCAGCCATGGAAATTAGGCTTATTGTTATATGGTTGCTCACAGGCATTGCAAGTAAGTCTTTTATTTTCAGGTGGATTCACAATTGGTTTCAAAATATGGGGATGGCTAAAGTGTTGTTTACCTTGAGATGTCGCATTTGTACTCTTATTCTCTCTTCCCATTGATTTTCCTTTGTAACTTTGTTGAACCAGTAATCAATAAGAGAGTAGATATGGCTACAATGAATTACACTCATTTCTAATTGTATTTATAAATACTAATTTAGCTATGATACTTAGTTTCTCGAATTCTCGTAATAACTTGGCCCAAATTGTTCCCTACGACGACTTTTCGGTCATGTTTTCCCCCTTTATTAACAGCAATTTGGCCAATTGCTATTTACAAGTATATTTAAACATCTGTAAGCATATATTGGCTATCCAATGGCGCTACTAAAATAATGGCTAGCATCTTCGTATAATTTGACTTGGACTAAATGTAGCCTTTCTTGTTGATTTTCTGAAGTTAATTTCCTTATTCATTTTCTTCTCCTTGTAATTAAGAGTTGCGGTGGAGTGATAAGTATTTCTTTGTTTAAATCTCAGATTCAAATCCTGAAAATAGAATCACCTTTCTTAGGGATTATTCACCCTCCAACATGGAACTTCGCAATGCGTATTCAAATTTAGTTGTGATGTTTCAATATGACTATTGGATGCTCTATCTAGATTAGGTGGTCGTCTCTGTGATATAAACTGTAAAATTAGATCCATCGATTTAGGCATATTGATAACTTGGGGAAGTCAACTGTATTGAAGTTCATGGATGTAACGCCTAATTTCTCTCTTTTTTGAAGTCCACTGTTAGACTTTTTGCTCTGTAGCAAGTTGGCATTTTCATCATTCATTATCCTAGCGCTGACTAATACTTAAATACATTCAAATTTTGTTCTAATCTGTCTAGATCATCTTCTGAACGTTGGAGTTTGATTATCGTACATAATGTCTCAGAAATTAACTTGTCAGACGAAAAGTCATTTATGTCTGCTTGATTCTCATGCTTACATTAAGGTAGGTTGTCTATATCACACTCTTTGGAGTGCAGTGACTAAATATAGAATGCTTTGCACCGTGTTGCCATTGATTTTCATGCTTTTATCGAGCTTGCCAAGTTTATCCTCACCCCTTATTTCTTTTAGCTTTTTTGGTATCATGATTTCGCCAAGTCAAAATTTGAAGTTTTGTGATTTTGAAATCTAATCTTGTTAAATTATTAGATTCTAAATCAATTATTTGCACACATTCAATAAATTTTTAATCCGTTCTCCAACCGTTTATTCGATAACCCAATATCAATAAGCCAATAAGATAATTTTGCGATAGGCTTATCGGTTACGGTTCAGTTTTGAACACCCCTAAACTATAGTATTAGCGAACCACTCAACAGTAGTAAAAATACATTAAAATTTGTTTGTGTAAACAAAGAAGAAGTCAAAGAATTTGTTATCATAAATGAAAGGAAAATCCTCTATTTATAGACAACAAAGGTGCTTGTTGTGCCTTATCAGAAAAGTCACAATCATTCGTAAAAATCATAACCTTTCAGAAAAGTTGCAACTCTTCATATATCCCACAAGTGAGACAAATTCGATTCACTCAAACCTAAAAACTTTAATTAATGATCAGCGAGTTCAGTGACATCTAAAGCCCATAAATTAAATCTAGAATTCACTTACGTTTATCTGCATAATATTTTATTTGATTGATCAGAAACAATATAGCATGATACTTAGTAATTCCTTTTCTTTTCTTAGTGAACACTGACAAATTATTGCACTCACCTGATATAATTGGAAATAGTAATTAATAATTCTAACATTTGTTTTTGAAGAGAAATAACACACCAAAACGTTTATTTTGCAATTCAAAAACAGAACACCAGAAATTCACAATAAAAAAGATAATTTGAGCTTTAACAATTTTTTTATAACGACGAAAGAGTTAATAGTAATATCGTCTTCGTGGTGCTACCAAATCCAGACAAGCCTCTCTTCCTCGAGCTACAATCTGAGCACTAATTTGAGCGGCCATTATCTGTTCATGAGCTTCATTTGCTGCATTTATCATCTCCAATGTTGCATTTGGATTTCTATTTGTGTTTGGCATTGGATTTGGATTTGGATTTGGATTTGGAATCGGACGCTGCTGTTTGGGGAAAACACCAACTTCAGGACTAATTATCGCGCACTGCAAGTGTGACGCGAAATCACAAGCAGCGCAATAGTACAACCAATCGTCCTTGTTCATTATTTCAGTGCAGATATCGCAAACATATTGGATACTCTGGTCTTCGTAAGGAGAACCGAAGTGGAGACCCAATTGATGCGGGTGGTTATCAACAAGTATCGTGCTGGGACAGGATGCACATTGCAAGTGGATATCAAATTCACAAGCAGCACAGCTAAAGCAAAATCCATTGCCAGCAGAGCCACATGCCTTGCAAGTATAGGAACGACTCGAGTAAGTCGGAATCGGGAGAAGGGTTAAAGGGTGGGAAGGATGAGACGAGTGATTGAGAAAACTCGGAGCGTTGAAGCAGTTTTCGTGGAGGAAATATTGGCAGCTGTTGCAACCGTAGAAAGGCTTGTTACTATTGTTTGGTTTCTCACAAGCATTGCAAGTGAGTAGTGTTTCAGTTTCAGGTGGATTATTGGCAATTAGGTTCAAGATATGGGGATGGCTGAAGTGTTGTTTACCTTGAGCTGCCGCATTTGTACCCCGGTTCTGTCTTCCCATTGATTTTGTTTTCCTTATAATCTTGTTGTGCAGTATAACGTGTGTGCAAAATATAATGGCGAGTTAGAAGTGATATACATTTATAGATACTTTAATTCAACTATTACTATACAATAGCTTGGCCACGTTCTTTCCTACGACGACTTTGCTAAGTCGTCTCCGTCCATAACAATTTGGCAAGTTGCTATACAAAAGTATATTTTAACATCTATGTAGCATATTGACTGACTAGCTGTTATCCATTGTCTATAGACTGAAACGACAAAGATAATATATCAGATGATTACTTAACTATAAATAATTTACTTAAAAAGTCATTTAACTTGATTTTATAACTCGAAATTCACTCAACTATTGTTATCACTTAATCTTGTGGTTCTATATGAATAATTTAAAATTATGTTAAATGTACTAAAATATTCTTTAATCTTATGGCCTTAAATATCCCACCTGGAAAGTTAAAATTAAGATTTTGTAAAAAAGGATTTTTTTTTTTTTTAAATTGATTGAAAAAGAAAAGAGGTTATTTTTGTTAGACATAGAAAATAATAAGATACTCATTTTAATTGTTTTATGGCACCGAGCATTTTCATGTTTTAACTTTGACTAAAATGAGGCTGAGCATCTTCAAATTCACAATTCAATTGTATGGAGGTTCATGGAAGCTTCAGTTGACCTTTTGCTCTTGCAAGTTGGCATTTCCTCAATGAACATTTCCTAAGTGCTGGTCGACTATTAGTTCATTTAGAGTTTATACCAATCTGTAGCAGACATTGGAGTCTGATGTGATTATTGCAGCGTCTTAATAGTAATTATCTTGCTAGATGAATAATCACGTCCGTTTTATTCTCATTGTTTTTTCTAGTGTGACCATACTTATCATTTTTCTATCAGATTCACGCATATATTTAATTCTTTGATACGAATCTCTAACTTGTATAAAAAAAATTCTCACCATCTTTTCATGATTTATTTTCTCTTTGTACTACTTGCACCTTCTATTGAATATGCTAATTTAAGAAGGCAAACATGGGCTGAACACTAAGCTTATAAAGCAAGACAGAATATGGAGAAAAGAAGGTGAAAACAATTGTAATAGATATGTAAAATGGTGAAACATGTCCTTTCGATGATAAAAAGCACACAAGATAAAAGAGAGAGTATAACATAACGGCAAATTAAGCATTTATTTTGCAGAAAATTTCATAAAATTGTCAACGACGGATGCATCACGCATTATATAGAGTACGTCAGTAGTAAATGTATGTTCGTGTTGGCCTGGCCGAGTCCATCATCTCTTCTCCTAATCGTGCTGCCATCCGACTAGCAAGTTGATATTATTAACTGAATTTATCATCTCCAGTGCTGAATTTGCATTAAGATGAATTGGTCGGCTTCCTTGGTAAACAACAAGTTCAGGGCTAGCACACTGCAAGCCCTTATCAATTATCATAATTCGCTGACTAATAATTCATTTTGGCGTGTTAAAGTGTGTATCAATATTTAGGACGTTGAAGTTTTGATTATTGCAACATTGAAAGCAAGCTTGTCAAAGGAAGTCGCAGACATATGAACATTATTTCGAAGTGCACATTAGAAACTAATGAAACAAAAGAAAGGGTTAGGAAATTCTCCTTTTGGTTACACTCCAATTTCCTCTTTTCTGCCCATTGAATTTAATCCCCTGTATTTCATTCAGTTTTTCTGGTTTCATATTTTAATTTAGGCATAGTTGCACGTTTAACCCTCGTATTATAGGGCTCGTTCATTTTTAGTCTAATCTTTCTCAATTGTTGCAACACAAGGTATCCTTCCATTATGTTTATTATGCGCATTTTAAGAATTTCGTTTATCTACGTTAATATAAAAGGTATAAGAAAATAATCAATTAACTTGTTAATTCAAACTTTTAAATGTAATTTTTATCCGACAACATTAAACAATTCTAAAAGAAGATGGAGAAACGTGTCCAAGGACATAAACAATAGAAATACAAGAGCTGAAAGAGAATTAATTGTGCTCCATTTTCAAAGCATTTGATGTATTAGCGTAAAATTAACATGAATTCAAAGCGGATTGGATATTGCATGATAGCAATTAGCAATAATAGTGTCTTGGTGATGGCCCGTCCATCCTAGCCTGTGTTGCTCGTGCCGCTCATGAGCATCATTATTTTGCATTTGAAATTCGATGTTGATGTGATGAGAGGAGAAGACTAGCATATGGAGATGCACAGTGCAAGTGCGACACGAAATCACAATCAGAACAATAGTACAATGATTCGTCTATGTCCATTATCATATTGCACACATCACAAACAAATAAGATATCCTTATCTTCGTAAGGAGAACCTAAGTAGAGCTCCAACTCATGTGGATGTTTGTCAATAACTATTGACCATGGGATTTTGAGTTCCTCTTCCTCTTCTTCTTCCTCCTCCTCCGTTTCCACTTCCTCTTCCTCTTCCTCTTTCTCCTTAGTTTCCACTTCTACTTCCTCTTCCTCTTGTTTTTCGTCTTCTTCTTCCTCCTCGGTTTCCACTTCTACTTCCTCTTCCTCTTCCTCTTGTTTTTCGTCTTCGTCTTCCTCCTCTTCTTCCTCCTCAGTTTCCACTTCCTCTTCTTCTTCCTCCTCGGTTTCCACTTCCTCTTCCTCACTTTCCTCTTCGTCTTCCTCTTCCTCACTTTCGTCTTCGTCTTCTTCTTCCTCTGTTTTTCCTTCTTGTATCTTGATTGGTACCTCCTCTGTTCTCCTGAATACAACTGGATTTTCCCTAGGTTTGTTGACTAACGGTTTCGGACATTCTTGTAATTGGCTGACGGATTTGGAAATGGCACATTCGATATGTGCACCAAAATCACAATCAGCACAATAGTACAACCAGTAATTAAGATCAACATTGTCACGACAGACATCACAAACAAAAACACTGCTTTCATCATCGGCATCATCATCATCAAAAGGGGATTCAAATATGAGTTCAAGCTCATGATGAGGGTGCTGGGATTGGAAGACAGTTTGGGGCAAAAGGGCACATTGGATATGGATATCGAAATCACAACAGGCACAGCTAAAGCTACAGCCATTGCCAGCAGTGCCACAGGCCTTGCAAGTAAAAGACCTATTCGAATAAGTTGGAATTGGGAGAAGGGTCAAGTGATGGGAAGGATGAGATGAGTGATTGAGAAAACGCGGAGCGTTTAGGCAGTTTTCATGGAGGAAATGTTGGCAGGTATTGCAGCCATAGAAATTACAACTAGTAATGTTTGATTGCTCACATACATTGCAAGTGAGAGTCTCACATTCAGCTTGATTGATAAGTTTCAAGATGTGGGGGTGGCTGAAGTGTTGTTTACCTTGACATATCCGTTTCTCCCTTCCCATTTTTTCCCCTAACTTTGTTGATGCACTTGCCAACAATTGGACGTGAATATACTAGAGATGACCAAACTAGTTAATTGGTAGTTGTGTTTATATCTACTCCATTTAGTTAGTTAGTAATAATAAGTTGGCAATGCACGCAATAACAAACTGGCATTCATTTTTCTTGATCTCCTGAATATTGTAAGGCTTATCGGACAACAATTTGGCCAATAGTTATTAAAAAAAAGTTTAATTAGCATATTGACTGACTCAGCTACGAACTAATTAAAATGGCATTTTTCAAAGCCAGCCAGGATTTGCGAGATTGAAGGGTCTCTTATCTGCTTGCAGACTTTCATTTGCTTATTATTTAAAGAACCCTTGCAGTATTATTTTTCTTCTTATAGACCACTTCCAAATGACACCTAATATAATTGCCACCATAATTATTGGCATACCATAGATGTGGGATCGTTTGGTTTTTGGTAGGATACATTAAAAAGGATATGCATAAATTAGCTTAGTGTATAGTTAATATTTGTTTTGTAGTATATCTTTTCAACGTACATATTACTAATAAACACTCTATTTGATATTATGTTATGCATAACTAATACTTGAGAAATCATGAGAATTAGTAGTTAATGTAAGGGGTTTTAATACGTACATTAGCTTGATCAAAGACACGATCATTCCTCAAAACTTTTTCCACGTCCTTCCCATCGTATTTGTGGAGAATAATTTTTTGTAGAGAAACAACTTTTTTTAGGATTTATGTCTTGCGTATTATTTTTAATACATCAATATTACATAAGAAATACTTTTAATACAACTAATACATATATAATTAATGTCAGTATTATTAATACTTTATATTGAACATTATTCTTATAAAACCTAGCTACCAAACAATAGCATGTGCGGCCTCATAATTTTAGGGCACGGTAAAAGGTGCTTTGTTAGATTTCATCGAGGACATTATTGTATTGCTGAGTTACGTTAATCAGGAAAATTTTGTGATACTAAAAGTGCTAGCTTTTTATTTCTCTTCTTATCTCTTGAACAGAGTGTCTTTACACATTATCATCAAACAATTCTTTAGAATCAACTTAACTATAGTTTAATGAAACTCAATATATTAAACCCTGAAACATTTTATTGAGAAAAATCATTTTGTTGAAAGCATAATTAAGCAGATTGCTGAGTACGTGTCAGCTCTATTTGCTTTATAGGTGGTCGTTTGTGATATTAATGATAAGCTATGATACCAATTTCGGTAAATCGACAACTTGGAAGGACGAAAAAAGAAACTTGAGAAGTCAATTGTATTATGTCCATAGATGTTAGATAAAAGTTGACTTATTCTCTTTGCAAGTTCATATTCCCATCATTCATTATCATATTGTTGACTATTAACTAATAATTCATCTTCTCAAATTAGAAGTTTTGATTATTGCAACTAGCTTACCAAACCAACGGACATTTACATATATATTATTTAGCTATAGATAGTGAATACTCCATATATTTGTTTTGTTTCAATTTGTTTATTTATTTTAATTTGATTCAGAATTTTAAAATATTGTTGTGTGCAAGGTAACCTTCAATTATTTTTTATTTCCATTTTAATATGGCACTTTTAATAAATAATTACTTATTTTATCAATATTTTATTCATTTATTATCATTCATAGTAGTATATAGGATATTATGATAAATTTACACTTGTTTTAAAAGTGAATTATGTATGCAATATAAGTGTAAGTGTTTTAAAATATATTGTGCGTAAGAAATTGACACAATGTATTATACGTGGATTAAGTATCCGTTTGGGTCGGCTTGTTTTAGGTTTTTTTAAGTGAAAATATTTTTTAAACAGAAGTGTTTGAGTAAAGTGAAAAAGTGCTTACAAGCACTTATTTTAAGGTAAAATACCAAAAATAAGAAAAAAGTCAAAGGTCAATCCAAACGTGTTCTAAAGTCTGTGATAAATGTATTATCCATCAATAAAACATATAAAATACTTTTCTTAAAATTGTATTATAAATAAGTGTTTGGTGTAAAAAAATTGTTCCTGATATAAATGGTAAATGTCTTTTTAATATAGTATATCTATGTAGGTTTCCCTTTTAATATTCCATTTCAGAAAAGAAGAATGTACTGTGTTTTTAGTATGTTTTAAAAAGAATGATTTTTTTATTTCTTGGCAATATTTTAGTTTTAGCTTTTCACGTGTCATGTTTATCACCATAAGATTCAAGAGTATTTTGGGATACTTAATATAATTTTAATTAAAGATCGATTCTTTATTTTCTTAAAGTCTGCACAAATTAAATTAGATCATTTTCTTTTAAGCGGGGAGTGAAATTTTGTGACGGAAGTATATGAAAGGTCGTTATAAAAACAACCAACTAATTTTTTCAGTTTTCTACTTGTGCGGCCTTAAGAGAACTAAGCTAGTACCCTCTACTGAAAGGATTAATACTTGTGTTCCACTATGAAATAACACATTAAAATTTGGAGTATATATAAAAATAATTGAATATTCCTGTGGGTAGCCTCGTCATATGATTAAATTTATCTATTTCTTATATTTCAATTTACAAGAACAGTAATCCTATGAAATTTGGGTGGCCAGTAAGTGCTTCTTACAATTGCAACCTGTGGGCTATATGGCGGGCTGACCCTTGGAATAACTAAGACCGACCCAAGTGATGCCTTCATGCTGCTGAGTGATGACAGAGTGAGGGGAAAAGTCGAGTGTTAATGTCTTCTATCCGAGCTCAGAATCTCCATGATATATGCTCAAAGGGAATGAAATAATTATGCGGATCACTTAGTGAAACAAGACAAGATGAAGACCTGATAATACTAGATCGTCCGCCATATTCTATGCACCAACTACTTTTCGTGAACATGTCTCACGTAGCATACTCAGGATCCAAAACATGTATAATACTCCCTCCTCTGACAATAATAAGTTGTTCACTATTGACGTGACACAGGGATTAAAAAATAATAAATGATGGAGGTAATTTTATTTAATCACCCTTTGAATATAATAAATATAATATCTTGAAAAATGTTTAGAAATGTTTATAGTTAATGATAAGTGTAAATTAGAAACTAAGTGTAAATTATCTCTTGATTTCATAAAATGAACAAGTATTGTTGGACATCTATTTTTAGTATAGTGAACAAATAAAAATCGACAGGGGGAGTAGTTAAGTATCGCACATAAAAGAAGTTGTAAACATTTTTAAATTTTAAAAAGAGTATAATAATATTGAAATTTCTTATTTTGTTAATTACTGTCCGAAGATGTTATAAATATTATTTTGGCGATTCGTAAATCAGTGGACTATCCGTGTGGAAACATAGAATGTATGATTAAGATTAGTGCTTTATTTATATATGCGAATTGTTAGCACTTTTGTGTTTATTGCTTTTATATAGTGTTTATTTATAAGGTAGCTAGCTTTCTTTGTATAATGCCTTCCAAAATATGGTTGAGCAAAATTATTGCAGTTAACATTTCTCTTCAAAACGATCGAAACAAACAACAGATTTATTTTATTGACATAATTAAAAACTGTAAGCAAAGTGTTGGAAACACTACGATTACAAACATAATAACACATAAATGATCAACTCTCTTGTTCCCTGCAAGGTGAGGAATCCAGTAGGGAAAGAGTTTTTATTTTGTATTGCGAAAAAGAATAGGAAACCTTTAATAATAACGATAAGTGCTACGCCACAAATTGCTTATGGTTTGGGCGTTCATATATGCCATTTGAGTTTGAAAATTAAGCTTTGCCTGTTGATCTTGAGCTTTGATCCTCAACATCAACAATTTCTGCTCATCAGTCATATTCTTGTACTCATCCTCTTCTTCGTCTTCTTCTTCTTCGTTCTCAAGGCTTGAACTGTCTTCCTTTTTAACTGTCACGCATTGCAGGTGCGTGCCAAATTTACACTCGGCACAATAATAAAGCCAGTAGCTATCAATGCAAAGTCCATCACAAATCTTGCAAAAGATATGCTCATAATCGTCACTCGACAAAGGCCATTGATGTTGCAGTGCAAGAGAGTGTTGATGATCATCACGAGTCACATTTTCAGGCCAAGATGTAGCACATTTAGTATGGAGACTAAAGTTGCATTCGAGGCATTCGTAGACAAACGATTTTGGATCTTCACCACAAGCGTTGCAACCAAAATACATACAGTCTCGTTTAGGTAAAGTAGGGTACAGAGTGAGAGGGTGACTAGAATGGGAATTGTGTTGTATTTGTCTTGGTAAATCGAAGCACGATTTGTGAAGGGTAAATTCACAATTTGGTTTTGTGCATTTGTAAGCAGTGCCACAAAGTTTATCCTCACAACCTGAGCAGATTATTTCATTTGTTTCATGTACTTCAGAGAGTTTCAAGGCATGGGAGTGGCTAAAATGTTTCATCTTTTTTACTTCATTTGTCACACCTCCGTTTTCCTCTGTTTCTTGTATCTTGATTGGTTCCTCCTCTATTACTGGATTTGCTTTTGGTCTGTTGACTGGGCGTTTCCGTTCTTCTTGTCTGACAAATTTGGAAATGCCACATTCGAGATGTGTGCCAAAATCATGATCAGCACAATAATACAACCAGTTATTAAGATCTACATTTTCGTGACAGAGATCACAAACAAAAACGGTGTTTTCGTCAGCCTCTTGATCAGAAGGGAAATCAAAAATAAGCTCAAGTCCATGATGGTGCTGGGGAAGGAGAACAATTTGGGGCAAAAGGGCACATTGGATATGGATATCAAAGTCGCAACAGGCACAGCTAAAGCTACAGCCTTTGCCAGCAGAGCCACAAGCCTTACAAGTATAAGAACGATTCGAGTAAGTTGGAACAGGGAGAAGGGTCAAGTGGTGGGATGGATGAGAAGAATGATGAAGAAAACGAGGAGCATTGAGGCAGTTTTCATGAAGGAAATATTGGCAGCTATTGCAACCATAGAAATTAGGCGTATTAGTAATGTTTGGTTGCTCACAAGCATTGCAAGTGAGAGTTTCCGGTGGATTGACAATTGATTTCAAGATGTGGGGATGGCTGAAGTGTTGTTTACCTTGACATGTCTGTTTCCCTCTTCCCATTTTTCTTTCGAATTTCGTTGCTAGTCAAACTTTTTTAGAGATCGAGCAAGTTCAGTTATCACACTTGTCAATTGGTATCCTTATTTATAGCTATTAATTATGAGTTTAAGTATAACATATATTGATAGTGGATCAATTTAATTTAACTATATATGAAAATAAGTTGGCAATTAATGAGTTTGCTTCAACCACTTGGTTTGTATTACTAAGTCGTCTCTTGACAACAACTTGGCCAAGTGTCATTCAAAAATATATTTAGGAATGGAGGAGAACATCCTTGCATGTTAACAGTTTTTGCAATTAATCATATAGATGCTAGCTTGAGGTTGGAAGCCAGGCAGGATTCTCGAGATGGAAGCGGCTGGGCTCTGCTCCTAGACTTTCATGACCGATAATAGAGTCAGAAATTTTAGTTAAGGATGTGTCATTTTTCTTCCCAGTTATTTTAAAAATGTATAAAATCAAATATACATTCATAATAATTAATATTTAACTACTGTAGTATGACACATAATTTTCTGATAAAGAGTATGCAGCAAACCACCTTTAACCTAAGATGGCTTCTTCCATGCTTGTAGTGTTATACTGTTATGTTTCTTGTTGGCTTGCACGCTTCTACTCTAACGAGGGATCAAATCCCTTATCAGAGATAACAAAGAAAGACAGAATGTAAAATACAATAATTTTAGCGTGGAAAACCTCCTTGCTCAAGGGAGGAAAACCATGACCTGATCCACAGGATTTAAGTGCAAATTCCACTAACTTGAAGGAGCAAAATAATTACAACACCTTGCAATCTTAAGGATTGATCCACAAATCCCTTTTCCCCTTACAGGTAAGCAATGCAACCCACTAATCTCATAAAGACTAGCTTAGGATTCACACTTCCATCCAAGCTACCCCGAGCTACGTATACAAGCAAGATACCAAAAGAACTTCAAATCAAAACCCCAGATTCCTTTATAGATAAGGATCTGGTTCACATTAAAGAGCAAAGAAATAAGACTACAGAAAGCCTGAGATGAACAATGAAAGCTTTGACCCCACGACTGTTCTTCAATGTATTTCTAGAAAAGCAATTTCTTTCTCATTTGTGAATATTGGAAATGATAACCTCACACCTTCCAATTTGCAACTTATATCGATTTAATTAATGTGGAATAAATAACTGTTTTTTGGGATCACAAGACTTGGAGCAATATTATTGGCCAACTGATCTGCCAAACTGCAAAACACTCGAGCACTACCAAAGTTTGTTTATTTGCAGACACAGATCGCTTTCAATTAGTACAATTGACATTTACTCTAAGATGGAATCAGGTCCCATCCAAGAGCTCGTCAATGCATCAAAACATTTACATACTAACATTTCTTATCTCAGTCTGAGTTGCTTTATAGAAACTAGTTCCAAATCACATGTAACAAGTATAAATGTAGAACCAGCTATTATTGCTTTGTTAGTAGGACAAAAGTACTTTAATTTGTTTGTTAATTTGAAGTGTTACATGGAGGGCGTTAATTTCTCTGCGTAGAGGAGAAGTACTTTCTATTTCTTTCTCTTTTAAATACTCTTTCTGCGCATATGTATTAGGGACTATTTTGATTGACTTATTTTAGATATTTTTGCTCTAAAATGACTTTTAAATATTTTTATTGTATTTGAGTAAGACTTTAAAAAAGTTATTTTAAGATAAAATAATAAAAATAAGTTCTAAGCTATAAGCACATCCAAACGGACTCTTACGTTCTTTGTTTCATTTGTTTATCTGATTTTGACTTGACATGGAGGTTAAGAAAGAAAAAAAATTGAATCTTGAATTCTAAAACATTATATCAAATATATCAAAATATCTTTTAATTTTGTGTCTTAGGCATGTCACATGAAAATTTAAAATCAAGGAATTGTCAAAAATAAGAAGATGACCTTTTTTTTTCAAACGAACTAAAAAAGGAGCAAGACAAGCAAATTAAATATCCTGCAAACTTTTTTAAAAATCAACTTTGTTATATTTTGCTGAAACTTAACTAGTTCCTACGATAATTTACTCATAAACAAATACTTAGACTCATAACTATAACATAATTAACTTAAACTTTTAAATAAGATGGTCCGGTTCAACTACTACAAATTACAGTAAGACAAAAGACGAGTCAGCCCTATTTGGCTGGTCGTTTGTGAAATTATTAATAAGGGACATCCACCAATTTTCCCAAATCATCAACTTGGGAAGGCTAAAAAATTAAAGAAACTTGGGAAGTCAACTGCGTTATGTTAATGGATATTATGATATGAAGTATAAACGAATTCACTATTTGACTTTTAGTTATTAGCAAGCTCACATTATTATTTATATCATTGTACTGCTGACTTTTGACTCATAATTCATTTAGCCCTTTACTAATTTTGATTCATTTTCTGGTCCTTGAAGTTTTGATTATTGCAACTAACTAATTGCAAGATGACTGATAACTCTCATTTTCTGGTTTCATCTTTTATTTAGGCAAAATTGTACATTTAACCCTAGGCTTCCAATTAACATACTAGTATTTTCGGAACCGTACGTTTATCCCATATCAACTAATATAATCTTTAAACTAATACAATTAATATGTAACATGTGAGTAACAATTAATTAAAAAATTGAAAATCAATTAAATTGGTTTGACTTTTTTCTTGTGCAATATTTTGATATATGACGTTTTCTTTGTCTTTTGATATTTTTCCAACATATAGTTTGCATATGAACATGAGCAACATTAGTTATGTTTGCAAATGCTTCAGGTCTTAAACTTTGTATCTTGTCTTAAAAAATTGTAGTCCTCTCTTTTTAAAGAGTCGGATATCATCACTGAATGATAGTATTTTATAGAGGTTATGAAAAAATTTGAACATATATTTATTTTATAAAATGGCTAATATATTGTTATCAACTTCATGATCTAATACGTGAAAAAAAAAAGGAAAAAACAAAATAATCTTTTTGAAAATGGTCTTATCATGTATGTATATCTAGATTTTATAGTTACTTGAAAATGGGATCAAGACATTGAAGAGGCATAGCTCATAAAACTATTAATGGTAACTTTTGAATGAATGTTTTATAATATTTTAATTTAGTTAAGGGCAAAATGATAATCAAATTTTGAAATTTAGAGCTTTTCACTTTTGATAATAAAATGATAAGTATGATATTATTATAATATACACAGTAGCGTAAAATATATATAAAAATACACACACTTTTGATGCAATATATGTTATATGTGCGTGTGTATGAAAAGCATACTGATAAAGATGGTGGCTAGATCAACTTGCATGCGATTAAACTATTCTCTCAGGTACCTGCTACATCATATCAAAACAAGTGGGATAATTCATCCACCATGAAAACACCTATGGTTTTTTTTAATCTCTGTTTCATAGAATCAGTTTGTTCTAAGCCTATAACCTGTTTAAAAAATTATTTTTTTTCACAGGGGATGGTTGTAAATTGTAAACACATCTTTTGGTGCTTGTAATATGCAAGTTTCATGTAGTTCCAATTCAGCATTGCTTATACAAATTTTCATTTTTATTGTGTTTATTGCAATGAAATTAGGAATTTTGTTTTATAAAAAGAAACTAAATGTTGTTATTACTAAAGTTTTTTACATAGCTTAATTGAGATACAAGTATCTAGCTGATCATTTTTATAAGATGATGTTGACACCCAATTTTGACCGACCCATAATGTAATTTACATGGCCATTTGATTAAAATAGGTATTTTCGAAGCTTTTGAGATAAGTAAGTTTACTTTTAATTTTTTATCAAAAGGATCGCGGATTATATAAGATTCTTGAGTTTTCAAAAAATAAATAAATAAATAAATAAATAACAAACATTATATATTGGTTAATTATTTTGTCAATCGTAAAACGACCGTTATTATTATTATCATCTTTATTGTTATTAATTTGATTTACCAAAATTGTCAAACCGTGGTAGTGATATTCGTTATATACTATATTAATTATTTTTATTTCTTAAGACGCACAATATTACCAATTTTTTTTTTAGCAATCTTAATACGTTCAAATATTTTAAGTATTGTCTTTGAATAAAAATATTATTTCAAAGTAATACACATTTTAATTATTAATTAGATGACAACTAATTCAATTTTTATCTCACTTTGTTCAAATTCATTTAAATTTTAGCCAAACTTTTTGAAGTTATTTCAATTATGGCTATTCTTTTAAAGTTCAACAGTTTCTGGCTAGTTTTTAAATCCGGGTCGCCCAATTTCGACCCGGATCCGACCCAAAACCTTTTTCTAATATTCAATACCCCAAAACCCTAAAAATTCATTTTTTCCCACCTCCCAAAAGAAAACCCTAGCCGCCTTTCACCCTCTCCTCTCTCCCTTTTCCGGCGGCTGCGCCGCCCTCTCTCCCCACTGCCAACCGCCGCGACCATCTCGCCATGGCCGCCTCCTTCTCTCTTCCTCCCCATCTACTCCATCGCCACCCCACAGCAGCCGCGACCACCAGCAGCGGCGCGCTGCTCTTCTCTTCCTCCTCTCGCTGCCGCACGTCGCCACCCTCCACGCGACGCCGGCAGCCCCTCTTTTCTCCTCTCCCCACTGTCACCCCTCTCTCCCCCACAGCCACGCAACAACCGCCACCGCGAAACCACCAAGAAACCAGCGGCGGCGCCCTCGCCGCAACCCTCTCTCTCCCTCTCTCACCGCGTCCCCGACCACCATCCACAACCCCGAAACCACCGCAAAACCCCGTCGTCCCATTTTGTTTTGACAGCGAAGGACAAGAAGCGCCGCCCCCTCTCCACCTCGCTGCTCTCCGACTCCCCTCGCTGCCGGAAAATCCATGCAACAACATTTCCTGTCAAAGCTAAGTCAAATTCGATTTGATTCGTTTTAATTTCATTGTCATTTTTTTTCTTCTCTAACTGACAACTGGGATATCATCTCGTCAATTTCCATTATCAATACTTAAAGCTTGATTATGCATATGCATAGTGTTGTGGCGATTTCAACTATTACTTGGGCAGATCTTTTTTTTTCTCCAAAAAATCTGGCACTAGTATCTTTTATAATTGATTCACTTAGATTAGATTTGTTAAAAAGATATCTGTTATTCTTGACAATTCAACTATCGAAAATTGGAAGAATTTGAATAAGGAAAATAGAATTTCTTCTGTCACTTTTTAGGTTAGTCTGATTTTTTTTTAAAATGTTAACTTTCTCGTTCCATAATTAGTTCCCTTTTATTTGATAATTGATTTTATTTGGTCAATTGATTGATCCGTATTTGGAGTATTTTGGTAAGTTGTGAACTGATTGAGTTTCCTTTTCAGATTATGTACTGTTACTGTTATGAAGTATAAAAAATGATAAATAAAAGATTCAGACACGTTTGGGATTTTATGATTATGGTAAATTTTATTAACTTTGGCACTTACTGATTCGGTGGCCCTTTATTTATGGAAGTTATGTTGCTGATTTTTTCTACTGATATTAGCTTTTCCTTAAAAAGATTTATACTGATTTTCTTAATTGGTTCTGAATTTATTGTGTTTCCTTAAATATATCCCTCACCCTACTATATAAATAAGTTCCTTTCCCCTAATGCTGATTCAGAGAAAAGGACACAAAAGAAAAAAGAAGAGAAAAAAGAAAAGGGATTACGATTCTTCTCCACTAGAAAGGCTTGACTATTTTCTCATCCTCCCAATAATAGAACATACTTCGCTTTTCCTTTCCTCGCAATATTCGGCTTTTCATATCGATTTGAGTTCCATTCGCTGTGGGATTAATTGGTTAGCTTCTATTTCATTTTTACTTGTTCTTACAATGTTTGATTATTTTTATATTTGGTACTGCTCGTAGCATTTAGTATTGCAGGTTTAGAAGAGAATAGGCATGATGAGTCGCCAGTGGAGGGGTTTTTGAACCTAGAAGGCCGCTGAAGCTTTTCTTATATTTTTACATTCATTGTAATTATTATTTTGTTGTAAACCGGGATCTAGTGAAAAGGGGGGAAGGGGGAATCTTGTATTTTCTATCTGCTTCACCTAGGCAAACTCAATGTAGGAATTAAAAGAAAAGATTAAACAAACCGTTGTTTTTTGTTACGATGTTGAAACAAAATAAAATTTGCGGTAGGCATGTCTTTAGGACGTTATCTTCAGATTGGTTTCCGCACGAGAAAACTAAATTAGAATATATGTTTGAGGATGTTATTTTTCATTCTTGGCACTAGTACTATGTTTAAGTTTTTGTTTTATTAGAAATCATGCTCTAGGACGCTTTTGTTTCTTTTCCTTAAATTTCCATGTTCAAAACTAAGCTTAGAATATATGTTCTAGGATGTTATTTTCATTCTTGGCACTAGTATTATGTTTAAGTTTTGTTTTATTAGAAATCATGTTTTAGGACGCTTTTGTTTCTTTCCTTAAATTTCCATGTTCAAAACTAAGCTTAGAATATATGTTCTAGGATGTTATTTTCATTCTTAGCACTAATATCATGTTTAAAGTCTTGTTAGAGATCATGTTTTAGGATATTATTTTTTGGCGCTAGCATCATGTTTAAGTTGATTATACGCTTTATTAGAAATCGTATGTTAGGATGATATTTTTCGTTTTAGCACTAATTTCATGTTTTAACATGTGCTATTTTCTAGAGATCATGCCTATAGGATTTTTTTTTTTAGAAAACATGCCTGTAGGACACTTGAAAATGCATTTCCTAAAGAGCGTATGATACATTTGTCTTTAAAGAAAAATAAATTATTTATGTTTTAATATATCATTTTTGAGGCTATGTGAAACCATACGTGCCAATTGTTGTCTTCATAAGTGTCTTTTGTTTTGTCACGCTGAGTCTAATAGGAAAAACCTAAGTTGAGTCTAGAACCATCTAAATAGAAGTCCAACGCCTCTTGGACATTAGGAGGGACGATAGGCATTTTTAGGAAACGTTAGATTTTCTCATTTTATTTAATGCGCCTCTAAGTTAATTAATAAAACGAACTTAGGAGGGGGTAGGGGTAGATAGGACTCGGAAAGGATGACATACGCTTAACCCCAATAGGATGAAACCTTTGTTTTCGTCCTGGGGCTTGGTAATAAAACCAAGTGCGTCTGATCCGAGAATTTAATAACCCAACCTGTTTAAGCATTTAATATGTCTTAGAATTAATATAAGAGACCCTATTTGTGTTTGCACCCCCACATAATAAATACGAGACACGGTCGGGACCCGCCTTTTGCGGACCTTGAAGGGTGCTTAACACCTTCCCTTCGAGGTAATTTGAGCCCGAACCCCCCTCTCTGGTTGACCTTTGACCCTTAGGCTAGAATGGTGTCCTAATGCACCTTAATTCATTAGGTGGCGACTCTTAGAAATTAAAAATCCCAAAAGAGTCATCGCCACGACGTCGTCCAGGTTCCTATTTCTCCGCGAGGAAAAAATGGGGTGCGACAGAATGGCGACTCCGCTGGGGACTTAGGCTCTTACCATAACGCGTCTCGTGTTTATTTTTCGCAATTTTCTTTCTTTATTTATTTGTTTATTTATTTGTTTAATCCTTACTGACTTGTTTACTTTTTTTCCCTCTTTAAACCCCTTCCTTATCCCTCTAACTCCCTCCCTTATTCCCTCTAACTCCCTTCCCCTACCCCGCTAATTTCCCTTCCCCTATCCCGCTAACTCCCCTTCCCTTAGCCCCTCTAATTTCCCTTCCCCTATCCCGCTAATTCCTTTCCCCTATTCCCTCTAACTCCCTCCCTCTTTCCCTTTAGTCCCTTTCCCCTCCCTTTTCCTTATTTACTGCTTTCATCTATTTGCTAATTGTTTGCATTTATTATTAAACTGGCATTCCGTTCATAAACTCCCCCCACTTGGGACCCTCTTAATTTCTCTTTAAGGTGATGTCGTGCCTTTGCACTTCTCCCTACTCTTTTCAAACCCAAATTTAGAGAGTAAGCGCTTGCGTGGTGAATGGCGGATAGTCTTACTACCGTTGGACCACGTGCTTCTCGCATAAGAATACCCAGTCCGTGTCTAAACCCACTCTTTAGAAAACTTAGGATAGAGCTATCCACCCCAAAATTAGGGTCATGCATGCATAAGCCCTAGGTAGTTTGGCCCCATGAGGGTCAACCTACATAATAATAGCCACCCTGTTAAGTCTAGAGGGTCCAATCACCCTCCAAGACACAATACTGCATATTATGTGCCTATGTGATTACCGTAATTAATCCAAGCCTAATTATTGTCAAATTGGAGTTTTAGAACATGTTTTTGTCTCTCTTGTGTGCAGAACTGAAATGGCCCTCCCAGACTCTCCCGACATTCAGATGGTGGCAGATGTCAACCCCAGCCTTCAACGTTGGTGGGAAAATATGAGGCAGGATTATGCTACCGAGATAGCCCGATTGGTGGGCGGATTGACTTTCCTCATCTATGTCCTCCCAGACCGACATCTTATCAAGGCCCTGCTGAAGTTCTGGAACCCCATTAGAGCAGTCTTCAAGTTTGAACACTTTGAGCTGACCCCAACTATCGAGGAAATTGGGGGTTTTACTGACTTGAAATATTATGGGGGAAGCATGATTATACCTCACCAACAGACGCCAAACAGGTTCCTGAGAGCTTTAGGACTGAAGTACATGCCAGGGGTGATTACTTTGGGTCACAATTGGGTTTCGATGGATTTTCTGTATTCCCGATTCGGACATCAAGACGGATACAGAAATTTTAGCGAAGACTTCTTGTGTTCAGCGGAAGCATGGGAAAAATATCGCGTAAATGCTTTTGCCATTGCATTATTGGGCACCCTAGTCTTCCCCAAAAAGGACGGAAAAATAGACACTTCCTTGGGTCATGTGGTTCAGGTATTAGCTAGAAAGCGAAGCAATGTAACTCTGGTGCCCATGATCGTCGCAGAAATAATGAGGGCATCCTCCAAGTGTGTCAGAGGTGGAACGTTCTTTGAAGGATGCAACATGCTACTCCAATTATGGGCCATCGAACACTTCCATCAAAATAATATTCAAGGCGGGCTGCAGAACAAAATTCACAGTCACTCAAGAAGAATGGTAGGGTTTGTTGCTCCTAAAGGAACTGAGGAATGGTATGCTTTCTTGAGAGATCTTTCTGCTCTTCACGTTCAGTGGGTGTACCCCTGGTTAGACATATATCACCCCATGACAAGAGGAGAGGAATTGGGCTATCTTGAGCTCATTGGTCTGACTGGTGTCCAACCATATGCTCCACTGCGAGTCCTTCGACACTTCGGGCAGATCCAAAGGGTTCCACCAACCGATGACATGAGGGCCTCCGAGTATGATTTTGGGCCAGGAGTCCCACAAGTTCGTGGCATAATGAGGAGGTGGGTGAGATCTATCGTCATCAGCATTTTCAGGCATGAGCCTCACATCACGCTAGAGTACTCCGAGTGGATTACAAGAGATGCTGAGGAGATGGATCACGACGACCACCATCCCTAGAGGGCTTATCCTTTTTTTTTTTCTCTTTTAAAAGCTTGTTTCCCTCATTTTCCCTTAGGCTTATCTTTGTTTTTCTTCATTAAAAGTGTTGGATATTCTGGCTTTCCTTTTGTTTCGTTATTTATTTAAGGAATAAAATAGTATGTTTTTATTATTTATTCATCTCTAACTCTAAAACTCCAACTAATAATCTAAGGCTTGGATTAATTATCGAGAATCACTTGCTTGTCGCGTTAGGCCTACCTCTGGCTCAATGAGGTCCCTTGCATTTTAGGACGATTATTTGTCAAATTACATATTTACCATTATTATTACCCTAATCTCTAACAAGGCTTGCTGGTTTTGTTGTTTTGTTTTCCCCTCCCTAGGTTGATCTGTGTGCGCACCCTGGCCTACCATACAAGGTCGAAAGGTCCTCCGCCTACTCCTCCAAGGTTGAGTCATCAAAGAAGGGATAAGATGAATGACAATAATGCCATTGAGAGAGTGGAGTCTTCTGAAAGAGGGGTCCGACCGGATGATTTAACTCTAAGACTGGAAAGGAAAATTCAAGAGTTGGAGGATGAAATGGCCAGCATGCGCAACTTGGCCAGACTATCCATTTCTCTTGGCACTCCTTTCGGAGCACACATGGATGACCCAGTCACTACAATTCAAACCACCTTCTCAACTCATCCAACCCCCCAAAACCAGTCCAACCCCACTTATATACCCCCTTTAAGCAATCATCCAAACCCACATCAACTAAGCATTCCTGAACCAACATGGTATCCGCAAAACCCTACCTATGCTCAAGATATGCCCTCCAAGTCCACTGCCAACATCTTAAAGGCCCATGCCTCTGGAACTCATACTCATAATCCTATATATGTCGAGACATCCCCTTTCATCCATAATTACCATGAGTCAGAATCCTCTCAAAAGGATATGCTGATTAAATCCCTGACTGAAAGATTGGATAGTCTGAGCAATCGCATGCAACATGTAGAGGAAAATAAGGGGGTAATTGGTTTGAGCTATGAAGAGCTATGCATGCACCCAGACGTCGAGTTACCAGAAGGATACAAACCTCCAAAATTTGAACTGTACAATGGCATCGGAGATCCAAGGGCTCATCTGCGTATGTACTGTGATAAACTGGTAGGAGTGGGAAAGAATGAAAAGATCAGGATGAAGTTGTTCATAAGAAGCCTTACAGGGGAAGCTTTGACATGGTATTTAGAACAAGACTCACAAAAATGGACAAGGTGGGAGGATTTGGCTTTCGATTTCATGAATAGGTTTGGGTTCAACATTGAGAACGCACCAGACTGGTTCTATATTCAAAACCTAAAGAAGAAGCCAAGTGAGTCATTCCGAGATTACGCTATAAGGTGGAGGTCTGAAGCTGCTAGAGCTAAACCCCCTATGGAGGAATCTCAAATGAAAGACTATTTCATTCGCGCCCAAGAGCCTCAATATTATGATAGAATGATGCTTGTGGCAGAAAAGAGCTTCGCAGACATCATCAAATTGGGTGAAAGAATTGAAGAGGGCATAAAAAATGGCACAATTATCAACCTAGAAGCTTTACAGGCCACTAACAAAGCCTTGCAGTCCGGAGGTATGCCCGATATTCGAAAGAAGAAAGAGGTGGGTTCAGTCATGATGGCACATAAAACTCCTATCAGACACCAAATCTGGGCTCCGCCACTTCCCCACTATCCTACGTCTTCATACACCGCACCTCCCCCCTTTTATCCACCACCTACCCCTTATCAAACTCCTCCCACTCCATATCAACAACCTACATACCCCGTTTATCATACCCAACCTGGATACTTTCAAACACCTCCACCTCCACCTCCTCAACGACCGAATTATAGAAATCGTCCCAACTTCGAAAGAAAACCTACCAAGAACTACACTCCTCTGGCTGAACCCATAGCCCAACTCTACGAGAGACTGAAAGAGGCTGGCTATATCACTCCTATTCCTGCTTTGAATCCAGACACTCAATCCAAATGGTATGATCCAAATAAAGTTTGCGCATACCACTCAGGAATGAAGGGACACACAACTGATGCATGTCGCGCATTGAAGGATAAGGTTCAAAACTTGATCGATACTAAGGTCATACATTTGAAGGATCCTACGCCAAATACCTCCAACAATCCACTGCCCAATCATCAGTGAGCATGATAACCCAGGAAATCTGGCCTCTTTCTATTTCAAGTGTTCTATTTGACTCTCTTTCATCCTTGTATTTGGAACTACGTCAGACCTGATTCCCGTTTAAGAGGGATACGTAGGCGCTCCTTTGGAGTTCGGTCTTACCATAATAAAAATCTTATTTCCCCACCTGATCGCAGACTGGGGCAGAATTTTTGAGAGGACCTCAAAAATTCTTTTGGAAAGAGAGCATAAGTAGACAAGACAACTGGGGCAGAATTTTTGAGAGGATCTCAAAAATTCCTTCGATTATTTTCTACAAACTGGGGCAGAAATTTTCGAGCAGCTCTCAAAAATCTCGAATTCAGAACTGAGAACCGACCACGAGGACATCAAAACAAAAGACGAGATATCAATAAAAGACGTGTGGGCTACAGATCAACCTCCCCTTTTTCAAACTAATGACTTTTCTTTGAATGTAGACTAATACACATGCCTGGAATAATCTCTTCGTATCATGCGAAACTATCGACAATTCCTTACAACGGGCGAAGGTTAAGTTATCTTATTCCTTTTTATATCAGTCTATCTACTGAAATTGCACTGGGCCTACAAGAATCGCATTAAAAAAAATGCATGAAGTTGCACCACTTTTTTTAGCTTTTATAGTCAATTGAACATTGCCCTTTACATTGGCCTACTATTTGCATGAAATTTCATTTTGGCCTACTAAATTTGCATGAAATCACATTTTGCATTGGCCTACTGAAAAGTACATTTTGCATTTGGCCTACTATTTGCATGAAATTTCATTTTGGCCTACTAAATTTGCATGAAATCACATTTTGCATTGGCCTACTGAAAAGTACATTTTGCATTTGGCCTACTATTTGCATGAAATTTCATTTTGGCCTACTAAATTTGCATGAAATCACATTTTGCATTGGCCTACTGAAAAGTACATTTTGCATTTGGCCTACTATTTGCATAAAATTTCATTTTGGCCTACTAAATTTGCATGAAATCACATTTTGCATTGGCCTACTGAAAAGTACATTTTGCATTTGGCCTACTATTTGCATAAAATTTCATTTTGGCCTACTAAATTTGCATGAAATCACATTTTGCATTGGCCTACTGAAAATTTTGAAAATTGCACTTTCACATTGGCCTACCAATATTACTGAAGATTGCATCTCTGCATTGGCCTACTAAAATCATTAAAAATTGCATTTTTGCATGGGCCTACTAAATTTGCATGAGATTACGTTCTGCATTGGCCTACTAAACTCGCACGAAAATTGCATGGGCCTACTAAATTTAATTTACATGAAATTACATTTTTACATCGGCCTACTGAACTTCGCATTTTGCATCGGCCTACTGAAATTATTGAAAATTGCACTTTCGCATTGGCCTACTAATATTCTTGAAGATTGCATTTCTGCATTAGCCTACTAAAATTGTTGCAAATTGCACTTTGCATTGGCCTACCAAGCTAACTGAAATTTGCTTTGGCCTACCAAATTATGTTAAATTCGCATTGGCCTACTAAGTTACGTGAAATTACATTTTTCGCATAAAATGACATTTTTAAGCGAATAAGATTTAATATTTGGCCTACCAAGAATGCATTGAAAATTGCATGGCCTAGTAAAACATCACTTTTGGCCTACTACGTGGCCTTCTTCGAAAACTTTGCATGGCCTACTGAAATCACATTTATATTTAAATAAGAAAATTTCTTTTATACGGCCTTCTGACACTACATTTCGCCTACTGAAATTGCATGGCCTCCTTTAGAAAATTTTACATTGGCCTGAAAAATCGCACGAAAATAGCATACCCTTAAGGCGTCATAGTCCAAAGGCATCATTCTCATAGCCTAAGGACATCATTTCATGGCCTGGGGATTTAATTTATGTTTATCATAATCCGAAGGTATCATCGTCCAAAGGCATCATCCTTCATGGCCTACGGACATCATTTCATAACCTGAGGATATAATTTATTATTAGCATGGCCCAAGACATCATAGCCTAAAACGTCATCATTACCGTTTTATGGCAAATCTCATGGTCTAAATGGGAACTTGCATCATGTTTATGAATTTATTGCACTATTTAATATACATGTTCTAACCATTTTACCCAGTGTTTTAAAGGTTACAGATTTTAAATGTTATGGAGTTCTATATAGCATTCGGTTCGGATACATGTCTCTCGCAATAAACCCCTGACATTTTTCACATTCCGTACTATGCTTTGCTCTCACTCTTCTGCTACCATTCTAACCACATCAACTATTTTAGTTTCTTACTCTCGTACCCTCTTTCTCCGATAAAATTCCATCGGTCGGACAAAATCGGCTACTCCGTCAACTTTCTTTGCTCAACAATTCATCCTTCATTCTCGAGCAAAGAAGGGGCAGCTGTTGACACCCAATTTTGACCGACCCATAATGTAATTTACATGGCCATTTGATTAAAATAGGTATTTTCGAAGCTTTTGAGATAAGTAAGTTTACTTTTAATTTTTTATCAAAAGGATCGCGGATTATATAAGATTCTTGAGTTTTCAAAAAATAAATAAATAAATAAATAAATAACAAACATTATATATTGGTTAATTATTTTGTCAATCGTAAAACGACCGTTATTATTATTATCATCTTTATTGTTATTAATTTGATTTACCAAAATTGTCAAACCGTAGTAGTGATATTCGTTATATACTATATTAATTATTTTTATTTCTTAAGACGCACAATATTACCAATTTTTTTTTTAGCAATCTTAATACGTTCAAATATTTTAAGTATTGTCTTTGAATAAAAATATTATTTCAAAGTAATACACATTTTAATTATTAATTAGATGACAACTAATTCAATTTTTATCTCACTTTGTTCAAATTCATTTAAATTTTAGCCAAACTTTTTGAAGTTATTTCAATTATGGCTATTCTTTTAAAGTTCAACAGTTTCTGGCTAGTTTTTAAATCCGGGTCGCCCAATTTCGACCCGGATCCGACCCAAAACCTTTTTCTAATATTCAATACCCCAAAACCCTAAAAATTCATTTTTTCCCACCTCCCAAAAGAAAACCCTAGCCGCCTTTCACCCTCTCCTCTCTCCCTTTTCCGGCGGCTGCGCCGCCCTCTCTCCCCACTGCCAACCGCCGCGACCATCTCGCCATGGCCGCCTCCTTCTCTCTTCCTCCCCATCTACTCCATCGCCACCCCACAGCAGCCGCGACCACCAGCAGCGGCGCGCTGCTCTTCTCTTCCTCCTCTCGCTGCCGCGCGTCGCCACCCTCCACGCGACGCCGGCAGCCCCTCTTTTCTCCTCTCCCCACTGTCACCCCTCTCTCCCCCACAGCCACGCAACAACCGCCACCGCGAAACCACCAAGAAACCAGCGGCGGCGCCCTCGCCGCAACCCTCTCTCTCCCTCTCTCACCGCGTCCCCGACCACCATCCACAACCCCGAAACCACCGCAAAACCCCGTCGTCCCATTTTGTTTTGACAGCGAAGGACAAGAAGCGCCGCCCCCTCTCCACCTCGCTGCTCTCCGACTCCCCTCGCTGCCGGAAAATCCATGCAACAACATTTCCTGTCAAAGCTAAGTCAAATTCGATTTGATTCGTTTTAATTTCATTGTCATTTTTTTTCTTCTCTAACTGACAACTGGGATATCATCTCGTCAATTTCCATTATCAATACTTAAAGCTTGATTATGCATATGCATAGTGTTGTGGCGATTTCAACTATTACTTGGGCAGATCTTTTTTTTTCTCCAAAAAATCTGGCACTAGTATCTTTTATAATTGATTCACTTAGATTAGATTTGTTAAAAAGATATCTGTTATTCTTGACAATTCAACTATCGAAAATTGGAAGAATTTGAATAAGGAAAATAGAATTTCTTCTGTCACTTTTTAGGTTAGTCTGATTTTTTTTTAAAATGTTAACTTTCTCGTTCCATAATTAGTTCCCTTTTATTTGATAATTGATTTTATTTGGTCAATTGATTGATCCGTATTTGGAGTATTTTGGTAAGTTGTGAACTGATTGAGTTTCCTTTTCAGATTATGTACTGTTACTGTTATGAAGTATAAAAAATGATAAATAAAAGATTCAGACACGTTTGGGATTTTATGATTATGGTAAATTTTATTAACTTTGGCACTTATTGATTCGGTGGCCCTTTATTTATGGAAGTTATGTTGCTGATTTTTTCTACTGATATTAGCTTTTCCTTAAAAAGATTTATACTGATTTTCTTAATTGGTTCTGAATTTATTGTGTTTCCTTAAATATATCCCTCACCCTACTATATAAATAAGTTCCTTCCCCCTAATGCTGATTCAGAGAAAAGGACACAAAAGAAAAAAGAAGAGAAAAAAGAAAAGGGATTACGATTCTTCTCCACTAGAAAGGCTTGACTATTTTCTCATCCTCCCAATAATAGAACATACTTCGCTTTTCCTTTCCTCGCAATATTCGGCTTTTCATATCGATTTGAGTTCCATTCGCTGTGGGATTAATTGGTTAGCTTCTATTTCATTTTTACTTGTTCTTACAATGTTTGATTATTTTTATATTTGGTACTGCTCGTAGCATTTAGTATTGCAGGTTTAGAAGAGAATAGGCATGATGAGTCGCCAGTGGAGGGGTTTTTGAACCTAGAAGGCCGCTGAAGCTTTTCTTATATTTTTACATTCATTGTAATTATTATTTTGTTGTAAACCGGGATCTAGTGAAAAGGGGGGAAGGGGGAATCTTGTATTTTCTATCTGCTTCACCTAGGCAAACTCAATGTAGGAATTAAAAGAAAAGATTAAACAAACCGTTGTTTTTTGTTACGATGTTGAAACAAAATAAAATTTGCGGTAGGCATGTCTTTAGGACGTTATCTTCAGATTGGTTTCCGCACGAGAAAACTAAATTAGAATATATGTTTGAGGATGTTATTTTTCATTCTTGGCACTAGTACTATGTTTAAGTTTTTGTTTTATTAGAAATCATGCTCTAGGACGCTTTTGTTTCTTTTCCTTAAATTTCCATGTTCAAAACTAAGCTTAGAATATATGTTCTAGGATGTTATTTTCATTCTTGGCACTAGTATTATGTTTAAGTTTTGTTTTATTAGAAATCATGTTTTAGGACGCTTTTGTTTCTTTCCTTAAATTTCCATGTTCAAAACTAAGCTTAGAATATATGTTCTAGGATGTTATTTTCATTCTTAGCACTAATATCATGTTTAAAGTCTTGTTAGAGATCATGTTTTAGGATATTATTTTTTGGCGCTAGCATCATGTTTAAGTTGATTATACGCTTTATTAGAAATCGTATGTTAGGATGATATTTTTCGTTTTAGCACTAATTTCATGTTTTAACATGTGCTATTTTCTAGAGATCATGCCTATAGGATTTTTTTTTTAGAAAACATGCCTGTAGGACACTTGAAAATGCATTTCCTAAAGAGCGTATGATACATTTGTCTTTAAAGAAAAATAAATTATTTATGTTTTAATATATCATTTTTGAGGCTATGTGAAACCATACGTGCCAATTGTTGTCTTCATAAGTGTCTTTTGTTTTGTCACGCTGAGTCTAATAGGAAAAACCTAAGTTGAGTCTAGAACCATCTAAATAGAAGTCCAACGCCTCTTGGACATTAGGAGGGACGATAGGCATTTTTAGGAAACGTTAGATTTTCTCATTTTATTTAATGCGCCTCTAAGTTAATTAATAAAACGAACTTAGGAGGGGGTAGGGGTAGATAGGACTCGGAAAGGATGACATACGCTTAACCCCAATAGGATGAAACCTTTGTTTTCGTCCTGGGGCTTGGTAATAAAACCAAGTGCGTCTGATCCGAGAATTTAATAACCCAACCTGTTTAAGCATTTAATATGTCTTAGAATTAATATAAGAGACCCTATTTGTGTTTGCACCCCCACATAATAAATACGAGACACGGTCGGGACCCGCCTTTTGCGGACCTTGAAGGGTGCTTAACACCTTCCCTTCGAGGTAATTTGAGCCCGAACCCCCCTCTCTGGTTGACCTTTGACCCTTAGGCTAGAATGGTGTCCTAATGCACCTTAATTCATTAGGTGGCGACTCTTAGAAATTAAAAATCCCAAAAGAGTCATCGCCACGACGTCGTACAGGTTCCTATTTCTCCGCGAGGAAAAAATGGGGTGCGACAGATGATACAACGAAAATCGGGATATATCATAGAACACTAAGCTTTCGAAAAATTCCAAATTAATTTCACCCTTTACTAGTCATCCGCTACATTGTCGCCTTCCTTGAATATATGCTTTTGGACTTTCTGCGTCTTGCTTCAAGCATTTACTACTTTCCTTCAATCATTGTGAATTCTTGGTTTTGGGGTTAGTTATATTTCCCTTGATGTAAGAGAAAGGAACGCATAAGAGGAAAGAGTTAGTCTATTACTTTGTGATTTGATATGATTAAAATAATTAAGAAATATTGACTTATAGTTTACAGTAAATCTGCTAAAGGAACCAGTACATACCTCAGAACCTTTGCTTCTGCTCAAGGTGACATCAATCGTATTCTAAAGAGATTGTGTACTATGACTTGTTTTTTCTTCTGTTTTGCCTCTGATGGATGATCTTCTTGTTGTAGACCATGATGATTCTTATCCTAGAAAAGTTATTGACGGGAGCATCAGAAACCAGGAGAATGACTCCAGTTTTCCTCAACCCCAACCCTCAAGTTCGCAAATTAGCTCATCAAAGCCATGGCATTCTTTCCGCTGGCATAAGTTCTTCTTTTACACTTTTAGTTGTTCCAAGGATGTGTCAACATTTTGAAGAGTACTTATGCCAGTGAGAGAATCTGTGGATTCAATAAGCAGATTTGAGAATATGAGGGTCAGGGTTTAGGAGAATTAGAGATATTATCCAGCTTCTTATGCACGCTTCAGTAACACCTCTAGGATGAATATATTCCCTGCTTATATATGCACAAAGCACCTACATTTAACATTGATAATTAAGAATAAGATGTGAGATACATCTAAATTCTATTTATATGGTTGTCAAAGAAACTCAAAGATATTGTGATGACAAGCAAAATTAAGACAGGATTTCACTTTTCAAATGTAAGAAGGAATATGCAAATAATTGGGAAATTCATTAGAATTTATAGAGTTTCTCTAAGATAAAGGAGAAGACTATACTCTTTTTCTTTTTTGCCACTTTTACATAAAATTTCCATCAACTTTTTGTTATTTACTAATATAATCATATTATTGGTTAAAAAAAATCAAATATATGTGGTATTTCATATGTATTCAAGGAAAAATTAATTAAATATATATGATATTTCACATGTATAATGGTCAAAACATATTATTTTGATCGCGTGTGTAGAAAACTTCATGACTACTATTATGTCGTTTGTGAAAATAATTATTACCATTTTAAAAAAAAGACAAATTCATGTTATATCTCATATACCATTTTTATCTTTTACGAATATGATCATATTATTGGTCAAGAAAAAAAAAAAGTACTTGTGATATTTCATATATAGAGTCAAGAACAAATTAAATACATGTGATATTTCCCATGTATAATGGTCAAAACGCGTTGTTTTTTGCTCACTTGTATTGAAAATTCCAAGACTTTTATTGTGTCGTTTATGAAAATTATTATTACCATTTAAGAAAAAGGCAAATCATCTAATATCTCACATAAAAATATTAATTTGCACAACATTTTTGTTGTTTATGAATATAATCATATTATTGGTTTGAAAAAACATCAAGTACTTGTGATATTTCACATATAGTCAAGAAAATAAATTAAATACATGAGATATTTCACATGAATAATGATCAAAACACGTTTTTTCGCTCGCTTATAAAATTTCAGGACAACTATTATTGCTTTGTTAGTAGGACAAAGGTACTTTAATTTGTTTGTTAATTTGAAGTGTTACAGGGAGGGCGTTAATTTCTACTTTCTCTTTCTTTCTCTTTTAAACACTCTTTCTACACATATGTATTAGGGACTATTTTGATTGACTTATTTTAGATGCTTTTACTCTAAAATAACTTTAAAATATTTTTATCGTATTTGAGAAAGATTTTAAAAACGTGATTTTAAGCGCTTGATTTTAAGATAAAATAATAAAAATAAGTTCTAATCTATAAGCACATCCAAACGGACTCTTATACTTTTTGTTTCATTTGTTTATCTGATTTTGACTTGACATGAAAGTTAAGAAAGAAAAAAGATTTTTGAATCTTGAATTCTTAAACGTTATATCAAATATATCAAAATGTCTTATAATTTTGTGTCCTAAGCATGTCTCATGAAAATTTAAAATCAAAAAATTGCCAAAAATAAGAAGAAAACATTTTTTTTTCAAACGAACTAAAAAAGGAGTAAGACAAGCAAAATTAAATATCCTGTAAACTTTTTTTAAAATAAACTTTGTCATATTTTGCTGAAACTTAACTAGTTCCTACGATAATTTACTCATAAACAAAGACTTAGGTTCATAACTATAACATAATTAACTTAAACTTTTAAATAAGATGCCCGATCTAATTACTACAAATTACAGTAAGACAAAAGACGAGTCAACTGCATGATTTGGCTGGTCGTTTGTGAAATTATTAATAAGGTACATCTACCAATTTTCCCAAATCACCAACTTGGGAAGGCTAAAAAATTAAAGAAACTTGGGAAGCCAACTGCATTATGTTAATGAATGTTATGATAAAGTATAAACAAATTCACTATTTGACTTTTTGTTATTTGAAAGCTCACATTATTATTTATATTATTATACTGCTGACTTTTGACTCATATATATTTCATTTAGCCTTTTATTAATTTTGATTCATTTTCTGGACCTTGAAGTTTTGATTATTCCAACTTATCATTTTCTGGTTTCATCTTTTATTTAGGCAAAATTGTACATTTAACCCTTGTGTTATAGGTCTATAGCATTTTTAGTCCTTGCCTCAGTTGTAGTGGCGGACACGGCAACTTTCAATTACTTTTTTATTGAATATATAAGCTTCCAATTAACATACTAGTACTTCGGAATTAACCGTACGTTTGTCTCATATTAACTAATATAATCTTTAAACTAATATAAATAAATAATATGTAACATGTGAGTAATAATTAATTAAAAAATTGAAATTAAATTAAATTGGTTTGACTTCTTTTTTTTGTGTAGTTTTTTTGATATATATATGACGTTTTCTTTGTCTTTTGATATTTTTCTAACATATAATTTGCATATGAACATGAGCAACATTACTTATGTTTGCAAATACTTCGGTCTTAAAGTTTGTATCTTGTCTTAAGATATTGTAGTCCTCTCCTTTAAAGAGTCAGATATTATCACTGAATGATAGTATTTTATAGAGGTTATAAAAAAATTTTGAAGATATATTTATTTTTCAAAATGGCTAGTATATTATTATCAACTTCATGATTTAACATGTGCAAAAAGAAAAAGAAAAAAGGAAATAATCTTTTTGAAAATGGTCTTATCATGTATGTATATCTAAATTTTATGGTTACTTGAAAATGGGACCAAGACATTGAAGAGGCATAGCTCATAAAACTATTAATTGTAACTTTTGAATGAATGAATGTTTTATAATATTTTAATTTAGTGTAGGGCAAAATGGTAATCAAATTTTGAAAGTTAGAGTTTTTCACTTTTGATAATAAAATGATAAGTATGATATTATTATAATATACATAGTAGCGTAAAATATATATCAAAATACACACACTTTTGATGCAATATATGTTGTATGTGCGTGTGTATGAAAAGCCTACTGATAAAGGTGGTGGCTAGATCAACTTGCATGCGATTAAACTATTCTCTCGGGTACCTGCTACATCATATCAGAACAAGTGGGATAACTAATCCACCAAGAAAACACCTATGCTTTTTTTTAATCTCTGTTTTATAGAATCATTTCGTTCTAAGCCTTGTTTAAAAAAAAAAAATTCCGCAGGGTATGGTTGTAAATTGTAAACACATCTTTTGGTGCTTGTAACATACAAGTTTCATGTAGTTCCAATTCAGCATTGCTTATACAAATTTTCATTTTTATTGTGTTTATTTGAATGAAATTAGGAATTTTGTTTACAAAAAAAACTAAATGTTGTTACTACTAAAATTTATTACATAGCTTAATTGAGATACAAGTATCTAGCTGATCATTTTTATAAGATAATAAAATGAAAATCGGGATATATCATAGAACACTAAGCTTTCGAAAAATTCCAAATTAATTCCACCCTTTAATAGTCATCCGCTACATTGTCGCCTTCCTTGAATATATGCTTTCGGACATTCTGCGTCTTGCTTCAAGCATTCACTACTTGCCTGCAATCATTGTGAATTCTTGGTTTTGGGGTTAGTTATATATCCCTTGATGCAAGAGAAAGGAAGGCATAAGAGGAAAGAGTTAGTTTGTTACTTTGTGATTTGATATGATTAAGATAATTAAGAAATATTGATTTGTATTTTACAGTAAATCTGCTAAAGGAACCAGTACATACCTCAGAACCTCTGCTTCTGCTCAAGGTGACATCAATTGTATTCTAAAGAGATTGTGTACTATGACTTTTTTTTTCTTCTGTTTTGCCTCTGATGAATGATCTTCTTGTTGTAGACCATGATGATTCTTATCCTAGAAGAGTTATTGAAGGGAGCATCAGAAACCAGGAGAATGACTCCAGTTATCCTCAACCCCAACCCTCAAGTTCGCAAATTGGCTCATCAAAGCCATGGCATTCTTCCCGCTGGCATAAGTTCTTCTTTTCCACTTTTAGTTGTGTCAAGGATGTGTTAACATTTTAGAGAGTACTTATGCCAGTGAGAGTTCCGTGGATTCAACTAGCAAATTTGAGAATCTGAGGGTCAGGGTTAAGGAGAATTAGAGACATTACCCAGCTTCTTATGCACGCTTCAGTAACACCTCTAGGATGAATATATTCCCTGCTTATATATGCACAAAACACCTACATTTAACATTAATAATTAAGAATAAGATGTGAGATACATCTAAATTCTATTTATATGGTTGTCAAAGAAACTCAAAGATATTGTGAAGACAAGCAAAATTGAGATAGCGTTTCACTTTTCAAATGTAAGAAGGAATATGCAAATAATTGGGAAATTCATTAGAATTTATAGAGTTTCTCTAAGATAAAGGAGAAGACTATATTCTCTTTCTTTTTTGCCACTTTTACATAAAATTTCCATCAACTTTTTGTTATTTACGAATATAATCATATTATTGGTCAAAAAATCAAATATATGTGGTATATAATATATAATCAAGGAAAAACTAATTAAATATATATGATATTTCACATGTATAATGGTCAAAACACATTGTTTTGATCGCTTGTGTAGAAAACTTCATGACTACTATTATGTCGTTTATGAAAATAATTATTACCATTTAAAAAAAAGGCAAATTCATGTTATATCTCACATAACGTTTTTGACTTTTACGAATATGATCATATTATTGGTCAAGAAAAAAAAATAAGTACTTGTGATATTTCATATATATAGTCAAGAACAAATTAAATACATGTGATATTTCCCATGTATAATGGTCAAAACGCGTTGATTTTTGCTCACTTGTATTGAAAATTCCAGGACTACTATTGTGTCGTTTATGAAAAGTTTTATTACCATTTAAGAAAAAGGCAAATTCATCTAATATCTCACATAAAAAATTTGCACAACATTTTTGTCGTTTATGAATATAATCATATTATTGGTTTAAAAAAAATCAAGTACTTGTGATATTTCACATATAGTCAAGAAAAAAAAAATTAAACACATGGGATATTTCACATGAATAATGGTCAAAACACGTTTTTTTGCTCATCACTTATAAAATTTCAGGACAACTATTGTGACATTTATGGAAATAATTGTTATCATTTAAGAAAAAAGGCACATAAAATTTCACACTACATTTTTGTCATTTATGAATATAATCATATTATCGGTCAAGAAAAAAAATTAAATACATTTGATATTTCAAATATACTCAAGAAAAAATTAAGTACATCTGATACTTCACATGTATAATGGTCAAAATACGAAATTTTGCTCACTACTGATGAAAATTTCAAACTACTATTGTGCTGTTTGTTTTTTCCATTTAAGAAAAGGCAGATTCGTATGGTATCTCACGTATGACGTTTGCAAATTGCAACACACATTTCAAGAGGGTAGTTTTGAATAACAAACTTCCATAAAAAAAATTAATTGGAGATTAATTTCTTTGCACTTAAAAGGAGGTCTAAATGTAAATGATTTAGAGTTTAGATCTTAAATCATTTACTACACTTGCTTGCATTAAGATTTAAACACTTATTTTTGTGAGAATCAATTTTCACCACCACTTTGTTCATGACAACAAACTATCACCGCCACTATCATTGCCAGCCACTAGCCATCACAACCAATAATTTTTGTCATCACAATCGTCATTAACAATGACTAACATTGTCGATCATTCTCATTAGTCACTACCACCTCTATCATAATAATTTTATACACTGCTATTACCACTACTATAATCTTCTTTATTACCAATTACCTCCACCATCGCAGCTGGTATTGATGTCAACCACAACCAACACCAAATTAAAATGGTTGGAACAACTGATAAATCTTCTTTTAAAAAATATATATCACTTAGTTTGGTTTGTTGTTGACTTGATTTTAGAAAGACATCCTATATAATATATATATCACCTTATGTGTGTGTATATAAGTTGGGCGTTCTGATAGGCCATATTAGATTGAAAATTCGTCCTTGCCTGATGGTCTTGAGGTTTGATGGTCGCCATCATCAATCTCTCCGCATTAGTCATCTCTTCGTTCACATGTTTTTTTTCTTTCTCAAAGCTCGAACCTTCCTCCTTTTTAACCGTCACACATTTCAAGTGCGTGCCAAGTTTTACAGTAGACACAATAATGAAGGCATTTGTTATCATTGCAAAGTCCATCACAAACCTTGCAAAAGATGTGCACACAATCTTCAATAGGAAATGGCCATTGGTATTATAGTGTAAGGGAATTTGATGATCCTCACGAGTCACATTTTCAGGCCAAGAGGTAGTCCATTTAGCATGGAGACTAAAGTTGCATTCGTAGACAAACGATTTTGGTTCTCCACCACAAGTATTGCAACCAAAATAACGTTATCGTTCGGGTGAAGTAGGGTACAAAGTCAGAGGGTGATCGGGATAGGAATTGTGTTGTATTTTTCTCGGTAATTCAAATAGCTGAAACAAACACGTTATTTATTTGATTGATTGAAGACTGAAATACAAAACACAAAGTAATTACTGAGAATAAATAAAAACAACAAGCATCCACGAAAATACTTGAGGTACATGCAAGCTCTCCATCACTACTGTTATAAAATGATACACAAAGAAAAAGGAACACCTCTCTTCTCCCTTGCAAGGTGAGTCCATGACCAAGATCATACCGTGAGAAAAGAGCTTTTATTTTATATTCCGGAGAAGAAGAAGAAGAAACCTTAATAATAACGATGAGAGCTACGCCACATATTGCTTATAGTTTGGGCGTTCATGTATGCCATTTGAGCTTGAAAATTAAGCCTTGCTTGTTGTCCTTGAGCTTTGATCGTCGCCATCATCAATTTCTGCTCATTAGTCATCTCTTCCTCTTCTTCTTTCTCGAAGCTCGAACCATCTTCCTTTTTAATTGTCGCACATTGCAGGTGCGTGCCTAATTTACACTCGGCACAATAATAAAGCCATTTGCTATCATTGCAAAGTCCATAACAAACCTTGCAAAAGATGTGCACACAATCTTCAATAGGATATGGCCATTCATATTGTAGTGTAAGGGAATATTGATGATCCTCACTTCCCAAATTTTCAGGCCAAGATGTAGCACATTTAGCATGGAGACTAAAGTTGCATTCGAGGCATTCGTAGACAAACGATTTTGGTACTCCACCACAAGCATTACAACCAAAATACATGAAGTCTCGCTCGGGTAAAGTAGGGTACAAAGTGAGAGGGTGATTAGGATGGGAATTGTGTTGTATTTTTCTTGGTAAGTCGAAGCATGATTTGTGAAGGGTGAATTCACAGTTGGATTTTGTGCATTTGTAAGCAGTGCTACAAAGTTTATACTCACAGCCTGAGCAGATTATCTCCTCTGTTTCTGGAATATCAGAGAGTTCCAAGTCATGGGGGTGGCTAAAATGCTTCATTGTCTTAACTTTATTCTTCACCCAATTTATCATCTCCCCTGATGGATTTGGATTTGGACGCTGCTGTGATGGGGGGAACACATCAGCATCAGGAGATGCACATTGCAAGTGCAACACGAAATCACAATCAGCGCAATAGTACAAGGATTCGTCCGTATCCATTATGATATTGCAGAGATCACAAGCAAATAGGGTATCCTTATTGTCGTAAGGAGAACCAAAGCAGAGCTCCAACTTATGTGGGTGTTTGTCAATAACTATTGACCTTGCAATTTTGAGCTCCTCCTTCTCGTCCTCTTCTTTTTGATTGGTTTCTTGCATCTTGATTGGTTCCTCCTCTGTTCTCTTGATTTTAATTGGATTTGCGTTTGATTTGTTGCCTGGCAGTTTCGGTTCTTGTTGACTCACAGATTTTGAAATGGCACACTCGAGATGTGCTCCAAAATCACAATCAGCACAATAATACAACCAGTAATTACAGTCTACATGGTTGCCACAGAGATCACAAACAAAAACAGTGCTTCCATCATCGGCATCATCATCCAAAGGGGATTCAAATATGAGCTCAAGTTCATGATGATGGTGCTGGGATAGGAAGAGAGTTTGGGGCAAAAGGGCACACTGCAGGTGGACATCGAATTCGCAACGGGCACAGCTAAAACTAAAACCATTTCCAGCGGAGGCACAAGCCTTGCAAGTGTAAGAATGATTCGAGTAAGTCGGAATTGGGAGAAGTGTCAAGTGGTGGGAAGGATGAGATGAGTGATCAAGAAAACGCGGAGCGTTGAGGCAGTTTTCATGGAGGAAATATTGGCAGGTATTGCAGCCATAGAAATTATTACTAGTAATGCCTAGTTGCTCACAAGCATTGCAAGTGAGAGTTTCAGGTGGATGGACAATTGGTTTCAAGATGTGGGGATGGCTGAAGTGTTGTTTACCTTGACAAGTTCGTTCCTCTCTTCCCATTAATTTTCCCTATAACTTCGTTAGTAATCAATAAGTGGGTGTGTACAATGGATATGCTAAAGAACTATGGAACAAGTTCAGTGATCACACTAGCTAATTTGTGTGATCCTATTTATAGCTATTCTATCCGATACAAAAAAATCAGGCTAGATGGGATAAGCAAGAATATCTCATGGGATTTTTTATCTCACTTTTTATATAAAATAAATTCCACTATTTTAGTACAAATAAAGGGATAAAATCATCTCGGAACCAACTAATATCTGAAACCAAATAATGAATAAAGTCAATTTTATCTCATAATTATTATCCTTATACCACCTACGAAATATGTAAAGCAATAAGTTTGCAATGACTTTGTTCCCTTGGACGACTTGGTTCTCTCTTTTGTAAGTCGTCTCCAACAAGAAGTTGGCCAATTGCAATACAATTCAGCATATTGACTAGTCAGCTACGTACTAATTATGGCAAGCATCTTTGCATTTTTCAAAGCCAAACAAGATTCACGAGATGGACGCCCGACATTCTCCTCGTAGACTTTCATTTTGCTCATAATGAACCCTTATTTACATGTAATATCCCAAATATAGATATCGGACATCGAGTGAAAAATAAAAAAAAATCCCATATAACCTGATTCTATAAATAATAAATAATACGTGTATATAACTTCAGTGCATACAACTTCAATTTTACCAATTTTTACTTTAATCAAAATTTAACTTTATTTTACTGAAATTAATTAATTAAATGTGTCAACATTTTACTCATAGATAGGGGTGAACAAAACTGCAAATCGAGTCAACCCGAGAAAAAAATTCGATTATATTTGATTTGATTTTAACTTCAAAAAACAAATCCCAGATTAAATCAATTTTGTTGCTTGGCCGGCCAGGTGGTCTGGCGGCTAAGGCAGACATGCTCATCGCCTGGGCCATGTGTGACACCGGCAGTGTCCGGGCCACGTGCACCGTGGCAATGCCCAGTGTGCATCAGTCGGTCGAACATGCGCATCGCCTGGGCGACGTACGCTGGTAGCGCTCGTGTATCATGTACAGAGTCCTAGGCACAGTGGCCAGGCGGACATGCGCAGCGCTCGAGCAACGTGCGATGCCGACAGCGCCAGGGCTCCATAAGCATCACGCTCTGCACATCGACCAAGCGGACATGCCAAGCGACCCAGTCGACATGCGACGCCGGCAGCGCCTTGGGCGCATTGGCCAGGTGGACATGCACGACGCTTGGGCATAAACCAATAACTTTTTTTCGGTTCGATTTTGAACAACCCTATTGAGTAGGATAGAATTAGTTTTTCTAAAAAATAAAATAATATTTAAATTATTATTTTTGGGGGAGGGGATGGGGATGAAGTAAGAATTTCTTTAAGAAATTTTACAAAAATTTTTAAAAAAAATCATAAAACATTGGTTAGTTCAAGGTGGTGGTGGTGGGGGGGGGGGGGGGTATGGGAAAAGTGATGAAATGGGATAAGAAAAAAAATTTACGTTTTATTTTATAATTTTTTAAAAATAATAATACTTTAATATTTAACTTTGACTAATATTATAATTAATTTATTTCAATGTTTAATCTATTTGGAATATGATGTGGCATTTTTTTTTAATTAAAAAAAATGTAGAACACATACCATGGTGAGGGTGGAAGAAAAGAATACGGGTGGTATTTCTCAAATTAATAAGTAATAGTTTGAATCTGAAATTTACACTCCCAATAATTTAGGTATGAACTATAAAAGAAGATAGTTCATATATGTTTTTGACACTTATCTCAAAATAAATCCTCAATTATATACTGCACATACAATGAAAATGGAGAAGGCAAAGGCGGAGGAGGAGAAATTCAGAGTAAAGTATGTATTTACCCAACATTTCTTAATGAGGCCAAAAGTATAAGGACACCTAAGGGTGTCAAAATGAGTTCAAATGTAGGTAAACTTGTCCAACATTTTATGGGTTGAACTCAAGATAATTTTAATTGGTTCAATCCTAGCCCAAGTCCCAAAACTTCCTTTTTGCTTTTTGTACTTCATCAGCTTAAAACATTTTCGTAGTTTAGCTAAAAGATCACTTTTTTTAACTGCAAAAATAAGAGTGTGTGGGGTGAGAAAATTTAGTTAAAACGATATCCTACTAAGTAGTAAAGTTCAGACAATTCTAAGCAATATTCTGGAACCATGAGAACGAAAAGAGTGCTTGTTTCCAAGAAAAGATTCAAACATGCAAGATTCACTGAAATTTATTGATTTACATTTGGCCCCATTTGCTCAAATTCCAAATGAGGGTTAAAGTTTCCGAAGCAATCAACACTCGGCGAGTCTTGGCACTAAAATCTCAGAACTAACAGGGTTTTTTGCTCAAGAAGCCCAATTCAAATACAAACTGCTGAAATTGTTCACATAAAGAAGGACAAACTCTTCTTTATATACACAATTTTATGTACGAAATTTGAAAAAGAATTGTTGCTTTCCTTGTATGAGCTAAATTTTTATACTTTTATACATATAGAAAAAATATCATGCAAGTTGAGCCCATTGATCCCGTCAATGACCGTGACCTTTCAAATTAAAACTAACTTTCAACCAACGATAGTGATGATTTACGTAATGCGGGAGGTAACAGGAGATAATGTTTCATTTGAGGCATCATGTCGTGATGGGGATTTTTTGACGCCCAATCAATCACCGAGACCAATGTCAATGAGTTCATTTCATGGCGAAGAATTCTTTTTCATTACCGATGCAACAATTAGTAGTTCTATCACCCACGGTGATGAGTATACAGTATACACGTGAGAAAAAATTTCTTGCACAGTATAAAGTATAAGATTTTTTTTTCTATTTTACAACGAAATCAAACGTTATCATATTTAACGTCTGTCGTTTGAAAATTTATATATAACAAAAATAACTTTTTACACTCAGCTTATTTTAATTACATTCTTATAACTTATTTATATCAATTTTGTCTCTTTGTGACTTAAATAAGTTCCGCACTAAAAAATACTCTACTCTTTGCGGGAAGGGAAATTTTGGTGGGAACCTTTTTTTAACTAATATTCCTACAAAAAGTTATATAATAATAATAATAATATATTGGACCTTTTGAGTTTTGTGATGCACACTTAATTTACTCTTAATTTAATTTTTAAAAGAATTATCTTATATAGACTTTAGCTTTTGAACTACTTATGTCCAAAAAAAAAAAAAGTGCTCTGTACATTTTATCAATTTATGCACGTCACTTTAAGAATTTATGTGATGAGAAAAGTGAAATAAAGAGTGCCATGAACCTGCAGAAATTCGAGAAGGGAAGAGGAAAGATGAGAGAGATGGATTTACAAAATCAAAAGGAGAAGACAGAGGATTACTTGGGGAAGATATGAGTTGTGCATCTGAGTTAATCTCTTTTGTGGCACTCAATTAATGAGTTTTAATAGAAAAAGTCAATTTTAATTATTTTACTTACTCAACTATAAGTATTTTTATTTTTACTTTAAAAGTCATTTAATTATAAATATTTTACTTAGAAAGTCACTCATTTAATTGTGGTTCTATTTATTTAGAATTTGATTTTAAATAAAAATTTCATGAAAGTTTTAATGAGAAAAATATTTAAATAGATTGAGTAATTTGTAAATAAAATATTTATAATTGAGTGATTTTATAAGTAAAATATTTATTATTGAGTGAGTATTGGAAAGAAGAGCAAAAGAGGGTCTATACCCTATTCTGTGTGGATAGCTGTAGGTTAGAGGGAAATATTTTGCAGGGAAATAAATTTTGATAGGAAGAGATGGATATGTTTAGGGAAATATAACTAGCTATTGCTAGGGCAACATGTTCAGACTACAAAGTTATGAGTCCTAGCAAAATAAATATTTACAACTCAAAAGAAAAAGAATAATTTCATCACCGTCTAATTTCATCTCTTTCTATAATTGTGTTAGAATAATTTTATCTGTTAAGATCTAAACCATAAAAAGAATCACCTACTATAATACTTCTTTTCCTCCCTATTGAAATTTGATTCTGAAATCATAACTTTTAATCCAATTCATTATTATTAGACCACACTCTTAGGTAACATGCATCTTAGTTGTCTATCCAAACACATACTCCCTCCGTTTATTTTTATTTTGTCACTATTTTACTTATCGAGGTCAAATTATATGAATTTTGATCAACATTTTTAGATGTATTTTTTCATCATATTAATATGAGAAGGATTGCAACTTATGCATTTTTCCTATAGTTTTCAATCATCTAAATTTTAGATTTCAAATAATAAATTTAGTTACTTCAATTCAAGAAGTTTAGTCAAATTAACCTCGAAAAATAAATCACTGATAAATAAAAATGAATAGAGGGAGAATTTAGGTAACATGCATCTTAATTGTCAATAAATATCACATATTTAATCCAACCAAGAAAAAAACCCCAAGAAAAGTTCAGCGAATGGAACCAAAAATAATTGCAAATATGTAGAATCAAACAAATGACTTAGAATACATCGAAAAACTTAGTCGAAACGGTAGATTAATTAACACCAAACGCATCTCTCAAGGAGCATTAAATTAATTTCCCCAAGAAACAATTTATTTTTCTCTTAAATTTACACTCAGAGAAAAACAAATTTCAAATGTCTAAAACTTGAATTTCTTGAGTAGACATACAATCCAAATGTGCACCACATTTACAAGCCAAACAACAATAAAACCAACAACTCTTCTCAACTCCTCTTTTACAAACATAACACATCACATCCACTTCCACCTCCTTACCTAAAAACAAATTACTACTATTATAGCACAACGTAAGAGGATGTTGATGATCTTCCCTCTCTTCAATTTCGGGCAAAGAAGCACACTCCACGTGAAGATCGAACTTACATTTATCGCAATGAAACGTAAACGCCTGACCCAAACTCCGACATGCATCGCACTTGAATTCCCCATCGCTGTAAGGAGGAAAAGAATGGAGAGTTAAAGTGTGTTTCGTGTGAGACTTGTGTTTAATTTGCCTAGGCAAATCGAAACAAGAGTCGTGGAGGATGAAATCGCAGTTCTTTTTTGTACACGTGTAGGCGGACCTGCCAAAGATATCGTGCTCACAGCCGGAGCAGATGACTTGATCTTCTTCATCGAGGATATTGGAGATCTTTAATGGGTGGCGATGGCTGAAATGGCTAAATTCTTCCATTGGAGGACTTTCTATTGTGCGATCTGATTGGAAAGTCAAATGTTCATGTTGTATATTTATAATAGGGGAGAATTACATTTTTTGTCCCTTAGTTATTAAGATGTAGCCAAGTTTGGTCCTTGTGATTCTCGAATAAATATGTGTTACCTTTAATTAATGTATTTGTGCGTTTTTAGTCCTTCCACTAACATATTTTTGCTAAATTAAAATCTTTTAAATGGAAAATCACATGCAATGAATATTGGACCGGAGCATCTTTTATGTTTTTTTTTTCCATCCATTATTCAGTGTTTACTATCCACATTGAAGTTCAAATTAATCAACATTTATGTTATGTAAAGCGCATCGCATTTGAACATAAAGGCTCTAATCAAGGATGAAAAAATTTGATTTCTTCCGTCACAAGTTCTTTAATGCCTTTTATGTTACTATATATGTATGTATAAGAAAGTAATATATTGTTAGTGTTATAAATTAAATGTAGAATTAACTAGAATATATGTAAGGGGAATCAAAAGCTTAAAACTGAGAAGAAGGGAGAATAATATATTGCAGTGTATTTATTTTCTTTTCAGTAATCCGTGTACAGAAATGAAATGTTGAGAGACATATATATAGTGTATTGGTAGTCCACAATAGTGGACTATCAAAAGTCTTGAAAATTGTATCTTGAAAATTGTAGCCATCCATTTCCACCATTGTGGACTTTTGGAGGGACAATTCATACTTAACACTCCCCCTGAATTGTCCATGTAAAGGGAAGTTCTAGGTGATCTTAATACGCATCATTAGCTGCCTCATTAAAAACCTTACCAGGAAAACCCAGTGGGATAAAACCTTGGTTAAGGAAAAAAGAGTACAGCGCGTATTTTACTCCCCCTAATGAAGACTTCATTTGATACTTTGGAGACGGTGCATTCCAATCTTATACCTTAGCTTTTCAAATGTTGACATTGGCAATGCCTTAGTGAATAAATCTGCAAGATTATCACTCGAACGAATTTGTTGTACATCAATATCACCTTTCTTTTGAAGATCATGTGTGAAGAATAATTTCGGTGAAATGTGTTTTGTTCTGTCTCCTTTTATGAAGCCACCTTTTAATTGAGTTATGCATGCGGCATTGTCTTCAAATATGACTGTGGGTACTATGACATCATTTTTCAATCCACATTTTTTTTCGATGAAATGTATCATTGATCTCAACCACACACATTCTCTGCTTGCTTCATGTATTGCAATTATTTCAGCATGATTTGAAGAAGTAGCAACAACTGACTGCTTTGTAGATCGCCATGATATAGCAGTTCCTCCATATGCAAACAAGTAGCCTGTTTGAGATCGGGCTTTATGTGGATCTGATAAATAACCTGCATCTGCATAACCAACAAGGTCTGCACAGCCTCTGTTAGTATAAAACAAACCCATATCAATTGTACCTTTCAGGTATCGCAAAATATGCTTGATAGCGTTCCAGTGCCTTCGCGTTGGGGAAGAACTATACCTGTCGCGCCCTATTTTTTCTCGCGGAGAAATAGGAACCTGGACGACGTCGTGGCAACGACTCTTTTGGGATTTAAATGTTGGAAGAGTCGCCACCTAATGATTTTGAGGTGCATTAGGACACCATTCTAGCCTAAAGGTCACATTTAACCAGAGAGAGGGTAAGGGCTCAAGTTACCTCGAAGGGAAGGTGTTAAGCACCCTTCAAGGTCCGCAAATGCGGGTCCCGACCGTGTCTCGTATTTATGTGGGGGTTGCAAATAACAAGTAGGGTCTCTTTATTTTAAAATTTCCTAAATTGATTCTAAGTGATAAAATCATTTATTTTATTTATTAAATAGGTGACAAAAATAGTGGAAGTGTAATTGAACAAGTATTTATAAAAAAATGTTTGTTTCTTTGTAGGTACGAAACTATGATATTTAGTTAACATAGCACCTTCACCTAGAAACATTTTTATTTGAGATCGGTCTTAGAAAAATTATATATAATTTTGTGTTTTAAAAAGTAAAAAAAACTTTGATACAATATATATATATATATATATATATGCACATAATTATTTAAGTATAGATACACATAATCTCTCTCTTTGTTTTTTTTTTTAAGAAATTGGGTAGGTGGTATTTCCGAGGACGCGTCGGTTATTATAAAATTTTGGAATTAGATCTCGTAATTCCTTTTGACTTCCTCACTAACTATAGGTTAGGAGATAGTCTTTTTCCGCATTGTCTAGCCCAAGTTGAAAGAGGCTAGACAATGAACTTTTTAGAAGAAAATATTTTAGTGAAATCTTGTTTAAAAGATTAAAAATAAAAGAAAAGAAAAAGAAATATAACACGTATTTTTCCCCGCCCCCTTTTTAACTAGATCCCCAAGTTGTTTATTGTTACATTATTGCAAAATAAAGAAGGAAATAATAATCTTAATGCTACTAACAGTAAAGAAGATACCTATATTAATAGTGAAAGCTTCAAGACACTCACAACGACGAGCAATAATAGTAACGTAACAGCAGTAATAAACACATAATGTAAAAGTATTATTCTAACATGTCATAGAAGAGGAACAAACCAGCAATACGATAGTTATGGCAATCAAGCACGTAAAGGACCTTATTCTAACAGAATATAAACAGAGAACAAACCAGTTATGAATTAATGCCAAGAAAAGAATGAAGTTGAAAAGATTATTGCAATCCGCTTAGTGTAATGTCTCCTCCTTTCTTTTCTTTTCTTTTTTTCCACTAAAGAAAGTACTAAACAAAACAGTGTGTATCTGAAAAGAGAGAATATGTTTTTTTTTTCATCTTCTGAGGAGTGGGAGATGGAATGCTTATATAGGATAGAGAAAAGAAATTTAAAAGGCAAGAGGAAAAAAATATATTATTACCATAAAGGAGTGAATCCAATTAATTAGGCAGAAAATCTCTTAATGATCAATCATCCCCACTTACAAGGAAAGAAATATTCAGAATTCAAATCACAATCCGTAATTTATTAGATTCAGAATATAATATCAATCAATTTGATTCGATTATATTTATCCTAAAATAAATCGATTAACTTGCCTTATTCAAAAAATATTTTTTCCATAAAATGGGGATATTTAAACTGATTTGCACAGATTCAGTTGACCAAAACCAAGATTCTTGCCATACTAGGAGTAGGTAAAAAAATCCGGTCAATTTAAAAGAAGAAAAATAATCACATAAAAGAATTCTTGCCATACTAAGAGTAAGTAAAAAAAAATCGGTAAATTTGAAAGAAGGAAACAATCATTAGGAGAGGATTTTTTTTTTTGGGAGGGAGAAAATATATTCTTACATATTTAGGAGTATTTTTTAAATATGAAAAGATTTGACTAAGTTTAAAATTTGAATATAATTGAGGCTAAATCAAATTTCATCAAAATACATAATATAAATAACTACTAAATTACTACGTAATAAATTTTATTAAATCACTAATTTATAAAGAAAATAGATCAATATTATTTACGATAAATTAATAACTTAAAATTTTCTCATTGGAACATTTATAAAATAACACAAAAGATAAATTTCAAAAGTGAGTAAATAATAATAATAGTAATAACAATAATTTTGTAAATTATGAATGCAAAAATATACAATTGTTTGGGTAGAAAAAGATAATTAAAATATAAATTTATACAAAAATATATTTTTTAAAATACTTAAATATTCGAATAACATAAAAAAAACAGGGTTAAGGTGGGTCAAAATTGGGTGTCAACAGCTGCCCCTTCTTTGCTCGGGAATGAGGGATGAATTGTTGAGCAAAGAAAGTTGACGGAGTAGCCAATTTTGTCCGACCGATGAAATATTATCGGAGGAAAAACAAGACATGAGGGGTTGTGAAAATATTACGGCCGAGACTTCGGTTTCAAGTCGCCTACATATCTCTGGTTATACGAGAATCAGGCCGTGTGTAGTTCGAGATTCAGGAATGACTGAAATTCCTAAAAATGGAGATAACGATACGAATCTTGGAGTAGGGATGATAATAGCTTGGATTGGAAGGATAAGTGGGTACGAAAAGCGAAAGTAGTTAATGAGGTTCGAATGGTAGCAGAAGAGTGAGAGTAAGGTATAATACGGACAGTGTTAAAAACATGTCGAGGATTTTTGCGAGAGGCATGTCTCCGAACCGAGTAGCATAATATATAAAGCTCCGGAAAATCCGAAATCTGTAACTTTAAAACACTAGGTAAAACGGTTAGAACATATATATTAGACAGTGAAATGAATTCATAAATATGATGCAAGTTCCCACTTAGACCATGAGATTTGCCATAAAACGATAAGGATGACGTTTTAGGCTATAATGTCTTGGGCCATGCTAAACATAAATTATATCCTCGAGTCATGAAATGATGTCCGTAGGCCATGAAGGATGGTGCCTTTGGACGATGACACCCTCGGATCATGCTAAACATAAATTAAATCCCTAGGCCATGAAATGATGTCCTTAGGCCATGAAAATGATGCCTTTGGACTATGACGCCTTAAGGGTATGCCATTTTCATGCGATTTTTCAGGCCAATGTAAAATTTTCAAAAGGAGGCCATGCAATTTCAGTAGGCAAAATGTAGTGTCAGAAGGCCGTATAAAAGAAATTTTCTTATTTAAATATAAATGTGATTTCAGTAGGCCATGCAAAGTTTTCAAAGAAGGCCACGTAGTAGGCCAAAAGTGATGTTTTACTAGGCCATGCAATTTTCAATGCGTTCTTGGTAGGCCAAATATGAATTTCATTCGCTGAAAAATGTCATTTTATGCGAAAAAAATGCAATTTCACGTAACTTAGTAGGCCAATGCGAATTTCACATAATTTGGTAGGCCAATGCAAATTTCAGTAAGCTTGGTAGGCCAATGCAAAGTGCAATTTGCAACAATTTTAGTAGGCTAATGCAGAAATGCAATCTTCAAGAATATTAGTAGGCCAATGCGAAAGTGCAATTTTCAATAATTTCAGTAGGCCAATGCAAAATGCGAAGTTCAGTAGGCCGATGTAAAAATGTAATTTCATGCAAATTTAGTAGGCCCATGCAATTTTCATGCGAGTTTAGTAGGCCAATGCAGAACGTAATTTCATGCAAATTTAGTAGGCCCATGCAAAAATGCAATTTTTAATAATTTTAGTAGGCCTAATGCAGAGATGCAATCTTCAGTAATATTAGTAGGCCAATGTGAAAGTGCAATTTTCAAAATTTTTAGTAGGCCAATGTCAAAATGCAAAGTTCAGTAATTTTAGTAGGCCAATGCAACAATGTAATTTCATGTGATTTCAGTAGGCCAATGTAAAAATGCAAAGTTCACGTGAGTTTAGTAGGCCAATGCAAAAATGCAACTTTCATGTGAATCTAGTAGGCCAATGTAATTTCATGCAAATAGTAGGCCAAATGCAAAATGTATTTTTCGGTAGGCCAAGTACGATTTCGGAGGCAACCAGAAGTAGATTGATATAAAAGGAAATAAGATAATCTGACCTTCGCCCATTGTGAGAAAACGTCAATTGCTTTGTATGATACGAGGAGGCTTTCCGAGCATGTATGCCAGTCTACACTCAAAGAAAAATCATTAGTTTGAAAAAAGGGGAGGTTGATCTACAGCCCGCACGCCCTTTTATTGATCTCTCGCCTTTCGTCTTGATGTCCTTGTTATCGGTTTTCAGTTCGAAATTTTTGAGAGCTGCTCAAAAATTTCTGCCCCAGTTTGTAGAAAATGATCTAAAAGAATTTTTGAGATCCTCTCAAAAAATTCTGCCCCAGTTGTCTTGTCTATTTATGCTCTCTTTCCAAAAGAATTTTTGAGATCCTCTCAAAAATTCTGCCCCAGTCTGCGGTCAAGTGGGGAAATAAGATTTTTATTATGGTAAGACCGAACTCCAAAGGAGCGCCTACGTATCCCTCCTAAACGGGAATCAGGTCTGACGTAGTTCCAAATACAAGGATGAAAGAAACATTACATCAGAAGTATTTAAAAGATGGCCAGATCTCCAATAGGACTTTAGCATGCTTATTGATGATTTGGTAGTGGATTGTTAGATGTACTTGGCGCAGAGTCCTTCAGATGTATGACCTTAGTATCAATCAAGTTTTGAACCTTATCCTTCAATGCGCGACATGCGTCTGTTGTGTGTCCCTTCATTCCTGAATGGTATGCACAAACTTTATTTGGATCATACCACTTGGATTGAGTGTCTGGATTCAGAGCAGGAATAGGAGTGATATAGCCAGCTTCTTTCAACCTCTCGTAGAGTTGTGCTATGGGTTCAGCCAGAGGAGTGTAGTTTTTGGTAGGTTTTCTTTCAAAGTTGGGACGATTTCTGTAGTTTGGTCGCTGAGGAGGTGGCGGTGGAGGTGTTTGAAAGTATCCCGGTTGGGTATGATAAACGGGGTATGCAGGTTGTTGATATGGGGTGTGAGGAGTTTGGTAGGGGGTAGGTGGTGGATAAAAGGGAGGAGGTGTGATATATGAAGACGTAGGATAGAGGGGAGGTGGCGGAGCCCAGATTTGATGTCTTGTGGGGGCTCTATGTGTCATCATGACTGAACCCACTTCTTTCTTCTTTCGAATATCGGGCATACCTCCAGACTGCAAAGCTTTGTTGGTAGCTTGTAAGGCTTCGAGGTTGATAATTGTGCCATTTTTTATACCCTCCTCAATTCTTTCACCCAACTTGATGATGTCTGCAAAGCTCTTTTCTGCCACAAGCATCATTCTATCATAATATTGAGGTTCTTGGGCGCGAATGAAATAGTCTTTCATCTGAGATTCCTCCATAGGGGGTTTAGCTCTAGCAGCTTCAGACCTCCACCTTATAGCGTAATCTCGGAATGACTCACTTGGCTTCTTCTTTAGGTTTTGAATATAGAACCAGTCTGGTGCGTTTTCAATGTTGAACCCAAACCTATCCATGAAATCCGAAGCCAAATCCTCCCATTTTGTCCACTTTCGTGAGTCTTGTTCCATATACCATGTTAGGGCTTCCCCTGTGAGGCTTCTGATGAACAACTTCATCCTGATCTTTTCATTCTTTCCCACTCCTACCAGTTTATCACAATACATACGCAGATGAGCCCTTGGATCTCCAATGCCATTGTACAGTTCAAATTTCGGAGGTTTGTATCCTTCTGGCAACTCGACATCTGGGTGCATACACAGATCTTCATAACTCAGGCCACTCACCTTTTTACTTTCTTCTACATGTCGCATGCGATTACTCAGACTATCCAATCTCTCAGTCAGGGATTTAATCAGCATATCCTTTTGAGAGGATTCTGATTCATGGTAGTTATGGACAAAAGGGGATGTCTCGACGTATATAGGATTATGAGTGTGAGTTCCAGAGGCATGGGCTTTTAAGATGTTGGCAGTGGACTTGGGAGGAATATCTTGAACGTAGGTGGGATTTTGTGGGTACCATGTTGGTTCATAAGTGCTTAGTTGATGTGGGTTTTGATGATTGCTTAAAGGGGGTATATAAGTGGGGTTGGACTGGTTTTGTGAGGTTGGATGAGTTGAGAAGGTGGTTTGAGTTGTAGTGACTGGGTCATCCATGTGTGCTCCGAAAGGAGTGCCGAGAGAAATGGATAGTCTGGCCAAGTTGCGCATGCTGGCCATTTCATCCTCCAACTCTTGAATTTTCCTTTCCAGTCTTAGCGTTAAATCATCCGGTTGGACCCCTCTTTCAGAAGACTCCACTCTCTCAATGGCATTATTGTCATTCATTTTATCCCTTCTTTGATGACTCAAACTTGGAGGAGTAGGCGGAGGACCTTTCGACCGTGTGTGGTAGGCCAGGATGTGTGCACAGATCAACCTTTGGGGAAAGCAAAGCAACAAAACCAGCAAAGCCTTGTTAGAGGTTAGGGTAATAATAATGGTAAATGTGTAATTTGACAAATAATCGTCCTAAAATGCAAGGGACCTCATTGAGCCAGAGGTAGGCCTAATACGACAAGCAAGTGATTCTTAATAATTAATTCAAGCCCTTGATTTGTTAATTGGAGTTTAGTGTTTAGAAAATACAGAATAATTAAAAAAAATAATTATTTTATAAATAACAACTATTACAATCTTTAAATGGTAGAATATATATGAAATCTAACAAATGAGAATAAATCTTTAAACTATATAAACCTAAGGAATAAATCTTAAGCTCCTTTTTAACAATATTTTAGGCTTGAATTGATTATCGTGATCACATAGACACATAGTATGCATCACTTCGTCTCGGAGGGTGATTGGACCCTCTAGACTTAATAGGGCGGCTACTATGATGTAGATTGACCCCCTTAGGGTCAAACTACCTAGGGCTTATGCATGCATGATCTTAATTTTTGGGGTGGATAGCTCTATCCTAAGTTTTCTAAAGAGTGGGTTTAGACACGGACTGGGTCTTCTTATGCGAGAAGCACGTGGTCCAACGGTAGTAAGAACTATCCGCCATTCACCACGCAAGCGCTTACTCTCTAAATTTTGGTTTGAAAAGAGTAGGGAGAAGTGCAAAGGCACGACATCACCTTAAAGAGAAATTAAGAGAGTCCCAAGTGGGGGAGTTTTATGAACGGAATGCCAATTTAATATTAAATGTAAACAATTAGCAAATAGCAGTGTTATATAAATTAAAGCAGTAAATAAGAAAGGGAAGGGGAAAGGGACTAAAGGGAAAGAGGGAGGGAGTTAGAGGGAATAGGGGAAAGGAGTTAGCGGGATAGGGGAAGGGGAGTTAGCGGGATAGGGGAAGGGAAATTAGCGGGGTAGGGGAAGGGAGTTAGAGGGAATAAGGGAAGGGAGTTAGAGGGAATAGGGGAGGGAGTTAGAGGGATAAGGAAGGGGGTCAGAGGGGTAAGGAAAAAGGGAAAAGAAAAGTAAACAAGTCAGTAAGGATTAAATAAATAAATAAATAAAGAAAATTGCGAAAAATAAACACGAGACGCGTTATGGTAAGAGCCTTAGTCCCCAGCAGAGTCGCCATTCTGTCGCGCCCTATTTTTATCCTCGCGGAGAAATAGGAACCTGGACGACGTCGTGGCAATGACTCTTTTGGGAGGGAGAAAATATATTCTTACATATTTAGGAGTATTTTTTAAATATGAAAAGATTTGACTAAGTTTAAAATTTGAATATAATTGAGGCTAAATCAAATTTCATCAAAATACATAATATAAATAACTACTAAATTACTACGTAATAAATTTTATTAAATCACTAATTTATAAAGAAAATAGATCAATATTATTTACGATAAATTAATAACTTAAAATTTTCTCATTGGAACATTTATAAAATAACACAAAAGATAAATTTCAAAAGTGAGTAAATAATAATAATAGTAATAACAATAATTTTGTAAATTATGAATACAAAAATATACAATTGTTTGGGTAGAAAAAGATAATTAAAATATAAATTTATACAAAAATATATTTTTTAAAATACTTAAATATTCGAATAACATAAAAAAACAGGGTTAAGGTGGGTCAAAATTGGGTGTCAACAATACCTTGCTAGCAAATTAACAGAAAATGTTATATCAGGTCTGGTTGAGTTAGCAAGATACATGAGTGCGCCAATGGCACTGAGGTATGGTACTTCTGGACCAAGAAGTTCTTCATCCTCTTCTGGAGGACGAAATGGATCTTTATTCACTTCAAGTGATCTAACAACCATTGGAGTACTTAACGGATGTGCTTTGTCCATATAGAATCGCTTTAAGATTTTCTCAGTATAGGCAGATTGATGAACAAAGATCCCGTCTGCTAAATGTTCAATTTGCAGACCCAGACAAAGTTTTGTCCTTCCAAGATCTTTCATCTCAAATTCTTTCTTTAAATATTCAATTGTCTTTTGGACCTCTTCAGGAGTTCCAATGAGATTTATGTCATCAACATAAACAGCGAGTATTACAAACTCTGATCCTGTTTTCTTAATGAAAACACATGGACAAATGACATTATTTATATATCCTTTATTTATCAAGTACTCACTAAGGCGATTATACCACATACGCCCTGATTGTTTTAGACCATATAATGATCTTTGTAGTTTGACTGAGAACATTTCCGGAGACTTAGTATATGCTTCGGGCAATTTGAATCCTTCTGGGATTTTCATGTAAATTTCACTGTCAAGTGAACCATAGAGGTAAGCTGTAACTACATCCATTAGATGTATTTCAAGATTTTCATGTACAGCTAAACTGATGAGATATCGAAAGGTTATTCCATCCATAACAGGTGAATATGTTTCCTCATAGTTGACACCGGGTTTCTGAGAGAATCCTTGTGCAACAAGGCGTGCCTTGTATCTTACAATATCATTTCTCTCGTTTCGCTTTTGCACAAAAACCCATTTATAGCCAACTGGTCTTACACCGTCAGGGGTTTGGACTACAGGTCCAAATACCTCACGATTAGAGAGTGAAGTCAATTCAGATTGAATAGCTTCTCTCCATTTTGGCCAATCATCTCTGTGTCGACATTCTTCGACAGATTTAGGCTCAAGACTTTCATTGTCTTGCATGAGGCTAAGTGCAACATTATATGCAAAAACATTATCCACTGTAATTTTTGATCGATCTAAACTTATCTCATCACTAATAGAACTTATTGGAAATTCTTTATTTACTTGAGTCTCGGGTTCACTGATTTCTTCAGGAATATCAGGATTTCTCAAGTCTGGATCTTCTTCAGGAAGTCCTTTTGTAGTATCATTTTTATCATTCCTTATGCTTCTTTTTCTAGGATTTTTATCCTTTGAACCCACTGGTCTACCACGCTTCAGGCGTGTTTGGGATTCAGAAGCTGTGATACTAGCATATGGTCCCTTTGGGACTTCGATCCGGATAGGCACATTCACTGCAGGGATATGTGACTTAGTTATCCGTTTCAAATCAGTAAATGCATCTGGCATTTGATTTGCTATTGTCTGCAAATGGATAATCTTCTGGACCTCCTGTTCACATGTGCGTGTTCGTGGATCAAAATGAGATAGTGATGAAACTTTCCACGCAATTTCTCCAATTTCTTTCTGGGGTTCCTTTTTCTCTCCCCCTAATTGCGGGAAAATTGTTTCATCAAACCGACAATCTGTAAATCTGGCAGTAAATAAATCTCCTGTCAACGGTTCGAGGTAGCGAATTATGGAGGGTGAGTCAAACCCAACATATATACCTAACCTCCGTTGAGGGCCCATCTTAGTGCGTTGCGGTGGTGCTACAGGCACGTATACCGCACAGCCAAAGATTCGTAGATGAGCTATATTTGGTTCATGACCAAATACCAATTGTGATAGAGAATATTTATGATAATTAGTTGGTCTGAGACGTACAAGTGCTGCTGCATGTAAGATAGCATGACCCCACACGCCAATGGGTAATTTTGATTTCATGAGCAGTGGTCTAGCTATCAATTGTAGGCGCTTAATAAATGACTCTGCAAGGCCATTTTGAGTATGAACATGAGCTACCGGATGTTCAATTTTTATCCCAATTGATATGCAATAATCATCAAAAGTTTGGGATGTAAATTCTCCAGCATTATCCAGACGAATGGATTTAATTGGATAATCTGGGAATTGCGCCCTTAATTTTATTATTTGTGTCAGTAGCCTCGCAAACGCCAGGTTGTGGGATGATAAAAGGCACACGTGAGACCATCTTGATGATGCATCTATTAGGACCATAAAATATCTAAACACTCCACTAGGTGGGTGAATAGGTCCACATATGTCCCCATGTATACGTTCCAAAAATTTTGGGGATTCAATGCCAACCTTCAGGGTCGATGGTCTAGCAATTAATTTGCCTTGATGACAAGCAGCACATGAAAATTCGTCATTCATAAGAATCTTCAGGTTCTTTAATGGATGACCACTTAAATTTTCAAGAATTCGTCTCATCATTATTGATCCAGGATGACCTACTCGGTCATGCCATAGCACAAAAGTTTTTGGATCAGTAAACTTCTGGTTTACGATCGAATGTGCTTCAATTGCACTAATTTCTGCATAATATAGGCCAGATGATAAAGTTGGTAATTTTTCTAAAATATATTTCTGGCCTGAGACACTCTTGGTTATACCAAAGTATTCAATATTCATTTCATTTAGTGTCTCAACATGATATCCATTTCTGCGGATATCTTTAAAACTTAGCAGGTTTCTTGGGGATTTAGAAGAGAACAATGCATCTTCTATAATGATTTTTGTCCCCTTAGGCAGAAAAATAGTAGCTCTTCCGGAGCCTTCAATTATTTTTGCACTACCAGATATTGTAGTAACATTTGCCTTTCTTTTAAGTAAAGAAGAAAAATATTTCTCGTCTTTAAAAATTGCATGAGTTGTTCCACTGTCAATAACACAAATATCTTCGCGATTGATTATTGATCCAAACAAAATTTGAGGCATATCCATTCTTCAAAGAGAAAAATAATAAAGTAAATATTTATTTGGACCTCATGTGTATTTAATGAAAAGTCTTGCATAAGTTAAATATATAAGAATAAGGAAGACAAGATACAAATTGTTATTATTATTATTTTTATCTTCACGGGATATAAAAACATAAGCGCACATATAAATAAAGAAAATTATTTTATATATTATCATGCTCATCATCGTTCACATTTTCATTAATATTTAAATTTTTTTCTGAAAAATTTAAGTAGTCCGCTACATCCAGCTACACATGTTCCATATTATTTTCAGACAAAAAATTTGTCTCTGGATTTTCCGCTCTTTTTAATGATGCCTGATATAGTTGAACAAGGCGTTTAGATGACCGGCATGTCCTTGACCAGTGCCCTTTGCCTCCACATCTGTGACATATACTTTCTGAATTTTTCTTTGGAAAAGCTTCTGGCTTTTCTTCCTTCTTTTTAGATTGCTGGTCGTGCCTCAGTGCGAGACGACTATCATGATTTCTTCTTTGACCTCGGCCACGGCCACGACCACTTCTGGGGCCATAATTTCTTTCTCGTTGGTTATAATTCGCCTGATTCACTTCAGGGAGTGGCGAAGAACCAACGGGCCGACTATCATGATTTTTCATCAATAATTCATTATGCCTTTCAGCAATAAGAAGGTGTGAAAGTAATTCAGAATATTTTGTAAAACCCATACTGCGATACTGCTGCTGCAGGAGCATATTCGCGAGTGGAAATGTGGAGTATGTTTTTTCAAGCTTATCAGCTTCAGTTATTTCTTCTCCGCATAAATTTAACTGTGATATAATTCTAAATATTGCTGAATTATATTCAGTTATATTTTTAAAATCTAATAATCTTAAATTTAACCAATCATGACGTGCTTGTGGAAGGACGACCAACTTCAGGTGGTCGTATCTATCTTTTAGATTCTTCCACAATTTCAGGGGATCTTTTATTGTCAAATATTGTAATTTTAGTCCCTAGTCAAGATGGTGGCGGAGAAAAATTAAAGCTTTGGCACGGTTTTGACTGGAAGCCTTATTTTCATCTTTAATGGTGTCTGTCAGACCCATTGATTCTAAATGTAGTTCAGCATCTAGTGCCTATGATGAATAATTAGATCCAGAAATATTAAGTACAGTAAATTCAACTTTTGAAATATTAGACATTTTGATAAAATAAATTCTTACCCCTTTTACCTGTTTACAATGGCTTGAAATGGGCGGAGCTTCGTGCTGATAACGTGTTATAAATTAAATGTAGAATTAACTAGAATATATGTAAGGGGAATCAAAAGCTTAAAACTGAGAAGAAGGGAGAATAATATATTGCAGTGTATTTATTTTCTTTTCAGTAATTCGTGTACAGAAATGAAATGTTGAGAGACATATATATAGTGTATTGGTAGTCCACAATAGTGGACTATCAAAAGTTTTGAAAATTGTATCTTGAAAATTGTAGCCATCCATTTCCACCATTGTGGACTTTTGGAGGGACAATTCATACTTAACAGTTAGTACTTTCATGAGTAATTATTTTGAGGTTGTAACCTTAAAATTTTGTTGGCAAAGAAGTTCACACAACTTTATTAATTGAAGGTTGCATATGTTCAATTAGATATTATAGAGATCAAACTAAAATACTTAACAATTAAGGGACCAAAATTGATAATATTTTCAATTAAATTCTTTTTTTCTCCCCTGCCTTCTTCGAAAGGAACTGGCATAATTAAGGGCATAAGGCCCAACTCCTTGTGCTCTTCTGTGAAAAGAGACAATTTTGTCTTGACTAAGTCAAGCTTATGCCTAGTGGAAAGGTTCTTAAAGTTTGAGATAATTGATCCTTTATTTTATTTTTTTATTTCCCACTCAAGATTCGATATCCATATTCAAGTCCAATTATATTAGGTTCGTTGGGCCTTATTTGGAGGGAAGCACTTTCTATCAAAAAAAATTTCATTTCCAAAGCTCGAACTCGAAGCTTCTGATTAAGGAAGAAACAGTTTTATCAGCTGCACCACATTCTTTGCGGTAATTGATCCTTTATTATTCTTACATAACTTATGCTAAAAAAGTTTTTAATTAAGTTTGTATGCCTCGTATTAAAGTGGCGAACTCGGTTTTAATTCAGTTTGTCTTCTTTTAGATATCGAAGTTGAAAAGTATTTCGTTAGTTTGATATTTTGTTAAAGTTTGTCCCAAGATAATTACAGGTTCAAGAGATCAACAAAGTAAATAATTTTGTACCAAATCATTAACATATTATTTACTTTACTCCGATCCTTGTGAATTTTTCGATTGTCATGAAGTAAATAATTAATGATAAAGTTAGGGTGTGTTTAGTAAAGAAAATTTTTTTATGAAAAATATTTTCCTAGAAAATGTTTTCTTGGAAAACAAGTTGATTTCTAATTTATTTTCTCATGTTTGATTGGGGAGTAAAAAGTATTTTCTATTATTTGGTTAGTGAATGAAAATATTTTTTAGAAAATATCTTTAATTTTTTGCTAGAGAATAGAAAATATCTTTTAGGAAAATAATTTTTGACAGGATAATTTTAGGACCTGACCACGATATCTAATGCAGGACCCAACTCAACTTCGACCCGAGATTCAATATCCAAATTTAGACTCAACCCCGACTTTTGAATTAGAATCTAACCACACCCGATTTTAGACCCAACTTTCAAATAATTTGATTTTTAAAAATAATTTTAAATTTTTTTGTGGGTGAAATAATTTTAATTTTTTTTTTTGTGGGTGGGGGACTGGGGGTGGGGAGGATGGGGGCTGCCGGCTAGTAGAGCGGTCGGAGTAGGGGTGGGGTAAGAAAAAAATATTTAATTTGAGTTTAGAGGAGAGTTTTAGAAAATGTTTTTCTTAATTTTTAGAAGGAAGTCATTTTCTTAAATTAGAGAAAAACAAATTCAATTGGAAAGCATTTAAGCCAATCAAACATGAGAAAATGGAAAATATTTTCCTTCATACTAAACACTCGCTAAATATATCAAATTAATAAAATATTATCCGCTTTGATCCAATCCTTCCAAATATCTCGAGACTTATTATAGACCTCACTTTTGGCGTCTTAATTTCTATAATTAATTCAAAGCACACATTTATAACAGAATTCCATGTTTTTCCTCCCATGGCCATCCAATGTGGAAGTTGCCTAAATAGGACAAAAACTTAATTTTATTCCAAGTCTTCTTTTGAATTTAACGGCCAAGAATTTGCTGGTTGTACAAGAAAAGGATAATACTCATTGTAGATATATTCCACTTTGTAAGAGAATCTTTGATTCATAGTGAGATATTCCATTTTCAAGCTGCCATCACGGTGATGGTGAAGGAATATCATTGCTTATTAGATTAAAAAATTATTTGATCGTAAACTTATCCAATTATAAGTTTATTTAAATAAATATCCACAACGCGATTTATTTATAGCAATAGGTAAATTAGTTGTATTTAATGAATTTTTTGCCAAATGATATTATTTTTTATACAAGGAGGCAAACAAGTAAGGTTAAGATTTTTCTTATTGAATAGATGTTATTTTCTTAATAAGTAGGGTTATTTAGGAACACTCTTGATGCTTGGTAGATGTACTGGTAATTTTTGTAAAGAATGTTGAAATTAATTCCTCTTATATTGAACTCATGTATTATGTTAGTCGAAATAGGCAAAATAGCTCTTGATGAATTATCCCAAAGTAAAAGTTCAGTAAAATGTAGATATACAAAGTCTTAAAGTACATAAATTAATGTGACCCAAAAAAAAAAAAAGGCTTACCCTTAGCCATGCCTAATTTTTCTGAAAGGTCAAGAATTAATGTGAAGGTTCAAGGATATATGGGGTGTACCAATTATGCTAATTTTTCACAATATAGAGGTAGCTGACAAGCTGTCGTTGTGAAGACACGCACGATATATTGACATTCATTTTGGATTCTTTTCAAGATTTTGACATGCTAATATAATATTTTGAAGTAAATTCCTAAAGAAAAAAAATTTCTTTGCATCTAAATTAATTAATTAAAAAAAACACATATTATAAATATAATCCATGAATCTCATTAAGCAAGCTTAACATGTCTGTAACAAGTCAAAAACCCTAAAAAAGAATTAATCATATAGTTTATCTAACCAACTAATAATCAGATGTATTTTTTTTGCTAATGCATGCTCTTTTGCTATCACTAGTGAAGTGTTTCAAAGTCTTATATTATATGTATATGCACACGTACTTGTTTGACAGGATAACATTATTATATTTTTAATATTGCGTATTTTAAATAAGATTGAACTAATTTTTTGTAAGTGTTGAAAGATGTATATCGTCCCATGCTGAATTTATGGAATTTGGAATGTACATTGACATTTATTACATCAATACTTTAACTATAATTATACTCGGTCAACTCTATTTTTTCTAAAAGTCTACAAAGCACGTCATTTTCTTTTTCAGCCGCGTTTTAAAGACTTTGACTTTGTTACCATACCACCAAAGAAGTTTTATTTAGATTTTAGAATTCATATTCTCACCCCACCACCCTCTATTCTGCTCCTTTGTCTTTAATCTTGTGTGAGTGAATGAATATAAACACATCATAAGTATCATAACGTGTTACCTACCGATCATTAAAAAAATTAAGTTATATATACTGACGATTCAATTTATCAAAATTGATCGATTTAAAGATTGAAGTCACCTAGGCTTCCCAACTTGAGAGAAAGCTAGAGATGGGAAGGGTGAGGTTAGAACCTCAACTACCCAACAACACAATAAACCATTTCAGTCATCCTCACACTTTAGAGCTAATTACTCATCAAAATTTTGCCTCATTACAGCTATGTTCAGGCTGCAAAATTCAAGCTACTGGATCAGTCTACACTTGCAAAACTTGCAATTTTTTTCTCCACATTGAATGTTCTCAAATGCCAAAGCAAATCACTCATCCATTTGACAAAGAACATACTTTCACTCTCCTCCCAAAGCCAATTTACCCTGAAGGGAATTTTCGGTGTGATGCGTGTGGAGAAACAGGGGATGGATTCTGTTATCACTGCAAATCTTGTGGTACTGACCTTCATATACTGTGTGCAGTTCTCCCACAATGTGTCACTCATTGGTCTCATCATCACCAGCTTGAACTTCAATTTTCATCTCCTTACCCTGATAATTCATTCAGCTGTGATATCTGCAAGACTATTGCAGCCAGTCAATGGCTCTATAGATGCAATACTTGTGGTTTTGATGCTCATTTGAATTGTACAAAGTTGCAAACTCCACCACATCAAAGTTATTTCCATCACCAGAGACCAACAACAAGTACTACTTTTAGATCTGCTCCTCAGCAACATCAACCGTTTGGCGTAGGCCAACATCATTCTACAGGTAAAAACTTAACTTGCTTGCATCATGTGTTTACGCCAAACTCTTCCTCTCTCCATATACATAGAGAGACATATAGATATAGATATATACACACATTATTTTTAGTTTTCGGGGAGGGGGCATAATGAGATTCGAACCCCTAATGGTACCACCGATGATAGTGTCTCTCCAACTAGGCTACACTCCCTCATGTTCACCAAACTATATTTATGTCTGCAGGGGTAGATCCTATGAATCAGGGGCTTAATAACGAAACTTCGTCCCTGGAAACTTTGCTAAGGCAAAGAGAAGATGAGGATAAATTGATGGCAGAAATGATCATGGGCGCCGTTTCTCATGAGAATCAACGATTAAACCAGCTGATTGATGTAGGGCTAGGTCGTACGGATCCACGGATTAACAACGCAACTGCTGCAGCTGGACCGCAATTCGGGGCAAATCAGAACAATGAAATGTCGCTTCCGGAAATTCTGCAAAAGCAAAGAGAAGATCAGGATAAAATGATACAAGGAATGATCGTAGATGCTACTCATCGGCAGAATCAACAACTAAGCCATCTCATAGCTGCTAGTTCTTTGCAAAATCAAGCAATAAACCAGCAATTCAACCAAATACTTATGAGTTATGGCTCTGCTGGTGCAGGACAAGGAGGAGGAATCCCAAATTTACACCAAAGTACGATGGGTGCTGGTGGATTTGACAGTGGAGGAGCTGTAAATTTCTCACAAGGATTATCAGGTGGTGATGGTGGATTTGCTGGTTTGGGTTTGAATGCATTGTTTGGAAACTTGAATTTCTGAAAATTATTTCAGAATATTCTTAGATGAAAAAACAGTCAAAAGAATCTTAATTTTATTGGTTAATTAATTAGCTTTGTGCATCTGCATAAACATAATTTATTTTATGAGTTTTTATGTTATTGATTTGAATAATGGAAGATGTACTATATATCTACTTCAGTTTTTATCCTGTCATCTTTTGCCTTCTGTATTAAGATGCCATAATACTAATAATACATTATCAATTCTCGCATTACAAGATTTGTATAATTTAATCCCTACATTATCATTCTCGCATTATTAATAACCCCCATTGAAAAAAAGAGCTTATTTTCTCGAACTAAAGCGAAAAAAAAATTAATTATTAAATGAATGAACAAGAATATATGAATTAGAGAAATTTCAAATAATTGTTGGATGTTGAAAATGTGATAAGCAATCATGATTAGCTTATTTGGCCATAGTTGACCTTTTATCTCCAAATCTAGACCTAGCCAACTTTGCATCTTATTAACCTAATTGTAATGGCATATCAATAACAAAGGATATCGATCATGCTTACAAGCTGTCCAATAATTCATGAAGTTCATATTCGATGTGAAGTCGTTTTTAAATAATTTTATCTTTTTTATATCGTTTTAATTTTTATGAGTTAGTTTGACTTGACACAAAATTTGTGAAAGAAAGAATTTTTTAAAAATTAAGGTTTAGAATAAATCGTAGATATTTATATAGTTAAAAATTATTTTATTAAAGGTAAATTGTTATTACTAAATAGAGAAATGTATTATTTTTTTTTAATTGACTAAGCAAGTCATACAAATCAGTATAGTGGGAGCAAAATATTACAAAAAAAAGTTCCGTCTTTCCTTTGTAATGAAGCTTCTACTTATATGGGACGGAAAAATATTTATAAGAATAAATTTCAAAAATGCTAGTACTAAAGCACCTCAGCAAAGTTATTATATCTACACGATATCATGGTAACCCATTACTCTCTATTATGGAAAAAAAAAACCTCTAAAAAAGAAAAGAAATAAAATCTAATAACTTCAAATATGAAAAGAAATCAATAATGATCCCTGATTATTGGGGCAATCTAGCATATTGATTTGACTTTAAGAACTGGTATTATTCTTGTGTTGCGTTAATTTGCAATGCCTATATATTTAGGGTTGGGTAGATAATATACTTAACGGGTGAATTTGGGTTACATTCCAGCTAATTTAAAATATATGCAATAACTTAATTAGTTTACAATAAATATAGTCATATTTTTTATATATAAAAAATAGTCAACAATTATAAGAATACAATGACTATACAATATAGTTTGTCAAAAGTTATAGAAAGTATAAACTGATTATACATAATATATATTACTCATACGCTGAATATATATTATGATATACTCAAAAATTAAATACATGTTGACTATACATGAAATATAACTTAAGAACACGTAACTCTATAACTAATAATCATATTTTTGACAATTAAAATAATCGAATGATCAGTTGCTTGTGATTATCCCTTCCACGAACAAGACAGATCAACATGGGCTGCCACTGTTAACCCTAAATCAACACTTGAGGCCTTGGTCCACCCATTTTGCTTCTCCTTCCTCCAATTAATCAGATTATATATAATTTTTGATATTTTTAATGAATTAAACTTTGGTTAAATTGTGAGGATGTCACGTATGTTACAATTTTATTATTGACAAATTTGTTGCAAATGAAGACAATAACTTGGAAATTCACGATTGATAAGTAGGTATACGACAATTCAATAGCAAACTTAACATAATTTAATTGAAACTCGTCCCTTCTCTTAACCTGACTCCTTATCTTCAGGACGGTTAATTATTTCAACGATTCTTTATTTCCACTAAAACACCAAGCTACGCGGAACCCATGACCCATCTAATGGACCTTTACCTTTTCTTCTTTGTATGGCGCTTTCTCCATTTCTTTCCTCTCCCTCGGATACTCTGATTATATTAATGCTTTTATCTCTTTCTCCTTTTTCAGACTTAAAGGTACCCCTCTGTACCGCCACAAGAATCACTCCGATGGCCGATGTATCAAGGAAACCATGGATGCCTGAATTTCATGTTTCTTCCAGGTTTTTAATCAATCCTTGAGTTGGGTTTTTCATTTCATTGTTTTGGATGAAATTTATCTTACCCTTTTCTTTTTTTGGCACTGTAACCCTATTTTTGTGATTTAGTACTTAAGACTTTTTCGTGTTCTGTTTAGGCATAATCTACCCTAAGAAAGGGCTCTGCTTTGTCGTTCTGGGAAAAGGGTATCTTGGAAATTAAGTGGTATTAGTAGAAGTAAACTGGATGTCGGATAATTTGGTAGATGATATGGTGATGGATCTGGATTTGAACCAAGAACCTTTGGAACCATCTGCTGGTTCAGCTTTAGGATTAGGGTCTTTGTTGAGTGATTTAGAAACTGCTCATAGTAGGATAGAGGAGAGAATTAGGCAGCTCGAGGCTGTTACTGCTAGAGCCTTGCAACGCCATAGGTGGCGTCAGGCTCGGAATGCTTTTGATACTGATAATGTGTTGGTTGACCCGGCAGTCAATGTGGATAGTGAGATGCAAGGTCAGAACAGGGTGAACAATTTGGATGTGGTAGAAAGGACTGCTGAGAGGGGAAAAGGATGCAAAAGGGATAGTTCCCATTTGGTAGCAAAGGCATTAGAGATGGATTTAGTGGTTAATAAGGTAGATGATGGTGGTGGGAGTTTTTTCGACTGTAATATATGCTTGGATATGGCAAAGGAACCTATCTTGACCTGTTGCGGCCACCTATATTGCTGGTCATGCTTTTATCAGTTACCTTATGTTGATTCAACTACAAAGGAGTGTCCTGTCTGCAAGGGAGAGGTTTCAGATGCAACTGTTACTCCAATTTATGGTAATGGAGATGGTGTAAGCATAACAGAACTAGAGTCTGGTCTGAAAATACCACCACGTCCAAAGGCAAATCGAATAGAGAGTGTTAGACAGCAGCGTGTAACTCAGGGTTTATCTCACATCCCAGTTGCAGAAGCACTAAGAAGAATTAGGACTAGTATTGGATTAGGCCACCACCCACAGCAACAGGACAACGGTGGAGTTAATTTGAGTTCTGCGAGCAACTCTCATGTGTTGCAAACTGCTGATACCTTAAGCAGTAGAAGACTACGTTCCCGTCTTTTCTCTAGGGTGTTGTCAGAAGGTGCTGCATCTCTTTCATCAGAGCTAGATAATGCACAACGGATATTTGAGGACCTTGCTGCATCAGTCACTGATCGGATTCTCCAAAGAGGTAATGTGGATGTTCTACCAGCTGTTCATGGAGCAGCAGGTGACGGTGATTCTTTCAGAAGAGATGCTGCTCTCATACAGTCAAATTATCAGACTCTGGATGCAGTAGCAAGGACGGGGTCCACTGCATCTGTTCCATCATCTTCTCAAGCAAATGAAGTTTCTGACACTGCTGTTCATCTGGAAAACCTTACAACTGATACTGGTGATCTGCCTGCGATACGATCTTCCTTGGCTTCCAGGAGACGAAGCATTTTATCAAGGCTTTCTGATGTAGATCTCCGTGAATCTAGAAGGAGAAGATTGAATTGATGGCCTTTGAATGAATTAGGTGTAATTTCGCAGTTCTTCTCTCTACCCAATTATCTCTCCTTGCCAATGCTTGTCATTTTCATTCCATCGTTTTATTGCTAACCTAACGCGGCTTGGGTAGAAACAGTTCCCAAATATCAACAAAGTATCAGCATTGCCTGACTCCTGTTGGAAATGTATATCTACATCATGTTTAGCTTCTTCTAGTTTTGGAATTCACTAGCATGGTGAATTTGCGTGATAGGAGGCTTCCTCAACAAATAATCAACTCTTGCTTCATGTATTAGGTACTTTTGTTAAGAACCAGTATGAATTCTATCTGCTTGTTCTCTACACACTGGATTAATTTGATGATTGTACCATGGAATTTTCCATTTGATGAATGTAATTTCGGTTTTCTATTTTGTTTGGAAGTAATCTCGTGCATTTTGAAATTTATAGTGTTCCCATTGGGTCTAAATGAGGAAAAAATAAATGTAGAACAAAATCATTCTTGGTCATTCATAATAATATCGGCTGAACTAAACCATGATTTCATAGAACTGATACAATGTTTACAAATCCTCACTAATCACATATTTGTTACAAATCCTTTTGACTAACCTCATGTTGGTGCACATATCTATGTTGTCCTACTTATTACAATTATTATTATTATAGATTATGGGACATCAAAAAAGATTTTATGAGGATATCTGCTAGTTGGTCTTTCGGTGGGTAAAATTGGTAACAAACATCCGGCTCATTTTTTTTGTCCAAAAAGTTGGTTATATTTATGTTAGTGTTTCGTTCTCTCTTGAAATGTAGAATTTGAGGTGATATGTAGACCTATTTGATTATCACAAATCAGTCCCATATAGTCATCTCTGTTACATTTCATCTGGTGCAGAAGCTCTTTAAACTATATGAGCTGCTAGAGCCACTTGATACTTTGCTTCTTTATTTTGTTTGACCATCACATTTGATCATCACATGTTATTTCTTGCTTTCAAAAGATACTTGATCAATTCCAATAAAAATACGTAGACTGAAGTTGGACATCTCTCAGAAGGAGATTTCATCCTGTTTACTCCAAATTACCAAATAATCTATGTAGTTTCCCTGTCTTGATTCACAAGAGAGTTGGAAGAAACAATTGACTATCAAGTCATGTGATTATAAGACAAATGAATTGATGTCATTATTGATGGGGGTCTATTAGAGGCTCCCTTTCTCGATGAACATGATTCGAGTCTATAGATTATTTGCGTGTTTACAATCCACCATACTAGTATTTTCCAGTATATCTGATGCCTAGGCTCTTTTGGGAAGTGACAGTATCATGGTTAAATTGTGCCACATTAATATCTTGGAAGTATTATAGTTTTTCCATATCTTTAATTTGAACTAGTATATGTGCCTGCGCGTTGCGCGGTTAATATAATTAATATTATTTATGATAATTTAATATATTATTTATTTGAATATATTAGTTTTAATTATTTTAATTTAATTATAATTGTAATATTGCTTCTCTAAAACGTACTTTAGAAATAAATAAATATGAAATCAAAGATGAAAACTTTTCTATATTGACACTTATACCAACGTAATAAATATATGTAATATGATTTTGGATATAATTTTGTCATCACTTAATTTTATCTTAATTTACGACAAAATTATGATAATTTGCATGATTTAATATTAATTATTGAGTATGGATATTACATGCTCCTTGTTGACACCCAATTTTTAATCTCCACAGTTTAAATTAATCATCGAGCTTTTAATTTTAACAATTTGAAATAATTAGCTTTCAAAAACGCAAAACAAAATATTTTTCAAGTGATTTTTAGATTTAAATCTTTTAACTTTAATTACGCTTATATATTGCATATCATATATTTATTTTCGAGTATCAATAGTTAAGTGTTATATTTTCGTGGATTTTTCAAAGTTTCTCAAATAAATTTTATCTTTTAATTACTTTACTTTAATTATTTTAGGATTAATTACCCCGTAGTTAATTTAATTATTTTAAGTTGTTAATATTTAAAAGCTCCCTGATTAATCTATATTAATTCATCTCGTGGTCAAATTAGTCAATTAATTCAAATTGATCACATTTTAATTGGTCATAGACTAATATTTAAATAAATATTGGGAAAATTTCATAAATGAGCAAACCTTAAATACAAAATCGCATAAATTAACTACAATTTTAAAAAATTACACAAAACAACTACCCTCTTTAAAAAGGTGGCTACAAATCTGTGGGTCCTAGCACTAGTTGTATAAAACCAAAAATTCTTCCAACATTATTATTTTCTCTCCTCTTTTAAAAAATTCAAAGATTTTTTTCCATTTTTGCTCCTTAAATCTCTCGGCAGTTATAGATAAGATTTTCAAAATTTCTTTCCTTAATCTTCTCTGCATATTCTTCCAGACTTCATTAGTTTTAGTTCCATTGTTTTGGCGGTTCCTAATTTTTTTTTAAAAAAAAAAATTCACTTCCCCCATTTTTGGTGTAAAACCGATTGCCCTATAGCCGGATAAAGCACAAGCTTACACTACAATGGCCGACAAATCATCATCTAATAGGATAACTAGAGGTATATATTTGCATGATAAGTTTGGTGTGAATGATTTGCCTTCTTTTTCATTGGGTATAGCTCAAGAGGATGAGCCCATTGCAGGAAGCATTGCAATAGATAGGACTAGTGTAGAAATTAGATTCAAGAAGCGGAATGATAATATTCATCAGCCAAGCACTTCAAAAAGGAAGAGGAAAGATGTGGATATGGATTCCGGCAGTGGTGAAGCAAATAAAAATGGGGATGACTCTGATTCTGACAAACCAGACGGAATCGAAGAGCACAACCAGGTTTAATTTTTTTTTTAAAAAAAAAACATTGTTAGAAAAAAAAATCTGTTTGAATTATGAAATTAATTTTCTTTGAATATGAAAAATGTTTGAAATATGAAATATGAGATTTGAAAGTTTATTTTGTGTGTATAAAAAAAAATTTTGTCTATATAAAAATCTGTTAATTTCATTTTTTTTAAAAAAATATAATGTGAATGGTATGTAAATGGTATTATTATATATAAGTTATAGTATAGCATTTATGTATAAGTCATACTATTATACACTTTTTTTTATACAAAGCATACTGTCTTAGTAAATATACATTTACATCTGTGTTTTGCCAACACAATATACATATGCATAAGCACATATACAGTTCAAGCATTTTTTTATACATCACAAGTATATATATGCATACCTGGAATCTGTTAAGCAAATTTTATACAACAAAATTAATAAACAACTGTATAAAACAAAAAATATATAAACTGATTTGCGTACTCGTATATATACATACACACACAGTGGAATTTTCATCTATATACATATACATATATATATATATATATGTATATATATACACACAAAATATTCAATTCAAAAACATTTACATATACATTTACATATACAGAAAAATTATTTTTTTATACACACAAAATTTGGTTGGGTACATAAATATTCAACAGTTGCATGCGATTTCATTCATCTCGACGAACAACTTATACTTACACAATATATCTGATGTATAAATTATTCATCTTTTATCTATCGTAATGGTAGATATTAATCAACCGTATAAATATATATATGCGCAATCACGAACGACAACATCAAGTTGTACCATTTTATACAAGCAAAATTAACATTTTAATACACACATCAGTCGTACAACACCACTACTGCTACATGTTCCTACGATCCAAAAATCAACAAATAAACACAATTAAAAAAAATTCGTATAAAATGGAGATTGATATTAACAAAGAAGGGCAAGAATTTCAAATTCAAATAAACCGCAACATTTGTTCATCACGATTTTTAGTAATTCGTATAATACCATGAATTCAGAGGATCAAACGTATAAAAAATAAAATCAAAAATCAAATTTACCTCAGTATAATTCGTATAGATCAACGACTATTTTTTTTTTACTCAGTAAACATTTTTCCTTTTTCGGATTTATGTTTACAGATTCATAATAGGTAATAAATATTGCATATATTGACCTTCCATTATTTAACGGAACGTTTCCTTTATTGTATCCAATCAGCAATTAATCAACATTTAATGCCAGCTATTCTTTTTTGTATAAAATATTCGTGTAATACCATTTTATACAAAGAACATTACACGTTGAAAAGGCTATATAATGTAATTTTCTAAACTATGGCTATTTTAGCCTATTATGTTTCACTAGGTGGTTGTTTTTGAAAATTCCACTTAAATATTCTCTTTAATTCCATTTTAATTTCCAACCCCAATTAATTCAATTCCCAGCCCAATCTTTCCCCTCTCCTAGTCCAACTCTCCCAAGCCCATTCTTCTATTTTCCTTTTAATCACTACCCAGCCCAAAATCACAATTACCCAACCCCAATTTTAATTCTCCTGACCCAGCCCACTCTTCCCTAATTAATTACTCCCTCTTCACGCATTCCTCCCCTTTTTTCCTTCTCTCTCCCCGCTTCTCTCTTCCCTTTCTTCTTTACGCTAAAGAACAAAAAATTAGGCGGAACCAGAGAAAAAACCAGACGGTCAGGCACCTATTTCAGGCCAAACGACAAGTCAAACCCGTACCCTCGTACTCCCCACTCCCCTTCCCTTATCCTTTCGCACAGGAATCCGTTCAAGGAGTCACTCGACGTGTCTCGTATTTAAGCCGTCGATTCGAATCGATAGCTGAGATGTGAGACTTGTGGAAGGACTCCACTTTGAAATTCAAATTCGACTCCAATTCTCCTTTTTACCCCTGTTTTTTACCCGTTTTTTGCCCTAATTTTTGGGGCTATAAAATCCCCATGTTTGCTCACTGATTTGGGGGGTTTTTTGGCATCCAAAAAATAGAGAATACCCTTTGTTTTAAGGAAAACTCAAATCTCCAGAAAGCCTTAAAGAAAAATCTTGAGCGGACTGTGCTCGTGATTCGCTTTTAAAACCAGAGTTGTTAGTGGTGGTGCGGAGCGTCGTTGCTAAGCTCGTTGTCACCAGTTCCTGCTCCAAAAGAGGTAATAAGCTTAATCTCGTTTTACTTCAATCTTTTCTGAGTTTGGATATTCCTTCACAGCTTGTTTCGATGATTTTTACATATCCTACAGTGTTATATTGCTTTGTGCTGTTATTCACTTGATTTGGGTATGGTGATTGTGTTACCATGTTTATTTGCTATCAGCATTCAGTTTGATCGTTGAAATTATTAGATCATTGAACATGGAAACATGCATATATATATATATATATATATATATATATATATATATATATATATATATATATATATATATATATATATATATATACGTATACATGTATATATTCCTTTTACTTTTTTCCATTTCTACCTCTACATGCTTATGGTTGCAATGGCTTTGTAACTATATATATTGTTGTGTTGTAGCATCTATGTATATATATATATCATATTAGATCATGTCGTATTGCAGTAGCCATGTCTCTATATATATTATATATTGCAGTATCTATGTGTCTATGTATCTATATGTGTATGTATGTGTGCGTGTGTGTCTATATATATATATATATATATATATATTATATGTTTGTCTTAATTTTGTGCAATTTCTTTTTTCCCCCTTGTCCTAAAGTTTATTTTGATTAGTATTTGATACCATTTTGTGTTGTCATTCAAGTTGTGAGTTGCATATCAACTTGTGAAATATAATGTTCTTTATCTATCCGGGTTTGTCTTGTGTTCTAGTAAGTGATTATTTATTTATTTTTAATTCAAGTTGGTGTCAAGTTTTGAGTGAATTTTATTTTTTAGGGTAATTTAAAAGTAAATGATCATCTAGAGCATAAGTGTGTTCTTACTTATGTGTTTTCTTTTCTTAGACCTTCTTGTATTTATATGTTCTTTTACACTTGTCCATATTTATCCATGAGCTTTTACTAATCCTTATTCTATTCCTTTGCATGAACAATGTTTTGGGTCCATTTTAGGCTCCATTTTTGCATCTCTTGGGCCACGGAGGCCCAAGTCTCCTTTCTTTTGAGTCAACCTCGTCCATTTCCTGGCTTCGGAGAGCAATCACAAGCTGGAGGAGTCAACTTACAGGTTTCAAAAGTCTAAAAGTCAGTATGTATACACTGATATACACCAAATATATTTTCATGAATATGCAAAGAAAATGGGCCAAAGCCCCATCTGCAGCAGCAAAGGGAATTGGGCCTCGCCGGCCCAATCTTGTAGAAGGATTTAGGACAGGTTAATTGAATTGGGCCTGCCAAGCCCAATTGTTATTTCTTATTATTTCCTTATGTTTTTACTTGTTTTTGTGATATTTATTGTTTTATATCTAATTTTTATCTAACATTATTTTACATGTTTTAATCTAATTAAATTCCCCCAAAAGTAAGCCATTGATGTTATTTTTACGTCTTTGAATTTTGGTATCAAAAATCCTTTTAGGAAATTAGACTCTATGGCCTTCTTGATCATTTTTTAAAAGGTAGCTTACATAGTTAATATTAATTAAATAAAATGCGATTAAGATCTTAAATGTTCTATTTTCTTAATTTTTTGAATATTTCACTTAGACTCATTCTAGTCATTAATTTAAATTAATATTTTTAAAGTTAGTCAAAATTACCTAATCGCCGGATAACCGCGTGTTAGCGGCCATTTCGAGTGCGTAAAACCTTCTCGAAGTGGAAATGTGAACCCGAACCCTTTTCTTTGGATTTTTAAAAGATTTCTTTTCTGTTGGAGTCTTTTAAAATGTTTTAAACGGTTTCTTGATTTTTCCTTAAAAATCAAGTGGCGACTCTAAAAAATTTCGAAGATTCAGTTTTACTTAAATTAATTGAGTAATAAATTGAATTTTTGAAATCAGAGCCATTTTTCGCAATAACACTCCTTAAATGTGAAGGTTAAAGAAAATATAAATATTTATTGCAATAGTTATTTAAAGAAATCTTAATACAGAATTTTTCACACTTTTAGGATGATTCCTTAGTTTGTTATTTATTAATATAAACATAATTTTTGGTATGCTTTGAATCAAACTTACTAATTATTTTTCCTAACTATTGCTCAAGTGCATTATTCAATTTTTGAATAAAATAAAATAAATATATAATACAAATTTTTAATCAACATAGTCTCATATTAATTTGTAAGTTATCAAAGAAGATTGGTATGATGTAGTCTAATCATCAGGTATAAATATATGTTTTCAGCAAAGACAAAGCTAACAACTTAAGTTAGTTATTTACAACGCAAAAATCTTTAATTACCTTAAAGAGCCAATTAATAATTCATATCTTTTGATGAAATATCTAAATTTTGTAATACTTTGTATTTACATTCAATAAAAAATGAAAGACTTCGAATAAATTTTTTTTAATATTACATGTTATTTAAATTTGAAGTTTAAAATTTTTTCATTTTTTTCCATACAATATTAATTTACCTGCAGTGAATTGCAATACTTAGTAGCTCCTTTATGCTCCTTACTAAATTAATATTATGAAAACTACATTTTACTTTTTTATTATCCAATCTAAATTATATATTAAACAAAAGTAAAGTACTATTTGAATAGGATTTGAGTTGTATTGTTTCTTCATTTTTTTACAAAATTTAAAAATAAATAAAAAATGAATTTTCACTATCTACATTATTTAAATATTAATTTATTTAAATTAAAAAGTTGTGGTAGAATGATATCTGTCACGACCCGAAAATGGGCGTGATGGCACTCGTCTTAACCCATCAAGACAAGTCAGCCTAGCAACCCAATTAACGTAGTAAAGTGCGAGAAGATGATAAAATAAAAGGTTTAATTGCAGATAAAACATCAACTTAATTAAAAATCCCAAAACCTGGTTGTCACGTGCACAAGCCTCTAATGTAGTACAATAGATTTGAAAGAAAAGCATAAGTCTGAAATGACATTGTCTCTAAAGTAGAACAAAATCATAAATGGGAGTGGGAGTCAGCTGGGGTGACAAACAGCTACCTCGCACAATCTCCACAAGAAGCCTCAGACAAGGAATAATAGAAGGTATCACGAAGATCTGGGCTCGTAACCTACAAAAATAAAATTGTAGTAGCAAGGGGTGAGTACCAAACACACGGTACCCAACAAGTGAACTACTAAACGCAAAATTAAGCAATACAGAATACAAGTACTCCTAACTCCACGCCAAAACCTCTACAACTACAACACACATAACATCAGTCCAACATAATAGTTCATAATGTATATAACATGTAGCTTAGTAACCACACCAATATTCATAGATCAACAACACAGGAACCGGTTCACCCATCACCAGTTTCACAAAAAGGCACCGACAAGCTCATAAATGATGAGAATGGGTAATGCAATGCAATGCAATGTCAAGTAGAATGATGCATGTCTGACCTAGTGATACACACCCGCTGTCTCTCAGTCTGGGACCCATGGGGGACTCTTAGTCCGTGCATCCGTCGCGGCGTGCGGCCGGACCCTCGAATCATATATATATCTGTCGCGGCGTGCGACACGTCCCTCGATTTATAATATCCGTCGCGGCGTGCGACCCGTCCCTCGAATGGTACATCTTTTTCTTTAAGTCTTATTCTTTCTCAGTTCACATAACATTTGCCACAAAAATCAATGTAATAGACAGGTTTACACTATGATGAGGAGATGACCGAATTTTTAATACAATGCACATTTCACAACAACATAGTTTTAAAATAACATCGACACCAAATTCATATTTCAAAATCACTATCAACACCTCACATAGGAAACACAAGATTCTATATGCTTAACAAAGGTTAAGAAATTCACTTGCCTTAATAAGTGAGCACTCACTGCGGGACTTGAGCCTTCCCCTTTCGAATAGTATCTGAAGCCCCACAATCTAATCAAATGATTCACAGTTAAAGTTCCAAACTAAGGACATCCAAACTACTTTAATGATTTTTTATGTAATTAAAACATATAAGATTTTATTACCAATCTCAATATATTAAAACTTAACTTATAATGTAATTACTAAGAAAATAAATTTTTAACGAGAACTAACTAAAAATTACCTGCACTATACGAAAGCAATTGGAAGAAAGTAACAACTATAATCTGCCTAAATTTCAATTACCCTATACTAATGTTACAGTATTAAAACAATTCTTATTCACATTCACATATGAAATTAACATATAAAACAACTCCTATCCAAATATGTTATTAACTATATTAATATGACGTCGCCTAAACGAAGGACCAAAAGCACTGCACAGAGGGATTAAGAGGAGTTAATTAACATTTCCTCATATGCAATGCTTTAAACAACCAAACTTCTTAGTGAAGAAAAATACAAATATTTCTTATATGCTACTTTTCCCCAAATACCTAGGTCGGCGCCATCCAAATTCCTTGGGACAATTGAATCTGCAACAATTCTTTTCACTATTCTATATCCTATCTTCTATAATATATATAAAATTAACAATTAGGTTAGCAATCACCTGCAATTCAACCGCTTGTTCTTGTCGATTTCTGTTTTTTTTTCGTTCTGTCGAAACCCTCGTTCTCTCCTTCTCTTTATTTTTTTTTAAACTGATTATGTACTAAAAGTGCTGAATTATATTAACCTAATAATTAGTAAATGTGGTATAGGCTCTTAAAAAAATTAACATTTAGCCCACTACTTATTAATTGCTCAAACTTACCCATAAATTAAATAGTCTTAGCTATTGAATAGTCCAAAGTACCCACTAAAATTTTTCAATGGAGATATTTTTATGAAATTAAGTGGACTAACTCCAAAAATAATATTATGGGTCATTACATTATCCACCACTAAAAATCATGTTCGTCCTCGAACATAAGGTAAAAGAAAGTACCTGAAGCTTCGAAAAGATGAGGATATTTAGCACGCATGTCAGACTCTGTCTCCCAGGTCGCCTCTCTAGCTGGACGATTCTTCCATTGCACCTTCACGGAAGCAATCTCTTTGTTTCTAAGCTTTCGAACCTGCCTATCCAAAATAGCTATAGGCTCCTCCTCAAATGACAAGTCTGAACTGACCACCACCGAATCAAATGAAAGTATATGAGACTCATCGGGCACATATTTTCGTAGCATGGAGACATGAAACACTGGATGCACGGATGACAGCTAGGTGGCAAAGCTAGTCTATACGCCACCTCTCCAACTCGCTCTAAAATCTCAAATGGACCAATAAATCGGGGGCTAAGCTTTCCCTTCTTACCGAACCGCATAACACCCTTCATAGGTGACACTCTAAGCCAAACATGATCGCCCACCATAAACTCTAGGGCTCGAACCCTCCTATCTGCATAACTCTTCTGTCGACTCTGAGCGGTCAACAACCTACCCTGAATCATACGGACCTGCTCCATAGCATCCCTAAGAAAGTCCGCATCTAATGAGTCCATCGCAGCAGAATCAAACCAACCAATCGGAGATCTACACCGTCTACCATACAAAGCCTCAAATGGAGCCATCTGAATACTGGAGTGGTAACTATTATTATAGGCAAACTCTGCCAAGGGCAAGTGTTGGTCCCAACGGGAACCAAAATCGATCACACACGCTCGAAGCATGTCCTCCAACACCTGAATCGTCCGCTCAGACTGTCCATCTGTCTGAGGGTGAAATGCTGAACTCATATCCAACTGAGTGCCTAGACCGTGCTGCAAGGCCCTCCAAAAATGTGAAGTAAAGAGTGAACCCCGATCCGAGATGATAGAAACAGGCACACCATGCAATCTAACTATCTGACTGATGTAAAGCTCAGCCAACTTCTCTGCTGTGTACTTAACCTTGACAGGAATGAAATGGGCAGACTTAGTCAATCGATCCACAACTACCCAGATAGAGTCATAACCACCCACAGTAGTGGGTAAACCTACCACAAAATCCATGGTGATACGCTCCCACTTCCATGTAGGAATGGGCATCCTCTGTAACTCACCTCCAGGCCTTTGGTGCTCACACTTAACCTGCTGACAAGTTAAACATTTGGACACGAAATCTGAGATGTCCTTTTTCATGCCACACCACCAGTAATGCTGACTCAAGTCATGATACATCTTTGTTGCCCCTGGATGAATGGAATAACGAGCACAATGCGCCTCATCCATGATCACTCTAATCAAGTCACCCACCTTAGGCACACAAATTCGACCTCCAATCCTCAAGACACCATCAGGATCAAGTGTCGCTTCCTTAGCCTCTCCTCTAGTCACCTTGTCTCTGATGAGACACAACTTTTCATCCTCAAACTGGCGCTCTCGAATCTGGTCCATCAAGGAACAACGAGCCTCAATGAAAGCAAGTACACCACCCTCATCAGAAAGTTGTAACCTGACTAGGCCATTAGCTAGACGTTGAACATCCCTGGCCAAAGGTCGCTCCTCAACTCTAATGGCGGCTAGACTCTCCATGCTAGAAGTCTTTCTACTCAAGGCATCAGCCACCACATTAGCTTTTCCCGGATGATATAAAATGGTCAAATCATAGTCTTTTAGCAACTCAATCCACCTACGCTGCCTCAAGTTCAGATCCTTTTGATTGAAAATATATTGAAGACTCCTATGATCAGTGAAGACCTCACAATGTACACCATATAAGTAATGACGCCACAACTTAAGCACAAAAACCACAGCCGCTAGCTCCAAGTCATGGGTAGGATAATTCTTCTCATGAACCTTCAACTGTCTAGAAGCATAGGCAATCACTTTCCCCTTTTGCATCAACACACCACCTAAACCAACTCCTGAAGCATCACAATACACTGTAAAGTCCACACCTGTCTCCGGTAATGTCAAAATGGGAGCTGAAGTCAGCAAAGTCTTGAGCTTTTGGAAGCTCTCCTCACACTCATCGGACCAATGAAAGGCTATATTTTTCTGAGTTAATCTAGTCAATGGAGCTGCAATAGAAGAAAAACCCTGAATAAACCGCCAATAATACCCAGCTAACCCCACAAAACTGCGAATCTCGGTAGCTGAAGTAGGTCGTGTCCAACCTCTAACTGCCTCCACCTTAGCTGGATCCACTCTAATCCCATCCTTGGACACCACATGCCCTAAGAATACCACCGAATCAAGCCAGAACTCACACTTAGAGAATTTTGCAAATAACTTTTCCTCCCTTAACCTCTGTGGCACTATTCTCAAGTGACGAACATGATCAGCCTCAGTCTTGGAGTATATCAAAATGTCATCGATGAATACGATCACAAAAGAATCCAAATACGGACGGAACACCCTATTCATCAACTCCATGAATGCTGCAGGGGCGTTAGTCAACCCAAAGGACATCACCAGAAATTCATAGTGGCCATAACGGATTCGAAAAGCTGTCTTAGGAATATCTGATGCCCTAATCCTCAACTGATAATAACCAGACCTCAAATCAATCTTAGAAAATAGAGCCGCTCCCTGAAGCTGATCAAACAAGTCATCGATACGGGGAAGAGGGTACTTGTTCTTGATAGTCACCTTGTTCAACTGTCTGTAATCAATACACATCCTCATAGACCCATCTTTCTTTTTCACAAACAAGACGGGGGCACCCCATGGTGACACACTAGGACGAATAAACCCTTTGCTCAGCAAATCTTGAAGTTGCTCCTTTAATTCTTTCAATTCTGCTGGAGCCATTCTATATGGAGGAATAGATATGGGCTTAGTGCCTGGCTCTAGATCAATAGGGAAGTCAATATCCCTATCGGGAGGAACACCTGGAAGGTCAGTAGGAAACACATCGACAAACTCCTGAACCACAGGAATAGACTCCATAGGAGCTGGTTCAACACTGGTATCTCGAATGAAAGCCAAGTAAGACAGACACCCTCTATCAATTAATTTCTGAGCATGGATGTAGGAGATAACTTTGCTAGGATAAGAACCACTGTCACCCTTCCACTCAATCTTTGGTACACTGGGCATGGCTAAGGTCACAGTTTTTGCATAACAATCAAGGATAGCATGATAAGGAGAAAGCCAATCCATTCCCAAGATAACATCGAAGTCTACCATCTCCAGAATACTCATATCTACCCAAGTATCATATCCAACCAGAGAAACAAGACAAGATCGATACACTCGATCCACCACTAAGGGCTCACCTATCGGTGTGGAAACATAGATAGGAACAGGCATACGATCACATAGTAAATCAAATCCAGATGAAAAGTAGGAGGACACATAAGAATAGGTGGATCCATGATCAAACAATACATACGCAGGTCGATGACAAACCGGGATAATACCTGTGATAACTGCATCAGAAGCCTCTGCCTCGGGCCTCCCCGGAAATGCATAACACTGTGATCCCCTACCACCACCTGTCTGAGCAACGCCTCTACCCCTACCCTGCGGAGCTAGGGCACCACTCGCCCCTCTGCCTGAAGTGTGACCACCTCTATCTGTCTGAGCTCTGACTTGCCCCCTGTATGGTGGTGGGGTAGGTGGTCTAGTCTGAACCGAAGATCTGGGATGGGTCCCTTCTTGTCCTCTTAATAAGGGACACTGTCGTCTCAAGTGATCAGGATCTCCATAACTATAACAACATCTCTGACTCTGGGACGGATGTGCTGATCCTGAAGAACTACTATAGATGTCTCGCCCTGTTGATCGTTGCTGAGAACCATACAAGTCATGACCCGTACTATGAGATCCATGATGTGCCTGACCACCCCTAGGAGTAGGTAATGATGCATGAACTGGTCCTCGACGCTGGGATGAGTCACTTCCTCTATAGGGCCCTCTACCTCCAGATGAGGTACCAGAAAACTGACCGGACCCACGGGCCCTTTTGGGGTCCCCGAACTCTTCTCTCTCCATCAGCTCTGCCTCCTTGGCCGCACTCACAACAGACTGAAAAGAGGCTCCATCCCTAGATACTCTAAACACTGCCTGTCGGATAGAATAGGTCAGTCCTCTCACGAACCTACGAACTATCTCTGTCTCATCTGGAATAATGGCTGCCGCATGTCTAGATAACTGACAGAAACGGGTCTCATACTCGGTGACTGATTGGCCGCCCTGCCTCAGGCTCTCAAACCTCAAGCGGCTCTCCTCCCTCACGCTCCACGGGACAAACCGATCACAGAAAGCATTAGAGAATATCTCCCAAGACACTGTGGGAGATCCCACTGGCAAAGATCCTGAATATGTCCTCCACCATTCTCTGGCAGGCCCACGGAGCTGAAGAGTAACATATCGAACCCTGTGTGACTCAGCTAAGCCGACGGTATCCAACAGCTCTCTGCAAGTAGTCAGAAACTCATAAGCATCCTCTGTCCTCCCACCCTGAAATTGAGGTGGGTTCATTTTCCTAAACCTTTCATAGCAGCGCTGCTCATTCTCAGTCAATGTGGCCACAGGTGCACCCCGAACCTCAATAGCTGGTGCAAGATCAATCTCAACTCTAGGATCCAGTGGTGGCTGCTCTACTGGACCACGAACCATGGGAGCCTGATGCTGATCTGGAGTCTGAGCCCCTCCTCCGGTCTGAGAACCGCCGGGCATGCCTGTCGAGTTACCATTCGGAGCAAAACTCTCAAGTACATTCAGCACCCTCAGTAAGGTATCCTGCAGCAAAGGTGAGGCTACGTGCTCTGAAGGAACCTGCTCCTCACCAACCTCTATCTGTGGCTCTAGAGGAGCCCCTCTAGCCTGCCCTCTAACTCGTGTCGCTCCTCGGGCACGTCCTCTAGTTCGGCCCCTTCCCCAACCTCTAACTGGGCCCTCAACAACTCTCTCGGGAGCTGCCCCACCTCTACCACCGGCAACAGTAGCCCTAGTCCTTGCCATCTGTCAAATGAACACGGGCACAACTCAATACTAAAGAACAATTTAAGCACGATAAGAGAGAGTGAATAAAAAGAAGTTTCCTAACAGTCCTCATAGCCTCTCAAAGATAAGTACAGACGTCTCCGTACCGATCCTTGAGACTCTACTTAGACTCGGTTTGTATGCACGTGAGACCTATGAACCTGGGGCTCTGATACCAACTGTCACGACCCGAAAATGGGCGTGATGGCACTCGTCTTAACCCACCAAGACAAGTCAGCCTAGCAACCCAATTAACATAGTAAAGTGCGAGAAGATGATAAAATAAAAGGTTTAATTGCAGATAAAACATCAACTTAATTAAAAATCCCAAAACCTGGTTGTCACGTGCACAAGCCTCTAATGTAGTACAATAGATTTGAAAGAAAAGCATAAGTCTGAAATGACATTGTCTCTAAAGTAGAACAAAATCATAAATGGGAGTGGGAGTCAGCTGGGGTGACAAACAGCTACCTCGCACAATCTCCACAAGAAGCCTCAGACAAGGAATAATAGAAGGTATCACGAAGATCTGGGCTCGTAACCTACAAAAATAAAATTGTAGTAGCAAGGGGTGAGTACCAAACACACGGTACCCAACAAGTGAACTACTAAACGCAAAATTAAGCAATACAGAATACAAGTACTCCTAACTCCACGCCAAAACCTCTACAACTACAACACACATAACATCAGTCCAACATAATAGTTCATAATGTATATAACATGTAGCTTAGTAACCACACCAATATTCATAGATCAACAACACAGGAACCGGTTCACCCATCACCAGTTTCACAAAAAGGCACCGACAAGCTCATAAATGATGAGAATGGGTAATGCAATGCAATGCAATGTCAAGTAGAATGATGCATGTCTGACCTAGTGATACACACCCGCTGTCTCTCAGTCTGGGACCCATGGGGGACTCTTAGTCCGTGCATCCGTCGCGGCGTGCGGCCGGACCCTCGAATCATATATATATCTGTCGCGGCGTGCGACACGTCCCTCGATTTATAATATCCGTCGCGGCGTGCGACCCGTCCCTCGAATGGTACATCTTTTTCTTTAAGTCTTATTCTTTCTCAGTTCACATAACATTTGCCACAAAAATCAATGTAATAGACAGGTTTACACTATGATGAGGAGATGACCGAATTTTTAATACAATGCACATTTCACAACAACATAGTTTTAAAATAACATCGACACCAAATTCATATTTCAAAATCACTATCAACACATCACATAGGAAACACAAGATTCTATATGCTTAACAAAGGTTAAGAAATTCACTTGCCTTAATAAGTGAGCACTCACTGCGGGACTTGAGCCTTCCCCTTTCGAATAGTATCTGAAGCCCCACAATCTAATCAAATGATTCACAGTTAAAGTTCCAAACTAAGGACATCCAAACTACTTTAATGATTTTTTTATGTAATTAAAACATATAAGATTTTATTACCAATCTCAATATATTAAAACTTAACTTATAATGTAATTACTAAGAAAATAAATTTTTAACGAGAACTAACTAAAAATTACCTGCACTATACGAAAGCAATTGGAAGAAAGTAACAACTATAATCTGCCTAAATTTCAATTACCCTATACTAATGTTATAGTATTAAAACAATTCTTATTCACATTCACATATGAAATTAACATATAAAACAACTCCTATCCAAATATGTTATTAACTATATTAATATGACGTCGCCTAAACGAAGGACCAAAAGCACTGCACAGAGGGATTAAGAGGAGTTAATTAACATTTTCTCATATGCAATGCTTTAAACAACCAAACTTCTTAGTGAAGAAAAATACAAATATTTCTTATATGCTACTTTTCCCCAAATACCTAGGTCGGCGCCATCCAAATTCCTTGGGACAATTGAATCTGCAACAATTCTTTTCACTATTCTATATCCTATCTTCTATAATATATATAAAATTAACAATTAGGTTAGTAATCACCTGCAATTCAACCGCTTGTTCTTGTCGATTTCTGTTTTTTTTCGTTCTGTCGAAACCCTCGTTCTCTCCTTCTCTTTATTTTTTTTTTAAACTGATTATGTACTAAAAGTGCTGAATTATATTAACCTAATAATTAGTAAATGTGGTATAGGCTCTTAAAAAAATTAACATTTAGCCCACTACTTATTAATTGCTCAAACTTATCCATAAATTAAATAGTCTTAGCTATTGAATAGTCCAAAGTACCCACTAAAATTTTTCAATGGAGATATTTTTATGAAATTAAGTGGACTAACTCCAAAAATAATATTATGGGTCATTACAATATCGCAATTACAATTGTAATTGTGACAAAATCTCAATAAAATATGATTATTCTTCTACGTAGAGGATAATTATATTGTTTAGATTCTTTTTGTGTGTATACATATATACATACATACATACATACATACATACATATGTGTGTGTGTATTGTTCATTTTTTTAATTATTCAGAATGATTTGGATTAAAAGGTGAAAGTGATAAGTAGTTGAGATATATTAGGAGTTGGTAACTTCTCAATTTTATAATTAAAGATAATTTGTTTCCCTTCTTATACATGATGATAGCTTAAATCTTTTTTTATTTTTTAATGAATTTTTTACTTATTTATTTGGTTATTCAAAAGGTTTTGGATTAAAATGTTTATGTAAGAATGAAAATTTGTTGTTATTTTTTAATTAAAATTTTGATATATAAAAATTTATTTGTTTAATTATTTGGATTAGGATGTGAAAGTGATAAATAGTTGAGATACAATAAGAGTTGATAACTTCTCAATGTTATAAATTAAAGATCAACTTTATTTCATCTTATACGTGGCTTAAATATTTTTTATTATTTTATTAGTGTATTTTTTATTTGTTTATTTAGTTATTCAGAAGATTTGAATTAAAATACGAAAGTGAGAGTAAAATTAGTTGTTATTTATTAAATAAGAAAATTGATGAATAATAAATTTTTACAAATTTTCTAGAATAGAAAATACAATGAAAAGTATTAAAACTGTCATTCTTTTCAAATATAAATATAAACATTTACTGTAGTGTTAGAAAAAAATGGAAAAGAGAATGATTTAGTTACTTAGTCATTTTTTTCACGATTATTTAGAAATATATTAATTTATAATGTTTTTAATGAAAATATTTATAATTTGTTTAGAAGTGGACCAGTCATGTAATATTGTGGGGCAGTCATGTGATATTTTTTGCCTATTTTATTATATATAAAAAGTATAAATCATTATTATTGTTGTAGAGAAACTATTCAATACGTATTGAAATATATATATATATTTAAAAATAATTAGTATACTTTTGTTTAATATTTATTTATCTATTTAAAAAGATAATCGCACGAAATATTCATAATTTTTCAATTTATTTTACGTATTGTTTAGTAATTTGTATTGTTTAAAAAAGTCAAAATGGAATATAAATGTCTATTTAAAATAGAGAGAGAGAGAAAAATTATCCTAAAAATACTATCCCATTTTCCCCATAGGATTCACGAATTTTATGGATATTCACGAATTTTATGGAGTATTTTTTTGACAATCAATATTTATTATTTTTTTTAAAAAAGAGTGTAAAAATTATATTTTAATTTTGTTAGATTAATTTACTCTTAGATGTTGTTTCTCTAAGGACTCAAAATTTAATTTTTTTTTTCTTCCTAATGTTTAGGAATCAATAAATATGTTTTACTTAAAAAAAAACTTAATTTTAAATTTTATTTTAATATTTGAATTTATAAATAGTCAACACTATCATTTAGAAAATGCTTGATTGGAACTTATTTAACAAAATTGTGTTTGCCTAAAATAATTATTTTATTTCAAAACAAAAAAGATACCTTATGACTTTTCTTCAACTATAATAAAAAATAATTTAGTTACCATTCTGTAAGTTAACATATATACCATCACCCTAAAATAAGTGAGAAATACAATAATAGGAGAAGTCATACAAAATTTAAACAATAATTTATTCAACAATTAACCATCCAAAACATAAAGGGAGACCAAAAAAAAAAAGACATTGTAGAAGCAAAAAGTAGATGACGATGAGATTTTTAATAATAAATTTAGGTTACATTTCTCTCTTGTTTTTATTTCTTGTTTTGTCCTTTTTTCGTTTTAGACTGACGAAACAAAATTCCAAAACACTATAAATATCATCTAACAAAGCTTAATAAAATAATTAAAAATTTGATAGTTAAATTGAATAAAAATGTAACTAAAAAAATACAAAACTATGAAATTAATAGCCAGCAAAAATGCAAAAGAACTACAACTGGTACATGATAGGGACAAAACAATTAAAACCAATTAAATTTATTTGCTAAAGAAAAGAAAAGCGTAATACCAATTAAATTTAGCACACGACTAAAAATATTCACAAACATTAAAACTCACCTTGTCTTTCAAAATTGGTAGAAAGTTAAAAGTAATGTTGACTGCCAAGATTCATAAAAAGTAAAATCTCTGAAATACAACCAAGAGAAGAAAGGACATATAAAAAATGTAAATGCTCTGTGATATATCAGTAGAAAATTGTAAAAATCATGGATCAATATGAATAGTAGATTTTAACTTTTCAAGAAGATGTGGAGAATGAAGTTAAGGGTAGCTTTTATTTTTCAAATACGTGGATAAGGGAAGTTTTAAAACTACCTATTTAAATTCTAATTGTGATTAAAATATTAGTTAAAGTTAAATAATGCTATTATTTAGTTAGTTACTCATATTTAAAAATCCCTTTTTATTTAATTGAAAAAACATAATGTTTTTAAAATTTTCAATTTTAAATGTTATTGTTATGAAAATTATTATTTTTGTTAAATTTCATTTGATAATTTTAAAAAAAAAAATCTTTTTCTATGTTAAATAAACTTTTGTATTTTCTTTTTAATAACAACAACAACAACTACAACAATAATAATACTAATATAGATATAGGTATCACCTCTCCTATACTCTTAAAAATTGCGTCCGTAAATAAAGGAGGTTAAGTTCAATTGTTGCTTCCTAATATTTACCAAGCACCCGTAGAAATTTTTTTAAATGATTTTATTTCAAAAATGAATATGTAGATAAGTATCATAGTTTAAAAACTGTCTTAGTTTGAATATATTTCATTTAAAAATTTAAAAATATATATTATTTGATTTAGTTTAATTTATATGCTTCTTTGTGTGCTTAGTGGATGAGGACGTGGGAGGAGGGGGAAGGGTATGGCAATTTTTCTTTTTTGAATTAAAATTATTGTGTCTTTTTGTTAATGGGTGGTTTTTATGTAAAATAATCTATTTATTTCAAGTAAAATGCAATCATTATTACTATGTTTAAAATTAAAAATTTATTGTCATTATTCATTAAATGTTTTTATTAAAAAGCAAAAGACATGTATGTGTAAATTTGTAATATTCTATACTAATCAGCTTTGTTGCTTCTTCTGCGATTTTTTTTTTAATATTATAAAAAATATTTTTATTTTTATGTTTGCTTTATATATATATATATATATATATATATATATATATATATATATATATATATGTATGTATGTATGTATATTTTAAATTTATTTTATCAAAGAGAAAAAGACTTAACATGCAAAGTAGAATTTAATTAATTTTATTTGCGGTAAAGAAGAAGTAAATAGATAATCATGACTAAAAATTGTTTGAATGTGAATTTTTATATATAAGATTTGTTTTGTTTAATTAGTTTTTATGAAAATTAATTTTTAAATTTTAAATATTAACTAATAACTAAGTAAATACTAAGTTATCCTAAAATGTCATATGGCATCTTAATATGCTGCCACTTGGATAAATGTGATGGCTTTATTCTCTTCTTTTAATAATATATAGATATGTATTGACGGGATGCTAGTTTAGGTAAGGAATGGCTTCATCATTATTTATTAGTATTAGGTTAATGTCATTAACATAGAAATCTTAGACACTAGGTTATCCCAAAAGAAAAAAAAAAGGGAAGAAACCTTTAAGACAGTTAGCATGAGAAGAATGCTTTTAAACCATGGAATGATCTGCTTCGCGTTGAGCATGTCAAATTGTTGGAAAATGTAACAAAAATGACAAAATTGTGTCCTTAGAGATCATTAAGGAATGGCGTAGTCAAGACACTAAACCAGAATCCTTTTGACCAACAAAACCTAGTAGGCCTCTTCAGAAAGTCCATCTGGATGAAGGAACTCTCCTCCTACTGATTTGTGACCTATGAAACATGAGTTTCATGAGGACCAGGAGGCAAACAAGATGCAATTGTCCACCTGAGAAAGAAAATATTACTGCAATTAGAATTATATATTTGTAGTATACCCTTAGCAATCAGTCAACCTTTAGAGCTATATATAATATCATTTGGTTCCGTTTTAACTGTGTAACACCCAAGAATATCTGATTGTGATGTTACCATGTGATAAAGGAACTATTTCTTTGCCTATCATGTCAAACAACCATCTTGAACTTAACTCGGCAACTAGGATTAACATTTGCCTCTGCTATACTGGTATTGAGACAGTGCATTACATTGTACATAAGTGTGTTGAAGGTGAGAAATGATGAAAATTCAAGAAGGATAATTTAGTAAGTTATTAATTAGACGAGGACTACAAGTGGATTAAGTACATTATCGAAGGTCAATGGGAAGAGTAGCCTCATACATAGAGGGCTCACAACCAGTTGAGGTGATGATGTTCGTCAAGCGATAAGTCATAGGAGCAGTCTGTAGATCTGTATCGTGAGAGAAAATCAACTGGGTTAGCAAAGGAGTAGGCTCTAAGATGAATCTTTGGAATAGGAAAATTAGACAATAAGTTTTCTTGTATAGAAGAATACATAAGAAGAAACGTTAAGTTAGCTTTTGGCCGTCACACCCTAAAATCCTATTAAGGTGGACTAGCACCCATTGCCGGAAAGGCTAGGGAGAACCAACCTGTAATCATGTACTATCTATGAACATTAGAAGGTGTTGCCATAATAGATATGCTATCATGAAAGTAGATAGTATTAACAAAGACAAAATGAAACACATATGACCAGGCTGTTGGAGCCATGATGTCTAAAACACAAGACACAACCACTCATTACTATACATAATCTACAAAGCCTCTCGATGATGAACACTATTTGATAAAGGTCGAGACGGGCTCCGCCTTATACTTAGCTACTGTACAATACCAAAATACATGCTATAGACTTGGAAAGCCCTGAATCAACCAGGAGCTCACCAATGGTTGTTGGATGTTCTGTACACCTACTAGGAAGATTTACTAGCTCTTGTACTTACAACATGGAATGCAGGTCCCTCAGAGGGACGTCAATACGAGATAATGTGTGGAATATGTAAGGCAGAAAGTACTATATGTGAAATAACAACTCAAATGAAATCATGTACCAATGTAAGGATAAAACACAACCGTAGTAATATTGTGGAAGCATGTACTTTACGATCTTTTCTTTACTTTACCATTCTTTACTTTAAAATATGTGCATAGTATATAATACAAATGACTAGTTGATCAGTGATAAATATAAATCGGATTGACCTATGCTAGGCTTTCTTTTCACCCCTAAGATACCCCCCGTAATATTGAGATCGGCCCATGCTAGGTGATTCTTCCACCCCTGGGATACCATTCATCAATAAGCAACTTCACTTTATATCTTTCATTTACATTTGAGATGGTTCTTTTGGTGGTCATGACATTTTGAGCTATAGGACTATGGATTTAACAAGTGACATGTTAAAAATCATGTAAGACAACACCACAATGAAGAGAGTAGGTTACACAATTAATGAAATGCATAGGAGTTGAATTAACACATGGACCTTATTTAGCAAAAAGGAGAAATCATGTAGCTTGGTGTTCAAAATACATATGTGAATTTGATGATAACTACATATTGGAACATGCAAACACGTTAAAGAGTGGAGACAAGGTCATTAGTCATAATAGAGCTTGTAGGCTGCCCTATGTGTCCTTTGCAAGGAACAACCTAAATTTCATACCAAAGAATAGAAAATTGAATAGCCTTACGTACCTTGTTGTACCACCTTGTTATTACTTACAAATAACATGTTTTCTTTGCAAATATTTTTCTACAATAGAATATGTGACAAAAGCAGTATTAGTAGCTAATAGATATGTGTTGGCAGTCCAGTGTTACTCAAAAATAATACTCGGGCAGCAAGCCTGTAATTGTCAAATTAAGGGTGTTCTTCCAACCTCTCCTTGTGTAAGTGCATTTGTACAACACACAGTCTCATATATAGCTTATCCAAGACTGGTTAGCCTTCATAATGGGCTTAATCAATTTATGAAGTGTGGTACGTAAAAACTTTCCTATATTTTAATATGAACAATTCACACTCTGTCCAAACATTAAATAGGCTTAAAATACCATACTCAAATTCGTGTTTAAGGAAAACAAAGATATGGCAGTAACTTTACCTCAATTCTTATAACTTTTCGTTTTTGGCCTAAACCTTTTTAAGAACTTCAACTTTCCTTCACAATTAAACCAAAAAGAAGACAATAGCCTCTTAATAATCAAAAGGAGTGAGCAACAACTTGTGGAAACATCTTGCCCTTTATTTTTAAGCATAAATAATATATTTCTCTGGTTTTTCACGGGAGGATTAAGCTAAATCCATAAGAGTTTTCACTTACCTTAACCTTCAAGGATGAGGGTGTCTTCAAGAATCCTAGAGGTGGTTTTAGGGGTGTTTTATGAAGTTGAAGGAGAGCGAAGAGAGAACTTAGAAAATCTGATTTTTTTTTCTTGATGTTAAAATGATTAGAAAGAGTTGGCTTTAATCCCTCTTAAAAAGACCATGCTAGGCCGACTTTCTCCTTTATTTTGGACCACAATTTACCAAGTGATGGGGGAACTTACCTACATATACAATATTTAGAAAATATTTACCATTTATAGCAATATAGTTTTAGTACATGTATAATTCACTTTTAATACATAATGCAAAAAAAAATTACCAAAATATAAGTTTAATATATTTTAAGACACTTATAATACATCTTTATAATTTTAATACATTTTTTTATACATAGTGTAATTCATTTATATTACATGCATAATTTATTTTTAATATATAGTGCAACTTATTTTATCAAAATAATTATAAGACTTTTTTTTTCATCAAAAGGCATTATATTATATTATATTATGTCATCTTATCTTATCTTATGTTAGCTTATCTTATCTTATATTATGTTATCTTATCTTATCTTATCTTATCTTATCTTAATCTTATCTTATGTTATTTTATTTTATCTTATATTAATTCAATAACTTGTGATTCTCTACCCCTTACTACATATACATCTCTGCACAGACTGAACCTAATATATACGTCAATGACAAAGTAAGCTTGCAGTGGAAAACATAATTTTGACAAGTTAATATGTGCATATGATACTAAACGTCAATAACACACACAAGATTTCTTTAAAAAACAAAGTTGATTTATTGATTGATTAGAGAAACAGAATTAAATAAAGGAAAATACGTACATACGTCTCTTATAACTATACAAATATCGTACCTTTCTATTCACAGTTTTCGACCATTTCCTTTAACAAAATCTTTTTTTATCCAAAATTTTAATGTGTAAATAAACAATTCCCGATTTTCAATACCATTTCTTTCATGTGATGGACCTTAAAACCAAGTAACCACCAACAATCACCAATTAAATTTATTTGATCCATTCCAAAAAGTTTGGCGTCTTTCCATGGATGAAAATTATTTTTCCTCTAATAATCCAAATTAGTAATCCCTATATCCCATTTTTTATCACATCCCTTCTGTTTTGGCGCATTTGAAAATATTTCACACTATTCTAATAATAAATACGATTATTTTACCCAACTTTCACAAGTTCTTAGAATTCAAATCTCTTAACCTATCTTATCTTATCTTATCTTATCTTATCTTATGTTATCTTATCTTAATCTTATCTTAATCTTATCTTATCTTATCTTATCTTAATCTTATCTTAATCTTATGTTATTTTATTTTATCTTATCTTATCTTATCTTATCTTATTTTATGTTATCTTATCTTAATCTTATCTTAATCTTATCTTATCTTATCTTATGTTATTTTATTTTATCTTATGTTATCTTATCTTATCTTATCTTATCTTATCTTATGTTATCTTATCTTATCTTATCTTAATCTTATCTTAATCTTATCTTATCTTATCTTATCTTATGTTATCTTATCTTAATCTTATCTTAATCTTATCTTATCTTATCTTATCTTATCTTAATCTTATCTTAATCTTATGTTATGTTATCTTATCTTATCTTATCTTATCTTATCTTATCTTATCTTAATCTTATTATGTTATCTTATTTTATGTTATATTATGTTATCTTATCTTATCTTATTTAGGGTTTTGATTTTACGAGTGGTTCTTGGTAAACCCAACTTGGGAAATTGCTTCCCATAGAAATCTGAACCAACAATGCCTAAAACTCGACAGAAACTTTGGGTTCCAGTGAGTATTGAATTTGCCATCTTGACCAAAATGCAAGAAACCAAAATCGTCAAATCGAAGCTTTAGTGGCCTACTAAATTATTATGAAGAATTATGTTATCTTATCTTATGTTATCTTATCTTATCTTATGTTATCTTACCTTATCTTATCTTATCTTATTTTATTTTATCTTATCTTATGTTATCTTATCTTAATCTTTCTTAATCTTATGTTATCTTATCTTATCATATATTATCTTATCTTATCTTATGTTATCTTATCTTATTTTATGTTATGTTATCTTATCTTATCTTATCTTATCTTATCTTATCTTATCTTAATCTTATCTTATCTTATCTTATCTTAATCTTATCTTAATCTTAATCTTAATCTTATCTTATCTTATCTTATCTTAATCTTATCTTAATCTTATGTTATTTTATTTTATCTTATGTTATCTTATGTTATCTTATCTTATGTTATCTTATCTTATCTTAATCTTATCTTATCTTATCTTAATCTTATCTTATCTTATGTTATCTTATCTTAATCTTATCTTATCTTATCTTATCTTATCTTAATCTTATCTTAATCTTATGTTATTTTATTTTATCTTATGTTATCTTATGTTATCTTATCTTATGTTATCTTATCTTATGTTATGTTATGTTATCTTATCTTAATCTTATCTTATCTTAATCTTATCTTATGTTATCTTATCTTATGTTATCTTATCTTAATCTTATCTTATCTTAATCTTATGTTATCTTATCTTATCTTAATCTTATCTTATTTTATTTTATCTTATGTTATCTTATCTTATCTTATCTTATCTTATCTTATCTTATCTTATCTTAATCTTATCTTATCTTATCTTATCTTATCTTAATCTTATCTTATCTTATCTTATCTTATCTTATCTTATCTTATCTTATGTTATCTTATCTTATCTTATCTTATCTTATCTTATCTTATCTTATGTTATCTTATCTTATCTTATCTTATCTTATCTTAATCTTATCTTAATCTTATCTTATCTTATGTTATCTTATCTTAATCTTATCTTATCTTATCTTATCTTAATCTTATCTTAATCTTATGTTATTTTATTTTATCTTATGTTATCTTATGTTATCTTATCTTATGTTATCTTATGTTATCTTATCTTATGTTATCTTATCTTATCTTATGTTATGTTATCTTATCTTATCTTATCTTATCTTAATCTTATCTTATCTTATGTTATCTTATCTTATCTTATGTTATCTTATCTTAATCTTATCTTATCTTAATCTTATGTTATTTTATTTTATCTTATCTAGTCTTATCTTATGTTATCTTATCTTAATCTTATCTTATCTTATCTTAATCTTATCTTAATCTTATGTTATTTTATTTTATCTTATGTTATCTTATGTTATCTTATCTTATCTTATCTTATCTTATCTTAATCTTATCTTATCTTATCTTATCTTATGTTATCTTATCTTGTCTTATCTTATGTTATCTTATGTTGTCTTATCTTATGTTATGTTATGTTATCTTATCTTATCTTAATCTTATCTTATCTTATCTTATTTTATCTTATCTTATGTTATGTTATGTTATCTTATCTTATGTTATGTTATGTTATGTTATGTTATGTTATGTTATGTTATATTATGTTATGTTATGTTATGCTATGCTATGTTATGTTATGTTATTTTATCTTATCTTATCTTATCTTATCTAATCTTATAAAATCCTAATTTCTAATTTAAATTTTTAAAATTCCTATTTAAAAAAAATACATTCAAAAATAATTTTAAAATATTTAATTAAAAATGAAAGAAGTTTATCATTTTATGAGGGTCTTTATTTGTGTGTATGATGATTCATGCGTTGATGAAGCCCGGTGAAAAAAGACAAAGAAATAACGAGGTTTGACTGAGACTCACTCCTGCTGACCTTGACTCTCTCCATTCTAATTATTTGACTTTTCCTTCTTTGGATTAATTCCACTATTCACCTAATTGTTTTGTTAAATTATTAAATTTTTCTCATTTTGAAAAGCATTTTTCTCAAAAGTGCTTTTGAAAAATAATATTTTATATTTTTCTAAATTAATTTAAAAATATTTTTGTTGTTGTTGTATACCCGATTAGTATTTGAGAAGTATTTTTGATGAAAAATTATTTTTTAAATTTTGAAAAATAACTTCTATAGTTACTCAAAAATACGTCGTTTTCATCAAAAATTTCAGACTATTAATTAATAGATAAAAAATTCTTTTGAAGAAGGTGATTGGATTTATTTAAAATTGCAAACCTCAAAAATTAAACAATGATATAAATCCATCTTATGTGTATGTAGTCATCATGGTAAGATGAAAGACAGAGCTAATTAAGTTGTGTTGAATTTCCAGTTCTACATAATGAGAATGACAATTAATTTACAAGTTTCTTTAGATATATGTCTTCATCATTTAATATTAAAAAATAAATTAAACTTCAATTGTTTTCTCATAATTATAAAATACAGTATAATATTTCTATATTTATTTATTCTAGAAATTAGTCAATTTGATACTTGTTGGTAAGTAAAAAAAAAAAAAAAGAAGTAATAATAGTTATTATTTATAAAAGACATTTTATATTACTACTCCACAAGTTGCTGCACGTATATTCTAATGATTGCAAATGTTGGAGACCTGTCCCCTTCATACTCCGCTGCATCAAATATTAAATTTCTCTTCTCACGCCTTTTTTTTCCCCTTTATTATTATTAACATTACAGTATAGTAGACTATATTTAAAATTTCTTTTTTAGATTTTTAAACACAGTGTAATTCATTTATATTACATGCATAATTTATTTTTAATACATAGTGCAACTTATTTTATCAAAATAATTATAAGACTTTTTTTTTCATCAAGAGGCATTATATTATATTATATTATATTATGTTATGTTATGTTATGTTCTTTTATGTTATGTTATGTTATCTTATCTTATGTTATGTTATGTTATCTTCTTATCTTATGTTATCTTATCTTATCTTATCTTATGTTATATTATGCTATATTATACTATATTATATTATATTATGCCAAATAAGGCTGACTTCGTTGATGCCTTAACGTCTCCAACCCATTGTGATTGTCATCGTGGTTAACAACAAAATATTGTCCTAAGGGCACATCCCGGGCCAAATAGGATACATTGGTAACAATTTGCTTACTAGAGAAACTAGTGCCTGAATTGTCTATACATATTTTCCCTTGTACAAACAATGGAAGAACTACAAAAATTCTTGTGTCTTCAAAATTGTCATACTTTGCCCCTTCCGTAGCCATCAAGCCAGCTGTCTGGGCTTACTAATGACTTGCAATCAGAGATTAGATTATCATAAAGTGGTGTACCTGTTTTAATGCATTCCTGTGCCTCCATTGCATCCATTTCAATCTGCAGTTTCATGAAGTTGTGTTGGATGGCAAGTTGAAGCCCACATCAAATGGCTTTTAGTTCCGCTTCTAGTGGACAGATATGGGCAATAGCACTATGGATTACCCGGAGCCATTTGCCATCGTGGTCTCTGAAGATTCCTCCCAGTCCTTCAAGTCCTGTGATGTTTTGCACTGTCCCATCCGTGTTGAGTTTGACAGTTCCCTCGAGGGGAGGAGTCCATTTCACTTGGATGGTGTTATTAAGAGGTTGTTGGACATTGTTCATGTTGTTGAGGGTTATGTATTCCACAGCCAACCCATCATTGTGTCGAAGTTAACATGCTCTTTCTTGTTCTCAAACATGTTGGTGTTTCTTGTTTTCCAAATTTGCCAAAGGCAGAACAGGAAGAGGGTACCCCATTGGAAGTAGGGGGTGACTAGCTTATGTTGAATAGTCTGCCAGTGCCTCATCCAAGAAATCTCAGTGAGGCTACTTTCATCTGGCACACTTGTTAGGGGCTTTCTTCGTTGGACATCTTTCCAAAAAGTACTTGCAGTGTAGCATTGAAAAAAGAGGTGAGTGATGTCCTGCTTGGGGTGTCCACACATGTGGCAGGTTGGGCAGAGATCCATACCCAAGGTGTTGAGTCTGTGGTTGGTATTGGTTCTCCGGTGGTATAGAATCCATAAGAAGACTTTCATTTTGTTAGGGATCTTGGCAGCCCAAATGTGTTGTAAGTCCTTGCCCCTAGAGGAATCAACACCTAATGAAATTCCTAAAATACATATATACTACATATGTAATTGACTTTTAATACATAATATAATTGTTATAAATGGTAAATATTTTTCAAATATGAAATATCTAGGTAATAAATAAATAATGTGTTTAAAAATAGTAAATATTTTATAAAAGGGATTCAAAAAGGTAATTATTCCTAAGTGATGCACCTACTCGCCCCTTTCACTTGGCCTTACTGGGCTTCAATTGAGTGGGCCTTGGTCGCCCATTTTTCTCTTTTCTTTTTACTTGGTTTGAGCCAGAATTGTCAAGTGATGAGTGTATTTCGACCCTTTATTTATTCATTTTGGGCCGCCAATCTTATCCCTTTCTAGTATTAAGCCATGGGCCAAAATACACCCTTAGTTTGAGCCTTATTCTTTAGGGGAAATTACATAATATACAAAAAAATAAAAAGTTTACAAAAAAAGTAGCTCATGTTGTATTTACATAAAAAAAAATAGCTCAAAATTAGCGAAACTATACAATATAGTTTGTCAAAGTTATAGAAAGTATACAATACTATACATGTATTACCTATACATGAGTTGTACATTAAATATATATTATGATACATAAATATACATTGACTATACATGTCTATAGAACGAGGGTTGAATGCCCAAAATTGTAACAAATAGCCAAAGGTTAGCCGAATGGTTACTTTTCGTAATTTTAAAAAAGTGGGCTATTTTTTGTGTAAATAAGTTTTCTCAGTGGCTTGTGGGTGTAATTATCCATATTCTTTATTGGGCTCAACTAGTTGGAATGGACAGATTTGATGTTGGACCTCATCTCCATTTTCTTTTCTTTTTACTTAATTTATGCCCCAAGTAAGTTCACTAATGTATGAATTTATCTTTCTCATTTACCTAGCTCATTTAAGCTATAAGCATGTACTCAACCGCTAGCTTCTTCAAGTTCAGCAAACACCTCACTTCTTTTATTTCATTTAAGATTGAGATCTCTTTAATTTAACTTAAAACTTAAATACACTCGATCATCTTAAACTTTAGATTTACATATAGCCCTCCAATATGAGATTTAAATACTTTTAAAATTGATGTCCATTCGTTGTGATATACGAGAGTTTACCTCCAAGCTTCTTTATTGTCACCATTCGCTTAGCAAATCAAGTGCATTACGTGTAATACCAAGTCATATCAAATTCCATATGCATAGAACTAGTACACATAAAATACGGGGTGCTAACACTGGCAATGCAAACTATTACAAAAGCAATCAAAAGATTATGAATTTTTGGCACATAGACAAGAACTTTCTGTGATTTTCGAAGTTGACCAATTGCAACTGTTGTGAAAGGTGTTAAGATGAGACATCTAATAAGATCTTTGAGCTTTCAACTCTAGAGAAGGTGGGACCAACTGCTTGTTTTCAACTTTTCATCCATTGTTCCCTTCTAATTTCCTTTCTGTATTTAGGTTACAATTGAACTGTCAATAGTGCATTTCAATCAGATAGGTTCATTTTCTAGTCAACCAAAAAAAAAAGGCAAGTCCAGTGCACTAAAGCTCCTGCTATGTGCAGGGTTTGCGCAAATTTTACCTTTCATTTCTACGAGAGACATTTTCCAAAATGAGAGATAATAAGAGCCATAATAGGAGTAGTTTGCATAATTTGGGTTTAAAGTTATTTGGAAAAAAATTATGCAAAAGTAAAACATGTTTGGATATTTGTAGTTTTCTGTAAAGATTCGTTAGCGATTTGTGAGTGGAAGTAAAACTTTTCTATGATAAGTACCCCAAGACCACTTGTTTGGAAAAATGTGAACATGATCTGGTTATTATAGACAGCGAACTCCCGGTTACTTATTAATTCATTGGTCTTTTCCACTTTTGCTAAAGGAACATAAACTAGGAAGACTGTAATTCTACTTTGCAAACTTTTTTGGTATAGGAAAGTTGATGAGTAGAATGATGGGTATCTGAATGTCCTGAAAATGAGTATTGAACCCTGTCTTCGACGTGACGAGAGCATGTCTTGATTGTGATTCAACATTTGTGTCCATGACTTGTAATATCAGGAATACTATTATACAGTTGACCTACTCTCTCTGATGATGAGGAGATGAAGGATAATTTAGTGTAGTACATATTTCATGCTTTGTGTCTGTTGAAATAGTATGAGTATGAGGCACTCAGAAGAAACTTGTTTGCCAGTAATTTTGGTGTATAACAAATCCAAACACTTGGCTTTTGGCGGTGTCAAGGTTTCGTGTACTTAATCTAAACATGAGTTGTTGTGTCATTATGACTACACTAAAGCCTTCTACTTCACATCTTTTTTCCCTAGTATAGTGTATTCATATTCCATTCCCATTCACTTCTTTTATCTCTTTAACATTACCCTGAGAGTAGGGAAACAAGTAACCTTCATGTTGTACTTCACAATTGGTCTGGTTGGGTTAGGTCAAATTTGAGCTGCTTATAATAGATTAAGACAACAAACAAGTCAAGACCCAACCCAATTCAATTTTGCTTGGATCAAAGTGGGTTGAGTAATGGGTTAGAAAGCGGGTCAAGACTCAATCCAACCCAACTTTTACTAAGTTTCACTTATTTTATTTGTTCTTTTTCAATATTTTAGCACTTAAATAAATTATGTTTTTCTTTATTATGATTATATAAAATATATATCAAATTAAAAAAATATTTTAAAAGTATTTTGGCAAGATCTCTCTCGAGTCAATTCGGGTTGAGCTAATAATTAACTCGTCCAAACTTCAATAAATTGAGTGGATTGAGTTTAATTTTACCAAGGAAGAAGGTCTATTCATATTATAAGAGTACATGCACAAAAATACTCCTGAAACATTCTACCAATTAACCAACACTGGAAATATTTTAATTTTTTGAAAAATGCCCGCTTTGGAAATGTTGGCTTAGCAAACATATTCTATGAATTCCTCAGAATAATATGTAGCTTTCGTTGTACGAGTGTTATATCGAATAATATTTACTAGTACTTTATCACATATTTGCAAAACACAATGTATCCTCTTACAAAATAAAAAGAAGACAAAGGGTGTTTTGGGGTATAAAGCAAAATATTTTTTAATCTTTTTAAAAAAAATTGAGTTAGGGATCAAAAGTTGGCAATTAAACTCCCATCAAGTAAAAACATTTGGGTAGTTAATGAATAAAGCTGTCTTAAGATTTTTCATTTTTCAGTGTTTCTATGTTTGATTAGTTAAAATTTTTTAAAATATATTTTCTCTGGGAAGATAAATTCTTTGAAACGAAGAAAATGATTTCTTAAGTGAAAGTAGAAAGAACAAGTCCTACAAATGATATTTCATATTGTCCCTGCTCCACCTTCCAACACACCTCATCTTTAGTTCTACCACTATATTCCCTGTTCCCATCATACCCTTATCTCTAAAAAATATTTTTTGCTTCTATAATAAACACACAAAAATAAATAAGAAATTCATCCCCCACCCACCCCACCCCAAAATAAATTATTTGTGAATATTAACTAACTTTATGTTAAATAGTTATTAATTAACGGTCAAGAAACAAATTATAAAGGCAATAGATAAAAGGGGAATTTTTCAATACATCCACCCAAAAAAATATCTATGGTTTGGGTAATTACATTTCGTAACTATAATTATAGCAACATTTGTTAATTCCCCCAGTATTTATATACGTTTGTATAATTCGGTATACAATTCGCAGTTTTTGTATAATATTTGTATATTTCACTATACAATTCGTACATAATGTTTGTATAATTCACTATACAATTTTTAGTATTTGTATATTTCGCTATACAATTTGATTCGCACACAACTTTTGTATAATCACGCATAACTTTTGTATAAATAGTGTGAATCACACAAAACTCAAACTGTAATTATGGCTAAATATTTGTTGCGAATCATAATTAATTCAAACTATAACTATATTAGCTAATTAACTTATTCGCGTAATTTTTCCTAGATAAAAGGAATTAACAATCGAAACTCAGAGAAAACAAAAGGGTCATTTGGGCCATATCCCTAAGCTGGCTCTATAAAGATAAAACAGCAGTTAGCTAGCCCAAACTCATAATTATGGGAAACATCAACTTTTGTATTATCCAGACAATAGTTATCAAATTTCTTTCTAATAACTTTGTTCGATACCTCAGAAAGCTTCTTTCTTTTTATCTATAATGGGTTGTTGCCATCAAAGAGTTGACATATAATATATTTGGATAAAATTTGCCCACCAATAAGCAACATAGATATCTTTGTGAAGAAGTTGAAGTTGTTGGCTTTGTTTGTTCCTAAAAGAGACATTGTGATCGTCAACTTGATTTTCCCCTTTACATGTATATTGTCATCGTCATCCACTATACAAGTGACCTAACTTTTTATTATTCTCTCTCGTTCATTTCACAAGTATATATGATTCCACGATAAATGCGGATTCAGAATTTTACACTATCAATGTCAAATTTTAATATGTTTGAAAATAACTTATTTGTTTTTCTTTGTGGGTCGATCGATCTCACATGTTTGCTAAACCGTTAATTATCTGATAGTACAAAAATTCTATTATATTATCAATGTATAAAAATTAATAATCTCGAAAGAAAATAGATAATGCATTACTTACTGTATATCCTTTTCCCTTTTCATTAAAGTGATACGTTTGGATCTTGTAGGTTGATCATATATGACTTTTATCTTTTCATAATAGTACGTGATTGAGTGAGCATTCCATTAGACAGTAAATGACTTTTAAGACACTTCTATTTAGCTAATAGGATAATGTTGATCCAAGAAAAAAAGGAAAATCGATTTGAGATGCTAATACTGTTTTCAATGTAGGAAAAAACAGGGGGTAAAAGTGGGGATATTTTGTGAGGACCATATAATATGATTATTAAATATAATGATAGTGATGATTAACTGAAAAAGACGTAAAAATGGCTTCTTTTAATTTATTTTTAATCTCTTTTGATGGTTGTACAAAAGACTATCCATGTGATTGACCCCACGAGATTTGTCACACGTCTACTTCAATCTAGGATTCTCGCATTGTACCAAAAATTAATTTTGTAGATTACTTATAATTTTTAAATTTATTTTTATGTGGCGGATTTCATTTCCTCCAAATTACATTATAGGGCTAAAAAGATCATTGGACTATTTGAAAAGGTTTTAAAATGTCTTTCGTTTATTTATTTGCTTAAAAATATTTCTCAATTCACTTTTAATTAGGAAATTAAGTAAAAATTACTATGAATTCAGATAAGTATAAAAAATATTATAAATCATGATATTTGACAACTTTAATTTTTTAAAAACAAATAAAAAAATTCAATTGATTATTAAAATCAATTTACTCACGTTACATAAAATGAGACAAAAGAAATAGCATGTATTATTTAATTAGGAAACTACGTAAAAAATATCATAAATCTAGATAATTAACAATAGTAATATATTTATATGTGAAAATTAAATAAAAAATACTACAAATCACAAGAAATAACAACGTAAATATTTAAAAGATATACAAAAAGTTTAATTAACAGTTGAATCAGTGTCCCATAAATAAGGATAGATGGATAACATATGTTATGTAAGAATGGCGTAAACATAATATAGATCATAATAATTAAAAAAAAAAATTAAAAGTAAACGACATAAAAAAAGTGACTTTCGAAATTTTATCAATGCCACATAAATTGAGACGGAAGGAACAACACATTTTGTTTAAAAATTATGTAAAATATCACTATAATTCACAATAAATAATATTTAAAAATATTTAAAAATTATATTAAAATTTAATTGACTTTCTAAATTCTATCTATATCACATAAATTAAGAACAAAAAAATTAACAGATATTGGATTCGCGCTAACGCGAGCATCGATGTCTAGTAATAATATAAAATTCCTATTTAAAAAAAATACATTTTTAAAATATTTAATTAAAAATGAAAAAAGTTTATCATTTTATTAGGGTCTTTATTTGTGTGTATGATGATTCATGCGTTGACGAAGTTCGGTGAAAAGAGACAAAGAAATAACGAGGTTTGATCGAGACTCACGCCTGCTGACCTTGACTTTCTCCGATCTAATTATTTGACTTTTCCTTCTTTGGATTAATTCCACTATTCACCTAATGTTTTGTTAAATTATTAAATTTTTCTCATCTTGAAAAGTATTTTTCTCAAAAGTGCCTTTGAAAAATAATATTTTATGTTTTTCTAATTAATTTTAAAATATTTTAATCACTATTATATACTCTATTAGTATTTGAGAAGTATTTTAGATGAAAAATTATTTTTTAAATTTTGAAAAATAACTTCTATAGTTACTCAAAAATAAGTATTTTTCATCAAAAAATTGATCAAAACATGGCTAAACAGACTAATAATTTGAATAAGGTGATTGGATTTATTTAAAATGGCAAACCTTAAAAATTAAACAATGATATGAATCTATCTTATGTGTATGTACTCATCTGATCATGGTTAGATGAAAGACAGAGCTAATTCAGTTGAGTTGAATTTCCAGTTCTACATAATGAGAATGACAATTAATTTACAAGTTTCTTTAGATATATGTCTTCATCATTTAATATTAAAAAATAAATTAAACTTCAATTGTTTTCTCATAATTATTAAATACAGTATAATATTTCTATATTTATTTATTCTAGAAATTAGTCAATTTGATACTTGTTGGTAAGTAAAGAAAAATAGTTATTATTTATAAAAGACATTTTATATTACTACTCCACAAGTTGCTGCACGTATATTCTAATGATTGCAAATGTTGGAGACCTGTCCCCTTCATACTCCGCTGCATCAAATATTAAAATTCTCTTTTCACACCTTTTTTTTTTCCCTTTATTATTATTAACATTACAATATAGTAGACTATATTTTAAATTCTTTTTCAGATTTTCCACTTTATCTTGTCTACGGAAAACCGAAAATTATACTCGGTCCATTTTAATGTTGTATGGAATTGTTTGATAGAAGCGAATCTGATTCTGATGCGAATATTGAATTATTTATACAATTAAAAAATTAATTATATAATAATTTTTTAAAAATATAAATATTTTATATTTAACATATTTTTAAGTGAATATATATGAAATTGGTCCCACAAAAAATTACACAATCTATAGATTTTGTGATGTTAGATTTTGCCTATGGGAGTGAGTTCACGTGGGGTTTCCCCACCTTTTGCTTGTTTTAATTGCCTCGTCACGTGTTATTCTTGACTTTATTAAAGGACTTCACGTGACTCGCCCACCTCCACGTCACTTTCTTGGTCGCTATCCTCACTTCCTTTTCTTTAAACTGGAAAAGGCGACAAAATATGGTCCTAAATTATGTCAAACATAATAAATTTATTCTTCATTTAAAAATATCTCATTACCTATCCTAACGCTGTTAAAATGGATTAACAGATAAAGACAACATTAAAAGGATAAATTTAGAGCACTTTTGAAGTTCAAGTTTTAGGAATTTTTAATATATTAATATGTATACAATGCCTATATATTACATTGCCTATTATAATATATTACGATCAAAGGGGTTGAACAAAAAATGGGAAAGGGCGAATGGAAAAGGAAAAAAGGGGGGAGAGATCATCTACACTTACCTTTTACTTGTCGTTAGCGCATAAGGTAACACTCGATCCCAAAGACAAAGAACAAGTTGTCGAGTGGTGTAAACCAACAGAAGCTGATTAGAGATAGGGTAGTTTGGTTTTTAACCAAATAATATATTCTGGATTAGAGGTTGTTAGAGTTGCTTAGATATGAGCTGGCCTACTCATTGACTATATGGATGTTATATCTATAAGCTCATTAGTGAGTATGAGAAATAAAAATTTCACAAATTCAATCTCCTTGTTTTTCATTTTCCTCTAAGGCTATGCACTAGCACACTTCTATGAAGTTAAAGTAATCAACCATGGCTGATAACATAGTATCAGAGCTTTGGTCACTTAATCTAGAGTATTAAAATTTGTACAAACAAGCAGCTGATCGTAGGTCTAATAGGAACAACACAAAATGGCAATAAAAAATGGACACCCAGCAAAAACATAGGAAACATATATTCAGCTTATGTTTTTCTAGTAATTCCTACGGTAGATCATCATCATACCTTGTTCTTACAACCAACTGATACTCTATGATTGTTAGCATAAATATGGTATCCAAGGAAGACATTTTTCCTTTTAAGCATAAGAAAAGATCCATATCCCCTATCTTTCCAGCCCCAGACCTACTATCTCCTGATCTATATATTAATAGTCCAGATGCACAGGTAAGATCTCCTATTACCTCTTCAGATACTGTAAGTGTAGATGATCACACACAGTCTGCCTTCACCACCTCACAACCTCCGCTAGTGATTCCCGAGTTCATAAAATCTATCGGACAACACAGGCCTCCTATCTGGTTGCAAGATTATGTTACCACTCCTACACCATACTCATGTACCTAACATTGCATCAGTTGTCAACAACTCAAATGTAACTCTTTTCCATCTTCATGCCCTATCTACCTACTCAACTCAGTATGAACCTTAATCTTTTGAGGAAGCCTCACTTGATCCTAGATGAGTTGAAGCTATGAAGTTAAAGATAGTTGCATTTGAGGAAAATAATACTTGGAGCGTTGTAGATTTACCTCCAAACATGTCTCCTATTAGTTGTAAGTCGATCTTCAATATCAACTACAAAGCTTCAGGGAGGTGGAAAGATACTAGACTAGTAACCAAGGGATTTAGTCAGAAGGATGGTATAGGTTACACTGAAACCTTCTCACCAGTGACCAAAATGGTCACTATGAGATTAGTAATTGCTCTTGTTGCCTTAAAACAATGGTTTATCTATCAAATGGACGTTCATAATGCCTATCTAAATGGTGATCTCATAGAAGCATATGAAGCTTCCCGATGGATTTGCTAGACAAGAGAAATCTTCTAAGGTGTACAAACTCCACAAGTCTCTTTATGGCCTTAAGTAGGCTCCCATGCAATGGAAAAAGAAATTAAGTGAAGATTTTGAAGATATGGGCTTATAACAAAGCTACTTTGACTACTCACTATTCACTTAGAAAGAAGGAAGTTATATTACAAGTGTCCTCATATATGTTGATGATTTCCTAGTTAGAGGGAGCAATTACAATTTGATTAGACAGACCAGAACAAAACTACAAACTAAGTTCAGTATGAAAGATATTGATGAAATGAAGTTTTTTCTAGGCATAAAATTTGTCAGGTCAGAGAAAGGAACAGTAATGTCTATGAGAAAATATGCATTGGAACTCATTGTAGAATTAGGATTAAGTAGTTCCAAATCTGCATACACAACTCTCTAGAAAAAAAAATCTAAAGCTTACACCTAAGGAATATGATAAGTGCATCAAGGATGAGGTCATAGATTCACTACTCAAAGACCCTAGTGATCTTAGGCGTATTTATACGCCAAACTAGCTAAAAACATCCATAAATAGCCTAATTAGAGGGTAAATCCATAGAGTCTAGGTATTTTTAGTATGATTTCGTTTATTTTGCTAATAGGGGGCCAAGTGCACTGTTTGGTTATGTTTTTGCAATATTTGATTAGATTATGCTAGTCCGGAGTCACACACGGATCAAGAGGAAGAACACAACTGCAGAATTGAAGGATAAAAGTCAGTTAACTCAGAAAAAATACACAAGTGTGTGTCGCAAACCTGGGAAAGAGTTGTGCTAGCTGAAAAGTAGGAGAAAAAGGCGTGAAGCAGGAAAAAGTGCACAGCCCGCATCACGGACTTGTGTGAAAATAGTGCAAAATGGTCCCGTCAGCAAATAAAGTGAAAATCATCTCAAAACATGTTGGTCCGTGTCGCGGACTTTGAGGATGCGTATGCAAAAATCGAATTACGAAATTTTTTTAAGTTATATTTTTTGTAAGCTTTAGGTTTCAAAACTAGTTTTTGGAACGGAACTAAGAGGAGATGGCTGAAAACTCTTTTCTAGGGCTATTTTGGTTAGTTTTCACCTTTGTTTCGTAGTTGTTAATGATTTTTAGCCTATTCTTGATGTACGAATATATGATAAGTAGCAAATTCTCTCATATTCTGGGGTTGTAGCCATAGACAATGTTTTAGTTCTTGATTTTTGACATATATGAATGGGTTTCTTTAAACTACTCTTATACTACTTAAATCTATACTTTAGAGCCTGATCAACTAGGGAGTAAACTTGTTGTCCATTCTGGATTCGAGGGATGTTAGAATGGATAGAACACAGTAGTATATGGAGCTTGTTAGATTAGGAAACTAGATTGATTCGTGTAAGGGAGACATGTGATAACTACCCTTACACCTCGTTTGGTTCATATACAGAAAGATAACGTTAAAACACTTTTGTCGATCTATCTATCCCCACTCAACTATGTAGTTAGGCAGTCAATAACGGTAGGCTGGTAGAGGCGCGCAACCCTGTTTAGGTAATTTTAACCCTATGAATCAGTAGTTAGGAACCCAGACATATGTGCAAACGTTGAGATTAGAACTTCGTCGAAGAGGTTACAATTCCAGAATTGCTCTTAATTTGATAGTTAACAATAAACCAGTCTAGTTTCATGTTTTAATTAGCTGTAAAAGAAATTCCATAAATCTTTTCATCATTCTGACTAAAACACTCTATACTTGATAGCTTGGATAGTTTACCAATTTTGTTTAAATCCCTTGGGTTCGATATCCCGGCCTCTTAATCAGGGCCACTACATTATTTGTTTAGACCACGTACACTTGCATGCGCTGGGGAGCAACACTTGATCTATGCCAGAGATTGGTAGAAAGGCTATTATACTTGACTATGACTAGACTAGACTTGGCATTCACAGTATAAGTGCTGAATCAGTTTATGCATAGTCCTAAAACTTTATGAAGGCAGCTCTAAGAGTGGTAAAGTATATCAAAGGAGCACCTGGCCCTGGACTCTTCATGCCAGCAAAATCTACAAATGCTCTAAATGCCTATTGTGACTCAGACTGGGAAGCATGCTTACCGACTAGAAAATCAGTAACATGCTATCTTGTAAAATTTAGAGAAGCCTTGATCTCTTGGAAGTCCAAGAAACAAGACACAGTATCTAGAAGCTCAACAAAAGTTGAATATAAGAGCATGGCATCTATAACTGCTGAGATCATCTGGTTAACTGGACTACTGAAGGAACTAGGAGTTGAAGTATAGGTATCTTTTCAGGTAATGTGCGACGGCAAGGCACCAATACAAATTATTGCAAACCCCATTTTATGAAAGAATCAAACATATTGATATAGATTGTCACTTTGTAAGTGAATGAACCTTGCACGGATTGATCAAAACCAATCATGTGCCTACGAAAAATCAACTGGTTGTTATACTAACCAAAAGCCTAGGAAGAACTCAGCATGAACACCTATGGAATCAACTTAGTGTAAAAGACTTGTTTAGTCCACTAGCTTAAGGGGGGCGCTGAGTGGTGTAAACCAACTCAAGCTTATTAGAGATGGGGTAGTTTGGTCTTTAATCAAATATAATATTTTGGATCGGAGGTTGTTAGAGTTAGTTAGTTGGTTAAAAATGAGCTTCAGATACTATATATATATATTGTATTCATTAGCTCATTAATGAATATGCGAAATAAAAATTTCACAAATTCAATCTTCTTGTTTTTCCTTTTCCACTAAGGTTATGCACTGGAACACTTCTGTGAGCTTGAAGTAATTAACCATGGAATTGGGTTTATATTATTTCATTTGATTGGATTCAAATTCTTATTTTAAAATTTATTGAATTTGTATAAATTATTAATTTAAAACTTTATAACTTAAAAAAAAATTAAAATCTGCAAACTATTAGCTTCAAGTTTTAGTTCTCCCACTGCTTGAGTCACTGTAACACGAAAAAGAGTAGAGAAGTGCCTATTTTTGATAGAGTATAAAAAGTTACTCTTTAGTTTTAATTAGTTTGGTTGGTTTTTTAAACTTTTAATTTGAAATAAAAAAGTTTAAGTAAAAGTAAAAAGTTTGATTTTATAATTTTAAATAAAAAATAAATACAATGTAGGAAAATATCTTATAATATTATAATCTTAAACATGTCCTAAAAAGATTAAAAAAAATTAAAAGTTTTGTAAAAAAAAACTCAAAGAAATATTCTTTATAACAGAGTAAAATGTACTGTATTTAGGATTATTCAAAAATAGAGTCGAAATCAATAATTTAAATCTAAAAAAAGTTATTGACTCATCAGTAATGAATTATTTATTTAGTGGTTTCGTCAACGATTTTGGTTTTGTTTTATTATTACTTATTAAGTTATCAGTTCTTAATAATTTGAGATTTATTTTCTTATGGGGTAACCTAATCCAATAATAAATTATATTTATATCATTTGATGTATAAAACGTTGGGTTAAGGTTTATTTTCATATTTTTATTTCTGATTGTCTTAAACTCTTGGTTATTCACAATGTATTAGTATTTGCTTTTTATCAAGATTCAACCAATCACCTCATGCACAAAATTTATTTAATTTGTCATCTTATTTTTTAGTAATTTTTTAATAAAAATATTTTTATCAAATTTTAATAATTAAATCTATAATACACAATAATCAATAAATTAATAACTAATAAATCAAATACCTTAATAATTTAACATGTCCACACATTAATAATTAATAAGTTAAATTAAAGTAATAAACTTCAAAATCAAATCTAACCATCAATAAAGTACCCAACTAGACTTTTTTTGTAAACAAACGACAAAAAAGAAAAAGTTTTGGAAAGTTTTTTTTTTTTTAAAAAAAAAAAGAGGTTCCTCAAAGTTCATTGGGAAAACAAAAATACTAAAGCAAAAAGAGGTTCGTATCTTCATGGATATTTTCAAAAAAATATACAGATACACCCAAAACCCAGTAACCTTTTTTTTATTTCTTTGCTTTTTTCTCCTCATAAGTCAAACCAAACGTCATCTCTCTCTCCCATGCAAAGTCAAATCACGCATGGCCTGACAATACCACTTGTATTCCCTTTTTTGCCCTTCTAATCACCTATTAATATGGCTTTTTGTGTTGTCTTTAGTAGGGGTATAAATGTTAATCCGCTTTTTCTGGGGTCAAGATTTGTGGCAGAGAAGCTATTAGGATCCTGTCGTAGACTTTCTGCTAACAAATCGTTAAACAGTTTTTTTGTGACAGAATAATATTATTGTCGCAATAATGAAATATATATGCACACATAATAATGTTAACAATAATAGGTTCATCTTACAAACGTGACAGTCTCATTACTCCTCTCCCCCTCTTCAATTTTGGGGCATTTAAATAGACTAGTCAGCCAGTAGTAATAATGAAGGTAACCACTAAAGGATGTAAAGCAGCGACAAGGGACGGACCTATTCCTCTTTTAATCAGAGGTTTTTGAGTTTGAGTTTAGGAAATATAAATCTTTTTTAAAAAGATTACTTTTCAAGTCTTATACGGCACAAATTCGGATGTAGTTGACTCCAACATAGACATCAGACATCGGGTGAAAAATTAGAAAAAAAATAATAATGAAGATAATCGAGAATTTATTAAAAATAATTTTTATTTTTATGAACTAAAAGAAAATTTGCATAGATTTTATTTTTATTTTTGATTCAAGGATCTTAGAAAATAATGATAAATTTTATAAGAATGCAAGGCATGTGAAATTCTGTTTTTTTTTCCTCTAAAATAAGATATTTTATATATATGCTTCATATTTTCTACATTAGATACTCCCTCCATCTCATTTTATGTAGCATTGTTTGACTTGGCATGATGTTTGATAAAAGAGACAAACTTTTCAAAACTTATGGTCTAAACTCATTCATGGATATTTGTGTGGTTGAAAATTATTTTCATTAAGGGTATAAAAGGAGAAATTTAAAGTTAAACTGTTTCATTCTTTTTTAGACGGACTAAAAAGAAAAATGTATCACATAAAATTGGACCGAGTATAATCTTACCCGGAAATAAATATGACATAAAAAGTGCAAATTGTGCATTTGTTGAAAGTTTAGTTATTTATCAAAAGGTTTAGAGATCAATTTCTAGTAAATACTTTTTTTAAAAAAGTAATACGCTAAAAATCTTAAATTCGAAGATAACACTTTTCAAATAAGTTTAAGATTGATATTATGTATACTTTATTCTTTCTAAATCACATTTTATGAAATAACACTAAATCTGTTGTGATGATGATAATATTTGACCCAACCATTAAACCAAGGTTAACCTGAACGAACTTTTACTATTAAGAAAGTGTGTAACAAGCTTTGTCTGGTTCACTTGTTGTAAATTAATAATAAAGGAAATGCATAAGAAAAAATGTTTACTCTTCAATCACAGTTAAAAAATTAATGAATTGGATATAAGGACTTTAAAAAACAGTTGAAGAGTAAATAATAGAGGTGGTGAAATTAAAGTATACATGCATGTCGTGCAATTTATGGGTCACCACAATTATACAAGTCAAGCAAACTTTGATTGACGGGTTTGAAAAATTTGGGAGTGTCAAAAAATGAATAATGTCATGCTTTTGGTATCATTTGCAATTATTAACAAAAAATATACATGTTTCATTAGTAGGGAAAAGGTCATGTTATAACTAATCTCCTTTTTAATTAACCCTAAAATGTTGAAAAATATAAGTTTCATTTCTGTTTCAATTGTTAATAACTATTAATCTTATGATAAAAGGAAGTCTAACCTACTAATCAAGAAACAACTAATTAAAGATCTATATCCTCTTTAAGATATTTAATTAGTAAGGATAAGTTATAATTTTAGCATTATAATTATATGAATTAATATGTACTTTTAGGTCTTAAGAAAAGAACAATAATTTTTTTTATATTTTAAAAATAATAATTATGAAAAATTAAAATAATGAATAAATAAACGTGAACGGAGGGAGTATTAATTACTTAGTTTTTTTTCTTGTTGTATCCAAAAGGGTTTACGTGGCTGACATGCAGATGAAGATGATTATCATTGATTGGCAAATGTTGCATTTAATTATTTAACCTAACACACCTGATCATTACAGTTTCATCAACTCAAAAGAATGAACCCTTTATTATTCTCAATAAATGTCAAACAAAATTATGTCTCTCCAAAAGCTGTTCAAAAAAGTAATTCCCTTCTCATTTAAAATGGGGTAAAATTGCTTTAACTTTAATTACCTCTTCTTCTAATCTTCTTTTATTACTACTAGAAAAAAACATTCCTCGTTTTGATGCCAAACAATTACCAATGGAAACATAAAGATTATGTGCTCCCTTTGTCATGGGTTTTAAAAGTCAAATTTGTCACTTTATAAATTGGCAAAAAAGAAATTAACTTTTCTTTATATTTTTTTGGAACAACAATAACTTAGTGGTAATTTAGATGGCTCAAATATGCCTTTTCTCTTTTATATTAAATATAGTTCAAGGTGAATGTTCAATCTCACATACGATTATGAATACCACGTGACATGACACCTCACTATTACGATACTTAAACCCCTCTCCTCCACTTCTACCATCACCCATTCAATATTATTTGAATTTTAAATATTTATTATCGAAATGATATTTTGATCTTATGATTATTAATTTAAAACTTGTCACTTTTATGAAAATAGAGATATTTGTAGTGATAGTGTATCATCATATAATTGAACATATTATGTTGCCCAATGCCAAGCAACATGAGCATAAATTGGTGACAAAGTTCCTTACAATTTTATAATTGTAAATGATATTTGCTATGGCATAGGATACAATGAAATTGTTGGAGCAGCACCAAATGATGGCAGAATTCTATGTGGAATTTATAGGCATTATGATGAAGAAAAATTATTATCATGATGGCAGTGTAATGACTAATGACCCATTCATATTTGGAGATAGCTTTAATTTGTCTATTTGCAATCATTTCAATTATTTTCTTCCAAACCGACAATGTCTCATTTTACAAGGCCAAAAAAGGAAGAAAAAATAATGAGGTCATTACTTAATTATTGACCTTCAAGTTTGGATTCTTCTACTCCCTCTTTTTCTTTTAGTTTTTCAACAAATAATTTAATTAATTAAAATTTTAGATAGTTTAAATTATTCCATGATTTTTTTAAACACAAAACTGAAAATTTATCCCTCTTTGAACCTAGCAGTTCATGTGACAATTTAATGTGTTTAGGGTTAATGATCATGTACAACTTCATATATAAAGTCACAAGGGTACCATGATGAGAAAGATCTAGCAAATTAAATGCACTGGGTGTGTTTGGTATGAAAAGAAAATATTTGTCGATGAAATATATAAATATTAATTAGTTTGAAAATAAATAGGTTTCTTATTTATTTTTTAGTATTTAATAATTAAGTATAAGAAAATATTATTCAAAAAATATTTATATGCAATTTAGCAATACACCATGTAGACGAGATGGGATAGGAGTAGAGGTTCGGGTCAGATGGAAAGTGAGGATGTTTGGTGGATGGAGAGGAGAAAATAAACTTATAATTTACATGTAGACTTATTTTTCCTATTTTCATTAGAATAATCATTTTTTTTTATTTTTTTTCTAGGAAAATATACTTTTTAAAATATCTTTACTAGTTAAATATGAGCAAAAATTAAAATTTTCAAAAAATATTTTTCCTTCGTACCAAATGCAGTGAATTCCCCCCCACCCCCCACCCCCTCTATTGCTTTATATTTCTGCAAGTCATACTTTTGCAAAGCACTTAAGGTAAATTTTAACTTTTTTTTTTTTCATCTTAAAATAGGTATCGTTTGAGTGGAGAAAAAAATCCAAATAAGTGTGCTTTAATTCAAAATAAAAAATAATAGTTACTTGAAATTATATCTTTATAAAGTATTGAATAATTCATTCTTTTTAATAGTGCTTACTTTCAAGAAATCTTGAATAAACAAAAACAACTGAGTAAATTATATATCATATTTACAATTTTTTTGTGTAAATAAATGTGAAATAAACTAAATAGCACTTATTATTTTTGTGGCCTGAATTATAGACGTGAAACTAGTATTAAATTGAGGTAGGGTCGTGCTTTTCTGAATTTCTTTTAAATGACTTTTAAATTTTGTAGGACTCTACAAAATTAGTCTTATTTTAATCAGAAATTTTTTGGGAGGTTATTCTATCTAGGTATTATATTCCCTTGACATCTCAAATATCCCACAAATTCTTGAGATATTGAAAGATCAAAATCTCAAATGGAAATATCAAAATCTCAAAATATCTCATGAATTTCACAAATTTGAGATATTTATAAAGAGATCAAAATCTACTAGATTCTTCTTGATAATTAAATACTATGAGAGAAAAATCAAAGGATAAACAGATTTGTTTATCAATAAATTTATGTTTCTTCATATTTTATTTGTGATTGCAATTTATTTTTTCATCACATTAAAATTTGTTGCAAACACCGTGATAATTCATGAACAAAACTAGCTAATACAATTAAAATTTCATTTATTTTAAAAATAATTTTCAAAACGAAATTTGTTTTTCTTAAAATTTCATATTCTATCATATTATATTGTATAAATTGAAAGAGATAAAAGTGAATTTGAAGTGCATGTATCCTACTCAAAAGGAATAAAAAGTGTGTGAAGGAAGTCCAATAATAGAGAGGATGAAAACTCATTTTGGTAATGATTACTTTTGAAAGTAAAAGATATATAGTACGTACACCTACTTTTATTTAAACTTATTCAATGGAAAGACAACTAAGACAGAAGACATATTAAAGAGAGGATTTAAGAATGTAGTTTGGAGTAAAAATTGTTATGTGCATATTTCTTGAGCTAATCAAAATCCCATTTGATTTGACATCTGCCTGACCACCATATATATATAGCTCCTCTCTTTTGGGGACCTACTACCACTTTTCTAGTTGTCATTCTTTTAAATTTTTTATGTTTTAAAAAATAAATTAATTTATTAATTAAATGTTCAATAATATTTATTCACTTTATGAAATCAATTAATAAGTTTATACTTAATTTTTAATTTATTTTTATTATTAATTATAATTATTTTTCTATTATATTTTTTAACACATATTTATTGTATTCAAAAAGTGATTTGAAAAAATTACTCTATCATTTACTATTTCTTAATCATTATGTCAAGTCAATAGGAGATAAGTAAGGATGGATGGAGGGAGTAATATGTTTAAGTCAAATTTTCATTCATTAAGTATTCTAATCTTCTCTTACAACTATTTTGGCTGAATTTATTTTAGTACTTCCTTCATTCATTTTTATTTATCGTTGTCTTATTTATCGAGCTCAAATTATATGAATTTTGATTAATATTTTAAAATATATTTTTTCATCATATTAATATTTGTAAGATTGTAACTTATAACATTTTTCTTGTAGTTTTTAACCATCTAAATTTTATATTTTAAATATTAAATTTTAACTCTTCAATTTAACTTTGAAGTTCAATTAAGTTGACAAAAAAAAATAACAAATAAAAATGAACAAAGAGAGTAATAAGCACGATAATTTAATGGATCAGAGAGTAATTATAGAGGAATCAAATACTCCTTGGGATCACCTTATTACTTGTCACAAAGAAAAGATAAAGAACAAAAATAGATGGTTTAAAATAGCAAAACAAAAGAAGACTTTCATTTGAGGACGAAATAAATAACTGTTTATATCACTTTATTACTTGTTAGTCGTATTTTCGATTTTTTTTTTTTTTATATCTAATTTATTCTGTTTATGCGTTTTTGAGACGAGGGTTTCTAGAAAATAACTTCTCTACTTTGTGAGGTAGCGGGCGTACATTCTACCATCCCCAAACCTTACTTATGAAATTCCATCGGGTATGTTATTGTTGTTTATATCATAATCTTAGAAATAGATGAAAGAGGTGAATAGCTCTTGCCTCTTAAGGTCCCTTTTGATCATAAACTTTTTTCCCGTGCTTTTTTCTTCTAAAGTTCTAAATTTGATATTTTTCCAACACATAAATATTTATTTTCTCAAATTAAACATATGCTTAAATACAACTTTAACTCTTTTGTTTTAAAAAACAAATGACTGTTTTTATATATTGTGTATATATATTTTTTACATTCAAACGCCTGTTTAATTTTAAAATACCTATCAAAAGCTTCACTTTCTTGATTTTGAACAGAAGATAGATGTTTTATTTTGATTTTTCATTCGATATTCAAGACTATCCAATTCTACTTCCTTGGATGTTGTAGGAAGAAATGACTATAATTGATGATAAAGATAAATTAGAAATTAAGTATAAAATTATCTCTTAATTTTATAAAGTTAACAAGTATTATTGGACATTTATTTAATATACTGTCCATCTTTTTTTGTGCTCCAGTGACTTTGCACAGAGACCAAGAAGTAGTAAATGATAGGTGTGATTTTACCAAACCACCTTTGAATATAATTAATAAGGTATTTCAAAAAAAAAATTGAGAAATGACTATAATTAATGACAAGGATAAATTAGAAATTAAGTGTAAAATTATTTCGTAATTTCATAAACTGAACTAATATTGTTGAATATTATAAGATAGTACAGGAGTCAAGTAAAAATAGACGGAGAAAATAAAAATTGACGGAGATAGTTTGGGAAAAACAAAAAGAGAAAAGTCTTCATGGCAATTAATATTTTGAAATGAATGGTGAAAATATGCATGGGTTTATGTTTTCCAAAAGAAGGAGTGAAAGGGTTGATAAATAAACATAAGATTAGGGTGAAAATGATGAGATTGTTTAAGTAGAAAGGTGTTGAATTCAAGATACATAATTAAAGTTGTAAACATGAGGCACTAATTATGCCTAAGTATTTCCCGTGATATCATGCATGATTTTATCCTTTATGGTCAAACTTGTCAAAATAAGACTAGTTTATTTTTCATAATCTATCTTGGGCTTCACGTTTCCTTTAATTTTACAACTAATCCTAAATATTACGCCCTCTCATTTTAATGGTAAAATGACTTAGTGATATAATCACTCTGTCCCATTTTAATTAAATTTATGAAACAATGCATACGAAAAATATTTAAAGATAAAATTTAAACCATTTACTATTGCTCGTGAAGTCATAAAATATGTAGTGTAATTTATCTGACAGAAAATATAAAACTTCAATAAATAAAAGAGCAAATTATGTTAAACCATGTAGAAACTAGCATTTGTGAGGATTTATGATCCCAATAGTATAGCCAAATTTAATTTGCAAGAGTTTATAATAGAAATAAATTATTTTCAATTCTAAGAAAAATATATAAGGAGATTCAAATTATGATAAACCATGTACGTTCATATGTACAAATAATCTTACTTAGTACCCCATAAAAAATAAATCAATTTTTAATAAAAAAAAATATTTATAGTGCGAAACAACATAAATTTGACTTCATGTCAAACTAAATTAATACAAACTTGTTTGATAACTCATAAAACGTACAATTTTAATTTCATAAAAATGAAAAGGTTTCACATAAATAAATATGAATAAAATTAAGTGTTTCATGAATGATTCTTCAAGTGTGATATAGGTCCACTCTCAATCCAAATCATCCGCCTGAAATGATAGAATACAAATATTAAAAGAAAATTGTACTCTAACAACTAAATACTTCAAAAATCTAAAAGTAATGTCTTAATATTTCATTACAAAAAGCCATAAAGTTACATATATTTTCAATTACTCCAAGAACAACTACAAAAGTTAGGAAAGGGATAAGGGTGCATATGAAAGATAAGCAAAACTTGCAAAGTAAAAAAGCATATATATACAAGAATTTGATCTTTGGACAATGAAGATGAAAATTATTAATGTTCTTTCTTTTTCTAATTTTCTTCCAACTTATGAAAAGAAAATCTAAAACATTCAAAGCTTACATAAACAGAGTAAGACTTTCTTGTAAAATTTATATTATATGAAACATAGACATTATGAGTTAAGCTAAGTTTATACCAATACTCCTTAATAGATTACACGAAATTGTGCATGAAGATTACATTACTAGTCAATAAATGCAATATTGATAACCCCAAATTTTATGGTTTACTAAAATAACAAAGATAAAAAAAATTAAGAGGAAAAATATTAACCTAATTACAAGAAGTGATATTCTAAAATTTATTCATCGTAGATATATTTGTGCAAAATTGCACTACACAAAAGAAGATACAACTATTAAATAATATTTCCAAATACTTTAATGATAAGTCAAAATTATATAGAAACGAAAAAACTAAAAATAGAATGAAAATGGGGATTTCATTCTGAATTTAATGGGGGACATGGGGTGACGGTTCATAAGGAGAAAATGGAGGCAATGGCTATTTTTTTGGAAAAGAGAAAAAAAAAGGGAACATTTCTCTCCTACTTTTTCTACAATAGAAATGAAAAAAATAATTGTGTTACTGAATACTCCTTAACTTTGTAATTTAGAATTGTATATCCTTTATTATAAAAGTGGTTCATATATATTTTTATTGCTACACAAATAGTTTAGATATACTCTTTGTCTTACAAGAGTAAAAAATAAATTTAAAATAATCTTTTCATTCTCATTAGATCAAAATGGTATATGTGAGCCACTTTTATAACAAAGGGTATATAAGCTCTAAATTAAAAAATTACGTTAAAGGGGTATATGGGACCCTTTTTTTTATCAATAATAAAAATATATTTAATAGCCATGAAAATGTATTGTTATCTATTTATTTATATACTATAAATTTATTACATATGGTATAAGATTATTTTGAGAGGTAGAAACAAACGCCACTAGTTGAATATATTTAAGGGGTTTTAATAGCCCCCATATGTAAATCGCAACAAAAAGAATTATTTTATGGTGGTTGATACAAACACCACAAAGTAAACGTATAATAGAGATTTCTTATGACTCCATTAATAGATCGTCATAATTTATTAGTTTTTTTTTTAGTGTAGAGTATATTTTAATGTGAAAGGTGGAAAATAATTACTATCTACTTAAATCTTGAAATCCTAAACAACAACAACAATTAATTTGAGACAATTTTTTGAGCTAATATTATCGTTAAAATCAAACAGAGAAAGTATTAAATTTCTTTTTATAATTGATTTTATCAGAATAATTGTACTCATCTCCACTTTCTTCATATTTTATACTCTTTATATTCTTTTTAAATTTCATTAGACTCTTTATATTTTATACTCTTTTCGTCTATTTTTATTTGTTCCCTATTCTATTTTGGAATGTTCAACAATATTTTTTTACTTGTGAAATCAAGAGGTAATTTTACACAAAATTTCTAATTTTCCCTCATCATTAGTTATAACAATTTTTCTATTATATTTTTCAATATATTATATTTATTATATTGAAAAGGTGATTTAATAAAATTATTCCTATCATTTATTTCTGTATAAAATCAATAGGCGATAAATAAAAATGAACTAAGAGATTACGTGAATACTTCATGGGGTCCATTTGCACTAATGATTCAGAGACATTAAAGGAAGGGAAACATAAATGGTTACATGACATTTTTCACTTTCGGTAATCAAAAAATAAATACCTTTCGCTTTCCTCATCTAACTGAATCTTAACAACTTTTGATTGCTAAATCAATTACTCCACCACCAACAAAATTGCAACATTAATTCTCTCCACATAACATAATAATTCTCAAATAATTAATTTCAAAATAATTTATTTTCAAATATAACGAACGTTAAGTAATAAATTATTTCTCGATTTTTCAAACTAAACAAATACAAATGAATATTTATTTTTAATATATAAAAAATAATAAATTAACACGAGACTTACACCATTGAAGAGGTCATTTGCTTATTGGCCATGTAATCCTATTGTTGCCTTCATATTCTGGATAATAATATAATTTCACATATCGGATTAGATCAATAGTTTGGTAATTGTCATTACTTTAGTGAAATAACTTTTTGAATAGAGTAAATTATTATAGTGGTCATTAAATTTTTCAACTATGAAATCACTAAGACCAAGAAATGGTCAGTCAATATCTAAAGTTTTTACCTAAGCCAATGGTTTTCTTCAGTTACATATACATGTAGGAGTAGTTTATCAACAATCACGACCAATTCTTATTAAAAAAATCACCATCAATTACTATCATTATCACTAACTATTGCCCACAATTAACGTCATCATATAACATAATTCAATCCATATCTACAATCACCACCAATTGCTATTTACATAATTTTTAAATATTGTATTAGATTAATTTACTATTTGATTTAATTTTCTTATATTTTTTAATATTACTAAATAATTTTATAGAATCAAAGATTGAAAAAACAAATTATCTTAATTATTAAAGATTCAAAGTTTAATATAATATCTTATATTTAAGTTTATTGTAATCTTAATAAAAAAGAGGTGAGACCCTAACATCGGTTCACTTTTACTTATCTATTATTACAAAAAAAAAAATTATCACCTTTAACATATGAAGAAAGGATAATTATTCCTTCTCATATTTTACTTTTAGTAATAATTATTTATGCTTCAATTTGTTTTTTTTTTTAAAAAAACTTAATAGGAGTATTAAGCATCAATTAATTGATACAGTCTGATAAAATGATCATGTCAATTATTTTTTTTTACTAAATATATTAATTTAAATATAACAAATAAAAATAAACAAAAACATACATTACATTAGATATGAATTTCTTGACTTTTTCTATGAAGAAAAAACCAAATACATCAAGAGGGATAAAAAAAAAACCCAAACAATTTGAGAGGGTCACACGTAGTTTTCTATTTGTGCGTATGATTGTTAGGTAAGTATGCAAAGAGTTTGTCTCTAACATTCCAATGTTCCATTATGAGGGGCGTCCCAACTACTATATATTTTTTTTTCAATCATTAATCATAATCACATATTCATATATTCATTCAAATTTGAGAAATAGCAAGGACCTTTCTTCTTTAACTATAGTATATTATTTCATTTATATTGACCTGTTGACCACAATATCTCCTTTTAATTATTCTTTTTAAGGATAATGTTGGCTTAGCTTATTGCGAATAAAAAAATATTCTTTTATATATAAAAGGCTACCGAAATAGCTGAAGCAGGTAGTTGGTGGAAGACATGTCTGTTTCAGCTGCTTGCCTAAGCAGACAACTGTTCATTGATATATCTGCTTTAACTGCCTGATTTTAAATTTTTTGATTATAGAAATTAATCTATCAGCTTAATTAGGAAAGCTACGTAAAAATTATCATGAATCTATATAAGTATAAAAAATATATTATGGATCATGATATTTGTTTGAAGCTACGATAAAAATTACCATGAATATAGATAAGTATAAAAAAAAATACTATAAATCACATAAAAGAGGACAAAAAGGAAATAACATGTATTATTTGATTAGAAAACTATGTAAAAATTACCATATATCTATTGATTTAAGAAAATTTTAAAATTAATTATAAAAGGGGACAAAAGAAATAACATGTATTATTTAATTAGGAAACTACGTAAAAATTACCATAAATCTGCATAAGTAACAATAGTAATCTATCTAATTAAAAAATTATATTAAAATTTAATTGACTTTCTAAATTATATCGATATCAAAAATACAAAAATAACAAATATTGGGTCACACTGATGCGAGCGCCGGCCTCTAGTATTATATATATATGTAAATGAATATGTGTACTTTGGACGTGCATATTACTCTTAAAAAGTAGCAAAATATTTTTTATAATTGAATATTTCAATTTTATCTATGAATGCAACATCAACTTGAAATAAACTATTTAACGTTGAAAATATTGTTTGAGAAGTATTTCACTTGCACTTGTAAAATTTCAATTTCTTTTCAAAGTTACATTTATGCTCATAAGTAATTCAGCTTTTAACCTCTTTTTTTTCAACTTTAGTTTTAAATACTTTTAGATACTCAATGTTTAAGGACAAAAAAAGCACGATAATTTGTCATAACTTTATAGCTTTATTAAGAAGATGTTTTCCAAAAAGATTAGAGTCGTCAATATGAACTTGATCCCTTAAATTAGCTCAGACCAATATGTACATAATTTGATAAGATTACATTCAAATTTTTAAAGCTTATTTAAAAACGAGACTTTTGATTCTATCTATGTAAGTCCATTAGCTTATAAGGCTTCGAGTGAGCCTAATTGGTTGTACTAGTTTTTGGGTCAATTAAAAATATATATAAATAAAATTAAGTTGAAAATTAAATTACTTTTGAACATACATGATTAACATATATACGAATCGTCCGTCCAATATAAAAAGATACAAGATAATAAGAGACCTTGTATGCAACTAAAATTTTATTGAACCCAACAATCCAATTAATTTTTTTTTTAATAAAAATACATTATTAACAATTGATGACATTAGATAATTAAATTGTAGTTTGTGGCTCAATTATAACCATATACAATGTTGTTTTATAGATATTTATAATAGCATTATTTGATTATAATTTATATTTAAAATTATAAAAATATACTTTGAGATCGATCGATCTGATCAACTTACAATCTTCATAAACACTAGGTTAATTTTATTATTTTATAATTCATCATTGCGGTGAATTAGTTTGACTCGTTTAATATTAAAGTCAATGAATATATGAGCTAGACTTAATTGAATTGAGTCAATTCACATTGATGGATAGCTTTATTAAAAATTATAGTAGGATAAATAAATTCTTTTGTTCTCAATTTATATGGAATGAATAATAGTGTTGTGAAGTGCAAACTCAAATTAATTTAAATTTTAAATCAAGTACTGGACACATGTATTATTATAGGGAGGAAATTAGAAAATAGAGCATAGGTGTAGTCTAATTCCCCATCTAATAATAAAAAGCCTAAACACGCGCAATGTGGATAAAATAGAGTTGCATTTGGGGGCCCTTCTAATTTTTTTTTCAATGTTTATATTAGAGTCTGATTATATTCGATTTAATGTAGGGTTCATTTAGGAAAAAGCATTCCCTATCAAGAATTTTTCTATTCACAAGACTCGATTTCAAAATTTTTAATTAAAAAAAAAATAATCTCATCCGCTACACAACATCTTTTGATGGTCCCTCTAAATCTTTCGGCTCAACTTTTTTTTTTTTTTTAAAAAAAGCAGACAAATATATTCTAAAGAAAATAGTTATTACAAGCCATGAATAGAGGGGTTTCACGTGTGTTGTCAACCTGAGATTGTCGGTTCAAACATGCTCTCAAACAAGTCAATGCAAATAAACAATATGGTCCATTAATAATAATAATAATAATGTTGAAGACCAACTTCACCAACAAGTTCATCTTTCCATGGATATATGTTGGTATAAATTATAATATATTGAGGCGGAATTAGAATTTTTCGTTAAAGAGTTTAAAATATAAAATAAATATATAAAAAAGTTAAAAGGAATTCAATATACGTATACATCTAAAATATAATTTTTCAATATTTTTTTCTGGATGAATTCCTCAATCCTATTTGACTCATCTCCCTAAATTATAATATAAATAATCGGTTATAATAATCTTAATGATTCACTCGTGGAATTCATCAATATTTTCAAAATAAGTTTTGATAACCTATCACCAAATGTGGTGCAGTGGAGGCAATTGCTCGTCACTCAATTTGAGATTTCGAGTTTGAATTTTGAATATGAAATTTTTTTGATAGGGAGTATTTTTCTTCAAAATGAAACTCTGCATGATACAAATTCAGAACAGTCAGAACAGTCAAACTTCAATGTAAATATCAGGTAACCAACATGGCTAAGGTATGTCCCTCAGTTTTCTTTTCTAATTTTTGGTTGGGTAGGCACAGATTTAAAATAGTCTAATTTCAATGTGTATATCGAATATCAAAAGATAAATTAAATAACCAGCATAGATAAGATATAAATTTAAAATAATCGAATTTCAACGTAAATACTGAGTACCGAAAAAGAAAAACTAGATAACTAACATGGCTAAGGTATGTCGTGTATTTGACACCTCAAAAATATGTACTGTCTCTTAGTTTTTCTTTTGTAAGTTTTACTAGAGAAAAAGAACACGAAATAGATTTAATACATGAGTGACAAGAGTTCTTTTTTATTTATTTTTGTTTTTTTATTTATTGTTGATATATTTATATTATAATCTCGATTGATTTTATTTGCTTAAGATTATTAAAGGGAAACTAATTTTTATTTAAATTTAATTAGTAATAAAAAGATTAAATTTGAATCATTTAATTATTTAACTTCTAATTATTCAACTCTAAATTATTACTTTATGTATTAAAAAATTATTAACATATTCATATTATAAACAATTGAATTGATTCTCTGATCTTTGTTGTTTCATAATAGACTAAACTATTGCATCAAACTAATAGTATTTATTTAATTTTTAATATGAATAATTATATTTATTTAATTACAAGTACTATTTATATATAATATTTAAATTAACATAGACACGTGGCATATACGTGTAAAGTACGTAGACCGAAACTAGTTAGATCAAATAATATTAAATTGAATAGCATATTCAATTAAATATTTAACATAAATTATAAATTTATTTAAAACTTTCAAATAAATAAAAAATAAAATTTAATACTTGAATATCTACCTTTTTTGACGAACCAAAGTATTGAGGAATAAAAGAATAAAACATGAGAAACAAACCAACATAATGCTAATTTAATTATTGGTACTTCTAATATCTCTTTTTGACTAGACATTATCATATATTTGCCCATTAAGACAAAAGTGCCAAAATATCAAAAAGTGGAAAATATAATAAACATTACTACAAATTTATTTTTTCTTTAAAAAAAAAGAAGAAAAAGATTAATAGGGGTCTACTCTTTTGTTCAACATAGGACCCCACCCAACAACTCCTAAACATCATACTATTACCTCTCTAGCATTTAATTAAATAATTCACAAATTGGATAGAATCTCTATAAAGACCCTTTCTTCTACTTCCAATCCAAATTCCCCTTTTCACTTTTTTTTTTTCCCTTACAAATACTCTCTCCTCCTCCTTAATTCTTGCCGCTTTGTACTCCAACAATCTCTTTGTATTTTTTGTTTACTCTCTCACATGAAAGTATGGAGCTTGGATTAAGCTTAGGAGATGCTACCACTTGTACAACAACTAATACAACCACATCTTCTCCAAAATCATTTTTCTTGTCTAAGAAAAATGTTACTTCTTCTTGTGAGCCTGAGAAGAAAAAGGGTTTAGGGTTTTGCATGGGTTTAGGAATTAACTCATCATCAAATGGAAGAGTACAACAAGAAGATGAAGAAAATAATAATACTTCTGAAGAAGCCACCAATGATACTGTACCAGTTCAGCTTGATCTTCTACCCCTTGTTCCTGTTCCTGTTCCTGTTTCTGTTCATAATCCTAATCTCCCCCAGTCTCTCCATTGGTCCTCTGATAATGGTAATTTTTACATATACTAAATCTCATCAATATATATTCTTATTAAGAAAATGAATCTTGGATCTAACTCAATGGGAGTTGGCTTCAAAATTCGTACACAAATTAATATATACACATGCAGCATATTATATTGAGTTGAATTTGTAGAACACTTTTGACTGGTTTTTTTTGAAGAGCATATTTTTTTTTCCTTGTATACGTGTGATACTGTACATTGGTTCCAGTTTTCAAGTCTTTTCGCATTGAAATCGAATTTAAGAAAAAGTTAATTTGAATGATTTTTGACGTATATAATTTGTATTGTTTGTGTGAAAATTTTAATTTCAGTCTATGGAAGTTTCCATGGACCAATGACTTTCATTTTCCAAGAAATTTTCTAAATTTTTTGTTATTACTAATTTTAATTTATGTTTGATGTTGTTATAGGGAGTTCTGAAAATGGTTCGTCGGGCAACGGTGGGTTGCCGGCGGCGAGGGGTTTCGACGTGAACCTTGTACCGGCGGTAGGGGTGGAAGAAGTTTCGTCTCCAAACAGCGTAGCGTCGTCGTTTCGTATGGATTTTGGGCTTTTCAAAAGCTGTGTGAATATTATGGGCGTCGGAAGTAAACGGAACTCGGAATCGGCCGGCGGGAACGACGGCGGCGAGCCGGAAAGAGCATCTTCAAGAGCAAGTGATGAAGATGAAAATGGCATAAATACTCGGAAAAAGCTTAGGCTATCCAAAGAACAATCAGCTTATCTTGAAGAAAGTTTCAAAGAACACCATACTTTAAATCCTGTAAGTATTATAAATTTAAAAAAAAAATTAAAGATTGAGTCTTTTTTTTATGTTGGATTTTAAAGTTTGTTTTCTGATTTTTTTTCTCTTGGTTATTGTATGGCTACAGAAGCAAAAGCTGGCACTTGCTAAACATCTAAGTCTAAGGCCAAGACAAGTTGAAGTTTGGTTTCAAAATAGAAGAGCAAGGTTGGTTCAATAAAAATTTATATTATGTTGTCTGTTTAAATATTTATCATTTATTAGATCATTCAAGAATATTTATAAACAAAAACTTCATTGTTAAGTTAATTTATAGAAGGCAACAAAGAAAACATTTGTTTGTGGACAGATGAGAATTTAATAAATGGGTCTGGTGTGGTCTATTTCTCCACTTGAGTACTTCCAATTTTGCAGCCAACTCCTTTCAATTTCTTGGATAATGTGAGCAAGCACTTGTCTTTATATGTATGCACAACCACAATTAATGCAAAAATTAAATTCTCCTCATATTTCATTTTCTTGGATTTTAATATTTACTTAGATGTTTAATTTGTTTTCAGGACTAAATTGAAACAAACAGAAGTGGATTGTGAGTACTTAAAGAGATGTTGTGAGACACTAACAGAAGAGAACAGAAGGCTACACAAAGAACTTCAAGAATTGAGAGCTTTGAAGACTTCTAATCCATTTTACATGCAACTTCCAGCCACCACATTAACTATGTGCCCTTCTTGTGAAAGGGTTGCTTCCACCACCACCTCCACCGCAGCGGCTCCTCCCATCACCACCCCCGGAGCCGCCGCCACCACCACCACCACCACTACTACAAGTGACTCAATTCCTAAAGCAATTCCATTTCTTAATTCTAGACCAAGATTTTTCCCATTTACTACTACTAATAATAATCCAAACCATTCTCACCAATCAGCAGCCTCTTGAAAAAAGAAAAAAAATGTGAATTTTATTTTCTTTGATGTAAATATACTAATCATTGGTTTGGGTTGTTCTGCCTCAGAGATCTTGGTTGGATGGGGTTTTATTTGTTTTGTGTCCTTGGGTTTTTTTGTCTCTCAACTTTTTGAGACTGGTTTGGTTCATCTACATGTGGAAAAAAAAAAAGGAGGAAAAAGTATGAGAGAAAGGTTCATAGTTGTACTAGGTTTTAGAAGAATTTTCCGTTATGATTTATATCCTAGAGGAATCTTGAATTTCAAAAAATAGAACAGCATCCTTTTTTAGTTTACATGATTAATAGTTTCACTTGTGAAATTCAGCTGTTTATTTATCTGGTTCTTCAATTTGTTGAGGTCCATGAACTTCGATTTGCAACGTAATATACTTCTAATTTCGTTTTAAGATGAATGATGAATGATACATCCTTCTCAAAATTTCTTAAAATTAAAAATACATATGAATGTATGTTCAGTCAAAGTCAAATCACCGTCAAGTATTTTATATTTATTTGGTTGAATTTTTTTTCTTGAACAAACATAAGTCAAAACACCGATACTCTCTCCTTTCATTTTTTTACTTGGTAATAATTATTGATCGTGTCAAATTAAACAGTGTCAGCGTCATGATTGTCCGGTGGTTCAAGGCATGGATGGCTATGATATATGTGTTACATTGATTAATGAGGGCCGCGTGGGGGAAGAAAAAGGATGGCAATATTTATCAAAGTGTCTGCTAAAGTTAGGTACCCTTTATTAGCAGCCAATTATGAGGACACACCACCCAAGTACACTCTTCATCATAACCCATCATCAACTATTTCTCACTTCAACATCGCCACCTCACCCAGTTACCTTTTTTTAATTCCATATATTCAAAATTTTATTTTTTTTAAAATTCTTAAATTTATGTGTTATTTTAAAAATATAATGATTGATTGCCATATCAACCTCTCAGCAAACATGATGGTTTCTCTTTTGTCCTTTTTATTAAATTATTGTCTTGCAATGCAAATGAAAATGGCGGTCCTCACCCCCCAAATTTAGGGGATAAATTAACTAGTACTGTTAGTTTATTTGGAAAAAAGAGTTGCATGATGTTAATTAAATAGTTAGGACGAGAATACATTTTTTATATTTAATTCATAATTTCAATATTTGTGCATTTATATATTATTTAAAGCCAAAATTCATAACTTTTTCGTATTTAATTTGATCTTATCAATGTAAACGATTGACATGAATTATCAAATTCATATGTGACTAATATTTACCTTTAAATAACAATCATATACCAACGAAATTTTACGAGTGAGACCTGAAGAAGATAAAAGTATGGATAACTTATTATTAATTTATAGATAGAGAAACTATTTATTAAGATTATATGTGGACTGGGTTGGTTCGAATTTTTTAAATATATTTGTGTCGAATTTTTTAATATATAGATCGAACCAAACCAATAAAATTCAAAATTTTCTACCTCGGAATTTTTTGAGTTTTTTAAAAAAAAAATTCAAATATTTAATTTTTTTTTCAAAATTCTCGTGTTTTCGAGTTTTTTTTTTTTTATATTTTGACAAAGTATTTATAAAAACATATAATCAACTTATGATTCAAATATTTCTTTAGTCTTCCAAAATACGAAAATTTAGGATGTTTTTAAGAAAAACACAAAATATTATATTAGTGAACACACAAAAAATTCAACAAAAAATAATAATGAGGTAGCATAAAAAATATAAGTCATAATAAAGATGATCCTAATTTAAAAGTACTAAATCATGCTAAAATAAGCCATAATGAAAATATCATAACTTTAAAATACTAAATCATGCTATATAAAAATGTGATAAGTGCTTATTAATTACATGAGTAAACATTAAAGAGAAATTAAAATTAGTTTATATATTTTAATTAACACAATGCAATTTTTATTACCGCAATAAATATAATACATTTATTATATATATATACATATATAAAATTTACTTTTAATGCATAGTACAATTGCTATCGATAATAAATATTTTCTAAATATGGTATTACTAGATAATAAATAAAAATATATTTAAAAATAGTTAATATTTTATAAAAAAAAACTCAAAAAAGTAATTATCCCTACTAATATGTATGGACTATAGCCTTTATTAGATCATCAAAAATTCTAAGTCAAATTTAAAATAATATATATATATATATATATATATATATAAAATAATATCGAATTGGTTTAGTCTCCGATTGATTTTTTAAAGTTAAAATCAAATTAAACTAAATATAGTCGAATTTTTTTTTCAATACCTAACTAAGTTAAACCAAACCATTAGTCAAATTTTTCTTCTCGGGTTGACTCGATTTGCAATTTGATTCGACTTTTGATTTGATTTTATCCCCCCCTAATATTTATGGAAGACCGTACCTTTACCTTAATATTTATCATTAATTGAGATACTATTTTATTTATAAATTATATAAGTTCTAATTCCATTTAGATATTTAAAATTTGTTTAAACGTATAATTTAGATTCTTTAAGTTGTATTTTTTTTATTCATGAAAATTTCATACTACCAAATATTTTTCAACTATTATATAATTTTACAGAATGAGCACATTATTATTTATAAATAAGGTGTCAATATATTCTACCTCAAGTTAATAAATCCCATATCCTTAATTTTTTTTATAAATAATTATTTATGATTATATATTATAATAAATTTTTCAATACATATAACAACAACAACAACATATTCAGTGAAATTACATAAGTAGGGTCTGGAGAAGGAAAAAATATTGCAGATCTTACAAATATCTCGTAGAGATAGAGAGACTGTTTTCGGAGAATCCTTATTTCAAAAATTAAGCCCCATAAACAAAAGTTACTAGATATGAAAACAAAGGAAAATAATTAATAATAAAAAATAAATAATAGTATGTAAATATGATAAAGTAATAAATATAAAAAAGATAAGGAAAGATTCACTCATAATTAATTCAGTTAGAATAATATTATTAATTTTTTAATTAAAAATTTTAAATTCTATGAATTACTAAAGTGGAGGAGGTAATTAACTTTTTGGTAAGACTGATGGAAGAAACAAATAGGAATAAATGATGTTGTCTTATTCTCTCGGTCTCAAATTAATTATATTTTTGAAATTTTTTTTAATGTTTAAAATATTTGAATTGTTCAAAATTCAAGGCAATTGTTTGAAACTTTTTTTATATTTGTCCTTTTATTTATTGAATTTTTATATTTTCTAGGAGATAAATTATACTCCATATTTATGATTTTATAAAGGACAATAGTGAAAAATATAGTGTAAATTTTATTTTTAAATATTTTTTTTAATATGTGTGCATTACCTTATAAATTCAATTAAAACGAGACAGAAAGAGCCCTATGTATATTTTCCTATATATCCTTATTGTTCTCTTCCTTATCATTATGTAAGGTCAACCTCATAATTATGCTGCTCCTTGTTCATATAGTATGGTCACTTTCATTTTCCTTTTGCAACATTTACACTACCCCACCTGTCTTCACTCTGCAATTCTATTTATTGCATTCCACATTTTCAAAATACAATTATGTACCTCAACTAATTTGAGTTCATAGTAAATAATCCTACTGGGATTACTCACTAATTAGAAAAAAAAATCTGTAGTTACTGGTTTAAACTAAATGCCAGATACAGAAATTTACGATTTTAACCATTTTAATATAGAAAATTAAAAAGATATATCTGCCTAATTATATTTAATTTTGTAATAAATAGAATTGCATGTTTTTGGTCCCCGCCCCTCTCCATACACTCCAAATGTTTCACAACCTTAATAAATGTGTTCAAACATGTGAATACTTATGTTTTAATGGTGTTCTTTCCGTTTATTTTTAGTTATCTAATTTTAATTTAATACACTTATTAAAAAATTAATTATTGATAAAGTAAGTTTTTCATTTTAATCCTACTAATTGATTGGGTTCACTCATTATATTTTTTAAAGCCATTAACTCAATGACAAATAATTGAGGATATAATAGGGCTCGAAAAAAAATTATCCTACCTTAATTTGCCAAAAATGACAAGTAAAAGTTAAAATTAAATTAAAGAATTTTTTTACAACTAAGAGTGAATGGAAGGAGTATATACTTCGTTCTATTCCTTTTTAGCTGTCATAATCTTCTTTTTTAAGTATCACTCGATTTGAACTTTGACTAACATTTTATGATGTATCTTTCATCATTTTAACATATTTTATGGTACTTTTTATATAGTTTTTTGATATCTAAAATTTTATTTTAACATATAGAATTAATGTAATCTGCATTAGCTTTAAAATTAGTTAAATTGACTTTCAAAAAACGCTATATGACAAGAATTGATTTCTGATCTTTAAATAATTACCTCAACATCCAATCAAGAGCATAACTTATTTTTGTTTTATTTATAGTATATAAATCAAGATATTATTATTTAGAAAGTATATAAATCAAATATTTAATTTTACGGATTAGTTACGAATTTGTGTGTACCATATTTTAGCTATAGAGACTTGATACGAGGACAGACAAATTAAAAACTTATCAATTAGTTGAAGCATATGAAAAGTGCATTGTTAGTAGATCATGAACTAACTCACATGTTTAGCTACCAAAAATGCGAATAAATTTCAAACATATACGTCTTGTCATTTAGAAAATTGTATTAGCTAGTTATATTTCAGGGAAAATTATATATATATATATAGATATAAAGTAAAAAGTTTTTAAAAAAATAGTCCATGTTTTGTTTATATAAAAAAAGCCAACATCAGCGAAACTATACATGACTATATAATATAATTTGTCAAAAGTTATAGAAAGTATACACTACTATACGATGTGCATTATTTATACATGAGCTATACACTATATATATATTACGACACACTGACTATACATGTTTATACAAGAGGGCTAATTCTTTTGTAATTTTTTAAGTTTCGTGTCTCTTAGTGTAATTTGCTCTATATTCTATTCGAATATTTATTATCTATTATTACACACATATATTAATATATTATCACATTAAATCGATCGTTACATAAAATTAAACTTTTTAACACTATCTAACAATTAATTTAACAATACAATATAGTATAATTTAAATAAAAAAATATTGTATTGAACTTATAATACGATACAATACAATAACAACTTGTTCGGATGGTAGTTTTTCGTAGTATGATATGGTTACTAAGGGAACCACGTTTGTTTTGATTGTTTCATTAATTATATGGTATGGTATGGTTTAATTTCATGGTTCTGTAACCATGAAATCCTCACTTTTTGAAACCACCAATTTGGTGGTATCCCATGGTTCTCTTTTTTTTTCCTAATATATCCTTACTTAAATTTAAATAATTTTAATTTATCCTTTATTCTTTATTTTGTATTACTTATTTCCCTCCGCATCAACTTTTGAAACTTTTTTCTGTCTCTTGTCTTTTCTTTCATGTTTTAGTTTATTCTTTAGGTTCATTTAGCTTACTTTTTTTTTTTAATTTTCTTGTGCTATTTGTATGGACTGAAGTTATCATAGTTTGTATGTTCCCTACTTGATTTTGTGTATTTAATTTTTTTAAAAAGTTCTACTAAAAAAATATTGATAAATTTAATATTTATAATAACTAAGAACACTTTTATAAATATAAGTTACGATACAGTACCATACAATCAAATCAAACAATAAATTATCATTAAACAATAATAAACCATACGATAAACAACAACATACCCAGTTGAATCCCATAAGTGGGGTCTGGGGAGGGTAGAAATGTACGCAGACCTTCCCACTACCTCGTAAGAAGTAGAGAGACTGTTTTCCGTGAACCCTCGACTCAACAACCCATAATAAACCATACGATCTATCCAAATATAGTACAATATCATACTACACCACATCATACATTATAAAATCATGGCAAATCATCGTCCAAACAAGCCGTAAGTATCAATCATCCAAGCAAGCTGTTAATTCTTCCACGTGGCATTGACATGGTTACTTCAAATTAATCATCAAATTTGAATCACCATCTTTGAAAGAGCAAGTTAATGGATACACATTAACCTAATCCCAACACATTAAAACATCAGTGTCATATCATATATTTGTCTATATATATTTTTTTTTAGAAATAACTTAATGATTTTACATAGAAAAAAAAACAGTGTGATGATTAATATAATAAATGACCGACCATGGCCCTCTTCTCTAATTAATCCTTTAATTAACACATACAATTGTGAATAATAATTTGTGCCCCAAAAGGGACAAGGACATGACCTAATCACATAAATAGAAAGTTCAACTCCTATTATTATATTTGTCATCCAATGATTTGTGCTGCCTTTGTTTTGTCTATCTCACTCATTGCCTAACCAATAGATACACTTACACATTCTTTTTTTTAAATTTTTTGTTCCTTTATTGAGCAGTCGTTTTCTTACCAAGCTTACAAGGAGACAATAATAATGACAAGGATTATTATTAATCAAATCAAGAAAAATCTTTCTGCAGATGACTTCTTTTTCTTTTCCATTACTAACTTTTTAGTAATATTCAAAAGATTTTAAAGGGGTCCATCAAAACTTGGTCATAGTTATCCCTTTCTTACCTAATTTTTTTTTTCCAATTTGAAGCAAGAGATTTCCTAGTAAGATTCCATTGAGTTTAGATGTCTCCAATTTACCTTGTCAATCAATGTAAAGGTAGTTGAATTTTTTTAAATATTGACTTTGTCGACAAAGCATTTTTAAAATTAAACAAAAACGAGAATTTATGAGAGAGCTCAGAGATCAATTTTCTTCATCAATAAAAATTGTCTCGGACGATATACATCTTTGATGAATTTTTAGAAGGATTTAAAAGAATATGTAATTTTAAAAAAATGTATAATAGTCATAATTAATTTTCATAGAGGACGCTTAAAACGTGGATTTGTGAAATATTTGACACTTAAGTGGAGAATAATATATTAATGAAGAGGGTTGTTTTCAATGAATTAGTAAAAAGAAAATGTGTTAGCAAGAAAAGAAAAATATTTCAATGTTTACATACGACAAATATTTGCCCACATCATCGGAGAAAAAAGAAAAAAAAATAATACTTAAAGTAGCATAATATATACAAAGTTAATTTTTTTTTATAGTGATAATAAACTTTATATCATCTTATCATCACCTTTTTGGAAGAAAATTCATGAAAGCAATGGCAGCCTTCAGTTTTGGATAAACCTTAGGTTGCATCAATTGAAAAGATTGTTTTTTTTTTTTTCAATTAGATCAACATCTTCAAAAGATGGTTTTACTAGTTTATTTTAATTTGAACACCTCAACAAATTAATTATTAAAGTATTGAAGTATTTGGTAAATTTAAAAAAAAAATATTGGATAATGTTTTGGTGGATTTTTTAAGTATTCCATTAAAGATGATAATAAATAATGCCCAAGTGTTAATGTCATTTTCCTCTTTTTAGTTCAAAGCATTTCTTACGAATCAAACATCATTAATAGCTTGTTTCTTTGAGAAAAAAAAAATTCATATCAAACATCATTAAATAACTTGTTTTTTTTTTTCTGAAAAAAATCTTCATATCAATTTGATTCGAATATAAAAGATGGTAAATATTGCCCTGAAATTAGTAGGGTTATTTACGAATATATGCAGTTAATTCAACCAATTTACAAAGTATATTATAAAACTGAATGAAGTATACACAATATAGACTAGTCTTGTCGTATGCGTTTTGTGCGTGATCAAAGTGAGAGAAATTAAATTTAATTATGAACTTATGAAAAAATAAATAATTCACTACAAAAGTAATTTTGATAAAACTCGTTTATAAAGGTCCTATATATAGAGATTCCATCACTAATTAGAACTTATAGTAAATTAAAAATTTCCTTAAATTTAATTTTGAACTTATAAAAACATAAATATTTCACTACAAAGGTAATTTTGATAAATTACTTATTTATAAAAATTATATATAGAGATTCTATCACTAATTAAAACCCATGGTAAATTAGAATTTTCATGAGGTATTTTTTTTTTATTCAAATAAGGAAGATTTAAGAGTCTTTCTAACGATAGAAAATTCTTATTTTATCATTTCTTTTCAAATATTTTAAAAGTTAATATTATAAATATAATTTACAGAAAAATGGTGAAAAAATGATTTTATCTAAAACAAAATCTTTTAATGAAAGGCAAAAAATTCAAATAACATTCCTAAATACTTTTAATATATTATAAATTATATTAAATATATATATATGAACTAGATCATTAAACGTATAGGCCTATAATTTTCTGATATGGTAAATAGCAAAGTGTAATTAGGAAACCCAAAGATCAAGTTCCCTTTGACTTCTCTGGAAATTAGATTTGAGGTTATCCAATATTCTTTGTATCTATAATTTTAATTTCTAAAATTTGAACATAAAAGTCATATTCAGTAATGATTAAAATCACATGAATTTGACTAACATATCTTTAATGTGTGTTGGATATGATTTGATTAAACTGCTGTTTCTGAAATTTATTTTATTATTTTTTTAGAGAAAATATTTTGATGAATTAAAATACATATCCAATTGATTAGCCATACCTAACAACCTTAAATAGTCCTACTACCAAACATTCTAATTACTTAAAAAAAAAACATAAGTATTTTCTCCACGATATTTCATTATTATTACAATTTCTTCAAAAGAGTGAGACATAAAAGTTCTCTGGGCCTCCATGATTTGCCATATTGAGATTGCCGGTGTTGTATTAATTATTGTGTTGTACAAATTGGTAAACCTCCATAATTTTTTAATAAATATGGTATGTATTTTTAGTAAATAAGGATACAAATATAAAAAAGAAATAAATTCTAGCTATCATTGGAATTATTCCAACCATCCAAATAGTACATTTTTTTTTTTTTTGAAAAAACTTGTTAATAACAATTTCTATTGTTCACACAGACACATATTAATTAAAAAATATACATCAAATAATTAATGGGGTGGTGACACTTTCTACACGCAATTGGTAATGATTTGAGGAGAAAATAATTTTCTTAGACATTGAAATTTTGTTTGACCAAAGAAACACATTTCAAACCTCAATTTTTAATTATAATAATCCGTTGAATTACATGAGAAATCAATGATTTTAAGGAAAGAACTTTGTTTGTCTGCAGCCACCCAACAATCATATATGGTTCTCTCCCAATTTTATATGATATTTTTTTCATTTTTATCGTCCTAAAAGGAATATTTTTTTACTTTAATCGAAAATAATTTATTTTTAAAATTTTCTTTTTATCTTTAATGAAACGATTTTCAGCCACAAAAATATCTAAAAATAATTTTAGCTCATAAATTTTAATTTTTTTTTTAAATACCATGTCAAATCAAAGAATGCTACATAAATAGGACGGAGAATACTTTTAAATTAAAAAAAAAAGAATTGGTAGCCAACAATATCAAAGATTTTGTGGGAGTGGTTGGATTGAGATCATTATACCTATGATTACAACATTATTTTCAAAATTTCTTTTTATCTCTTTTCATTTTACACCGACGATATGAAAAAGAATATTATTAAATTATTTAAAGAATAAATTATATAATCGTTCATACTAAATTGAATTAGTAATATGAGAAATATTATGACAATATTGAAAAGTTCAACAAGACTTTTAATATGGATTTTTATCAATTTTATGACTTGTGTTGGGTAAGATTTTGTGACATCATTTCTACCACCATCTTTGAATTAAAATTTGTTGCCCTATTACCACCTCATTAAAAGTCAAATTCAAATGCTTGCTAGGTAAACATATTGTTCTCATTCATTTCTTTTACCCCTTGAGAATATTTAAGGTTGGTTTGGTTTGAAATGGAAATATTTTAGGATTTCATTTGCTGAATTAAAATCAAGACTATAAATTAGATAATTTTCTTCATTTTTGCTCGATTTTAGCTATAGCAAATACGAGATAAAATTTAAATTTACACAATCACCTAATTCATTGGAGGAAACAACCCCTTAGCTGATAAAGAGCTCCTTATTCCTCCACCTCCGGCCCTCTATGACTTAGAGGAAGCGTGTTAATAGCTCCTAAGTTATATATTTATACAAAAATTACTGAATTCATATGAACATGTATGTTCGTCTCCACCCTCGTGGGGTTCTTTGTGTTTTGGTTGTTGATGAAAAATCTACATCTGGTGACTAATAATTATTGAAAAGGGGGAAAAAAAGTAGAGAAGTTGGAAGAAGACTTTTTAGTAGATTTCACATGTCAAAATGACTAAAAAGACATGCCTTGTTGATGAAGGAATTTGTTGAATATGGTGGCCTTTATCTTTTACATATTTATTTTTTCTCTTTTGCAAGAGTCATCAAAGTGGTGGCTTTGTATTTCCCCAGTCATGATAGCAATTTCACATTCTCTTTTCTTTCTTTACTTTTTGAAATTGCACAAATGAGGATGAATAACTCAAATTAAGGATAAGTCAACTTCTTATTGTGGCACTTATTTTTTAAAAAAAAATTAAAACTATAATTGGTTGCCTCTTGGAAGGTGCAAAATGTACATAAAAAGAGAAAATAGCTGGACCACATAAATAAAATAAAAGAGGAAGAGGATTCATTACATTAATTCTACAAAAGTAAATTATAAAAGTAAGAAAGCGTTCATGTCCGAATCAAATTGTACCTTCAAACACTCACTTATCATAATAACATTTCACTAGAATTTTATTTCCAGAATTATTGAGTATGACTGTAATCATCATTAACGTCATGCACATGGTAAATTTTACGAAGGAATATCTAAATAGAAAAAATTGTATCAAAATGGTGCCGATCAGTCATAACTTCACGAGGAAAGACTACTATTGTTTGGCCTTTTTAATATTCACTCTTTATTTATTTTCTTAGTTAAATTGTTTAACAAATACATTTTTCTTTAGATACACAAAATTATTAAACTTTGTGTCGAGTTCTATAAGTCAATAATAAGAAAAGACAACAAAGAAGTGATACTCAAAATTCTTTGTTATAAACACAGCCAATATCACCAGAACTACTAAATTATAATTCAGAAACATTGATGATTTATTTCATAGCCTAGCTATATCATTACCTCCTATTCTAATGGCGTCACAGGTGATACTGTTGAATGATATAATAGTTGAAATAAATTCTAGCTAACAAGCAACACTAAATTACAGTACAAAGCCTGCTGTTCTACAGGTGGGCGCTAATTGCGCCATAATACACTACTTTGCCCCCAAGTCAACAACATCAAACCTGAGCACTCCCCAGCAGGCTGCAGATGAGAGAGCCCAAGGACCAGGAGATTTAGTTTCCAGAAGCGGGATCGTTTCTGAACTGCTGCTCTACCATTGGAGGGAGGAGAAGAGCAAGCCTGGTTTTGTATCTTGCAATCCGTCTAAGCCTTTCTTCTCTTAATCTGCATATTTCCAAGAACAATGGGTCAATTGTATTTATTCACCACTAAAAGAAGTCCTCGACCAATTTCCAGTTGGTCATATTAAATACATATACCCCTTCCCCTATCCCAGAAACAAAGGAAAGCGAGACAGGAAATAACTGCTCGAAGAATGGCTGTGTAATATAGTGAAGATTAAACTAATGATTAGGAATCTCATTACGGTTCATTATCAGCATAAGATCTAGTATCTAGCCAGAAAGTGAACACCAGATCAGTTTGTCGGCCAGATCTCCTAATTTTTGGGCTTAAGGAAGGTCATTATAAAGATGGCCAATCACCAGCCACTCACAGATTTTGTGCAGTAGAAGAATCAAATGCATGGTTTCTGTTCTTCAATCTTTCTTCAGGTGTCTAATTTTGCTGGCATCTCAAGTTTAAGGGTGCAGAAAGGGGCAGAGCAAGTTAACCACATGATTTGGGACGGGCTACTACTTTTTTCTTTTCTGTTTAGATGAAGTCTCATATTTTTATCCATTTATCAAAGGGCTAGTGCCTAGTGGAATAGCCTTGGGATTTTGGGTAAAAGAAAAACATTGTTATCCCTCGTACTACACTCATGTGATAGGTTTTATATATGTGCTGCACTCACTCCTTTGCAGAATTAAATTACTGGTTTTCCCTGATCTTAAGTTCTTAACAAATACCAAATGCCGAAGTGAAACTAATCAACAAAAGAAAAAGTAGATTTTGTAATATGGGACATTCCCACCTCTTCAGGCCACCTGGAGGAAGGGGTCAGAAAAGCTCTATCAACCAGGAAATAGCTATATCCTTAATTACAAAAATCCAAATACCAGAGAGTTTTTTTACCGTGATCTAATCCTTTTAGCACGCTTGACATGTTTTTGCAAAAGCTCTTTTGGAGATAAATGCTCAACAGATTCCCCATCCTGCAAGTAAAAACCAAACAAGAATCACTTGTTGAATTCTATAATTGAACGCCAATTGCAATCTCTAATACCCAACTACATTGAACAACTACGTACATCTCTACAGGCTGCTTTTCAAGCAGAGACATGTGAATCCTAACACATAATAGCTGACCACAAAATTAGAATGACAAAGCAATGAACTTGAGACATGATTCAAACAACACCCAGAATTATTTTTTAAAATGAGATCAATGCCTTTGTGGTCATGCTGACTGCAGAAAACTCAGATCAATTTTGATACAGTTGAACTTGCCTAACCTTAACAACATACTCCTATATCATATGTTAGATACAAATAAATTAATAGGGAGATACAATGAAATTAATATGGACCTCGTGTGGAACAAACTAGAATTTCTGAAGTATTAAAACTTCAAGAGAGGAGATACAAATGGATAAAACCTCTAGGGATCCAACATCTCCCCCATTCCTTAATTGACTGAACTGCTTACATTCAAAGATACTTCCAACCTTTGATTTAAAAAAATAACATCACGCACACCAACCAATCAACCATGCAGCCTATCCAGCTCAGGCATGGGTCCACATCATGTATTGCAGCTGGAATTCAAACCTGGTTCTCCAGACTGTTACACCTATGCCTTAACCACTAGGTCATCCTATTGAGGCTGAGGACATTTCTTCAATGAAAGTTAACAGCCAACAAAGGAACTCAAGGACTTCAATAAAACATGGAACATACCATAATTCCAAACTTGGCAATGCAAAACATTGAAGAGTATACCAAAGATTGCTTCAAAAAAATCTAGGAAACTCCTCAGAAGCAAAATATTGCATTCAACTTGGAACAATAAAAAGAAAAATGTTCAATATGCATATGACACTTAATATGTACAATTTTTTATAATGTGGTGAATTTTATTTTATCAGTGAAAACGTTTCATAATATGAAAGTTCAAAACCTTATTTTGCCTAAAAGTTGATAGGGATAGGAAAATTCACCATTTCAAGTATAGCATAGACGAAAAACTGCAGTCCTATAATGAGATGGATGGTATAGTACAAGATCCTAGAAAGTGCACGATGGCATAAAACAAGCCAATAATCTTATACTAGATATCAATAACAGTCTGGTAAGTTCAATGCTCAGCAAGGAGTGAACAAGGTCAGTGCTCCCGATTCTAGAGTGAATCAAATGTGGGAAGATAAAGATTTAGTTGGGAGTGAAATAATGCAGAAAATGTAAGACTAGATGGAAAAATTGAAAATTAGAAATTACTAGAATGGATTTGTATGCAGTGAAGTGCACATATCAAATGCAACCTATTCGCATCTGCTGATTCGGGGCTTCTAGAAATGAGGGACCTTGACAAAGATATTTATTCTAGGTGACATTCTTGCATCAAGAACACCTACTCCCCCACACACGCGCACACACACACACACACAAAAGGAAGTAAAAAATCCTGCCCTAATTATGTTCAACAGAAACATAAACTATGATTTACTAGTAAAATGAGTAAATACTTCAATTCTCCCTGCCCCATAACAATCATTTCCAACATAAACTATGATTTACTAGTAAAATGAGTTAACAGTTCAATTCTCCCGGCCCCATAACAATCATTTCCCCTGTACTTTAGATTACAAGACAAACAATAATGGCTAAATTATTTCCAAGCATCTAACCATTTTGGTACGGGAATCGTATTCAAAATTTTACTCACTAAACTCAAGTGCTCACCTCTTCCTCTTCTTCTTTGTCTCCATCCTTTTTCACAGGAGATTCGGAATCTTGTGGAGCTAATGCCAAGGGTCTAGGAAGAGATCTTACACCATCCATGTACTGGGACTGCCAACAAAATGTAAAGCAAATATATATAAAAAGGAAAAAAATTCTATTTAAACATAGAAAGCATTTCTTGCAAAAATTCAACCACCACATCAAGAAACTCATCCAGCACTACAGTTGCATAAATGCAAGACCAGAGAGGAGAATCAGCAATAGAGAAGCAAGAGTGAGTCGTGACTCGAACTGGTTAGAGATCAAGATCTGAACTGGTTTCAATTTCATCAAATGTCCTCCCCTCTACCTCTACAATTTCTAAGTCTACTTTTTCATCAAAAAACTACATAAAAGAGAAAAGAGAAAGGAAAAGGAACAAAAACGACTATTATCCTTAATTAAGAACTTAAAATGAATGACATTTGGCTGCAGCTACTTGGATCAGTAAGAGTTTTGAAGAGTAGTGAGAGAGAACCATGATACAAAACTGGTTTTGAACATTTAGATCAGGTCAAAAATCAAGTAATATAACTTGAAACTATGTCATTATTGCTTATACTAGCTAAGCAGCATCAGGTAAATGTTCAAATTTTAATGAGGCTTTTAAAGAGTTCTGATAGACAAATAAACTCCTCATTCAATTTTGAACATCTTATAACTTCTAAAGTAGCTAATACTTCTAGCCTTCCCTCAATACTCTAGCATTAACATATTTCCGTTCTGTTACAAAATGTATAGTCATATCTAGTATTTATATCATAATTATAGGTAGAAATATTTAGGAATCTTTTCTGATTTTATTTCCGTAGATAGATTCACTTGTACACCTACATATAGCTCTTGTTCTTGGAATAATAGGAAAAGGAAATTGATCCATTTGGCTCTATATTTTACATGGTATCAGAGCGGACTCTCCTGCCTCCTCTGATATACAAAACTCAGAATCAGCTAGTTAGAAGAGAAGAGCGTGAGACTCCCGCTCCAGCAAAGTTACTGGAGATATTGTAAACCTTTGAGTGAAGTTGCTGGACGATTTGTGGTGGTCCTCTAATTATCGGAACATATTTCTGGAGAAGAGAATCCTTGAAATAGAATATGTGCACTCTCTTTTGCCTGGTTTGACACTTTGTTATTTATTGTTGTTTACTCTTTTCGTTCTATACTTCTAGCTTGAAGGCTGTCTCTGCAATTGCTCAACAATTTGTGAACTTGGTATAATCTGCTGCCTGCTTATTTGGGTATAGTGAGACTTTCAGATATGGCCTACTTGGGATATTCTATTGGTTTCAACATCAATTTGTTTTGATAAAGTGAGCAGTTTACTAGAGAGAGAAAAAATAGACTGATTAGCGAATGGTTGTTGCTGCTCCTGGTCCATTTTCTAACAAAATGGTTTTGATTTCGGTTGAGTATGCTAATTTTCTCAGTATAAAGGATCAACTTCAGTCAATGCTTTTGCCAAGCCAGATAAAACATGTCTTATCAAACCTAATACTATTTTAACAATAATGTAAAGAAACTTATATTTTTTTTCGATGTTGTCACAATCACAACTCAGCTAAGGTGACGGATTCTCAAGTAAATCACCGCGTAAACAGTGGAATAGAACTGCAAATCTCGAAATGCATATATTGGAAAATACGAAGTAATAATTCTTAATTAACAATTCCAGGGAGGAGTTTGTTATGTTGTCTAGTTAAATGAATAATGTTTTGTCATCTTGGAAGATGAATAGTTGTCTGGTGCTTACTCTATGACTATTATATTTCGGAAAGGGACGTTTTCACCCTTCGCCTTCTATAGAATATATTAGGCAGCATCATTTGAGGTAATGTATACCAGAATATTCAGAAGCTGATGTAAAAGAAACTATTAGAAACAACTTTTATTGAGTTCAAAACCTCACATGTTCTAGCTGGCTAATACATCATATATCCATCTTTAATACAAGAAGCAAACATCTGACAAAAATGTATATGCACTAAATAATCTGGCAATTATTATTTACGCATTACAATCTCTACACTATACACCACTTGTGGCATTCCACTGGCTAAGTTGTTGTTAATCTCTACACTATAATCCTTGATGACTTGCTGGCAAACCAAATGACCGCTGATTGTTAGGGGAAAAACATCACCTCATTGTCTAAAGTTGAGTTGTTAAAGTGATTGGATGATAATATTCGAACTTACAACAACAACATACCCAGTGGAATCCCACAAGTGCGAACTGGCGAGGGTAGTGTATGCAGACCTTACCACTACCTCATAGAGGTAGAGAGGCGATGATGATATTTGAACTTAAGAAAAAAAAATTGTTATTCTTTAGGATTTCAAGTTGCATTTTTAAAATGTATCACTAGAAATGAATCCAGAATAAGGGCAGAAACAAACTGTCTTGAGTTTGCACTTGATATCATTTTAAAGAGGCACAAAAAAGGATCAATCGTCCATCAAATGTACCCTCAATGAACTTAAATTTATAGAAGAAGGGAGTGATGTCTAAAATACAGTATGTTTGGAATCCTGTCAACATTAATAAAACTTCCAAAAATGAAGGGTGTCATGTACACTTAAGTAAAGGGGGAGTATAAACATTTATACTCAAACCCAAACATACACACACATTAGAACACATTGTTAGGATATTGTAGTTTTCAACTCAAAGAAATGTATATCAACTTCTGGAATATTTGATAATGACGTCTCACATCATAATGGAGCGGGATAAATGAAATAGAGGCTCGAATTCAGTGTTTTATGTGATAAGAATGTGTTGTTAAGCTAAGTAGCGTGGACTCTTTACTTTCAATGCCGCACCCGTGTCAAATTCTCCAAAAATATACTACTTTTGGAGAATCCAATACACACACGCTGGCACTTTTGAAGAGTCCGAGCAACATAACTGTTAAGAGTTGAAGGTAAGTTCCATAGAGTGGTGGTTGGACCGACTATGTTGTATGGAGTAGAGTGTTGAGTAGTTAAGAAAGCTCATGTCCAAAAAATGATGGTAGCGAAAATGAGGATGTTGAAAAGGATGCGTAGGCATACCGAAAAAGATAAGATCGGTAATGGAGATACGAAAGAACGTGAGGTGGCCCCCATGGTGGACAAGACGGGGAAAGGGAGGTTGAAATGATTCAGACATGTGCAAAGGAGATGTGTTGATGCCCTACTGAAAAGGTGTGAGAGGCTAGATGTGGTGAGGGCGAGACGAGGAGAGGTAGGCCAAAGAAGTCTTAGGGAGAGGTATTAGGCAGGATACGGTACCACTTCAATTTACCGATGATATGACCCTTCATAGGGGGTGTGGAGGTAGAGTATAAAGTAGAGGATCAGTAAGTTGCAAAGTTTTTTTCCCCATACCAGTGGTGTTAACATCTTTTTTGCGTTTGCTTATTCTTAGATCTCTAGTACTACTTAATTGTTTCTTTCACTCCATTAAATTAATTATATTGTTGTCATTGCTACTTGTTTATTACTGCTTTCTTTTCATCTCTCCTTGAGCTGAGGGTCTAGCAAAAACAACCTTCCTATAAGGTAGGGGTAAGGTCTGTGTACACTCTACCTTCCCCAAACCCCACCTTATGTGGGATTATACTGGTTATTGATGTTGTTCTTTTGGGAGTATCTAGGAAATAGTAAGGTACAATCATTCAAATTTGAAAAAAATAGAACCACATAAGGCAATATGTCTAGGATTAACTGTTAGTGTGGGACTATACTGGTTATGTTGTTTTATTCTTTTGGAGTATCTGGGAAATAGTAAGGTACAACCATTCAAATCTGAACAATAATAGGACCACATAAGGCAATATGTATGGGATTGACTGTTTTAGTGTGCTACAAGTGGCAGTTATACAGTCTAACCTATGGGTTCACACGCTAAACCAATAGCTTTTGACCAGACATATTAAGAAATCCACTAAATATTTAAAAACATTTGACCATGAACCTATTATCATATGTTAACTCAAGGTCACTGTAGGATTCCATAAACGTCAAATCCTAGACAGCATTTATGTGCTAACTGCTACATGCCTACATATGTGAAATTGAATGCTCAAGACTGTAAGGAGTTTCACTTAAATTTTACATCCTAGTTCTTCAGGCATCTATTTGACAATCACACCTAATAACCACTTGGTCACCCAATCAGGGCAACGGAACATTTATCAGTTAAGAAAATAATATACCAACAAAAAGTAACATACACCAAAACACAGAATTGCAGTGATTGATAAGATAGTTCATAATGCCAGGGTGTAATAGCTAAAGGTTGGGAAAGGTGATTAAAGCTTCTGCAACCATAATAATTGTATCTCTATGTTAGATGTACTGATCAAATACAAGAAAAATGTGCTAAAAATGCATATAATGCAACAGAAACAGATGAAAATTTAAAAGCCTAAGTAACACTTCTGGAGAACATGGTTATCTGTTCTTATTCACGAACTCAAGTTGCACCTAAGAAAGTCATGTAAGTTGCACGAAGGATAAGCAGCCAATTAATCTGTATATGAACTGAGGTTTTACAAGCCAGAAACCTTAGTTACTCAAGACACTGTTTAAAAAAAAAAAAAAAAGAAAAAGAAGGCACTTGAGCAATGCATAACAAATTTCTAATTGAGCAAACCTGAGTTTCATCTGGAAGCCCATTCCTCAACCATGAGCGGCAGAGGGTGTAGAGAGAAGCATTATCAGAAATTCGGACCTACATCAGAAAACAAAGGTAACTATCATGCTGTAAGAACATGTTTCTACAGAAAATATAGGGGAGGGGATGCAAGGAGAGCACCTACACCAAAGTTAAGCAGTGAAATGCTACAATGAGCTTCATGCTAAACAACAAAGAACCCAGTTTGCAGAAGAATTAATCAAAATTGCTTCACAGATCCAATGCTCACCAACACAGAAGAAGTGCGTAAAACTGATAAGAGGACCTGTTGTTATGTCAAGTCAAGGAGGTAGATGCTTTTTTTCTAGTTGTGGTTACGTTGTAAATTAATTCATCTCAAGTGCAACATCAACTTAACAAAGAAAGAATACACACTCTCTGGCAAATCCTACACACATTGTAAGAATGTGATCGCCAGACATAAGTAATAATCTCACCTCACCAGTAATTGGCGTAAATCAAGAAAATAGATGTCTAACTAAAAAAGTGCTTAAAAGCCAAAAGCCACTAAAATAAGTCAATCCAAATACCCATTATGTCACTTTACATCTTAAATTCTCTTTGCCATAGTCCATTGACAATAATACGACATAATACAAAATGGAAAACCACCACCGAGACAAATCAGAGAAATTTAAAATTGTAATTTCACAAGTGAACAAAGTTTCTTATAATTACATTGTAAAGGTACATTACATATCACAAATTAAAAAAAAGATCAACAAGTTCTCAAAGTTCGTTGGAGCGAAGAACCAACTACACAAATCAATCAACTACCCTCTATCCCAAACTAGTTGAGTTTGGTAACCAATACCATAAATGCTTAAAGATAATCTATTCAGTACTTAATTTCCCATACTAACATTATTCACAACTGAATTACATTTGGCTTCACCTGTGCTGGATTGCAAAGATGTGTGAAATTTAAAAGGTTGTCAAAAACAATGTCATCTATCAGGGCCTTTTCCATAAAAACTGTTTTGGTAGCTAGAGATAATATTATGTATACAATTTCATGAAATAGTAGTGATTAAATAGTAGGCACATATGTCAAGCTCCAACATGTTTTTTCTTTTCTGCTTATGTTTTAGGGCAGGGAATGATTTAAATGACTTCCATCTGTATGTCAGGCATGAACAACAAACTATGCTAGTATTTTACAAATCAAACAAAACAGCAAGATAGGCACTTACCTTTCTGTCTCTGATTATAGCAAAAGTGTCATCCTTACTTCTGTCCCTACCGCAAGCAAAATATAGAGCTCTAAGAATTGCCATATTACACATATATGGGAAACAGGAAAATTAAGTAAAACCCACAGTACCTCTTCTCTCTCGAACCATTACAATCTGAAATGGAAGGCTGAGTAGAAGCAATCTGGAACACAGAAATATAGCAAGTAGGATCAGGATAAAAGAAGGTAGCAAAATTGTGAGAAAACGATAAAATAGATCTATGGAACACACTAAAAGAATGTAATTTCCCATTTAAATTGCAGCACTGCATTACTGAGATAGGTCATCAAGTAAAACTGCAGGACAATACTGCCAGAAAGCATGAAAGCAGTGAAAACAAGCCAGGGGCACAGAAAGATTAAAGGGCTGTTTAAATCAGATAACAGACAAAAACAGCAAGAAAATAGTCTTAACAGAAAATGAACCAAGTTATTTTCTGAAAAGAAAGAAAAGTGTCTTCTTTTTTCCTTCACCCTACATTTATTTTAAATTCCAAAACACATGTAATTGTAACTAAGAATATTTAAGAGTCCCCATATGGAAGTCGCAGCAACTGTCTTAAAGCTTTCAGTGATATCTTCATTCCAAGAGACGAAGCCAATACCAATCTTCTGAAATCAGATCATGACACTACCATTTGTTTCGCAAGGAGAAAAGAGAAGGCAAATATTTGGATCTCCAAAAAGGAAACAAAAACCAAAGGTTCGCAGATCAAGATACTACTTAAGGTAAGATGCACACAATCTTCTAAATTAACACAAAGCACAGTCCACTTGACAAAAATCTATTATAATGTCCATTGATTCCAGTAATTCAGTAGAGCAATAGATGCTCGAGAGTGAACCATTATTGTTTTTGGTAATCAGCACATACACACTCATCCTCAGAACTTTTTAGTGTGACTGATAACACACTTCTTCTTTTCATACCGCCTTGGTTGCTGCTTGCACCTTTCTTTATTTGAGTCCAAAAGAATCTATTGAAAGATCAATGTGACAGAGAAAACAAGATTTGACAAGACTCATGGGTATACATATGGGAAAGTGTGTACGAAAAAAATGTCACAAAGAATTTGTGGCCGTGCTAGGTTAAGACTCACGAGTAGCCTCCATTCCTTTTCTCTCTCTTTCTTTTTCTTTTGGGGAAAGGGCCGAATATGCACCTCGACTATCAAAAAGGTCAAAATATACCCTTCATCCACCTATTTGTTGAAAATACCCTTTCCTTACCTTTTTGGCTCACTTATACGCTTATGAATAACCGTCAACACTGAATTAAAAAATATATATATTTAATTTCCACATATAATTTTATTGTTGATCCAATTTTAAACTCTGACCCCAATTAAATAAAATCCACCCACCCAGTCTTTTGACTTGCCCGACCCAAACACTAAGCCGTAAGAGAACACATAAAATTTCACCAGAAAAAAATACTTTCAACTATTTTTGCACACCCTCCCTAGACCTCACTTGTGGAAAATCGCTGTGAATAATGTTGTTGTTGTTGAAACATGATAAAATACTTGTAGCTGATTTTGGGGATTTACTTTCCCACTCCTCAGCTAATCAAGGATTACTCTAAATAGCTTCTATGAGACATTGTCTCGTCATGTACAAGAAAAAAGTACTCCACCATTCCACTTTGAGTGTTTTACTTCCCTTTTTGGTCTGTCGCAAAAAGAGTGCCTGAATCTATATTTAGTATGTTCTTCAATTCCAATATTTTACATGGTAAATTTAAGACCACAAGATTTAAAGGACTACACACATTTTTAATTTAAGATCACAAGGTTCAAAAGGCTCTTTTTGTTTCTTAAACTTCGTCCCAGTCAAAGTAAAACACTTGAATTTGGGGGGTGGGAGCATTTTCGGAACCAAATTGATCCATAGTCTTAATATGAATATTCAATAAATTATTCAATCAAAATCGTTTTAAATAGTGATGTGGTCCATATACAACTGAATTAATCCGTACTTACATTGAATGTTGTAGTTGGGGTTTGAACTTGGATCTCCGGATTGTAATTCATATACTCAACTACTTAATCATCCCCTTGAGAACAAATGAACTTGGTGTGTAGTATTTAATTTTTTGGATAAATTATCGGCAAAGTAAAGCAATTTCATTATTTAAAGTTATTTGTATTAAAAGTATGCATTTTTAAGGAGTTATGTTTGAATAGTTGGTTGTGGCCTTAAATTTGGATTCCGACCTTGAGAGTATCTCTATAAAATAAATTAACTTCACGAGTTAGCACTGGACATGGGCCAGTTTGGCCATTTTGACCAGTGGACCGGAGTTTGAGATGCAAGGAACCAGCTCCAACCCTCCATGGTAGGGACAACACCAGCCCATGGCCTTCTTGAGTTAAGACAGTGTACATGCCTATATTAAAGGGCTATGATGAGGTGGTTCATCGCCTGGGTTCAGCCCACTTGCCAGGTGTAGCCACAACCTCACCACTACACCTCATTGGAGAAACCTAAAGCTGGCCTCAAAATTCCAATAAGCTTGACAAGGTAATCAAAAAGGTACATCATATGGATCATGAACAACAATTCCTTTCAAGCTCAAGGATACACCAAAGGTTCCTGTTTCTTCACTAGGAAGGTGGCCTCAGATCCTTTCCATCAATCCCCATTGGTTGCTGCACATGGTCTGCTTTGACGTAATCAGTAGCCATGATAGATAGGGGGATAGTTCAAAGAAGAAAATCAGTTTCGACAACAAGTTTTGAGCACAATGGGAAAATCTGGCAAGAAGTTGGGTTTATTGGATCCAAATTCCTGATTCTGAAATACAAGGACAAGCATTTATATAAGTGGGATGAGCTTATAACATGTGAAAGTTCTACTTTAAGCTTCCATGGTTGACCTAAACATTAGAAGTAGTTCAGTACTCCCTCTGTATCTATTAACTTGTCAAATATTTCCTAATATGATTTCTACTTTTACTAGCCATTTTTTACAAATCAAGGCAGAACAATTTTTTTCCTATTATACCATCAATTTATTAACATTGAGTTGATGTCTTTGAAGAATGCAGTGAGTAAATATGTCTAGAACCCTATCAATAAATAGGGGTGTAATTGTAAACTCACTATACCAATCATTGTGTTCTTAATAGGTGTATCAAGTCAAAATTTGACAAGTAAATTAGGACGGAGAGAATAGTAAAAAGTCGTGTTACTTTTCATGAATTCCCCCAAGATCAGTTAGTTACAACTTACAGCCAGCTACCTGAGTGATATCACATCCATATGAGCTCATTGTAATTTCGTAAAGATGCACTTGTTCGCAAATGATCATGAATGAACCTGTTACTCTAATACTTTCAGATCTTTCCTTTATTCACTCTGTTTTTTCCTTCTTCATTTGATTGCTTTAATACATGCAGCATGATACTTATTGAGGCCAGTGAAGAATACATAGTCAATTACTATTTTTAAAAAATGAATAGCTTTCCTAAGTAGGAGTGGATCACTGAACAAAAGCACCGACAGGGAAGAAACAAGTTACTAGGACCCACCTGTGAATTCGCAAAACCCAACCTATTATACAACGGACATTAGATGATCCATCCAAAAGGAGGCTATTGAGGATTTTGTGGATAGATTAGAGGCAGTCAAATTGTATAGGGCCGCTCAGAGGAGTTGGAGTTCTCTTTAGAAATCCATGTACATCTGGAGATCTGTCAGGGGCTTAAATCTTTTAACACCCTCGCTCTTTAGGTGTTTTGTTTTGCTTGTTAAGGGTATTTACATTGATAACCAAAAAAAATAAAATCATCAAGATAGTAATAAAAATCAAATTCAATTATCAATCTAAAAAAAGTGAGTATAAAGAAATTACAAAAACCTTGGGATGCGAAGAACTGACTACTGGAAATCCCTTAACTGCAGCAGGCAAGACACCACCCGAAGCCGCAGGAACGGCAGAATTGACAATCGGAGACGAGCCAAGAAGAGTGTGTTGTAGATGAGTCGGTCTAACACCCGCAGACTGACCCGAACCCGGATCCATATGATTCATCCCAAAAGGTGGTCTAGACCTGGGGTGGCTAACAACTGGCCGATTGGGGTAATTACTGGGTTTGGGCAAAAACCCGCGGCCGGACGAAGCAACTGGATAGAGAATACTGTGAAGATGAGATTGTGAGTCGGGATTAGGAGGTTTTAGGACTACCTGAGAGTAAGTAGGATTGGAGGAAGGCGGTATACGTTGGGTAGAGGGGTAGTGAGAAGATTGGAGGGAAAAAGGAGGGTGAGGTTGAGGGGTGGGTGGTCTTATAGGGTCAGAGAAAATGGGTCTTGTGGTGCTAGCGGTGGTTATAGCTGCATCGGTGGTGGTGGCGGCGGCGGTGGACGGAGGATCCGGCGGAGCTGGTGGGGTAGAAAGTGCCATGGTTTCGGTGTTGGCGGGGAAAAAATTTGGGTATTATTTACGGGATGAAGAGATTACTAATATTTGATTTTGAATGAGTGTCTTTATCACTTTGAAATTTAGCAACGGTGCGAAAAAAGGTTACACTTGTAACTTTGAGGAAGTACGACGTCGTTTGTGTGAGTCATGTTGTTGCATTTTGCACATCAAGTCCCTTGTAAACTTTGTGGAAGAATCTTTCCTGACCAAACTAAACCATTACTTAAACTAATTTATTAAAATAATATATTTTTTTTAATTTTATAAAATTAGTATAAACATATTTCTTAATAATATTTTAATTTTTTTTTTTTTAAAAAAAATAACGGACAAAAATTGATGACGTTAAATAAATAAACATTACTGTGAGTAACGTTCATTAAGAAATCGATCACGGGCTCTGCAAATATAACAATTGAATTCAGCAAAGTAGGAGAATCAAATCCTTAGCTATAAAATGTTACTCTTAGTAATGTTTTAGCTTAAAAATGTGACTATCAATTACGACACCCTATTCAAGTGATATTCCTCTATTTTTCAAACTGATCCGATATGATTATAAAATGAATCTTGTTGGAAGGATTGTTCTGCATATTTCAACTATATTCAATATAGTTTTTACTTGTGTGGTCCATTGTTGAATATTATTCAAAATACTCCATCAGGTATGAATTAAATAAGTCAAGTTAATATATCGTATGATGTTAAGTTTTTACTATAACTCTAAATTTATCTTTTTTGATGTACTAATTATAAAAGAAATGACTTATTTTTATGTGTAGGACGAAAATGGGAAACTTTGAACATCACATGATGGCTGCTTTGTATTGGAGTAGTGAAATAATTATTGAGATGCACGAATTCAAGTATTCTGAATGTGCTAGAACGATTATTAGCATGCCTATCTCAACTAACTTTGTTGAATTAGTTGGTTTGTTGCATGAGAAAATGGGAACAAATAGTGAAAATATTATTCAAATGGATATTTCTGAAAAATATTCATGTTCAATTCAAGGCAACAATATAAGATTCATTGAATTTAAAATTGGGAATGACCAACCTTTGTTACGTTTCCTTTTCATACCTCAAAAAAAATTGTGGATAAGATTGATATAAATGTTTTGGAGATGTATGTAAAGACCAAAAAAAGTAAATCAAAATGACGTATTTCAAATTAGTGGTCAGCATGGTTATCACATGAATCTATTTGCTCAAAATTATGGATTTGCCATAACTAGTCAACCTCATTTTGCAAAACTGTTTGCTCAATCATCATTACAAAGATTGTATGAACCATATAATTCTACATTCACTTGCATGGCACAATTTTGCATTTCAAAGAAATAATCCAAGTCAAAAAGTCTAGCCTATGTAAAGAAAATGGTCACTAAGGGTGTCTACAAAAGTCTGTCTAATCGAGTTTCTTCCTCCAAAATACTACAAATGATCACAAATTCTTATAATTAAACGACTAAGAAATTAACTTGTTCGAGTGGGCCTTTCAAGATAACCACTGATCGAATTGAGCCACAAATCACCCTAAAAGGTAAAAACAAAATTTTGAACATCCTTAACACACACACTGTGTGAAGGTTTTCAACTGAGAAAGGTTTTTAATATCATCAAATCAACAAACATCATACAGATGTGAGTCATTCGATAAAGTGGAAGCAATCATTTTAAGGAGATTTGGTGACTTCAAATAGTATGGATATGTAATTGTATACTAATACCCAAGAGAACTTAATTCTAGATAATGCATCTGATTAGAACTCAAATGACATGATGACATCTATGACTGCATGTTCTTCTGTACTATACCAAACAAGAGAAAGCTAGCTAACAAAAGAAAAGAGAACTTAAACAAAAACAAAGTCAAAGCAATAGTAGAATACAAGAAATATGACTATTACTATTTAATTCAATCAAAAGAAATATGAATCACTTACCATTGTTTTATATGTCGTTGAATTGGCATATAACCTTCTCGTTGTTCAGGATGCAAAGTAGGATTACCAATAACAAGACGAGTAATGCATTTAAACCAAATAAGGTTGGGATCATCTTACTGAAGTGGTTCATGATTGACTAGTGCATCACAAATATTTTGATGTCGTTGGTTCCAAAGAGGCAATTATTGCGCATGCTCCAACTCCCAATTTGTATTTGGTCTTCCCCAATGATCATGGTGAAAATGTCGGAAATCAAAAGCAAATGGAGTTGGTATCATCAGTTTCAATCCAAATTGCCTCATAACTCGATCAGGCAAGTGAACCTCGACGACATACCAACAAAAAATTAGAGTTCTGACATGTCATGTCTCATCCAATGCGACAATAGTCAGGAAGACTCTCAATTAAGTTATCAGAATATGGTTCCCAAATAAACTACATAAAAAGAAAAAATAAATAAGTTTCAACTACATATACATGAAAGTTGAAACAAAATTGATATTACATCATACCTGATCCTCTGTCATAGAATCAAGTGCATCCCTAAACACTTTCAACACATGCTTAATAGTGTTGGTCCAACTAAAATGGGTGAACCATCTAGTAACATGTGGACCCCTAAGTAAACCAACCTAAAAAATATCTCTAGTGTCCCTTTGTGCTATTACCTAGGTCATAGAACAATAACTCTCTCTCATGCCTAAATCTAAACAATATATATATTAATTAGGTAATAAAGTTACAAGAAATATTAATAAATAATTTATGTAGTTATTAAGTATAACTGAAATAGTGGTAAAAATCCAGCTATCTCATTTTGGTTACTTTGTCAGGCCTTGCAAAGAAAATGATACAAGCACGCTAAGATCGCACTATCCCAACTATATGACCCAATTGCATTGACATCCTCGAGCATAGAAAGGTACATAAGTTTTAAATAACTACTAGATATATCGTCCATCATCATATCAGCAATCATCTAAAACATGTAACATCTAGCCTTTTAATTGACCACATCTTGTGTTGCTATGTCCAACAACTGTGGTTGCCTTAGCATACATGTATTAAGTGTAGTGACCTTAAGGCTATTATGGTTCAAGTGTTGGGGACATGAAATAAAACCTAATAATCTTTGACAAAATATTTTGTGAATCTCCTGTAGTCCTTGATCTTAGGTGCATTTATACGTCGAATTAGCAAAAAATAACCATAAATAGAGCCTAGTTAGAGGACAAATCCATAGAGTCTAGTTTTTTTAGTATGATTTTGTTTATTTTGCTAAGCCGGGGTCGAGTGCACTTATTGATTGTGTTTTTGCAGGCTTTTAATCAGATTATGCTAGTTCGGACTCATACGCAGACCATGGGGAAGAATACAACTGTAGAATTGAAGGAAAAAATCAGTTAACTCAGCAAAGTACTCATGTGTGCAACGCAGACTTGGAGACAAGCTGTGCTAGCTGAAAACATGGAGAAAAAGGCGCGAAGCAGGAAAAGAAGCATCGTTCGCATCTGAGACTTGCACACAAAAAAGTGGAAATTAGCCCAATCAGCATTTTAAGTGAAAATCAGCTTAAAATATGGGGGTCCGCATCGCGAACTTTGAAGATGCGGATGCAAAATTGAATTATGGGATTTTTAAGTTATATTTTGTTTTTAGCTTTAGGTTTGATAACTGGTTTTTGACAGCACAGAGTAGAGACGGCTGAAAACTCCTTTCTAGGGCTATTTTGGTTAGTTTTTACTTTTGATTCTTAGTTGTGATGATTATTAGCCTATTCTTGATGTATGAACCTATGACGGGTGGCTAATTCTCCCATATTCTGGGATTGTAGCCATAGACAATGTTTTAGTTCTTGAATTTTGCTACATATGAATGGGTCTCTATAAACTACTCTTATACTACTTCTATCTATACTTCAAAGTCTGGCCAACTCGGGAGTGAACTTGTTGTTCATTCTGGATTTGAGAGATGTTGGAATGAATAGAACACAATAGTATAGGGAGCTTGTTCGACTAGGAGATTAGATTGATTCGTGTAAGGGAGACCTGTGACAACTACCCTTACACCTCGCTTGGTTCATAATACAGGAAGATAACGTTAAAGCACTTTTATTGATGTGTCTATGTCCGCTCAACGATGTAGTTAGGCAGTCAATAACGGTAGGCCGACAAAGGCGTGCAACCCTGTTTAGGTAATTTTAACCCTGTGAATCAGTATTCAGGAACCCAAACATATATGCAAGCTTTGAGACTAGAACATTGTTAATAAGGTTACGATCCCGAAATCGTTCTTAATTTGATAAGTTAACGACAAACTAGTAAATTTGAGTAGTTTAATTAGTTATTTAATTTTTCCATGCGATATTTTCATCATTTTAACTAAAACACTCTGAGCACAATAACTAGGGCTTTTAACTAATTTGGTTTTAAATCCTTTGGGTTTGATATCCTGGCCCCTTAATCAGGGCCACTATTTACTTGTTTAGACCACATACACTTGCGTGCGTTGGTGAGCAACAATCCTCGTCGGCTCATTAGCAAGTACAGGATGATCATTCACAGGTAAGCAATACAACACCTTTACATCTTGCAAGGTCATAGTTGTCTCACCTGTCCTCAAGTGAAACATATGCATCTCAAGATGCCATCTTTCAATTAATAAAGTGATCAAACACAGGTCGATGAGACCTATTGTCATGCCCCGGGAAGGTACCCTAGATGTGATCGGCACCAGAAGACTATTCCTAGTCCCCAAGCGAGCCACTTGACCTCATCACGTTCATTCAATCAATAATTTAAGACAATTAGCGGAAGACAAAGGAAAGTAATGAGCACATCTTATTTGGTCTCAAAATAATATCAATAAATAAAAGGGATAGTAGAAAGAACTAGCTCAACAATTCTTGCCATCAACATTCAACTCTAGTCGATGAAGCCTCTATCACTATCATATGTTGTCAATGACAGACCCATGGCTACCTCAAATCAAAAGTAACGTTAATCAAATCTAACTCTATAAGCAAGATCAAATACATGTAATGAATCCTCCGAAGTAAAGGAGGCTCACCAATCGGTTGAACTGCTCAGATCCTCAACGATGTGACTGTTGACAATTTCTAATCCCTGTATCTGCATTATGAAACGATACAATGCCGAGTGGTGTCAAAACATGGAATGTATAATATGTAAAATAGTTGAATGAAACAGAAACGGGTATAATAATATGGAACAATATCAACTCGGAATAATAACCAATCAAAATGTCAAATGTCTATCTAAAACAAGAATAAAAAGTAGACAAGTGACCCATCAACCAATCAACCTCATCAATCAAATCAAACTCATCTCAAAGGATCTCAATTCAACTCATCTCATCACATCTCATCTCATCTGGACTCAAATTACTCAGTGTGGAAACTTTCTGGGAGTTTCTCTTATCCGCCAACAATCACTTATGAGCTAGTGATTGCACAACAAGTCGTTGTAGTTGTCACAACCTTTCCGTACTTGCCAGGTAGAGAATGAATCGAATCCACTAGGGAAACTACAATCAACAAGTCCTCTATTGTTTCAGGGACTCTCTCAAGAGGGAACCACAATATAATGTGATGGTTCTAATCCTCACCTACGTTTGACAACGTAGTTAATGAGTGCGAGTTAGTTTTACTCTTACCCATTTTGGTGCTCGATACTCTTCCCAAGACTCAATGCTCATAAGACTCATCCATCTCAATCAAATCATCTCAATCAGCCTCGTGGAGGCACTCATCATTCAATCAGTCTCATAGAGACTCTCATCAATTCAACTCTCAATCAATAGCTCAAGGCTTAGATCAATCATTAGGGAATAATTGATTAGACAATTCATTAGAGTTTATTTACGAATACCCATGGACCATCAAGTTTTATCAACCTATCATCATGCTCACATCACAGTCATAATCCATATTCTCAAGTCAAGGCTCTAGACTCAATTTCTAAGTTACTTCATGCATGCTTTCATAAGTTAACATATAGGGTTTATACAATATCTCATGAAAAGTTTCAATTCGAGAAAACAAGTGTATGATGATCATCAACACATGAAAATGCATGCAATAGATATAATTTTTAAGAAAATATTCAAGAAACATGTATGAGGATTCTTGGACTCTCAACTCCTCGATGACCATCTATGGGGCACATGGGAGGACAATCACATGCTTTAGTTTAGCCTTGCATACTTGGATTGAGCCTTTGGACAATCAATCTCAAGGAACTCTCTTCGAACTCCTCAATTTTATGCTCCTCTTCTTTCCTCTTTAACCCTGGTCTATTTCAAGGACTTAGAATGACTTAAAATAGGGTTTAAAAACCCCTTTTACGCTTAAAACAACCCATTTTAATTATGGTTTGGGCCTAAGAGGGGTTTGAAAAGGTATGGAATGCTCCTCACAAAATTCGAAAAAAGTCCATCTTGGGACATGGGGTCCGCGACGTGGACAGTGTCAATTTTTGGTGTTTTCCCTGAAAATTCTCTAAACAAGCTTTCTAATCCCGTAGAAAATTTTTGGAATAAAATCAAGTGTTGGTCTGCGGTAGGTGCGCGCCACACACCTGTTGCGCACCTTCACTGGTTCGCGTTTTTGCATAAAAAAAATTATCTTTTGATCAGGTTGCTCTAAAAATCAACCGAGACCACTTTTCCACTCAATTTTTCATGTTGATCGCAAAGCTGGCCTCGAATTTGCCATCGAAGCATGGGAAGACGTGTTATGCACACATCTCACCTCTAAGGGTATTTTGATAATTTTACCAGGTGTTACACCTATAAACGTTGTACTATCCAGATAATTGAATCACTTTTAAGACTCGAGGAGGGATATAATGTTTCTTTATGAGATTCCAAAATTTATCATCACGCCTCATCGTATTTAGAATCATATTATCACTTCCATCCCATATATCCCGTGATCTATGGGTGCGTTGTTCAGTTAATACAGATGATTCAAGTGGCCCGGGGTTCCAATTAGTATGCATTGATTCCAGCCATAAAAGTACCAGTGAAATTTAAAAAACACTTATAAAAGTAAATTGGTGTTAGACTGAGAAAATTACAAGCAAAGGAGGGATGATGATTGATGCCCTTAAACATTCTAAATATAAATTTTTAAAAAGGATAAAAAGCCAAGATACACTTAGTTTAATAAAAATATCATAGATTTAAGATGCTTTGTGCATTTTGTTCCTAGTCAGATGGATAAAGCAAAATTCCAATCTCTCTATAAACAAAAGGCCGATGTCGGTACAACAGGTTTTATTATAGTTCCTAAAAATAGTTTTGTCCAAACTGGATAATTGGATCAGATAGAACATTCAAATCAAGTTCTAGCAGAGAATGAATCATAATATACTAATCTGACATACATAAAAAAGAAATCTCCTAACATCCCAATACTAAGGAAAGATAATTGGACTGAGAGACAAAAAGGAAAAAAAGAGTATACATCAAAAATTGAGAGTCTAAAGGAAACTAAGACCAACAATTTGGGAAAACACAGAGAATTAATGAAGATACATAAATTAAAACAAACCTTATAATGAAGCTACCAAGCAAATCCTAGGGTGATGATTTTGCCTTGCCCCTCCCTATTAAATCATCAGAAGGTTGGGATGTGGGAGAATTCTAAATGAAGAATCTTCATAACAAGATTAAAAAACCCAGCCAAGCCAGAAGGCTCAAGAATCAAAGAACCCTAAACTAGCAATTTTGATCCATTCATTCTCTCTCAGTGTTTTTCCTCTCTCACACATTATCTTCATCAGCAAATTACCGATTCCATTGAAATGGAGTTGTAAAGATTGAAAATTTTGTGAATCATGGGTTTCACAAGGGTTTTCCTGGAAATTTGTGTGAATGGCGGGTTTACAAGTAACAAATAATAGATGTCTGCTTTTGTTATATTTAAAGCTTAAAATATCAATGTCGATAACGTTTTAAGAGTAAAACGTATTTCAGAAATACATTTTACGCTGAAAACGTTACTACCAGTAGCATTTATTCATTTAACACCATCAATTTTTGCCTGTTAAAATTTTTAAATAAAATATAGCCTAAAACGTTACTAAGAAATATGTTTATACTAGTTTTGTAAAAAAAAAAAAAGTATTATTTTGGTGAATTGATTTAAATAATGGTTTAGTTTGGTCAAACATTCACAACCCCCCCCCCCCCCCCCCCCCCCCCTTTTTTTTTTGTTTGGAGCCCTTTTACCTCCTATAGTATTTATTTGGACTCTGGGATCGATTACTTGGTAAGATGTATAAAAAAAATGTTTGAATTAATGATGTTCATATTATTTTTGTTTGCATTGATAAAAATTATATTAGTTACATTTGTATTAATTCTTATATTGATAATCAAAAGGATGTGAAAAAGGTTTTGAAGAGCAAATATACCTTTAAACTTTCTAATATATTCATCAAAACCTTTGCATTACTAATATCATAAATTTTCTTGTATTAGTTGTACACACCTCTATACCAAATTAAGTATACACATGAGTTGAAAAATGCACCAAACAAATTACTAATAATACACGTAGTTGACGCATGCATTATTTTTTCTAATACATTTTATGAACGATATATTATTATTTTAATCTTGTATGGATTCTCCCTTGTGTATTTTTTTAATAAAAAAAATCAATACATTTAATAGGTTCAATTAATTCAAGTTCACTTCTTCCTGGACTTGATTTGGTATAGTACTTGGTACAAATTTGAATTTTGTTAAACCTTAAAAGTGTGATAGAAAATTTATTGAATATGTATAAATATTTACTAATAAATTTGATCATTAAAGCGATATATAAGTTAAAGAGCCCACATAACACCATCATATAGGTTCACTAAAGAGATTAAAATGATCTCCACTTAAAAATATTTTCATCTTCATGATTTAAGCATACACCCTCTAATTAAAAAATATGGAACTTTAATTCTTCCGCTACATGATTCGAATATAATATTTAAATTCGATAGACATCTATGTTTTTCTCCTTTAAATATGCATAAATAGATATTTAAGATATCATAAAATTAAATAAGTAGGCACCAGGTCCTACATGATAAATCACATAAGATGCATACGTTCTATATGACAAAATCATATGACATTTGCTACCTTGAATGCAAGTATCTATGTGTTCAGCTTTATGATAATTGAATAATTATTTGTGCACATTCAAAATTGAAGAACGTGTCAAGTTTAACGATATATTTACCTATTATAGCTATTTGTTCCCATGTCTACTATATTTTCTAAAATAAAATGAAATATTTTTTAATTAAGAAAAGTACCATGAGTAATAGATACTTGCACCAACAAATGAAATTGTCAGATTCTTGTGTACCAACTGCCAGGGCAAACACGCCCTAAATTCTTACCAGAAAAACGTCTCCAATAAACACTTTGCTCTTGGCAACAATTTCCTTCTCTTTTGTCTAACATCAACGCCATTATGATCTTCGTCGGTGGAGCTCCTTTATGTACGGACCATTCTTCTTCATGTTCTCAGGTATGGAAATAATGAATATAGTACGAATAATCCTTTATTTACCCTAGATAATGTTTCTTCTACAATATATGATTGATTTAGAGCAATGATGTTGCAGTCTAATCTTCAAAGACTCCACCTTTTCCCCTTTTGATTGGGTTAAATTTGTTCATCTGGGTGAAGTTGATTGATTATTATATTTGAAATTCATTTGGCCTCTGAACTGTCTGAAGAAGTGATATGGTTGAATAGAGAGAAAAAGACTGTTGTTTTCCCCTCTTTTTTGGACAAGGTAACAAATTTTATTAATTTTTGGGCCAAAAAGTGCCTGTATACAAGATGTATACCAAAAGTAGAAAATTTACAGAAGATATGGACTTTGTGCTGTTTTCTTGATCTGTACATTGCACTAAAAGAGACTGCTTGGTTTGGGTTGTAACAGCCAACTTTGTCAGATCTTTTGTTCTAATTTGTTTAACCAGTTTCATCTATTGCAGTTGTTATTGTGCCAAAAAAAAAAAATACCTCAGTGATCTTGGAGCTAATTTCTTCTTACTCTTGAAAAGACTAATAATCTTATCAATTATTTAGATGAATAATAATAATAGGCTATTTTTGACCTACCAAAAAAAGAAACACTGGCAAATTTATAATCCGATCAAATAGTTGGAAGAGTGGTAGACAGAGTATTTATCACCGGCATATATTTTTGGAGATGCATAACTGATGATCCCCTTACAAATTTTAATTGATTAGAAACATCTGAGAGGATTGCTTTGAATGACTATGGTGTAAGCACTATAAAATTCAGAGGGAGTCTTTGTCATATTGAATCCTGAAATCTCACTGCGTACGTTGTCTCTGCATTACAAGGGATACAACGTCTTCTTTTCTGTTTCTATCTAGCTACTTAATAAGAACATCTTGTATGAACAGGGATATGACATCCTGATGGATTTGATGAACCATCCTGTTCTGGTATCTGCCTCGTCTTCATTTAATGATGTTGCAGAAAGGAAATTCTCTGTATCTAAAGATTCTAGTTCAAGTATATCAAGACTTCATAGATGGGTTTACATTTTCCAGAGAGAATATGCAACTGTGGATCCTGCACTTGTCGATGTATGTTCATTCTTTCTTTAATAATCCTACTGAAATGACATTTGACCTTGTTTCCCATCATTTTTCCAATTTGGATTTCTTCTTTCTCTTTTCATAGTTCTAGACTTGTAGTGCATGAGATAGTCGATTTAAAGTAGCTTTTCTTGTCTCATCTGTCTGTATCACCTGCTTCTTGTGCCACAAATCAAAATATGCTTGATTTCTGTATAATACCTAATCTTTCTTATAGTTAGAGAAGTTGTTTCCTATAACTATGGTATTAGCACTATAAAATTTGGCAAGGCTGTGACTTGGAAAAATTTTGGAAGGCTGTGACTATCTAGTGCCCATTGCTGCAAGAGAAAAAATAATCTGTGCTTGGAAAAAGAAAAGTAGCAGACCATATTAGTTGTAACAGTTGAGAGCGTAATTACCTTGAGGGAAAAACAATGCTTTTTGATGGTCAGATTGAATATTATGTGAAAGGGAAATTCATTCTCAATCTGCCCGATCATAAAATGCACAATGTTATTCTATACCGTGCACCCTGCAGATTTCTTTGTCTCAAACTGGGTAGGTGCAAAAAGTTTAGAAGGATCGTTGCCATTTCTATCTTGGAATTGAAGTGTCTGTTATGTTTACAGTTTGCTGATTCAAGTGTTTTGTATTAGGACTTGTTATTTTCCTTTTCAAGTATGTGGACTCTCTTCTAGGCACTTTCCTGATCCTTTCTGATCGAATCATACATGTACCCAATACTCTAAATTTTGTAGGTATAGAGATTCATCTCATTGTTGGTATGCTTCTGTTCAACCTCTTTTGCTGGCCGTTTTGTGCTCCATATTTATTTTATCATTTTCAAAAAAACCTCTTTTTTATAATCTGGACATACTCGCCATCTCATGATGATATTCTAAACGTTTTCTTTCTGGTACATCTCTGTCAAGTTATTTCCTTTTGGTTAGTGTTTTAGCGTTTATTTCGACGTCTATAGCAGAAGTTAGAGGCACATGATCGATGGTGAGTCATGTGGGTTTCTATTGAATGTATTCCGCATTTTGAAGTTCATGTCATAGGTAATTTATGTAAAACAATTCTAAGTCGCTGACAGTGGTTGCAGTTTCTGTTTGTATTTATATTAGAGCAAATCTTTTGACCATTCTATTTCTCACACAATGCTGATCTACTACAGTACCTAAAAGTTTATTAGCAAGTTTTTCACAATTTTCCACTCTTTTTTACTGTTCTAAAAGATCTCCTATGTTCTTGAACATAGGTGGTTGGCACAGATGAGGCAACAACTTGCGTAGGCCTTGTCATAAGGAACCAAAAAAGTGGAATGTAAGAGGAACTATTTAGACAAAAGACATCACTAATTTGCATTCAGGTGTTTAAGTCTAACTGTGATTGTGATTGTGATTGCATATAGGACATCTGTTTCTCACTTGGATTCGCCAGATGTTGTTGAGATTGGCCTGGCCCAGATGTTGGCTTTGGTTATCAATCAAAGCTCTGATGCCATGTTGGATGTATTCTTCTCTTATCCTTTATGTTAAATAACGTTAGAGCCTGTGTGGATTGGCTTATGATTTATAAGCCAAAAGCCATAAGTTAGGATTTCTAACTTCTGACTTTTAGCTTATTTTTGTTGTTTTGCCTTAAATATAAGTGCTTACAAGCACTTTTTAACTTTACCCAAACACCTCAAAACTGCTTAAAAGCTATTTTGGTTTAAAAGAACCTAACATAGGCCAATCCAAATGGGCACTTAGTAACTAGCTTCTTTTTTCCCCCCTCTTTTTCTTACTGCGGATGATGACGTTGGAAGTGTAATATATGCAGGTTCATCTTATTGGTGGTTTTGATGATGCCTCGCCTGAAGTCAGGCCAAGACCTTTCTTATTCTTTGATTTTCACAGAGATAGTCATTTAGGCGCTAGATAGTGAAGCTGAATCTGTTGGACTTCTTGTGCAGCATGTTAATGGTATTACAGAAAGTCATGGAAAGTTGGAGGGCTATTCCTTCCCTTTGTGTAAGAAAATAGTTGAAAGCCTGGCAAAGAGTAATATGAAGTTCCAGATTCACACACTCCATGTTCTTGGGCACAACACAAGACGAGACTCTGAAGGAAATGCATACCCAATCTTCACTGGTTTCCTGGTAAGCTGTATTTTGTATTTCACATCATAACGTTGATTATCACAGAACAAGGGAGGGAACACTTTGTGGTAAAAGTCCTCCACCCAATCTTAAGGTTTGGGATTTGAATCATTAATGATGAAAAGTAGGAAAGGACCGTCACTATTCGACTCTTGGTTAGGAAGTTTGTCATTTCAGTACAGTCGTTATAATTCAACATTCCGAATTGCAATACCACTTCTGAGCTACTAGATCAATCATGTACATGTTCTGAATTCCTTTTTCTGCAGACATAACTCGTGAGGTATCTATAAGAAATCCAAGTTCCTTAGATGCACCAATTAAAGCCTGCATCCAGACCTTGAGTTCAAAGACAAGAGAATTGTGTGGGCCTAAGTTGTGAAATTCAATTCTTTCGGAGGGGCAAACTTTTTCATTTGCTTACTTTCTAATGGAAGTTATATCTTGTTTTTATTACTCTGTCATAAAGTGATCTCTAGTTTTTGGAAATGGAAGTCAACTCTTGACTTAGTGCCTAGGACAATTCGATGTGGATTTTGGTTTTGGACAGAAAGAGCATGATATATATATATATTCCAGTTGGTGCTATTATTTGTAATTGATAGGAAGCCATGGAAGTAAGGGTGTGCAAAAATTGAACCGATCAATAAATCGAACCGATAAAAACGTTATTGGTGTATAACCCTTAGGGGTTGGCCTGGTGGCAATTGACTTGAGCCTTAGGGTTTGCTCCTTTTCAAGATCTCAAGTTCGAAACTCACTGGGTGCAAACAATTTCTGAGGGCCATCGGATTGGGTAAAACCTAAATTAACTGTGGTGCACTTGCGGGAAACTCCTTGCCGAAACCCTTGGGATTAGTGTCAAAGAGACTCGGATACCCGGTTCAAATAAAAAAAAAACGTTATTCGTTTATTGTTATTGGGTCATTAGGTTGTCGGGTTTTTAGTGGTTTTAAAAAAATAGTGGTTTATCGGTTCAATATCAGTTTTTACTATTGAGTTATTGGGTAAACCGATAACCCAATAAGATTATAATAAATCACTATTTTAACTCTTCGTAAATATTAAATATTAGTAATTTAATAGTAATAGGACACTATAGCAGTATTTTACCTATTTTAATCTCGACAATACTTAAGTGATTAGTTACACACTTTAGTATTAAGTTTTTGCTCTTTAATATATCACAACTGTTCCCAACTTCACCTTGTAAAGTACTAAAGTCTTTATAGACTTACAACACACTAGGTCATCTGATGGATTTGAAAATTGTTCAAGCTCATTTTATTGGACAACTTGGTTTAGCTTTAATTTTAGTTTGTAATTAACTAATTATAGCTTTTGCGAGTTCCTAAACATAGTTTTCGTACTCCATTTGCTTTTATTAATACAAATTCTTATAATCATTCTTATTGCTAAATCGAAAACCGAACTGTTAAGGACTTAAAACCGATAAATCGAAAATCGATAAAAATTATATTATTGATTTGTTATTGGTTTAGCATATTTAAAAGTCGAAAACCGATAAACCGAACCAATAATGTATAAAATCGAACCGAACTGACCGATGCACACCCCTGCATGGAAGCATGTCTTGATATCCATTATGTGAAACTGAAAAGGCAATAGAAGAATAGAACTTGAACCATAGATAAAAAATCTGGAAAGTTTTTTTTTTCTACATTAATTGGACAGGTTGCTCTGGTTAATTACTTAATTCTACGAACTGAGGGTGAGAAATAGGGTTATTCATGGTGGATCTTAGGGTTCATGCAATTCATTTTGTAAGGTGAAGTCTCGGAATAAGTAAATGTGAGAACCACCTGGAGCTTCTTACTGACCGCTAACCTAGGTGAGAGACAAATAATAGCCAGTTGGAAAGAATGATGCCAATTTTCTGTAAGATCTTTATATGTTATGATGCTACTATTAATGAATTAGACCCGATTTAGTTGCAAATAATGCTTAGATGTCAAAGTTACCTATTTCAAAAAAAAAAATGCTTAAATGTCTGCTGGCAAGGACCAGCATTCATCTCCTTTGCCAAGTACACATTACAGCAGATGTTAACTGATTAATATTACATCACTCTAGACTTTTGTATTCTACTTCAAATAAATGTTGGCTTTTTCTACACCAATTCTATGGCTATAATATCAATTGGATTCTTGAAACTAAATGGCAATCTGCAGAGTGAGCTGTATTGGATGAAGTTGAGCTCCTTGCTTGTTTTATTCTTTTGGCTTTGTGTATCTATTGGTGTTTGATGCTCACCGTTAGTATTGGTAATCAGCAATCATCTGTTTGACTTTCCTGTCTTCTGGCATCTAATGAACTGGAGACTGGTAGGAGTATCTATCTTAGATGAATTACATGATTAAATTAATCCTCGAGATCTACACTAGCAAATTTGCAGTGAAGTAACAAGTGTGAGGTTGCATTTTACTTGTCATTCATACTCCTCCTTTTTCCAATCACCTTGCTGATTCTGCATAGTATTTAACAAAAAGTGGGAGCAGAAAAAGAGATTGCAGACCTAGGTCAGGAAGGCTCATTGTTCAAAGTGGGTCCTCAGATGTATATAAACGAAACTCTTGATCCTTAATTCTGGATGAATGTCAATCTAGTGGTTGGTATTCATGATGCATGAAAGGGAGAGAATTGCAACTGCTCACATGCTTTTAAATGCGCACACACAGAGATGGATGGTAAATATCAATCACTGTGTCAAGGAGAAAGAGTTATTGGGTTTTCATTTCATTCCTAAATGGTACGGTCGAATACAGGCACGGATTATGAATTACCTACCTATTCTCTGTGTGCCTTGAGTCAATCAGCTGATTACCAATACTTTCTGGTTCTCCTCTGTGACAGAAACGATTTGTTGGAGCATAATTTTCTCAGTATACTACAGATCTTAGATAAATATTCTTAATTCTTTTTCAAATTCATTTGCACAGGTGGAAACTGCCACTGGATCTATTATTCCAGCAAACTTTGATGCAACAACAAGATGTCCCGACGAAGTTGTCAGGAGAATACGAGTGACTGCATCTTTTGAGGACCCAAGTTGGAATGGGAGATTACTAGAGACATATGATACTCAGACTGATCAATTTGTGATTGCTCCATGCACTTGGTAAAACTGCTTTTCAGCATTACCTCATATTTCTTTCCTGTTACGTCATTATTCAGTTTATATTTTAGCAGGATGTCATTTCAGGATGTCCTTCTATGTATTTCAATTTCATTTAGATGAATAAATAGAGCAATTTGTAGATTCATAATCATATTAACTGAGACACTAGTGAGCTTACTAGAACTTTGACCAACTTCATTTGGCAAAAAGATAAACTTGAACCTAGGTAGTTGGGACAATTGGTATTAAAAAAGAACAGTTGCATCAAATCCTTGATCTCTTGGTTAATTTTTTTTTTCTTTCTTTGGTTTTGCCTCTTAAGCTAGACTCTTTGATGTTTAAAACGTATCTCCTAATGGATACCATTTTTATACAATAGGAGCATGCGCAAGATACATATTGCCCTCATGCTACAGAATTTATCTGACCAGGAAATCCTTCTTACTTGTTCCACCTCTCCATCTGCCGAGGCTCCAGATTTCGTCGAGAACCAAAGAAGGTACTACAGTTGTTCCACAATTATGAAACTTTAGTTCCTTTCCAGGATCACAGAGTTGGCGACGCGTTATCCACGTGAGACTATCATTTTAACTAATTCTCTTTCTGCAGGCAGTGGAACTATTTAATCCAGCACCCAGATTGGAGTGAAACATTCCCTTTCAAAAAGCCACGGGTATTTCGAAGAATGGAAGATAAGAATTGGGTGAGGCACCAAGCAAAATTTAGCAGCTCATCTTATGCATACGCTGATTAAGGCTGCTTCGTTCAAGGGGCCAGCTAGGGGAAGGGGAAGTTGGCGCGTCTTTTGTGGTAAGTACTATTGTTTCTCTTAAGGCTATTTGGTGCAACTGAAAGGGGTAAAAGTGTGTTAACCTCCCGATTTCCGTCCAATTTCAAAGGGTCTCCAACTATTGCAGGTTAAAGCAGTTGTCCAAAGAGCTTTGCTTCTGAGTTCTGTGGAGAAGTGCAGGAGTCACAGCTAAGACTTGGTCTTTAAAAGCTCTATTGATAATTAGAAGTTTGAAATGATGAGGCAATATCTTAATTAGATAATCCTAGTACATTGCTTGACAGGATAAGGTAACAGTGATTTCTGTTCACATGTTCCATTGGAGAGACAAAACTTGAAATGATTGGCAATTATGTGTCTTATTATTTGTTCGATACAATAATTTGTTTTCAGATAGTTTCATGCGACTTGGCAATTCCGGAACTGATAGGGAGGGGGGACAACCATTTTAAATTTTAGCTTACATTTGAAAAACAAAGAAGATCATATTTATCACTTTTAATTTGCAAGGTTTCAAGTATAAGGGTTAAACTACTTAATTTTTTATCGGATTAGCATAAAATCTTTACAAATAAGATTTACATAAAAGTATGTTCATAATTTAAACATGTTTTTCTATTTGAAAACTGGAGGAAAATATAACCTACCTTGACTTCCCACATGGTAGTAGTGCCAAATAGAGGGGGAGGCAAGAGGGATGCAGTATCTCAATTTTCAAATATCATTTTTCACATTGAAAACATAAACTATGTTTTTCTATTTTTAGAATGAAACATGGCCAAGCTAAATATTCAACATGGTTAGGTGCTATTCATAGCTAGAGGGGTTTATAAAAGGATTGTTTTGAACTCTCTTGACAGTTGTTCAATTTTGAAGCCCAATTATTCTATAGCGGCAGTAACAAGATCCTACCTAAAGACTCCATAATAAAAGTATTTTTTGGTCACCAATACACGGACTGCGCAACCCTATCCTAAAAGGATATATAATACACTAATACAGCACAGGCAATATCCTTTCAACGTTTATCTTGTACTATCTCCTATTGGCAAACAATATTTTTGCTAATACACAGTATGAATACCATGAAATCAAGCCAATGGCTTCTGCAACTCACTAGGCCCATGAGCAAAATGGCATTTCTCTCCAAATGTGCACAAACCTTTTGAAAAATTAGCACACATCTTTGTTTTAAGTGGGCCAGAAGGACCTCGAGTAAATGGGGCTGCATTCTTTAGCCCACCTGTAGGTGTACTGATATTCGATATGAGCTCCCGCACCATGGCACTGGCCTGATTAATCTGATCAAAGGTTCCTTGGAGCTCAACATTTCTTTTGTTAGTGTCAGTTTCATGGTCCTTTATAAAGAGCTTGACACCAGTAAGCTGACATATATGTTTTGAGTTCACACCATTCTTCCCTATGATGTTTCCAGCAAGAGATGCATCTATACTGATGGTAGTTGTTGCAGATGCTCCGAAGTTTGTTGCAGCTAGACCACGTTGGGACGGTTCAAGGTAGCCTGAGAACCCACTCAGAGGACCTTTGGCTTGGAAATCATCATACGCTGGACGCACTTGCTTCCCTATCTCTATCTCGCTATGAGCAAAGTGGCACTTATCACCAAATCTGCAACCTTCTGCAGTGTTGAACTTGCTGCAAAATTTCGATTTCACAGCTGGACCAGGACCATCATTAAACGAGGCACTATTCCTTCCAAATGGTGGTGCTGAATTCGAACTCATGTTTGATAGCTGGCTCATAGCAGTGTAGCCAGGAACATAATGAAGAAAGTGACATCCTGCCCCATATGAGCATCCGGAAGTGCTACACCACATCACGAAAATGATAACATAAGTGCAACTGAGGAAAAGAAAGGAAATGGAGAAAGGAAGAGAGAAAAGAGTGGTGTGAATATTGTTAAATCGTCAGAGCATGTTTAGAAGATTAGCTTTCTCCCTTCCTGTTTTACATGTTCATGTTTCAGCAAATACTACCTACTATTATTTGCATTGAGTGATTGCTATTAAGATATCATGGCACTAGAAAGAAAATATTATTTTCTGAAATAAGATTACCACCTTTAAAAACCCTGTCTGCTTAACATGAACTTACTGACGAGAGATGAATGAAAACTAATATACCAAGTGATTGATAAAAGAAATTATCACCAAACAATGGCCACGTGAAATGAGCTTATTCCACAAATATAGAAAATTTTTATTTCAATACTTAAGATAAATAAGGGTTTGTAACTGTAAAGGTTCTAAACATAAACACTTGTCCATCATTGACATACAGATTTGCAAGCAAACTTAAAGATTCCTAGCAAACATGAAACCTTACATACGTTTAATAAAATACTGTTCCCCATATTGGTATGACTAAGTAATGGTGTTTACCAGACAAAAGTTCAGCTTACCTACAACTATTGAGCATTAAACCCTACACTCATAACTTTTGATAGACGTCAAATCTACAACGACAATATCATTTTGTCCATATACCATTTATGGACTTTTCAGTAACCAATATTAGCTGGCTAAGAAAAAAAGTTGAGTGTTTAATTTTCTTTTTCGTTATTAAAGAAGTTGAATTTTTAATGCTTGTATTGTACGACTAAGAACAACACACTGCAATCATGGAATAATTAAAATGAGAACAATTGTACTAAGTTCATATTCCACCCCCAGAATCCCAGATGCTTTCATGACTTCCAGTACTATCAGTGTAGTTGGTTACCAGACAGTAATGGTTCTATTAGAGAACATTGCCACTAATTTAGTCCAACAACTATAACTAACATATAATCTAAAACAGTATGCATTGCTAGAAGCTCACAACACAGGCATGCTAGTAATAAAGACTTAGTGAGAAGTGAGTACAGAAATAAAAATTAGGTTTCTCAGGGATTATATAGAAAATAGGGAATTTTGATGAGCATCAATTTCAAGCTCTATTCACACACATCCACGGTCAACCTCAATCATGGAAAACATCTTCCCATGAGAAAACTTAGATAAGCAGTTCTTGATCCAACACTTCGGCTTGAACATCCTCAATGGTATAAAAATTTTCTATAGGCAACCTGCGAGTAAAATACAGCTGATTGAAAAATGTCAGGAGATGCAAAGGTAAAGAGTGCTTGTTTCTTTCCCTTTTTTCCTATCTTTTTATTTATTATGAACGAGAATAGTCTAGGGCCAACCCTTAAGACCAACTGCAGCCTTCAAAACTCAGGGATAACAGGCCCTCTCCTCTACCCTTCTCACTTGAATACCATGCTTAATTTGCAAGGCACAAGGCTCGAACCTGTGACCTAAGTCACAACTCACACGTCCTTTAATCTTTGCCACCTGAACTAAGCCCGCACGCTCCTTATTTACATTCCCGATGACAATGATAAGTAGTTCTCCAACAACATTTGCCTTGTAAAATGTAATGCTGGAATTATTTTTTTACCATCACAAGCTTGTTTTTCCAAATGTTAAGGTTCCAAGCATCACAAAACATTATAACATAAATGAATCAAATCTAGAATACTTATTTTAATGGATGAAGCATGAAACCTGAAAAACTTCATGCATGGCTTTGATTTGCTTCCTACACCAGTTGTAAAGGATTCTGATTCTGTTGCAAAAGATTGAATATTTCTCTTTAGTCCATATTTCGGTGACATTAGCAATTGTGAATATATTTAACAAATCCAACTATTCACAATGTACAATGCTGCAAACAACTCAATTTTAGTAGTTAAACAAATTCCAGAATCACTAAGCTTAACTATATCAATAAAAAAGATATTTGAAAAACACTGGAGGATGTTCCCAGACCTCTCAAGGGCGGGGAAGCAACCATCACTGGGTAAATGAATTGAACTGTTCCTACTCCTAACTCCTCCATAATTTTTTGCATTTATCAAATTTTTGGGCGCAACATCAATAAAATTAGTTCATGGATCAAGTGATGACCACCTTTTAAACAAAGTAACAAAATTATAAAGATGATCCCTTCTATCAAAAATCTTTGTGAGCCGTGCTAATAGAGGAAGAAAAACACACATCTAACACAACAACATACTGGTTTGTCGAGCTTTTGCAACAAAAAGGCGTAAAAACAGTGCAATCGAAGTAGACCCAGAGAGAAAATACTAACCATCTCTTGATTTCTTCGTGGCTCCACTGCTACCGAAAGCACCACCTCCTCTTCTCTTCCTTCCAAACTCCATTGTCGCTCGTTAATCCAGAGAAATTGGAGCGAATTGATATACTCAAAAAAATTTAACCAAAACAAAAGCACTGGAAAATGCTAGGGTTTTGGTTTGCCCCGAAAGAATTCGCCGATTAAAGTATGAGATTCAACATTTTCCAGCTTTAGATCCGCACCTCTATTGGTGACATTCTAATAAAACAAAATGTAATTAGTGAATTAGTTGGATTAATAATGATAATATTGATTACATCTTATTTATAATATTTTATCTTTAGTAATAATTCTTGTATTGTTAATAACATGTTTTAATATGTATTAGGCCGAAAATTTAGCAAATAAAATAAGAGGGAATTAATGTTTATGGACAGCAGGTCAACATGTCTTTAGATAACTTAAGGCTATATTTATAGTTTCTTGATCCTTCTTTCGTTTTAATTTATTTATCTTATTTTTAATGTTTTATATATTTAAAAATCACATAAAAAATATTATTAATCATGATAATTGATGACTTAATATAGTTTTAAAAACATATTACGTAAAGCATAAAAGATATCATAAGACAACTTAAAATATTTTAAAAAATAAATAAAAAAATTGATTGATTATTGAAATTTATATATCGATGACACATAAAATGGGACAAAAGAAGTAATACATATTATTTAATTAGGAAACAATGTGAGAAGTATTGTAAATCTAAATAATTAACAATAGCAACATATCTACATATGAAAATTAAATAAAAAAATATTATAAATCAAAAGAATTAACAACTTAAAATATTTAAAAGACATGAAAAGTTCAATTAACGCTTGAATAAGCGTTGCATAATTAGGGATAGATGAATAACATATATTGTTTAAAAATGACGCAAACACAATATAGAACAAAATTATTAAAAAAAAATTTAAAAAAACTCGAAATTCCATCAGTGTCACATAAATTGGAACAGATGAAGTAACATATGTTATTTAAAAATTACATAGAGAGTACTATAATTCATAATAATTAATAATTTTAAATATGTAAAAGGATCTAAAATGTCCTTGAACTATTGAAAATGGTACAAAAATATCATTCATCCACCTATTAATATGAAGAAAATGAAACAATTCGCTTATTTTGGAGCATAATGTCATATTTTCTGTACATGTTATTAAAGTTCGTGGGAATTTAGTCATTACGGGTAAATAGTTTAAGTTGAATCAATTAAGAATAAATAATTTCATATTAGATCTATTTGTGTAGTATTCCTTAAAAAGATTCCCTAACATTATTATCTTAGCACAAGCTCGGCCCACAAAGGATTATGTTAAAAATGCCCCCATAAGAGGTGGTTTTAATAATTTGCCCCTCATAAGAAATGTCCCCCATAAGAGGTGTAGTTTGATTCAACTTAAAATGAAAAAAAGACATTTTTATAAGATTTTCCTTATCGAGGGCAAAAGATCAAAATAACTACATTTGGTGTGCACTTTTATATAATTTTTGATTATTTATTTAATAGGTAGTCATTCGATTAAACTAATTATCAAAAAGTTGGTCATTCGATACATACACGTACACAATTAATATATATTTCATATATATCCAATCGATATTTACTTTTGAATTTACCATATTATAGATTCAGTGTACAACTGATATACACATAATCTATATTGTATAATAAATATATACGTTCTATAATTTTTGACAAACTATATTTAATAATCAAGACTATATTTATTATAAATTAATTAATTTATTTGTATACATTTAAAATTAGTCCTATTTGTACTCCCTAATATTTTTGTTAAGAGATAGTTGTCAGTTGTCACTATAAATATATGCTCAATATACAATTTTCTTTTTAAAAAGGTAGTATTTCGAGTTTAAACTTAACTTTAAACTCTCTTATCTTATATTTTATATAATAAACCGCTAAGTTAAGCAATTTAGGATCATCGTGTCTATTTTATCTGCCTGCTTTATCTGCTTCAAGGAGGCAGATGGAACAAACAAGTGACTATTGAGCTGCTTGGCTTGATGATTTAAGTCAGACATTTTAATTTTATTTTATATTATTTCTATTAATTATTATTTAATTATTTTTTCATCTACTTCAACTATGAAATTACAATAATACGTCTACTTAATTTTATGATGGCTATTAAGATAGACGTCATTTTTATTCATTATTATTAATAAAAAAACTGTTTATTGAACCCGGCAATGCACGGTCTTCAGAAATTAGTATGAAAATATGTCATTTTCTTTATAATTAACCAGGTCAAGTGGTGAGTAGAAGCAAATGGCTCACGAGTCGCCACATCACCGAACATTAAACCAATTTTTTTTCAATTTACACAAATCACAGTCAACAGTATAGCAACCAATCTCCCAAAATTAAACACACAGAAAATAACCTCTAGCTACTCAAAAGAAATGGGAAGAGCCTCCATTAAAGCTCTACAAGATTCCGCTAAGCAGAATTCATCCTTAGGAAAATAATGAAAGCTTCATTGAGATTTCGAGAAAATCAAAACCCCATTCTCAAAGCCAAAATCCCACTAAACACATTAGGTTTCCCATTCCGGTCTAGTATTGAAACCAGTACTAGTGATGCAAGAGACAAAGATTTATGTTTGAGTTTCAGTACCTTTTTTCAAACCGGTCCGGTTCTGAAGCTGGTGTACCGGCCCAATGATTCAGACCGGTCTTTCGGGTTGGTTCTGAAAACCGGAGTTGGATCTCTAGGTTCTCCCATTGAAGCACCCATTACCATGAGTGCGGAGTTTAATTTTCTACGTAGTGGGAACCCTAGCTTTTTCCTTCAATTTAAACCTCAATTAGGTGACTTCTCAATCCGGAGATCGGTCAATTCGAAGAAAATCGAAAACGACGACGTACAGAGCAACAGTATTGTCCCTAAGGATGAAATGGTGACGGAGAAGAAGACCGGCAAAGTGACATGGGCTGATTTATTTATATCGGCGAACGCGGGGAAGGAATTATTTGGCGGGGAAGTACACGCGAGAACGGTGATTCCGATAGTGGATAAGGTGGTGGGGAAGATAGGATGGAGTTTGAAGTTTCCGGCGACGGGGATTGATTCTCCGATGGGGAAAATGCCATATATGGTGGTTAGCAAATTGGGGATCGAAATAAACCGAAATTCACGGGGGAATGATGGTGGTGACGTGGCTGAGGCGTGTTTGGCACTGAAGAAAAAGCTGGGTAACCTGGAGTTGGAGAACGAGTCTTTGTGGAAGGAATTGGAGGAGATGAAACCGGAGACCTCCGCCGGCAAGCTTGTGCCCGCCGCCAGTAGTAGAAAGGTGACGAGATTGAGAAGAATGATAGAGAAATTAAAAAGTAGAAAAGCTGGTAAAAGTGGAGAGATTAAGAATAATGATGCACTTAATTTTGTGTGATTAGTGTTTGCAAACGTTTAAATGCCTTGCCATTGAATTTTTTTTTTTTTAAATTCTAATTTTACATTAATGTTGAAGTACTAGTTATCGAAGTATTTCACATGATCACTCTTTGTATATGAAGCTTGCAAATTTTAACTAGGAGATTTTTTATTAACGAAATCACAAATTTAATAATTATGACTAGTATTGCTGATTATTGTAAATCTTTGATATCCCATGGAAGATGATGGTTTGGTTTGATGGACAAGAGGACTTAATTTTGGAATAATTTTTTAGTGGCGTTTAATCTCTTATTTAATTGCACATATTGAAATAATTTATCCCAAGATTAACAATTAGTTCCATAATAATTTTGAATAACTTTTTCTATGATAAAGTATGTGAAATCACAAAAATATTCGCTTTAAACTTTCTTTTATACACCACTTTTATATTCATATATATAAACATATTTATTAATACAGTAACATTTATAATAACATTCACAATCTTAATCAATTATTATTTTTATATATACTTTTATTAAATAAGTATATTTTATATAAGTATAATTCTATTTATAATATATTATAAGTTGATTTCTAATACTTATATTTATCTATATTTTGATTTTTCTTAAAAAGTTCACTCCATTCCTAAATTATATATTTTTAATTAAATAGTTTATTGCTCACTTAAAAATTATATTTTATACATCAATTAAAATGTAGATAACTTTAAAATATTGATAATTTTAATAATATTCTTTACTTTTAATAAACTTAAGATGAAAGTTTTGTTTTTAATTCAAATAAGATGAAAGTTTAATTTTAAAAACACATGACACAATCATGAAAATGCATACACATATGTTAAAATAAGATGAAACTTTTATTTTTAACCATGAATAACTAAAGCTTAAAAAGGAAAAAATAAAATAAGGTGGATGGTATTTTTGTAAGTAAATATCTTATTCTTTAAAATTGTATAATGAATAGTATTTTGAATATGACAAATCAAACAAATAATAAAAACTACTCCCAGTATAACTAATTTTAGGATAATTTATTTTATCATAACATTCAACATAATTAATTTCATTATAACTTGTACCCAAATCAAACGGCGGCAAGTGTTTTTCCTATGGAGTTATAGCTGATTCATTACTTTAAAAGAACAATAAAAAAAGTTCAACACTCCCAATAGTAAATGTATGCATAGAAAATTAGAGTTTAGGAGAAAGACAAGTTAATTGACCAACAAACTAATTTGCCCTTAGCTATTACCAATAACTTTAGACATAAAAGAGATTGTTTCAAGGATGAAAAATTCTAATTTACTAAATATTATTAATAGTTTGCATAAGGAAGTAAGAATGACAAACAAGTCCGAGCAAATTTTAGACTAAGGAATAATATATAAATATGACTTTTAAACATGGCCATCACGATGGAGGAGAAGTTGTCGATAGCAACGGTGAGGGAGAGAGGAGTGGAGAAATGATTTGTTGGTTTGTCGGAGCTTCGACCAGAGTTATAGTCGATAATGAATGAATTCACTCTAACGTAAATGAATTTACCTTTCATGCGCCTAAGTTGGGTGTATTTTACATATTTTGCCAAATAGGATTCAAGTGTTTATCTATTTAAATTTTATATAGTTAAAGTGTCTATTTGTACACTGTCAAAAATAAAGGACAAAATTATAATTTGAAATCAAATTTAAATTCTGATTTATATATTATTTCCTTAGACTATGTAGAGCAAAACAATTTCAAGCTATTCAGGGCGAGACGAGTATGGGATGAATCAAATATACTTTTCTAAGAAATTGATGTGTGGTGGACGAGGGGATTACGAAGTCTTAATATTGAATTTAGTTGAGAAGGCCTAAATCTCTGTTTTGTTTAGTATACAACAACATACCCAATGAAATTTCACAAGTGGGGGTCTGAAGAGGGTAAAATGTGCGCAAACTTTATCACTATCTCATAGAGATAGAGAGGTTGTTTTTGGAAAACCCTCCAAAAAATGCAGATAATATGTATGCAATTTTTAAAATATGGAAAAAAAATTAAATAAATAATCTTAAAAGAGGACATTTGTATAAAGGGGAAGATTTCAAAACTACCATTATTGGGATAGGAAATTACAAGTCCCTACCCAAATGGTTGAAATTACCAAAAGTATACCCACTTTTATTACAAAGTAAGAGAGAGAGAGATTTTTTTAATAATAAAATAGATTAAATTATGATGTGATAGTTGTTGTAAAGGAGAAATAATATGTAGATATTTAAAAGTATGTTCTTGAAAGATTGAGAAACTAAAATATTATTTTGAAAACGTAATGTAAATCGTAAAAGTAGTAAATTTCTCGCAAAACACATTTCCAAAAAATGGTATGTATAATGATTGTACTATAGAGAAAATTTAATATTCCATATAAAATGCAAAATTTCCGAAATTTTAGCTGAACATTCGATTTTTTTTCTTAAGATTATAAAATGATTATCGAAACCAGACTCGTGAAAATAATTATTTATTAATACGTTGGTATAAGTTTGGCTTGTTCTATACTCAAAATTTATTAATGTATAAAATTTGGTTATATTAATATATAATAAAATAAGAATTGAATAGGACACATCACATCCAATTAATTGATTGGATGGAGATGGACAACCTATCCTAGGCCCTACCGCCCCAAAAGGGCCTGCCAAATGATGATGTCGGCAGGCCATGTTTCTTTCATTATTCCCAAAGCTCAAAAAGTAAGAATAAATAAGTTGGAGGGAATTTGTATGGTGTATTTAATGGGTGTTTGACCAATAAATATATTTTGGACACAAAAATCTTCAAGAAGTAAATTTTCTTTGGAGAGGGGACATGGATAGCGAAAAATTTGTATCTATATTGTTGAAATATGATGGAAAATGGGAAGAAACAGGTATATTGTTTATGTATATATTATATATATCGTTGGTGATTACTATTCATGTGTTGGTGAAAAATGAATAGTTGAGGTGTTGGAAGTTGAGGATGTTGTTGGCTGATTGAATTTTTTGGTGTAACATGTAATCTAAATGAGCATGTCAGTGTGGAGGACTTATTTGATGAGATGTTACGAAAATTAAATTTCAAAGGAAAATCACTGTTCCTTGCGTGGTATGCTGTTTGGTATTAGTATTTAAATTTTTTTTCCCACAAAGAAAGCTCTGATACATGTTAGTGGTGTGCTCGTTGGTATGTAATATGGTATTCAAACTGAAAATTGATCCATGTGGCCAGATTGGTGGTCGTAACGGTATTGCTGTGCATATTACTAATTTACCGTAAATGTTCATATTGTATTTGCAGGTAATTACAGTGATTACAAAATGGAAGGGATATTGTATGATTCTTCATCAAATTACGATGGTTTACTACGTGTAATAGCTTCTCAAATAGGGTTAGACATAAGAAGCGTTGAGTTAGTAATCCAGTATGTCGTAGACGTGAAATTACCCCCTTTGACAATACACAATGACATGGGCGTGAAGGTCTATTTGGGTCAAAGAAGGTGGGATCCGAATTCCTTCTCCAAGTATCCATTGTGTGTGTCATATAATACAAGAGATATTGATCCCACCACACACTTAACAAGTGATGAAGTAGTGCTCCACAGAGATATGGACTTGCCTGTTGACAGTTGGGGAGAAAGTGATGATGAAAATGGGGAATTCGAAGAATTCCATGATGATCAATTGGTAATAAAGAGCGCTTCAATAGATATAGTCATGGAAGGGCAAATCTACTTAAACAAGCATGTACTGAATGATGTTATGCAAAGATATGCCTTGGTCAGACACTTCCAATTTAGAGTTGTGCGGTCATGTAAATCAAGGTATTATAAAAGAAATGCACGCATAAATTTCATGCTGCGCAATTATGGCAATAATATAGTTAATTTGGTTTTTTGCTTGTTTGTAGGTTTTCATTGAGATGTGCAGATGAGAAATGCACATGGTATTTTAAGTCTTCATCCATTGGGGTGTCTGAAATATTCAAAGTCCGCTTGTTCAATGATTCACACACATGCGGGGGTGTGGGGAGGTTGTACGCACGAAATCAATGCTACAGTTCTGTACTAGGTACAATGTTACTGCCTAAATTCAACGATCCCCGAACAATTTACACCCCCCGGGATATAAAGGCAGACATGAGGACGAAACACGGTATTTCAATGACATACATGCAGGCATGGAGGTGTAGACAAAAAGCAATAAACATTTTGCGCGGGGACCCAATGCAATCGTACTCCAAATTGCCAATTTATTTGCATATACTGGCCAAATCATATCCGGGCAGCGTTGTTAATCTTAAAAAAACGAATGACAACAAGTTTCTATATTCATTCATAGCTCTTGATGGAAGCATACGAGGATGGGAATATTGCCGTCCAATTGTTGTAGTGGATGGTACACACATCCGTTCAACGTTTGAAGGCACAATGTTGATAGCTACCACAATGGATCCAGGAGGTTGGTATCTCTATGAATAAATCTTTAGTGTAAGTTTTTCATAATTAATCATAATTGTTCTTTGATAGTAAATAGGAAAATTAATTTAAAATCAACCAAGAAGACACGTATGTTTTATTCAACATATTATTTTGATAACCAATTAGGACATATTTTGCCTTTGGCTTATGGTATCGCTGACTCCGAGAATGACAACTCCTGGAGATGGTTCTTCGAAAATTTCAAGATAGCTTTTGGTGAACGGGATGGAATGTGTTTTGTTTCTGACCGAAATCAGAGCATATGGAATGCTGCAGCATCAGTTTATGCAGGCATCCAACACTATGCTTGTATATATCATTTGTGGACTAATTTGTTAAAGTTCACCAACAAACATATTGATGAGGTGAGAAAGTTATTCTTCAGTTTGGCAAAGGCATATACAATCGAAGAATTTAACACACTTATGGATCGAATGGACAACATCAATCCAAAGATTCGTCCCTATCTAGAGAGGGCTGGTTTTGAGAAGTGGTCCCGTTGTCATGCGAGTGTGAAAAGAACATGGACTTTGACAAGCAACATAGCTGAATCCTTCAACAATGCAATTTTGCCTGGGAGAAGGCTGCCAGTTATACCAATGTTGGAATATGTTAGACAAACAATACAGCGTTGGAATGAAAAAAACAATGAAGAAGGCAGGACAACAACAACCGTTTTGACCAGGAAATATAACAAGTTGTTGGTTGAAAATATGAATTTGTCGAATGGTTTGACGGTTAGTAGAGTAATATACTGTATATTTTATAAATATTCAAATTGATTTAACCTTTTTGTAATGATGATTAATTTTTGAATGAAGGTGCGTGCTTCAACAACACATCTTCATACGGTCCTCGACGGGGCAAAGAGATTCATTGTTTGTCTTAACACGCGCAAATGTAGTTGTGGACAGTTCCAACTTGATGAAATGCCATGTTGTCATGCAATATCTGCAATTGAGTTTAGAAAGTTACGCGCCAATGACTTCTGCTCCGTCTACTACAGTAACAAGAACTTCCTAGATGCTTACGCAATACCTATAGAGCCACTACCTTGTGAAAGCACTTGGGAAGTGCCGCCACATGTTATGGATGAGATAGTACTACCCCCCAGCACAAAAAGGAGGCCGGGGCGGCCATCAAACAAAGACAGGAAGGGTGGGTTCTCCGGAAGGAAGGCAAAGAGGAGTAAAGGTAACCACAGTGTAATTGGTCAGGAAGGTCGCGGAAAGAAGGATTGCAACACCAAAAAATAGAATTCTTTTGGTGGTGCTGCTGTAATATTAAGTTGTGTTTTTTGGTGTTTTTTTGGACTTTTGGTGTCTTTTGGTAGGACTGCACAGAAGGGGTGTTTTTTGGTGTACTAATATGAAGCAGTGAATTTGTGTTTTTTGGTTTGGTATGTGCTATGAAAATTCTGGGTGGAGCAGTAAGGTTGATAATATGATTGAACATTCTGTGCATAATATGCTTTGCAAGTAGCAGTTGTTTGGTCTATTATTTGGTTAAAAATAAGGTGTCAGTACTGTTGGCAGTTGACAAATACTAAGAAAAATGGTGAAATAATGGAAAATGACATTTTTTTTTATTAAGATAATTGAGGAACACAGTTTGATACAATTCTTTTCCAGCTATTAAAAATGTAACAATGATAAAATGCTTTCCATTAGTGAAGAGAGCATTTCCAGTTGTTTGGTGTTACTTGTGGTATAGAACATAGTGTCCATGTTGGTTTTATGTAGGATTAGTAATAATTGTTGAGAAAGTTAATTATTCATCACATTTAACATATACATGGGGGGTAATTGTAAAAACTTCCTGCATAAACGTAACGAAAAAATCACTAGCATATATAATATATATATTTTTTTTGGCAGTGATGATAATAATAATATTTCTATTGTGCACTTATGGTAATTCAAATGGTTTCCAGTTTGGTGTAATGGGGATGTTCACTAGCATATATATTTTTTCTTTTTTGTGGCAGTGAAGATAGTAATAATATTTCTATGGTGTACTTATGGTATTTGAAATGGTATGGGGCAGTGACACATGCAAAATTACAACATGGAACAGAAGAGGGGAAAGGATGGAAATTTAATATAAAACATCAATCCACTGTTAACAAAATATATATACAAACATTGTTCACAAAAGTCGATATGGGGGGGAATATTATGTCAAACAATAAAATTAAAAACTAGGACTTCCTCCTCGGCACATACTTGGAAGCCGGAACTCTTTCACTTTGCCCCACGTGCTCAACCTGCCTCCTGGGACCACCAAAGCGACTAACCACCTTCCCGGTGACCTCGCTTTCACTTATGGCACCATTCTCGTTTTTTTGGGTGCCATAGTCCCATAATAAGGTGCCATATCGTAATCGGCAGAAGGCTGGGTCAAAAGACTTGGTTCCGATTTGCACATAATCATACCCATTACATACGAGTTCAGCGAACACGCATGTAAATAGACCACAATCACTGTTGGAGAAAAAGGGAGTGTTAAAAAAATGCCAAATATACAAAAACTAGAATTAAAAAAATTGAGAAGAGTAATACGGATTAAAATATTTGAGAAAGGTAATAAAAAATTCTTACTTTGAATCTTCCACTTGCTGGGGGATATTCTCACATGTTATAAGGGTGAGGCTGTCCGAAAATGCATACTCGGCATATTCCACAGAGTTTTGCCAATCAATGTCATCCCTCTTGCCGTAAAAACCAGTGCTCACCAAGAAGAGAGGAATTACATCGGCAATCTTCTTGACCCTCCGAACCACAGCCAAATTGTGCGACGACCCAACCTCACTGAGTGAATCAAATATAAATAGACACCTGCTTTGGATATAAAAAACAACCAACACCCAGTGACACTTCTCAGGCACATGAAGGGGTATGCATACATAGTCGACTTTGTCCCATGGCGTGTTGGCCAATATCTTGTATCCCCTAATGTACTGAGCAACATCATGATCTTCTGTGATGAGTGTGCTGTCCCTGTTGTTTGCCATCCAAATGTCATGAATTTGATCGACCCAGTTCATAAAAAAGGTGTCCGTCGTGGTAACTCTACACTGGGCTGCTTCGCCGTATTTGCATTTCTTGCGTAGGTAGTACATAAGTACATTAACATGCTGATATAAAAAAAATTAAAAACCATAAACAATAATTAATAATAATAACCAGAAAACAAAATCTAAAATCTGCATACCAATGAAAAAAACCACTATTACCATAAAAGAATACCAATGTGCATACCAACAAACATATAAAAACAGTGGTCAACTAAAAAACATGGAAGCATAATGACTACCCATGTGCATACCAACCCCCGATGTGGCAGTGACAAAAAAATAACACAAACCAAACTGACTACCAATGTGCATACCAGCAGGGGTATAACAGTGAGTGATAAAAAACAACCAACAGTATAGTTAAACCAAAGGGCATACCAACTCCAGATGTACAGTGACCAAAAAATAACAAAAAACATAGTGGCTACCAATGAGCATACCAAAATTGCATAACACCAATGAACATAATGACTACCAATGAGCATACCACCATATTGAGTACCATGGTGCTTACAACCCCAACTATGTCAATGACTACACAACTAAACTGGCATAAGTAACATCACGTGATGGGGGAAAAAATGAAAAACCAAAAACTTAAAAAACAAAAAAAAATAATTAAATGTTTTACCGAATCAGTCCAAGCTTTTCCCGTTGTAACCATGACATAAAACCAATCCATCAATCCAACTGATTCAACCCCAAAGTCGAATGGGGGGTTTATCTTGTTTGAGGTAATCGTGAATGCACTAGCTCTCCTAATTTAACGTCAACAAATGGATGATAAGTAAGTGATATAAACAAAAAGATGGTAAAAAAAAATCAAAAGAATTTAACGTACCTGCCACGTTTTTTCGACAATCTTTCTCTAAACCACTTGTTAAACAACTCAACCAACTCGGGATTAACCTCAAATTCACCGTGGCCAGTGAAAGGGTGTTTCTTTGGAAAAAATACTGGAGAATCCGTGGACTTGCACGCTGAGCTGCTTAAGTCAGTGTATGGTGACTGCCCAAACCTCCCGGGGGCCTTTTTCCGTTCACGTTGCGTTGGCGTTACATATGGAATTTTGTTTTCCAGCGCAACGATCTGCGACTCTCTATACTCCGGTAACTCAAAGTCATCCAGCGTAGGAGTTTTATGTGCAGACATTTCTCCGACTGGAAAATGATAGAAAACAAGTTATTTCTGTACAATTATAATTATTATTCACCTCAATCAATTGCTTACCTGTACACTTACCTTCCGGAAAGACGGGATGTTTGGGCGAGTGAGATGTGCCTTGACCATGTGTAGCAACCTCTGGTGTGGGATTTTGAAAATCTCCCACAGGTGCATCGTCATCAATTGTATTATCCACATCATTCACCTAAAAAAATGAAAATAATTAATCTGCATACCAATTTAAAAAATTTACAAAACGTACCAACCCACAAACCATAGTAACTACCAATACGTCCTACCAATATGCATACCATTAAGGTATAACATTGACAAATTAAAAAAAAAGCAACCCTAGAGGACTACCAATGTGCATACCAATCCAGTTGTGACAATGAGCAAAAAAATACCACAAATCAGAGTGACTGCCAATGTGCATACCACCAACGTATAACAGTGAGTTAAATTAATTCAAGAACACATATAGAATACCACTGTGCATACCAATCCAGATGTGGCAGTGACCAAAAAATACCAAGAAACAGAGTTACTACCAATGGGCATACCACCAAGGCATAACAGTGAAATAAACTATGGGGGAGCAACCATACAGAATACCAATGTGCATACCAACCACTTTAAGACTACCAAGGTGCATACCAACCCACATGTGACAGAGGGCAAAAAAATACCACAAATCATAGTGACTACCAATGTGCATACCACCAAGGTATAACAGTGAGTTAAAATAATTCAAGAACCCATACAGAATACCATTGTGCATACCAATCCAGATGTGACAGTGACCAAAAAATATCAAAAAGCATATTTACTACCAATGTGCATACCACCAATGTATAATAGTGGGGTGAAAAAAAACAGCAACCAATGTGCATACCAAAAATGCATAATTACAACCAATGTGCATACCACCTAGGTTTAACAGTGAGTTGAAAAAAAGATCAGCAACCATAAGGACTACCAATGTGCATACCAACCCAGATGTGACAGTGGCAAAAAAAAATAAAAGAAAACAAAAAGATGATAGCCAATTAGAATGTCAAAAGATTGCACCAAGGTGACATATGGGCTCACGTAAAAGATACCAATTCAATAAGCACAAAAAAATGGTTGAAGGTTCACTTCTATATTACCTCAACACCGACACCTTGATTATTAAAACCTTCACTGCGTACCGACTGGAACTCATGGAGTAACTTCTGGAACCAGTCTTCCATGTACGCCTTTACTTGCTGAAAGTGCGCTTCGACCTTCAATTCTAGTGATTTGAAGTCCTTGCGCACCTAGAAAAAAAAGGGTAGTTTGGGGAAGAGTACAGTACATCAAACTTTCAGAACAGAAAAATAAAATAAATGCTTACCAAAACAATTTCCGCAGACAACTTTTTCATGTTGCGTGAGGCAACATCTTCATCCAAATTTACAGAGGCTTGGGGGACATCATACTCATCAACACTTGATTCCCCCAGCTGCTCAACTTCGAAAGCAGCAGCCTCCTCCGCATAAAATTCAAATCTTTGAAACTTGAACTTCAATTGTAACGAAAAAAAATATAAATATTATTTTAGAAAATATATGAAGACCAACAAAAATAATAACAAAAAATTGAAAAGTACTTACCTGGCTACCAAAGCGACGAAACATTCCTTGCAATAACTTCTCATAATAAAGCCTGTGGTCAGGCGTAGTCCAGTTGAAAATACGTGGACTACGATTCTGCAACCTGACAGCCACCGTGGGTTCCACCTTGTTGGAGCACTCATAGAGCCATATTTGCAATGCCAGGGGGAACCCACAAAACTTGAAATAATCGGGGTATCCGCCTACTTGACGGGCAATGCAGTCCCTCAAGTCGTAAAAAGCCCGACGACCCCAAGGATAAGATTTGTATTTACCAGACTCAACCAAAAGAAAATGCTCTACAGGTATAAAATGTCTCTTCGGGGGGGATGACAATATATATGTACTAATGAAATAAATAATAGCAATATCTACAACATCGTCTTTCTCAAACAGCCCTTCCTTGAAAGCACTAATTAAAAAGTGCTTCTCCAAACCCTTGTCACATACCATTGGGAAGTATCGCTCGATAAGCCTCGATCTCCCGGACAGTTCAATGGTATATTCATCCGCGGTGCCGCACTTCAGGCCAGTGACAGCCCGAAACTCTCTTAACCCAAATGTTAACTCATTACCATTCAAATTAAAAATAAAAAAGTCACCGATGTTATCCTTATTGGTCATGAAATGAACCATGGCTCGGATAACCTGTGGCTGTACTAACAACTGAGGCAAGTCAAGAAAGTATCCAAAAGGACCGGATTTAAAATGATCAAACATACCAAACTTCGTCAAAAACTCCGATATTTCCTCGAAGACTTTGACGTTCACATAGGAGCACCATCGGCACGCTTTTTTGGTGTCCTGAAAAATGTCAATAAAATAAAAAAGTATTTCCAAAGATAAATGTGCTACCGAAAAAAAATAATAATCACTCAAATATAAATCATGCAGAATACAATAACTTTAACATTTATACCTGCACTTCCTTTTGATCTTTCTTCCCCTCCTTATCTTGTTTAGTTTTTTTGCTGCCGGAAGGTGGCTTTCCTTTGTTCCTTCCAGATTTCTATATATAATAAAAAACCCATTTAAAATATATTACATGTAAACCATCTAAATACATGTATATATATAAAAATAAAAAGTAAAATGCATACCTTTGACTTCACATCAATGGGTATTTTCTGCGCTTTACTCGGCTTAGCCCTCTTTGAAAGAGGGATTTCGTCCTCAAAATCGCTGTCATGGGGCAATTCCGCATCAGCCATTTTGCCCTTTCCCTTACTCTCTGAAGTTATTTTACCATGTCTTCTGCCGGAAGAAACATTTCTGTCTTCCTGCTTAGACTTTTTTGAAGCAGAACCGGCTGCCCTTTTGGGAGGTGAGGGTGTGTAAGCACCCAAATCAAAACTCGGCATGGATGGCGAACGAGTGGTGCTAGCCAAACGAGGACTCTTCCTGGATGGTGTCACTTCCATGGTAATTTCAAGCACTGCACATTAACACAAAAAGTCTCACTGTTTTGGGCTTTAAAGAGGCCACCAATGCATACCACAAAAATAAAATTGCCAAAAATATATTGAACATGAACAAAACCATACAAGGTTCCATCGTGCAAAAACAAAACATAGAACATAGCCAAAAACCATCCGGCATGCCAAAATTTAGCAAAAAAACTTACCCTCCCCAAAAAACATTAAAGGTTACCAGAAACCATACAAACTACCATAAAATGAAGCCAAAAAAATACATCTCCCATCCCCCCAAAAAAAGTAAAATATTAACAAACCATACGAACTGCCATCATGCATACCAGGTACATGAAACATAACAAACCCATCAAAACATAGAACATAGCCAAAAAACATCCAACATACCAAATTTAGAAAAAAAAACTTACCCTCCCCAAAAAAACAGTAAAAGTTACCGGAGCCATACAAACTACCATCATGCATACCAAAACAATGAACCTAACTACCCCATCCAATTACCAAAATATCATAGAAACTTACCATCAAAGAACTTACCAAGGAAATTACCATCTGCAAATACCATATCATGTACCAATTCTAACAGTAATGAAGAATACCATCAAAATGAAACCAAAAAAAGTACATCTCCCATCCCCAAAAATAAGTAAATATTAACATAACCATAAATACTGCCATCATCCATACCAATCACAGAAAACATAGCCAAAACCATCAAAACATAGAACATAGCCAAAAAACCCATCCAACATACCAAATTTAGCAAAAAAACTTACCCTCCCCAAAAAACAGTAAAAGTTACCAGCAACCATACAAACTACCATCATGCATACCAAAACAATGAACCTAACAACCCCATCCAATTACCAAATTATCATACAAACTTACCATCAAAAAACTTACCAAGGAAATTACCATCTGGAAATACCATATCATGTACCAATTCTAACAGTAATGAAGAATACCATCAAAATGAAACCAAAAAAAATACATCTCCCATCCCCAAAAATCAGTAAATATTAACATAACCATACAAACTGCCATCATCCATACCAATCACAGAAAACATACCCAAACCCAATCCAATTACCAAATTGTCATACAAATTGGTCAATCAACAAACCTACCAATGGGAAGTTACCATCTGGAATACCATATGACATACCAACACATGAAACATGATCAACCCATCCCATTACCAAAGTTATGATACAAACTTACTATCAACAAAAAAACCATAAAAATAACCATCTAGAAATACCATATCATGTACCAATTCTAACAGTCATGAAGAATACCATCAAAATGAAACCAAAAAAAAAACATCTCCCATCCCCAAAAATCAGTAAATATTAACATAACCATACAAACTGCCATCATCCATACCAATCACAGAAAACATACCCAAAACCAATCCAATTACCAAATTGTCATACAAATTGGTCAATCAACAAACCTACCAATGGGAATTTACCATCTGGAATACCCTATAACATACCAAACACAGGAAACATGACCAACCCATCCCCATTACCAAAGTTATGATACAAACTTACTATCAACAAAAAAACCATAAAACATACCCAGTGTGTCAACAAGTGCAGAATACCATAAAAAGCACCAAATACCAAAAAAAAACCCCAATTAGCACATTAGCATACAATCTTGCCATCAAGTAATAACATTATCCCCCAACCGGCATACTTACTTTGACACCATAAAAAAACAAAATCCAAATCTTTCTCAATACAAAGAGCCAACACATGCTAAAGTCAAAATTATGTTCAAACAAGAAGATATCCATCACATGCTAAAGTCAAAATCCCCCATTATTAACACTTGCAAACAAAAAAACAAAACACAAAGGGGATTTCGGAAGAAGAAACATGGAAGGAATATATATTCAAAAAAGAGAAAAAAACATACAAAGGGGACTTCGGGGGACATAAAACGACATGAGAGCCAAAAAACCTCAAATAAAAATCATTACTTGGATAAACGGCTTCAAGAGGAAAATAACAAAATAAACCACAATCACATACCTGGATCTCGGCGACTTGAATAGTTAATGAACAAGACGATGATGATTTGTTACCAAGAAAAAAATGTTACCAAGAAGAAGAAGCAAAATCACAGTATGCAGAAGAAAAGAGGATGAATTGTTGTGAAGATGAAACAATATTGGGAAGGAGGTGACCGAAAGACCACTTTTATTAATTTGATTAGACGCGCCGCTGACAGACCGGCGCGTCGTTCCATAAGGGGTCGCGTCTGTCAGGGTAAAATTAATTGCACCCATTAATTATTCTGTCAACTAATAAATGAGAGTGAGAGAATAATTCCTTCCCATTAATTAAATGACCATGCCGCCGTTTGCTTTAGTAATACGGAAAATATAAAAAAAACACTTGCATTAAATGATGGTGCCTTAAATAGCACTCCTTGCATTAAATGCTGTCAGCTTTTAAAAAAAAAAATTGATTTATTAATGACAAATTCAAATAATATGACTTGGCTATAAATGTAAAAAAATGTAAAAAAGTGGGTATTAATGTAAATAAATTGAGAAGTGTAATTTCAATGCTCAAATTGGTGTATTTGCTTAAAATTTCCTTGTATAAAACAACCCTACTTGATCCATGTAATCAAAGATTTTTATGGGCCGAAGACAAAAGGGCCAACAGATCCACATTTCATCTCCTCAAAATGGGCCTGGGCTAAGTTTCGACAAAAACTCGATTAAATATTTGAGGAAATTTTGGAAATAGTTATTTTTTTAGCTAATCATAATTCATAGCTACATTATTAGTTGCTATGAAACGTATTCAATGTATTTTGTATTTAAAATGAGTCTCAATACAAATACAACATTTAATGCATTAATTATGCAGTAATATCTTTTTAAAAAAAGAAATTTAGCATAAATTACGTTTATTGATGTCTCAATCTTTCATAATTGATGGGATTGAAATTTCAAAAGATCTTTTTCATAATTAAAAAGAAAATGTGCTAGAGGATCTTTTCTTCCTCGTTAATTTTGTTATATCACTAACTATTACTTGTACGACATTGATACAAAATAATTTTGTTGTTGTAACAATTTTTTCCCCTTGAATATATTAATACAACAGTTATATTAATACATTCTAGTAATGAATACACTATAGAAATATTCAAATACATTGATACAAATATTACAATACTGAACTGTAGACGATAAAATTCGTATCACGAAAATAATAATCAAGAACGAAAATATCGCAACAATCGTTGTATTTTATTTCAATATTTGTGTGTTACAATCTCTATGAATCCTCTGATTCGCCTTTTCAAGTGTAAATTCAAGGGCTCCTGAGCTTGTTCTTGAATTTGAAGTCTTGTTCTTGGACTTTGAATTTATTCTTGATCTTGATCTTGGAATTTGGATGTGTTCTTGATCTTGATCTTGAATCTTGACTTTGTTCTTGTTCTTAATCTTGATCTTGAGCTTGTTCTTGAGTTTAAAAGCTTTTAAGCTTGTTCTTGAACTTGGATGCTCTTGATCTTGATCTTGAATCTTGACTTTGCAGAGAAATTTGTGGCGTTTGATCCACGAGCTCTCTCTAGCTTTCTTGTTTAGAATTCTTGATCTTCCTTCTGAATTATGAAGACCCCTATATATAGCTGTAGAATAGAGGAGTCATGATGGAATTAGGTTTTCTCCCGGCCAATCAGATTTAAGTGACGTGGCATATTGGGCTTTAATGAAATGGGCCTGTCATTTTGACACATGGCATGATCCCATTGGCTTCTTTGTTTGACTTGGCGTGCCACGTCATTTGACACGTGGCACCAAGACGGGCCTCTTGGATGAGAGGATATTGGGCCCAATAATAAAGTGAGTTGTCTTTTGTAGCCCAAATAACTGAATTTGGGCTTTTAATTAAATCCATACTTTATTGGACTTGATTAATTAACCCAATTATATTAATCCATAATATTTGTTTGGACTAATATATTTTGGATTATCTTTCGTAGCCCAAATAATTGAATTTGGGCTTTTAATTAAATCCATACTTTATTGAACTTAATTGATTGACTCAATTATATTAATCCATAATATTTGTTTGGACTAATATATTTTGAATTTAATCTAATTTGAAACATTTATAAAATTTATATTTAATAAATTTTATATGATTACAAATGCCCCCTACTTCAAGTCTTGTCGGGACATTTTATTTTTTAAAGACTAGACTTGAAGTATTAATTACATAATAATTGTATATCATGTAATTTGGGTAAATTTAATTGAAATCTCTCCAAGGTAATTGACCCACATAGCCATTTTATCATATACCACTACTTTTAATCAACATTGTAACAGGATAAAGCTTATTGCAATAATTAGTGGTATTTTGTTGATAAGAAAATCAACCAATACGGAGAGAGCTTGGACTCCACTTTCTTTAATTTGTGCCCTATTCCAAAGGGTAACAAAACAATTACTCCACAACCTATTAGAACATGGAAAGTACAATCTGTGCAACTCTGTCATTAATTAGGACACTGAGAACGAATTTGCACCGCTTTATGAGAAAACTAATTGGAAAAGTAATTACAATTACTCTACTAAAAGGTTTCTTATCGTTATTTAGCACCTATAAATAGATGCTTGTCTTTCACTTTTCTTTTCATCATCAAAGTCAGTTTTTTTTTTTTTGGGAGCTTCTCTTTGTGCAGTCCTTTTGGAGCTTCTCTCCTCAAACACTCTTTGAAATTATACGTGGAGCTTCAAAGTGCGAGGTACAAATATTTTTTTCCTTTTTTTTTGGTTCTTTCTTGTCCCTTTTTCTTTCTTTTGCAGGATTGTGGATTTATTCTCCATTGTATCACAAGAATTTGGTCTTGGGGCGTGGAGGGATAAAATCTATACTCACGCCTTGAGGCCATCAACACGAGGCTTTACGTTGTTCCAATGTTTAAACATAGGGGACCAATAATACGACGCTTTTACGCTGTTCCAATGTTTAAACATAGGGGACCAATAATACGACGCTTTTACGCTGTTCCAATGTTTAAACATAGGGGACCAACAATACGACGCTTTTACGCTGTTCCAATGTTTAAACATAGGGGACCAACGATACGACGCTTTCACGCTGTTCCAATGTTTAAACATAGGGGACCAATAATACGACGCTTTTACGCTGTTCCAATGTTTAAACATAGGGGACCAATAATACGACGCTTTTACGCTGTTCCAATGTTTAAACATAGGGGACCAACAATACGACGCTTTGACGCTGTTCCAATGTTTAAACATAAGGGACCAACAATACGACGCTTTCACGCTGTTCCAATGTTTAAACATAAGGGACCAACAATACGACGCTTTTACGCTGTTCCAATGTTTAAACATAAGGGACCAATAATACGATGCTTTTACGCTGTTCCAATGTTTAAACATAAGGGACCCCCAATCAGCCGCATTCTTTTATCTCGATTCTCGTTCCCCTTTTATTATTATTAATTTTTTTTATGCATGTTCTCATCGAAGAAGGGTAACACTTTTCCCTTTATGCAGCCTGAACCATGGTCTTCTTCAAGGACTACACTTGTTCATCTTCTGGACTTAGCTACCTCATAATTGGGACGGAAAAAAACAAGGCAGAAACCAAACTTTTAGTCCAAGATCCCTTAGTTGGTCGTTATGCTGATGCGTGGCCACAGTTGAGGAACACACTTAACCGGGGCGATTGGACTTTTGAACGTGACCATAAATCTAACAAAGCTTCCAAAGTATGGTATCTTGAGAAACCCAATCTTCAGGGTACCAATCTTGCAAGCACTCTCCCGAATTTAGGGCGCCGCATGATTCAAGAAGGGCTATGTTGGGGAGATAAGATTCTGTTTGAAGGTGAATATCATTGCATCCCGGGATATTGGGAATGGACAGAAGATATCCTTAGCAAAAATGGGTCGCGTTTGAATGATGCTAACCTCCGAGATGCTGTCATTGCTTCTCTCTTCACTTATGATCGAAACTCCAATATTGTGCAGGCTTTTTGCGAGGCTTGGTGTCCCCAAACAAATACACTACTTACGTCTCTTGGGGAAGCGTCCATATCCCTTTGGGATTTATATGTCCTTGGCGGCTTATCGATTAGTGGAAGTCTTTACGAAGAAGTGATACCTAATGTCAAAGAGCTTACAGGTCATGATGCCAAGAAGGATAGGTTTCTTCCTCAAACTTGTGAGTATTTATTTGCCGCATTTCACCACCTTAAAGTGAAGGCGGGTGGTGGCGCGGGGGTCTCTCTCAGTGACTGGATACAATTTTGGTGTAAACGGGACATCAAGTATGAGCTAGCTCCCCCAAGAAAAGAGAAGAAGGTTCGACGTCTAGCATCTACGCATAACCCCACAGGTGAGATATCAATGGAGGTGAACACGTGGTTAAGCTCTCAAGAGATGGCATTTTCTATGCTTGGGGCAGAACACCAAAAACACGGGACCTATTTGGCAGCATTCCTGTCATGTTGGTTATGTGCCTTTGTATTTCCTTCTGAAGAGGGAAACCTTATTCGGCCTGAAACTTTTAAGATGGCAAGCTTGATGGCGAACGGTCGAAGGGTTAGCCTTGCGGTCCCAGTCTTAGCAAGCATCTATCGTGGCTTAAACAAGATTTATAATTCTTCACAATTTGATCATATTAAAGTTTCTTTCCCCATTCATTATGTTTATGGTTGGCTTGCCTATTATCTTAAGACACATTATCCTCTTATTGGTGGACCTTCTCTCCCACGGATGGTGACATATTCTGGCGAGGGTGCTGCAAAATATTTTGACAAGGATGAGGCACGAAAGCGTGTTCATCGAGGCGAAAGCCTTGTGTGGAACGCAACCATGCTTAATAGGCCTCTCCCAACTTATTATGTTGATGATAACAGAGCTTCAGAGTTGGATTCATCTTATTTTATGAGCCTTCGCTTTAATTATCTTGCCTTGAGGAAAGGAGACTTCTTCTTTATCGAGCCATATAGTCCCCACCGATTTAGTCGTCAGTTTGGGTTTCATCAAGATACCCCTGGCTACCTCAAACCGGATATCCGTGCTGAATCTCTTGATGAGGGGCTCAGGTATTGGAGAATCTGTGTCTCGCATAATACTATGTCAAGAGCGACATTTCCACCTGCGGTTACTTCTGCAAAGAAACTTTACTCTACTCGATATTTGTCTTGGTGGGAAAAATCCCATGGGAAGTTTCTTGAGGATCATTTGGGAACTTTGGCGGAAAAGGCTGGGCCAAACTTCACCACTCCTTTGGAGGAGAGAGGTCCAGACACCGGAGAGGAGCTCCTACAAATTGATGCCCCAGTTGCCCCACGACCTCAAAGTAAGAGGCTCAAGTCTTCCAAGGGATCTAAAGAAGTACTCCGTGCTCCTAAGCCTGTGAAGAGATGCCCCTTAGTTCTTCCATCTACAAAGCAAGCCTCCCAAGAGACAAGCAAAAGCAGCAATGGGGATCAATGTTGGAAGAGAAAAAGACATGAACCAATTGCGCTCGAGGTTGTTGAGTTGGAGATTGTAGAAGGACGAGACATCGATGGTCTTCCGAAAACGTTAGCTATTCAGAGCAAAGAGGTTTTCCTTTTGACCTCAATTTTTCTTTTTCTTTTAGAAAAATTCATGGTTAAGTAATTTGCTAACTTTCTTTCCTCCCCTTTTGTGTAGGTGAATGTTGTTGAGAATCCCAGGGGACCACTACAAGAGGGGCCGCAAATTAGTGCTGAGTCTGTCGCGACATCAAAACCCGAGGCAGAGTCACCTTTGGTTGTTGCAATCACTTCTCATGAAAGCACTCCCCCACTCCTTTCAAAGCAAGGTGGGGCCAAGTCTATTTTTGAAGGAAAAAAAGTTGTTTCTATTCATAAAAAGAAGTATATCTTGGGCCTTTGGGAAGAGATTTGTAGCAAACTCTCAAGAACTTCTCTAGACTTTATCTCATCCTATAAAGAAGATATTTATGAGATTCTCCAAGAGATGAGTGAGGCGCGTCTCATAGATCTTTCACCCTTGAAGCGTTTGGTAGACTCTCTCTTTGAGCTTGCTGCCTCATATGATCAAGAACGCTCCAATTTTGCAGATAAGGTGCATGAGGACAAGAAGCTGGAATTGCTTTCTAAGGCCAAGGAAGGTCTCGAGTCACTCAGAGCAGAGGAGGGCGAGAAGGCTAAATATATTTCTTCTAAGAGGAAGTCACTAAAGAAGGTCAAGAAGAAGTTAGCAACTCTAGAGGCAGAGCGAGAGGAACTTGAGGCTGCCGTAGATGCTGCCAAGAAGGAAATCGAGGAGGTTCGAGCCAAGATCGTAGTTTCTGAGAACGAGATGTCTTCTTATGACAACATGGCCCTTTTGACGATTGAAGATTCAACTCGCTTGGAGCATGAGAAAGAGTGCTTAGAGGCTAGTCGTCAAGATTTGATCAACTATAAGTTATGCTTAGATTAGGCTCCTTCATTTTTTTCTTTTTTTTTTATTTCCTCAAGATTTAGATTGATATGTTAGACAATTTTATAGTAATAGATTTTCTCTATATTTTTTTTTGTCTCACATCTTGCATTTGTGGTTTTAACTTGCAGTTCTTCACATGTCATCTTTTGCCACGAGCTTTAGTAATTCAAACTTAATTCACGTTTGGCACGCTAATAAGAATGAAAATAATAAAAGTCCTTTCTCTTTGAAGCTTGTGCATTTGCCTTTGCAAATTTTACGCAACTTAATGTTGTAACTCACTGAGTGAATAAATTCCAAGAATATCCACACAAGACTTGAGAACTTGAGGACCATCATTTGCACATTTGCTTAATATGAGAACCAACATGTAGACTTTGGAGACTTTAGTTTGGGGACTTGGGGAACATAACGCTTCAACCTGCAAACTTGATCAGATTTGAAAACTTCAAGGACGCCATAGAAGGGACTCACGTTCCATAGGGTTTTGTAACCTTAAGGGATCCAGTGAAGACATATGATTTTTTTTTACTCATGCAACTGAACTCAGAATGTAATTCCAAGCGCCTACGTACCTCAATAAAGAGGATCAAGTCACAACGTAGTTCTGGGGGAGTTTTTTTTTTTTTTTTTTTTTTTTTTAGGGTGGGTGCCGTACACAGTTTATACTCTTGCGGGCCAGGAGTATTATGCATTTTTATACCCAAATTTCAGGAAGCATAACTTTCCTCAAGGATAGTATCTCTTAAGGAATTTCGCGTTTATTGGACCGATCCTTATGCCCTCTGCATCGACAAGCTTGTAAGCACCATTTGAGTATACTTCTTGCACCACATATGGTCCATCCCACTTTGAGGTGAATTTGCCCCCAGACTTATGTGAAGTGATAATGGGCCTTCTTACTGTGAGAACTTGGTCTCCAACTTGAAAACACCTCGAGCGAACCTTTTTATTGAAAGCACGAGACAAACGAGCTTGATAACACTCGAGATTTTGTTGGGCTTCTAACCTCTTTTCATCCAGCGCTTCTAACTCGGCCAGACGTAGTCGGGCATTTTCCTCCTCAGTGAGCCCTTCTTGGATAGCCAGTCTCAAGGACGGTATTTGACGCTCAAGTGGTAGGACCGCTTCAACTCCAAAAGCAAGAGAATACGGGGTTGCTTGAGTTGGTGTGCGATATGTCGTCCTATATGCCCACAAGGCTTCTTCCATTCTTTCATGCCAGTCTCGTTTGGACTTAGAGACTACTTTCTTCAAAAGATTGCATAGAGTCTTATTGAATGCTTCAGCCAAACCATTGGCGGCAGCATGATACGCAGAGGATTTTCGCTGCTTGAAGCCAAAAAGATCGCATATTTTATTCATCAACTTATTATCAAATGGCTTACCATTATCCGTTATTATGTATCGTGGAATGCCAAATCGGTAGACAATGTTTACTCGAATAAAGTTTGCAACATTCTCCTTCTTGACTTCTTTAAGAGCTACAGCTTCGGCCCATTTAGAGAAGTAATCTGTCGCGGCCAAGATGTACAAGTGTCCACCAGAAGATTTTGGCAGTGGTCCAACAATATCCAGTCCCCAAGCATCGAATGGCCAAGATGCAATAGTCGGGTGTAAAACTTCAGGCGGTTGATGTATGAAGTTTGCATGGAATTGACAAGCTTTGCACCTTCGAGCATAATCCAAGCAATCTTTTACCATGGTTGGCCAATAATACCCCATCCTTTTTATGTGAAAGTGGAGCTTTGGCCCAGACTGATGTGATCCACATACTCCTGAATGTGCTTCTTGCAAGGCTTGAGTCGCTTCTTCCTCCCCCAAACACCGCAAGAGCATTCCCTCAAATGATCTCCTATACAATGTCTCCTTGTAGTAGAGAAAACGAGGTGCCCGACGACGAATGTCAGTTCTTCTTTTAGCATCTTCTGGAAGTATCCCATAACATAAGTAGTCGATGATAGCTTGTCGCCAGTCCTCTTTATTGGCTTCAAAGACTGTGACGACCTGCTCAAGTTTATTCTCCATATGCTCGCCTTCACCCAACGGTGGTACTACCCATTTTTGGCAGATAGTAACTTGAGCTTGGTCAGGAAGAGTCAGGGTCGAAGCTAGAGCAGCCAAGGCGTCAGCCGTTTTGTTTTCCTTTCTTGGTACATGTTGGAGGGTCACATCTCCAAGTCGTCCTATCAACTTTTGGGCATAACAGTGATATGAGCGCAGCTCAGGCTTCCTGACCTCATAGGCTCCCAAGAGCTGCTTAATCACCAATTGAGAATCACCAAAAACTTGCAACTGCAATTGTTTCATGTCAACGGCCATTTCGAGCCCAAGTATTAGTGCTTGATATTCTGCAACATTGTTGGAGCAACGTTGTTCTAATGTGAAGGAGAATGGTAAGACCTCTCCTTCTGAAGTGACAAACACAACGCCCGCACCAGCTCCACCACGGTGCGCAGCCCCATCAAAGTACATTTTCCAAGGGGGTTGGATCTCGATGACCATTGCATCTTCATCGGGTAGCTCATCAGTTAATTCCCAATCATCTGGTATAGGATGGTCCGCCAGGAAGTCCGCTAACGCTTGTCCCTTCACAGCCTTTTGAGGAATGTACACAATCTCGAATTGTTGGAACTGAAGGTACCATCTTGCTAGTCGGTCACTAAGGACTGGTTTCGACATAACAAATTTGATGGGATTTGCTTTAGAAACCAGATGGATTGTGTGAGCTTGAAAATAGTGCTTCATCTTTTGAATCGAGAAGACCAGCGCCAAACACAACTTCTCGATTGGTGAATACTTCAGCTCATTTGGTATCATCATTCTGCTCAAGTAATAAAGGGCATTTTCCTTGCCTTTATTATTCTCTTGGGCCAGTAAGGCTCCCACGGACCTTTCTTGTGCCGCAATATAAAGTATCAGTGGCTTTCCAGGTATAGGGGCTGCTAAGATCGGCGGTTTCGCCAAATATGCTTTGATACTTTCAAAGGCTTTGCTACATGTTTGATCCCACTTGAAAGGGACACCTTTCTTCATAAGATGACTAAAGGGTTGACATCTTCCAGCTAGGTTTGAGATGAACCTCCTTAAGTAGGCTAGTTTCCCCTGGAGACTTTTCAACTCATGAATATTTCGAGGCTCAGGCATTTTCAGAATTGCATCAACTTTTGCTTGATCAATCTCGATCCCTCGATGTCGCACGATGAAGCCAAGAAACTTTCCAGAAGCAACCCCAAAGGCACACTTTAGTGGATTCATCCTCAGCTGATATCTTCGAAGCAACTCAAACACCATTCTCAAGTCTTTCAAATGGTCGCTCCTTTCTTTTGACTTCACCACCAAGTCGTCAACATAACACTCAACATTTTTGTGGAGTAAATCATCAAATATATTTTGCATGGCCCTTTGATACGTGGCACCAGCATTCTTCAAACCAAAAGGCATCACCTTGTAGCAATAAATACCTTTAGGCGTACGAAACGCTGTGAGTTCTTCATCCTTTGGTGACATGCGAATTTGGTTATAGCCAGAAGAACCATCCATGAATGACATTGCCTCATAGCCAGTTGTAGCATCAATCATCAGCTCTGGAATGGGTAGTGGAAATTCATCTTTAGGGCATGCATTGTTGAGATCTCTGAAGTCAACACAAACTCGAATTTGGCCATTCTTCTTCCTCACGGGAACAATGCTTGAAATCCACGTGGGGTATTTAACTTCACGAATAAAGCCCGCCTCAATGAGTTTGTTAACTTCTTTCTCAATCAACGGAACCAAGTCCGGCCTGAAGCGTCTTTGAGCTTGCTTGACAGGACGTGCACCGTGCCTGACTGCCAATTGATGGACCGCAATCTTGGGGTTCAAACCAGGCATTTCTTTATAGCTCCAAGCGAATACATCCCTGTATTCTTTGAGTATATCCATATAAGCTATTTCTTCATCAGCTTCTAGGAAAGCACTTAAGTAAGTTGGTCTTGGGTCTTCATCAGTGCCAAGGTTAACTTCTTTTAAAGGATCGATCGTGGTCTTTACTCCCTCTTCGAATTCTGGTGGAGCATCTCCAGCGTCCTCCTCTTCCTGCGGATCATTATCATTAATAGATATATGATGGCACGAAGCGACACCTCCGAATTCTTCATCAATTCTCAGTTGACACAAGGCATCATTCTCCATCTGAGTTGTAACATGACATGAGGAGCCTACGCTTTCTTCATCTTCCTCGCACTCTTTGGTATACACCACAGTGTGAGCCTTCGCCTTTAGCACCTCTTTACATGAAACTACGAGTTCCACTCGTCGCTTCATCCTGGAAGGAATTATGCTTCTGAAATCCTTTTGGATCATAGGTGAAGCAAGCGTCGTTACTCTTAGGTGACTTCTTCGACGCTTATTATTTTTCTCCCTCAATGGACCTAACCTGTCGAACACAGAAGTTCTTGCAACAGGTTTTCCAAGTTGGTCAAAGACAGAAGGTCGTTTGTTAGAAGAAGCACACTCATCTTCCACAGTGATATAATTATTGCTTGCCCTTCTTATGGAGATGCGTACTGGGGGTGGTCGGTTATAGCCTAATCCTTCACGTGCTTGCTTAGTTGTGCCCTCCAATAGGAGTTTCCCTAGCCTAGACGGCTCATCAGGGCTGTACCCGGCCTTTGCGAGTAACTTGTAAGCATTTGGATCAAAGCCTTCTGTACGTTTTGTGGGGAGTGAAGTAGCTTGTGGCGGATTTTGAGCCACAAAATTCCCCAGTAGCTTCGAAGACAAGTTTATTGCATCGATCCGTTTGATAGGAAGAGTCAACCCTCCTAGTACATTCCCGTATACACCAGATGATTGACCCTCATCTTTCTTCACCTTCGGGACATAACAGAGCGTAGGGGATAACTTTCTTTTCGAGGGTATGGCTTTCCCTTTATTTGGACAGGTACTAGGCTCCCCAATATCAACTTTGCCCCTTTCAGTGGTTGCATTAGTTGCTTTGCCTTTAAGCCTATCAGACTTGGTCGGTTTGACGCTCTCAAGGTTTTCCCCTTTCACAACATAACTCTTCAAATAGAACTTTGCATCGGCAAAATGGGACTCCACTTCAGTGAAAGGATTGTTATCAGCAACTATTTTTCTTTCAATTCCATCTTCAAGGTACTTCAGACATTGATAGTAAGAAGATGAGACAATTTTGTTCTCGTGCACCCAAGGCCTTCCCAATAATATATTATACGAAGTCTTTGCATCAATCACATGCATCCATGCACTTGATCGCAAATCATCCATGTGAATTTCTAGCTTAATCGAGCCTATAGACCTCTGCCCCCCTTGATTGAATCCTTGTATCAACAAACGACTTTCACTAAGCTCTTCAGTTGCGATGCCAAGATCTTTCAATGTGTGGATGGGTAGAATATTGACCCCAGACCCTTCATCTATCAAAATTCTATTTATCCTCTTCTCTAGCACGTGACCCACCATATACAAGGGACGATTGTGTAGAGTTTCGCCAAATAGAAGATCATCGTCTGTAAAAGTGATCTTTGTGTCACATGCATGTACTTCTTGAAAAGAGGGTTCCACAGGATTTTCAGGAGGTGAGGAAGATGCCTTTGATGGCATTTCTCCCACCACTTCATCTTTGTTAGTAGGGAACACCTTCAATGAGGTTCCATTTATTGTCTCTCCCTGGTCAGCACTGAAGCATGATGCTTCAACATTGTCTGGAGCGCTTTTCACACAGAACCAACTTGGTAAGAATTCCCCCAAGGTCACAGGGTGTCGCGGTTTCTGGTGGTAATGCATGTCCACCTTTGGCCCCCTTGGACACTTGACAAACTCCTGCTTCTTTGCCCTCTTTACTATCCTTTGTCTGATCGGTTGTTCAAGTGATTCTCTCCGTGGACTTGTCTTATTGCGTCTCCGCCTAGTCACAAGAATCCAACCTTCATCATCATCTATACCGATTTGGGATTTTTCTTTTTCTAATGACCCTCCTTCTTCAAGTGTACATACTTGGACTGGGTCAAGCGAGCCGAACATGATAGAAATTTGATTAGAGCTTGCCTTTCCATCATCAAGGACAATCTTCTTTTCTTTAACCAATTGCATAACCTTGTCTTTGAAGACAAAACACTTTTCGAGAGGGTGACTCACGAGTCTATGATACTTGCAATAGTTTGGGTCATCAGTCTTCCCAGCTTCATCGGGTCGTTTCATCTCTGGCAACTCAATGAGCTTAAGCTCAACCAATTCATCAAAAATTTCAGGAACGTCAGAATCCAAAAAGGGGTATTCCTTTTCTTGCATTTCTCTCAAGGTCAGCTTTCGGTCTGAACGCCCTTGAAAAGTTGTCTTTACGCTTTGTTTCCTACTCTCCTTCGTAGTAAACTTCACAGGCGTCGTATTAACATTCATGGATTCTTTATTGTCATTCCTGGGCACAAATTTGCTCCATTTCTTAGGTTCTTGTTTGTCCTTTCCTTTGCGAGGATCGTGAACAAGCATTCCATCCTTCCCAGCAGAAGACATGCTCAACTCCATATCATGAGCACGAGTCGCTAGATCTTCAAAAGACTTAGGTTTGATTCCTTGTAGGATGTATAAGAGCCCCCAGTGCATCCCCTGGATACACATTTCTATAGCTGAAGCTTCACTAAGTCTGTCTTTACAATTAAGGCTCGCATTCCTCCATCGGTTTATGAAGTCGATGACAGGTTCATCCTTTCTTTGGCGAGTATTTGTGAGTTCCACCATGCTCACTGTGCGCCTCGTGCTATAGAAGCGATTAAGGAACTCATGTTCCAGTTGCTCCCAACTGTCAATGGAATGAGGCTCAAGGTCTGTGTACCAGTCAAAGGCATTTCCTTTCAAAGAGCGAACGAACTGTTTGACGAGATGGTCTCCATAGGTTCCTGCATTATTACATGTCTCCACAAAGTGTGCAACGTGCTGCTTTGGATTTCCTTTGCCTTCGAATTGCTGAAACTTAGGGGGTTGATAACCGGCAGGCATCTTGAGGCTATCAATCCTTGCAGTGTAAGGCTTAGCATACATATGGGAAGACCTTGTGGAGACTTCATACTTGTCTTTAATGGTTCCTTCAATGAACTCCTTTAATTGATCAAGTGGAATCATCCCTTCGGCAGAAACTGGCAGCTCCTTGACAGTCGGTGCTTGCTTCACAAGGTTTTCAGTCTCCTGAATCTCGATACCCTTCCCAGGTGCATGGCTAGATTCCCCTTCTAGTAAACCGTCTACCCTGTCCATCAACTTATCGATGCGAGTCTCTTGGTACTGCATATGCTTGGTCAATCCTTCAACCATCTTTACCAGATTCGCAAGTTGTTCCTCCGTAGATGAAGCATTAGTTGTCATTGCTTGCATGACTGTTGGAGGCATTGAAGAGTAGCATGGATTATTGTGGAAGTTGATCTTCAGAGGGCTCACATTACGCGATGCGTATGGAGAAGATTCATTGGACGAGTCCTGGTCTTTCTTTGCAGTGGAGTTCCTGGAACCAGAGACCTCAAGCAGAGCCAAAGTCTGCTTGATCTTTTCAGCAATACTGCTTCCTCTTTCCGAAGCGTTTGTAGGGGACTTCGCTCCCTTTGGGGTTGAAGATCCAAAACCAGGGGTTGGTACGGACGACACTTGCGGTGTTTGTTGTCCTAGCAAAGTAGCTTTGCTTCTGGTAACAGCTCCAATGCTTCCAAAAGTAACACCTAGAATTTCCTCCACCTCAGCAGAGAACTTAGAGTCAGCAGCCTTGGAGGAAGTTGATTGGGAGTTGATCTTCTTGGAAGCCATTTGAATGTTCTTTGATTCTTGAAAAGTTGGGATGAGAGGTAGAGATTGTCCCACTGGGCGTGCCAGAATTTGTAGACGATAAAATTCGTATCACGAAAATAATAATCAAGAACGAAAATATCGCAACAATCGTTGTATTTTATTTCAATATTTGTGTGTTACAATCTCTATGAATCCTCTGATTCGCCTTTTCAAGTGTAAATTCAAGGGCTCCTGAGCTTGTTCTTGAATTTGAAGTCTTGTTCTTGGACTTTGAATTTATTCTTGATCTTGATCTTGGAATTTGGATGTGTTCTTGATCTTGATCTTGAATCTTGACTTTGTTCTTGTTCTTAATCTTGATCTTGAGCTTGTTCTTGAGTTTAAAAGCTTTTAAGCTTGTTCTTGAACTTGGATGCTCTTGATCTTGATCTTGAATCTTGACTTTGCAGAGAAATTTGTGGCGTTTGATCCACGAGCTCTCTCTAGCTTTCTTGTTTAGAATTCTTGATCTTCCTTCTGAATTATGAAGACCCCTATATATAGCTGTAGAATAGAGGAGTCATGATGGAATTAGGTTTTCTCCCGGCCAATCAGATTTAAGTGACGTGGCATATTGGGCTTTAATGAAATGGGCCTGTCATTTTGACACATGGCATGATCCCATTGGCTTCTTTGTTTGACTTGGCGTGCCACGTCATTTGACACGTGGCACCAAGACGGGCCTCTTGGATGAGAGGATATTGGGCCCAATAATAAAGTGAGTTATCTTTTGTAGCCCAAATAACTGAATTTGGGCTTTTAATTAAATCCATACTTTATTGGACTTGATTAATTAACCCAATTATATTAATCCATAATATTTGTTTGGACTAATATATTTTGGATTATCTTTCGTAGCCCAAATAATTGAATTTGGGCTTTTAATTAAATCCATACTTTATTGAACTTAATTGATTGACTCAATTATATTAATCCATAATATTTGTTTGGACTAATATATTTTGAATTTAATCTAATTTGAAACATTTATAAAATTTATATTTAATAAATTTTATATGATTACATGAACATTTACACTTAGATACTTGATACATGTGTATAACAAAGAAATGATACAACTAAATATTTTGATATAAATTTATACAAGCTTCAGATACATTCAATTACATTGATACAAAATAATAAGGAACAAATACACTTGATAAATTCATACAAATTTATAACTAGTCACAGATACAATCAAATACATTGATATATCATGAATAACAAAAACAGTATACAATTCAATTGCTTCCAAATATATTATGGTGATAAATACATTATAGAAATATGCAAATATATTGATATATAATGTATAATAAAAAACATACAAATTCCAATATATGAATAATGCGTATATACATTGATATGTTACACCCTAGAAATTACTAAAATACTCCTACACAAAAGATTACTCGAATAACACATTATCTCAATTTTTTTTTTGCAAATCTGAGGCCGGAATATCGATCAGGGTGAAAATTGTCTGGGAAAATGGTCACGGATGAATTTTTGGCCAATTGGATCAAATGATAATTTTTCGGAGCGAAATTGCAAAACCAAAGGGGTATGCGACAGGTCCGCATCGCAGACCTGCCCCCACAATAGTTCATTTTTGAGTTTTGTTCATAAAATGCATTGAACAAGGGCGATTTACATAAATTACACATAAAACGAATTTGACAAATGTGATTTATGTGTTATTTTGTAGAAAAATAGTTTCTAAACGCGTTTTAAGTTTTTCTTTTAAAAATGAACTGAAGCGCGACAAGTCCGTGTCGCGAACTTGCTCTACCACAGTACTTGACATTTAGTTTTAAAAATTAAGGGCATTCTAGTCTTTTTTTCCCACCCGTCCTAGATCAAAATTCCGTCGTATTGAAGTCATTTTCGCCCTAAAATCAATGACCTATGCCATTCTTTTTACTTTCACGAATATCATTCAAAGAATAGCGATTGGGAAAAAAAGGAGAAGGGCTAGGGCTTGACAAAGTCGCTCCAATTTTTCAAGAAAACTCGTGCCCAGGTATGTAAGGTCACCTAAAATTTCAATTTTTGTACTTATTCCATGTTCTTAGCAAAAAATCTAGCCAAGAGCTAAGTCAGTTTCTTTCCAACGAAGTTGTTGAGAAATAAGTTTTACCATGCAATTTTTATTAGAATTATTATACTTATTTCAAGAATTTCATTGTTGAGCATGTTTCTTTAAATCATGAAGTATTATCACAAATACAAAAAAAAAAAAAAACTATTTAAGTTGAGAACTATTTCTCTAGCATATTTTACTTGCATTGAAAAATGATTAGTTTATTACAAGTATTTACCAAGGTTTATGTACAGTTGAGTGAAAAGATTTTTTTGAGATTGAATTAAAAGACAAGCTTGAGAAAAACTAGTTTAAAGAAAATATGTAGATACAAGGCTCCAACTAGCCGATTTTTAATTTTCCTCTAAAGTGAGATATTTTAACAGTTATTGAGCACAGTGCATGTTTTGGGAGTAGTATTGAACGCCGATGTAGGTGCGAGTTCAGATAACTCTAACCCCGTAAACTATGTAGCCACCATAGGATAGGATTGTACTAAATATACAACTCCTCATATGCCACTGAGATGGCCCAGATTATATGTATCCCCAACACTTCGTCCCTTTTCTTGGCAAGGTATGGGATGACTCTGGCAACATTGGCAAGACGTTGTATCATCACGAGGCTCATGATGGTTGTCGGTTAGAGAAACTCCCCAAGTTAAAGTATATATTATTTTTAGACACAGACTGAGTTGCACTTATTTCTGCATTAAATCAGATATTTTATAATATAGAATTGCCTTTGTTATTGAGTTATTTTCTACATTAAGCCTACGATTTGAGCATTGCATCCTGAGTTTTCTTGTTTTGGCTATTTTACATACTCTTATATTTCACGTACTGATGTCCTTCGGACCTGCATCATTTTACGATGCAGACACATGTGACAGAGCCCCTCAGTAAGCGTATCATCAGACGATCCAGCATTCCTAATAGCTATTGATCCAGCATTCCTAATAGCTATTGGTGAGACCTCTTTGCCGACAGAGGCTCGTTATTGTTATTCTTTTCAGTTTCAGTTATTTCTTTTAGTTTGGGATAGTTGTGATCTATTGCGGTATCCATTCTCTAGTCATGACTTATAGAGGCTTCATAGACTGATAGACAGAATTTTAGTATCTCTTTCAGATTATTGACTTCTCATCAGTTGGTCTGCTTTATTATATTTTGGACATATTGATTTAGTAGTTGTACTAAACTCTAGCCCATTTTTATTGCTTAAGTCTTCCGCTAATTAAAATAGTCAGGCCAAGTGATTCGCTTGGGACCAGAAATGATTTCTCCATGACATGATACATGAGATACTGCTTATATATGTGTATTTTATTCTTTGAAAATCACCGCATTTGCCTCCGATTTGCATCAAAATATCACTCAATTAAATCTAGTAAGAATTTCATAAACCGAAACTTAAGCTTCAAAGCTTTCTCATATGATTGTCAATGGAGTTTTCTAAATCATCATGCGCCAACAACGACAAAATTTTGTTGGAGTAAGGCCAAGAAAGGACAGCATCGTTGAGTTGAATTTAGAGGGAATTTGAAAAATCATTCATGATTTTTTTTTAAAAAAAAAATAAAGAAGAAGGAAGAAATTCAAACATGAAAAAGAGAAGAATGTTGTTAATTTGAAGAGAAGAACAAAGAAAATGAAATATATTAAAGATACAATTCTTAGAAGTAAGCCTAGAAATATGCTAATTGAAATATACACTTTTAAATAGGAAAAAACCTATCAAATGAATAATTTCACTCTTTTGAAATTATTGACTTTTTATTTTTACTCTTTCCATCTTTTAAGTTGAAAAAAAGGATTAAAAATGCAAGGCAAAAGAAAATTTGCAAGACATAAGTTTAGTAACACAAGTTATTCTCCTATATAAGTGTTGGAGTGTAAAAATCATGCACACTATAAAAGCACAATTTCAGATCACAAACTTGCATATAAACATGATAATATATATAGTACATAACGAAAAAAAAAAAACTTATCTCTTGAATTTTCTGCAAGATGATCCAGAGTCGCATCCTTCTACTGTTTTCCAGTTAATCAATCAATTAATATATTTGTGTGGGCAAGTTTTCTTTTTTTGAAGAATGATAATCTCTCTTCAGTTTTCTCCATCTATTTATTCTCACAATCTCTTAGGAGATGATAATCTCTATTTGTTACCTATATCAACCAATTAAATCAGATTTTCTAAAGATTTAATTAATCGACTAATTTAATTCTTTATTATTATATTTAACTTATTTCACATAATGGATATAAAAAGAAACCTACAGACTTTTCACGTGAAAACTTATAAGTAAACATAAGAGGGAGTCTTCTATCTTAATATTGAGACACGATTCTATCAACTAATTATAATTTACTAATACAATTTATCATTCTCTGATCTACCAAGATTTGATTGACTCAATAAAAGAGTCCACCTTTTAATAGATTAAAATAATAAAATAAATTACATAGATTATAATAACTAAGTAAATGCAATGGACTAGAGAGCTTATTTATTAATATTCTGAATATAAATAAATATCTCTAATTGGTCCATTTAAAATATATATATAATGTATTAGCACAGAAATTGAAATTTAACCATACTCATATCTAACACTTATATTCAATCTCGTGCTATAATTGTCAAGATGTATGCCCTACTTCATCTTTGACCATGAATATATAATTTATAACATTATAAGAACCGACAATTTTAATCTCCCGTGTATGCATTAAATAACTCTACATACAAAATCGTCTATTATATAAATTATGGACACACACATATATACAATGATCTATTTAGTAAAGACTATCATAATTAGTAAACAAAATTAAAAATCTTTACAAGAGATTAAATAAAATACTATAACTCAACTATTTAGCCAACTATATCCCAATAAATCAACAATAAATTCAATGACACAAGTTATATCCAGGACATAAATTCAGTGACACAAGTAAACCCTTTGGCAAGAGAATTAAGCCTAGACACAAGTTATGCCCCAAAACAAAAAGGATTAAGCCCAAAAAAACACAAAATTATGTCTCAAAACATAAGTTAAGAACCAAATATGTCCCAAAACGTATGTCACAACTTATGTTATATGACCTAAGTTCAATGATAAATGATTATGCCTCAAGGAAAAAGTTCCCTATAAGTTTTGTCTGGCTAATTAAACACAAACAAAACCTACGTCGTAAGGCAAATATTCTTTAAGTAGTATTGTCCAACGAAATTTAGGTCATAATTAAGAATATTTTGATCACAAATCTTCATCAAGTTAAAAGATTATAAATTTGAAGAGCAAAAATTAAAGAGCACATCAAAATAAAAATAATTCGTACAAAATCTTAATTTTAAACTCTTGATCCCCTTTATCTCATGGATAAAACTTTAATAAATTTTAGGTCATGATGAACATTTCTGATTCTAGACCTTGAAGATTAATTTGCGGGGAGCAAGTAAGGACTAAAAATTCAAAATCACTTATTTTCAAAATTATTCAACGTAAAAAAAAAATTAAATTGATGGAAATAAAACTGAATAGAAGGTGTGTGTTGGAGAACAAGAATCCCACATTGGCGGTTAATGAGATGGGTGGACTCCTTATAAGGCTTGGGCAATCCTCCTTCCTTTGAGCTAGCTTTTGGGGTGTGAGTTAGGCCCAAGACCTAATTTTACATGGTATCAGAGCAGGGCTCATCTCACCCAATGTGGGCCCCCGAAAAATTAAAAAGTGCCCACGCACCAGATGTTGAGCACTGGGCGTGAGGTGGGGTGTTGGAGAACAAGAATCCCACATTGGTGGTTAATGAGATGGGTGGACTCCTTATAAGGCTTGGGCAATCCTCCTTCCTTTGAGCTAGCTTTTGGGGTGTGAGTTGGGCCTAACTCACACCCCAAAAGCTAGCTCAAAGGAAGGAGGATTGCCCAAGCCTTATAAGGAGTCCACCCATCTCATTAACCACCAATGTGGGATTTTTGTTCTTCAACAGTGTGTCACTGGGTCGATGGGAGCTTTGCAGAATTATTATGAAGCCATGCAACCAAAAATTAATTCATATAATTAAAGTTATATACTCTATAATATAAGGCTTATCTACACAAATACGTTATTTCTATATTTTGTTGTGGAGCCTCTTTCCCACTGCCTTTCCTCGAATAAGGGAGGAAAAAGGAGCTGCCAAAAAGTCACTCCACTGCTTTTATGTCCCACAACAATTTCCATGAAATCCTCCGCGCTTTTTTCGCTTTATTTTAGTTGTTATAATTTTTATTTTAAAATTAAATTATGTAAATTTTAATTAATATTTTAAAATATAATTTTTCGATAAGCCATATAAACACACCTGAAGTATAATGAAATTGTTTGTCATACATCTGAACTATGGACTGGAGTGTTCTATGACACATTTGGATTTTTTATTTTTTTACTTTTTGTGTTTTTACTCCCTTTAATAATGGCTTGGGAAAAGAATAGGTTAGAATCTGACATTTACATATACAAACTACACAAAATCACAAAAGAAGGAATTTATGTCCATTATTTCATTAATGCTTCCACACTTAAAATTAGAGGCGGAGCTACTTCGTCACGATTCTTTTAAAATTCTTTTGATAAAATATTATATTTTATTATATATAATTAATTTTTTTTATATATAGTAAATATTATACCTCTTTAGATCAGTTCATGTGTCTATTTCTTTAAATTTTTAGCTTTTTCACGAAAATTCTGTCTACATCATCATCTAAAATTGATTGAACCCTCTTCTATACAATAGTGAATCGACATTGCCCCTTTGTTTATTCAAGTTTAGTTCTTTGTTTTATAAGTTGTAATTTCGTCAAAATTTGATGAAATGTGAAAATTATTGGATTATACATAATTGAGAACTTGACCTAAAATTGAAAGGAATAGAGAGTTGAAATATAGGGAAAAGAGTTAAAAAAAATTATTCTTTTATAATTTGGTTCAAAAATATCTTTGTCGTTGATAGTTTGGTCTAAGAATGCTTTATTTTTTGTTACAAAATGGGTCAAAAATGCCCCTTTTTTAAAATAAATATTTCTTTTTCTTTTTAAATATATTGCATTTCTAATAAAAATATTACTTTTAAAGAACCATTTTCTTGTTTCGTTTGTTTCAAAATCACTTTAACTAACACAAAAATAAGAAAATGTTTTTTTTTCTTAATCTTATTTTATCAATTAAAATAGAATATTGTACCCTTGTAACAAATAATATATATCATAAATATAAGATCATAGTAAATCGAACATTAATTTTTATTAAGATAATGATAAAAATAGTAATTATAATGAAATAAGAAATATTTTTAATTTTAATTTTTTCTCGAATTTAAGTAGGATAAATATTTGTTAAAAAATATTATTAGGAAAATAATGTGTTCATAAAAAATTAAAAAAATTATTTGAAAAAAGGGCATTTTTGATCTATTAAATAATAATAAGGATATTTTATGACCAAAATATTAATGGTAATGACATTTTTGAGCCAAGTTATGAATAAATGATATTTTTATTCATTTTCACATTACTTTAAGGATATTTTTTTTTAACTTTTTCCGGATATACAATAAATTCATCTTACCTCTTCAAATCAACAAAAGAGATTTAATATGAGTGAAAATTTTGAGCTTCGATGCTCGTTATCAATGACTAAAATGAGAGGGGGACCTATTTATTTTAACAAAAACAAAAAAATAATACTCTCTACTATTCAAAATATAGTATATCCACTTATTCTTCAGGCTTCAACACATCCCTTAAGAAATTGCTAACTCCTAAGAATGGGCTGTTCATTCGATAATATTTGTTTACTATTGACTTTGCACACTTCCTAAAAAATTATAAATAAAAAGGTAATTTTATCATATAATATTTTAAATATAATAAATATAATATATTAAAAATAATTATAATTAATAATAAAAATAAATTAAGAATTAAATATAAAAATTATATTTTGATTTTATAAATTAGGCAAGTATAATTTTATACGAAATACCACTTTCTGAACAAGCTGAATTCTGTCTGGATATGATAATTTTTTTGCTATCCAGATTGTAATTTTCTTGGCAATTTTATCAATAAGTGGCTGGCACTGGATCAAAGACGGTTTCCTAGTGGAAAGAGGCACTCCCAAATATTTGAATGACAATTTTCCTGTTATGAATTATAGCATCCTTATCTCTCTGAAGCATTGGAGCAGTTAACTGTTTGGACACATTCTATAATTCAGGATATGTTCATAGGGAATTTCAATTCTTTCATAACCTGCTTAACAAACACTTACTCAATGCTACCGTAAGCTTTTCGAAGATCTATCTTTAGCATACATCTAGGTGAATGAGCTTTCACTAATTCATAGGCTAAAATGACATTATCTGTAATTTTCCTCCCAGGTATGAAACCCACTTGAGCATCATTAATAACAACCGCAATGACTTATTGTAATCTAGTAGCTAAGATCTTAAAGATGATCTTGTATAACACTGTACAATAGTGTTAGGATTCTTGCAGGTATGCTTATGTAGTTTTGATGATGATAAACGGATGCCAAGGAAACAGGTCCTGTATAGCTACATCAGTGGAGTGAAACAGAATCCCAGTTGAAGTAGGAGAGTTATTTAAGGAAACTGAATCAGAATAGGATTGAGCGAAGGCAGCAGCTTAGAAAAGGACTCCTTTATGGAAAAGAATCGGGTGCACTACTCAAGAAAGGAGTCCTATATGGAATGTCTCTAGGGTTTAATAAAATAAAATCATCAACCCAAGAAGATGCAGCTTTTGCAATTTGAAACTGGCGAGAGCATTGCACGGGCACTTGATGAGAGCATTCAAGCAAGATCTAGAGTTAGGTTTTCTTGATTGTTCAAGTTTGTTTGACAGTCTTCTTAGAATCTTTGTTTAGGGATAAATATTGTAAGAAGTAGTTTACTTTGAGTGAGTTGTAATTGAGAGTGGGTTTGACTCTCAATAGTTTTGGTGTGAAGAGTGAGTTGTAAGTTTTGCTCGAGCTTTTGAAGTTAGTGAAGTTGTTGAAATCCTACTAGTGTAGGTAGTGGTTGTTTCTCCCTTGAGCAAGGAGTTTTTCCACTATAAGTTGCTTGTTCTCTTTACCCCTTTACACGTGCTTGTTGGTACTGCTTACTGAACCTGGTTCACTAGTGGAATAGGGGTAGTCGCCTTTTCAAATAGGCTATTCATCTATACTCTTTCACATAAGCTGGTTGTGCGAGTTTAAGGATCAAAGTAATACCTGTACAGTTGATTGGTCTGTGCATTATACCTGTTATGAAGAATTCATGTATTTGCAGCCACAACATCCTGCTTGACAATAGGCCAAGGTTTTTTTGAAAAATCCAGCATTGTATCCATCCATTTCAGGAGCCTTATCATAACCAATTGCTTGAAGTCCTTCCTCAATTTCATGTGTAGTGACTTCTTTACATAATAAAAGCTGATGTGCATGAGTATGTCGTATTCAAAGATCTCCAGCCAGGTGTAATATGTTGTATTATTTGGCTAGCTTTATGTGATTTAACTCTAGTTTACAGTAGCCCTGCAAGATATATATGCTTAGTTTTGAGATAATTCTTCAATTTCTTCCTCTTATATTTATTTATTTTCTGCACATTCTAGAATACCCAAGTCATTAGATTATTCTCATTCAACTGCAAACCATCAAAGGAATTTCATATAGGAGTATGTTTAAGCATTGGAAACTCCTCCATGCTATAAGTGTCCAGCTCAATCCCTTTTCTTTTCTTGTTGTCCCTTAAAGTATCTCTCCTTAACAGGTGAAGAAACTGACTTATAGCTGCCTAATGTAGTACCCTCTGTCAGTAACACATTGTGTTGTCCTGTGCTTGTTATGAAAGTTGCAATTTCAGCTACATCTTCAGAGACTATATTTGGAATTGACATTGTCAACATCACTGATTGATTTCAGGCTACCATTTCTGTATCATTTTCTAAAACTTCTTCCTTCTTTTAGGTTGCTTAAATGGTGGCTCTACCTTTTGAGATACATGCTGCTGAGCTTGTTTCATTATAGGATAGACAACTTTTTCACAATCATGACCTATTTTAAGGCAACATATAGAAGATTCAATTGTATGAACCTAACATATCTTATATTGGTGTCACATATAGAAGATTCAATTCTTGAAAAAATATATATATTGTTCAATCTTCTATGATGCTCAGGTGATATTTATTATATACTAATAAGCGATATTATAAAAGCTAGTTAATTTTTATCCAGTCCTTTATGATACACACATGATATAGACCGATACAATATCATGAATGATTGACATATATACATGATGTGGCATATATTGACAAGATTTAATGAATGATTGATTCATTACGTTTAACATGAATTAATTCAGTTATAATATTCATGTGGTATATATTATATACTGACATGATATCATAAAGTCTACTTCGTAATTTCTTAAAAATTTACTTTATAATATTCGTATGGTATCACAAACTAACACGATATCATATAAAACTCCTTTATTCTTTCAAAAGGAAACAATACAAGAAATACGAAAAATGTAATTTAAGCTTAGTTTTTAAATTTCAACTTTTACATCATCTTAACTAATTAGCTTTTGTAATGTTACATAAATTTTTTTAAAAATAAGTATAAATTTTATTTTCATTTACAAAAAAGAAAAATATATAAAAATAATTTTGTATTAGTTTAAATTTTAATTGATAAATTAGTAACTTTAAGATTTTGTATAATTAACTCAATCTTATATAATACGAAGTAATATATGGATGGAGATAATAGAAAATTAATGCTCATTATAATTCATGTTAATGTTACGCGAAATTAAAATAGAGTGAAGCCTAATAATTACTTAAGTCAGCTGAGTAATTCAGATAAATGTGAAATATTTCGAATAATTACTTTGCTTTTAATGAACATTTTACGTAAAAAGCCTATAAACTTTAATTTTATGGGAAATACGTTGATGGGGAGCAATTGCTTGTATTAGGGGCCTCTATAGTAACTACTCCTAGACCCTAATATAACATTCCAAAAGTTTTCGAGCCCACTAACCTCCCCTTTCGACGAGGATCCTATTCTTCATCATTTTATGTAGGATCTGTTTAGAAAGTCGATAATAGAATTTATTATAATTATTGACTTATTTGTTTGGTTAAATAATTATTTGAATATTATTACACTCTTCAATTTACAAGGAGATGCTGTGAATGACAGATAATTACAAGCTGATTACTTTTTTATTTTTTTCTTTTATTTTTATTTTTTCCATTTTAATTTATATATTTTAGTTATATTATTTTAAATTATTTTTATTATTTTATTAATTATATAAAAAATATTTTTTAATTTTTCATCTCATTCTCAATCTTTACTTCATGTGATTTTACGCAATTTTTAACATTATATTTTTTGTTTATTTTCATTGGTATGATTTTATTGACACTCTCATTTTTAAATTAAAGTTAAATACATTGTTGAATAAGTTTATAAACTTACGTTTTTCCTTTAAATCATACTTATGTACGTTAGTTAAAATTTAACATAAAAGTATTATGTTAAATTTTTTTATTTTGAATTTAGAACTTATATTATACATTTGTGATAGTAGTATATGACTCGCTATTTTACATCACAAGCTATTTATTGTTCATCTAGATTTGAAGATTATCTTTTTGTCAAATACTTTAATAATTTTTTGCTATGATAATATATTCATAATATTTAATATTTTTGTCAATCATTGCATTTTATATATTTGTGTAAAACTTGTAATTATAGTTACTATGACTAATTTAATTAAAATATAATAATTTGAAGAATATAATTTTTTTTTTATAATATTAGTTAAGAACATATTAATTAATATATATTTTAAAAGATAGTATATCACTTAAGTATTTAATTTTAATATTATAAATATCATTATTTTTCTAATATACATTTTGAATTTTAAATAATTAATTTTTATTTTTAAAATTTAATATCCTTGTAATTACACTTGTGCAACCAAACAACACACTTATAGTTATACTGTAATTACATTCTGGCAAATAAACAGGACGTAGTAATTACTATGCTAGTGTTTACACCAATTTCAATTACTAAGAGATCTTTCAAAGAAACTCACAGCCATTTGTTTGGCCATGCGAGATAAAATCATGATTTTAATTATAATGAAGTAAAAGTTTTTTGACATGTAATTTGAATTTTTAACTTGTATTTTTTTTTATTTTTTTTTTTTGCAAACAAATAAAAAAAATATTAGTTGTGAAAACTACTAAAATTGCTCTAATTATTTATAGAATCTTAACAAATAAGCAATAGTTCAATACAATATCACGAAGCTATTTTAAAAGACAATACAACATTTAGTAAGCATTTGGCCCTAAGTTTCTAAATATTCTTAGCAAGTTTTGCTGAAATTGCAACATGTGTTTTGCCCTAAATTTTTTCCAGAATATTTGACTATTTCAAAGCATATAATTTATATTCATAAGTTCTAATAATTATTTTAAAAACCTCATAAGTTTGTTTTATCATTCTATAATGAACATGTTCGGTTAAAAAAATAACCTTATAACATAATTGATAACAATCAACAATAACAAAATAACAATATGGGTAGGATCAATACATCAATTTCATTAAAAATAAATTATTCTTTTTTCCAATGTTCTCACTCAAACTATTTTTTCCGAAAGTTGTAGTAACAAACTATTCTTTTATAAAATCTTCCCACATTCTACGCACAATCTCTTTCCAATTTAATGGAGTAAATTGATAGATGAATATTTAGTTTGAATTAATAAATGATAGATGTTTCTATTTATAAAATATAAAAGTTTGGGGTAATTTTTAAATATTCAAAACTTTCCAAGTTCTCAAATACTACTTTTTTCTAGTATTTGGAAGCTTGAGAACTTCTCAAAAATCATTTGTCAAGTTTTTTAGCCAAACACCCCACCCTAATTTTTTTCCAAGAATGCTTGGGGCCAAACGGGGCCTAATCGATAAAATTTAATTCAATAAAAAAAATTAAATATGAGTTATAACGTAAATATATCATTATATTCATATTCCATAGGGTCGAGTATTTCTAAAGTGTTAAGGCAAATACCCAACCACTCTTAGATTTAAAGAAGAGGTTGGAGGTTAGGTCTTTAACTTCAACTGGTATTTATCCAGCGTCGTGAAAGTGTCACCTTTCAAGACTAGAAGGAAGCGGAATAAGCGCTCTTATATAACTTCATTCCTGATTCACTTCATCCCATTTGTTCCGAGTCGCCAAGGGGCACCTTTCTTTTGATTTCTTTGTGAGCATTACGGAAGATTCGTTAGCTGATTCAATTCATCCTACACGGGGTCCAATCACTTCCTTCCACTGGGTGAGACAAGAGTTTTCGTGCCAAGTTTAAGCCCCATGCATCTAATCAGTTCGCATGATTTATCGGTTTCACCGACTAGAGAATATTTTATCACTTCTTTGATGCTTCCGAAAAATTATGTAAATATAAGATGGTAAAACTTTTTTTCTTTTACAAAATATAAATTTGTGGGTTATGTTTGAAAAAATATATAATTATAATATAAAATTTAAATCAAGCTCTTTAGAGAATTTGCGATCTGATCTATGTCCAATCACTGATTCATCTTGTGATTTCAAATCATATGCAATTGCTTGTTTAGTGGGTTAAACAAAAGATGTAGAGTCCTATTTAATTTCTTCAAATCCTTAAATGTAAATTTTTTTAAGGTATTGAAATACCTATAAAGAAAATCAATTAATCGCGATAATCACAAAGCCATTTTACTAAATCACTCTCATGTTTTTCTTAAATAAATAATTAATGACTATATGCCTTATTTAAACACTAGATATAAAAACACATGAAAGCAACTGCCCATTATATGTTATTTCATTTGTTTTACTTTATGTGATATGGATAATATTAGGAGAGCCAATTAAAATTTTATATAATTTTTAATTATTGTAATTTATAGAACTTATAACATAATTTTTAAATAATATATGTCACTCTTTCTATTCCAATTTACGTGTCACGTGTAAAATTTTAAAAGTCAGCTAAATTTTTAATATATTTTAAATGATTAAATATTAATTTATAGTACCACCTTTTCATATTTTTCAAATATATAATATACTAAAAAAGAAAGTATGATAAATAAATTAAAACAGAGAAAGTTGTTAAATGTAAATAGAGGAGATAAAAACAGAAAATCAATTCTGTTATTTCACTAGACCGATTCTTACTTGCTCACATTCTCTTCTATATATAGGAGGAAAAGATTTTAAATTATTGATTATTATGACTCATAATACTAACTCTTTTGAATATGATAGAAATTTTAAATTATTAATTATTATGATTTGTAATATATTTTTGTGTAATTTTTAAGTAATATATATTATTCTCTCCGTTTCATTATATGCTGCATATGTAAAAATTTGAGAATCAACTAAAGTTTGAAAAATATTTAAAGTTGTAATAAAATTGCTCCATTTTCTTGAAATTACAAAAATATTAGAATACAACTTATTTCATTGTCAACAATAACAAAGCATAATCTTGAAACAAACACCTCTAAGTACTTAATTGTTGCTTATTATATAAAAGAAAGTAACTTGGGAATATGAATCATATTTACTTGCTTTTTAAGATTTGTTTACACCCCCATTACCATATTTTAATGTCTTGAATCGAAAAAGTTTTTTTTTTTCAATTAAATACCATTTATCTCTTTCTAATAGTCTTATTTAGTTTAAACTAAACTTCAGTAATTGAAATGATATGAACTTACCTCTTGATTTCTGAATTATGAATTTATTAAACAAATTCAGTTTGCCAAATAATTAATTTAAATATCTAGAATGGAAGGGGTTATCGTTATTTTCCATTCTATATGCGTTGATTATAAAGTGTTTACTTTCAAACATGAAAAGACTGTATATATGTATACATATAGTATCACCTTAATGTCATGGGTTAAACAACTCAATTTTCTATCATTTGGAAAAGTTCATTAATTTTAATGTGATTTAAATTGACCTTATGAATAATAACGAACGTAGAGTTTAACTATCGAATTTATCTGAATTCAATACTTCTAATTTGGAGTTTATACGTAAAAATATATTAAAATTAGAGATGACATTATAAACTTCACATAACACATATGGATGATCAAGTAATAGTAATTAATAATCATAATAAAATTATAAATATTCACAAGTAATAGAATTAAAAAGCATATGGTTTTAATTGATTGAAGACTAAAATATTCTGAGCCATATATCATAAGGATAGTAATCATTTGGAGGATTACTGGTGATTTTAACCCTTCCTTTATCTATATTGTTTCAAAATGTTTAATAAATGGATAAGACAAAGAAAATACACCTTGAACAATAGTAAGTTACCAAAAACAATAGTGAGATAGTCGATACATATCCCAAGTATGTGGGGGGTTTCTGTCTGTCTCCGGACTTTTTCCATCCCCTCCAATAATAAATTGGACGATCTATGAATGATCATTATAAAAGCATATATCGAAAAACCTAAAACCTTAATGTTCGATGTTGTGACCTATGTTTCTTGCACTTTGATTATCTTGTTATTTTTATTATAGTTATATTTCTTTTTTAGCATGCTTAACATATTCTTTATAGTATTTCGACATGACGTCTTTACACGAGGTAATTTTTTTCTTTTTAAGCCAAACATCTATTGCAACAACCTCTTTATCAATAGTACTCCCACTTATTCTTTGATGTGACTCGATCTTCAACCTACCGACTTATAGTGGAAGTTCTCAACTACTTGAGCAAGCCTCACTTAGCTTGTCTATTATGATTGCATAATTTTATAATAGTGTAAATCTAATGAAAATGCTTAGAAAACGAGTGAATAAAAAGAACAAGGAAAAACTTAAAATTTGTTATTTGTATCTATTGTTTGTCCTTTTTCGAATAGTATGATTAAAAAGAAGAAGGAAATTAACGTATTAAAGCAAAAATGAATTTAGATTGTTCAATATTTTTTCTTGTACACATTTGTGAGTTAGGAATTTTTCTTTTATGAACAATTAGTTAGTTTAATGAAGAAAGAATTGTTATAAATTAACAAAATTGTAAGTTATTCAAAATCTCAAATGTTAGGGTTTTTAATATAGTTCAAATAAAAAAAGATTTAAAAAGAAAAATTTTAGGTAATTTTAAAGTACTAAATATTAAGGGTTCTAACATCTTAAAAATAAGTAAAGATTTAATAGTAACAAATTTAATTGATTTTTAAGTTCTAAAAATATTAAAATCATAATTGATTTGATAATTATTTGAGAGTCTATGTATGACATGATTTCTTCCTTTATTCCTCTACCTAATTACACTTTGTTTAAATAATTTAATTGTGAGGATATTTTACCCAAAAAGGGCACGTGAGAGGGGAAAAAAGGAAATACTATAAAAATTTTACCTAAATAAACAATATTTTTTCACATTTAATAGTATATTTAGTTGGTAATTTTAGGAGTCTAATAAAAGAAAAATACATAATTTTATATATTTTAAGAGTCCAGTAAAAGTAAGTTACTTAATTAAAGTCTAATTTAGTTGGAAAAAGATTTTTCGCGTAGAATTCTACCATAATAATAATAATAAAAATTTTATTTAATTTTTATTATATTTATTATAGTCAATATTTAATATCATTAAAATAATGATGCAATAATTAAAAAAAAAATGTGAAAAATGATTTTGTCTAAAGCGTGGCCTTTTAATGAAGGACAAAAAGTTTAAATAATATTTCTAATAGTCTTCATGCTTTTAATATAGTTCAGATAATTACTGTTTTCTTAGCGATAAATTTTTATTTATTATCATTTATAAAAATACTTAGCAATATTATTATAAATTTACACTTGTATTAAAGATGAATTAATAAGTGGTTAAAAATATGTTATATTTTTTTGGTTATAAATTGACACAATAAATATTATAGAGTGTGATAAATGTATTATTCACCGATAACCCTGTTGCAATCATGTTTTCTTAGATCTGGATGACCAGTATTTAATTTAGCTCATAATTTTCTAGTCTTTGTTATATTGTCATTTTTTTAATTTATTTTTTATATTTTGTCAAATATTTTACTTTGAATATAGAAGAATTTGTAGATAGAGCCTCAAGTTCAACTTTGTTCATCTATTTCTTTTTCCTTTTCTGATTACTTTCTTTCTTTCGTTGAGAGCATAATCATTAGGCAAATATAATTAATGTTTAAATAATTTAATTGTTCAATATCGATGTTGATTTAAACAATCTTCATTCATTTAGATCAATTAAAATGGTGTAAAAATCTTTTAAGAAATTCTACTTTTGAATATTAAATAAAAATTATAGATACTTGATGTTATAAACATACAAACAAATAAGTTTAAAATGTGTACGATATAAATTTTGTTTTCATATTAACTTTCTTAATAATTTACATGTAATATAAACGTGCAAAATATGTGCTCAGAAATCATTATTACTTCTTCAGTCCTATTTTAATTAAATTTTTGAGATAATGCACATAGAAAACAAAATTTACACCATGCTTTCCACTATTTCCCTTTGTAAAATTATAAATATACAGTGTAATTTATCTCTTAGAAAATATAAAAGTTTCAAACAATATAAAAGTTTCAAACATTCATCTTGAACTTTGAATAATTCAACTATTTTGAAGATTGAAAAAAGTTTCAAAAATTTAATTAATTTGAGATAGAGAGAGTATTATACAAATTTTAGATAGGTGTATCAAAAGTTTAAGAATAATTTTTTTATAGAGACGTAACTCTTTTAATTAAAAAAATTAGACTCGATTTTTTTTTTCAATGTATCTTCACATTTTCTGAGGAGTAACAAAGATAATGTAGCCATACATGATACAACCTCGTCAATTAATTATAAATTTTTAATGAGTGTCTACGTGCTAAAAATAAATTATTGTGGATCAAAAAGTAACAACAGTATTAAAATTATAACTACAATTTCGTAGTTTGTGCTAGTGTACCGCAAGAAATCAATGTACTCTAATTTTAGGGTGTGTTTGGTACGAAGGGGAATATTTTTTAAAAAATATTTTTAATTTTTTTTTCATATTGGGTAGATTTAAATATTTTGAAAAAATATTTTTTTAATTAATTTTTTTAAATTTAAAAGAAATAACTTTGTTTTTTTAAGTTAAGAAAAATATTTTCTAAATCTTTCCTCTAATATCAAATTACAATGTTCTCACCGATTCATTTTAATTGAAGTTATGAGATAATGCACACATATTAAGAAAAATATTCAAGGACAAAATTTACACCATACTTTTCTATTGTCATTTGTGAAATCATAAATATGTAGTGTTATTTATCTTATAAAAAATATAAAACATCAATAAATGAAAGGACAAATATGGAAAAATTTTCAAACATTCATCTTGAACTTTACATAATTTAACTATTTTAAACATTGAAAAAAGCCTAAAAAATTCAATTAATTTAAAAAGGAAAGAATATTTTTTTTCTTACTCAACTCCTCTAATAAAAAATTAAAACTAAAATTACTTTTGAGAATATTTTAAATTTTTTATTTTTGTACCTCACTCCAACCCTCCTATTAGCCCCCGTCACTCCAAAAAAAATTATTTTAAATTTTATTTTATTTTTTTATTTTTTACCCCAAACCACCCTGACTCCCCTACCAATCCCCTTCCCCCCCTCTCTCCCAACGAGAAAATATTAAAACTTTTATATTTTTACTTCACCTCCCACCCCGACCCCCTCTATCGGCCCTCCATCCCCCGCGGGATTCCCCCAACAAAAAAATTGTATATATTTAAAAGATATTATAAATTTTAATAATTTTATTATTTTACTCCATTCCTACCTTCGACCGACCTACCAGCTCCCCCCTTCCCCTACAAAAAATAATTTTTTTTAAAAAAATATTGATTTGAAACTTCAAGTGTGAGTGTCGGATTTCAAATTGGTCAATTGTATCAAAGTTTGAATGTCAAAGTCAGGTCTTGGATTGAAATTTGAATCTTAGGGTTGAATTTTGAATCAATTATTAGGGTAGTTCTGATTCTAATGTTGAAGCCGAATCTCGAATAAATAACTAAGCTTGATTTTCATGGCAGAAACTATTTTCCATAGAAATCCTTTTACTTCATACCAAACACACCATCTCATGAGAGATGCGATTTACTTAATGTAGTCATAATTAATGCTAAAATAATTCACTTCTCTTTGAAAATCATCGTACTACCTCCGTCTCATTTTGTGTAGCATCTTTTTTTAGTTCATCAAAAAAAAAAAATATTTCAACTTTAAAATACTTCTTTTATCCTTAATGAAACAATTTACAATCACACAAATATCTAAGGATTGTTTTAGTTCACAATTTTTTTTTAAAAAAAACTTAAATACTGTATCAAGTCAAACAATATCACATAAAAATGAGACGGGGTGAGTAATAATTGTGTTAGCTATGCGCTTTGACATTTGGCGTGAAGGATAACATCAAATAGTCCTCAGATAAATAACAGTGTCACTCAATTTATTGTTTGGTTGATAAGTTTGGAATAACTTATTATCGAATTAATAATTAGTACCGGGATAAGTTATCTCTCTCCTTGGGTAGTATAATAATCTTGTGATAATTTATCCCAGAATAAAGTAGGTAAATGACATAGATATCCCTTTAAACCCTTTTCATACGTCACATTGATTTTCACATTTACAAAGAGTACTTTTGTAAACAATAAATTGTTCTTAAAATTTATCTAATGCCTATTATTTTGAATGCAACAAATCAAACACTCAAAAGAAATAATTTCATCATAACTAACCTATCATAATTTATCTTATCTTAACTAATCTAATCTTATCGTAATTTATATTCAAACTAAATGACTCCTTAATATTACCTCTAAAGTTCTTTATTAAAAACTTTTTTTTTAATTGTTTTTATATTCTTACTTAAATAAAAGGAAGATTCAAGATTTGAAGACAACATACTAGAAAAAGTAAATACCATATCTGTTCTTTGATAATTTTATTAAATATGAATAAATAAATGTACCAACGTGTAAATATGAATCACTTGACCTTAATTGATAAAAGTTATCTTGTGTTGTGATGATCGTGAACACTATTTTTCGCCCTTGAGGCTGCATGCTTGAACTTGCTCTCCCTTCTTCACGTTTTATGTCCCTTTCAAAGTTTTTATTGTCATAATATAAATACGGAAGAACATTAAGAAGATAGAAAATAAAATTCAAATTCAGATTATTCAATTGGACAAGAAAAATTAATTGGTGATTTCAACCAATGCACTCATTTACTTTTGTGTCTTAGATATGTAATCTCAATAATTTTCACTGCCACTAAGAGCTAATCTTAAGGCAAAATTTACGTAATATAAGGTGTGTTTGGTAAAAAAATAAATAAATGCTTTTCATGAGAATTATTTTTTTAGAAAATGAAAACAAGTTGATTTCTCGGAAAACAAAAAGGCATGTTTGGCTGGTAAGTGAATTTTTTTAAAATATTTTTTGGTTAGTGAATAATTTTTTTTTTTTTTAGAAAATGTCTTATTAGAGAGTAGAAAATATTTTTTTAAGAAAACAATTTCTAACATGAAAATTTATCTCGATTCAGGATCCGATTTTCAAATTTAGACTAGACCTCAACTTTCAAATGGAGTAAATTTTTTAAAAAAATTAAAATATTTTTAAAAATATATATATTTTTTTGTGTGTGTGGAGGGGGGGGGGGGGCAGGGAAAGTAAAAAATGATCTTTTCTTAAAAATAAAATTTTATTTTTTTTGTGGGTGGGGGTGGGGTGTGAAGGTGTGGTATATTGGGGGCAGGGGCTAGGGTACAAATGGAATAAGCAAATAAATTTAAAAAATATTTTTCAAAAATAAATTTTAATTTTTTTTTAAGGTGGAGGGTGGGGACTTGTGTTTTTTTTTTTTTGGGGGGGGGGGGGGGGGGGGAGGGAGGGAATAGCGGGTAGGTAAAAAAATAAAATTTTTAAAAATAAATTTTTTAAATTTTTTTGGGAGAGAGGGTAGGGTGGGTTTAGGTGGGTCGCCGTGGGATGGAGTAAAGAAAATGAAATTTTCATGTGAAGTATTTTTTAAAAATTAATTTTTAATTTAATTTTAAAATAAATATCTTTTTGTGGGGTGAGGGGGGTTATGGTAGAATGAGATAAAAAAATATTTTAATTTGTAATTGAAGGAGTGTTTTGGATTTTTTTTTTTATTTTTAGAAGAAAGTTATTTTTCTTAAATTTGAGAAAAATGAGTTGATTTGAAAAATATTCTTCAAAATATTTAAGCCAACTAAACATGAGAAATACCAAACACATCCATAGTTACAAATAATGTTGGAATAATTCTTTTGTTTAATTTTTCTTATTGAAAATAATTATACTTTCTCCGTTTAAAAAAGAATAATTTAATTTGACTTGGCACGAAATATAAAAAAATAAAGAAGATTTTTCAATCTTGTGATACTAAATTAAAGTTATATTAAGTATATTAAAATATCTTATAATCTTGTGATCTTAAACATATCATCTAAAAAATTTAAATTAATGTTTGATGAAAAAAAATCATTAATTATTTTTAAAATAGAATAAAAAGAAAAAAATAGATAACTCTTTTTAAAACGGGGAGTAATAATTACGTTAGCTTACTCACTTTGACAATACCTTGTAGCGTTTGGCGTTACATCCAAGGCCTTCTTTCTTAAAAGAAAAATAATTAATTATTTTCCTTTTTATTTCTTTTACATTCTTACTTGATCAAATAATATAAGGTAATAAATTTTGCCATGAATATATTATTACTGTATAAAAAGTGCGAATAAGCAGAAAATTCTTCCTTAATATGTCTGTTTGAACTGTTTTTTCTTTTTATTTTATTGTGTAAAATTCATAAAAATATTTTATAGATTTTTTAATTAATTTTTTAAAGATATTTTGAGTGTCAACTATGATTTTATAATATTAGCCTTAATAAATTATTAACCCAATTGCTTTAAGTGTGATTTTACTTATCATTCTAATCAATTATTTTAAGTCATGTAAATGCTAGAATTAGGATAAAATAAATATAAAATTATGAGTTAAATCTTTCTTTTTAAATTAAATAGATAAAATTAAATAATTATTTAATATTTTTCAACGAGTATATTCGTGTCAAAAAAAGGTGCTCCTAGGAAAAATATATAGTATAAATAAACCAAAAACCTTATGTATATTAATTGAAATGATGCAAAAATAATAATTGTCAGTTTAAAATTTTAATTTTTAAAATTTCATCCATGCCGCATAAATTATGACAGAGAGAGTAATGTAAAATGTAGACCCTATACGTCTAATAATCAACAATTTAAAAAGTAAAAAAAAGAAAGAAAATCTATTAACGTCGTATAAATTAAGATAAAAAATAATATTTGTTGGATCCGTACGAGCACCGATGCTTATAACTAGTTTATTTAGAAAAGTCATACAATTTTCTTACGGCGAAGTTACCACTTGATACACACACGAAAAGAAAATCTTTCGGTATTTCATCATATTGTTTGGTGAGGAAAGGCTAAGATAGTCATATAAACCCATCAATTAATAATTATCAAATATTTTATTAGTGAGCATGCTAAAATTTTAAAAATTAATTTACAAATTCATGAATAACTATTAATCCCTCCGTTTATGTTTACTTATCACAATTACTTATCAAAAAGCGAATAAAGGAAGTATAATATAACCGTAATCTCATAATTTGCTTTCTCACAAAGATTCTTGTTGCTAATTTCAAAGGAGATGAAATTTACGTAATATAATTTTTAAAAATCACGATCATAATTATATTAGCTATCCGTTTTGAAAATACCCAAAATTCATATCTTTAGTGTTTTGCTTTGAAGCTTTCTCGTCTCGCTTTCTCTCTCTATCTCTCTTAGAGAAAGATCATAATAATTTCATTTTCAATTTATTTATATTTTCTCTCAATTATTAAACTTGAAAAGCAATAATACCTTTTTTTTAATTTTTAATCTCGAAGAATCATACAAGCTTTTTGATGAAAAATCATACAAAATATTGTATGCCAATTCATGTTCTTGAAATAAATGCAAACATAAATTCAGCAGTCTAAAGTTAGAAGTGATGAGTAAAGTCTTAAATTTCAGGGAAGTATCTTGTCCAATTAAAACACGACCATATTTTGATTTAATATTAAAATTTAATAATATTTTTTTTCAAAATTTTATAAGATAGATTCAATATACTATTATTTAATATGATGATCTAAACATATCAATATAAAAAGTTAAAAATAAAACATGTTTTTTAAATAGATAAAAAAGGAAATACATAAAATAAATAAAAAATCGTGTTTTTCCTTGACCTAAAAGAGTATTATTTTATTTATGTAGAGGATAAATAAAGCGCGAAAGTAGTAAAACCAATTCCGCAACTGGCACGTGCTCCCCGCTTCCGATACAATTTGAAGGAAGGTCAAATAAGGAATTAAAGTAAAAGGTGAGGGCAAAAATGTGAATTGGTTATATGAATCGTTTGCTTCAGATCAGGCCCATGGCTTACACACCTATAAATGCCCAAAAGTCCTCAATTCATCTACCCATAACAAAAAACTCTTAAGACACACATATAAAAGGGAGCACCAAAAAGATAAAAATTAAAGAAGGGTATATATATTAATCTACACGAAGAAGACGAAAACTAAACCCCCCAAACCAAAAAAGCATAAACTACCTAATCAAACCCTAGGTTAAATTATTTCATTAGACGTGTGATTATAATTTATAAACATTTCTTTCGTATATATATGCGAGTGTCTATGTGTAAAGGAACATAGAATGGAAAAGGACTCAGCAGCAGCTACAACGAAGACGAAGACGACATGGAGTACATGGGAAGAACTTTTGTTAGCCTTTGCTGTGAAAAGGCATGGTCTCAAGGACTGGGAATCTGTAGCCATGGAACTACAAGCACGTAGTTCTTTACCCGCTCTATGGACCGCTCAAATTTGTAAGGATAAATACAGGGACCTCCGCCGCCGCTTCATGAATAGCTATAACGACAGTTATGATGAAAAAATCATAGAACAGGATGTTGATGGTAATGGAGATGTAATGATTCCTTGGATTGAGGAGTTGAGACAACTCCGTGTTGCTGAGCTTAAACAAGAGGTCCAACGATACGATCTTTCGATCCAGTGAAGTCTCTCTGTTTCCTTTTTTTTTTTTTTTTTTTTGAATTTTAATTTTTTTCCGGGGGTATGTGAATGTTTTTTATTATATGTGTGGGAAATTCAGTATTTGGATCTGAGGATTTTGATCTGTGATGTGATATGAACAGGTCGTTGAAGATGAAAGTGAAAGAGATGGAGGAAGAGAGAGAACAGAGTTTGAAGGAGCAGAGTTTAGATGATGGCCAGAAACCAGATCTGGAGGATTTGAAGGAAGAGAGATCGCAAAACGACAAAAATAGCGGTGCCGATGCTAAACCGGAGGATTCCACCGGAAAGGCCGTGTCGAGCGAGGAGTCAGACCGCGAAAACCGGTCGTTTAACGAGTCTAATTCGACGGAGAACAGAGAAACCGGTGTTAAAAACGAACCGGAGCGGGTCGAGATCGGTGCAGGTAAACCGGTTCAGGAAGTTAAACCGGCCAGTGAAGAGGACTCGTATAATGATAGCAGTTCAGATAGACAGGAGGAAAAGAAAGCCCGTCGCGACTCGGGCGATTTACGCGATACAGTGAGTGGGTCTAAGGAAGAGACTAGGGAAAACAGTGACGTGCAGAGCACGGCGACTTTGACGAAGAGAAAACGGCAGCGCGGTGGCGATGGTGGTAAAAGCGGCGGAGATGCGACGGAAATGGGTTCTCCAGCCGTTGGAGTTAAAGGGGAGGGTGCGGCGAAATCAGAGCCGTTAATTGAGTTTTTAGATATTATCAGGTCGCATAAGCGCGGCTCTGTATTCAAGCGCCGGCTAGACAGCCAGGTAATGCTTTCTCTACATCGCATTTTCAAATTGGTTGGCCTACAACTATTTGCTGATCAATTTTTGGTCGTTTGGACCACTTGAAAAATTAATTAAATCAATTAACAAAATGGTTAATTTATTTACCAACAAATATTCGTTTTTTAAAAAAATTACATGCAAAAATTGATTGCAATGGAAATTGAAAAAAAAGGAGATCGTATTCCTAGTAAAAGAGAAAAAGTGGATAAAACAAAACGGGTGAGTGGCTTCAATATTTATGACGTGTACGTGGTCTTTACATGTTTGTTGCCTTAATTTTCTATTTTCATAAAATTATTATAATTGCCACTTCCAAGTTTAGATTCAGAAAAATGAATAATTGGACTCGTTTCTCATTATGTTGTCTACATGTGATACTGGAAAATTGTTGATTATTCCTACTCATAAAAGAATAGTAACTCTGTAATTGATCTAACTGCTCCCATGCAAAAGAGGTAATATTATTTTGCAGCCTAACAAAAATAAGCCTTATTCATCATTTATATTAGCATATCTGTAATTATAGAATTTTTAAAGATTTATAATCTTATATATTATAGTATTTATACTTATAATTTTATTAAGAGTAAATTAAGAATTCAAGGTAAGGTAATAGGTCCCAACTAAAACTCCCGAACAAATGATGGACGGAGAATGGGTCCCACTAACGAGAATGCCTTGTTTGCATCTTGGCGCAGTGCGTTGGAGCCACTAGAATTTAATCTTAGGATCACTTAAAAAAATAAGAAAAAGAAAATCACTTTATGGATCAGGTGAATACCGTGGGTCAGCCCATGAATATATGAGGGGCCTTTAAGATGAAATTCACAAGCCCAATGCATACTCTCGAAAAAAAATGATATCCTACCCACTTACATTTGAATGAGAAATTAAAAAAATACTCTAATACTGTCTATGACATTAAAAATAAATGTCTATGTTCAAAATTAAAAACTAATTTATTAGTACTTGATTCCTATTTATTCTTCTTATTATTAGTTTTCAAATTTGTTTGTTAAAATATTAAATTTATTATATTCTCAAGGTTATATAAAAGTAATAATGTTATTCTATTTATTGCTTTTATGGTACATGCCAAATTATTATTAGATAATTGGAGTAACTTAAAGATTTTTGAAAAAGCTTCCGTGTGCTTGCTACACTTAAATTGAAGAAAAAGATGAGGATATTTTGGACATTTTGTTATGATTTGTGTTGGGAAAACCCTGCGGCGTGCATTCGGAGGGTAAAACACATTGTTTTGTTCTTTACCCTATTTTTTCCCAGAGATAAAAAATGCTACTTACTAACGAGCGCGTAATTTAGGTCAACCCTACCCCACTTTGGCGTAGCGTTGGAAAGTGTATATATATATAGAAAAAAAAAACTACTTTAAATCGTTGGTTTGCCTATTTTAATGTATTTTTCTTTTCTTCCTCTCCAACGAGTGGGAATTTATGCCACACCTACGTAACCAACTTATCATTTTTCATTAATTTTTATTCTATTTTTTTTAAAAAAAACATAAAAGTTGTAGCTGATCATTTTGACTTTTCATGCAGAAAACGGACAAGTACAAGAGTACGATCCGACAACATATGGATCTTGAAACGGTTCAAGCCCGGATTGACGATGGATCCTATTGCTCTTGCCCCTCCAAATTCTACCTGGACCTCCTACTCATCTTCAACAATGCCATCGTCTACTTCCCCAAGTCATCCCCAGAGTCAACTGCAGCTAACGAACTCCGTGTCATTGTCATGGAAGAATTAAAAAAGATCAGAACTCAGTCATCACCATTAAAGATCCAGCCAAAGCCCGAAGTGGAGAGATCTGATTCTTTGTTTGCAAAACACAAGTCTACGGTTCCTATAGTAGTCTGTCGCAAGAGGAGCTCCATTTCAGCGAAAGCAGCAGCTTCTTCTGGTAATAACAAGACAGAAAAACCAGCTGATAGTAAGCTTCCTCTGAACCCAAAGCCACCCGCCATAAAGTCTTCTTCCAATGAAGAAGAGAGTTCAATTAAGCTTGGGATGAAAGAAAAGCCAGTGACTGGGGTTAGAAGTATGAGGAGAAGCAGCAAAGGCCGTTCCAATAATAATGCTTCACAATCCAACAGCAACCAAAACACGAATGCCAAGCAAACCAATAGCAACGCAGACAAAAAGGAAGAGCCAAAACCGGAGAAGAAGAAAGAAGAAGGTAAAAAACGAGGAGCCGCTGCAGACTTCTTGAAGAGGATAAAGAAGAATTCACCTACGAAAGGAACGTTGGTGGAAGCGCTGAAGAATAATCCTCCGGAGGAAGTTATTGTTAAAGGTAACAAAAAAGAGCAGCAAAAGAAAAAGGTTGATGAACGGCGAGAAGCACCGGTGAGGCGTAGCAGCGGTGGTGGTGGAGGCAGTAGTGCAGTGAAGGAGGAAGGTAGTCCGTCGAAGAGGAGCGTAGGTCGACCACCAAAGAGAGGTGGTAAAGAAATAGTTGTGCAGGAAAAACGTGGAAGGGAAAATAGTGAAAAGGACGATTCTTCTAAACGGCCAAAGAAACGGTCGAGGAGGTAAAATTATGATGAACCAGATTAAAAGTACTGATGTTAACTAGTTTAGTCCCATTTTGCAATGTATATTTCACATCTTGTATTTTTAGTGTCAGGTTTTGATTTTGGGAATATTACATGTTAGGATTATTAGTTTACGTCTTTTGCTTCTGTAACATGTTATTGGTGTTTGTACCTTTTCCTTGTTACAGTCGATCTTCTTTCCCCAATTAGTTTATGCTAATCGTCCCATGCCACATTACTCATTGTTTTAACGAAAGATCGGTTTGAAAGCGAAACTTTTTAAAAAAAAAAAAACAAAGTAACGTAACAACAATAATAACATATTTAAGATTTTTATTTGATAAGTTGAAGTTGTGTTGTATCTTGTCTAATCATCTTTTATGATATTTCTTCAATCTATCTCCGCATCTCTTGAAATCATATAATACTAACCTCTTGCACTTTCGCATTGAGGGATCCATGCATCTCCTCTTTGTAAGCTTGAACCATCTTAGTTTTGCTTTCCACAACCTGTCCTCTATCGAGGCTATTCCTCTTCCTTGCCCCAAATCTTCATATCTAATTTTTTATTTTTTGGTATGCCCACACTTTGTATTTCAATATCTTCATCTTTGCCACTTTAAGTAAGTGTGTACACGGACTGGATTGGTTTGAATTTTTCAAATATAAAAGTCAAATCACTTATGTCGGATTTCTAAATTTATAAAATAAACGAAACTAATAAAATTGGGGTTTTTTTTTTTTGAATTTCACAGATTTTAAATTTTTTTCAATAAAGTATTTATATGCACATATAATTAATTTGTCCTTGAAATGTTTGTTTTGTCTTACCAGAATATAACTATCTAGAGTATTTTTTATGAAAACAACACAAAATATACTATGAGCGATGACCCTAAAATATTGAAAAAAAAATAATAACAAAATAGACTTTCTTGTATATTTTTCGTTATTCAAGGAAATAATTCTCATTTTATTTCAACATATATACGTACTTGTTATATTTCTCATAAAAGAATAGAAATTAATTTGGTATATATGTTGGATGTGGGTAAGTTTTTACCCATTTTCTACTATGTTCAACATTAAGTATATTCAGTTCTATTCGAAATAGAAAAGAAGCAAAAGATAATATTGAACTTTAACTTATAATAATGATTTCTCAATTATAAGTGTATATATTGTTGGAAAGTGACATTGTTAGAACTAGTGGAACATCTTTTTTCTTGGAAACTTTGAATCATGTTTGACTTCCTCAAAGAGAAACTTATTTTAAATAAAATTAGTATTCATTACTATAAAACTTTCAGATTCAATTTAAAGTTCAAATCTGTTTTTTTAACTTTATGATTATGAATTTCTGTTTTTATAAAAAGTATAACTAAAAACAATTTCATTTTCAATTTTAACTTTATAATATTTATGCAAAATAAAAAATATTTAAAATTTAAGACCAAATACCTATTATTTTTGGCATCCATTAATGCTTGTTCAATGTCAAAAAGATTGGTCCAACATTCAAGACCCCCTTTCATCCTAACTAATGTTATTAAATATAATGAAATTTAATTCGTAATTTTAAAATTGTATCACAACCAAATAACATATTTGTGATCATGACATAATAATATATTTAACATTTAAAATTAAAATCATTAAAATTTTAACACACTTTTAAAACTCCATATTACTTCAATCAAAATGGGAAAAATAAATTGAAATCAGGCAGTATTGTTTATTTTGAAAATTATATGCATGCAACATGATAGACCTTTTATAACATGACAGTAAACTTTATTTGCAGGTCTTGTTTATATTTGCGCGAAAGAAATATTATTTTTAATAGACTTTAATTTAGAAGAAATATAACCATGGAGAGAAAGTAAAAAAGAAAAAAAGACAACAAACTAGTAATGTACATAACAAAAGTATGCTGAAGTAACTTATATTTATACACATCAGAGAAAAAGAAATTATGTGATAACACTCGACTATCTATTAACTTTTTGTTATAACCCTCGACCTTTATATTTTCTTTTCTTAAATCATATTCTCAACCAGTTAAAGTTATGTCATGTCTTGTTTAATTACCTCCACAAAACAGTTTCTAGTTATTCATCTTTGTTGCAATTTGTATTAGACTACAACATTCTTCTATGTATATTTTTTTTCCCATGTAAAAAGTGAATTAATGAAGCATAGACACCAAATAAACCATTCAAGAATCTGCTTAATTGTCGAGACATTTCACCTTTATTTTTTGTACTTTCTTTAAACCTCACACGCAAAAATAGACAGACAGACACACACTTGAGAAGTACCAAAAATAGTGTCCCAAGATACCTTCTTTTTTGTCATTCTGACTTATGTTTGGCAAGTAGCATTTATAGGAAGAAAATCATTCCCATAATTATTATTTCTTTTAGTTTTTTAATTAATACTTATCGTAAAAATTTATTTATAATTATCTTATAAATAATAAAATCGTGTAAAATACTCACACCATGGTGAATCGGAATTAACCTCTCAAGTTTAGAGGGAAGAAACAATAGACTAATTGGTGATAAATAATTATAGATTGGCAAAAAATTTATGTCAGAGATTTTCTTTGTCCGAAAATGAGATTCTACGTATGTCCTTTCATAAAGGACTTTTCACCCTAGCCCACCCCCCACCCCACTCCCCTAAAAAAAAGGTACATAAACATATGAATATGTCCTTGTAGTACATCGAGCACATTTTTTAGTTATGGTGATTCTCATTTGAATTACCCTAGAGAAGGCCAGACACATTGCCCTTCTCTTTACCTTTTCAACTGCCCTAGTATTCTCCTAGTTACATAACTTAAGAGTACTTGGAGCCTGTTTGAATGGGTTTTTATAGTTTATAAATTAATTTATTTTTATTTTTAAAAATAAGTGTTTAAAAGTATTTTTTAGCCATATAGTATTGTATTATTGAAAAATTATTTTAACTTATAAACATCTAAAATAAGTTCATCCAAACAGACTCTTAATTGATGAAAAGAGAGAATTCTGTTTTACCTCAATCACACTATTACAACATTAGCAACTTAAACCTAAATGAGCAATGAAATGAACGACTAAAGAATAGTTAAGCTGTTCAATTTCACAGTTCCAACACCAGTGCTATCAAAGGAGAACCTTCTTTTTTACATGATCACATGTTAAATTGCTAGCCTTAAATTTTACAAGAACACTGAACTGCCACTAGATGAAGCAATAATCCAACTACAGGTAGGCCTAGGCAGACAAAAACTAGAGTACAATACATAATGTTAGCAAAAGTTTTCCTTGAACATGGCATTATACAACTGACCTAACATCAATCTGTGTTTCACAACATATGGCGAACCCATCTAGATTACATGTATGCCACAGCTTCTATATATCACCCAGTTACCATCATGGTATCCCTGTCATTCCTGGTTCATTGCTTGCATAAAATGTTCATCTGCAGCAGAAACACAGATCAATAGGGAACAGAACTAAGGGGATCAGTAGGAGGTGACTCGTGGTGCAATGAAGTTAATAAAAAGCAGATGCCAAGAGATAAAAGCACATTAGTCTTCATTCTTTTTTCCCAATACACAATGATTGTTGTTTTAACGATAATTGTAATTGTACTTTTTTGTTGCAAGTTTAATTATAAGTATACTTATTATGATCTGATCCGTTGCAATCAGAATAGCGCTGCTATTGTTACGTAAGAGGATTCCAACACCAGATGGACCCCAGGATCAACTTTACTAGTGATTGAAGACTATTTTCCATGCAACCTTGGTGGAAACACATAACAGCAGTCACATGCTTCACTAAGAAACGCCATGGAAAAATGAAGGTTGACGAATCCTCATCCATGCATTCCACATGATACAGGGATAACCTTTTACTCTCTACTCTTCCATCTTACACTTCTCATCCTCAAAAAAACCATTTACGTGATAAATACTGTCAACCGGAAGCTAGTTCCTGTTATGGTATTCAACACAACTATAAATACCATCAAACACATCGGGCTTCAAGTTTTAACTGTTTGACATTTCTTGTATTCTTGTTACATCATACATAATAAGTAGTACTCTCTCTGCCCCCCGAAAAGAATGCCACCGTACTATAATTAACAATTTAACTTTAAAATTCCCCTTTCCCTTAATGAAATAAATCTCAGCCACACAAATATTTAAGGATTGTTTTAGACCACAAGTTTTAAAAGTCTTCCTTTTTTTCTTAAACACCGTGCCAAGTCAAAGGGTGCCATATAAAATTCGACGGAGGAAGTATTTTGCTTTTATCTACATGTGTATAGATGTTCTTTGGCATGACAGTTATTTCAATAGAATCAAAATGTTTCTAGCCTCTTAAAGGCATAGGTCAATGAAGTGGGTTGAGAGCCATCGTCTTAGGTTTAAATTCCAATGGCGGCAATTTCTTCCCATCTGTACAAGTCTTAGTAGACACAATGACCCTGCTAGGAAGAAGCAGGTACCGTGTGAAATTAGTAGAGTGAAATTAGTCAAGATGCAAGCAAGATGGCCTAAACACCATCGTTATCCAAAAGAATTAATATGTTTCTATGTTGATACGTAACATTAAAGTGTCGGTAACTTGAACTTAAGTAATTTCTACCTCTACATAAAAAATTATACCAGATGGTCAAATACGTATTTGTCCTTAAAACATGTAAATATTAGCATTTATATTCTCTAAATAGAGTGAGACGAAACGGTATGACATTAGATACCATAATAAGCTTCACATGACGATTAAAACAACTCGTGAAACTTAATTTTCCAAAAAAACAAATTTCATAAGAAACAACAAGAAAATGTACTTTGGTACAAATTATGCCATTACTGTCAGCAAGGAACTTGTCCCCCATCATTCAAATGGGAAACTGTACAGCAAGTCAGAGGTATTGGGGGCTAAGGATACAAGAACATAGGCAAGCAAAATCCATTTTAGTCACAACAAAATAACAACAGTGAGGCTGTAAGCCTCTACTTGACAATCTATACTCTTTGTAAGAGAGAACTAAGAGATACATTTGTTTTGACTTGTAAATGCTTCAAAATTCAACGGCTCAAACAGGAAGACAAGAACACCAAGAACTTCCATAGAATAGCCACAACACACAAAAGATGGAACTCAATTGAAAAATTGGAAGTTAATGGTAGGGAGGTGACATATACTGATGAAATCAAAGCAAAAATCACTGATTTCTATCAGAATCTATACAAAGAAACTGAGCACTGGAGTCCTAGTCTCAATTTACAAGGCATTGAAAGTGTCAGCTTGGAGGAGAAGGACTGGTAACAAAGACAATTTGAGGAAGAAGAGGTTATAGAAGGAATCAAATTGTGTGCCAGTGACAAGGCCCCTGGCCCTGATGGTTTTCCTATGAGTTTTTACCAAAAGTTTTGGGAGATGCTCAAGGTAGATATCATGAACACCGTCAGACAGTTCTATGAACAACAGGTCTTTGAGAAGAGCTTGAATGCCACATTTGTGGCTCTCATCCCCAAGAAGACAGAGGCAGTTGAGGTCAGGGATTTTAGACCTATAAGTCTGTTAGGTAGGGTTTACAAGATCATAGCAAAGCTGCTAGCTGAGAGGCTGAAGAAAGTAGTCAACAAACTGGTTTAACAAACATCAGATGACATTCATAAAAGGCAGACAGATCATGGATGCTGTCCTTATTGCTAGTGAATGTGTGGATACTAGAATCAGAGGGGGTTGATCCTGGAGTTATGTGCAAGCTAGACATTGAGAAGGCATATGATCAGGTTAACTGGGAATTTCTGCTCAATACTTTAAGACAAATGGGGTTCGGTGAGAGGTGGATGAAATGGATTGAGGTATGTATAAAAACTGTTAGGTTCTCCATTTTGATAAACGGAAAATTTGTTGGTTTTTTTCCATCAGAAAGAGGTCTCAGACAAGGAAATCTTTTGTCTCCTTTTCTCTTCATCTTAGTCATGGAAGGATTGGATAGCATAATGAGGGTGGCTATCCAAAATTCATGGCTGCAACGATTCAAGATTGGAAGTTCCTCAGGGGTAGATATGCAGATTTGTCATTAGATTTGTCATTTGTTATATGTTGATGACACTGTTATATTTTGTGAAGCTAAAGAAGCGCAAAGTAGAATTGTCAGAATGATCCTGGTAGTTTTTGAGGTTGTCTCAGGCTTGGCAGTCAATTGAAGGAAGAGTTGTATATATCCTATTAAGGAGGTTACACAGATCCAGGCACTGGCTAACATCTTGGGATGCAAAATTGAAACACTTCCAACTGTTTATCTAGGTATGCCGCTTGGAAGTAATCACAAAGTGCAATTGATATGGGATGGTATAATTGAAAAAGCTTAGAAAAAACTGGCAAACTGAAAATTTCAATATCTTTCCTTGGGTGGAAGAAGCATTCTAATAAACTCTGTGCTAGATTCCTTACCTACTTATGTCATGTCTCTTTTCCCTATGCTAGCCAAAGTGAAAGCAAGACTTGATAGATTGAAGAGGGACTTTCTCTGGTCTGGAATCAAGGAAGGTAAGAGAATACATCTTGTAAAATGGCAAACGGTTTTCCTAAGTAGAAGCTTAGGGGGCTAGGGAACAAGAATTTGGGGCTACAAAACAAGTGCTTGCTGGCAAAGTGGTTGAGGAGGTATGCCAGAGAGGAACAAGCTCTTTGGAAGGAGGTCATCAGTAACAAATATGGCCAGAGCAGCCCATGGCACTCCAATATGATGAATAACACGTATAGAGTATCTATATGGAGAACTATTAGGAATTTATGGAGTCAATTACAGCACAACATCAGATACAAAGTAGGGAACGGGACCAGGGTTCTTTTCTGGAAAGACCACTGGATTGGTCAAGGATCCTTGATGTCTTGCTATCCAGATATATATGTTCTCAGCTCCTTGCCAGATGCCACAGTGAACGAGGTTTGGTCTGAACAGGGATGGAATCTAAGTTTCAGAAGGTTACTAAATGATTGGGAGATAGGGAGAGTAGCTGAAATGATACAAACACTAGACGATTTCGAGGCACAAGCCTGGAAGCAGATGAAATGATTTGGAAACACAACTAGGATGGCATCAAGTCAGTTAACAGATTGTACAAAAGGAAAATGAAGGAACTTCCTGGGGAAATCTCTGGACCATGGAGAAAGATATGGAAGAATAAAGTGCCAACTAAAGTGAAATGTTTTACATGGCTTGTGGCTAGAAGAGCATGCCCAACTCATGAGAAGCTACAAAGAAGAGGCTTCCAAATAGCTTCCTGGTGTTTATTGTGCAATGAGACATATGAGACCAACAACCATTTATTTCTTCATCACAATTTCACTGCTCAACTATGGGTCATTTTCCTAAGAAGAACAAATACAAACTGGACAATGCCAGAACACACACCTGACCTTCTTAGTTACTGGGTGAGGAGAGGGGGGAGTAAGAGCCGGACGAAATGGTGGAGCATGATACCTTCTTGTATATGTGGACTATCCGGAGAGAAAGAAACAAGAGGTGCATGGAAAACACTGCAGAATCAGTACAAAAGACTAAATGGCTTTGTATGAAGACTTTCTTTTTTTGGTGTAAAGAGGAGGGTATAGAGGATGCTAGATAGATCTTAGATTTTTTTTCCTTCTTGTAAGCTTAATAGCAGCAATTCTTAAGTTTGTTTTTGTTGGGCTACTGATATAAATCTTTTGGGTGGTTGCCAGCGTTCCCTCATTGCTGAAGAATACAACTTTACCTTTATCAAATAAAAAAAATGGCTTCAACACAACCTTTGTGCTAGTATTTATCTATGTTACCTTTTCTCATAAAAAAAAAGGGAATGGCAATGTCCTTAATTTTGAAAGTACATTGATATCCTTAACAATGATAGTCTTAAGTTCCCTTCTTGATGCCCTTTTGTGAATGAAATACCCTTGCTTCACAAAAAAAAAAGATATTTTTTAAGTCCTTCAAGTTGTGCTTGTTTGGGGTCGTAACTCCTTGTATTGATTTTAGGTCACTTATCCCACCAAAGTAAACAGTCCAGCTCACACAATGGTATTAAAGGTATCAAGAAAAAGATCATTCCAAAATCTACATAAAGTAAAGGAAGTAGAAAGAAGCATTAGGAAAGGTCTATCAAGTTATTTCATTTTAATTTACTGTCTTTTTTTTTATTTGCACCGGGTGTCCGAATCTCTTTGAGCTCCGACTAATCCCGGGGGTGCATAGGCCCTCGGCAAGGAGTTTCCCGCAAGTGCACCATGGTTAATTCAGGTTTTACCCAGTCGATGGCCCTCAGAAATTGTTTGCACCCAGTGGGTTTCGAACTTGAAACCTTGAAAGGGAGCAAACGCCAAGGCTCAAGTCAATTGCCACCAGGCCAACCCCTAAGGGTTTTTCTTTTTAATTTTCTGTCTTGAAAAGATATTTCTCCAAAACCACCTTGAATTTAAATCATGGGAGTTAAATATTGTGCTTCTGGAGATAAATTGAGTTTGACCTCAAATTTAAATAAGCCGCCTAAGCCAAACAAGTAAACTTTTCGGACTTGATAAGAACTATCAAGACTTTGAAAAGGATAAGAGTTCCTTTGTTGATAAGTTGAGAAGGATCATCAAGTTAAATTCTCCAATTGAAATGCACTAATATGATAATAAAGTGAAAAGAAATTGCAGGAATGTTTTGGCATAGTCATACCACTCTCGCCATCAGAGATCTCTCCGAGCCTTGAGATGGCCTCCAAAAGTGCTTGCTCATGCTCCTGCATAGTAATATACTTAATTTCTTTGGCACAAACAAGCAAGCAAGCATTACCGTACAGGTGAGTATGCACCTAACCTTTAGCACTTTCTTTGCCTTCTCGACCTCTGAAGGATCTGGATGACTGGCGCCAAAGACTCTCTCCACCTGTCAACATTTGTCAGTCTATGAACAAACGTAGAAAGTGTTACATCTAAATGCGCCATAGATATTAAACTACTGCCACTAACCTCTTTAATCAGTGTTTCTGTGTGAAGTAACTGGATATCATCAGATCCCTTCTTTCCTCCATTCTGTGATGGTGGAAAGCCTTTTCTGGACTGAGGTTTGGCCAACCCCCTTCCCCTCCCTGCACCTGGACCACTATCACGCCCTACAGGCCTATTCACACCACGGCCTGATCCACCATAATTTCCATGACGATAAATTCCGGGATCTTCACCATCCCACTGAATATCTTCTGGAGAAATCTGTCAGAGAAGAGATATATAAGTTTGACACTTTCAAGAAAACTGAAAGAAAACAACTGATAATCAAATGATGCAGTTAAGAATAACAGAAAAAATGACTGATGAGCTAGATATAGAGTAGGACCAGTAGGTTATCAGGCAACAGTTTACATTGGACCATGCATATGACAGAGGCATTTTTATGGATTATCTAAACATGAGGTGGATATCGTGTTAATAACAGACTGCATAATGAGTTTGAAAAGGTTCTGCCAACATATAGAGCAAGTCATTCAGCAAACATCTAGACCAAGTTAAAGTTTTCTACTCAATTAGAGCAACTCCGACAATCATTTATTGAAGAAGCAGCAAATATACATATTTGAACTAATAAATATGGACAATGAGAAGGAAATTTCAGAAGGGCACACCTTAGAGAGAAATTTAATTTAAGGACTCGAACTACCAGATAATCTTGATGGCCATCCATCTTGAGGTCAAATACAACACATATTATATGTCAGACCACTCATAGTCTTACGCAGAAGTCAAATATTAGATGCAAGCAAAATGTTCTTGATTTCTCTACTTCTTCCTATATATATTAGACCCTTTAGGTCCTACTCTGTTTCATGGTGGAATCTTTCTGCGAGTGCATACTCCAGAAGACTGGATAATGGACCAGCTATCTCTCAAAGTACATGGTGTGGACTTCATTTATGAATTATCATTAAAGGCACATGCAGTAAAATATTGGACTTGGTATGCATCAGAAAGTTTTAGCTATATAACATTTATGGAAAAGAGGCTCCACGTAAAACATATATAGTCTTAACAGCATTCAAAGCCTAACATCCTTACAAGCTTAGGATTCTTTCCTAAAACACAGAAGTTATAACTTAGACCATCAAGAAAAAATATGGTGAAGTCATCTTTGCAGTTTTTGTCCTCTCTCCAGCCTTTTCCAAGGGAAATGGTTCAGATGGGAAATTTATACTATCCTGAACTTTAATTCTGAAATTCCCTTGAATTTATTTGCAACCGGTTCCGTAATAAATGCAGATTTCTAGTGAATACTTTAGAGAATGCTTGGCCACATCACAAGATAAGGAATAGAAAGCACACAGCGTTCGCAATGGTATAAAATATTTTTTCTTGGTACAGCCACCCTCATAAACCAATAAGAAAAAGAATTTTCCAGCAGGAAGCAAAGAAGGCAATCAAAAACTGCATGTGATTAGAACATAGCATCCATTACCTCTGAAAGATTGACCCATTCCCACGTCTCATTTGCAGTGCTCATGTCATAAACAAGAGCATGTCTACCCTGAAAATGTGCATCACAAGATTTATGCATTCAACAATGAAAAGAAAAAGAAAAGTAAAGCTTCAAGCAATAAAATCAGGTGTACCTCAGCTGGGTTATAGTCAGTAATGACTGCTTCATAAAAATTGTTGTCATCAGGCCATCTAGTCCTTACTTTCCTTCCAATCAATGGATCAACTGGTGCTGCTTTAGCAGGTTCAGAAACCCGATTATCGAGTTGGCCTCTTCCAAATGGACCGGAAGGCGGGTACTGCATTTTCATTGAAGATGCACCAGGCATCATCTGGCCCTATGGATAAATGTGTAACAGGAAAACAATCAAAATAAGGGAACAGTTGACCGATGCATTAATGGACTACACAGAACAAAGCATAAAACATCAGACATACAGATTTACTTTTTTTGCCCTTAGGCCCCATCATAGGTCCTCTCTTGGCAGCAGATGAAGATGGCTGGTTTGCAGCAGCCAGAGCAGGTGGGTGAAAAGTAGGAGATGGTCCAGCAAAGGACTGTGATGGCAAAGATGGTGCGATCTTCTGTTTCTTCCGTGAGGCTGAGACTGAAGGACTGGGTAGTGGGTCATGAATAGCTTGACCAGTGCCAAGCATACCAGGTTGATGAGCCCCCGATTGCCTCCACTCCCTATAACCAATAATCAAAGAATGCTGCAGATTCGCTAAACAAATTCAAGATGGACAAAGTGACCATGAGCTAACCTTATTCTTCGGATGACATCATCAGCATTAACTCTACCAAGAAGTTCTCTATGTTCTTCATTGGACAGTCTTAACTCTTTTCTTAACTCCGTTATCAAACTTTCTTTCTCCTGAATAAAATATATTCATTGAGCAATCATTTAAACCTGATCAAACAAATGCACTTATTAGATTTCATGGTATGACAAAAAATACCCAAGAAATGGCATCAGCTTGGGCTTTAAAGGCTCTTAGAACCGAACTGTATGCTTCTTGCTCCAGCTGGTGAATTTGGGCCTCCATGTCAGTATCACCATACATCCTTTGGTAGGGTACAGAAGCCATGACGGCAGATCTGCCATTTCCATTCATGCGGCCACCACCTCTTGGAATCCTATTTTGATGTGATGGGGGGAGATCATCATCTGTTCCTGCACTCACCCAACAGATTGTGAGAAAATCAAAGTACAACGAACACCCGGGCTATGTATGATAAACACAATGCATGGCAATTATCCATATCAGTGCTGTGCGATTAACAAAGGCATAAAAACAGATGAGAAAAAATACATTACTTGAATTGTCACCACAGAGTAAGGACCAAGGAGCGATGTGGATTTCAATCCAACAAATGAATCCTCAACATACCATTTTCGGTAGGAAACTAAAATCTAAACTACAGCTGAAGTGACAATTTTTCTAGGTCTAAAATGAGATTTAAACTTCTATTCAGTATGAAGATCTTGTGGCAGACCTACAAGAATTTGGAGACAGTCCCAAAGCTGCATACAAGATAATAATTAACTGCCAACTCTACTTTATATTTTGCTTTTCTATAAAATTAACATTTTTTGCAAGAAAATTTCATTATTTCATAATAAACCCAATAATTTTAGTTTAAACTTTTCACTGCAAAATAGCTTAGGCAGACCCAAAAAGACCCAAGATTCAAGAAATCAAAGGAATATTGACAACACCCAGAATCATGCTAAATTTAACCACCATAATCCCAAAGCAAAAGGAAAAAACGATACAAACAAAAATTCCCTCAAACAGAGTATACCCAGTACCTCAAGAGCTCAAAATTCCAAGTTTACAGAAACAGGACAGAAAAGATCCCAATTTACACAATGTAGACGCTAATCCCACTAACCTTGAACCCTAATTAAGCACAAATATTCACAAAACTAAAGAAAAATAGATGCAATCTTGAAAACACTAACCACTACTGTCATAAGGTTCGTAGTCCATAGCCAGCTTGCGAAGTGAAACAACCCCCAGATGAAGAAAAACCAAATCAAAGCTTTAAAGGGTGCTTTGAAAACCAGACACGAACAATAATACTGAAGCCCCGAAAACAACGTATTATGCTGATATATACGCAAAACCCAAAATCCGAGAGGGGTTTCTGGAAATTTTTTAGGGTTAGATTTTACTAAACAAAAGAAATCGAACGGGAATTTTGTGATTATGATAGAATTGAAGGCGAAGATGAGAAGGAAAATCTTCAAAGGCGTATCAGCATAGGGGAAAACGGACGTGAAATAGGTCTATGCAATTTGGTTTATTGGAATGTTTGGAATCCGCCTACCCAGGTTGAGTCGACCCGGTTTAGTTGTGTTTAACTCGGACGAAAGAGGAGGGATTTGGGATTTTTGTATGATGTTTTTTATTTTGACCAAAATTGACTTTAGAAATAAATTTTCTCTCTTGAACTCATTAAAGTATGTCATTTAATTTGAATATAAATTATGATAGAATAAAGATACTAAAATTATTCTTGTTGATTATTTGATTTGTTGTCTTTAAAATTATATGATTTGTTGTCTTTAAAATTATATGCATTGTATAAATTTAAAAATTAATTAATTTGCTTTTAAATATTCTTCATTTTCAGGTATGCACTCAGCCTTCAGGTCATTCTTTATGCATTACATTTGCGTGCCTTATAATATTATGGTAATATTATAAGAAAACCTGGTTCCCTTTCCTAAGCCCATCACCTTTAAACTCCTAAATATAGGTGGGAAGCAACTTTTCCACTACTGAACAGTCCTTGGCTTAGGGATCTCAACTAGCATCTCAAGAAAATTATTAAGACACTCCCTACTAACAATCTAGGGCATCTCCTAGGGGGAACGATTGTCTTCGCCACATATTAGTGAGTCTTCATCGCCTCGCCTAAATCCTGAATGAGCGCCATCATCACAAACCTAAAGTCCTTCATAAGCGCCATCATCACAAACCTATCTTAATGATTAAACACATGGCAAGGGTGTAAATCCACTACTTAATTGGTTCACACTAGCTGGTGTATGAAAACCTACGCACTATTATTTTTGGAGTTTTTCTTGTTCCTCCGACGATGGACACCAAATCACTAAGAAGGATATCTTTGATAAGACTACATTGGCTGAAAGTGACTGTCTGTCCGATAATGTAGCACAGACGTCAACTCCCAAAGTGATAAGACTAGTTTCTCAATTGATGGCGGATCTTCAAGCCGCCAGGAACCAACAGGCTCAGCTACAAGATAAATTGAATATGTTGAAAGGGCAGTTGATGGACTCTCAAGCTAAGGTTCCTTGCATGGATAAGCTACTGAAGCTCATAGACTCATCCCACATCCTCTTCAGTCCTTTGATCTTTCCGTGCTCCTACCCTCCTATTTGTATACTCCATAGTGTTCTCTTATGGCTATTACAAGTATTTTTTTTGTTCTTGAATGTATTGCTGATAATATGAACTTGTAGTACTGCCTCTTTGGTGTTTAATTATAGTGCATGCTTGAATGTGAATGGCTTGATATTTGTGCTTCAGATTTCTGTTGTCTATTTGGTTAGGATGGATAATATCCTCAAATTGATTGTGTCTTGGTTCTCTGTGTGATGTGCGTGCTAACCTTTCAATCTATGAGTGTGTTTTTGCCTCGTGGTTAACCTAGTTTTTTTCTTCTTTTTGTGATGTCAAATGGGAAAGATATGTTGTCTACCTTTGTAAATGTAGGTACAAAAGATATGTGGAACTTTGTCGTCATAAAAATGGGGAATTGTTGGCTGACTGAAAAGTATAAGGTGTTTTGATAAAAACTAGGTTGTTAGCATGTTAAGGGCTAGATGTTTTGATAATGACAAAGTGAATCATGCTCAAGTGGTAGAACGAGAGGCTAAATGAATTAAAGGCTGAAGATTGCTATGAAGACATCTCAAATAGGATGTCGGTCGTCGAATATAGTGAACCGATTCACCAAGCAAAAGGCGAATAAGAGGAAAAAAATGGGAATAGAAAAAAGATTGTGTGACATCAACAAACTCTAAATAAGGTAAATGAGGATTCTGGCAAAGAATAGCACTCCGAACAAGACTCTTCTAGTGTGAATTATATAAGGATTAATAGAACCCTACAAGAGCATATTTTGCATATATAAAGATCAATAGAACCCTGGAAGAACATATTTTGCACCAAGCAAACCTTGACGATCCAGTAGTAAAGGCAAGGAGTAAATCATCAAGCAACACTTTGGAAGAATAAAGATCTAGAGTTAGAATTTCTTTCTGAAAATTCTTGTTTTGTTTTGTTTTGTTTTATGTGTGTCTACTTAGAATTATTATTCAGGGACGATTATTGTAAGTATGAACGTGTTTTGAGAGAGTTGTAACAAGAAGTGGGTTTGGCTTTTTGGCGAGTAGAGTCAGCAAGCGATCGGAGTAGATTGTTAGAGTCGTGAAATGAAAAGTGAGTAGTTACTGAGTTGTAATCTAAACATTGCCCTTTGAAGTTTGTGAAATTGGCTGAAATCCTACACATCGTAGGTAGCGGGTGTTTCTCCTTTAAGCAAGAATTTTTTCCACTATAACTTTTGGTGTCAAATTTATTTAGTGTTTTTTGCATCCGTAAAATAAGAACCTGATTTTTGTTTTCTAACTAAATAATTCCATGTAGTCTGCATAGTGCGTACTCTCTATACCAAAAGCTGGCTCCTGTTGAAGCTGACACAGTGTCCATGGTTCAGCTCAATTAAGATACTTCATCATAAGAAAAAACCAACCATACTTCCATGGTAAAATATGGTTGAACTTATTTTCAACATATATATTGAAATTTAGCAGCAACAATGTAAAATTCAGAAGTACTGTGATTTGGCTCTTTTCTAGATTTTACGCACCATGAGAGCTTAGTGCATCGAGCTATTTTTTTTAAAAAAAATAAGTGCATCTAAAATACTAATAAAGCATCAGACAATGAAGTGGTTGCCGTTTATAAAGATTTTCTGTTTCGGTTTAGCCTCTGGCAAAAAGAGTTACGGTGCTGCAATTATTCTGATGCAGATGACCTATTTTGAGACGTCTAATATTAACTAGTGTTGCCAAATAGTTACTTCATTTTTTATATTGTTAATTCACTACTGCTACCAAATAATAAAGATTTTTTTTTAATTGGGGTAGGGGAAGGGGAAATGGCGAGCGGATTACAATGTGGGGAATCAAACCCTCATCAACAAGGTGGGAGTTTAGGTAGTCAACTAACTGAGCTACTAAGATTCCCAACAAAAATAACAATTAAGAACCAACTAAAAAGACGACTCATTTTAACATTTTAGTTTCTTTCTGAAGACGTTTTATGCTTTCAACAATGTTAATGTTGTTTCTCAAGAATGAAATGATGGACATAGAGCTCCAATCTCCTTTCAGTTTCTGTGTAAATAAGCTTCCTTTGATCCTTCATCAGACTTAAAACACTTCAGATTTCTTGTTATAATAAGCTTTGTATAAAAATATAGTGATGTTTTCTGCATTTCAACTGTCATTCAAAGTATGATGATGGAAAAGTTAATATGTGGGTGTAGACGATAAAATTTCGTATCGTGAAAATAATAATCAAGAACGAAAATATCGCAACAATCGTAGTATTTAATTTCAATATGTGAGTGTTACAATCTCTGTGAATCCTCTGATTCGCCTTTTCAAGTGTAAATTCAAGGGCTCTTGATCTTGTTCTTGAATTTGTTCTTGGACTTTGAATTTATTCTTGATCCTGATCTTGAAACTTTGGATTTGTTCTTGATCTTGATCTTGAAACTTTGGATTTGTTCTTGATCTTGAAGCTTGTTCTTGAGTTCAAGAGCTTTAAAGCTTGTTCTTGAACTTGAATGCTTGAATTCTTGAATTTGTGGAGGAATTTGTGGCTTTTGATCCACGAGCTCTCTCTAGCTTTCTGTTAGAATTCTTCTTCTCTTCTCCTCTTTTTCTCTTTTTTTTTATGAAGACCTCTATTTATAACTGTAGAATAGAGGAATTATAATAGGAAAGACTTCCCTTCAGCCAATCGAATTTAAGTGACATGGCATATTGGGCTTTAATGAAATGGGCTTGTCATTTCGACACATGGCATGATCCCATTGGATTCTTTGTTTGACTTGGCGTGCCACATCATTTGACACGTGGCGCCAAGTTGGACACTTCTTTGTTTGACTTGGCGTGCCGCATCATTTGACACGTGGCACCAAGATTGGCCTCTTGGATGAGAAGATATTGGGCCTAATAAAGTGGGTCATCTTTTATAGCCAAAATAATTGAATTTGGGTATTTAATTAAATCCATACTTTATTGGAATTAATTAACCCAATTATATTAATCCATGATATTTGTTTGGACTAACATATTTCTTGGATTGTCTTTTGTAGCCCAAATAATTGAATTTGGTTTTTTAATTAAATCCGTACTTTATTGGACTTAATAACCAAATTATATTAATCCATAATATTTGTTTGGACTAATATATTTTGAATTTCATATAATTTGAATCATTTTATAAAATTTATATTTCAATAAATTTTATATGATTACAAATGCCCCCTACTTCAAGTCTTGTCGGAATGTTTTATCATTTGAAGACTAGACTTGAAGTATTAATTTAATATTATAATAATAATAATTATTATAATATTATAAAAGAATATTGACATAATATTATACTTTATGTCAAAAAAGGAAAATCATTCTCAACTTTACCTTATTTGAAAAAAAAAAGAATTTGACCTTCCTTTTTTTTTCTTTTTTTTTTTCTTCTTTCTTTTCTTTCTTTCTTTCCTTTTTTTTTTTCTTTTTTTCCTTCCTTTTTTTTTTTTGTTTTACGTGGTCTTTGACCACTTTTTCTTTCCTTTCTTTTTTTTTTTTTTTTTTAATTTTTTTTTTCTTTCTCTTTTTCCTTTTTTTTTTTTTTCTTTTCTATTCTTTCCTTCTTCTTTTTTTTTTTTCCTTTTTCTTCTTGGACAGCACCCTATAAATAGGGATATGCTTCTTCATATTTTTCAATCAAGACTGAAGTCTAATCCCAGCTGTCTTTGTTGAGGTATGACTCTCCTTTCTTTTCTTTTCTTTTTTTTTTTCTTTTTCTTTGTTTTTTTTTTTTTTTTTTTTTTGTCCCCCCTTTTGTAGGTCCAAGGGAGTATCATTTGTGTTTTGCTAATGCAAAAATTTGATCTTGAGGTGTGAGGGGATGTATTCCATGTCCCCGCCTTAAGATCACTAATGCGAGGCTTTACGCTGTTCTAAATGTTTAAACATAGGGGACCAACAACACGAGGCTTTACGCTGTTCCAATGTTTAAACATAGGGGACCACCAACACAAGGCTTTACGCTGTTCCAATGTTTAAACATAGGGGACCAACAAAACGAGGTTTTACGCTGTTCTAAATGTTTAAACATAGGGGACCAACAACACGAGGCTTTACGCTGTTCCAATGTTTAAACATAGGGGACCAACAAAACGAGGCTTTACGCTGTTCCAATGTTTAAACATAGGGGACCAACAAAACGAGGCTTTACGCTGTTCCAATGTTTAAACATAGGGGACCAACAACACGAGGCTTTACGCTGTGTCTAAATGTTTAAACATAGGGGACCAACAACACGAGGCTTTACGCTGTTCTAAATGTTTAAACATAGGGGACCAACAACACGAGGCTTTACGCTGTTCCAATGTTTAAACATAGGGGACCAACAATACGAGGCTTTACGCTGTTCTAAATGTTTAAACATAATGGACCAACAACACGAGGCTTTACGCTGTTCCAATGTTTAAACATAGGGGACCAACAAAACGAGGCTTTACGCTGTTCCAAATGTTTAAACATATTGGACCAACAACGCGAGGCTTTACGCTGTTCTAAATGTTTAAACAATCAACAACGCCAGGCTTTATAGTATTCCCCAACGTTTAAACATAAGGGACCCTCAATTCAAGGCCTTACAATGTTCCCAATGCCTAATCATAAGTTGTGAAGAAGCCATCTTAAGGTGCAAAGGGACAATTTTTTTTTTTCCACCTTAAGGCATGAAAATTTGGTGATCCTTTTAAGGATAAGCCTACGAAAAGGCCAGCTTAAGGTGAAAAAGGACAATTTTTGTCCACCTTAAGGCATGAAAATTTGGTGATCCTTTTAAGGATAAGCCCGCGAAAAGGTCAGCTTAAGGTGTAAAGGGACAATCTTTTGTCCGCCTTAAGGCATGAAAATGCAGAGAGATTCTTATGGCGTAAAGGGATGGATACTCGTCTTTATCCCAAGAAAGACAATTTGAGAGGATTCTTATGATGCAAAGAGATAGTTACTCATTTTTGCCTTAAGAAAGGTGAATTTAAAGGTCAAGGTTTTGAAGGATTTAACTTCTAGGCTCAACAGCTATAAAGAATTCCACTTATAAATATGGTGGATCTGAAACTTCAACTTTGAGAATGAGAAAATTTGAAGACTTCAACTTGCAAATTTTGAGAAGTTAAAGTTTTTAATATGCCTACTTGATTGATTTAAAATCTCAAATCATGCACTTGAAGAATTTGCATACTTTAACTTACAAACTTGCAAATTATAAACGCTTCGACATGCATACTTGGAGGATTTGAACACGTCAACTTACAAACCCAAAGAGTTCGAAGACTTCAACTCGTATACTTGGTTAAATTCGGAACTTCAACTTGTATACTTGAAGAGTTTGAAAACTTCAACTTACACACTTGAAGGAATTGAAGATTTTGGTTTGAATACTTGGAGAATCAAAGACTTCAAGTTTGCAAACTCGGAGAATTCAAAACAAAACTTCAACTTGTATACTTGAAGAATTCGAAAACTTCAACTCACACACTTGAAGGAATTGAAGATTTTGGTTTGACTACTTGGAGAATCAAAGACTTCAATTTTGCAAACTCGGAGAATTCAAAACAAAACTTCAACTTGTATACTTGAAGAATTCGAAGACTTTGATTCGCATACTTGGCCAAATCTGAAAGTCTCAAGCATGCTATTGAAGAAGCTTACATTCCATAGGGCTTTGCCCCATAAGGAAATCAGTAGGGACATATGATTTTTTAACACTCATGCAACTGAACTTGGAATATAATTCCAAGCGCCTACGTACCTCAATGAAGAGGATCAAGTCACAACGTAGTTCTGGAGAGTTTTTTTTTTTTTTTTTTTTTTTTTTTTTTTTAGGGTGCCGTGCACAGTTTATACTCTTGCGGGCCAGGAGTGTAATGCATTTTTATACCCAAATTTCAATGAGCATAATTTTCCTCAAGGATAGTACCTCTTAAGGAATTTTGCGTTTATAGGACCGATCCTTATGCCATCTGCATCAACAAGCTTGTAAGCACCATTTGAGTATACTTCTTGTACTACATATGGTCCATCCCACTTTGAGGTGAATTTGCCCCCAGACTTACGTGAAGTGATAATGGGCCTTCTTACTGCGAGAACTTGGTCTCCAACTTGAAAACACCTCAAGCGAACCTTTTTATTGAAAGCACGAGACAAACGAGCTTGATAACATTCAAGATTCTGTTGGGCTTCTAACCTTTTTTCATCCAGTGCTTCTAACTCGGCAAGACGCAGTCGAGCGTTTTCTTCCTCAGTGAGCCCTTCTTGGATAGCCAATCTCAAGGACGATATTTGATGCTCAAGTGGTAGGACCGCTTCAACTCCAAAAGCAAGCGAATATGGGGTTGCTTGAGTCGGTGTGCGATATGTCGTCCTATATGCCCACAAGGCTTCTTCCATTCTTTCATGCCAATCCCGTTTGGACTTAGAGACCACTTTCTTCAAAAGATTACACAGGGTCTTATTGAATGCTTCGGCTAGACCATTGGCAGCGGCATGATACGCAGAAGATTTTCGCTGCTTGAAGCCAAAGAGATCGCATATTTTATTCATCAACTTGTTATCAAACGGCTTGCCATTATCCGTTATTATATATCGTGGGATGCCAAATCGATAAACAATGTTTACTCGAATAAAATTGGCAACATTCTCCTTCTTGACTTCTTTAAGGGCTACAGCTTCGGCCCATTTTGAGAAGTAATCCGTCGCAGCCAAGATGTACAAGTGTCCACCAGAAGATTTTGGCAATGGTCCAACAACATCTAGCCCCCAAGCATCGAATGGCCAAGATGCGATAGTAGGGTGTAAAACTTCAGGCGGTTGATGTATGAAGTTTGCATGGAATTGACAAGCTTTGCACCTTCGAGCATAATCCAAGCAATCTTTTACCATGGTCGGCCAATAATACCCCATCCTTTTTATGTGAAAATGGAGCTTTGGCCCAGACTGATGTGATCCACATACTCCTGAATGTGCCTCTTGCAATGCTTGAGTCGCTTCTTCCTCCCCCAAACACCGCAAGAGCATTCCCTCAAATGATCTCCTATACAATGTGTCCTTGTAGTAGAGGAAACGAGGTGCCCGACGACGAATGTCAGTTCTTCTTTTAGCATCTTCCGGCAGTATCCCATAACATAAGTAGTCGGTGATAGCTTGTCGCCAGTCCTCTTTATTGGCTTCAGAAACTGCGACAACATGTTCAAGCTTATTCTCCATTTGCCCGTCTTCATCCCACGATGGTACTACCCATTTTTGGCAGATAGTAACTTGCGTCTGATCAGGAAGAGTCAGAGTTGAGGCTAGAGCAGCCAAGGCATCAGCTGTTTTATTTTCTTTCCTTGGCACATGTTGGAGGGTCACATCTCCAATCTGTCCTATCAACTTTTCGGCATAACCGTGATATGAGCGCAACTCAAATTTCCTGACCTCATAGGTTCCCAAGAGTTGTTTAATCACCAATTGAGAATCACCAAAAACTTGCAACTGTAATTGTTTCATGTCAATGGCCATTTCGAGTCCCAGTATTAGTGCTTGATATTCTGCAACATTGTTGGAGCAGCGTTGTTTCAATGTGAAGGAGAATGGTAAGACCTCTCCTTGTGAAGTGACAAACACTACGCCTGCGCCAGCTCCACCACGGTGCGCAGCCCCGTCAAAGTACATTTTCCAAGGGGGTTGGACCTCGATGGCCATTGCGTCTTCATCAGGAAGCTCATCAGTTAATTCCCAATCATCTGGTATAGGATGGTTCGCCAAAAAGTCCGCTAATACTTGTCCCTTCACAGCTTTTTGAGGGATGTACACAATCTCAAATTGTTGGAACTGAAGGTACCACCTTGCTAGTCGGTCACTGAGGACTGGTTTCGACATAACAAATTTGATGGGATTTGCTCTAGAAACAAGATGGATAGTATGAGCTTGAAAATAGTGCTTCATCTTTTGAATCGAGAAGACCAGTGCCAAACATAACTTCTCAATTGGTGAATAATTCAGCTCGTTTGGTGTCATCATCCTGCTCAAGTAATAAAGGGCATTTTCTTTGCCTTCATTATTCTCTTGGGCCAGTAAGGCTCCCACAGACCTTTCTTGCGCTGCAATATAAAGTATCAGTGGTTTTCCAGGTATAGGAGCTGCTAAGACCGGAGGTTTTGCCAAATACGCTTTGATACTTTCGAAGGCTTTGCTACACATTTGATCCCATTTGAAAGGGACACCTTTCTTCATGAGATGACTGAATGGTTGGCATCTTCCAGCTAGATTCGAGATGAACCTTCTCAAGTAGGCTAATTTTCCCTGGAGACTTTTCAACTCATGAATGTTTCGAGGCTCGGGCATCTTCAAAATTGCATCAACTTTGGCTTGATCAATTTCGATTCCTCGATGTCGCACGATAAAGCCAAGAAACTTTCCAGAAGCAACCCCAAAGGCGCACTTTAGTGGATTCATCCTCAGTTGATATCTTCGGAGCAACTCAAATACCATTCTCAAGTCTTTTAAATGGTCGCCCCTTCTTTTCGACTTCACTACCAAGTCATCCACATAACACTCAACATTTTTATGGAGTAAGTCATCAAATATATTTTGCATAGCCCTTTGATACGTGGCACCAGCATTTTTCAAACCAAAAGGCATCACCTTGTAGCAATAAATGCCTTTAGGCGTACGAAACGCTGTGAGTTCTTCATCCTTTGGTGACATGCGAATTTGGTTATAGCCAGAAGAACCATCCATGAATGACATTGCCTCATAGCCAGTTGTAGCATCAATCATCAACTCCGGAATGGGTAGCGGGAATTCATCTTTAGGGCATGCATTGTTGAGATCTCTAAAGTCAACGCAAACTCGAATTTGGCCATTCTTCTTCCTCACGGGAACAATGCTTGAAATCCACGTGGGGTATTTCACTTCACGGATAAATCCTGCCTCAATGAGTTTGTTAACTTCTTTCTCAATTAATGGAACCAAGTCCGGCCTGAAGCGTCTTTGAGCCTGCTTGACAGGACGAGCGCCGTGCCTGACTGCTAATTGATGGACCGCAATCTTGGGATTCAAACCAGGCATTTCTTTATAGCTCCAGGCGAAGACATCCCTGTACTCTTTAAGTATATTCATATAAGCCATTTCTTCGTCAGCTTCTAGGAAAGCACTCAAGTAAGTTGGTCTTGGGTTTTCATCAGTGCCAAGGTTAACTTCTTTTAAGGGATCGATCGTGGTCTTCACCCCCTCTTCGAATTCTGGTGGAGCATCTCCAGCGTCCTCCTCTTCTTGTGGGTCATTATCATTAATAGATATATGATGGCACCAAACAATACCTCCAAGTTCTTCATCAATTCTCAGTTCAGACAAGGCATCATTCTTAATCTGAGTGGTAACATGACATGAGGAGCCTACACTTTCTTCATCTTCCCCGCGCTCCTTGGTGTACACCACAGTGTGAGTCTTCGCTTTTAGTACTTCCTTACATGAAACTACGAGTTCCACTCGTCGCTTCATCCTGGAAGGAATTATGCTTTCGAAATCTTTTTGGATCATATGTGAAGGAAGCATTGTTACTCTTAGGTTACTTCTTCGACGCTTGTTACTCTTCTCCTTCAATGGACCTAACCTTTCGAACACAGAAGTTCTTGCAGTAGGTTTTCCAAGTCGATCAAAGACAGAAGGCCGTTTATTAGAAGAGGAACACCCATCTTCTATAGTGACATAGTTATTGCTTGCCCTTCTTATGGAGATACGCACCGGTGGTGGCCGGCTATAGCCTAGACCCTCACGTGCTTGCCTAGTCGTGGCCTCCGATGGGAGTTTCCCTAGCCTAGACGGCTCTTCAGGATTGTACCCAGCCTTTCCAAGTAACTTGTAAGCATTTGGATCAAAGCCTTCTGCACGTTTCGTAGGAAGTGATGTATTTTGTGGCAGATTTTGAGCCACAAAATTTCCCAATATCTTTGAAGACGAGTTTATTGCATCGATGCGTTTGATAGGAAGTGTCAACCTTTCCAATACATTCCCTTGTACATCATATGATTGTCTTTCCTCTTTCTTCACCTTTGGGACATATCGGAGTGTAGGGGATGGCTTTATTTTCGAGGGCATGGTCTTCCCTTTATTTGGACAAGTACCAGGCTCCCCAGTATCAACTTTGGTCTTTTCGATAGCCGCATTGGTTGCTTTGCCTTTAAGCCTATCAGACTTGGTCAGTTTGACACCCTCAAGCTTTTCCCCTTTCATGACATAATTCTTTAAATAGAACTTTGCATCGGCAAAATGTGATTCCACTTCAGTGAAAGGGTTATTGTCCGCAACTATCTTCCTTTCAGTTCCATCTTCTAGGTACTTCAGACATTGATAGTAAGAAGATGAGACAATTTTGTTCTCGTGCACCCAAGGCCTTCCCAGTAATATATTATATGAAGTCTTTGCATCAATCACATGCATCCATGCACTTGATCGCAAATCGTCCATATGGATATCTAGCTTAATTGAGCCTATGGACCTCTGCCCCCCTTGATTGAATCCTTGTATCAACAAACGACTTTCGCTAAGCTCTTCAGTTGTGATGCCAAGCTCTTTCAACGTGTGGATGGGTAGAATGTTGACCCCAGACCCTTCATCTATTAAAATTCTATTGATCCTCTTCTCTAGCACGTGGCCCACCATATACAAAGGACGGTTGTGTAGAGTTTCACCAAATAGAAGATCATCGTCCGTAAATGTGATTTTTGTGTCACATGCATGTACTTCTTGAAAAGAGGGACCCAAAAAGCTTTCAGAAGATGGCGGATATGCCTTTGACGGAATTTCACCAACTACTTCGTCTTTGTTAACAGGGGAAACCTTCGATGAAGTTTCATTCGTTGTTTCTCCCTGGTCAGCACTGAAATATGATGCCTCAAGATTGTCTTGAGTGGTCTCCACACAGAACCAACTTGGTAGGAATTCCCCCAATGTCACAGGACGTCGTGGTTTCTGGTGGTGATGCATGTCCACCTTCGGCCCCCTTGGACGCTTGACCGATTTCTGCCTCTTCGCTCTCTTTACTACCCTTTGTCTAGTCGGTTGTTCAAGTGATCCTTTTCGCGGACTTGTCTTGTTGCGTCTCCGCTTAGTCACGAGAATCCAACCTTCATCATTATCCATGCCAACTTGGGACCTTTCTTTCTCTAACGACCCTTCTCCTTTAGGTGTACATATTTGGACTGGGTCAAGCGAGCCGAACATGATAGAGATTTGATTAGAGCTTGCCTTTCCATCATCAAGGACAATCTTCTTTTCATTAGCTAATTGCATAACTTTGTCCTTGAAGACAAAACACTTTTCAAGAGGGTGACTTATGAGTCTATGATACTTGCAATAATTTGGGTCATCAGTTCTTCCAGCCTCATCGGGTCGTTTCATCTCTGGCAACTCAATGAGCTTTAGCTCAACCAATTCCTCAAAAATTTCAGGAACATCAGAATCCAGAAAAGGGTATTCCTTTTCTTGCATCTCTCTCAGGGTTAGCTTTCGGTTTGAGCGTTCTTGAAAAGTCGTCTTTGTGCTCTGCTTCCTACTCTCCTTCGCAGTAAACTTCACGGGTGACATATTGACATTCATGGATTCTTTGTTGTCATTTCTGGGTGCAAATTTGCTCCATTTCTTGGGTTCCTGTTTGTCCTTTCCTTTGCGAGGATCGTGAACCAACATTCCATCCTTTCCAGCAGAAGACATGCTCAATTCCATATCATGAGCACGAGTCGCTAGCTCTTCAAAAGACTTAGGTTTGATCCCTTGTAGGATGTACAGAAGCCCCCAGTGCATCCCTTGAATACACATTTCTATAGCAGAAGCTTCACTAAGTCTGTCTTTGCAATTAAGGCTCGCGTTCCTCCATCGATTTATGAAGTCGATGACAGGTTCATCCTTCCTTTGGCGAGTATTTGTGAGCTCTACCATGCTCACTGTGCGCCTTGTGCTATAGAAGCGATTAAGAAATTCATGCTCCAGTTGCTCCCAACTGTCAATGGAATGAGGCTCAAGGTCTGTGTACCAGTCAAAGGCATTTCCCTTCAAGGAGCGAACAAATTGTTTGACGAGATGGTCTCCATAGGTTCCAGCATTATTACATGTCTCCACAAAGTGTGCAACATGCTGCTTTGGATTTCCTCTGCCTTCAAATTGCTGAAATTTAGGGGGTTGATAACCGGCAGGCATTTTGAGGCTATCAATCCTTGCAGTGTAAGGCTTAGCATATGTATGGGAAGACCTTGTGGAGACTTCATACTTGTCTTTAATGGTCCCTTCTATGAACTCCTTTAACTGATCCAGTGGGATCATCCCCTCAGAGGAGATTGGCATCTCCTTGATACGTGATGCTTGGTTCATAGGATTTTCAACCTCTTGAACTTCAACGCCTTTTCCAGGTGCATGACTAGATTCTCCACCTAGTAAACCATCCATCCTATCCATCAGCTTATCGATGCGAGATTCTTGACTTTGCACATGCTTGGTCAATCCCTCAATCATCTTTGACAAATTCGTAAGTTGCTCCTCCATAGATGAAGCATCGGTTACCATTGCTTGAATGACCATTGGTGATGGATTTTTGCGCGAGTTAACCCTCAAAGGGCTCACATCATGTGAGCCTCTCTTCGCACTAGAGTTCTTAGAACCAGGAAGCTTGAGTGAAGCTAGGGTCCTTTCTATCTTTTCAGCAATACTACTTTCTCTGTTCGTAACATTTGTAGAGGATCCTTCTCCTCTCAGAGTTGAAGACCCAAAGATAGGAATTGATGTGGACGACACATGAAGTGTTTGTTGTCCTAGCATAGTAGCCTTGCTCCTCGTAACAACACCAAAACTCCCAAAGGTAACACCAAGAATTCCCTCTACTTCAGCAGAGAACTTGGAGTCAGTCGCGTTGGAGAAAGTTGATTGGGAATTAATATTCTTGGAAGCCATTTGAATGTTCTTTGATGCTTGGAAAGTTGAGATGAGAGGCAGAGATAGTCCCACTGGGCGTGCCAGAATTTGTAGACGATAAAATTTCGTATCGTGAAAATAATAATCAAGAACGAAAATATCGCAACAATCGTAGTATTTAATTTCAATATGTGAGTGTTACAATCTCTGTGAATCCTCTGATTCGCCTTTTCAAGTGTAAATTCAAGGGCTCTTGATCTTGTTCTTGAATTTGTTCTTGGACTTTGAATTTATTCTTGATCCTGATCTTGAAACTTTGGATTTGTTCTTGATCTTGATCTTGAAACTTTGGATTTGTTCTTGATCTTGAAGCTTGTTCTTGAGTTCAAGAGCTTTAAAGCTTGTTCTTGAACTTGAATGCTTGAATTCTTGAATTTGTGGAGGAATTTGTGGCTTTTGATCCACGAGCTCTCTCTAGCTTTCTGTTAGAATTCTTCTTCTCTTCTCCTCTTTTTCTCTTTTTTTTTATGAAGACCTCTATTTATAACTGTAGAATAGAGGAATTATAATAGGAAAGACTTCCCTTCAGCCAATCGAATTTAAGTGACATGGCATATTGGGCTTTAATGAAATGGGCTTGTCATTTCGACACATGGCATGATCCCATTGGATTCTTTGTTTGACTTGGCGTGCCACATCATTTGACACGTGGCGCCAAGTTGGACACTTCTTTGTTTGACTTGGCGTGCCGCATCATTTGACACGTGGCACCAAGATTGGCCTCTTGGATGAGAAGATATTGGGCCTAATAAAGTGGGTCATCTTTTATAGCCCAAATAATTGAATTTGGGTATTTAATTAAATCCATACTTTATTGGAATTAATTAACCCAATTATATTAATCCATGATATTTGTTTGGACTAACATATTTCTTGGATTGTCTTTTGTAGCCCAAATAATTGAATTTGGTTTTTTAATTAAATCCGTACTTTATTGGACTTAATAACCAAATTATATTAATCCATAATATTTGTTTGGACTAATATATTTTGAATTTCATATAATTTGAATCATTTTATAAAATTTATATTTCAATAAATTTTATATGATTACAGTGGGAGATTTCAATACGATGAACAGTTGCAGAAATTATTTGAGTTATATCTACTGGATTAATTATAATGACATTAGCTATTTATAGTTCATAATTTTATGTAGGATTAAATGTCTATTTTTAACCCAAAAAAAATGTGGTACATCATATTATCCTCTTTGTTTTCGTTCTCTCTACTTATATATACTCAAATTACTTATGGCTAATATGCTTTTGAACCATAGCTTAAGATCTTCATCTTTTTTGTATGATTAGTTAACGTACATTGATGATTAATAAATATGCTTACATTGATGATGATTAATAAATATGCTTAACTCCAATTAAAAAAAAAAGATCCATCAAGCACCATTAATTTCTCAAATATACTCCACATTAAGGTAATCATGTAGTAAAGTCACCTTTTTAAAATCATAAAAGAATCCAATTTCGCAAATCAAAGAGCTTAAATGATAATGTGGCATGTTATATCATCTCTTAAAACTATTGAATTTCTCAAATGATCACTTACAATTATTTTTTTTTAAATTGTGTGTCAAATCAATAATAATTACTCAATAAATATTTTCATTAACTAGGTAACATCTATTTTTATAGGTAAAATATTCTCTCATTTACCCCATAAACCTACTCGATAAAATACATTTTAAACCAAATTAAAGATACACTAATTTGAGGAATAAAGGGATGGAAATTACCTTCCGTACCACTTTTTTTTTTAATCACCGAGTACATGTACCTAGCACACTAAGATATATATATCTCAGATGTGGGTCAAATTAGGTTTAATTTATTTCAGAAAATGTTACACTCCAAAAAAATTTAAGCAAAGATTCGAACCATCCTATTTATGCATATAGGCCCGAACCAGATGATTTCTATATCATGCATATTTGTTAAGATCCTTTACTAAGTATAGAAAGTGTATTGGAGGTGTTCTGAGGGCTAAAGGTACCTCAAACACCAAGCCAAGTTCAAAACATTTCTATCGCTAAGTTTTCGCATGAGTTCAAATAAAAGTCAATTTTAAATGATCATATCTCTCGGCATATAAAAAGTTAGTGGCTTATAGCCTATCAAATAAAAGATTGATGAGTCTTCTTTTCAAATCCATCAAGTTTACATCAATGGAAGTTCAAAGTAAAAAAATGTGATTGTTTATTTGAAATATGCCCGGACTAAAAAATTTGGTGAGGACATATGTCTATTTGGCGACTCGCCGAAAGCCATCACCAAAATGGACCGCAAAGGTTTAAAATTTGCTAATTTTGGCGATCTAAGGCCCCTTTTGGCGATATGGTGAATATTTTAGTGATGGTACTTTCAGATTGACGATTGGTCGACGTAATTTATTAAAAGGTCGTTTTCTTTTATTTTTATGTTTCTAGAAGGGCATTATTCATCTTTTATCCTCAATTAACTTCTCTAAATCTATTTTATAGCCTAATAACCTCCTCATTCACGTCCAACCCTCTGATAAGTCGAATTCGCAAGTTTTATGTTCTTTCAAGGAAGAAGCTAAGGATCTTCACCTTCAAGCCTCAATTCAAATTTTTAAGTCATTATTTTCCTTCAGGTATATAAGGCTATCATGGTGAGAAATTAAGTTCCTCCTCACTTCCTAAGTCTACCATTTCAATTAGTAAGACTAAAGCTAAGGTTTCTATCTAAAGTTCATGATTTTTAAATTCTCTTTACATCTTATAGTTGATTCTTGATTTCATTATTGAAATTATGGTAATTTACATCATTATTGATTTTTGACTTATGGTTCATTCTTATTATACCACATGAATCTTTTCTATCAAAGTTATGTAAAAATCTTATCATAGCATTTCATATGCATTATTGTCATGATGTCAAATAATATAAACTTTGATTAATATTTTCAGATGTATTTTTTATTTTATTTGTATGAAAAAAAAATCAATTGAACTATATCGTAACATGTCAATTACAATTTTTTGTTAATGAAAAAAAAAAAGAGATCATTATCCGTTATGAAATTTATCATTTCTTGAGCCTGAAAAAAAGTAGAAAATTACTAAATCTGTGTGTTAACGGAGGGGCTCTCCTACATTGTGCAGGAAGAAAAGAGAATCAACTTTTATCAAATAAGTTTTACCTTATATAATTACTAATTTTTTTTCCATTTAAACTATGTATTGTTCCATGTGAAATGCTAAATCTTTTATAAATGCAATTCTATGAATTTTATCATTACTTGTGGTTGAAGAAAGTAGTAAGTTACCAAATTTAGCGTCGGGGCTTTCCTACATTGTAAAGGAAAAGGAGAAACTCTCCCTCTCCTAAAATTTAACGGTAAAAAATGGGATTATAAATTTCTTATATAAGAAACATTCATCGCACATTCTTTTTGTTTCTAATAAACTTTGATAAATTGTTCATCTGTTGTTGTCCTCGTAAGAAGAATGGAAATCGAGAGAGTGTTCATGAGTTGTTTTTTCATTGAGAAGAAGCCTGATGATATATTTACCTTGGTCGAAGCCGCTCTTCAAGTGGGTGCATCCAAGTATCCAGACCAGTTCCAGAAGCGCAAGAACAGGATAATCAAGTTTCTAATGGATCCATCAGATTCAGACGACTGCATTCTTGATGATGAAGAAGAAGAAGGAATGACTGTTGGTGATGACGATGAAGTGACAAACGTCAAAGAAAAAGAAGAGTCGGAGAAAGAAAAACAGATTCATGCCGAAAGCAAGAAACCCTTGATGAAGAAGATTAAAGTGGCAATCAACAAGACTGTACAAGTTGCTTCTCTGAAGAAAAAGAACAATTGTAACGCAACTACAGAAAGCGTGATGGAGTTGCCGAAAACTTCGGAGACTGACAACTTGGTTCAAAAACAATTGGATGATGCTGATAAACAAGGAACACCGCAGTCCCATAATACTACAACTATGGCATCAAGAAAGAAGATGTCCATGAACATGTCCACCAAACGGGTCGAAGTTTCTCCTCCCGGCAAAAAACAACTTTGTTCTTTTAAAAAGCAGCTTGAGGGAGACGAGCAAATCCAGAAAGAGAGTCAAAAAGATAATTTCAAGATGGAGAATGATCATGACACAGAAAAGAAGAAAGGAGAAGGATCACAGCAGACCCCTATAAAACGCAAGAGTGTTAATACAAAGAGCATGCCGCAGCAGCCACCATTGATGACGATGAATGTGGCCACTAAGCCTGTAGAAGTTGCTCATCAAAAACAACTTTCTGATTGTCCACCTCAGAAACAGAGCAATTGCAGTTCAATTACGAGACCAATGCAGAAAGAAACAAAAAGCATCAGTGATACAAAGAAATTTGAATCAAGCAAGAGGAAATTTGAGGAAAGATTAGCAGAGCAAAGAGAAGCCAAGAGAAGGATTGTAATGGTGGACTTTCATGATATGCCTAAACCTGCTAAAGACCCTCATCCTCCCAAGCGCTGTTGGGATAGGAAGAGGTTTTGAGATTATGATGATTCGAGTTGTTGTTAATTTCTCATCAGAATCTCTGTTCTTGCTTTTTGTCTTGTATCTTTGGAGAGTATCAACATTCACTTCATTCTTTAATTTACTGTGGGGATATACCCTTTGTATGTATGAATGATCTTTTACTCTGAAATAGAAAAGTTACATTCAGAAAAATAGCTCGAAGGATCAATCAAGTATTCCCTTCTCATATTATATATATACAGACTTTGTGGCTTTGATGAGATTCCTCATGTGTCTTTGTTTGAGTCACACTCTGGCAGAAGACAGTCAAATTTAAGAAATTAGTTTACTTGTGTTCTAACTTGACTTTGTGTTTGCTAGAAAGCTTATTAATTTCCATAATTTGGCAGCATTAGCGAAGTTATTAATTACCAGCTCACGTTATGCAGTTACTAGTTAAGGCTACGAGTTGTTATGCTTACTTCATCTTAACATTTCCCTTCCTTTTCTAGTTAATCCGAGGCTTAAATAGTTTTGATGATTCAGAGTTCAGCTATTGTAAATTATCATCTTACCTGAACTCATGGGTCAGTCACACTCTCCCTTCACACTGGTACTTATGCAAGCAGGATGGTACTTGAGTCACTTGACAAAGTCAAACAATTATGCAGGTTGCACTCTTCCTATCTCTGCAGAAAATCGATCTCCTATTAAAGCAACAAACAATTAGAAAGTAAAGGGGCTTTCTGTTCTTAACACTGTAACTAGTAACCAACACGTCCCTTTTTATAGTCATACATTCACAAACTCAATCAGCTCCAAGTTCAAATTCAATCTAGATAGACTTGCAGGAGACAAGGTATCTGAAAGCAGATTGGTTCATCTCAATTTAGAAATGACAGAAGTAATAAACAAGGCTTATTTTGCCAGACAACAGAACAAAAATTACCTTCTGAGGAGTAAGCAAATGCAGAGGTTGAACACTTCTCCTTCAACATTACAAGGATTTTTGCTGTCAATGTTGAATTAAGAGTAGAGATTCTTAGGAGCAGTAGAGCACCTGAGGCTCATTTTCCAGTAGTCTGGTTTGTTTCCAGATCTGCAAAGAATAAGAATGCTTCAGTTGTTCTCTTAATATCAATACTCATGGCTGAATGCACTGTCGCTAAAAACCTGTGTAGAAGAGCTGCACACCCTCACTGTCAATGCTAACTAATGTTTTTTTCCTTGTAATCAGGATCTAAGTACTTCAATTTCTCTTAACATTTAGTAATCAATATGTACATAAATGAATTTATTATGCAAAAAGAGAGATCTATGAAAATCCAAATATTCTCTAAATCATAACTTTTGAATTGAGAAGAGAATGAACTACAGATTTAATTAAACAGATTTCAAAATGGTACTAAACCAGAGGTTTACATGTAATTGGATTGAAACAAGGCATTCAATTTACATCACCAATCCTAACATTCAACAAAAGACACAAAAAAGGCCTAACATAAAAAGCACAAATTAACCATCAGCATAAAGGAAACTCCTAAGCCCTTTCTCCACGAATCCTCCTTGCAAGCTGAATATCCTTGGGCATGATAGTGACCCTCTTAGCGTGGATTGCACAGAGATTGGTATCTTCAAAGAGCCCAACAAGGTAAGCCTCAGCAGCCTCTTGTAGAGCAGCCACAGCACTGCTCTGGAATCTCAGATCTGTCTTGAAATCCTGAGCAATTTCTCTCACCAGCCTCTGAAATGGAAGCTTCCTGATCAACAACTCTGTAGACTTCTGGTACTTCCTGATTTCTCTCAGAGCCACAGTTCCTGGCCTGAAACGGTGAGGCTTCTTCACTCCTCCGGTGGCCGGTGCTGATTTTCTGGCAGCCTTGGTGGCCAACTGCTTCCTTGGGGCCTTTCCACCAGTGGATTTGCGGGCAGTTTGCTTGGTACGAGCCATTTTGATTATATGCGAAAATGAAGAAATATTAAATTGGCAGATTGACAAGAGCTTTGAGTATGCAAAAATGGGGAATTTGAGAGATATTATATAGGAGGGAAGTTGGCGGGAATCATAGGAAATTTGGGAGGAAGTTCCAAATTTTGGGCTGTGCAATTCCAAGTGAATTATATCCGTAGGATTATATAGATTTGGTGTTAACGATAAAGATCTCATACGCAACTGTTTGCTGGGATACCAATCCGCGTGCTACTGTATAAACCAATGGAAATTTGCCACGTGGATATGCATGTCTTGTTTTAGGCCAAGGCTACATGTTGTAGGCCCATATGTGATTGGACTTCTTTGTGTTTCTTGCTGGAAAAAGATTGGATTTGTTCAAGGAATATTCCGTAAAATGCATGTATTTTGAATATATTTAAGAAAATCAAAAAGAAATTTAGAAATCCTAAATTTTTGTTATATTTTCTTAAAAATAAGCACTTTTAAATTTACGTAACACTTTAAAACTGAAATGGGCACTTTATTTATGTTTAACTATTCAAATAAGGGCAGTCCAGCCTACGAAGCTCCATCAGATTTATTAAACACATCCTCACATTTGCTAGCTTCATTAGTTTGTTGAATTTGAAGACACTTACAATTTGGCCACTCAAGCATGCGACAGCTATTGAAATCACAAGTTCAATAGACCAAATTGACCCCGATTGGCTTCATAAGTATGCATTTCCAGTTGGTAATGCAAAGCTTATTCTTTATCACCTACTTCATTAATTAACTACTACTAAGTCAGAACCTTAGTTGCCATTACAAGCTTATTATATATGTTTAATCCAAATTTATCTGCAAGCATGCATCATGCTTGATCAACAAAACAGAATAAATTCCAATAATCAATTGGGGATAACCCAGCAAAACTACACCAGAAGGTAATGGATATGGTAAAAGGTTCATGATCTACACAAAAGACCAACAGCGCAAAACAACTGGAGCAGTGTTTGTTTTACATCCCCCTTAATTCATTCCTCCCGAATAACGTTCTTCTATAATAGGAAGAGATACTTGTATAACATCTTTTAGAAACCAGCCCATCCAGCAGGTTGGGTAGCTGATTTGCTACCTATATTCTTTGGTTCACCAAAACGCTGGGAATTTTTCGACTCATCGAAAGTAGCCTTTATCTGAGAACTGGAAGCTGGTACAGCTCTAAAGCTATCCGTTCCAAATGCTGATATATTAGTTTCAGATGCCTCTGTGTTCTGGTGGCCATTTCTTGTCCTGACAGATCTAGGATTAGCATTGACTGGAGTAGTTTGTGGCTTTGGATCATCGGCAAATGCTTGCCAGGGCTTTGAATCTGAGCTCACGTGACTCTGGCCAAATAATCCTGGCTGAAGTTCCCAAACTGTTCCTTCAATGTTATCTTTTTTCTGTATCAAAATCAATTTTGAATTAATAATTATTGAAAGACAGTTATAAAGTTCACTAAAACAATGTGAGTTTAATAGCAAAGGATGTACCGGTGGAATACTGGATTGTTGACTTCCAAGAGACGCTTGGTCCTTAGTGGTGTCTCGATTTGGTGATGGGGTTTTGGCAGCAAGAGCTTGTTTAAGCTCCTGTATCTCCTGTCGCTGTGATCGGCAAATCGCAGATAGCTTTTCATATTTAGATGTTATTTCAGACTTCTCCATGTTGGCCCGTGACAGCTGTTGCTTCAGCTTCTCAACCTCAGGTTCCATGAGCTCTTTCTTCTCTGGTTGTTTGGTGTTATTTCCAGGGCTTGGTTTATTGGTACAGAATTCTGCAACAAAAGCATTGAATGCTTCACCTTGGGGGGCAGTTGGCCCCTCTAACTTTGATGATTTATTATTCCCAACACTGTGACCTGAATCATCCTGGAAAAAGTTCATTTCAAAATCCCTTGATGAGGCTTCCCCGGCTCTATTGGCTGATTTTGGTCGCATGTTATTTTGTATTGGGTGGGAGCTGAGACTTTCCTCTTTCGAAGGGCTAGTTCTATTAGAAACAGGAATCTTATTGAGATGACTCTTGTCATGGATTAAAGAACTGTGCCTTACCTCTTCATCAAATTTGGGTCTGGTTGTCTCCTCTAAAACAGAGGCATTTGTTGCATGCTCTGTGTTCCAGAATGCACCAATTGGACCAGTAGCTCCACCAGCTTTTGAATTATGTGATGTAGGCAATGCATTATGATTAGGAACAGCAGCTGAAGGAGGAGGGGGAGGATTTCTGCTAGGCATTGGACTAGTTTTACCTGCAGCTCTTGAAAATCCTGAAAATACAGCAGGTATTAGATTCAATGAAGTGGAGCCAGGGCTTTGTATCTTAGAGTGTCTCTAAGTTACAATCCTTTGATCACCTTCAATACCACAGTCTAGGTCCGAGATAATCCTTTGCTCCATAGCCCTTGACCAAATATTATTTGAATAACTACTAAGGAACTTCAGGTGACTTCCAGACCAGAATAAGAAAAGGAGATTTTTAAGATTTTATAGAATTGATGAAAAGAATTTCAAATAACGAAATAGGTTCTTTATTATAAAATAGCGGGTTAAGTAAGTAAATTAACTGAATGCAGTAATCCACCCAATGTTGTCATCCAACAAACTTCATGGATAAAATGTTAATCAATCACAAACCTGAGAAATTCCTATAAGTACTTCACAATAAAAACGAAAGATTTGGGGAAAATGTTCTCACCTTCATGCCCATCAATACCCTGTTGCTGCATTTCAGGGGGTCTTTCGGGCAACGACTTTTGAAGCTCATCGGGCAACAGACCATTAACACGGAACCACACCTGCCATAAAATAAAACAAACTCAGTTAGAAAGCTTTAGAGTAGGGTCAGCCCTTATGATTGCTATGGGCAGCACCACTCTACAACTAACCTAAGGTTATGCAGATGAATGGCCAATCAAGCAAAGCGCTTGCCTGCGTGATATCTGGTCTGGCATCTGGTGACGACTGAAGCATATCTCTTATAAGGTCTATGATAGAAGTGTTGTATTTTGGTAATTCGGGAATCCGGTAATTGCCATTTAAAACTTGAAGTTTTGATTCACCATCAAATGCAGACTTGAAGTAGCATATCCGATAGAGTAAGCAGCCAAGGGCCTGCAAGCCAAAAGTGTTGCGGTGTTCTTAGATAACCCCGTAAATCTAGGAAGAAGAATTGTTTTCTGATAGTTAAAGATAAAACTAGGTAAAGGATTTGCTGTTTCCAAAATCATCTTAAAGTTCCTTCAGTCTGCTAAACTTACCCATATGTCTACCTTCTCATTTATAAGTTCTCTTCGATACAAATCCCACATCTAAGGCAAGAAATGAAGGGTTGTAAGTAGTCAGCAATCAATACCATCAAAGATAACAAGAATCATAACAAGTTCTTAATCAACCTCAGGAGCTCTGTATGCAGGTGTTGTGTGTTTCCTTATATTGTCCTCCTCAATCCCCATTTCCTCAGGTTTCTCGAAACGTTTGTGGTTGGTTGAAGTACTACCAAAATCACACAACTTCCACGATCCATCAGCACCCAGCAAAAGGTTCTCAGCCTTTAAATCTCTGTAGTACAGGAAACACAGTAGAGAATGACAGAACAATACATCAGAAGAGAAAATGATGTGAATATAGTGTAGTTGGTGATGGTTTTGCACTGAATTGGATTTCTTAAATGTTCATTTTTGATGCACTATTCCTACCTGCTTATTTCTAACCATTTTGAGCTATACTACCCAAGTAAACATTCGAGGATATATCAAGTTCATCTTTTACAAGACCTTTTACTTTATTTTGTAGTTTAAATTTGATAATTTAAAACATCTTTTACCAAGTTTTTGTAGTTACTCAGAAGTGAAAGTTCCAAGCAATGCATGCGGCAAGAAACTAGTAGATTTATAGGCAGATAAGGATTACATGACAACATATTTAAAATAAGATGCAAAATACTGAAATAGTGCAAGCAAAGAAAGAGGAATTATGATTTATGGAGCCCTAAATCACTTTTAAAAAAAAGGGCAAGCCTGGTGCACTAAAACTCCCGCTATGCGCAGGGTCCGAGGAAGCCCTAAATCACTAAAACAGATTAAAATATATTGAAGACTATTATAAACAAACCCTAACCCTCACCAAAATTAGTGCTTAAGAGTTTTTGTTTACCTGTGAGCAATGGGTGGGGATAGGCAGTGCATTGCAAAGACAGCATTGCACACATCCCTGAATATTAAGAGGACCTGTTTCTCCTCAAAGAAGCCAGCTCCTCGGTTCTCAAGGACACTAACCAAGGATTGTTCACAATATTCCATGACAAGGAAAGCCTCCTTTGTACGACCCATATCCAAGATGGTATGTGCGTGAAGTGTAACAATATTAGGATGACCCTTGAGCGATTTCATCACAGATATCTCTTTCAATACTAGATCAAGTGATTCTTCATCATTAACAATAATATGCTTTAACGCATACTGCTTTGAACCATGCAGCAAATCTCGGGCTAAATAAACACAAGAGAATCCTCCCTCTGCAATAGCATTGCGCACGTGAACTTTGAGATTTCCAATATCAATGTTGCGACCTTCAAGCCCAGTCTGTTCCTTGGGCATAAAAGGTTTGAATCTCCACATCTTAAATAATTCTATCAAAAGAGAGAAAACCACTAAGAATCATGACAAAGATAAGAGATTTCGCCTGTTTGGAGTTTTCCAAACACGGAGTTAGAACTCAGCATTGTATTTGTTTCTGGAACAAATTTAACTTCTTATGAAAATTTCCAAACTTAGGTTTCAAATCTCTCAGTTTTTGAGTTTTTGGAAGATTTGAAAACTTGAGTTGAAAAATTGAGAAATCTCAGAAACTCAAAAAGACTTTTTCTAAGTCAAGTTTTGGAAAATCTCATCAACCTGAAATGGTTACCGATAGGATAAAACTGCAGATATTTTATATTAGAGAGGCACAAACAACAATATTACTTCAAAAGCTTCACTCCTACAAAAAAAAAACTTTAAAAAAGGTATTGGACATCTTCCAGAAATGGATCGTTTCTTCTTTAGGCATGGAAGGGGAGGAAGGTGGTCAAAATTTTAAACTTCCACGAGATCAGGAATAACAAACAAGAATAATTACAAGCTTAGACAATGTTTAAAGGCGAGTTAGCTAAATAAATGAAGGAGGAACGCAATGGAGCTGCAGGCCTTTGAATCAGATCAATACTGGAGACTGATGACACATGGGAAAACTCAAAAGCCTTGAACAATCAGAAAAAGGTCTCGTAAGGCCTGCTACACCTTATTACTGCAGACAGATGCCGGAAAATTTATCCAATACCATAAATGAACTTCAATGTAGAGTCATAGAGAGATATTTATGGCAAAGCCTTTACCATTGAAAGATAATCATCAAATCTATCCACTACTAAACCAATAAATTCTGAGCTCCATTTAATGCTTGAAATGTTCTTCTACTAAGACATACATACAGAAAACAAGCTGTAACTTTAATGATTAATTATTGCATTGGACTGGCACAAGGAATAATGGAACTCCAAAATTAAAGACAAGCAAGATTCTAGATTCATGAACACAATGAGAACCGCTCTATCCATACAATCGACATGTTACTGTTATTATAAGCCTGATTGATTGTCCTTAATCCTAGTTTAGAGGAGTTAAGATGTACTCTATCGAATGTATCAAGTGTGATCAAATTTGTTGTTTCTTCTCTTATTTTTTTATGAATAAGCAGATAAAATTGGTTATCATATGGTAATGACAATTAGCAGAGATGTCTAAACATGTGCTTTTTGTCATATCTAATTTATTCTGCTTATGGGTTTTTGAGACGAGGGTTCCCACGAAACAACCTCTCTGCTTCTATGATGTAGTGGTAAGGTCTGCGTACATTCTTCCCTCTCCAGACCCCACTTGTAGGATCCACTAGGTATGTTGTTGTTGTTGAAAAGAAAATTTATTGAAAGTTTCAAACTAATGAGTACATTACTCAAACTTAAAAGTATGCCGACATTGAACTTCATTTAAATATTTTGAATTTGTACAATTATAAACTTGCAATCTAGCAAATGTTTGCATCTAGGGCGCCAATTAGCCAAACACACACGAACCAAGCCATTTCCACTCAGATTCAAGTCAATCACATAAAACATAGCCATAATTTAAAATTACAGTATTACAATTCTGTTCCAAGTTTCAATGGTATAATGACACTTAAGACAGTGAATTAATAATTACAGAGTTGCAACCGCAGATCATATCTGACAAGGAATCAACATCATTTACAAATGGCATGTTGCACCAAAAAGCTAGCAAGAAACAATTCTGTTCCAAGTTTCAATGGTATAATGACACTTAAGACAGTGAATTAATAATTACAGAGTTGCAACCGCAGATCATATCTGACAAGGAATCAACATCATTTACAAATGGCATGTTGCACCAAAAAGCTAGCAAGAAACACATTTTCATTCTTGTATGTCGCTCTATGTTTGGCTTAAAAGATTAATACAGATACATCTTTGGTTTTCCTAACTTTTTACTCTTTTCACAAGTCCAACAAATTCAAGCTGCTGCAACTGTTAAATTTAGAAGGGTTTCTGCTTCACAAAAACTCAGACCTGAAGAAAGATAATTGTGCTTCAGTCCATTATCTGATGCCGTGAGCTTTCTTTCCTGATCATCTACTAAGCGCTGTACTACTTTCTTTACTGGCTATCTACTAAAACTTAACTGTTATACTACTTTCTAAGAGAACATCCATAATACTAATCTCTATGTGTTTCCCAAAACTCTGGAATGATTTCTCATTGACAATATGAAATGCCAAAAAATGTAGATTTAGCTTGTATGGTACACCTTAAAAAATACTGAAATTAAATGAATCAGATGTGGAAATCCAAGATCATAATGTCTTGTCAGGTAATGGGTCCAAATTCCTGCAAAAGATTCTTTGTAGTTAACCAAATAGTAAGCTAGAAGATCCATTTGCATCCAATAACTGCTCCACAAGATCAGATTTTGGTCAAGCAAAACAAAATCAGACCATTCGCATACAAATCAAAGGCAGATTCAATAGCATCCTACAACATAGATTCCAATTGATACCATACAACAAAGCAAGATTCAAAAAACAGAATTTACACTATTGAAACCCCAAAGAAAATTCACAAAACATTCATCCAAAAATCAACTTAGCTGAAAAAATGAACACTACCCAATTGCAGTAAATCCAAGAAATGACCAAAAACATTGTAAAAAAATCTACCTTGATGAAGTTAATTACCGATCGAGCACAAGAAAACAAGACACCCCAGATCAAGAAAGCAAGAAAATTTCCTAAAGTAACTGCATTTAAGCAACTTTGATGTAAAATTGGTGAGATCTGAGAGTGAAGATTTGGGAAGTTGAGGAGTTCTTGGGATTCAGGTGAGATCTAAGAAAAGTGTATAGTAATCTCGGTGGGGGTTTTCGCCAATTAGCTTATATGGCTTTTTATTCTGATTTCTGACTACATACATATATTGATTTTCTACCTTTAGCTGTGAGGTCTTTTTTTCTTTTTCAGTGGTGATGTTTCATCTGCTTTCTTTTTCCTGTTTTTCACTCCATCAAAATATCTGTTTTACCTTTTTTTATTTTTATTTTGATAAATAATTTTAAAAAATTATAAATGTTTGCACTAAATTACTTTTTAATGTATACATATTTTTGTATATATACCTATAGATATTAAATCTTCTCGACTTCTTGATATGTTTAATTTTTTATATTTTAAATTTTTTAATAAAAATTTTGATTTTGCCACTGTAAATTATAACTACGTTACGAAGATTCCTCATTATATTTGAAAAAAATCACATCAACATCATGTACATCCTTTTTCCTCTCTGGGGGATGCTTAGTAGTCTAATTAAAGGGAAAAAATTATGTGGTTTTCTTTTTCTAGATTAACTAAATGTTTTTTTTTTCTTTTTACATTTGATATACTAGTATTTCTCCTGTTGCTAAGAACAATTTCATTGAGCTAAGGGAGTTGGCTCATTCCGAAAAGTGTCGTGATTTCGGTTGTTGTAAGCGGTTCAGAGTTGAGGAGGTTAGAAGGGCTATTAGTAGGATGAAGAGAGGGAGGGCGGTCGGATCCGATGAGATTCCGGTAGATTTTTGAAAGTACATGGTCAAGGATGGCATAGAGTGGTTGACTAGACTGTTCAATGCTATTCTGAAGATTGTCAAGATATCTGATGAATGGAGGAGGAGTACAATGGTTCTATTGTACAAGAACAAAGGGGATATTTAAAACTGTAACAATTACAGGATATCAAGTTGTTAAGTCACACTATGAAGGTGTGGGAGAGAGTGGTGGAGATGAGGGTGAGAAGGGTAGTGTCTATTTCGGAGAATCAATTTAGATTCATGCCGGGGCGGTCGACTACGGAAGCTATTCACCTTGTTCGGAGATTAGTGGAGAAATATAGAGAAAGAAAAAAGGACCTTCATATGGTGTTCATTGATCCCGAGAAGGCCTATGTCGAAGTGCCAAGGGATGTCCTATGGAGGTGCCAAGAGGCAAAAGGTGTCCCAATGGTATATATTAGGGCGATTAAGGACATGTACGACGGAGCCAAAATTCGGGTGAGAACGGTGGGAGGAGACTCAAGCTATTTTCCTGTTGAGATGGGACTCCATCAAGGATCTGTGTTGAGCCCTTTCTTGTTTGTTCTAGTGATGGATGAGCTGACGAGAGCTATTCAGGAGGAGGTTCCATGGTGTATGCTTTTTGCAGATGACATAGTATTGATAGATGAGACCCGAACTAAAGTAAATGATCAGTTGAAGGTGTGGAGATACACCTTGGAGTCCAACGGATTCAAACTGAGCAGGAACAAAACAGAATACTTGAAGTGCAAATTTAGTGTTGCGAGGGACGAAGCAGACATTGATGTGAGGCTTGCCAATCAACCTATCCCCAAGAGGGAAACCTTTAGGTATCTAGGGTCCATCATCCAGAGTTGTGGCGATATCGACGATGATGTCACACATCGTATTGGGGCAGCTTGGTCTAAATAGAGCTTGCCTCTGGAGTATTGTGTGATAAGAAGATACCACCTAAACTCAAAGGTAAGTTTTACAGAATGGTGGTAAGACCATCTTTGTTGTATGGGGTGGAGTATTGGCCAATAAAAAATGCACATGTCCAGAAGATGCACATCACAGATATGAGGATGCTGAGATGGATGTGTGGGCACACAAGGAGGGATAAGATTAGGAATGAGATCATTAGGGAGAAGCTAAAGGTGGCCCCGGTGGCTGATAAGATGAGGAAAACGAGACTGCGATGGTTTGGACATGTGCAGAGAAGAGGTACCAATGCTCCTGTAAGGAGATGCGAGAGGTTGGACTTAGGAGGCGCTAGGAGAAGTAGAGGTAGACCAAAAAAGTACTGGGGAGAGGTGATTAGGCAGGACATGGCGAGAGTTGATCTCACCGAGGACATGACCTTAGATATGAAAGTGTGGAAGTCGCGTATTAGAGTAGAAGGCTAATGGGTTAGCAAGGTTAGGTTGATGTCTAGGCGCGGGGTAGTGTAGGGTGTTGTCTTTATCTGTATCATGTGTATTAAATTTATAGTATTTGCATACTGTTATGTGCTTTCAGTAGTAGTCGCTCTTCCTATTCCTTTCTTTTCTTTCATCTTTGTCATATCTAGTCTAATCCGCCTATGGGTTGTTGAGATGAGTGTTCTCAGGAAATAACCTCTCTACTTCTATGAGATAGTGGTAAGGTCTGCGTACATTCTGCCCTCTCCAGACCTCACTTGTGGGATTCCACTGAGTATGTTGTTGTTGTTGTTGCTAAGAACAATTTAGTGCAATTACTTATAATGTGCTTTAAAAAGTTAGAAAATATAATTGAGTTTTACTTATAATGTGCTTTAAAAAGTTGAAAAATATAATTGATTTTTACGTGTGAGTTTTAAAAGTATATGTTTTTTGTTAAATAAATATTTTGCTAGATGTATTTATGCTTGTTGTTTGGCAGTACATGTTACAAAAAGCTTTTAAATTTTTTATGATATAAATGAGTCATATTGGACTCTAAAATTTGATGGTGTTTGAGTTCATTTGAAATTTATGGTAGTCATTTTTTTGCTCATTTTTCATGTCCCAATGAATATTTTTACTTATTTATAGTGATGGATGGAATGTTCAAGCACTGCGCTCATCCGAATCAAGTATCTTCAGTGTGGCATATAAAATTATGATTATGTTTAAAAATTGATTAAACCTATAATAAATAGTATGTCAGAACAATAACTTTTAAAACATAATAAGTTTGAATAAGATTTTAAAAAAAGTTCTAACGCAACGTCAATAAGAAATCACAAGAAAGTAATGACTTTTCATTGACTATAGCATATAAAAGATTTTGATTTTCTATACTTTCAAAAATATTTTATATTTGAATGGTGCTTATTAAGTTATTTGCATATCATCATAAGTAGTTTGAGATAAACTTTCAGAATAAAGTTTGTTAAACGATAAAATTATAAAATCTAGAGAGTAATTGATAGTAAAAATAATATAATTTTTATGAACACTTTCGGTGTAATTCTAAATTAAAAAAATGATGATATAAATCTAAGAGTAAAACGGAGAGATCTAATAAAGATGATAAAATGATAGTTAAACTAAATTCATTCTAAAAAATGACCTGAGAGGGAAAAAATATTATTTTTTTAAACTACACCATAAGTAATAAATTCAATAAAAAAGATGATACAAGAGGTGTCACACCTGGAGCCTAGATTATGGGCTCGATGACACTCAATACCTTAAGGGGTCGTTTGGTAGAGTGCATTAGCAAAAATAATGTATGCATTAACTTTTTTATATTAGTCATACCTTGTTTGGTACACTTTTTCATATTATGTATTAACAAAAATAATGCATGCATTAGCTCTTTGTATTAGTCGTAACTTGTTTGATACACTTTTTCATATTATGTATAACTAATGCAAGTATTAGATTTTAGTTGTACACTCTATTGTGTATTAAAATGTGCATTACTAATACCATGAATTTCTAGGTATTAGTAATGCAATGTTTTTAATGCATGCATTAACATGATTGGTCAAGAATTACCATAAAACAATCGCTTCCTTTGTCTAGATTAGCATATAACAATCGCTTCCATTGTGTATGAAAATGTGCATTACTAAAAGCATGACTTATTTCCTCAGTAAGAAGAGGTTTTTTCCTCTATAATTTGGTTCTCCTTTCATTTCCAAGTGTTCTCAATTCTTCATCAATCTCTGAGTCATCCTTTTTCTGGAATAACAAACTCTTGTGAGTTATCACTGCTTTTCCAATCTGTTTGATAGCCTTCAAGATTTAATGAATCATTTATACCAGCTTTAATATTAATATTCTCAGATCGGATACCTTCTTGTTGTAATTCTTCACCCACATTAATATCATGTAAGATTTGTTCCTCACCGTATGAGTTTTCTACCTCACACTCATTAACACTTTCATCAACTATTCACCTACAAAGATAGCCTGTCGGGACCCTATCATCAACCTCTGCTTCATCCACAACATGTTGGACCTACAAGTCTAAAAAGTCACCATCAATTAGGTCTTTCACAAGATTTACTAAGTCCAAATCAGATTCCACTTAGACAAAGTCTTTGGTTATAGGGTCTTTAAAATAAAATTCACCCACATTACCATACCCGATATCTCTAGTGTAATAAAGCAACTCCATTAATGAAAAGTGGTCCTTATCGATATTTACAAATTCAACTTCTCTTTCCTCGAGGTAAGCTAAACATTCATCTGATTTCCTTGGACAAATTTATCACCATGGTGAAAGCGAGTATTTATAATGATATTCATAAGATTCCCTGTAAAAAAATTCCAAAACATGCTTGAAAGTTACTGACAAGGAAAATCCCAAAAATTTCAAACTTTATCAAATATTAACGAATATATAAAATAAATGCTATATTTAAGGGGAAATTAACAACAATAGGCATAGAAACTCAAAAATGGACTTACTTCAAACGATTGAGTGACAAAATTGTCCTATCTTTCTCGAGTTAGTCCAAATAAACTACCACATTGATCAACACAAGAAGATAACATGAAGGCTCTCTTGAATCGACCACGTATTGCATGTGAATCAACTTCAATACGAGAGGAATTTTAAGCGCTTGGAATTTCTAGGATTTTTTTGCGGTATTTGATTGAAGAGATTTTTTGAAAAATAGACAGAGTTTTAAATGTAATGTGTTTTTTAGGACTTTCTTTAGTATGTGATGTATTTTTTCACGTTGGATTACATTTCTACGTGGAATATGTTATATTGCACATGGTGAAGGTGTTGCTCACGATAAGTGCCAACTCAACGAGATATGTATGATAGATAGACTTTTTGAAGGGAACGAGAGTTTAATAGAAAGACATCGTTATTGGGTGTGTAAGTAGAAAAAAGGTACAAGTACATGGACCGCTTATGCCTTTAGCCTAAATAAATATATATACATCCCCTTCCCTCCCATCCCTAGCATTATAAATAACGCCCCTAATACAACCCCTTGCGCCAATACAAAACCCTGAAAGCAGAATAACTGAAGGATCAGTCTTTTCTTTGTAATGGAGGAGGAACAAGAATCAAAGCCTCACCCAGTTTCATCAGTTGAATGTGAAGAGTGCAAGTCAAATCCATGGAAGTACAAATGCCCAGGTTGCTCTTTACGCACTTGTAGCCTCCCTTGTGTCAATTCCCACAAGCAAAGGACTGCTTGCAATGGAAAAAAGTCAATCACTAACGTCCTCCCTCTTTCTCAATTTGACGATAACCTCCTTTTATCAGGTTCGTCTAGAAAATTACAAATGTTTTTCTTATTAAATACCCATATGGAAAATATAATTCTTTATCAGAATACTGAGGTGGTCCGGGATTTTAATCGACACCCATAAGTTGTTTTTGCATAATTGGGGCAAAAGTTTGTATAGTTATTGTTTTTGAAACCAATTCTTATTTTGACTATCTGGGGATTTTGTTTGAAGCTGCGAACATATTTTTTTTTTCCTTTTATTGCTTTGTGCGGAATAAGGATTCTTATTTTCATTATCTTTGATTAATGTAGAGATTCGTGTTTTTTCTGTAGAATTGCCGATGCTCCTTTGTCAGGTCATTATCAGTAGTTGAAGTTCTCTGATTATGAGAATTCTTTGCATGGTTTCTAATACCCATAACCCAGTTATAGGTGTGCTATCTGCATTTTAGGCAAGAGTTGAACTGCTTGGAAATTGCTTATCTAGGAGTTGCACTGCTTGGAAATTGCTTATCTAGTGATACCAGTTAATTGGAAGGTTTTGTGAGGCTTGAGTACGTAGATTCCGTTACCCTTCAAGATTTTATTTTTGATCAAGTAAAAGTATTTCATTATTATGACTGTATGCAAGAGGTATACCAATAAAGGAGACACCTACAAAATTCATTTTTCTTCAAAAGACCCTCAATCCTATATACAAACATAAACTACATGGGTGCACTAAGAAAGTAAGGTATCAGACTACTCCTCAATTGAGGCTAAGCTCAACTCTACCCTTCAAAAGCTCTCCTATTTCTCTTTTTCCAAATGATCCACAAGAGCAAGAAGAGTAACATTCCAGGCCTTGTGCCTTCTTCTCCCAACTCCGCTTTTCTAGCTGAAGATCAACTCCTTCGTGGATTTTGGCATAGCCTAAGAATCACCATACCACCTGAAGATAGACCACCATAATCTCGTGGCTAGTTTGCGATGTAACAGAGTATGATCCACGTTCCTCATCCGACTCCTTACATCAGAAAAACCAATTTATGCAAACTTCTTTTCTTTTTCTAAGATTCTCTGCTATCAAAATCACTCCTCTAGTCGCCAATCACGTGAAGAAGAACAACTTCCTTGACACCGACCGATACATATGGCAAACTATCCTCCGCCCTAAATTGAAACTTCTCATAAAAGGATTTGATAGAGAATATCTTGTTACTTCCGACTCCCAACTCAAGGTGTCGAGTTTGTCAACTGGCTCGCATTTGTTTGTAAAGTAAAGCTAGCAATCTTTAAAGCTCAGTCACTTCATAATCCTGGAAATTCCTCCTGTACCTGAAATCCCAAAAAGTCCCATCTCCCTTTTGTTCCCCTTACTTGCTTAACGGACAATTCTCTTAGCAAGAGGCCCTATATAATATTGAGAAATCATGATTTAGCACCACGTCTTCACACCACTTTTGCCCCCCAAAACTAACTCTATTCCCATCCTCAACCTTAAAAGCAATGTTATCATTAAAGGCTTCCCACTCCTTCATTATATTTCTCCACACATCACACCGCAAAGACATAGTAATCACATTTATTCTCCATCCCCTTTCCATTACCCTCATAGTGTTTCGCTATTACACCCCTCTCCATAAAGCTTCTACCTCCACAATTATATACCCAAAAACGTGTTGTTAAAAATCTTCAAGCCTTTCCCCCAAGCCGTCCTCATCATTTTGGAGCTGTCATGGTTTCCCATCGAACTAAGTAGAATACTTTGTCCCATCTGCCACATCCCAAAGAAAGTTTCCTTGCAACCTTTCCAACTTTCATATAACAATGGAAAGTTCATTGAAAAAGGACAGACAATATGTAGGAATACTAGATAAAGTGCTCTTAATAAGCACTTCCTTCTCTCCTCTTGGAAAAATATCTCTTTTGCCACCCTTCTAGTCTCTTCTTTACTCTCCGAATGACCAGATTCCAAATTTCGGATTCAAGTCTTCAAATCTTCAAGATATAAAAGCTGCACTCTTTGATTGAGGAACAGGACCTTCATTTATAGTGTCCCTCTTCTTTTGTGACCTGTCGTTCTTGTCAAAATCATGAAACACAAATTTGACTTGGAATTTTGTGAAATCTTCTTCAAAGTGGTTTATACTCCTTTTCCCCCCATGTCATTGGTTTCTGTTGAACTCTTTAGTTTGGACCATTTTGGTGAAACCAATGTCCAAAGATTGATTATCTTTGTTGTTGACAATTTTATCCAAGTCTCTCTCTCTCTCTCTTTGATGGATGAAAATGACCTTTGCTTTACTTTGATATTTTTTTCTTGTAACATGACTTGCATCAGATTTCGTGAAATGTTGCTGAGAATGTCATTGTAGCATTTTATCAAGGTGTTCTATTATTATCTATTTTGATTCTCCTACTTTAGATTCATTTGTACTCATTGAACATGCATTTCTTCCTTTATTTCTCTGATTATGATGTGCTGTTTGAGAACCTTTTCCTTCTGCAGATTATAATATGCTTGAGGATGTGCTATTTGAGAACGTTTTCCTTTATTTCTCTGATTATGATGTGCTATTTGAGAACTGTTTCCTACTGCAGATTACAATATGCTTGAGGATGTTAAAAGGTTTGCTGAATCTGCAAGAAGAATGAGACAGAGGCTATGTGGATACTCTCGTTTTAAGCTTCCTTTCCCCCTTAAAAACCTTCGTAGAGCTGCAGCCAGTCGCAGAACCAAAATACACTTTCTGCCCAGTGGAATGTCAAAGAGAGAGAAAAATCAAACTTATTACAACAACAGGTAAATTGGTAATCTCAAATGCATAAAGTTGCAGTCATATCGTGTTCTTTGGTCAACCCATCATACTTATGGTATTTATTTTTCTGCTGTAATTATAGTAATACCAGTTTTACAAAATGAATTTTTTTAAATGACTTGATTTTGGATCCCAGAAACTGAAGATATGGGGAACCCCTTCTTGTGTCAACTTATATGTATTTTTATAGTCAAAAAATGAAACTCTGGAGGTTCTCATCTTCCATGTGATAGAAGTACAAAGTTTGTCAATGGACATTTGGTTTAACTGTTACCTTGGCATTTGACATCATTTTTCTCCCTTTCATTCTTCCATTTCCATCTTTTGCCATATCACTTTGCCTTGTTTAGAGCCACTGTAGTAGCATCTCGTGGAAACCATTTTATCTCGCTTGTGCAGAATTACGTAATGACTTAATCCTCTTCACTGAGGTATCCATGCAACTTAGAATTCTATTCTAAGTTGTCACCTCAAAGAAAAAACTAAGGTCTTTTTCTAACATAGTAGAAAATATGGTTAAACTACCAACTCTTGATTGTTGAAGTGCAGAGAAAACAAAATCAATGAGAATGCCCGGTATAAAGCGAAATGAAAGGAATTTTAATTCTGATGAGAGTCTCTACTATGAAAAAAGAAGGAAAAACAAATAAAATGGTATTTCTAGTCTAATCTAAACACAATTTGTAATTGGTTAAGTTTTGGCGCATAGCTTCCGGACTGAGTCGTGAGCAGGGTTACATTAGAGCATGCGTCATACTCCTTCCCAACAACCAAGGTTCTGAACTGACATCTTCAACTTCTTTCTCAGTAATTTCTGATAGGACTTCCTTGTTCTCTTTTTCATGCAATTTTTCTATCTTCTCTTTTACATTATCTAGGGATTGCTGAATATATGAAACTTCTTCAACCTCTTTGTGTTCTTCAATCTTAGCATTTGTAATATTTTTTTCAACTATTAAAAACAATTATGATATTGCACTTTCTTCAGCCTTGTCGAATAAAGTTGACGGTGCCTAGTCATGTGAAGCAACAAACTTGAAAAATGACGACAATAAGTTCCTCAAGGGAAATATCCACATTCTTTCCATTCTTCATTGTGGCAAGGATCACTTGGACTTCTTAAAGCTCTAAAACATGGTCTACATCACTTTGGAAAGCTTAATCTAAATCACTATTCAAAATTTCAAGATAAACTCCTTTGAAGTTGACATTCTCTTGGGAAGGATTAAAAGGAGAAATTGCCACATAAAATGGGACAGAGGGAGTACTAATTTGAAAAATCTAAATTAATTATTTTTTTAAAATATTAGTTAAGAACATATGTTTTATTTAGTATATTTCCAAAGATAATAAAAGGGCAAGCTCGGTGCACTAAAGTTAGCGTTGTGCGTAGGGTCCAGTGAAAGGCCCGACCTCAAGGACTATTATACGCAACCTTACCTTGCATTTCTACTAAATGTTGTTTTCAAGGCTTGAATCCGTGACCTCCGGGTCGCATGGCAACAATTGTTACTTCAATGTTCCCCTTCATTTTCAAAGACTATATATATCTTAAATATTTAATTTATGAAGGCTCTTATTTCGTTATATAAATTTTTAATTTTAGATAAACTAGCTTTTATTTTTAAAATTTAATATAAAATTGCACTTGTCCAACCAAACAATACACTTGTAATTACACAATTTCATTGTGACAAACAAATAGGTCATTGTCATTTCTAAGTTGTGTAATTACTCGGCTGGTTATGGCTACCCTAGTAATAATATCCATAAATGACTCGTTTTTGGTAATAGGTCATTGTCATTTCTAAGTTGTGTAATTACTCGGCTGGTTATGACTACTCTAGTAATTATACCAATTTCAATTACCAGGTGGTTTTCCAAATAGCCCCTTAGTGAATGCGACAATTTCACTATGAAAGGCCATGCTTGTGACAGCTTAAGAAGTAGTTAGATGCATACTACTTTTTGATAAGGGAGTCGGATGTATATTATAGCTTGTTTAGTGTCCTCAGAAGGATTCTCTAGTTACTTTCCTGAATTACATGCATGATGCTCTTATCAACTTCTTACTAGCAAGTCTTGTTGCTGAGGCGATGTCTGATTCCCATGCAACCCTTCTCTCAATTGTAACATTCTAGGGAGGACTGTCTTATAGGTGATGGAGAACTCTGCTACAGTTGAGCTTTAGTCAAGACTTGGTTGCTGATTTATCGTCATTCTTATCAACAAGAATTAGTATATTGTTTGTCTTTCATTGATGTCCTCTTCCCCTCCTTTTTGTGAACTAAGGATATGAGTATCTATTAACTTATGTTGGTATGAATCAGTATATATGGGAAAATTTTAATGCACAACACTATGTATTTCCCCCAGGAATAAGTGCATATCTTGGACAATTGAATGGCGGTTTAATTCAACAGACGTGGTGTTAATTGACCATGGGTAAATGTCCTAGACCAACTTTATCCCTTTTGTTTGATTAAGTATTCTCTGTTTTAAGCTAAATCATATTATTAGCACCACATGGAGAAGCTTTGAGTAGTTATATAATTGCTTTCGTTGCAGAGTACACGAAGAAACAAGTCTCTTCTCTGTGCTTGAGACTTATTTGAAACCTGGCCCCTGGAATCATCCACTGAAGCAATTCTGTGAAGAACCTTTGGACTGTCTTAAACTTTTCATTCGCAAACATTCAAAGGTCTCTCTCTCTGTTTTGGTTTAAACCTTGTTTGATATGATTAAACGATTTGCATGGGACAGGGTAATTATGAAACCTTGGCCGATATATCTAGCGGCAATACCCCTACGAAAAATTGATCACATCGGAACATTTCCGAGGCCGAATACACTTTGAATTTGATAAATGCATTGCTTGTGAAGTATGTGTGCGTGTATGTCCTATAGATTTAATCGTTGTTGATTGGAAGTTGGAAACTGGTCTGCTCTTTCTTTTTTGGGAGAGTATGCCAATATGATCTTAATGAGGTGCAGGGCTTTGCATTTGATAGTCGTTGGGCTTCTCTCTTTGGGAGCCTGCGCCCCGGTGGATATCTAGGCACCCAGAGACGAGGAAGGGCATAGTAATCGATGAAATGCTTTGATATTCTCGAGTATGCACGGTCAAAGTTGCTTTATGGAATCTGTTGTCTACATATATTTGAGTACAAAGTTCCTCCTGCTGGCTAAAAAAGACACATTCATAGAGACAATAGTCTTGCCTTTAACCCTCAGGGGTTGGCCTGGTGGCAATTGACTTGAGCCTTGGGGTTTGCTCCCTTTCAAGGTCTCAAGTTCGAAACCCACTGGGTGCAAACAATTTTTGAGGGCCATTGGACTGGTTAAAACTTGAATTAACCGTGGTGCACTTGCGGGAAACTCCTTGCCGAGGGCTTGTGCACCCCCGGGATTAGCCGGGGCTCAAAGAGACTCGGACACCTGGTGCAAATCAAAAAATAAATAAAAATAATAATCTTGCCTTTTGTGATTTCTGTTCTGTATTCAAGGCATGATAACTTCAGTAAGTAGGTCATCTTTTTAGTGTTACGATAGGAAGGACATAGTCTTCTAAATGCTCCTTCTCTGTATAAAACCATTATGTTGTTCTTTTTGGCATGCAGTTTTGATCAAAAAGCTGCTCATGTAATTTCTTTGAAAGAGAACCTACTTTTTGAATAGATTGGCTCTTAGTCCTGTTTTTAGGATAACAATGACATCTGTCAGATCACGTCTATGTGATCCTGGATGTTTGTTTAAGCAATGTTTGGGTGGTTTGATTCTGCTTACTCTTCTCGTGGGTATAAATATATTTTCTGTTTTTGGTTTTCTTCTTTTGATGTGTATCGTCGTTTGTTTATGTTTTTTGGTATGTTTGATCTATGAATGAGCTATTAATAGTAAACAGCGCCGAAGGAAATGTCTGATTTCAATATTTGTTTGATTTCAGGGGTCAAAATCACCGTTTTATCAGTTAAATACAAAAGCAACATTGCGTGAACAACTAGCCAATAAAGTAATTTTGGAGTACCCTGTCATTTATGTTTTTCTGCCATCACACAGCTATGATTTTGAAGTAATCAAATATTCCGTTCCTCTAAAAATGGAGCCGAAAGAGCAAGATTATGGTGATAGTCCAAGTCGCAAGGGAGTGATGTTCAGGGAGGAGGATATAGGGGATGATGGATCATCAGACCCGCTTGTTTCAGATCTCTTGAATTGTACCAGGTTAAATCTAGCACCCCAGATTTCTAACAAATCATTAGACACTTTATCACCAGTTGTCGAGGGCAAAGGTGATCAAGACATAGTTGGTGATACATGCGTAACTTTTGATTCGGAAGTTTTGTCCACGAAAGAGAAGGATCTGACTGGAGAAAAGTATTGGTCATTGCTGGGTGATGTTTTACCAATGGAAGATGAATTAGAGGAAGGGGAGATAGCTCCATTTTAATTTTTTCCGGTCCTTAAGCTGATCAGGTTGTCTACCTCTGATGCTGGAGTGTCAGTGGAGTAAAATGGTTCATGTTGGTATACCATGATTCATGTAAGCTGCAGTATCTGACTTGTGGCTCGACCTTGGGATTTTGATTTATCTTTTTCTGAGATGTGAAAGATCTGTACTAGACAGTGGCTTGGTCAATATTTGCTACATAGATTCGACATGAAAAAAGGATCAGAAACTGGATAAGGAATGCAGTTTCATTTTGTGGATGTTGCATAGAAGCAGTGTACCCTTTGTAGTCTGGTGCTACATGAGCGTTGTATGTGAAGTTCAACAAACAAGCAATTTTAAAATTAATACTTGATGATTTTGAAATTTGCAGACTGATATCGATATTTTCTATATTGCTCCGAGGAGACTTCATAAGCTTCTCGTTTACAAACAAAAATATTACAAGAATTTAACTCTTATGTCACACACACACAAACAAACATCTAATCATTTTTTGAGGTAGCATAAGCAATACTTGGAAAGAATATATAATCTATAATCATTACGACTTCATGTTATATTCAACCTTGTTGGATTATTTTGAAAGTTTATATTGTTTGACTTTCAAAAAGAAATTTATGACAATTAAAATGGAACAAAAGATATAGGATAATTTAAAAATTTATTGCTACGATTGTTATTAGAAGGATTTAATTATTGTAGCAATAGCAATTAGAAAGATTAATGGCTTATAAAGTATATTTCCTCCATTGAACAATGATGGTTCACTATTAACTTGGCATAAAAATTAAGAAGTAATTAATGATAAAGATGAATTATTATATTTAAAAGATAATTTGATAAAATTATATCTATTATTTATTATTTTTTAATCTCTATGCCAAATTAATAAGAGACAATTATATAGACGGAGGGAGTAATATAGAGCCCAAAAAGATGATAGTATTTATAGCCCCTGGCTTGAGCCTTCCCTTGTGCCGTTACGTATTGATTACTCTTAATTTAATTTCTCAATATAACTAGTTTCTCCTCCTAATTATTCATAGCAATGAAGAGGTTAATTAATATATTCAATATGAAGGGCTAATGTATGTATTAATCGAAGGGTGTTATTGTCTAATAATTTTATAGGGATATTTTAGTAATAACAAAAGAACTTTAATTAAATTTATTACATATATAGATAATTAATTAAATTTTAATTTAGTATATGAGTAAAATGATAATTTAATTTTGATTTCTAAAGCTTCTCAATTTTGATGATATGATATGATAAAGTGGAAAAAATACAATGTATCACACATTAAGGATGAAAAAAGATCCATGCATCTTTATATCTACTGACAAAAAAAGGTCTAAATATGTGGCTTTGCTTTTTAGAATTTACAAATCTTTTGAAAAGTTCCGACAATTTTACACAAACAAACAAAAGAAAATATTTGGTGAGATAATTAAGATCGTTTTGGAACTTTATAATAATACTCTTTCGAGATAATGTACATATATTAAGAAAATTATTCAAAAGGCAAAATTTAAATTTTAATGTCATTTGAGTTATTAAACAATAGCTTGATTCAGCAAGTACATAAATAGGATTAAAAAAAAAAAAAGAGGACCAAAAATCAATAATTGCAAATTCTAATTGCATTTGACTAATATTATTATAACAACGTGAGCACAGATCATAATACATATTATAATATGATAAAACTTGATTAGGTCTGATAGATACATCGTGCAGACTTGTGTGTGTTAAAAGAAAAGACAAATTATAAATTAAACACGATGCTAAGTATAGTATTATGGCGTAATACAGAATCAAAACAAATCAATTAAAATACAAGAGCCTAATCAGCATCAGGAAACATTATTAATTTAAAGAAAAAATCTGGATTTACTTTTGATACTAGTTACGATATCTTGTACTATGCACGGCCCAATATGGATTTATAAATTAATTTTTTTGATGTGATATTAACTACCTAAACAATATTAAATCATTTCACTAGTGTTAAAACATGTCTGATAAATATTATTAATATTGATAAATTTTAAGTGGTATTGATATATGCCTACAATTTAAATAAAATCGTATAGCTGATTAAATTTGTATGAAAAAAAATATTTTTTCAAAAATTTTATAAAAATGCCTTAGCTAAAGCAGACTCGTATTTGTAAGAGCCTACTATTACTACTAAAAAAAAGTAGTTTTTTAAAGTGCCTACTATATGCAATAAATAAGTTGTGTGACATTGTGATGTGAAAATTCAAATGAAATTTATTTTTCGGTTCACTTGGTCAAAACTTGACAACTTTTATTTGACATGAACAATAAATAAATTTTTATGTGATAAATTCATATAATTTGATGATTTTTACGTGATAATCTCTCTAGCTCATAATAATTGGATTTTTTTTACCTTTGTTAATTATTTTAATGTTCAAGAGTGTTATTGAAATTTTTTATTTATTTATTTAAGTGATAAGTTTAAAAAAGTTAATTGACCATGATCATGATTTTATTTTGAATTATTTTTTTTTAAAAATAATTTGACAATAATTAATTAAAAGGATAAAAGTAGAAAGTGACATTTCAATGTATATTCTATTTTTTTTCCGTAATAGGTATACATTACTTTATAGATTTAGTTAATATGGATTAGAGGAAATTTAAAAAACAAGTGTTAATAATATACCTAAATCATTTTTTAAAATTTTATATTCAAATTAAACTACTGAAATAGTAAATTTCATACTTAAACTATTACTTATTAGTTTGGAAAACATACTTTAATAGTGTATCTAATATACTTTCTCTTTTAATTGATAAATCCTTGACACATGGAGTTTCATATGGATAAAATATTTTACTTTGATAAAAAATTAAATAAAGTATTAATATTAATTAAATATTAAAAATTAAAATAGAAGTATTAATATTTCCCCATTTTTTAAAATTAAATTTAAAATATTTTTCTCATCCCACTCAATCTCCCCACCTCCATTACCCCGATGATCCCTGCACTTTTATTTTTTTTTTAAAAAAAATTATAAAATATTTTGTAAAAACATTTAGAATTTATCCCTTCCCCCACTCCTTCCGTAAAACAAATAATATTATTTTTATTTAAAAAAAATTAAAATTTTATCCCACCATATCTAACCCCTCCACTCTTTATTTATTTATATTTTTCTTATTTTGCATTAGATGTGTATACATATTTCTAGAAAATATTTTTTTTACTTGCATATCGGATATAGCAAAAATAAAAAATTATTTAAAATTTTTTTACGGCAAGTAAAAATACTTATATGACACATAAAAAAAAATACAAAACAAGAAATAAAATGCAAAACAAAGAATTAGGTGGGTCGATTGAATTATTTTTTTAAGTCTCTAAATGGTAAATAATACATGGTTTAAATTTTGACAAGCCCCTGCCTTTCCCTTAGCTACTGTACAATATCAGAATATATATTATAGACTCGAAAAAAGCCCCCAATCAATATAAAGCTCATCATAATGTCCTTTCATATCTATAATAGAGCATGTGATTAAACTAATATTAATAGACAAATAGCACATTTAGGGAATCCAATCTCATTCAAAATAGTACTTAAGCAACTAATTCGTAATTACCAAACTAAGGTATTTTAATTTTATTTTATAATTTTTTACGATAATAATAACTTAATTTGTAAATTTAATTAATACTAATAATTTATTTAATTATTGTCAAGGTGAAATATTTTATCCAATGTGAAATATGACGTGGTTATTTTTGTTTTAAATATTTCCTCCGTCTCATTTTATGTGACACCCCACTTGGCACAGTGTTGAAGAAAAAAAGAAATACTTTCAAAATTTGTTGTCTAAACTTATTCTTAGATATTTGTTTGACTGAGAATAGTTTCATTAAGGATAAAAGAAAAATTTTAAAGTTAAATTATTTTTAATTAGAGTAAGATAACTTTTTTTTTGGGACGTACCAAAAAGAAAATGACGCCGTATAAAATAACATAGAAAAAGTATTACACATATTAGTGTAATAAAAAAAGTAATACATTTTAAACTAATAAGTAATAATTTAGATTTAAATATCGAATACATAATAACTTAGATATGAAATTAAAGAAAAAGGATAGTTAAGAGATTTTTTATGCTTGTCTCAATTTTGTATTAAAAAAAAGAAAAATAATTTTGCCAGATATTCTCAAATCTGAATGAATCGATGAAATTTATCACAGGGTAAATGCTTGAATGATTGACGAATACAGCTAAAACCAGCCATAACTTGATCTGACTACTGATGGACTATTAATTATTTTCTCCATTTTTTTTGTCAATTGTCATTTCTTTTAAAATTGAATAATATGAATTTTAATTAATATTTTAAAATATATTTTTATCATATTAATATAAAAATTATTATAATTTATAATATTTTATAAAATATTACAACAACATACTAGTTAAATCCCACAAGTGAGGTTTGGGGAGGGTAGAAATGTACGCAGACCTTCCCACTACCTCGTAAGAAGTAGAGAGGTTGTTTCCTGAGAACCCTCGACTCAACAACCCATAAGCAGAATAAACTAGATATAGCAAAGGGAAGGAAAGGGAACAAAGGGAAAAATAGAACTAGAAATCGAAATAAAATAACGACTCTTTACAAAAAACACATGTCTATATGTAAATACGATGCATTCAACACACATACGGCAACTAGAGACATCAATTATGCCTACCCCTGCTACCAACCAATCAGTGTGCTACTCTAATTCGCGACCTCCACTCCTTCCTATCTAAGGTCATGTCCTCGGTTAGATCTAGATTCTCTATATCTTGTTTGATCACCTCCCCCCAATACTTCTTCGGTCTATCTCTCCCTCTCCGTGTAGCTTCCAAAACCAACCTCTCGCACCTCCTAACAGGAGTACTATTAAATAATAAAATTTTATTTTAAAATATTAAATTAATATAATTTGAAGTAACTCTTTTATTTTATTTTGAATTGTGCAATATGATAGACTAAAAGGGATTTAAGAAGTAACTAATATATCCCTCATAATGTAGAAGATAATTTTAGATAGATGGTACATATTTGCTCATTCCACATAGAGTCAACCCATATTGCTTGCAAAATTGAATAAATAATACTCTACTAATTGAAAATTGTAGAAGTGGCTCAGGAATTGTTGGATCAGCGGAATAAAAATAATAATTGCATAATATTTTATGGGCTTATTTTATTCTGTATTTAGCAATAAATTATTTTTGTGCCTTAGTTTACATGACACATTTTGAGTTGACATGATGTGCGAGGAAAAAAAGACTTCTAAAATTTATGACTCAAAATAATTTTAAAATATTTGCATGTAAATAATACTTGGTTAAAGTCGGGACAAGGCCCCGTCTTTCCCTACAATACCAAAGTATATGCTATAGACTTGAAAAAAAGACCCAATCAGTGTAGAGCTCATTAATAACGTCCTTTCTTTCCAACACAGATCTACAATAGAGCATGTGATTAAACTAATATTAGTAGCCAAATAGCACATTTAGGGAATCCAATCTCATTCAATATAGTACTCGAGTAGCAAATTCATTGTCTAAACTTATTCTTAGATATTTGTTTGACTGAGAATAGTTTCATTAAGGATAAAAAAAAATTTAAGTTAAAAAATTATTTTCAATAAAAGTAAGGTAATATTCTTTTTGGGACGTACCAAAAAAAAATAGAGAAAGTAATACACATATTAGTGTAATAAAAAAAGATGATATTTTTTAAACTAATACATGATAATCTAAATTTAAATATCGAATACATAATAATTTAAATATGAAATTAAAGAAAAAAGGATAGTTAAGAGATTTTTTATGCTTGTCTCAATTTTGTATAAAAGAAAAAGAAAAATAATTTTGTCAGATATTCTCAAATATGAATGAAATTCATGACAGGGTAAATGCTTGAATGATTGGCTAAAATCAGCCATAACTTGATCTGACTAGTGATGTACTACTAATTATTTTCTCCATTTTTTTGTCAATTGTCACAATTTCTTAAAAAAAGAACTTTTAAATTTTAAAATCCAAAATACTTGCGTGTAATAATTATTTTATGTCCTATAAATAAGTATTTTAACATATCCACTAAATTATTGGGGTCCAAATTAAACTCTATATAAAGAGGGTTGAAAGAAGGAGAAATGCAGAAATAGTAAGTGGGTTGGGTATGGGTTTTGAAGGTCAATTACTGGCAATTGGCCTCTTGATTTTGTCAGCCAATTTGTTAGAGTTTTGTGTGGCTGCAAAAGTGCCAAGCCGTACTATTTCTACTCCATTTAATCGTACAATATTTCCATCTCATTTTCTTTTTGGAGCTTCCACTTCTTCCTATCAGGTAATTTTGTTTCTTATTTATAATATATTTTTTAAGAAATATGTTTTCTTCCATCTATCTCCTAACAATTTTATTATATATGTGTAGAAATTAATTATTTTTTTATTTTTATTTTTAAAAACAGTATGAAGGTGCATGGAATGAAGATGGCAAAGGGCCAAGTATTGTGGATACTTTCGTCCACACTCATCCTGGTCTCTTCTCTCTCATAAATTTTTTAATTTTATACGTTATTAATTTTTTACATTTTTACAATAAGGTAGGTTACTCTTTAATTCTTTATTATATGGTATAAAAATTATTTAGATTGGTTAAACTCCTTCGTATGGTCATAGATTTTAAAATTGAAACTAAAAAAATTTGAGCTTTTAAAGTTATTTTTTTAGATATATATTCTACTGGCAAAAACTTGAAGTTTTGAAAGTGAAAATTACCAAATATTATGATGGAATAAATTTAAAATCTGAATTCAAAATGTTGGGGCAAACACTGGCAAACATATTTCTTAAAAAATAAGGAAACATTGATTAAACAAAATATAGATCTAGGGGTTTTGAGTTGGGATTGAAATAATCAATTCCTCATGCACACATGTCAGAAAATAAAGAAAATTATCCTAAAAAAAGTATAATAAGTGATATGATTTGATAAAGTGATCCATATATTTAAAACTAATATTAAAAAATATGAAATTTATAGAGAGAATATTATATCCTAAATAATTTTTTTTAAATGATTACATTGTGAATGTTATCTTATTTTTATGTAAAAAAAGATTTTTAACTTATAAAATGATTTTTTGGAACAGACCAGACAGCTGAAGGGACTTCTCTTTCGAGTTCCTTTAGCTGCCATTGTATCCATCTCCAAAGAGATCGCTCTTGAAGGATATGACTTTGTTTTTAATCATCATAAGAAAAGGGTTGGGGGCTATTACGTGACTGATCCCACTCTATCTGACATATCGTAAGAAGGGGTTCTACTTAGAATGACTCTATTCCATCGTAGTTAGCCAAACATATCAAGATCAAATTGACTTTCATTCCAAGGCATAACTTGTATTCATACGCTTCATATTCGCCCGGAGTTCGCTCCCAAAAATATAGCCATCCTTACCCTCTTACGTCAATCCCACAAATTTAGAATTCAACTCTTATAACTAAGCCATTCTACACTCGGAATAAGGAATAGAGTTAAAAAAATCTGTTTGATCTCTTGTTTTTAGCTATTATTTTTGGGTCAAAACATCCACCAGCATGTGCAGTGGGGTATGTTATCATAGATATAAATGAAGTTAAGATTTAAAATATCAATTTTAAGTTACTATATACTCTCTGTTCATTTTTACTTATCCCCTATTAACTTGACATAAGAATTAAGAAATAGTAAATAATAGAAGTAATTTTACCAAATCACCCTTTGAATATAATACGTACATTGTCTTGAAAAATATAATAGAAAAATGACTATAAGTAATGATAAGGATAAATTAGGAACTAAGTATAAAATTATTTCTTGATTTTCTAAAGTGAACAAACATTATTGGACATTTTAAAATGATATAAGGAACAAGTAAAGATGGACGGAGGGGTATATATAATAATTAAATATTTAAAAATTTTCTTTAACTTATGTATATAAATGCTAGAATAAATACCCAATTTGTGGGGGTCCAGGTCTTATTATATTATGGAATAATATAAATATGCTCTTCTGGTGCATTTTCAAAGTACGTGTAATTAATGACATATGGCAAATGATTGATGCCTAGTTTGCACATAGTTTTATACAGTTGAAAATGATTTTTTTTTTTAAAAAAAAAGTATATTTGCTAGTATAAAATGGTTCTGTAAAATAATACGATCCTCGTAAATTTTAAATATCTACTTAAAAACAGGTATAGATTAATATGGGATTTATTTTTTTTTTTAGATCATTTGATTAGGAATGAGTTATTCTCAAATTCATTCATTGAGAATTACTTATTTCACTATGTATATGAGATAACTTATTCTATTATATTATAATATAAATAATAAAAATAAATAATTCAAGAATTACTTAAAAATTTTAACCAAATAAAAATAAAATAATATTTTATTTTTTTAAAAATTATATTATTTTACGCTTCACACCAAATATATGAATATATGTTTGAGTAGAAAGAGAGCCATGGTATGTCACATGGAAATATAAAAAAATCATATAGTAAAGTATGAGTAATTTTAAAATATGGAAAACAACAAGGCTCTGTTATACGTTAAAATATTAAATATCATTAACTCTTTTTTTTGTATCTTTCCTATTCACTGTGTTAACTCAGACTGCACAATACTGTTATTATGGCCTATTCTGATTGGGAAGTGGGTCTCTATTATCTCTCTCTCTTTTTAAATATTTTTTAAATAAATTAAGAGATATTTTATTATTTTCTTGAAATACTACTCTTATTATATTCATATTTAAATAACTAATTAAAGTAATAATGCACGACTGCAGATCTCGAGTTTGAGTTTTGAGAATGAAAAAAATTCTTGACAGAAAGTACTTCTCCCTAAATAGAGCTTTATACGATATGAATCCAAATATAATCGGACTCGAACATGAATATCAGATACCGAAAAAGAAACTAAAAAAAAAGATATAGTAGTAACTGTTAAATTTAAATTTATAAAATAAAATATTATCTTAAGAGAGTGTCGAGCTAAGATGAGTAAAATAAAGTATAAATTTATTATGCACAGATTTGTCAAATGAGTTTTAATACTACTAGTAGGTGGTTGTAATTTTTAATTTTCTCAAGCGTATCTCATAAGATTCAACAAACTTAATTTATACATATAATTAACTTAATCATTCAAATGACAGGAGGGATGATGTCAGCCCTTTTTATAAAAATTATTTTTATTATTATTTTGTTTCTAAAAGAAGACATTTTGTTAAATAACAAAAACAGAGAGTTAGGGTGTGTTTGGAATGAAATTTCTTTCCTTGAAAATATCGTATAAAATAAAAAAGTGATTTTCTTATTGGGCTTTGCTTATTTATTTTGTAAGACCAAAAAAAATAAAAAATAAATTCAATAATAGATTGTAAGATTATGGTAGAACTTAAGAGGATCCACCAAATCATTTGGATTGACACTAGTATATATATGGGCCACTATTGGTCCTTGGATAAGATCTCAATAATTATGACTTTTAGAGGTGGTTGGTTTGGTTGGGAATAAATTATCGTGGAATAATTAATTTCAGAATAAGTTATTTTGGAATAAGTTATTCCATTATATAAGATAACTTATTTTATCATTAAAGCAAAAATGATAAATTAAATAATCAAAGGGTTAATTAATACCTCCAATTAAATATGAGATAAAATAATCTTATATTTTATCCTGAAATAATTATAACTTATACTTCACACAAAACGATGTCTTACTAACAAAAGCAAGGAAAATAAAATTCAAAAACTTACAACTTTTTTTAAATTAAAAAACATGTTTTAAGTTTCATATCAAATATAAAGTGGATCAGATATATAATTTATCTGACCTAACTCATTTTCGACCATTCATATATATATCCGGCTCGATCCATCCGTTTGCCCCTCTTATTCAAGCATTACATTGTATACTAAGCTCTAGATTTTGGAAGTGTTTTTTCAAAAAATAAAATAAAATATTGTAAAACATAATTTTCAATTTCAAAAGCTCATTTTTCTTCCAGTTACGACTTAATTAACTAAATTTATAATTTAACGCAAGCTAATATTGTGCAGAAAAAATATTGGACCGGAGCAATGGAGACATAGCTCTGGACTTTTATCATCGTTACAAGGTACTACTACTAATTAATTTGGTTTAACTTTAATTAGATGAACAAATATTTCTTAATTTATTACTTTTATCTTAATAATAAATTAGTGTACTAATATTAATGCGTCTTATATGCAGGAGGACGTGAAACTAGCAAAATTCGAAGGATTGGATGCTTTCAGGATTTCTATCGCATGGACAAGAATTTTACCAAGTAACATGATTTAGTATTATAAGTTGATTAACCTTAATAGAGTTGATTAATTACTCTTTTACTTTGTGTATTTTCAGAGGGTCAGCTAAGTAAAGGAGTAAATCAAGCTGGCATTGACCACTACAACAGTCTCATCAATGAGATAGTAGCCCTTGGTAATAATTAATTACTACTACTTGTTTTTCCTTCTATCTTTCCTACAAGTGAAACTATGATTAGAATGAATGGTTAAAAATAATTAAGTTTATAAACTGCAATTTAGGTATTAAACCTCTGGTGACACTTTTTCATTGGGATCTCCCTCAAGCCCTTGAAGATGAATACCTTGGCTTTCTAAGCCCCAAGATCGTGTAAGTACTCTAATTTCTTTTCCTTGAAAAAATTCAATAGGTGCACATCGAATGTTTTTAAAATTATATATTTTTTTGAAGAATTTGACACGGATACAACATTGAAAGTGAAGAGTTTGTACAATTTAGCTGCACTACATATAGTGGTAGAGTTGGCGCTCCCTTTTGACAAAAAATTATACATGGTTAAAATTACTTTTTATGTGTGTATATATATATATATATATATAGTAGAAATCGGTGTGCTCTCTTCTTCAGATTCTGAACGTCCTTAGTGAAAATCCTGACTCCGCCACTATGTATATATGTCTAGATATACAAAGACATATATTTAGTATGACTATTTAAATTTGTATCAATCGAATATACAATAATGAGAAAATGAATTTTAAGATAAATACTACCACGTTAGATGTAGCTTACTGATGTTTTGGACATCAAACATGAATACATATGTCAAAACATTAAAATTTGAACAATTATTATGATCTGTAATTTCCACGCCTTAATTTAAATCCTGAATTCGTGTCTGATTATGTATTTACAGGAAAGATTATGTCGATTTTGTGGATATTTGTTTCAAAAATTTTGGAGACCGAGTAAAGCTTTGGGCAACGATGAACGAGCCCTGGATTTTTACATCAACGGGTTATGATTCAGGTTCCTTGGCACCTGGGAGGTGTTCTGCCTGGAGGAACAACAACTGCTCCGCCGGAAACTCCGCCACTGAGCCGTATATAGCCGGACACAACATACTTCTGGCTCATGCTGCTGCTTCAAAACTATACAGACAAAAATACAAGGTCAACTTTAATTTACGGTGTTTGAATTCAGTTATTTTAAGTAGCTTTTGAGCACTTATGGAGTTAAGAGCCGTCAAATGCATCTGTCGACATTTCTGTGATTACTTACTTTGTTTTTATTTGGTGGTGGTCACGCAAATGCAGCCAATTCAAAAGGGTGAAATAGGAACTATAGTGGTGTCACATTGGTTCGAGCCAGTCTCCAACAAAGCAGAGGATAGGAGAGCGTCTAGAAGAGCTCTTGATTTTATGCTTGGATGGTAATAAATATATTAGTTTGGTTCAATTTGAGTATAAAATAAAAATGTGAAATATATGTTATGGTGACAGGTTTTTGCACCCTTTGGTTTATGGAGATTATCCAATGACTATGAAGAAACTTGTTGGGAATCGACTGCCAAAATTTAGCCCTAAAGAATCAATGTTGGTAAAAGACTCGTGTGATTTCATAGGATTGAATTATTACACCTCAAATTTTGCAGCTCCTCTTTCTACACCACCAAATACTGTGAATATCAGTTCTGGAACTGATAATCTAGTCAATCAAACTAGTAAGTCGGAACAACTTTGCATTCAATAACTTGTAATATTATTTGATTTGACATAAAATTAATTTGATCTTTTTGTAGCTTCTTCGAACGGAAAGCTGATTGGTGATCCAGTAAGTATATTTCACTCGATTTTTTCTCCTTCACAGTTTAGATAATTAATTTTTAATATTTGCACGCAGACTGGTGTCAGTATTTTCTTCGTTGCTCCAGAGGGACTTTATAAGATTCTTGTTTATATTAAGAAGTATTACAAGAATCCAATTGTTTACATCACAGAATGTGGTAAGTGACTCATTTCATTGAGCTTATTATATATATTTTTTAATTTGATTAATTATGTTTCAAGTATTATTAATGTTGCTGAATTACTTGAAATTGGTTGCCAGGAATGGGTCAGTCGAATATTGATGATGTTGCAACAGGTATCAATGATGGTCAGAGGATTGATTTCTACCAACGACATATTAAGGCTCTTTACAGGTCTTTTAGGTAAGTACTTTTTTATTTTTATTCTTTGTAGCTGGATTTTTTTGTGCGTGTGGTGTAGGAGAAGGGAAAATAGGAGGGGATGACAAAGCAGGGAATTGAATCTTCACCAATAAAGTAGGAATTCAAATAGTCATCAATAAGATTCCCTTTCATTAAAATCTTGGGATATGCCGTCCAAATCATAGGTCCGATCCCACACTAGTTATCCTTGTTCAAGAGGAAATTGACATCTCCAAAAATTATACTAATTAAGTAGATAGATTTTGTGAAGGTACATGCAAATTTATAACTAATATTTGTTTTAATTGAATTTTCAGGGAGGGAGTAAATGTTAAGGGGTTCTTTGCATGGTCATTTTTTGACAACTTTGAATGGGGGTCAGGATACACGCAGAGGTTTGGCATAAATTTCATTGATTACAAGAATAACCTAAAGAGATACCCCAAACGTTCTGCTCTTTGGATGAAGAGATTCCTCCTCAAATGAAGTTGACTTTCGTCTCAATTTAATAAATTCATGATTATCTGTTTCTTACGTACTATTGTAATAAATGGAAAGAAATCAAGTTGGGGTAACAAAATGCCTATTACTGTTTGGAAGGAGAGGTATATCTCATTACAAATTTGGTGAGGGTCATGGAAAAGAATGACAACTTGATTTTGATGTATGGTCAAAAAACTTTATGAATTTGATGTATGGTGCTTACTATTCAATAAAGAGAAGAGTACTTCATTTTTAGGGACAAATTGAATCCATGAAATTTAAATTTTGAATTATTCAAGCAAGTTGGTTGAGGTTTCATGTGTAAAAAGCAAAACAAGCAGAGACAAGGATGTGGAAAAACAAATAACAGGACTAGAATCTCCAAATGACAATCTATTCCTTGGCATAAAAACCGCCATGAACTCAAAACAAGCTCCAACCTATGGGTTTTATTATGAAAGAAAAGTTACCTTCTGAAGAGCAGCGAGTGGGACGACGGCAACCTGAAAAGCTTTTCTCCACCACCACTAACTCCGATGAATCAGAAGAGAAGCCAAAGCTGGATACAGACCTTAGAGAGTTTAACTATTATGAGAAAACGCTTCCTTTGCCTAATTTTTGACTCTCTACACGTCCGTTTCAGATCATGAAAAGTCCCTGTTTTCTGGACCCAAAAAAAATTCCCCATGGTCTGTGAAGACGAGGGTGTATATATAGGAAAGGATTGGGTTATTTTTTTTTTGGGGGGGGGGGGGGGAGAAATAGAATTTGGGGGAATATTCTCAATTCAAATCAACAAACTTATCCCAATTCTCCTACAGTTGGAAATCACACAAAATGGGACAAAGTAATCTCGTCCGTCCGCTTCAAGGGCGAGGACGGACGAGGAAGGAGATGGAGACATCTGGCCTGTTCAAGGACGAGGGAGGAGGGTAGCGAGGAGTCAGTTGTACGCTGAGTTTTCTGGTTTGCTGTACGTGAAGGCAGAAGAGGACGGGGGTCGCTGGGATGAAGAAGGGTCGCGTGAAGGAGAAACATTTGAAAAAGAGGCGCGTGGGGTAGTTGTAATGTAACATATGTATGTATACTGTGTCTGAAAATAAAGGATTTGGGCCGGATCAAGAAGGTTTTGGGCTGACAAAATTGGATTTAAGATTGATTTAAAAATTTGTTAAAAGGTGGGTGGAATTGAGTTTTGCCCATTAGGAATTGCAATTAAGGCCAATTTAGAATTAAAGATGAGGTCAAATTGAATTAAATGATTAAATTCGACACAAAATGAATTAATACAATTAAAGAGCTTTTAAAATTATCAAAGTGGAATAATTAATTCATAATTAAACCCAAGTAATTGACAAAATAAAATTCAAGTAATGCAACCAGCAGTAGTGTCGCATATATTGTTCACATTTCTGCCACTAGTCCAAGCCTCTAAGTTTCTCAAGTTTTCTTCCGTCTCTCGAGAAAGGGCAGGAGTAAGGCATCCCCATTTAATCCTTGGTTGGGCATAAATAACCTTCTTCTTCTTTTCTCTCTTGATCTCTAAGTCCATCATAATATTTTCACTCGGAATAACGTTGCAATTCTTACATAGACTTCTATCTCTCTTTCGGAGAAGTACGTAATCAATTTGAGTCTAGCCACCATATTATGGAAGGTAACCAAGTGATTTTCCCTCTACGGGAAACATGAGTTAGCAATAACTAACTTTCGCAACATCAAGAGAGACGTCCCACCTCCATTCCTCTCCCCGAAACCAAAGCCTCCACGAACATCTTCAAACTCGCTAGCGGTTGCCCCGATATGCCCATTAAAGTCACCCCAATGAAGAATTTTTCAGTCTCCGGTATGCCTCGCACAACCCCATCCAAGTCTTCCCAAAAGAGCCTTTTGACTTCCTAATCTAGGCCTACTTGGGGCGCATAAGCACTAACTACGTTCACTACATGCCTACCAACCATGAACTTGATAAACATCATCCTATCATTAACCCTCCTAACCTCAACCACATAATCTCTAAGGTCCTCGTCTACTAGGATACCTACACCATTCTAATTCCTACAACCACCCGAGTACCACAGCTTAAACCCATCCACGTCTCGAGCTTTGGTACCTACCCATCTGGTCTTCTGGACACACGCTATATTAATTTGATTCTTTTCACAATATTAAATTATGAATTTTTAATTTTGTCACTGCTATAAGATTAATATCATCACAATTTGCGATTATTTTATTTTCTTACAAATCTGAAAAATATTTTATGCTTGAGAAAAACACATTTCTAGGTAGGTATTACAGAAAGGGGAGATAGGATAATATTAGAGGCTAGTTGGTTTGAGCCATATTCCAAGACAAAGAGAGATAAGGACGCAATTCAACGAGTGTCATGATTCAAATTCCGTTGTGATAATACTTAATTCCATTAAAATAAGTCGATCTGAATTCGATGGAAAACAAAAATAATATATGGAAGTTATAACTAAAAGGAATAGATAACTAAAACGAAAATCTTAACAAACTTAAAACATCACTCAAAAATTGATTGTCACATGTACAAGTCACTATCAAGGGCAAAAAATAAAATAAGCACAAGTCTCAAAGTAATCTTTGTTTTTCGAATAGAACAAAGCATAAAAAGAAAGGACGAGAGAGTCCGTTGGATGACCATAACTACTCTTTAAGTCTCTTGGAAAGCTTTAGATGATCAAGAAAAGGTACTACTCATTGTTTGGACTTAGAACCTACGTAAGTATAGAAGTAAGGGTATAAAAAATAACGGGGTATCCAGCAAGCTAATTAACAAAACAAAGCAAGTTCGATAAAATACACATATTCTTTTCATCCCAAGTGAACCTCCATAACTATAGCCTGCACAGAAAATCAGTCTAACCTAACAGTTCATAATACACAATACAAATAGTTTTCCCAAATCACAGCTCAATTCACAAGCTACAACTTACAAGTGATCACACAGTCAATCACAGGAATATCATCATGCCACATATAGATATGGAAAAATGACATGCATTGCTCATGCAATAATAACTAGCAAAGACCTCAACATCACTCAATATTACCGATAAAGACTTCAGCCTCACAATATCACCGGCAAAGACCTTGGTATCATACAATATCATCAGTAAAGACCTCGACATCACAACATCGACAACAAAGACCTCGGCATCACATCTCAGCCAGTAAGACCTCGACCCTAATTTTCATCATCTCACTCATATCAATATCAAGAATCAATGCATTATGCACAATATAGCATGAATAAATATGAGATGAAAGTCACAACAAATCCACTCACATTCGACAATCACAACAATTCCCCTTGATACAAAAATCACATCATTCCATTGAATTGATCAATTTTAGAATCACAATATCACATATATTCACGTGTCATTTTATTATCCTATCTCATATTATTATATCTAATCTCATTGCTAAATCTCCATTACTCCCAAACATACAAAGAAGAAAGGAAACTTGGGAATTCTATGGGAGTTATAAAGTTTTGAAAGTCCACTTGCCTTAGCTAAAATCATGATCAACTCAACACTTGGGTCTTTCCCTTCCGAATAGAATTCGAAACACCTCAATCTAATAAAATAAATAATCACAATAAGATTTTGAAACTAACAACACCCATATTACCATATGTTTGGCCTAGATCCAAAATCTCATCTCTATAACCAAGTTCTTAATCTTTAATGTAATTAACAGGTCTACTCTCATTTTTTCAAATTTCAAATCCAGGCTAAGTCTTAATTCCTTCTGATCGTATAAATTCAAAATATAATATAATACATCTAATATTTATTTACCTATTTGAATATGTCAAAACCTAAATCATAATGTGATAATTATAAAAAAAAATTCTAACCCATAACTACATTACACTTCCAGTAGCCATAAACGATAAAATCAGTATACAATATTAACATATATTTTACCAAAATCTATCATAATCGTACATTATTCATGATTAACACATCATTAAATCCTTACTAATTTTCTTGGTCGTCATTATTTATTTAGCTATTTATTTCAACTCACCTACATTGCAACAAATAAAAAAAATATCCAAATTTAATTTTTTACTCTTTCCCCAACCTAACTTCCCTAATTCCAATCATTGGCCAAAGATACCAATTAGGCGTGTCAAACAAGCGGATTGGGTTGAAATTAGAAATATTAAAATGAGTTGAAATAGAAATTGCGTTGAGTTATAAACCACCCAAATTTACTTTGGGCTCAAATGGGTTGAGCTCAAATGAGCTAAAATTCGGGTTGGGCCATGATCCGCCTAATTTGACCTGTTCAATATCAATAACTTTAACATATTATTATTTACTTTTTATAATCACAATTTGAATTTCAACTCAAGAAAATAAAAATAAAAAGTTACAAATAGATAGATAAATCACAGTAAATATAAAATAAATAGAAATTATACATTGCATCCATACATATAAAGGGCCTTAGAACAAGTTGAAACTGAAGATTAAATTGAAGATTCTTCAAAATGATTTGAGACTTAAACGAGTTGAGATTGAGCCCAATTCAAATTATCTTGAATCCAACTTATAAAATTTTAGATGAATTGCACGAATTACCTATAATTGAACTCATTTTTAACACCCTTGATACCTATTATTATCCATCAGCAACACTCTAATAGCCGTCAATCCTAATCAAAGAGGTTCCATTCATTTAATTAATTCAGCTAAAGATTTGCAGATCGATCCTCAACAACAATCAATTTTTTATTCTACTCTATAACTACTCTTTCTTTTTGTATGACTATATTTTTAAATAATTGTCTATTCTGCTATAAGATTAAAAAAATAATACAATAAAAAAATAATGTGTATTATTTTTTTTAAATATTTAAAAAAAAATATAAATTTTAATTGACTTTCAGAATTTTATATGTGCAACAAAAATTTTAACTCAAGAATAATATGTATTATTTAAAAATTATTTAAAAATATTATAAATTAAATAATTAAAAATAATATTAAAATTATTAACTCTTTAAATTTTATCTAGATAATAAAAATTTAAAAAAAAAATAATAACATATAAGGTGGGTGGACATGAGCGACTTTCAATTTTATCTAGATAATAAAAATTAAAAAAGAAAAAAGAAAAATAACATATAAGGTGAGTGGACATGAGCGACTTGTCTATAAAAAAATCTCTGATAAATATTTTTGAGGATTCCCTAGATTGCATGGCTAAAATGAAATAAAACGTAGGGACAAATGCATTAATTGTCTTCTGTTTTTTAAATTACTTTAATGTCTCGTTTTCCTGCCCAAGCTCCTGTATTATAACAGCATCTTTTTTATAAAAGCGGGATGATCTAATAGGCTTTTATACTTGGTCCTGTTTGTCACCTAGGACCTTATACTTAGAATTTTGTCAACTAAACCCTTGTACCCACTCAAAAGGTATATTTTAAATCCCTTTAACTTATCGTGTCTCTCAATCGCGCTAATGTCACACTCCATGTCAGATCAGATTTGCCACATCATTTTTTATCTTTTTACAACAATTTGTCAAAAAGTCAAAATTTTCATAATTTTCAACCTTTTCCCCTTCAAACACAAGTACACCAACCCGTTCTTCTTCAACCCCCACCTCCAATTCAACTCAAGAAACAAAACACACCAAAAATCCAACTCCAAATTACCAAGAAAATTATTTTTTCCAGGTCAGATCAAACCCAAATCAAGAAAAAAAAGATCATTTATGTAAAACTTTGTAGGAATGAGCTAAAGTAGAATGGGTAGTACAATTATCCATTGTGTTAGAGAAACAAAATGGATGAAATTTTTTTGATATGGATAAGAGAGAAAAAGAGAAATTGAACTTGAAATCAAGAGGATGAGAAGAAAAATAGGGAGAAAAGGACTGTAAATGGAGTGGCTACTAATATAAGGTATGAGTTCTTTGAAGAATATGAGAATCAAAACAAGAGCAAGAGCAAAATCCACTTTAGCAGAAAAATAATTTTCCAAGAAGAAATTATGGCCAACAAGAAGAAATTTGGAGAGACAAAAATAAGAAGAAGATTGATGAATTTTGAGAAGAAGAAATGGAGATTTATAATATTTGCGCATTAGGGGAAGAAGATGATCGTTAAAGGGGTTTTTACAAACCCTTTACGCTCCAAAATGGAGTGAGTCTCACGCACATGACCTGGTATGCCACTTAGGATGCCAGGTCAGAAAAAAGTGTTTAAAATGTACCTTTTGAGTGGGTACAAGGGTTTAGTTAGCAAAGTTCTAAGTATAAGGTCCTAGGTGACAAACGGGATCAAGTATAAGGGCCTATTAGGTCATTCCGCCTTCTATAAATATTTATTTTATATTATATGGATACTTATTAAATTAGAGTAAAATTAATTATTTTTTTCCATTTTACTCTTATTATTAATTAGTGTACTAATAATTTTTTCTAACTTAATTTAATGTACATTTGATATAAATGAAGGATATAATGGTAAAATTCGCTATTACATTAATGATTTCTTAATAACCGTGTAAAATGAAAAGTGTCCTGATATTATGGGACGAAGATAATATAAATTTTATTTGGTCCTATATTAAAAATAAATATTTTTATTTATTTATTTTCATAAATTAAAAACTATTATTATTTTTTCGTTTAATAATCTCATAAAATAGTTATAGTTGAATTTAGAGTTTTAAAATATGATTAATAAGATTAATTTAGTAAAATACATCTTTAATTAAAGCATTCTTAAGGAGTACATCAAGTCACATGGGTCAAATAATATAAAATTGAGAGAGTATAATTTAAAAAATTGAAAGATAATTTACTATCTAATTTCTAATTTTCTCATATTATGAATAATGGTTATTTCCTAAAAAATTGAATGTTTTACTCCCTCCATTTGATATTATATTCTATATTATTATAAATAGTTGTCCCAAATTTCATTTTTTTTAGTTATTATGTATAGTGTCTTCTTTGAAAATTAAATAATATTTTAAAATATATTTCTTTATCATATTGACATAAAAAAGTTAAATTTTATAGTATTTTTTTAGCTTTTAAATATTTAATTTTTTATTTTAAATTGTTGAAATAATATAATAAAATTTAACTTTGAAAGTTAGTTAAATTAACTTTCAAAAAAAGCAATAGAATAATTAAAAAAAAATGGAGGAAGTACTTTTCAATTTATAAAATCTATAGAATTAATTTTTTTTCACTTTATAATTCTTTTTGAAAGAGTATTCGAATTATAAAGCTTCAAAAAAAATCATAATAAATTAGTAAAATTATCCTTTTCACTATTTTTTCCGAGCATATAAAGAAAAAAATGAACGACTAATATAAAATATAAAATAGAGGAAGCATACATATTCAAATACTGACAAACTTTTTATTTTATCAATAAAAACGTGCAATATAGAATACAGAAACTTCAATTCAAGCAATAATTGATATAGCTGTCCATTTAAATGTGTTATATCATATATCTTGCTGGATAAATTAAGTGTGGGAAAGTGCACAATAATATGGAGAAAAAATTGTTTCTTCATTGCCTCTTATTGCTACTTTTGAGGATTTCAACAGCAGATCCATTTAATAGAAGAACTTTCCCATCAGATTTTCTATTTGGAACTGGTTCTTCTGCTTATCAGGTTTATCTTTATCCATCCATCCAATACTCTTCTTTTTTTTCTCACCTAAAATGCTTTTAATATAATGTTTGAAAATAAATAATCTTTATTTAAAAAAAATTAATGTTCAGAAGCCTCCTAAATTCATTGGTGAGAAAGAAATGGAAGTCGAGAATTAGAGTAGCAGGCTAATAGGATAGATAGGAAGGAGTGGTAATTGTCTGTCTTTATATGTTATTTATCTGCCTTTACATGTTTACGTATCTACATATTATCATGTGTTTTTCTCTTTCTTGCTTGTTTATCATATCTAGCTTATTCTTTTAATGGGTTTTTGTGACGAGGGTTTCCAGGAACCAGCCTCTCTACCTATATGGTAGTGGTAAGGTCTGCGTACATCTTACCCTTCCCAGATCCCACTTGTGGGATTTCACTGGATATGTTATTGTTGTTGACCCAATACTAATTTTAAATGATTTTTTTGGTTTCAGTATGAAGGAGCAATGGACGGATATGGTAAAGGGCTCAGTATCTGGGATACCTTTACCCACAAATTTCCAGGTAAGTTTTTCTCTTTAACATATCATTTGACTTTGGCACAATATTTAAGAAAAAAAAAGGAAGGCTTTTAAAATTAGTGAACTAAAATCATTTTATTAAATATTTGTGTGGTGGTAAAAAGAGAATTTTAAAGATAAATTATTTCTCATTAGAGTAAAGTGACATTTTGGGATGGACCAAAAAGAAAAGAGTGTTACGAGGCGGAGAGAATGATATTTTTTTTCATTTTAATTAATTCATTTAATTAAAAAATATTTTTTACTATAAATCTTTAATTTTTACTTTTCATAATATATTTAAAATTATAATATTTTAATATATTTTTGTTTTTTTAATTTAAACTTAAATAATTCTAAGATATTTTTTTTACTTATTTTTAATTCTTTATCAACTACTTCTCAATGGCATTGATTTTTGTACTGTCATTGGTTAAAGAGATCACAAAGTAGGTAGATGTCAAATTCTTAATTTTTAAATATTTTAAATTATTAATATTGTGATATAAAATATTTTTTTTAGAAATATTTAAATTATTAATTATTATAAGTAGTAGTATTTTTTAACACTAAAAATAAAACAAACAAATTATAACAGAAAAATCATAAAAAAAACTTTTATAGGGTAATTTTTGTATCTTATTTTGTAAGAGGTTTTTAGTTTTTATTTTCACATGTAGAAATCTAAAATAACAAAAAAAAAAAAAAAAGAAGCTTATAGGGTAGTTTTTCTCTTGTATAAATTTTAAAGGTTTATTTCCACTCATTTCCTATTTTTATTTTTAATTTTAATTTATGCCTATACAGAAAAAATAATTGACAACAGCAATGGTGATGTAGCACTTGATTTTTACCATCGTTATAAGGTATCACTACGTTCTTATACAAATATTGAGGTTGACTCCAAATTCAAAAGATATTATATTAGGAGCACTTCAATTACTTTAAGAAGCTTTTACTTATTAATTCACATATAATAGCCTAAAATGTCGCACTAAACATACAATTAAGTGCCAATTTTTGCAGGAAGACATAAAGTTAATGAAATTCCAAGGGCTTAATGGCTTCAAATTTTCTATATCGTGGTCAAGAGTATTACCATGTAAGAATTAAATCAAAATATTCATTCTCTTAAGATCTTTTATTTGTCTTCCTACAACATATTTTTGTTGAGAAAATTCATTCCTAGTGCATAAATTTTCTTAATTTATGAGTTTGGAAATTAATTGTTAGACGCATCAGTATTATTTTATTCACAAATAAGGGAAAAAGAAAAGTTGAGAATAAATTTATGATTATATATTTTCTAAAATTAGTATAATCTTATTTGCTTGCACTTATGCTAAGAAGATTTGACTGTATGTTGAGTTATTTACCTATAGAGAACTAGGGATACAACGATCAATTCTCAGACTTGATATATTTTCTTATTTTTTACCTAGATTTGCATAGTTATCTCTTACTATACATATTAACTCATGAATAACATATGAGTTGTATTTTGCACATATATACTGATCAGATGGGAAGTTAAGCAAAGGAGTTAACAAAGAGGGCATTGCATTCTACAATAATCTTATCAATGAGCTTTTAGCAAATGGGATACAACCTCTTGTCTCAATCTTCCATTGGGATTTGCCTCAAGCCCTTGAAGAAGAGTATCAAGGATTTTTAAGCCCACAAATTATGTAACTAATGCAACCCTTTACATTATTAATTAAGAAAGAAACCAAAGCACTCCTATTATATTTTGACTTCATTTTTTTTTATAGGAATGACTTTGGAGACTATGCAGAATTGTGCTTCAAAGAATTTGGAGACAGGATTAAATATTGGATCACTATTAATGAGCCATATTCATATGTAGTACCTGGTTATGTGATGGGCAGCCATGCACCTGGCAGATGTACAAACCATAAGAAATGCCTTTTTGGAAATGCTGCAACTGAGCCTTACATAGTTGGACATCACATGCTTCTAGCTCATGCAAAAACAGTAAATATATATAGGGACAAATATAAGGTACTAATATAATTAGATTCGACTATGATCCTTCTGTTTCAATTTACCTGACATAGTTTGAATTACGTAGACTTCACAAAAAGGAGAGATAGGGATTTCGATTATAAGTGATTGGTTTGTACCATACTCTACCGAGAAGGAAGACAACGATGCTGCTCAACGAGCTCTTGACTTCATGTTTGGATGGTACGTAAATTGAATTTCCTAACACAAGTACGTACGTACATACATTCACAAATAGTTAATCAAATTCCAATTTTATTGTGTAAAAGGTTTATGGATCCAGTAACTTATGGAGACTATCCAGCAATTATGCATAAATATGTAGGAAATCGATTACCAAAATTTACTAGTGAAGAAGCTGATATGGTGAAGAATTCCTATGACTTCCTGGGGTTAAATTACTACACTTCAACGTATGCAGCCAATGCTATTTACCCTGACACAATAAATGGTAGCTACGCAACAGATTCTAACGTATATCAAACAGGTAACGGGTGATGAGTACATGTTGAAAATGAATCACGTGAAAATAGATAAAAATATTTTACCTGAGCAAAATAGAAGATTTTTTTTCTCCATTTCGGGTTATTTGGTATGATGGTAAATATTTTCATGTTTTTCTAGAATTTTTTTTTCCAAGGAAAATGAATGGTCCTAAGTCAAAGTTAGGAGGTCAAAATTCGAGTCTTGTGTTAGGGTTGAAATTCTGATCAGTTCGAGGTCAAAAGTTGAGTTCCAAGTCTGGGAGGCTTAACTAAGAAAAGTTTTTGAAAAAAAATAAGTTCTTACTTTATGTGTTGAAGTTTTTTTTTTTTTTTTAATTAGAAGAAATTAAATTTATTTGGAAAATATTTTTCAAAAAATTTAAACCAATCAAAAATGATAAGATTAGAGAACACTTTCCTTTGGGCCAAACATATCCTTAAGAAATGTAGTTTTTAGAGGTTGCTACACCTATACGCCTACTTTAAAGGAAATACAATTGGTAGATACTTATAGATTATACTTTATGATGAATTATATGAGTTGATTCATATTTGATTCACTTTTAAATAGCTGAATAATTAACCCATTTAAAATAAATTCGGTCAAAACAAATAATCATAAATTTTACTCATTTTGTCATCCCTACAAACAAGTCAAACTTTCTAGTCCCTAATTAAATATTTCTTTTTCCAAATTTTACTCATTATTATCACCTCTAGCTACGATCAAATTAAAACTTTCTAGTCCCAAATTAATTAATCTTTTCTTATAATATTTTTTACTCACCAAATTAAAGTTCTATTGTTCCATTTGTAACGACCTTTAATATTATTCTATCTTTGTGTTTTTTTTTATTGTAGGTGTGAAAAATGAAAAACCCATCGGCGAACCGGTATATATATATCCACTAATTATTTGTGAATGTATTATCCTTGTAATTTCCGATAGGGCTTATATTTAACAATATACTTATTTATTTTTGTCCGCAGACAGGCTCGGGCACTGTATTCGTCGTTCCGGAAGGGCTTGAAAAATTACTAGTCTACACAAAGGAGAAATACAAGAATCCAATTATTTATATAACCGAAAATGGTACATACATCATTTAATTAATCACATTATATACGCTATTTAATTTGCTATAATCTTTTTTTTCTAAAAAAAAATTGTTATTAGGAATGAGTGACGTCAATGTAACAGCATTACAACAAGGAGTAAATGACTTGGAGAGAACACGTTATATCCATCAACATCTATTGGCCATCAAGAATGCCATTGAGTGAGTATTCCATTCTTTCTTTGTCCTATTTTAATTTAATATAGAGTTTTAGAAAAGTAAATAATATTTATTTTTGAATTTTGTAGTCTTATATTAAAGATATATTCCCTTCATTTCTTTTCTATTGTCATGTTATGTTATTCGAGAGTCATTTTGATTAATTTTCAAAGTTAAATTAAATTACATTCATTCAATATTTTAAAACTAAAATTTAGATATTAAAAAACTATACGAAAAGTACTACAAATTGTAATTTTTTAATGTCAATATATAATACATTTAGCCAAAATTCATATCGTTTGATTCTTAAAAAAAAAACTATAGCAACTAAAAAAGAACAAATGATCATTTAATTTTATATATGGTCTTAACAATCATGTCATGTGAAAAATGGAATCAACAAACTGTTTTTTTTAAATAGACTATTAAAAAAAGTAAGAGAAACAAATAATAAATGTGTTATTTTTTGTCCATTTTACTGCATGATGTTTGAATAGTCATTTTCTTAAAAAAAAAGTTGTTTCTTGTAACAGGGATGGTGTGAATGTGAAAGGTTACTTCATATGGTCATTCTTGGATAATTTCGAGTGGAGTTCAGGATACACTCAAAGATATGGAATTAATTATGTTGATTATAATGATAATTTAAAAAGATACCCCAAACGTTCTGCTCGTTGGCTAAAAAAATTCCTTTCGAGTGGAGAGGTTGTTTCTAGATTTGATTCTTAACATGTTTAGTTAGAGACAATAACATGTATTATCATTTTAATACATAACTAGTTTAACGTGGCATGTATTCAATTTATAAAAAGTATATAAAAATAAATAAATTATTATATGTATAATTTATATTATTGAAAGCACAACTATAAATAGTTACGTAAATATTAGTATTTCGCAACTTCATTCTATTTGACAATAATATGAGTAGACAAAATAATTGAATGTATTTCTGATGTTATATGTGTTCCTTTTTCTCTCATTCAGCGTCCCGTATCCGTATTGAACTCTGACTAAATTTGACACTACAAGAAAAATTGTTATTTAAGACCAACATTTAAGAACGAGTTCATAATATCGTCTTTGAGACAAGAATATAATTTGGCCCTTATTTATATATTCTATTGTGAAGGTATTCAATCTAGTCCTTAAATAACTTACTAACTCATCTCAAATTGTAATAGAAAGTTTTTAGCGGGAAATCTTATTTCATCCGGATTTTGAAATAATAATAAAAACAAAGAAACAAATGACAATAGTATATACAAACATATGGAAAATACATAAAGACAATAACCTTTCTAATTGTCATTTATGCTCAGTTTTTTTTTTTTGGAGGATTTCAAAAATGTCCTTTTTAGGGTATGAAATTACAAGCCATTACCAACTTGGTTAAAATTACCAAATTTATACCAACTTTTATTAAAAAGTAGGAAAGAGAGTATTATTTTTTATAATAAAGTTGATTAAAGTGTGATGTGATATGTGGTGAAAAGGAAGAATAAATTGATGATATTTAAAAGATTTAGAAGTTGGTGTTGGAAATGGGTTTCTTGTTTATTATTTTTTTTTTTATAATAATTGACAAAGAAGTAGTATGTCCTTCCCAATTGGAGAATAAAATTTTCAATGTATAAACGTAATGTAAACCGTAAAATGATTGAACTATGAACAAAAAAATTTGGTGTTCACGAAAAAATTAGTGTTACGTATAATTGATATTGTCATAATAGAAAAAAATTTACAATATAAAAAAATAATTGATAATACTATTTTTTATAAAAAAAAATAAGAAGGTAATTATAGCGAATTTCGTGGAATTAAATATTTATTAAGATGTTCCTACATATTTGTCTTATTCTACACAATTAAAAAATGTAATGTTTAAATTATGGTATTTTAAAATATATTTATGAAAAATGTATTGAAAATAATTATTAGAAGAAGACCCATCAAATCAATTTAATTGATTTGATGGGATTATGGCAGCCTACAATCCCCTATAAAAGGGAGGCCACATCAATGCAGTACGGTAGGGGCCATTTGTCCTCCATTTTTTTCATGAAAATTTTTTACCCAAAAGATAAAATGGAGGGAATGTTTTTTGTGTATTTAATAAGTTGTTGACCAAGGGCTTATTTATTGGATACAAAAGGCTTGAAAAACAAAAGATAACCATGAATACCGAAGGAGTGGTATCAATTTTATTGAAATATGATGGGAGATGGGAGATAACAGGTATATTATTATATTATATATACTATATTAATCATATTTTATGAATGAAATCATACAGCAATCGGTAAATGGCACTGGCAATATTGAAGTTGGTGTCACACATAGTCAGTTGGTGGTTTTCTTTGTTCAGTGACGTTGGTATGTAGATGAAAAAAAAAATGAATAGGTTGGTGTTTAACAAAGCTGTTGCATTTTTTTTTTATTTTTTTGGTATAGACAATGGTATGTGTAGTTGGTGAAATGGTATTTTCCTTGTAAGACTGTATGGTATATTAATTGGAACAGGTTGGTGTTTAACAAGGCTGTTGCATTGAGTTTTTATTTGGTATAGACCATGGTGTTTGTATTTTGTTAAATGGTATTTTCGTTGTAAGACTGTATGGTATATTAATTGGAACAGGTTGGTGTTTAACAAAGCTGTTGCTTTGAGTTTTTTATTGGTATAGACCATGGTGTTTGTAGTTGGTGAAATGGTATTTTCGTTGTAAGACTGAATGGTATACTAATTGGAACAGGTTGGTGTTTACCAAAGATGTTGCATTGGGTTTTGTTTTTGGTATAGACAATGGTGTTTATTTAATGATTGGGACTTTATTAGTGGTGTTGATAATGAATTTGGTGTGAATGCAGGTGACTACACCGATTACAAAATGGAAGGAATATTATATGATACTTCATCAAATTATGATGGTTTACTGCAGGTAATAGCTTCCCAAATAGGGTTAGACTTAAGAAGTGTTGAGTTGGTAATAAAATATGTCGTAGACGTGAAATTACCGCCATTGACAATACACAATGACATGGGGGTAAAGGTATATTTGGATCAAAGAAGGTTGGATCCTAATTTCTTCTCCAAATATCCATTGTGTGTGACATATAATACAAGAAATGTTGATCCACCACCACAGTTCAAGAGAACAATAGCAGTTGTTTGGTTTATTTTGTGGTGTACAGCATGGGATCCTTATTGGTTTCTGATTTCTTTTCATTGTTCAAGAGAACAATAGCAGATGTTTGGTTTATTTTGTGGTGTACACCATGGGATCCTTATTGGTTTTTGATTTCTTTTCATTGTTCAAGAGAACAATAGCAGTTGTTTGGTTTATTTGGTGGTGTACAGCATGGGATCCTTATTGGTTTTTGTGTAGTTTTTTTAGAAAAAAAATGTCATTGATTATTGATGGTTTCAGGAACTCAGTTTGATAGAATCCTTGGCAGGGATTATACTATGACAATGTTAATTTTTTTCCATTAGTGAAGAGAACATTAGCAGTTCTTTGGTGTTATTTGTGGTATACGACATGGGGTGTATAATGGTTTTGTTGATATATCTGAAAAATTAAAAAAGAGGTAAATTATTCATCGCATTTGACCTGTACGTTTAATTACACTGGGTGCCTGCATAAACGTCACCCCACTATGTCAAGCATTAATATTTTTTTTTTGGGACAAGATAGTAATAGTATATATTTTAGTGTAGATTTGTGGTACACCTCCTGGTGTTAACCACGGTGTCATGGGGATGTTGTGAAAGAAGGAAAAAGGAAAACATGACAGTGTGCCGAACAAAAATGGAAATTTAATATTACATAAACATGAAATATATACACCATTGTTTACAGAGTCTGTGAGGGGGGGGGGGGGGTTAGATTGTGTCCAACAATGCTATTGAAAACTATGATTTCCTCCTCGGAACATACTTGGATGCAGGTACTCTTTCACTTTGTCCAACATGCTCAACCTGCCTCCTGGGACCACTAAACCGGCTTACCACCTTCCCCGTCACCTCACTTTCACTTATGGCACCATTTTCAATTTTTTTGGTGCCATAATCCCATAATAAAGAGCCATAACGTAAACGACAGAATGCTGGGTCAAATGACTTTTTTCCAATCTGAACATAATCATACCCATTACATACAAGCTCCGCAAACACACATGTAAATAGACCACAATCACTATTTCAAAAAAAGTAAATTAAAAATCTGCCGTAAATTAAAAAAAAAAAGAATATATAAAAAATTTGAGAAGTTTAGTAAAAAATACTTACTTTGAATCAGCAACTTGCTGGGGGATATCGTCACATGTTACAAAGGTGAGGCTGTCCGAAAATGCATATTCGGCGTAGTTCACAGAGTTTTGCCAAACAATGTCATCCCTTTTGCCATAAAAGCCAGTGCTCACCAAGAAAAGAGGAATTATTTCAGCAACCTTTTTGACCCTCCGAATGACAGCCAAATTGTGCGTCGACCGACTTCACTCAGCGAATCAAATATAAAAAGACACCTACTTTGAATATAAAAAACAACCAACATCCAGTGACACTTCTCCGGCACATGAAGGGGTATACATACATAGTCAACTTTGTCCCATGGCGTGTTCGCCAGTATCTTGTATCCCCGAATGTACTGTGCAACATCATGATCTTCTGTGATGAGTGTGCTGTCCCTGTTGTTGGCGGTCCATATGTCATGAATTTGTTCCACCCAGTTCATAAAAAAGGTGTCCGTGGTGGTAACTCTACGCTGGGGTGCATCACCGTACTTGCATTTCTTACGTAGGTAGTACATAAGTACATTAACATGCTGTATTAAAAAGAAATAACAACATAAAGAAAAATTAATGATAGATGCACAACATGACATAAATGAAGGTGAGAAATTTCAAAGAGTACCAAAATTATAACCAATTAGAAGAGTAGAGGTTGCACCAAAATAAAAAAGACCAACAGCTACTACCAACTCAGAAAAAACACCAAAGAACCAAACATGTTGACTACCAATGTGCATACCTAACAGGTATACGACCAACTAAAATCTAACACTACCATCATCAACACCAAGTCAAACACCCAAAAGAATATTTCGCAAAAAAATAAAAGGAAAAAAATAATTAAAAAAGTTACCGAATCAGTCCAAGCGCTCCCCGTTGTAACCATGACATAAAACCAATCCATCAATCCAACAGAATCAACCCCAAAGTCAAATGGGGGATTTATCTTGTTTGAATTGATCGTGAAAGCGCTCGCTCTCCTAAATAAACAAAAACAAAAAGATAAGTGCAAACTGATGCAAAAAAAAAAAGAAGCAAATAACGGTAAAAATTTAACCGTACCTGCCCCGTTTTTTGGACAACCTATCTTTAATCCACTTATTAAACAAATCAACCAACTCTTCATTAACCTCAAATTCACCATAGCCAGCAAAAGGGTGCTTCATTTGAAAATATACTGGCGGCTCTGTTGACTTGCACGCTGAACTACTTAAATCAATGTATGGTGACTTCTCAAACCTCCCCGGAGCCTTTGTTCGTTCACGCTGCGTTGGGGTTACATATGAAATTTTATTTTCCAACGCAACGATCTGCGACTCCCTATATTCAGGTAACTCAAAATCATCCAAAGTAGGAGTTTTTTTTGCAGATGATGTTCCTTCAGCTGGGAAATGTTATTCTGTAAGAACTAAATTTAAAACAAAGTGCAATTATAATTATTATTGACACCAATCAATGGGTTGCATAGACACTTGCCTTCGGGCAAAACGGTATATTTGGGCGACTGACATGTGCCTTCGAAATCTTTGGCAACTTCAGGAATGGGGTTTTGAAAATCTCCAGCATGTGCCTCAACATCAATTGGATTATCACCATCATCAACCTAAAAGAATGAGAAAATCAGTTTCCATAATGACCACAACGACAGACAAATGAAAAACATTTAGACCACTGGATTGAATACCAAAGATTGCACCAATGGGACACATGGCCTCATGTGGAGGATACCAATTCTGCAGCCATTCTCAATACCAAACTTTAAAAAAAGGCAACACAGAAAACTACACCATCCCTGAATAATACCAACTATTTTACCAACCATACAAGTGATGAAAACCATGTTGAATACCTTCTTAATAACCAATCCCTCATACATAGAAAACTACCAGTCAGAATACCACAAACACAATCAGACAATAGAAAAAAATAAATACCACTTTTAATACCAAACACAAATATTAAAAATCAGACATCTATTTATCTTAAAAAAAGTTTCGCATTAACAGCTGGTGAATGATCACTTCTATGGTACCTCAACTCCTACTCCTTGGAAATCTCCCACATTTGCATCAACATCTACTGGATTATCACCATCATCAACCTAAATGAATGAGAAAAATAATTTCCATAATGACCACAAGAACTACCAAATGAAAAACATTCAGACAACACATTAGAATACCAAAAAATTGCACCAATAGGAGACATGGAGGGGGATACCAATTCTGTAACCATTGATAATACCATACATTAATGCCATAGTTACGGTAAATCAACCCATCCTTCCATAATAACCACATATAGAAAAAAAAACCAATTAACCAAAAACATACCAAGAAACCTAGGAGACTACCATAAATCATATAAAAAACCAAGTATGGGATACCATGTTGAATACCTTCATCATAACCAAAGTCTCGTACTTAGAAAACTACCAACCAGAATACCACAAATACAGTCAGACAATACCAATATAAATACCACAATTATTACCAAACACAGATATAAAAACCAGCTATCTCTTTTTTTTTTAAAAAAAAAGGTGTACACCTGCTTACTTAATACCACACATGGACAAAAAACCAAAAACAATTATTTGAACCCTAAATTTCTATATTAAAAAAAAAAAACAAAGTTCACATTAAGAAGTGGTGAATGATGGCTTCTACTGTACCTCAATTCCTACTCCTTGCTTATTTAAGCCTTCGGTGCGCACAAACTTGATCTCGTTGAGTAGATTCTGAAAGCATTCTTCAATGTACGCCTTAAGTTGACCAATCTGCGCTTCAACTTTCAATTCTAGAGCTTTGAAGTCGTTGCGCACCTATAGAAAAAAAAAAGTTTAAAGAGAAAAAAAGGAACGAAGAATTCCAGAAATGAAAAAGAAATAAACTACTTACCACACAATGTCCGCAGATATCTTTTTGATGTTGCGTGAAACAACATCTTCAGCAGAATATGCAGAAGCTTGGGGGACATCAGGCGCATCAAAATTTGATTCCTCCAGCTGCTCATTCTCAAAAGCAGCCACCTCTTCCGCATGAAATGCAATTCTTTGAAACTTGTACTTCAATTATAAAGAAAAGATCAAAATATTAGTTAAGAAAAACCATGAATCCACCAAAAAAATAACAAAACCAGAAAGGACCTACCTGACTACCATAACGGCGAAACATTCCTCTCAACAGCTTGTCGTAATACAGCCTGTAATCTGGCGTAGTCCAATTGAAAATCCGCGGACTACGATTTTGCATTCTAACAGCAACCATAGGATCCACCTTATTTGAGCACTCGTACAGCCAAATTTGCAAGGCCAAGGGGAATTCACAGAATTTGAAATAGTCAGGATCCCCGGATAGTTGACGGACGATGCAATCCCTCAAGTCAAAAAAGGACCGGCGACCCCATGGGTATGATTGGTACTGACCAGATTCAACCAACAGGAAATGGTCTAGCGGTATAAAATGTTTCTTGGGTGGAGATGACAAAATATATGTACTGATAAAATAAATAATGGCAATATCTAAAACATCCTCTTTCTCAAACAAACCTTCCCTAAAAGCACTAATTAAAAAGTGCTTCTCCAGCCCCCTATCACATACCATGGGGAAGTATCGCTCAATAAGTCTCGACCTCCCCGACAAATTAATGGTATATTCATCAACAGGTCCACACTTCAGGCCAGTGACAGCCCGAAACTCTCTTAAACCAAAAGTTAACTCTTCACCATTCAAATTAAATATAAAAAAATCGCCAATGTTATCCTTATTGGTCATATAATGAATCATGACTCGAATAACCTGTGGTTGAACTGTCAACTGAGCCAAGTCAAGCAAATAACCAAAAGGACCAGATTTAAAACGATCAAGCATACCAAACTTGGACAAAAATTCAGATATTTCCTCAAAAACTTTGACATTCACATACGAGCGCCATCGATTAGCTTTTTTGGTGTCCTGACAAATGTCAAAAAAAATTAAAAAAATGTGTATTTACAGCGATGGACCCCAAAAAAATAATCAAGAAAATATAAATCATGGAGAATAAAGTAAAATTTATAATTATACCTGCGCTTCTTTTTTATCTTCCTTCATCCTCTTTACTTGTTTACTTTTTTGGCTGCCAGAAGGTGACTTTCCTTTGTTCCGTACAGATTTCTTGTTATATAAAAAATGCACCATTAGAAATATATTAAATGGAATACATCTTTTGAATGTGTATATATATGCAAAATACCAAATTACATACCTTTGCCTTCGCAACAGGAGGCAAATTCTGCGCTTTATTCAACTTAGCCCTCTTTGAAAGAGGAATTTCATCCTCAAAGTCGCTGTCGTGGGGCAAATCTACCTCTGCCATTTTACCCTTTCCCTTACTGTCAGAAATTATTTTACCAGAGGCCCTTTTAGGTGGTGATGGTGTGTATGCATTCAAATCAAAACTTGGCCTAGATGGCGAATGAAGGGTGCTAGCAAACCGTGGGCTCTTCCTCGTTGGTGTCACTTCCATAGTAATTTAGTCCTATTTTACAATTACAACACTTCACATTAAACCAACAAAACTAATATTAAACACAAAGAATAATACCACAATAAAAAACCCAGATAAACACCAGAAACACATAAAAATAGTCAAGTCACATGCCCCAAAAATACCATTTGCATACCAAATAAATACCAAAAAAAGCAACCATGACACAAACCCATCCCACAACAGCATACCAATTGCATACCAATTGCATGCCCCCAAAAATACCAATTGCATACAAATGTAAATACCAAATACAGCAACCATGCAACAAGACCATCCCACAACAGCATACCAATTGCATACCAATTACATGCCCTCAGAAAAAATACCAATTGCATACCAATATGAATACCAAAACCAGCATCCATGAAAACAAGACCATCCCACAACAGCATACCAAATGCATACCAATTGCATGCCCCCAAAAATACCAACTGCATACCAATATAAATACCAACAACAGCAACCATGAAACAATACCATCCCATAACCAAAATAACATGCCAACATACATAGGACAATACCATGATGCATACCACCCCCATAGGGGAAGAATCCGCAATACCAATTATGCCCAATCATACTGTTTAAGTTTCAACCACAACAGCATACCAATTGCATACCAATTTCATGCCCCCAAAAAAACCAATCGAATACCTATATAAATACCAAAAACAGCAACCATGCAACAAGCCAATCCCAAATACCAAAATAACATGCCAACATAAAAATGACAATACCATGATGCATCCCAACCAATTGCATACTAATTGCATACCATGATGCATACCAACCAATTGCATGCCTAAAAAAAAAACCAAATGCATACCAATAGAAAAACCAAAAATAGCATACCACAAAAGCCAAGATAATGCCATATGACTGTGAAAAAAACAAATACATCACCCATCATCATGCTTAACACACAACCATGGAAGAAATGCCAAAAATATATACCAAAAATTTCGACACAAACACATTAATGTCACCAATTACTCTTCTACAAATTGAAACAGTTTGCATACCAAAGAGACCACAATTAATCACAACCCAAGGAAGAGACGGCAAATACTAAATACAATAACCCCCAATTTACCAGTTGCAATCCATAAAGAAAAAAAAAGGGTCATGAACCCGATATTTCGCAATCACCATACCCAAAACCCACTGAAATAACAACAAAGAATAGAAAAAAATGCAAAAAATAGGAAAAATAACAAAAAAAGGGAGTTGTGAGAAAGGAAAACTACATTGGGTGCAAAAAATTCCAAAAAGAAAGGGATGAGATAATTCTTACAAGTAATTCAAAAAGACCATTACTTGAATACCCAACTCAAAACGAAAAACAAAAAATAAAAATAAAGAAATACATACCTGTGAATCGCCGAAATGAAGGAGAGTTGTGAAGAAGAAGAACAAAAATTTGTGATAAACAAATAATAATACAAGAGAAGAAGATGAAAAATAAACTTTTAACGTGGTGAATAGACACGCCGGCTGACGGACCGGCGCGTCAATCAATAGAGTCGCGTCTGTCAGTGGCATTTATTACCGCATTTATGACACCTCGGTAGTAATAAAACGTGTGAGGGAATATATGATTCTAATTAATGCTTCTTGTAGAAATATAATACATTACCCAACGGATATAAAGGTTACTTCATTTAAAAAAAAAAAATTAAAGTGTTGCATTAAATGGCTCCATTAATGAGCCGCCTGACCGCATTTAATGCGGGTCAGGTCAACACGTCAAAAAAAAAAAGAAAGAAAAATTCGTTATTTTAATTAAAAAGTCAGAAATTTGGACTTGGTAAATATGTAAATTAGTTGGTAGAGAAGTAAATAAATTGGTAAACGTAATTTAAGGGGGCAAAGTTGTATATTTCCTTAAAAGTTTACTTTTTTTTTTTGAATTGCTGCAACTGGGTTTATGGTGCCTGTCTTTTTGTACCAGTTTCCTGATGGGTTTTTCTGTACTCTTTAAAGGGGTCATTTTCTTTTGCTCTTCTCTTTCCCCACACCCATCCTCAGGGCCATTTAATTAAGGGTTATAAAATAGTTTCAAAATTAAAAAAAAGTGACATAAATTTTAATTATTGAGTGTAGATGACAAAATTATAATTAAGAGTTAATGATGTTGGACTATTTTCAAAAAGGTCCCCAAGTTTATTTTTATACACTTTAACCCATAAAAAAATCCTAATTCCCCCCCCCCCCCCCCAAAAAAAAATCCCCAATGACTCCATCGTTCCCCTCACTCGTTTCCCGCACTTTTTCCCCCATTTCATCGGTTCTTGGTTGCTTCTTGTTGTTGTTGTAGTAGTTGTTGTTGTTGTTCTTCTTCTTCTTCTTGTTCTCCTCCTCCTCCTCCTTCTTCTTCTTCTTCTTCTTCTTGTTGTTGTTGTCACTATTTTCCCAACACAAGATTTGAGCTTCAAATTTGGGTGAAAAGAAATCAATTTTTTGGGGCTTTTGTTCGGGTAGCCTTCGAAATTACTTGAAAGGTAAGTTTTAATCATTATTATGACTGATAAAAGTGTATGTGGTGCTATTTATTTGGGTTTTGTGTTTTTGTTGATGTTTCCGCCATTGTTGCCATTTCTTCACTGTTGAGCCATTTTGGGGAAGATGCAGCAACTGCTGGACTGAGTGCAGCAGCTGGTTCACCACTTTTTGCAGCAGTCTTAAATTAATGTGTATTTGCTGCATGTGATGTTTTATATGATGAAGTAGCTGCTGAATTGAATACAGCAATTGTTGTATTTCTGTACAGTTTTCTCATGTTGCGCTTTTAACTGTTACTTATATAGGTACCTTCAAGATCATCCATGGGAGACAAAATAGTATTAGGAGTTGATTGTCGTGGTGAATGGGTTGAGTCCAACAATCGTTTTATTTGGCGTTGGAAAGGCAAAGAAATGGTCGAGACGATAGCGATGATTGTGAATCGAGATATCTCGTATGAGGATTTTGTAAATCAAATTATTTCTAGCTGTGAATTAAATTGTGAGCCGGAAGATATCGTCATCACTTACATGAATTCTTGTGGTGAAAAACAGAGAGTGGCTTCTTTTAGAATAAAAAATCAAGTGAGTTTACGGATTTATTTGGAAGATGAAGGAAGACCCATTCTACGGGTATACATGGTTGAAAGGGCGGTGGAGAACCAAAATTCACATCAAAATCTAGAAATTGTGAATGATGAATGTCTTGTGATGGCTACAGACATTCCAGATAGAGCAATTGGAGGTGAGCTGACGCCGACCCCAGAAGTTGGGAGCAACACACCAGCGAATACACAATCGACACAGTCGAATCATGTTCAAGATGATGAAACAGGTTTTCATAATGGTATGACATTTAAGAATAAGGAAGATTTAGATATTACATTGAAAATGGCTTGTTTGAAGAAAGATTTTAGATTAAAAAAAGTGATGAACTCGCGTCATGTGTATTATGTCAAGTGTGTACATCCCGAGTGCAAGTGGTGGCTGAGAGCGGTGAAGCTTAAAAGTTCTGACAGATTTTACATCAGAAAGTATGAAAAGTTTCACATTTGTGGTTCTCAGCATCTGACGAGCCACAATCCGCATGCTACGACCAATGTAATTGGTGCATACTTCAAAGATAAGTTCCCCGAAGGTAAAGGGCCGTCCACTAGAGATATGAAAACCTCACTTCGTGTTGAATTGGGATGTAAGGTCAGTTATTGGAAACTTTGGAAGGGAAGTGAAATTGCAAAATCTTTGATAAGGGGAACACACGAGCATGGATATGTGGTGCTTGAGGTATATCGCTATATGCTTAGCATTGTAAATTCGGGGACCAAAACGGTGTTGGAGCTCGATGAAAATGATAAATTTAAGTATTTTTTTGTGGCCATAGGAGCTTGGATTCTTGGTTTTAGGCATATGAGAAAAGTCATAGCTGTCGATGGAACATTTTTAAAAGGCAAGTATGGTGGCGTTTTGTTGTCTGCTATTGCACAGGATGCTGAGAAACATGTTTTTCCTGTTGCATTCTGTGTTGTTGACTCCGAATGTGATGCCTCTTATCGGTATTTTTTTGAGCAAATGAGAAGTTTTATAGATGATACTCCGAAATTGTGCATAATTTCGAATAGGCATCCAAGCATTAAAAAAATTATTTCAATTGTCTACCCTTCTGCTCATTATGGTTGTTGCATGTGGCACCTTGGTGAAAATATTCGAACCTATTTTCACAATGGAAGAATCATTTATCATTTTTACAAGGCCGCACAAGGATACAATGTAAGTGAGTTTAATGACCACTTCAATCAAATTAGAGATATTGTTCCACAGGCTGCCATACGTCTTGAAGAAATTGGATTTCACAGATGGAGCAGGGCATTTTTTCCTGGATAACTTACTGCTGGAATTGTTACATTTCTGCTGCTGATGAAGTTTGTGTCGTAGCAACTGCTGGAACATCTTTATTATCTGTTATAGAATTTTCTATTTTTAATAATGGTAGTTATTAAATTCTATAATATCTGCTGCAACATTTACAGGTTTGGTATTATGACATCAAACATAGCTGAGTCGATTAATTCACTTTTTGTTGTTAAAAGAGAATTTCCAATTCCTGCTCTATTTGATGAAATAATCAAGAAGTTTGGGGAAAAATTTCACCAAAAAAGAATGGAGTTCATCAATGCATCAACCATCTTGGTCCCTTCGATAGAGGAGGTCATCTAAAAAAATATTAATATAGGGAACAAGCTATTGGTTCATCCAATTGCCAGTTATAGATATGCTGTCTCCGGTCATGATGTAGTGGCAACGGTTGATCTTCATTGCAAATCTTGTACTTGCAGAGTGTTTGATCTTGATAAAATTCGTTGTCCGCATGCGATGGCCGCGCTCCGGTGTCAATATGGTGAAGATTATGGAAGGCGTATTTATGAGTATTCTTCTCAATATTATAAGGTAGAGACATACATTCTTGCATACGTGGAGGAAATATATCCCATGCCGTCTGAAGAATTATGGGAAGTTCCTAGGGAGATTTTAGAAAGGAAAATACTTCCTCCACATGTTGCGCCGGGAAAGGTGGGAAGAAGGGCAAAGAAGCGGCGTCCAAGTATCGGATAATCATTGCCAAGTAAGAAGAATAGATGTTCTATATGCAAAAGGGTTGGGCACAAGAGAACTACATGCTCGGAGCAAAATGTTTCATAAGAACACTCGCTTTTATTTGGTGTTTGTGAACTTCTTTCATTCTGCATGTTAAGTATGCAACAATTAACATTTATTGTTATGTAATATTATCAGTGTTATTGTTATTTGAATACATTTTTACTCAATTTATTATTGCTCAATAGATTGTATATTACTTGTGCAATTGGCACCTGCCTATTTCCAGCGGAGGAAATGTTTCGTCGTTTTCGTTCTCCCCTAGGAGTATTTTTGAGAGTTTTTTTTGGTGAACCAACATATCTCAATGTTTTGAAGGATGTGTAAGTGCTCGGTGAATTTTTCGGGGCCCGTAGCGAAAAATCCCAAAATTTTTGGGCACGAAAACAGTAATCCTTCACGACATGTCCGCGTCGCGGAGGCGTCGCGCGCCTGCCTATTTCCAGCGGGGGAAATGTTTCGTCGTTTTCGTTCTCCCCTGGGAGTATTTTTTAGAGTTTTTTTTGGTGAACCAACATGTCTCAATGTTTTGAAGGATGTGTAGGTGCTCGGTGAATTTTTCGGGGCCCATAGCGAAAAATTCCAAAAATTTTGGGCACGAAAACAGTGACCCTTCGCGACATGTCCGCGCCATGGAGGCATCACGCACCTGCCTATTTCTAGCGGGGGAAATGTTTCGTCGTTTTCATTCTCCCTTGGGAGTATTTATGTACTAGGAATGAATTTTCTCAACAAAAATATGCTGTAGGAAGACAAATAAAAAATCTTAAGAGAATAACTATTTTGATTTAATTCTTACATGGTAATACTCTTGACCACGATATAGAAAATTTGAAGCCATTAAGCCCTTGGAATTTCATTAACTTTATGTCTTCCTGCAAAAATTGGCACTTAATTGCATGTTTAGTGCGAAATTTTAGGCTAAAATATTTGAATTAATAAGTAAAAGCTTCTTAAAGTAATTGAAGTGCTCATAACTCAATATCTTTTGAGTTTGGAGTCAACCTCAATATTTGTATAAGGACGTAGTGATACCTTATAACAATGGTAAAACTCAAGGGCTACATCACCATTGCTATTGTTAATTATTTTTTCTGTATAGGCATAAATTAAAATTAAAAATAAAAATAGGAAATGAGTGGGAAAAAACAAAACAAAATTTTTCTGCTCCAGTTTGTGCTAAGAAAAATTTTGTGGGTTATTTTGCTTGATTTGAACATAATATTAAACAAAAATAATACAATGATTACAAAGAAAAAAAAAACACTCTATTATTGAATGAAATTAGATTTCATGCTCTATGAAAAATAAAAATGGGGGCTATCATGCCCTATGAAGATATTAACGAATATTATGAGGGTTCGCGCCCTAGGCGAATATTATGAGGGTTCGCGCCCTAAGCGAATATTATGAGGATTCTAGGCGAATATTATGAGGGTTCGCTCCCTAGGCGAATACTAGGCGAATATTATGAGGGTTCGCGCCCTAAGCGAATATTATGAGGGTTTGCTCCCTAGGCGAATATTATGAGGGTTCGCACCCTAAGCGAATATTACGAGGGTTCGCGCCCTAAGCGAATATTATGAGGGTTCACTCCCTAGGCGACTATTATGAGGGTTTCGCTCCCTAGGCGAATATTATGAGGGTTCGCGCCCTAAGCGAATATTATGAGGGTTCGCGCCCTAAGTGAATATTATGAGGGTTCGCGCCCTAAGCAAATATTATGAGGGTTCGCTCCCTAAGCGAATATTATGAGGGTTCGCTCCCTGAGCGAATATTATGAGGGTTCGCGCCCTAAGCAAATATTATGAGGGTTCGCTCCCTAAGCGAATATTATGAGGGTTCGCTCCCTGAGCGAATATTATGAGAGTTCGCTCTCTGAGCGAATATTGTGAGGGTTCGCTCCCTAGGCGAATATTATGAGGGTTCGCACCCTAGGCGAATATTATGAGGGTTCGCGCCCTAGGCGAATATTATGAGGGTTCGCGCCCTAGGCGAATATTATGAGGGTTTGCGCCCTAGGCGAATATTATGAGGGTTCGCTTCTTAAGCGAATATTATGAGGGTTCGTTCCCTAAACGAATATTATGAGGGTTGCGCCCTAAGCGAATATTATAAGGGTTCGCTCCCTAAGCGAATATTATGAGGGTTCGCGCCTAGACGAATGAATTATTTTTATTTTATTTTACTTTTTGTAATTTTTAAAAATAAAATATGCCCCAGTTTTGAAACTGAGAAATTTTGTATGCCTCAGTTGTGACTTCAAATCATACAATAAAATTTGAATGTTACCTTTAGTGAATATTAATTCACGAGAAGGAAAGGACCATGACTATGAGCCACGAATCCGGAATCACGAAAGCAAACCTTGAACTCAACTTTTGTTTTTCTCTAGTGATTTTTTTTTTTAAAGTTTTCCTTTGGTATCTTTCTTGTGCAAAATTTTTTAAGGTTTTTTAGAAGTGTTTAAGATGTGTGTAAAAGAAGAAAGTAGTAGATGATTTTTTTATTTTTTATTTTTTGTGTCTTTTTTAGAATGTGTCTTAAGAAAAAGATGGATGAAGAATTTTTGTGTTTTTTTTTTTTTATGTGTTGTGTCGTGTGTTGTTTTAAGTATGAGGGAGTAGGGAGTTTTTGTGGGAGTATTGTGGGGGTAGTTTAGGTGAGTGGGGGAGGAGTTGGAATTAATGGGTAGTTTTTAGGATTATTTTAATTTTTCTTTTTATTTCATTTTTGTTTTGAAAAGAAAAGAAAAGAAAGAAAGAAAAAATAAAAATGTTAAAAAACTATTTCAAATTAAATTAAAAAATAGAAAAGTTAATTAGCTAAAATTAAGATATAATTAAGAAAATACTAATAATATTGGATTATTTATTAGAATCAAAATTAAAAGAAAAAACATATATTTTTATAAATTTTCTCTTCTTTAAAACAAAACTTACATTAAAATGTGACTATATTTTTGTTGTTTTCAAATTATTCTAAATAAGATAAAAATATCTAATTTAGATTAAAAATTAAATACTAAAAATAAATAACTTAAGTTTGGTCAAAAATTAGGTACTAACAATGCCTACCAACCACGAGTTTAATAAATATCATTCTATCATTAACCCTTCTAACCTCAACCACATATTCCCTAAGGTCCTCGTGTACTAGGATACCTACACCATTCTTATCCTTATAACCACCCGAGTACAACAACTTAAACCCATCCACGTCCCGAGCTTTGGTACCTACCCATCTGGTCTCCTGGACACACGCTATATTAATATGTCACCTCTTAAAATATTTTACTAGCTCTATGGATTTTCCTGTTAGTGATTCTATATTCCACGACGCTATCCTTAACTTAAATAAGCCCGTGACCCTTTCACCACCTCTACCCCTTATCCCCCACCCCAACCCCAACCAATGACATGACCCTAATCTATCATTAGATACAGTCATACAGATGCCACTGAACTTGATAAGTAATCGAAAACTAAGCTCCCAAGATCAGGAAGCAAAATATAAACAATCCAATAAATTCAGAAACAATAAAATATAAAGTATACTAAACTAATAACCCAATATATAGAAAAAATCAAAGTACCAAAAAATATATTAAAAAAATGATAGACAATGATCAATTTAAAAATTCCCTATCAACTAAATTCTACACCAAACAAATAAAAGAACAATACTGAGCCCAAATATAGTATGCCAACTATAGGATTCAAAGAACAACAACAGTGAGCAAGCAAAAATACTGAGCAAAAAAATCTAAACAGTATACAAAAATCAGACACTAATGCTAAACAAGGAGTTCAAACTGATCAAGAAATGATTCCAAAAACTAATAAGAAGATGAAATGGTACAGGACAAAATCAAGAAAACGACTCAGTCAATTAAATAGTAAATAGAAAGATATCACATGGAAATGGTTGAACTGTGCCTTTGTCGAACTAAAGAGTTAGCCGGAAACTGGAATGTAACGCCATAAAGAAAAAAAAATATTCACCGGAAATCTCGCCGGAATATGAAAATATGACGTCATTGGAATCTGGATTGACGTCACCCAGCGTACCCGACACTCCCTTCGGTCAAGAACGAGGACAAATCTGAATAAAATCAAGAAGCACCGACAACCGCGGAATCCAGAAAACAATTTGAAGATTCATATCAAAATGGATGATTGAAAACCCAGTAAATCAAAAATGGTTTTATCCAATTTGCTTTGTCTGTCAGTAAGGTAAGACTAGTAGATAGGTAGGTTAAGAGCACTTGATTGAAAAGAAAGCTAAGAAAAGGTATATGATTGACTGTTGGGATTGAAAATGTTGTAGAGAGATTTGTTAATGGGGAATTTTGTGAATAGAGAAAAGGAGGCACTTTTGTGACAGACTAAAGAATTAAAAATCCATCATATAAATTGGAGGTGAGGGATGTTCACCATTTGAGCATCAAAGTCTTTTATAAAAAATTTCACAAAAATTGGAACAAAAAGAGTAATTAATTAATTTGATTCTTTTCACAATATTAAATTATGAATTTTAATTTTGTCATTGCTATAAGATTAATATCATCACAATTTGCGATTATTTTATTTTCTTACAAATCTGGAAAAAAAATTATGCTTGAGAAAAACATATTACTAGGTAGGTATTACAGAAAGGGGAGATAGGAATTATATTAGAGGCTACTTGGTTTGAGCCATATTCCAAGACGAAGAGAGATATGGACGCAATTCAACGAGTGTCATGATTCAAATTGCACTGTGATAACACTTGCTTAATTTCATTAAAATAAGTTGGTCTGAATTCGATGGAAAACAAAAATAATATATGGAAGTAACTAAAAAGAGTAGATAACTAAAACTAAAATCTTAACAAACTTAAAACATCACTCAAAAATTGATTGTCACGTGTACAAGTCACTATCAAGTGCAGATAATAAAATAATTACAAGTCTCAAAATATTTTTGTTTCTCGAATAGAACAAAGGATAAAACGGAAGGACAAGAGAGTCCATTGGATGACCATAACTACTCTTTAAGTCTCCTGGAAAGCTTTAGATGATCAAGAAAAGGTACTACTCACTGTTTGGACTTAGAATCTACATAAGTATAGAAGTAAGGGGTACCAAAAACAATGCGGTATCCGACAAGCTAATTAACAAAACAAAACAAGTTCAATAAAATACACAAATTCTTTTCATCCCAAGTGAACCTCCATAACTATAACCTGCACAGAAAATCAGCCTAACCTAACAGTTCATAATACACAATACAAGTAGCTTTCCCGAATCACAACTCACAAGTGATCACACAGTCAATCACAGGAATATCATAATGCCACATATAGATATGAAAAAATGACATGCATTGCTCATGCAATAATAACTAGCAAAGACCTCGACCTCACTCAATATTACCAATAAAGACCTCGGCCTCACAATATTACCGGCAAAGACCTCGGTATCATACAATATCATCAGTAAAGTCCTCGATATCACAATATCGACAGCAAAGACCTCGACCCTAATTTTCATCATCTCACTCATATCAATATCAAGAAACAATGCATTATGCGCAATATAGCATGAATAAGTATGAGATGAAAGTCACAACAAATCCACTCACAATCAACAATCACAACATTCCCCTCAATACAAAAATCACATCATTCCATTGAATTGATCAATTTTAAGAATCACAATATCACATATATTCACGTTGTCATTTTATTATCCCATCTCATATTATTATATCATTTCATGAAAAATTAATCTCATAGCTAAATCTCCATTACTCCCTAACACACAAAGAAGAAAGGAAACTTGGAAATTCTATCGGAGTTATAAAGTTTTGAAAATCCACTTGCCTTAGCCAAAATCACGATCAACTCAACACTTAGGTCTTTCCCTTCCGAATAGAATTCAAAACATCTCAATCTTATAAAATAAATAATCACAATAAGATTTTGAAACTAACAACACCCAATTATCATATATTCGGCCTAGATCCAAAATGTCATCTCTATAACCAAGTTCTTAATCTTAATGCAATTAACATGTCTACTCTCATTTTTTTTTTTTTCAAATTTCAAATCTAGGTTGTGTCTTAATTCCATAAATTCAAAACATAATATAATACACCTAACATTTATTTACCTATTTGAATATGTCAAAACTTAAATCATAATGTGATAATTATAAAAAAAATTCTAACCCATAACTAGATTACACTTCCAGTAGCCTTAAACGATAAAATCCGTACACAATATTAACATATATTTTACCAAAATCTATCATAATCATACATTATTCATGATTAACACCATTAAATCCTTACTAATTTTCTTGGTCGTCATTATTTATTTATCATTTATTTCAACTCACCTACATTGCAACAATAAAAAAATATCCAAATTTAATTGTTTCCTCTTTCCCCAACCTAACTTCCCTAATTCCAATCATTGGCCAAAGATACCAATTAGAGGTGTCCAACGGGTGGGTTGGATTGAAATTAGAAATGTTAGAATGAGTTGAAATAGAAATTTGGGTTGGGTTATAAACTGTTCAAATTTACTTTGGGCTCAAACCGGTTGGGTTCAAATAAGCTAAAATTCGGGTTGAATCATGATCCGCCCAATTTGACCGGTTCAATATCAATAATTTTAACATATTATTATTTACTTTTTATAATCACAATTTTGAATTTCAGCTCAATAAAATAAAAATAAAAAGTTACAAATAGATGGATAAATCATAGTAAATATAAAATAAATAGAAAACATACATTGCATCCATGCATGTAAAGGGCCTTAGGACGGGTTGAAACTGGACTTAAATTGGGTTCAATTGAAGATTCTTCAAAATGAGTTAAGAGTTGAACGAGTTGAGATTGAGTCCAACTCAAATTATCTTGAATCCAACTCATAAAATTTTAGGCGAATTGAACGAATTACCTATAATTGAACTCATTTTTGACACCCTTGATACCTATCATTATCCATCATCAGCAGCACTCTAATAGCCGTCAATCCTCATCAAAGAAGTTCCATTCAATTATCCCAATATATCTTAATCATAATCTTATCAACATTACCCGTGATCAATTCTCAGTCCTTTAATTTCTTATTTATCTTTTGTAATAGATAAGTTGGCGCGATTTATCCAGAATAGTGAGGATATTGATGAGGATAGGATTCACTTATTATATTTTCAATTTCATTAACTCTATGACAATAAATTGAGGGTATAATAGGATTAAAAAAATTATCCTACTTTGATTTGTCAAAAAAATAAAAGTAAAAATAAAAATCCAATTGAAATTTTTTTTGACCATTAAAAATGAATGAAACACATATATATTTAACGATATAAATTTATATCAAAATTATAATATCAATCAAAAAAGATATATAAATTTTATCTCAAATTTAATCACAAAATATGTCGCTTTATTCCATCTACGACTTTTGTTGCATAACGATATATACTCTTCCACAGCAACAAATAAAGAGATGCTCCTTCTCTAATTTGTTGTTTTTTTAGAGCTTTTTTTTTTTTTTTTTATCTCCTTAAAAAAGAATATAGTTTTTCTAATTAATTTGGTTACTCTTTAAATTCAACATCTTAATATGACACATTCTCTTATATAATAAGAGGTTAAAGTGAGCAATTTAGGGTAGTGAAGATATTTTGGATATTACATTAATCATTTTCTATAGCTTAGCTGCTTGGCTTGGTGATAGCTGCTTTGTGCTTTTGCTATTTCCTTGAAATTTCAGCTAAAAATTTGTGGATCGATCCTCAACAATAATCAATTTTTTATTCTACTCTTTCTTTTTGTATGACTATATATTCTGCTACAAGACAAAAAGAATAATATGTATTATTTTTTAAAATATTTAAAAAATAAATATAAATTTTGATTGACTCTTAAAATTTTATATGTGCAACACATATAAAATTTTAACTCAAGAGTAATATGTATTATTTAAAAATTATTTAAAAATATTATAAATTCAAATAGTTAAAAAATATATTAAAATTATTAACTCTCCAAATATTTTATCTAGACCACAAAAATTAAAAAAAAGAAAAATAACATATAAGGTGGCTGTACATGAGCGACTTGAACATATTTTATTCCTATAATACACTCTTTATTTTATTCTACTTGATTCTTATATTAGACTTTTAAAATTATAGATTTTATTAAATTACAGACAAAGTCACACTTTTAAATTATAATCAATAAGATTAATTTAAGAGTATAAAAAAATCTCTAATAAATACTTTTGAGGATTCCCCAGATCGCATGGCTAAAGTAAAATAAATCGTAGGGACAAATGCATTAATTGTCTTCTGTTTTTTAAATTACTTTAATGTCTCGTTTTCCTGCGCAAGCTTAGTTGACTGCTAACTTCCATAAGCCTTTACTCCTCATCACCAGCATCTTTCTATAAATATTTATTTTATATTATATAGATATTTATTAAATTAAAATAAAATTAATTATTTTTTTTATTTTATCCTTGTTATTAATAATTTTTTCTAATTTAATTTAATATACATTTGATATAAATGAAAGGTATAATGATAAAGTTTATTATTACATTAATAATTTCTTAATAATCGTGTAAAATGAAAAGTGTTCTTATAATACGGGATAAAGATAGTATAAATTTTATTTGGTCTTATATTAAAAATAAATATTTTTATTTATTTATTTATTTTCATAATTAAAAAATATTATTATTTTTTCGTTTAATAATCTCATAAAATAGTTATAGTTGAATTTAGAGTTTTAAAATATGATTAATAAGATTAATTTAGTAAGATACATCTTTAATTAAAGTATTCTTAAGGAGTACATCAAGTCACATGGGTCAAATAATATAGAATTGAGAGAGTATAATTTAAAAAATTGAAAGATAATTATTATCTAACTTCTAATTTTCTCATATTATGAATAATAGTTATTTCCTAAAGTTCATTCTTTTTTAGTTATTATGTATAGTGGCTTTTTTGAAAATTAAATAATATTTTAAGATATATTTCTTTATCATATTGACATAAAAAAGTCAAAATTTAGTACTTTTATAGCTTTTAAATATTTAATTTTTTATTTTAAATTGTTGAAATAATATAATCAAATTTAACTTTGAAGGTGAGTTAAATTGACTTTCAAAAATGTAATATGATAACTAAAAAGAACGGAGTAAGTACTTTTCAATTTATAAAATCAATATAGAATTATTTCTTTATTTTACTTTATATATATAATTAATTCTTTTTGAAAGAGTATTCGAATTGTAAAGCTTCAAAATAAATTAGTAAAACTATCTTTTTCACTCATGATTATTTTTTTACGAGCATGTAAAGAAAAAAATGAACAACTAATATAAAATAAAGGAAGCATGTACATTCAAATAGTGATAAAATTAATAAACTTTTTATTTTATTAATTTTAAGCTGTAATGACAGATATATGGTTATTTATTTATACAGCAACTTCAATTCCAAGCAATAATTGATGTAGCTGCCAATTTAAAGGGCTTACTGTGTTATAATATCATATATATTGCTGTAGAAATCAAGTCATGACAAATAATTGTGGGAAAGTGCACAATAATATGGAGAAAAAATTGTTTCTTCATTGCCTCTTATTGCTACTTGTGAGGATTTCAACAGCAGATCCATTTAATAGAAGAACTTTCCCATCAGATTTTCTATTTGGAGCTGGTTCTTCTGCTTATCAGGTTAATCTTTATCCATCCATCCAATAATCTTCTTTTTTTCTCACCTAAAATACTTTTAATATAAAAAAAATAAAAAAATTTAAGGTTCAGACGCCTCCTAAATCCATATATAAGCTAAGATAGATTTTATTCGCACACCCAATAGTTATTAATTGATTTCAGTATGAAGGAGCAATGGACGGATATGGTAAAGGGCTCAGTATCTGGGATACCTTTACCCACAAATATCCAGGTAAGTTTTTCTCTTAACGATAACATTTGACTTTCGCACCGTCTTTAACAAAAAAATGAAGATTTTTAAAATTGGTGGACTAAAATTATTATTAAATATTTGTGTGGTTTAAAATTATTTCGTTAGGGATAAAAAGAGAATTTTAAAGATAAATTATTTCCCATTAGAGTAAAATGACATTCTTTTTGGGACGGATCAAAAAAAAAATGGTGTCACGTAAAATGAGACGGAGAGAGTGATATTTTTTTCATTTTAACTAATTCATTTAATTAAAAAATATTTTTTACTATAAATCTTTAATTTTAACTTTTCATAATATATATATTTAAAATTATAATATTTTAACATATTTACGTATTTTTAATTTTAAACTTAAATAATTCTAAGATTTTTATTTTGCTTATTTTTCATTCTATATCGACTACTTCTCAATGGTATTGATTTTTTTCAATGTCATTGGTTAAAGAGATCACAAAGTCCGTAGATGTCAAACCCAATAATTTTTAAATGTTTTAAATTATTAATATTGCGACATAACATGTTTTTTCAGAAATATTTAAGTCATTAATTATTATAATTAGTAGCACTTTTAAACAACACTAAAAAATAAGACAAATAAATTACAACAGAAAAATCAATAAAAAACTTTTATAGGGTAATTTTTGTATATTATTTTGTAAGAGGTTTTTAGTTTTTATTTTCACATGTAGAAATCTAAAATAACAAAAAAAAAAAAAAAAACTTATAGGGTAATTTTTCTCTTGTATAAATTTTAAAGGTTTATTTCCACTCATTTCCTATTTTTATTTTTAATTTTAATTTATGCCTATACAGAAAAAATAATTGACAATAGCAATGGTGATGTAGCCCTTGAGTTTTACCATCGTTATAAGGTACGACTACGTCCTTATATAAATATTGAGGTTGACTCAAACTCAAAAGATATTAAGTTATGAACATTTCAATTACTTTAAGAAGCTTTTACTTATTAATTCAGATATTTTAGCCTAAAATGTCGCACTAAACATATAATTAAGTGCCAATTTTTGCAGGAAGACATAAAGTTAATGAAATTCCAAGGGCTTAATGGCTTCAAATTTTCTATATCGTGGTCAAGAGTATTACCATGTAAGAATTAAATCAAAATAATTATTCTCTTAAGATCTTTCATTTGTCTTCCTACGGCATATTTTTGTTGAGAAAATTCATTCCTAGTGCATAAATTTAATTAATTTATGAGTTAGGAAATTAATTGTTAGACGCATCGGTATTATTTTATTCACAAATTAGGGAAAAAGAAAAGTTGAGAATAAATTTATGATTATATATTTTCTAAAATTAGTATAATCTTATTTGCTTGCACTTATGCTATAAGAAGATTTGACTGTATGTTGAGTTATTTACCTATAGAGAACTAGGGATACAACGATCAATTCTCAGTCTTAATATATTTTCTTATTTTTTACCTAGATTTGCATATGTTATCTCTTACTATACATATTGATGTATGAATAATATATGAGTTGTATTTTGCACATATATAATGATCAGATGGGAAGTTAAGCAAAGGAGTTAACAAAGAGGGCATTGCATTCTACAATAATCTTATCAATGAGCTTTTAGCAAATGGGATACAACCTCTTGTCTCAATCTTCCATTGGGATTTGCCTCAAGCCCTTGAAGAAGAGTATCAAGGATTTTTAAGTCCACAAATTTTGTAACTAATGCAACCCTTTACATTATTAATTAAGGAAGAAACCAAAGCACTCCTATTATATTTTGACTTCATTTTTTTTTGTATAGGGATGACTTTGGAGACTATGCAGAATTGTGCTTCAAAGAATTTGGAGACAGGATTAAATATTGGATCACTATTAATGAGCCATATTCATATGCATTATTTGGTTATGTGATGGGCAGCCATGCACCTGGCAGATGTACAAACCATAAGAAATGCCTTTTTGGAAATGTTGCAACTGAGCCTTACATAGTTGGACATCACATGCTTCTAGCTCATGCAAAAGCAGTAAATATATATAGGGACAAATATAAGGTACTAATATAATTAGATTCGACTATGACCCTTCAGTTTCAATTTACCTAACATAGTTTGAATTACGTAGGCTTCACAAAAAGGAAAGATAGGAATATCGATTATAAGTAATTGGTTTGTACCATACTCTACCGAGAAGGAAGATATCGATGCTGCTCAACGAGCTCTTGACTTCATGTTTGGATGGTACGTAAATTGAATTTCCTAACACAAGTAGGTACATACATTCACAAATAGTTAATCAAATTCCAATTTTATTGTGTAAAAGGTTTATGGAGCCAGTAACTTATGGAGATTATCCAGCAAGTATGCATAAATATGTAGGGAATCGATTACCAAAATTTACTAGTGAAGAAGCTGATATGGTGAAGAATTCCTATGACTTCCTGGGGTTAAATTACTACACGTCAGCGTATGCAGCCAATGCTAATTACACTGACACAATGAATGGTAGCTGCGCAACAGATTCTCACGTACATCAAACAGGTAACGGGTGATGAGTACATGTTGAAAATGAATCACGTGAAAATGGATAAATATTTTACCGGACCAGAATAGAAGATTTTTTTTCTCCTTTTCGGGTTATTTGGTGTGATGGTAAATATTTTCATGTTTTTCTAGAATTTTTTTTCCCCAAGGAAAATGAATGGTTCTAAGTCAAAGTCAGGAAGTCAAAATTTGAGTCTTGTGTCAGGGTTGAGATTCTGATCAGATCAAGGTCAAAAGTTGAGTTCCAAGTCTTGCACCCATTTCGGGTGGTGAGGCTTAACTAAGGAAAGTTTTTGAATTTTTTTTTTTTTACTTTATATGTTGAAATCTTTTTTTTTTTTTTAATTAGAAGAAATTATTTGAAAAATATTTTTCAAAAAATTTAAACCAACCAAAGATGATAAAATTAGAAAACACTTTCCTTTGTGCCAAACATATCCTTAACAAATGTAGTTTTTAGAGGTTGCTACACCTATACATACTTTAAAGGGAATACAACTGATAGATACTTATAGATTATATTTTATGATAGAATTATATGATTCAATTCATATTTGATCCACTTTTAAATAACTGAATAATTAACCCATTTAAAATGAATTGGGTCAAAATAGATAATCATAAATTTTACTCATTTTATCATCCCTACAAAGAAGTCAAACTTTCTAGTTCCAAATTAAATATTTCTTTTTTCAAATTTTACTCATTATTATCACCCCTACAATCAAGTTAAAAAATTAACTAATCTTTTTTTATAATATTTTTTACTCGCCAAATTAAAGTTCTATTGTTCCATTTGTAACGATCTTTAATATTATTCTATCTTTCTGTTTTTTTTATTGTAGGCGTGAAAAATGAAATACCCATCGGCGAACGGGTATTATATATCTACTAATTATTTGTGAATATATTTCCGATAGGGCTTATATTTACCATTATACTTATTTATTTTTGTTCGCAGACAGGCTCAGACACTGTATTCGTCGTCCCGGAAGGGCTTGAAGAATTACTAGTCTACACAAAGGAGAAATACAAGAATCCAATTATTTATATAACCGAAAATGGTACGTACATCATTTAATTTATCACATTATATACGCTATTTAATTTGCTATAATCTTTTTTTTCTAAAAAAAAATTGTTATTAGGAATGAGTGACGTCAATGTAACAGCATTACAACAAGGAGTAAATGACTTGGAGAGAACACGTTATATCCATCAACATCTATTGGCCATCAAGAATGCCATTGAGTGAGTATTCCATTCTCTCTCATTTTCCGTCTGTTTCTATATATTTATCTTATTTTAATTTAATGTAGAGTTTTAAAAAAGTAAATAATATCTATTTTTGAATTTTATAATCTTATATTAAAGATATACTTTCTTCATTTCTTTTTTTATTGTCATGTTGTGTTATTCGAAAAATAATTTTCAAAGTTAAATTAGATTACATTCATTTGATATTTTAAAACTAAAACTTTAGATATTATAAAACTACACGAAAAGTACTACAAATTGTAATTTTTGTTAATGTCAATATATGATGAAAAAACACATCTTAACATGTCAGTCAAAGTTCATATACTTCACCTCTAAAACAGGAAGCAATAGCAATTAAAAAAGAACAAACTATCATTTAATTTTATATATAGTCTTAACAATCATGTCATGTGAAAAATGGAATCAACAAACTGCTAAAAAAGAGATGAAACCTTTTTTTTTTTTTAAATAGACTATAAAAAAGTAAGAGAAACAAATAATAAATGTGTTCTTTTTTTGTCCATTTTACTGCATGATGTTTGAATAGACATTTTCTAAAAAAAAAATTGTTTCTTGTAACAGGGATGGTGTGAATGTGAAAGGTTACTTCATATGGTCATTCTTGGATAATTTCGAGTGGAGTTCAGGATACACCCAAAGATATGGAATTAATTATGTTGATTATAATGATAATTTAAAAAGATACCCCAAACGTTCTGCTAGTTGGCTAAAAAAATTCCTTTCGAGTAGAGAGGTTGTTACTAGATTTGATTCTTAACATGTTAAGTTAGAGGCAATAACATGTATTATTATTTTAACACATAACTAGTTTAATGTACGTGCTTTGCATGTATGTACTACGTTAATTAATAAAAGTGTACAAAAATAAATAAATTTATTACAATGTATTTCTGATTCTATATGTGTCCTTTTTTTTCTCATTCGGTGTCCCGTGTCCGTATTGAACTCTGACTAAATTTGACACTACAAGAAGAACTGTTATTTAAGATCAACATTTAGGGACGAGTTAATAATCTGAGAAGGTACATTTTTTGGGACGAGATTATAATTTGGCCCTTATTTATATATTCTATTGAGAAGATATTAAATTTAGTCCCTAAATAACTTACTAACTAATCCCAAATTGTGAATGAAAGTTTTTAGCGAGAAATCTTATTTCATCCAAATTTTGAAATTGTGAAATAACAATAAAAACAAAGAAACAAAAGACAATAGTACGTACAAACATATGGAAAATACATAAAGATGATAATAAAGCTGCCCAAAACCTAAATTTGGTCGAAGCAAAACAACAGTCTTCTCTTCTTCAACAAGTTCTTGTGAAGTCTTTACTGTTAGCAGTTGCTAAGCTTCTGGTTTGCAGAAAGTCATTGGAGAATTGAATGAGGGAGAAGACTTGGAGAGAAATATTGCTTCTCATTTCAACTCAAAATGAAGAAGAGTACAAGTATATATAGTCAGTTAGTTGGCTAATAACTGACTCTTAACAACCTAACTAACTTCTAACAACTTGATTAATACTTAACTAACTTCTAAAACTTGATTAATACTTAACATAGTTAAAAGACTAAATTGCCCTTTCTATCAGCTTGTGTTAACATATATTACTCAACGCCCCTCCTCAAGCTGATGGGCTGAATAGATCTTTTATACCAAGATGAGTTAGTTAGTATTCATGTTGAGCTCTTGCCAGTCCTTTTGTCAATATGTCAGCCAACTGATCTTTTGTAGAAATATGGCTGATTTTAATGACTCCTTGTTTGATCCTTTCTCTCACAAAATGACAATCTATATCTATGTGTTTTGTTCTTTCATGAAATATGGGGTTTGCAGCAATCTGAATTGCTGCTTTGCTGTCACATATTAGCTGAACTGGAGCTTGAACTTCCACACCTAGCTCCTTCAGTAGTCCAATAAGCCAAGTGATTTCTGCAGTTGCTGAAGCCATGCTTCTAAACTCTGCTTCTGCTGAACTTCTGGAAACTGTGTCCTGTATCTTTGACTTCCAGGATATGAGGGCTTCCCCAAACTTGACAATGTAACCTGATCTCCTGGTCTGTAGGCATGATCCCCAGTCTGAGTCACAGTACCCAGTTAGGGTATTAGTCTTGTGCTGGCATGAACAAGCCAAGGCCAGGTGAATTTTTTATGTATCTTACCACCCTTAATGTTGCTTCCATATGTGAGTTCTTTGGACTGTGCATGAACTGACTTAGTACTTGTACTGTGAATGATAGGTCAGGTCTAGTCATAGTCAAATATAGCAGTCTTCCTACTAGTCTTTGGTAGGAACCAGGGTCTTTGAGTAGTGAGTCTGTTGTTTCCTTGTTGATGCATTGATCATATTCATCAGAAGTGAGTTTCTGATTCAATTCCAGTGGAGTGCCTGCTGGTTTAGAACCACTTAGTCCTGCATCAGCTATAAGGTCCAGTGCATATTTCCTTTGAGACATCACTATTCCTTTCTCTGATCTGGCCACTTCTATTCCCAGAAAAAACTTCAATTCACCCAAGTCCTTCATTTTGAATTTTGTATGTAGGTCAGTCTTGGTATGACTTAGCAGTCTTTATTACTTCCTGTGATCAAGATATCATCTACATATACAAGGACTATTGTAGTATCACTTCCATCCTTCTTGGTGAATAGAGAGTAGTCAAAATGACTTTGTTTAAACCCCATATCTTCCAATGCTTCTGTCAGTTTCTTGTTCCACTGTCTGGGAGCCTGTTTAAGCCCATATAGTGATTTCTGGAGTTTGCAGACTTTAGAATTGTCCCCCTGTCTAGCAAACCCATCAGGAAGCTTCATATACACCTCCTCCATAAGGTCACCATTCAAAAATGCATTATGAACATCCATTTGATATATATACCAGTGTCTAGAAGCTGCAAGTGCAATTACTGACCTCACAGTTACCATTTTTGCTACTGGTGAGAAGGTTTCAGTGTAATCTATGCCCTCCTTCTGACTGAATCCTTTTGCAACCAACCTGGCTTTGAATCTCTCCACTTCTCCTGAGGCTTTATATTTGATTTTGAAGACCCACTTGCATCCAATAGGTGACTTGTTTGGAGGTAAGTCCACAACAGTCCATGTGTTGTTGTCCTCTAGTGCAGCTATTTCTGACTTCATAGCTTCTACCCATCTAGGATCAGTTGATGCTTCTTTGAAGGTCTGAGGTTCATGATGAAAAGAGTATGATGACAATGCATGTGAGTAAGAGGGACTGACATTGCTGTAATTTACAATAGAACTTATGGGGTAGTTACATAAGGATGTTTGGTTTGAGGTCACATAGTCTTGTAACCAGATAGGAGGTCTGTGTTGTCTAGTAGATCTTCTAGACTCAGTGCAGTCTTGATTATGGTGAGTAGTAGTTGTTGTTTCAGTTTGAGGATTTGTGTCTTGAGTTGTTGGATTGGGAGTAGTAGAAGTATCTTGAGAATTTGAGTTATGTATATGTGAGCTTGGGACTAACAAGTCTAGAACTGGAAATATAGGATTTATGGCCCCTTTCATGTATTTGAAGGGAAAGATATCTTCCTTAAACACCACATTCCTGCTAACCATCATAGATTTCTGGACTAGATCAAATAGTTTGTAACCCTTTTGAGTGTCTGAATACCCCATGAGGACTGCAGGAATTGCTCTGGATGCAAATTTATCAGGTTCCCTAGGAGCAGTTGCACAACACAAACACCTAAACACTCTGAGATGTGATATGTTTGGTGTTTACATATGTAAAAGCTTATAAGGAGTCTGGTAGTTAATAACTCTGGAGGGAGTCCTATTGAGGATATAGACTGCAGTGCTTACACATTCTCCCCAAAATCTTAAAGGCATTGCTGCTTGGAATCTGAGGGACCTGGCCATATCAAGTATGGTTCTGTGCCTTCTCTCAGCTATTCCATTCTGTTGAGGAGTATATATACATGTAGTTTGATATTGAATACCAAGATTAGTAAGATAACTTTGGAGTGTGATATTGAGGAATTCACACCCATTATCAGTTCTAAGAGTTTTGACAGTGGAGGAGAACAAATTTTGGACTTTATTGATGAAGTTTTTCAGTACTACAATTGTATCAGACTTGGAATGGATCAGAAATATCCAAGTATATCTAGAGAAGTCATCTACTATGGTGACAAAGTATATTTTGTTATCATAGGTAGGATGTCTATAAGGACCCCATACATCACAGTGTACTAGTTCAAACATGGATTGAGATCTTGAAGTGCTAGTAGGAAATGGTAGTTTAATCTGTTTGGCTAGAGAACAAACAACGCAAGTGGAATGAGTACTGTGAGGTAAGTGTTTTAAACTATTGTGTTTCCTTATTATATCTGTAGGAGTGTGACCTAGTCTTAGGTGCCATAGATGAGAATCATCAATCAGTTGGGATGTGGCTGTATTGACACTTCCATAGCAGTTTCTTTGACTTGTGGTTGGATTTGATTTTCCTTGCAGAATATAGAGACCTTGATGTTCCCTACCAATCCCCTTGACCAGTCCAGTATAGAGATCCTATAATATGAAGAAATTCGGAAAGAATGCTGCTGAGCATTGCAGTTCCTTAGTGAGTTGAGACACTGATAGAAGATTATATTTAAAGTCAGGAATGAACAACACATTGTTGATGTCCTGATGTTTAAATATGGTTGATTTTCCTGTGTGAGAGACTAGAACTACATTCCCATTTGGTAGTTGTACCATGCCTCTTTGATTAGTTGGAACAGGTTGACACTCTTTTAGTATTTCCAAGTTTGATGACATGTGGTTTGAGGCACCTGTATCTACAATCCAATTTTGATTAAGATAATTGGACATTGATGAGAATAGGATACCTGCAGCAGCTGTACCAGTGGATGACCTCTCATTGGTGCCATTGTTCAACATATGAACTACTTGTTGATATTGTTCAGGAGTAAAGTAAGGCCTCACTTGATTCATCATTTGAGGATCACTTCTGCTTTGTTGTATACCAATCTGTTGGGCTTGCAAGTGACTTGTAGCAGGCATAAATCCTTGAGGTGAAGGATGTTGTGCTGGAACCTGATGTCCTACCAGTTGAGGCCAGTAGCAATAGGGGTTTCCACTTGTACCTGAGCTTGTAGTGAACACATCAACATGATTAGCATAAGACCTTGAGTTCTCAGTGTGACCTGTATTGTACTGTGATGGTGCTCCCTTCTTCCTGTTTTTCCAGTTTGGAGGATAGCCCACAACTCTATAACATGTCTCCTTTGTATGTCCTTTGAACCCACACACTTCACATATTATTTGTGGCTTCTTACTCTTTACAGTTTCATTAGTAACTTGACCAGGTCCCTGCTATTACAGAACATTGTTGATACATTTCCATCATCACTATCACTAATGTGTACTGATTGTGTGAAATTTGCTAGATTTCTCTGACTTTCCTGATCAATAATCATTGCATATGCTTTGTTTAGACTTGGTGTTGGACTCATCATCATGATTTGGTTCCTTGCTTGAGAGTAAGATTCATTTAATCCCATAAAAAACTGAAGAAGTCTTTGATATTCAAAGTGTTGAATGTAATTTCTAGATTCCGGGCATGAGCAGCCTGGACATGGTATAATGGCATCAAATTCATCCCATAAATCCCTCATCTTCGAAAAGTAATCAGCTACAGTTACTGTCCCTTGTGTGAGAGTGTGAATTTCTCTATGCAAATACAAAGCTCTAGATCCATTTACCTTATTGAACCTCTCCTTCAGATCCTCCCAGACCTTGCATGCATCAGTAGCATATACTACACTACTCAGAAGGCCTGGTTTTACTGCATTCATAATCCATGAAAGGACTACAGTATTTACCTTTTCCCATTGATCGTGATACAGAGGATCAAACTTAGATTTAGGAAATCTACCATCCACAAAACCTAGCTTACTTTTTCCGATAAGCCCAATCCTCATAGATCTACTCAACAGAGAGTAATTTTCAGATCCTGTCAATTGAATTGAGATAAGTGTGCTACCTGGAGTGTCAGTGGGTTGTAGATACAGAGGATGGTTGTGATCTATTGTCGGTATAGCTGGAATGCACTTTCTCTTCTTCGACTGGACTCTTCTTCTTCACCCGCCATGGTTTCTGTTTTTTGAGCTTGCTAGCTGCTTCCGAGTTCTTCTGTGATCTGAATTTTAGATCGATTGTGAAGGCTCTGATACCATGTTAGCAGTTGCTAAGCTTCTGGTTTGCAGAAAGCCATTGGAGAATTGAATGAGGGAGAAGACCTGGAGAGAAATATTTCTTCTTATTTCAACTCAAAATGAAGAAGAGTACAAGTATATATAGTCAGTTAGTTGGCTTAATAACTGACTCTTAACAACCTAACTAACTTCTAACAACTTGATTAATACTTAACTAACTTCTAACAACTTGATTAATACTTAACATAGTTAAAAGACTAAATTGCCCTTTCTATCAGCTTGTGTTAACATATATTACTCAACATTTACTCTCTCACTTTATCCCATGTAAGTGAATCTGAGCAATATGTATATTCACAATTAGATTTCTAGGGTTTGTAGGTATCTTAGGTTTGTTCCTTCTTGATTCCAAGTTTTATACTTGTTCATGGGTATACTCAATTCTTTGTTTATAACGTTGTCTCGCTTGGTATTTCGAGAGATTGTTGGTTTATTTTTGATGGGTCACTCTTTTCTTGAGACAATTTTGCTTAGTTTTGATGGGTCATTGTTTTCTTGAGATGTTTTTGCTCTCTCTAATTGTTGTTTCATTATGTGTTATTGTTCTAATTCTCATGTTACATTTCAAGAATTGTTAGGTTGGCAGAAGCTTTATTGAGATACTGTTACCAATTTGTTTTATTTGGCAGAAGCTTAATTTATTTTCATAACATTCAACTCCATTTCAAAATACATAGATTTTTAAAGTGTGGTACAACTCTTTAAGAAAGTTGGTTAATGATATTAATTGAAAAGTATTTACCAATATTATCCTTTTATTTCTCAATTTTTTCTTAAAACAAGAGATAATCGAAAATCCATCAAAGAGAAGCGTCATTTTTCACTTTTGGGAAACTTTTTTTAATTATTACATCTTTGAACTTTAAAAATTCATTTAATTAGAAACCTACAAAATCTTATTAGAAAATTATTTATTTTGCCGCACGACACGATAATTATTGAATATTCCTTCATGTTTACACGATCCCCTTTTGAAACGTCATAATTAATAGAGATATTATCCATGCCTTTTCTAATAATTAAAAATGAAAGCTCTTGTTTACGCACTTCTCTATTTTAAATATACTAGTTGCGCTTAGTCCGTGCTACGCACAGGTCCAACGACCCAACAAAAATATCGACTTTATAATATTTTATTATAGTGATTTGATTTTTTTTTCAAGATTAATTTTCATCTTAATAACAATATTTTATTCATGATAATCGTGAAAATCATTATAACAGTATATTCTTTATAAAATGATCTCACTATAATAGTCATCATTAAATAGAAAATTATATTTTGTGAGAAATATGTTATGTGAAAATAAAATACTAAAATAAAAAAATTATTGTTGTTGAGGTTCAAACCAAGGAACTTTGATTTAAAATATCAAGTTTGAACCACGAAGTCGAATAGCTTTCTTATGTAAAAATGGTCCAGAATTTTAATTTATTTATAAGGAAGCACACACGTTGATGGAGACGCATATAAATTTATTCCCTCTACTTAATAATTAATTTATTAAAATATAATACATACATCAAAATGAGAAGGCAATTTTAATATACGTATGTGATTCATTCGGATCTCATACATATTTATTCCTTTAATGCAATTCCAACTCTGGCTAGCACTAGCACGTCACGTGGTTGACTAAATACCAGGATTAAACTAATTCATAAAATGAAAAAAAGGAACAGTCATGTGAAAGAATTCCAAATCTAATTAATATGTTATCTTCAACATTAATTAATTATTGTCCAAATAATTTTTCAAAATAAGATTATATATCAATTGATATATATATATATATAAATTTGTGTGATTATATTTAAATAAAATACTTATATTAATTTTTAAATATCTTTTAAGAAACATGTAAATTTAAAATAGTCAAATAAAAATGAAGAGAGGAAGTAACATTCTTCCTTGTTTAGTGCCATTTTTAATGAGCACGTTGCTGCGTAGTCGACTATCCGAAAGCAGCAACCACGTTGGACAATTTACATCACGACATTTTATCACATGGAAGCTGCGGCTGACATCAAGCTTAATTGGAATATGCTCAGCCCTTTCAAATGCTTTTTGGTTATTGTAGGGGTCGAATTTATACTTTTAACAATCGAATTTTTCCTCGTTAAAGATCTATTTTCTTATAGTATTTGGTTATTGTAGGGGCCTTTGTTTCTAATTCTTACTTGGGAAGGTTTTGAATTCACCTCTAGTCTAATTGTGAGTCAATTAATTATGTTGTTATATATTGCGTATGATTGCCAATATTATATTGTTGTTAGGTTTGCTCCATATAAATTTTGCACTGTTTTTTTAGTAAGGAATATGCTTTCTTCATTGTTTTCTATTTATTTTACTTGGGTTTGGGTTTGACGGACTTGAGCCGAGGGTATTTGAAAATAGTTTTTCTATCTCTACGAGATAGTGATAATATTTGCCTATATTACACCCTCCCTAAACCCTATGTAGTGGGATTTTACCGAGTAATTTGTTGTTGTATCATTATTTACAAACACGATTTTTTCATTTGTTCCTACTTTATTACGAGCCGATTTCTTGATTTGATCGAGCGAACCAACTTTGACTATTTTACCCTGGGCACCTGCACCTTGATGTTACATTACTGGATTACCTTCTAGAAGATGTTAATTATGTAAGGTTGGTCAGATGGACAACCACTCATGTTTTAAAAGTATGAACACTCTTTGACACTGGCCCCACTGTGTATTTCCCCAATGAGCAGATACGGTGAGAAATCATGCTTTATAACACATTTCTCATTGTTTGGCAATGGGAAAAAACTTTGTTTCTAGTAATTTCAATATATGTAGCAACTCTATTTCAGGCACCTTTTTGTTACAGAGACTTTTCTATGTTTGGGTCAAACATCAATGCCTTATTCTACTTTAACTGTAGATGTTTTATTCTTCTTCTGACAACAGGGATCAAGTATACTTTGGCTTACCTGTTATGCTCATGATGTTATCCGTCTCCATGTTCTTGATCGGCAAAGTAAAACCTGGAGGAAGTCTATTCACTGGATTGTTTAAAGTGGCAGTGGCAATGTTTGAAAAGCGACATATTGATGTTCAGATGAATTATAACGATGAATGCTACTATAAGGTGCCTCAATCACTGCTCTTGGCACCATCATCTGATTTCAGGTATCGGTGTAACTTGATTGGTTATTATTGAGAATAATACACAAGATGATTAGCTGATTAGTTGCTAGTTAGTTGGCAGTTAGTTAGTTAGTTAGTAGTTAGTTAATAGGTGGTTAATTAGCTAACTAAGTTTGTTAATTAGTTGATTAGCAGTTAGATAAACTTGTATATAAGGGCCCAGTCCCTCTTTCTTGTTGATAAATTCATACATACACATTTCAGAAATCCCCAATTTCCTTTCTAAGTTCCATACTTTCCACATGGTATCAGAGCAGTGGGATCAATGATTTTTTGACCCAAAATTGTTCTGCATGTTGAAATTAAGAAGCCGACGCTGTGATATAGTGAGATTGCTGCGATCGGATTGAAGTTCTTCAGCTCGATTTAGCTCGATTCAGCTTAATTCAGTGAGATTGTTGTGGTTTGCTTGAAGTTTCAGCTCAAAATCAAAGATAAAATCGAATTCTAAGCTTTGCGATGGCCGGCAATGGCGATGCACAGACGACGCAACAAGATACTCTTGAAATTGTTGAAACAAAGAGGAGTCATCCACTCTACTTACATCCATCTGATACACCAGCAAGTGTGTTGACATCAATTCAACTCACAGGGACAGAAAACTATTCGTTGTGGAGCAGGTCAATGTTGATCAACCTTAGAGCTAAAAGCAAACTTGGATTTGTGTTAGGAACTTGCCGGAAAGATGATTATGCATCAGATCTGGAAGAGCAGTGGGAAAAATGTAATGCTTTTGTTTTGGCGTGGATAATGAATACGGTTTCGAAGGAGTTGTTGAGTGGGATTGTCTATGCGACAGATGCAGCAACAGTGTGGATGGATCTGAAAGAACGTTTTGATAAGATAGATGGATCGAGGATCTATCAGTTACACAGAGAAATTTGTACAATTCGTCAAGGTAATTTGAGTGTTTCAGCTTATTTCACAAAGCTTCGATTGTTATGGGATGAGTTTGATGCTGTAGTTCCACCACCTTCTTGCAATTGTGATAAGTCAAGGCCATATATTGATCATATGCAGTACATTCGACTGTTTGCTTTCTTAATGGGATTGAATGAGATGTATGGACATGCACGAAGTCAAATTTTGATGATGGTTCCTTTACCCAGTGTTAGCAAGGCATATGCAATGATAATTTCGGATGAGAGTCAAAGGATTACTTCAGGTCATAATGTCAGTGGAGATACTTCTGAATTAACAGCCTTATTTGCTGGGAGAGGAAACTTTAAATATCCAAATCCAGATGGAAGAGAGAGTTATGGAAGAAATGGACAGAATAATTTTGTGAAGAAGAAGGTGAATTGGAATCTGTATTGTGATCACTGTAAGTTTCATGGACACACAAGGAGTAATTGCTACAAAATCATAGGATATCCTGAGGACTGGAAATTCAAGAAGAAGCCAGGACAAAATGTGAATCAAACCTTTTCTGGTGCAATGAGAGGGATTTCAGACAAAGGAAAGAATGTTGCAAACAATGTTCAAATAGAAAGAAAGGATGATGAGTTGGTTAGTGAGGATGTTTTTGGTCAGATTAGCACTGGAGACAAGCAAACTACACAAGGATCATATGGTACAAAGCCTTCTTATGATATGAATTCTGTGCGTACTAACTTGCAGGCACTAAACATGCAGTCAAATTACACACCAGATCAGTATCAGAGAATTCTGAAGATTCTAAATGAAGAAGACAAATCTGGAGAAGTAGTGAATATGGCAAGTATTGGCAAAGATATTACTGTCTGCACTTGTGATAGTGGTCATGATAAACATGGTAATAGAATACTAGATGCAAATAAAAACCTTGAAAAGAAAAAAATCTGGATTGTTGATTCAGGAGCAACTTCTCATATGACCTCCAATGTTGAAATATTAGATGAGGTCAATGACTTCAATGGAAATGTTGGTAAAAAGGTGTATCTACCTAATGGACAGACTACTATTGTGACACACTCAGGGAATTGTTCAATGTCTGGAAAAGTGTTGAAGAATGTATTAGTAGTTCCTGATTTTAAATACAATTTGTTGTCAGTCTCACAGTTGACTAGACAATTGAGTTGTTCAGTCAAGTCCTTTCCTGAATTTTGCATTTTCCAGGACCTCTTCAATGGAGAGGTGAGAGGGATTGGTAGAGAAGTGGAAGGACTGTATTACTTTCCAAAGGAGATTTCAAATAAGGACAAGCAGACTAATAATACAAGCAGGATCCTGATGACACAAGATGCTGAGTCAAGCCATTTGCTGTGGCACAAGAGAATGGGCCATCCTTCTTTCAAAGTGTTAAAGCAATTGTCTTTAGTAGATAGTTCCTTAAATGCAAAGATATATGATTCTTGTTCTATCTGTCCATTAGCTAAACAGACCAGGTTGCCTTTTCCTAACAGTGTGACTAACTCTAAAGCTATATTTGATTTGGTTCATGCTGATGTCTGGGGACCATACAAAATTCCTACACATAATGGTTTCAGGTTTTTCTTAACACTTGTGGATGATAAATCTAGAATGGTGTGGATATTTCTATTGAAGTTCAAAAGTGATGTGTTTACTACATTGAAAGCCTTCTTTATTTTGGTACAAAATCAGTTTGATACACAAGTAAAAAGGTTGAGATCAGATAATGGATCTGAGTTCTGTAGCACAGAATGTAAGGTGTTACTTGCATCTTTAGGTATTATTCATGAGAGTAGCTGTCCATATACTCCACAGCAAAATGGAGTAGTTGAAAGGAAGCATAGACATATATTGGAAGTTGCAAGAGCTTTAAGATTTCAAAGCAATATTCCTATCAGGTTCTGGGGTGAATGTGTCTTGACAGCTGTGTATTTGATCAATAGAATGCCTACTGATGTTCTACAGGGAAGATCACCATATGAAATATTTCATGGAACAACACCACACCTGCATCATTTGAGAGTTTTTGGGTGTCTTTGTTATGCAGCCAAGCCTGTTAAAGATGATAAATTCTCTTCAAGGGCTGATGTTTGTGTCATGATGGGTTACTCTTCTACTCAGAAAGGTTATGTTTTGTACAATTTGTACTCCAGGAAGTTCTTAGTCAATAGAGATGTTATCTTCAAAGAAAGCATTTTTCCATTCAATTGTACTTCTTCAACCAAGCATGCTCCATTGTTTGTGGCACCACCTTTATCAGACTATGATGATGCATCAATTAATGCTTCTGGAGATGCACCTGAATGTATAATATCTGGAATGCCACCAAGAGAAGACAGTACAGATGGTGACACTCAACATAACATGGACAATATTGGGGATCAGATAGTTGACACTAACAGACAAACATATGATACAGACACAAGGGTCAGAACATCTGCTAGAAGATCTCATCCACCTATATGGATGAAGGATTATGTTACAAGTGTAAGTGAATCTACTTATCCTTATTCTGTGGCCAATCATATATCTTATGATCATCTATCCTCCAAATTTCAAGCTTATTTGAGTCAGATGTCAGCCACTATAGAGCCCAAAGGGTATGAACAGGCAGTCAAGGATCCAAGATGGGTAGAAGCTATGCAACAAGAGATTGCTGCACTAGAAGAAAATGGAACATGGGTTGTTGTGCCTTTGCCACCAGACAAAAAGGCTATTGGATGTAGATGGGTATACAAAATAAAGTACAAGGCAAATGGAGACATTGAGAGATTCAAAGCCAGATTAGTTGCTAAGGGATACAGTCAAACAGAAGGGGTAGACTATCAGGAAACCTTTTCACCTGTGGTTAAGATGGTGACTGTCAGAACTGTTATTGCAATTGCAGCAGCAAGAAATTGGATGATATATCAGATGGATGTATACAATGCTTTCCTACAAGGAGATCTATTTGAAGAGGTATACATGGAATTACCTAAAGGTTTTATGTGTGACACAGGGAATCAAGTATGCAAGTTAGTTAAGTCCCTATATGGACTTAAACAGGCATCCAGACAATGGAATGCAAAATTAACTGAAGCTCTATCAAACTCAAGGTATCAGCAAAGTCATTTAGATTACTCCTTGTTCACAAAGAAGAGAGGTTCATCACTGGTGATTATATTGATATATGTGGATGACTTGTTAATCACAGGAAATAGTCATGAGCTAATACAAGAGACTAAACAGATTTTACATCACCATTTCAAGATCAAAGATTTGGGGGAACTTAGATATTTTCTTGGTATTGAATTCTCCAGATCAGCTGAGGGCATTGCAATGAATCAGAGAAAATATGCCCTAGAACTAGTCTCTGAGGTTGGACTGGCAGGTACAAGAGCATCAACTACACCTATGGATACTAATACAAAGTTCTTTGATGCTGAGGTTTCCCAGATACAAGATGATGAATTATTTACTGATATTGGGAGATATCAGAAGTTGATTGGAAAACTTTTGTATCTTACCAACACTAGACCTGATATAGCATTCTCAGTCCAATGCTTAAGTCAGTTCATGCAGAAGCCAACTGTTTCACAGTGGAATGCTGCATTGAAAATAGTCAGATATGTCAAAGGAACACCAGGGCTAGGTCTACTTATGAGCTCAAAAGAAGACACAAGATTAGTTGGATTCTGTGATGCAGACTGGGCTACATGTCCCAACACAAGAAGGTCAGTCACTGGTTATTTGTTGAAGTATGGAGAATCATTGGTTGCTTGGAAATCAAAGAAACAGAATACTGTTTCCAGAAGCTCTGCAGAAGCTGAGTACAGGAGTTTGGCTACATTAACTGCTGAGATTGTTTGGGTTTCTAATCTGTTCAAGGAACTTGGGATAAACCTATGTTCACCCACTTATGTGTATTGTGATAGCAAGGCAGCAATACAAATAGCTGCCAATCCAGTGTTCCATGAGAGAACAAAACATATTGAGATTGATTGTCACTTCATTCGAGAAAAGATCCAACAAGGCCTAATCCACACTAAATACATCAACACCAGAGATCAGCAAGCAGATCTACTAACAAAGGCTCTCGGAAGGAATCAACATGATTTTTTGCTTTCCAAGCTTGGAGTCCTGAATATATTCAGTACATCCAGCTTGAGGGGGAGTATTGAGAATAATACACAAGATGATTAGCTGATTAGTTGCTAGTTAGTTGGCAGTTAGTTAGTTAGTTAGTAGTTAGTTAATAGGTGGTTAATTAGCTAACTAAGTTTGTTAATTAGTTGATTAGCAGTTAGATAAACTTGTATATAAGGGCCCAGTCCCTCTTTCTTGTTGATAAATTCATACATACACATTTCAGAAATCCCCAATTTCCTTTCTAAGTTCCATACTTTCCACAGTTATACATTTCACTTAGTAACTTAAATTTTACATTTGTACTCATTTGGCACTAGTATATTAGGAAAAGAGTCTGATATACATCTTAACTTTGTTGTTTCCTAGTATTTTGTAGGTATATTAATAGAGCTTGCATAATTCAAGATCCTGACAGGGAGTTAAACATGTCTAGAACGTTTTCTATGATCGTGTTTTGGTGCCTTTACTCATGTCAAAGTATCCAAGAGTGCTAAGTCCAGTTTTTAGGATGGGAACTGGCTTGGTTATCTCGTGTGTGGCTATGGCACTGGCATCGATAACAAAAAGCAAACAACACAATAAGGCAATGAATGAAGGTTTTGAGGATGACCCAAACGCAATGTTAAACATGTCTGTTATGTGGTTTGTGCCACAATTTGCACTATTGAGGATAGCTGAGTCTTTGAATGTGGTTGGATTGATTGAAGTCATCTACACTCAATTTCCAAAAAGCATGCCAAGTTTTGCAGTATGTAGTTGTACACTTGGCTTTGCTGTTGCCAACATTATGTGCAGCTTCTTGGTGAGTGTGGTTGATGGTGTTACCTCAGCTGGCGCTCCACCAAATTAAATAGAGTTCATTTGGATTACTTCTATTGTTTAATCACTTTCTTACGTGATTAATTTTCTTTGTATTCTCTTCATTTGGCGGTTTTGTAACTATAACCATGATGGTTTGAATAATCGCGCGCTCTAAACAGCAACATTGGTAATCAACAATTCACTCTAAAAGTCAACTGATTCAACACTGATCTATGGTACACCATCGTTTATGCCAGAACTAAAATGAAGAAAAAAAGTAAGTTCGTGCAGAAATTAAAATTAGGAATATGGAAGCTCTAATCTTATTGAGTGGAGGATAATATCCAAGGGTAGTTTAGTAATATGAGTTAGTTAGTAAGGTAGTTAGATTAGTTAAGAAGTAGTTAGAGGTTGTTAAATGTAATTAGCAAGTTAGTTAGACACTCACCTAATCCTGTATAAAAGGATACATATATCCTCATTTCCTTACTAATGAAACAGACTATTTTCTCAATTCTCTCCATTTCTGCAGTACATCTTCTTCTTCTTCCTAGATGTAGACAGCTTCCATATGGAAGTTATCATGGTATCAGAGCACTGGTTCTAGTGCGGTTCTAGAGGAAGCAAGACTGATTTTGAGAGAATTGAGTTCATCTCAAGTCGGTCTCGAAGCTGAAGATCAGGAAATTGAGCTTTGAGAAGCTCGAATTGGTGATGGAAAAGTCAGAATCTGAAGGAATCGAGCATTGAAGAAGTTCGGTTGTGTAGAAGATTTAGCTTTAAGAAGCTGAAATCTGAGAAATAGAATAGAAGATTCAGCTTTAAAGACCTGAGATCTGAGAAGTTGAGTAGAAGATTTAGCTGAAATCTGAGAAATTGAGTCTTGAGAAACTCAATTTTGTAGAAGAAGTAGCTGTGAGAAGCTGAAGCCTGAGAAATTGAGAGTAACTGTCTAGTATAGCTGTAGATCAAGCATGTCGAGTGCAGAGGAGATACATGCAAATTCAGTTCCGTTAACATCGAGAAATGCAAATCGAGTAGAGATAGATCATAATCATCCTCTCTATCTCTATCCGACTGATACACCAGGTAGTAATCTCATCTCAATTCAACTGTCTGGTTCTGAAAATTATGCTATTTGGAGTCGATCTATGACTATAGGTCTGTTAGGGAAAAGTAAATTGGGGTTTGTGGATGGTAGATACACGAAGGATATGTTTGATGTGTCTTTGCATGACCAGTGGGAGAAAGTAAACGCTGTTGTTTTGTCTTGGATCATGAACTCTGTGAGAAAAGAGTTGCTGAGCAGCATCATCTATGCTTCAAATGCTCACAAAGTTTGGCTAGATTTAAAAGAAAGGTTCGATACTGTTAATGGATCAAGGATATTTTGTTTACACAGAGATATTACTACCTTAACACAGGGCACTATGTCAGTAGCTGAGTACTTCTCTAAACTAAGGAACTTGTGGGATGAATTTGATGCACTAATGCCTTGCCCAGGGTGTAATTGTCCTGAATCTCAGAGTTATGTTCAGCATTATGGTTATCAACGTTTGTTACAGTTTCTAATGGGGTTAAATGAGACTTATGTGCAATGTAGAAGTCAGATATTGATGTTGTCACCTATTCCCACTTTAAACAAAGCATATTCAATGGTGATAGACTATGAGAGTCAAAGATCTATAGCTAGTAGTGTGTCTGTGATAAATGATACTGGAGATAGTGTGGCCCTTTTCAGCCAAAAGGGAGTGGTCAATTCAAGCTATAAAGGTAAGGGTGGTGCTACCTCTTCTGGATTGCAAGGAAACAACATGTTTGGGAGTAGTTCAAACAGTCAGGGAAGTTACAATCAGAAAGTTCTAAATAACAATTACAGGCCACAAAGGAAGACACCTGTTGTGTGTGAACATTGTGGATACACTGGCCATACCAAAGATAATTGCTACAAAATCATTGGCTATCCTCAGGACTGGCCTAGAAGTAAGAAAAAAGGTGGGGTTCAATATGCAAACTTAGCAGAAAGTAGCAAAGATACTTCAACTACATCTCAGCAAGAACAGTTGCCTCCTTATTTTACTCAAGAACAGTATCAGCAGATCATTCATCTATTGAACAAAGGGAATGAAGACAGTAATCCAACTCCTACAGCTAATGCAGGTACCTTGAATCAGTTAAATGTTAATTCAAATCATCCTAAATGGATAGTAGATTCAGGAGCTACAAACCATATGACATCTAGAGTTGAGCTACTACAGGAGCATGAAAAGGTTCAGAACTTGGGAAACAATTATGTTCACTTGCCTACAGGAGATGAAACTCAAGTAACACATACTGGAAAGTCATATATATTAAAAGATCAACTAGTGTCTAATGTATTATATCTTCCTGAGTTCAAATGTAATCTCTTGTCTGTCTCTAAACTTACCAAGGAATTGCAGTGTTCAGTGAATTTCTTTCCTGACTTCTGCATATTCCAGGATCTCTGCACTGGCTTGGTGAAGGGGATTGGTAGGGAAGAGCAAGGACTATACATTCTCACAGGAAACACTTCTCATTCTACTCATCCTTCCTGTTATACTGTAAGCAACTCTGAACATTCTGAGCATCCTAATTCAACTATTTTGTGGCATAGGAGGTTGGGACATGCCCCTCTAGCTGTGATCAAAAGACATATTCCACTTCAACAACTCAGCTCTGAAGACCACAAGTGTACTGTATGTCCTCTTGCAAAGCACACCAAACTACCCTTTCCTATAAGTGTCTCTAGTACTAAAGCTTCCTTTGAATTGCTACATTGTGATATATGGGGACCCTATAGGATTCCCACTTACAATAATAGAAGATATTTTGTCACAATTGTAGATGATTACTCTAGATTTACTTGGTTGTTTCTTCTTACTTCAAAATCTGATGCACTTGTAATTCTGAAAACCTTTCTTACAAGAATAAAGAACTTCTTTTCCACTACTGTCAAAGTTCTGAGAACAGACAATGGTAGTGAATTTCTTAGTTCTAATTTTCAGTCTCTTATAGCTTCTCTTGGTATCACTCACCAAACTTCCTGTGTGTACACTCCTCAACAAAATGGGGTTGTAGAAAGGAAGCATAGAACTATTTTACAAGTGGCTAGAGCACTTAGGTTCCAGGCTGGAATTCCTTTAAAGTTTTGGGGAGAGTGTGTTAATGCTGCTGTGTATCTCATTAACAGAACACCTTCTAGAGTTCTTAACTTCTTGACTCCTTATGAACTTATGTTTCATCATCCACCCTCACTTCACCATCTTAGAGTATTTGGAAGTCTAGCCTATGCTTCAAATACTAAAATCACAGATAAGTTCTCACCTAGAGCTGTTCCCAGTGTCTTTATGGGCTACTCATCATCTCAGAAAGGCTATATTCTATATGATATCCACTCACATGTATTCTTTGTTAGCAGAAATGTGGTGTTTATGGAATCCATATTCCCTTTCCTTCATGTCAAATCTCCTGGTACTCCTATTTTTCCAGTACTGGATCTTGCTATATCAGAATCTCCTACTCTTGCATTTCCTACTTCATCTGAAACTCCTACTACACCTTCTATGCCTGAAATTCCCACTACAGATCAACCTCCTACAGTCAATATTTCTCCATCTAGTCCTGTTACTTCTATAGTTCCTAGAAGATCCTCCAGGACTAAACACCCTCCTATATGGTTGACTGACTTTGTCACTCCCACCATTAACACTTGCTCCTATCCCTTATCCTCATACATTACCTATTCCAATCTTAAGCCCTCATATCAACATGCCTTAGTTGCATACTCTTCCAAATCAGAACCATCTTCCTTTCATCAGGCTTCTCAGGATCCAATGTGGGTTCAAGCAATGCAGTCTGAGATTACTGCTCTAGAAGAGAACAATACTTGGACATTAGTTGATCTTCCTGCTGGTAAATCACCCATTGGATGTAGATGGGTGTACAAGATAAAGTATAAGTCCTCAGGTGAGATTGAAAGGTATAAGGCCAGGCTAGTGGCCAAAGGCTATAGCCAAAAGGCTGGCCTAGACTATTCTGAAACATTCTCTCCAGTGGCCAAAATGGTTACTGTTAGAACATTAATAGCTATTGCTGCTTCTTGTCATTGGTTTATTTTTCAGATGGATGTACACAATGCCTTTCTTAATGGTGATTTATTTGAGGAGGTTTACATGACTATTCCTGAGGGGTTTGCAAGACAGGGGGAGAACCACAAGGTCTGCAAACTTAATAAGTCATTATATGGCTTAAAACAAGCCCCTAGGCAATGGAACAGGAAATTGACTGATGCCTTGTTACAGATGGGCTTTGTTCAAAGCCATTATGATTACTCACTCTTTACAAAGTCAGTTAAACAGGAGATGGTGATTGTTCTAGTGTATGTTGATGATTTGCTGGTGACTGGAAGCAGTCTAGTACTCATAAATCAAACCAGAAATGAACTACAGCAACAGTTTAAAATGAAAGACCTTGGTGAACTGAAGTTCTTTTTGGGAATTGAAGTGGCTAGATCACAAGCTGGAATCCTAATGTGTCAGAGGAAATATGCTTTAGAATTGATCTCTGAAGCTGGTTTAAGTGGTGCCAAACCTGCTGCAACTCCTATTGATATAAGCCAGAAGTTAACATCAAATGAATATGATGAATACTTTCCAAACAAAGATGGTATTGAAGATGAGTTGATCAAAGAACCATCAAGTTATCAGAGGCTGATAGGAAGATTAGTATATTTAACTATGACAAGACCAGACATCTCCTTTGTGGTTCAAATGTTAAGCCAATATATGCACAAACCTAAGAAGTCTCACATGGATGCTGCCTTGAGGGTTGTAAGGTACTTGAAGGGAACACCAGGGCTGGGGATATTCATGCCTGCAGACAGTAGCAACTCACTACAAGCTTATTGTGACTCTGACTGGGGAGCATGCCTAGAAACCAGAAGATCAGTAACTGGATATGTGATAAAACTTGGTGGAGCACTAGTGTCTTGGAAATCAAAAAAACAGGACACCATATCAAGAAGCTCAGCTGAAGCAGAGTTTAGAAGTATGGCATCTTGTACTGCAGAAGTCATCTGGCTCACAGGGTTACTCAAAGAGATGGGGGTACAAATCCAGCAACCAATTGATCTCATGTGTGATAGCAAAGCTGCCATCCAAATTGCAGCTAATCCAATCTTCCATGAGAGGACAAAACACATTGACATTGACTGCCATTTTGTAAGAGAAAAGATTAGCCAGAAACTGATCAAAACAAATCATGTTTCAACCAAGGAACAGTTAGCTGATATCTTGACAAAAGGTTTGGGAAGAACAACTCATGATTACCTACTCAACAAACTTGGATTAAAAAACCTATTCAAGCCTTTAGCTTGAGGGGGAGTATTGAGTGGAGGATAATATCCAAGGGTAGTTTAGTAATATGAGTTAGTTAGTAAGGTAGTTAGATTAGTTAAGAAGTAGTTAGAGGTTGTTAAATGTAATTAGCAAGTTAGTTAGACACTCACCTAATCCTGTATAAAAGGATACATATATCCTCATTTCCTTACTAATGAAACAGACTATTTTCTCAATTCTCTCCATTTCTGCAGTACATCTTCTTCTTCTTCCTAGATGTAGACAGCTTCCATATGGAAGTTATCAAATCTCTTGTTCCTGGGCAGTGTTTGGAGATCATTTCATACCATTACATCCCAAAGTGAAAAAAAGGGGATAGACCTCACAGAATGAGACAAAGTTTAGACTGTGGTCTTTATCCTTTCACTTGGACACATAAGAAGGAAAGGAATAGAATATGCACAAGACTTGACAGATACCAAGGGACACAATGCTATAACTCACATGGGTCTGATCATAGAACTGGTTCTGATCATAACCTTATATATCCTCATTAGAACTTGCTCACATCTTAGTAGGGCTGTCAAAATGAGCCCAAATGTAGGTGACTCGCTCAGTGCGTCCAGAATTTAATGGGTTGGGCACAAGATAATTTAAAGAGCAATTTTCATAACACACACTAGTATAGGTGCTAATTACTTAATTTGTATCTCTATTTCACAATGCGTTTATATTTCATGATTTCATGCATCTGTTATCCAGTATCAAATATGCACTAATGTATCGAATATATCTGTGCATATTAATTTCATACAATATGTCCAACACCAAATATTTAGTGTCCAATATCAATTCATGTATCTAGTATAAAACATACGTTACTTTTTTCAGTGTGTCTATGCATAGTTACAAATCGATTTGAGAGGACACTGATGTATACATTGTATCAGTGATGTGTCTATGCAAAAATATATCTATCTGATATCAATTTTTTTATCTATTGATACATATTTAGAAAAAGAAGAAGATATAATTATTCATATACATGCATTGATGTTATCAAAGTAAAATCTCAAGGGAGTCTGTTCACCCTAGCTCTTGCCACCTTCAACTGATTTCAGGTAAGAATGTTGGCCTCTATCTTATACTGTTTGGTTATATATTTTGCATGTCGAAGGCTTTGATTTTACCATTTCGTACTCATTTGACAGAAGTACACACTACTCTGTCCGTCCCACTTTATGTGATGCCTTTTCTTTTCAATCCGCCCTAAAAAGAATATTATTAAAAAATGATTTTAACATTAAAATTTTTCTTCTATCCTTGATTAAATGTTTTATAACCATATGAATATCTTAGGATTGTATTTAGATTTCAAGTTTTAAAAATCTTCCTTTTTTTCCTTAGATACTGCGTTTAATCAAAAGATACCAAGATATATATATATATATATATATATATATATAAAGATATAGAGTTCAAGATCCACATTGTAGGTATATATAGCGCTTGCATAATTCAAGATCCTAACAAGTACCGATGGAACAACTTCATATCCTCGAAGCCTCTGTGTTGTGTGGAACAAGTGGAATCATTGAAGTCTTTTCTGAGATTTAGGGAAGGAACTGCAAAACCAGACATCTTGGCTAATGGAAGTTTCAAGTTAGCAACATCTAAAGTGCAGACATTTGATCAAAGGCGATGTCAATCGTTGGATTGATCGAGGAGACTGTTGTCTAACCCATTTAATTTACGGACCGTAAAGGGTTCCGTAAAAGCAACTTTGTGCAGATAGTCTTCAGTAAATTAACTTGCATAATGTTTTACTCCAAACTCCAAATGAGGTGAAATCAGTTGCGTTGGAAAGCTAATACAAAGAGCTTTCATTTGGTAGGTCATAGGTCACCTAATTCTTTGTGTGCTAAGAGTTATAATTATTTAAAGTTGAACCTTGCATAATCCAAAGTGAAAAACTTAACCGGTAGGGAGGTTTTGAACTTGACTAAGTATTAGAGGTCTCTTATGAACCTAATACACTTCATAAATATAGGAATGATCCTTAAAATATAGGGACAAGTAAGGCATCATTAAGTTCAAGCTTATGTACTTACGACGCAAAATTTTGAATCCTATGAATAGAGTTGTGGGGTGTTATAATCGGTCGAGCCGAGGTAATATGCCGGCGGTCCGAGGTCATTCCCAGACGGGTTCGAGATCATATTCAGACGGTTGAACATTAGCCGAGGTCTGTGCTGGCAATGTTCACGGATACATGGTCGTTGCATGGGCCCATGGGTTCTGGTCTGAGATTATCAATGGACGTGTATCGTAGAACAAACATGCATCACGATTATTTGACATTGCATTGCATTGTTCACATATCATGGCATCCACTCCATCTCATATCATATCTTATTGGCACTATTGCTTTGCTTATGAAATTGTAGACTTATTGTGTAATGGAGTAGTTTAACTGTTAGACCTATATATATTTTGAGTTGGAGCTATTATGTCAGGCGATGAGTATCTATTTCAATGTGAAATATATATTATATTGTGCTGGGACTTTTTTGCGTGCAAGTTTGTATTCGGCGGTATGTGGTTGAGTATTAAGGAGCATTTATGTTCTTCATTGCTTTATTTTAAGTTAGTTCCATTTGACAAGTACCCTGTTGTTTGGTGCTCACCCTCTTGCTACGTTTTTGTAGGTTGTAAGCCCGGTCCACCTTGTTAGACTTTCTTTCTATTGGATCAAGCTTCTGAATTTTTCGTGAGGTAGCTGCTTATATCACCAGCAGGCCTTCGAAGATTCCATTTTCTTTTTATTTTTGTTTTGTTTCATTTGAGAATCAAACATTTGAGACATGTATTTCATTTGAGAAATTTTATATTTAGAGGCTTGTACATGTAATAACCAGTCTTAGGAAAGTTGTAGTTTTGATTTCCTATATGCTTATCTATCTTATTTAGACGGTTTATCTTCCACTTTTATTATTATGTTAAGTTGTTTAGGTTTTGGGCTAACTCGCATTGGTGGGTTAGGTGAGTGTCATCATATCTGAATTTTGGATCGTGACATATTTTTAGGATAAAAATTAAATTCTTGAATAATTTGAATTAGAGTATACTTAATTGTCACCAATACTATTTAGGCATAAAAATAAATAAGGATAGATTTGATACCAAGTAAGATGATATAATCTTAAGATAAATGTAGTATGACTCTAGCCTTATACTAATTAACATTTTTGAGTCAAATTTTTCGTATTAGGAAAATAATTTAGTTGATTTAGATCTAAGTAAGTATTATCCATAAAAGATGGTCATAGAATAATGGCACATATGTTTAAAAAATTGATGTGTGTGTTAATAAGATATGTGTACGATATAGCTGTTGCACTGCTATTATAAAAGCACATTATTATTATTTTTTCCATTTCGAAATAATCCATATTTAGTAGAAATTTTATATTGTTTTTAATTGTATTAAAAACTAAATCCTGCTCAGATCTTTTATTTTACATAAAAAAAAAAAAATTCTAAATTAGTTTTAAAGCAAATCAATTTATAATAATTGTATAAGACACTTACCAAACCAATATGTTTACACATATTGAGGAAAGAAAAAGAGAATTTTATTTCATTTTGAGAAATGTATTCAAAGATGAAGACTAGGAATTAGTCATACAGTGTCTTACTAATATTTTATGAGATAAAAACAGATATTTTATGATGACATTTTCTCCCCTATAACAACTAAGTTAAATTTTAATTATCTTAAGATTCAAATTTAAATTTATCGATCTTTTCTAGCTAATGTCTGGCTGTATAAGTCAAAGTGAAAAAAGGAAAAATAAATAAATTGAGTTTGTTTCATATATCTTAAGATCCATATACGTTGTTAGAAATTAATAATTAATCCTCAACGTAAACAACTTCAACCATCATCATTTTGTTTTTATTTTCTATCATTATTATAAATTTTGCCAACAATATAACTCAATTCAAAGAAATTCTCATCAATTAAACATTAGAGTCATAATAGTAAAAACTAAGAAACAACTCATAACTTATCCAATAATCTAGTTGCAAAACACATACAATTAAGGAGGTTAATGTCAAAGCGTGACTGCTAATTTAAGAGAATACAATTATGTGTATTTAAGGAATAAACCTACTAGATATCTATGTAAAATATGGCAGATTAGTCCCCATCATTTTAAACAATATAACTACAATAGAAATTAATCCATATTACTAATTAACATCCATCTCTATGTGTGTTCAAGAAAGTTTAGACATCCACATTACTAATTAACCCTCTATGTGAAGAACTCCTTATTAGAAGCTATTGGTCAACAATCTAGGAATAATTTTTATATTCAATCCACATCCAAAGAGCAAAATAAATTACAATATTTTTGACAAATTAAAGCAAGGAAGTAGAAAATATAAATATACTCTAGTAAGATGGATCCTGACATGTACTTATAAAACAGTAATAAGTAGACATTGATCCTAGATCCTTATAAGTTGCTGTAGTGGTGGTGGTTTGGATCTTGAACATTAATGTTGAAAGATGTATCATCTAGTAAAGCCTTTGTATCATCAAGTAAAGTCCTTATATCATCATCACTCAAGCTCAGCAACTGAGAAAAGGAAGGACTTCGTGGAACGCCAAATGGGCGATTATGATTGTTATCTGTTGGCACTGATGCATTCATTGAGGATATATTCATCTCTATTGGAGGAAACAGTGAAGTAGACATTGGAGGATCAGTCGCTGATGAAGGCATTGGATAAGCCATTGTTGTTCGAGGGATTGGATGGGCCATTTCAAGAGCTCTTCTAAGATCCATTTGATGAGGTATTAGAGGAAACGTGTGTGAAGAAAACGAAGAAGGAACCTGTGAAAGTTCTGGAGCAGGAGCAGTTGAAAGTACCATCAATGGATCCATTGAAAGAGCCATTGATATTGGAGTTACATGATCAGCAACCAATAGAGGAGCCATTGGCCTCTCATAGTTGGTCCCATCAGGAATCATAGATGGACTAACAAGAGGATCCATAGATACTAGAGCACCAACAGTAGCTAATACAGGAGCCCTTGGCATGTCGAAGTTGGTCTCACCACGAACTATCACTCCAGAAATAGGTTGAGGGGCATGCAATGCGGAACCCTCTTCATGAGCTTTTACTTTGATCAAGTCATGTACCTGTTTGATGTGTTGATTGATAATGTAACAAAGATTGTTGAGATCATTAGGTTGCATATTAGTGGGAATGTCTTTTCCATTCAACAATTCATACATCTCATTTGTCAATTCCATGATCTTGTTTTCCTTTTTCACTTTTCGAAGTTGTTTCTCTATTTTCTGGATCCTTTGCTTAGTGATTTTTTCTTGTGTTGTCATGTTACTTGATTGAATGGATGTTGGAAGCTCCTTAAACTTTGTAAAGGTGTTAATAGTAGCTTCATGGTTTGGAAACACCTTGGGTGCTTCATGGTAAGGACTATAAAGGACGATAGCCAATTCGACATCACAAAGGGTGTTCAGCTCATGAGCCTTGCTCAAGAATCCTTTTTGTCTTTTCTTGTATGAGGATTTCCTCTTAGTGATATCTTCTATGAAATCCAACTTCACTTTCTCTCTAGTCATGGCTAAAGATGAACAAAAGGAGGAGAAGTGTATTTGTTAGGATATGGGGGATAAAATGGAGTTATTGTTGTGTTTTTCTTTACCTAGGATTGATTACTATTTATAGGGTGAACATAAAATTCTTTAATAATTTGAATTAGAGGATATTTAGTTGTCATGGGTACTATTTTGGCATAAAAATAAAAAAGGATGGATTTGATTCCAAGCTAGATGATATCATTTTGAGATGTAATCTAGTCTTATGCTGATCAATATTTTGACTCAAACTTCTTTTATTAGGAAAATAATTTAGTTGATTTAAGTATTATCCATAAAAGATGGTCATAGAGTAAAAGTTTAAAAAACTATATATTTTTTATTTATGAATGTGTGAAATTAAAGATTGAGACAAGTGAATATTTCAAATATTGACTAAAAATTTCTAATTATTAGTTTAAAGTATTTGAATATATATATATATATATACCAGCCTCCGCTCCCAAAGAAAAAATTAAAATTTATTTTTAAAAACTTTATTTGTTTACCTCGTCTATACCTCTACCCCTTACCAGCCTCCACCCCACCTCAAAAGCAAGGGCAAGAGTCTCATATGCTTGTTGAGTTCCTTTTTGTGTTTCGTATTAAGGTCGTTCCATCACATTTGAAGTTTTTGAGGTGCTTCTACAATCATATCAAACTTGGAGATATGAGTCATACATACAAAAAGAGGCTCGGTTAGGATTCCCACCCGAGGGGCAAAAGTTTGGTCACCAACACATACATCTTTCAAATGCTACATAAGATGATATGTCATCAGATAAGGGACCTTTAACATGTTTTGGTGGTTTACTAATGGGTTTAATACCTCCGCTTATTAAGTCGTGCTAGGCTAATGCTTAAAAGTAGGGATTTGACTTCGCTCTAACCTTGGTTGACTAAGAGTTGGTTTCAAAAGACCTGATACCCGAGTTGGACAAACTATGGGGTGAAATAGTATATGGCATTGGATGACCACGAAACTACCCACTTAACACTTCCAAAAAATATAAAGGGGTTTTTCTGAAGGAACAGTTGTGAATAACCACGTAACCGCCCCTTATCCTAATACAAATTAGTTTGCCAGTTGGTGAAATTATGCCATGATAATGCCAGTTAAATATTGAATTTAAAGAAATAAAGCGCGGTTAAGAAAAAAAATAAAATTACTAATTATTACATTCTCGAATAGTTAGTCAAATAAACCTAATCTAATGGTTAGAACCTAATTAAAGTCCCCAACGGTCACCATTTCTATTAATTTGGAAAAATGGTATTTTTAATAAAAATCAGTTTAAAGCTTTAATTTAAGGAAAAACCAATTTTTTTAAAAATAAGAGATTCACCACTTAATTTTTTTAAAAAAAAATGAAGAAAACTTATGATGATTTTAAAACTCTAACAGAAAAAATTCTAAAATTTCAGAGATAATGAGCAAGGGTTCCTATTACTATTTTGAGAAGGTATTAATACTTAAAATAGCGATTAATACGCGATTGTCTGACGATTTGAAATTATTTGATTAACTTGTGAAAGTAATTTAAAGCTACGTATATTTAACTTATTTGAAAAATGAGTCATAAGTAATTAAAAACTTATAAGGAAAAGTAAATTCAACTAAACTTGTTTAACTTTGAAAAATTAACTTGAAAATAATTCAAGATAATTTAAATCTCTAAGATTCTAATTAAGACATGTAAAATAATTTAGAAGAAAGTAAATTTTATCAAAAATGACTAAGTAAAGCGAATGACAAAGTAGAAATTTTAAATTTTAAAATTTAAAATTTTCTCAAGCCAACTTAAACGAAACATGAGGTAAAGAAAATATTTTCAAAATTTAATGATTTAAAAATCTTCAATAATTTACAAAGTAGTAGTAAAAAAAAAAGGAGCAAATTAACATAAATGATTCATCTTTGATGATTTAAATAAGTTAATTAAACAAATAACGTTAGAAACCAAATTGATACAAATAATGATAAATAATAAAGATACAGAGATAGTTAAAAGATGAAAAAATTACGTATCTAGGCAAACATATGATATTTATTTATATTAAGCCACTATAGTTTGAAAAAATTACAATTTATAACTGTAGTTATGATTTTATTGTTATTTTCTCTCTCCTCTCTTCCCCTCTCTCTGCAATTTCTTATCAGATATACAATAATATATATATACTAAATGCATATATAAATTGTTTTGACAGATATACATAGTCAATTGGACAGATATACATATACAATTTGCCTCTCTCTACTCTCTGCCCACTCTCTCTCACCTCTCACCTCCTCTCTCGATCTCGTTCACCTCTTTTCTCCCTCTCTCAATCTCGCTTACCAGATATACAAATACATATGTATATTAGTTACACATATGCAATAATTTGACAAATATACACATACAATTTGACAAATATATATATAAAATTCATCTCTCTCCCCCGTCTCTCAATCTCGGTCACCTCTCTCCTCATTTCTAGGTCATATAGCCGAAGTTATGCCATGTAATTATATAAAATATAGCTATTTGACTTTATTAAGGTGGGGAATTTTCATAAATAGTCTAGCTTGAAACTTAATATAGTCAAATAGCTATATTTTACATAATTACACAACATAACCTCGGCTATGTGACCTGGAGAGGGGTGAGCGAGATCAAGAAAGGGAGGAGAGAGGCGAATTGTATGTGTATATTTACCAAATTATATGTATATATTTGTCAAATAATTATATATTTGTAACTAATATACATATATACTTGTATATCTGGCAAGCGAGATTGAGAAAGGGAGGGAAGAGGCAAGCGAGAGAGGGCAGAGCGGCGAATCGTTATGTATATCTTACGAATCGACTATGTATATCTGTCAAAATAATTATATATATTTAGCTGATATACATATGTAATTGTATATCTGATAAAAAATTGCAGAGAAAGAGGAGAGAGGCGAGAGAGAGTAAGAGAGGAGAGAGAAAAAATAGCAACAAAACCCTAACTATAGCAACAAAATCCTAATTATAGCTATAAATTATAATTTTTTCAAACTATAGTTGTATAGTGTAAATACATATAATATGTTTGCCTAGTTACGTTATTTTTCCTATTAAGTTTCAAGCCTAAGTTATTTACAAAACTTCCCCAAAAAGATTAGGCTTTGGGCCCACTTCTCCAATCCTGCACTGTGTTGAGCTTTTGGCCCATATGGCCCTGTCCTATACTAAAGGAAATCTTGTGTATACACTCTATATATCAGGGAACACAAAAGGGAACCTGTCACTGTATAATTTTGAAATCTTTTAATTTGAAAATTAAAAGATTGTCACTAAATATGACTTAAATTTTTTTGAATTTTTCAATATAATTATTTTAAATTATTAAAAAAATTGAAGAAGTTCGATAATTGATTTATAATGAAGATGGTAAAAATTGAATGTCAACAACCATCAGTTCTTATAAATACAATATTTTTTATTTTCTATATAAGATGGAAATCGGGTAAGCTAGAGAAGTATTTGTTGGAAAAGATTAAGTATAATTTATCTTAGTTATATAACGGTTTTATTCTGATTCTTACGCTATTGTATTAATTGTATTTAATTTATTAAAAGGTGTAATCTTGAGATGGATCAATATGTCTGATAGATTGGATTATAATATATACAATGGTGAAATAATAAGTTAGTTGATGAAATTCATATCTTGATACAGAGATTGATGATATGGCTTTTGAGAAGCCTATAAGTTTTTACTGTGCCAAATCTGCTAGTGAATTTATAAATCAAACACATGAAATAAGTTAAGTAGTGCTCTAAAGAAAATTAATTCTTAAATTAAATTTATTAGTAATTTAATTTGTTGATTAGTATATACAATTTTAACATAAAAATTATATAAGTGTTCAATAAAAAAAATTATACAGAATGAAAGGAGTGCAATTATGAATTTCTAGTAGAATGATTCACAATTTAGTATGGTAAAAGTAATTCAAATCAGATTCTTAAAGTACTTCCATGATACAGAATCTCAATAATTGATTTTGTGCCTCTAGGTTGTGCTCATATTTAGTTTGGACTCAAAATTTCATTTCTTGATAGAGAAAAACAGAAATTCATTTTTCTCTAGGTTTTGGACATAACGAAACATGATAAAAAAAATTCTTTTGTAGCCAATCATTTATTAAAAAAAATTGATCAGCTTAACGGTCTATATATAGCACTCTTTTTGACTAAAAAAGAAAAGAGATTTTCACTATACTTTCCTAACCAAATATGGAAAAAGTCAGTATGTACAAAATCGCAAACTGAAGTTTGAAAGATCACATTTTTATAAAATATAGTCGTACAAAATCGCAAACTGAAGTTTGAAAGATCACATTTTTACAAAATATAGTCTGTACAAAATCGCAAACTGAAGTTTGAAAGATCACATTTTTACAAAATATCTTTGTTCTTAACTTCTATTTTGATCGAAGAAATGTCTTCAACCAAATTGGTAATGATTTTGAAATTTGAAAAATAAAATTAGACTTAAATTGACTCCTGCTACTTCTAAGATTCTTTTTTGGTGATTCAGGAATCGTTAGTGATGTATTTTTTGAATTAGGATGATCTGAAACTCCTTAAGATTTATTTGATCTCCAAGAAAGGATATTGTGGATCTTCTTAAAATATTTGATTGTCAAGAAGAGTTTGGACACATCTTATGTGATCTTTGTGAATATTTCAAGACTTTATGAAATTTTTTAGATGCCTCTTCAAGATAATATATCATCCTATATATTGAACGTCTTCTGTAAAGTTCTAACTAGAATTGAACATATTCGTAAAGTCTAACTAGAATTGAACATGTCTCGTAAAATTCCAGTTGCAATTGAACCTATCTTGTATAATCTCAACTGAAATTTAACATATTTCATAGACTTTCATAAAATTTCAATGTCTGCTAGGACTTCAAAGTTGGCCAATAGGATGAACTTGACTTCAAAGTTGGCCAATAGGATGAACTTTAAAGTTCATTATAAGTTGGCCAATAGGATGAACTTTAAAGTTCATTATAGAAAGATGATTAAGCAATCAATCAAAAGATTAACAATCTAAATTTATCAAATGATTGAGCCCCAATCAAAAGAAGTTTAGTAGGTCATTGTTGGCTAATTAAACTTGTTATCGATAGATCGATTTCCCATCATATAATTCCTTTCTTCATTTTTTTCTTTTCTTAGCACCAACTAAAAAAGAAAATCCAAGTCATTGTTCTTCCTATTGAACCCCAAAAGCAATCATATGGTTCTCATATCATTGACTAAAATAAAATTAATTAAAAAGAAAAATTATTGGTGTAATATACCATAAATACAATTATATTACAGTTGAAAAAGCAAAATGACAAAATTGAATAAAAATTCATTCAGGCTGATGCGCAGATATCTCGCTCTCTTTAAGGAGATTTAAATCCACTACGACATAATTCACATTATACATCGATCCAACAGTAATACACCTGACTTATCCCCTCCAGAATACAATAGTCCACAATATTATATGACTCAAACAACTCCAAATTAGTTGAAAAGTTCAAAAGTAAAAAAAAATATTGACATGATTTAAAATAAAGGAAATTCATTGTTAAATGAAGCATAGAGAAAGTAGGCCCAAAGTCACACAACTTTTAAGAGAAAAAGCATTCCAAAAAAAGTGATAAATTTTGTGATGAAAGAAAATGAGTATTTGGAAGGAGTACATAAATGCACATGGCAAGGAGACATAACTCACATGTAAATAAACATGCCCTTTTCTTTTCTTTGCTTCCTAATTCAAGACCATTTCCTGTTTTGGCTTCCTTATCTTATCACTCAAATTATTATCAACACAATAATAATGAACACCTAATTAAACCATACTAATTGGGACACTTGATACTATAATTTTGGCTATTAGTTGTATCTCTTAAAGCTTTTAAAAGAATTAGAGGTGTCAAATTGAGCCTAATTTTTTTTAAAAAAATTTAGGGGTTGGTTTTAAGTAAATTTTAACTGATTCATGAATTATCTATTTTAAAATGACTGTCAATTTAGTTCAGTTTAATCATTAATTTCAATCTGTTTTCTGTTTTTGTTGAATCACATTATTTGTCCAAATATTTTCCATCCGGCTAGTAGGTTTTGTACTACGGATCTCGGGATAGATCTTTTGTCCTAAGTCCTACGTCTTCAAGTCTCAAATTAATTTCGGATCTATATTTTTTTATTTTTCTTTCATTGAAATGATTTCTTTTTCTTTTAGGAATTACATCAGTATGTTAATATTGTTTAGATTAAGTTGATCAAATTGGATATACCATGATTTGATCTTATCTAATTTTTAGTTCAATTTAGCTTATTCTAAACTTTCAACCCGCTCATTTGACATCCTACTCTCAACTTTTATCGAAAAGGAGCAATAAATTTAGGTATTTTTCATTATTATTTTTGGAATTGAATCTAGAATTTTACAGTAGTTGTTCAGTCATGCACATGCCTTTGTTATTTTTGATCCATAAGATAGTGAGTCTGACAGTTTCCTAACCGTCATATCTATTGCCCTCACTTAGATGACTTTCATTATTAGTATCAAATAATGTAAAACTATAAATAAGACAAAAGAATAGATATTGATGATTATTACTTTTTAAACACAAACAATTGGAGTCATAAAATATTTATTTATCAAAATATGTGTGAATAAATGTTATATTCGTAGTTGAACATATATACATTTTGAGTTTTTTTTAAAAAAAATATTTTTTAATGAAATTAGACAGAAATTTTTTTAATGTACATTGCAGTGACTGAATTTTCAACGGTAGATATCTTCATCAATTTAGTACAGAGAACGTTGGAATTGGTCAGATGTGAATAAGATTAATTATTATGGTTTTTTGATTTTCTATTTTTGTTGTAGAAACAATTAAGGGGGTTGAAATTTATTGATTTACCCAAAAAAAAAATCAAAGAGTAAAAAAGTATTACTCCGTCCATCTCAGATATTTACGTGTTTTATTCATTAATATAAAAATTCATAAGGAGAAAATTCTTTTGGAAGTCGAAACTTTACAATATTTATACTTTTAAAATCAATTAGTTTTTTAAAGACAATATGACAGATTTTTTATAATTAATTCTATCTTAATTTTATAAATTAAAAATAATTATTTTTGATACTCACTATAGTAAATGAGAGGGAGGGAGTATTATTGTGAAGCATAAGATCCACTTCTTTTGGTATTAGTCTTCGAGCTTAATGTTCATTGCTCTTAATTACATTATCCTCTTCTAACATTCTTAAAATATACAGAATTTCATTGCACGAAGGAGATTCTTGATGTAGTTTTTACACATTTATTTTTAGTTTTGTGTTGTTTTTATGAGTAATCTTTATTTTTAGGTATAAAAGATGTGGAAAAAAAATTATTTTATTTGTATGATCATGATAAATTACTTCCATGCTCATTACTTTCTTCGGTCCATTAATTTGTCATAATTATTTTAAATATAATTAAATATATTTTTCTCATTTTATCCTTAATTTATTAATTGTATTTGAAACTAATAAATTTAGCATAAAGAAAATTAAATGTGGAGAACAGATGCTAATAATGTGATGATTGTTTAAATTAACTCAACCTTGTTTTTATTTTTTATTATATAAATAAGAATATAATAATTAACAAGTCTCTCTTATCGCCCCCTCTGGCTCAAAATAATGTAGGTTTTAACCTCTAAAAATCAATTCAAATAATTAATGTTTCACAAAATCAAAAAAATATTTAGTAAATCTTTTTTTTTTTGTAACTTACGCTTGACATATTTCTAAAAAGAAAAATCATCATCAAGAATATTTTAATCAAATTCATCTTAATATATAGAAGCATTAATTACCTTATCCTATGTTTGTCAGTTTCGAGATCCAATGGAACAATTGCTTAGCTAGATCAAGTCATCCCTATAAAGTATAGTTCAATCTTATACATCGGGATTCGTTTAGTCGGGAAGAACTTATCCAAAAATTAGTTATCCTGGGGATAACTTATTCTAGAGGATAATTAATTCTGGAGTAAATTATTTCATCATGTATATGAGATAATTTATTTTATTACTATGGTATAAATGATGGAATAAGTTATTCCAAATATGATAACTAAACAAGATATCAACATTTTATTTCTCTCAAAATTATTTATCTTTATCCTTCAGACCAAACGACCCCGGATACTCACAAATAATCAGCTTTCCTTGCTCATATAAATACATCAATGATTAAAACTTGAAAGGTACTCCCCCTTTGAATCAGCATTTGGATGTGAAATTTAAGATTTCAAATCATAATATTATTTTTCTTAATCAGCTTTACATATGCAATTTTTGAAAAATTTAAATCGTAATATTTTTTTTTCTCAAAAGACCAATAAATTTATATTTTATAAAAGGACAAAATTCATGCTTTGCTTGAATAGATTATTTGTACCATGTGAAAAGATTATATGAAGGAATAATTAATTACTTATATTGTTGATTAGTGAATCTTTATAAAATTACATGTATTTAAAAATATATAATTGTAATTATTTATTTATAAGAAATATGGAGTCATGCAATTTATCAATATGGCTTCTTAGGATATTTTGATATTTTGTTTATAAACTATGATTTGCTCATTTGATAAGATTGCATAAAAATTGAAAAAACTTTGATAGTTTTCACAACTTACGAAGTTTCATATTTAAAAAAAAATATAATTTACAAAATTTAAATGACATATTCAAATAAAACATCAACTTTATATCAATCTGATTTCATATATATGTCCAAATGTGCCTAAATTGGATATATATAGCCTACTGAATAACAAGGAAGTGCTCTGTTTAATGCCTTTAGATTTTTAATGTATTCAATCACGATAAAATTCTATAACTAAATAAAAAAGAGTATATAGAACTCAAATTTTATCTATTTTCCTTTCCTTTTTTTTTATGCCTGATTGGTAAAATTTTACTTTCACTTGATATTTATATTAATCCAATAAATATAATATGTATTTTGTACATTGATTTTTAATACTTAATCATGATTAGTTAACATATATTTTTACTTTATCTAAATCAATTTTTACGTGATCTAGTGTTTAGATAGGCTGTGAATGTCAATTTACCATGTTTGGTTTGTGTTCATTTGTTAAATGTTATTTAATAGATGGATAATAAGTTATTCATATGTTAATTTTCGTCTAACTTATGCGACACTTAATAAGTAGATAAACACATACATAGAAAGTCATATGACTAATACATGTATAAATTCTAAAAAAAATTATGTATTATTTTGTGCTGAACATAAGATGGAATAACTAATACATGATTTTAATAGAAAATGTATTACTAATACCCATATAACTTTAACCATCTCCTGACGACAGATCTAATTAATATTATTTTCTTCTAGAGTGCATCATTCTAGTTGTTTGTTTTCTAAGTTGACATCGTGGAAAAAATTAGGAGGTCATCATCATAAATGTGACTACTTATCAATTTTTTTATTTTCTTGTGTTCAATGGAAAGCATACTCTATAAAAGTCTAACAATGAAATCATTTGAAATTGACATGGATCATACAAATATTATTTTTGGTAAACTGATCATATACTAATATTAGGTAGGGCTTTTACTAGTAATTATATGTACGATTAATCATACGTAACAAATGTAACAACTACATATTTGATTATAACACGCCCTTCTAAATTATTTCTTTATATTATTATCAATTATACTTTTTTTTAAAATGTCAAACTAAGATCTTAGTCTACTCTTGACGTATATGCTAAAAAAGAATATATAAATATGGTTGTTAACCTAGTCCATATATACCAAATCAACTATAGTTGTAAATTTAATTTTTTTTCAGCTAAATAAGAGAGATTATAAAAACTTAAATATTAAAATAGTCGATTGTTGAACTCCTCAAGAATAAAAAGTGAGTGTAAATCAAATGGTTCTAGAAATAATAACAAATCATCTTTTTTTAAAAAAAGAAATGTTTTTTTTGGATTTATTGTTCTTTTGACAAATTAATATATACAAAACTTATATTTCAAATTCGAACGTATTTGGAGTAGATTATGGTGTTGAATATAATTATGTCTTCGATTATAGAAATTTGAAGAATAAATTTCTTTATATATTGGCCTAAAAATAATAATAATTGAAGTTAGTTTTGACAAGTTAGGTAAAACTTTAGTAAATGATCTTTGAGTTTTGATCTCGTCAAATCCACAACTTCAGTCAAAAAAAATATTGAAGACTTTGATAAATCATACTAAACATTAGTTAAAAACATTCAAGACTTGACCTTCACATAGCCACACTTTCAAAAAAAATATTTCAAGTCATACATGAAATTTTCTGACTTAATGAATCACGTAAGTTCGAAATTTTTCCTAAAACAGATGAAGTTACCCCAATAAATAAATAAATAAAAGTTATATGTCGGCCCCAAAGCGGATAATAACTAATTTAAAATTCCGCCCAAACTTAACCCCAAATTAACCATATACCAGTCAAGAATTAAGGGAGGTAATTGTACTATTTGAAAGCAGGGGATAGTTAAACATCATATATAGCACTAAAATTTGAAGGCAATTGTATGTAATTAAATTAATCCCAAAAAACAGAATATCATCTAGTTAATTAAGTAAATTTATAACTTAATCATTCATAAATTGGTGGCTTAAAAATATTAATAAGACATATACAATGTATATGTAATTAAAGTTGGTGTGGTCGCTGGCCAGCAATTTGAAGAATATACACACCAACCATCCACCTAAGAAAAGGGATTATGCATGAAAGCATCATATCAATTATTTTAATTTGGAGAATATTATTGAACATTAATCAAACAATTATTTGATTAAACAACTAAAAGCCACAGATTATTGAAGTGGTTAAGGAGTTGGTTTGGCTCTAAAGTTCTAGCTTCCAGCTCCATAATTTTTTTTCCTAAGATAAATAAGCTTTAAGGCATAATTGGGTTGTTTTTTTTTTTTTTTTTTTTGTGTAATTTTTGTTAGAGAGAAATACTAAAAACATCTTTAAATTTGATACAAATTATTAGTTTCGTCCCTAAGTTATTGATAGAATCAAAAACACCCCTCAACTTAGCGAACTAAGCTTAGTACATCCTCAAACTTGGCACGAATTATTAGTTCGTCCCTAAACTATTAATAAACTAAAAATACCTCTCAACTTGGCAAACTAAGCTTGTTTATGGGTGTTTTAAGCCTATCAATAGTTTATGGATGAAACTAATAATTCACGTCAGGTTAGAGGATGTACTTAAGCTTAGTTCGACAAGTTGAGGAGCGTTTTTAAGCCTATCGATAGTTTAGGGATAAACTAATAATTTGTGTCAAGTTCGAGGGTGTATCTAAGTTCAGTTCGCCAAGTTGATGGGTGTTTTTAAGTCTACCAATAGGTTAGGGACGAAACTTAATTCATGCCAAGTTTGAGGGTATATTTAAGCTTAGTTCGCCAAGTTAAGGTGTATTTTTAAGTCTATCAATAATTTAAGGATGAACTAATAATTCGTGCCAAATTTAACGAGATCTTCAGTAATTCTCTTTTTTTTTTATAGAACGAACACACTTGTGAAAAAAAATTGTACGACTGAGTTCTTTGCAAAAGCTATTATTTTATAAAATAAAATGAAAAAGTCCAGTCTTAAATGTGATGAGGTCGACTGAACACAGATTTAAAAATATATTTTTTTTAAAAAATAATATGTAATTGAACATATCTTGTTAAGGATAAAACATGACATTTTTTTAATTAGAAGGGAATTCCGTGATCGCTATTCTTTGGGTGTCGCAAAGGTAAAAATTGCGTTGCTATGTAATAACTCGCAAACCACACCGGTAAAGTAATCTGCACTAGGTGAGCTCGACTCAGAAGACAAATTCCTTACTTTCAATGACAAGAGGTTTCAAATCTAAGACCTCTAACGTGAAAGTCCCAAGCCCAACTCACTGGATCACCCCGAAGGATAAGATAAAATATGACATTTAAAGTGTAAAAAGATTAAATACTTGAATATGTTATTTTTTTAAAACAATATTAAAAATGAATAATGTTGCATAAATTGAAACAGTGGAAGTATAACATATCAAAAGTATTTTTATCACCTCGTGTCTTCAACATGACACTGTTTCATAATTTCTTTATTTTTAATTTATTTGTCTGATATTACGTGAAATTTTAAGAAACAGAGAAAATTTTTATATCTCATCATCTTAAACTAAAAATATATTAAAAATACCAAAATACCTTTTAATCCTGTAAATTTAAATATATTATATGAAAAATTAAATTAAAAATTTACTAAAAGTTATTTAAATTGATTGAAAAAAATTTGACAAAACAAATAAAAATAAATGGGTAAACGAAAATAGTAAAGAAACTATGACAAAGCAAATTAAAATATTTTTTCTAAAATAGATCGAAAGAAACTATGACAAACAAATTAAGACGAAGAAATAATTGGTGATTATTGCTAGTGCCAACTCTAAAATGAAATTTAGTTCGAAAGCCACTTTTTCAATTTAGTTTATTTCTAAGGGATAAATAATACTGCACGTCCAACGCACCACTCCACTACCAATATGAATTAAACCTATGAAAATAGTAGATAAAATATTTTTCCACAATAATTTCATGTTTTGTCAATTGCAATTTGCACAGACTGAATTAATTACATGCAAGACGTTGTTGCCCTCTACTCAGCTACTACTAATCTGTTTAATTTCTTATCTTTAAATTCAACATAAATCTTTTAATTAACTAAAATAACTAGACAGATTATTTCCGAAAGGCAACTAAAACTACCAGGAAAAAAGAAAAAAAATTGTTCGATTCCTACATTTATAAGATATTTTAATCTTTAAATCATGGGAATAAAAGGAAATAACTTTTTGTGGTGTTATTTACATAATAATAATAATTTCTAAATTATCTTTCAGTTTAAGCAAATTTTGCAAAAAGAGAAACGTAAACGTTAAAAAATTACTATTTGTATATTACTCCAAGTTCCATGCATTTTGGTCCTAAAAAGGCAGCATAATATTAGAATTTCATTGGAGATTGAGTGCTTCTTTAATGGATCTTCATGATTTTCAGTCATAATTTCTCAAATTATTATTATTATTATTTTGCTTGAATACAAATCAATCTTAAATGAATAATGATCCACTACAAAATTATATTGAAATTGACTTGTAGCTAGCAGGGCAATTCACCATATGGAAAATAATTGTGAGAAAGTAGGAAGTCATTTTCCTTGTAACCTAATTCACATAACTAATTATTTGCTTCTCTGTTTCTTTTGTATATTTATTTATTTTTCAGAAAAATCGTTTTCAAATAAACACGAAATAAAAAAATAGGGTCTCATGATAGTGAAATCCTTTTTTATTTTTTGTGCTTTTCTGAAAGTAAACGCAACTGATAAATAATGGCTAATATTATTCTAGTAGTCTAGTATACATCTTTTCCCATTGGCCTTAATTTTACTTCATGGTTCAAAATCGAATCGAACTGATTATTCAAATTGAAAAAAGTTATTGGCTTATCGGTAACGGGTTATTGATTTTTCAATTTCGGTAACGATTTTAAATTTTTTTATTATTGAGTTATTGGTTCTTAACGGTTTTTTAGATTTTTTCTTAACGGTTTAACCTATAACTCAATAATAAATTAAATAATCATATTTGTACTATTTGATTTATAAAGTTCTTGATAGTTTCATACTTTTATTGTTTACTGTCTCAAACTCTCAGTTATTCTACAATATGATAATGTTGATTTTGAGCAAAATGCAATTTGTGAACTCATGTATGGTTTATTTGATTTGTCATCTTATTTTTAAGTAATTTTCAACAAAGAATTTTTTTTGTCAAATCTTAATAGTTATACTGATAATCGAACTTATAAGTCAATATCTTAACGATTCTATAACGGTTTAGCATATCTATAACCGATAATAGATAAATCAAATCGATAAATTTTAAAACTGAACCGAACCTATCAATATGCAGGCCTACTTCCATGTTAGTTTTTCCCAGCCATTATTCCACTTGGTATGCTCATATAGGATCAGTGATGCGAAGCCAAAATTTTTATTAAAAAAATTTAAAATATAAAAAAATAAACTTATGAAGAAACTAAAGAAATTCAATATTTATTATATATATATAAAGAATAATTTCTAAATCTTATATATATAGTCTAATTTTTTTGTCTAAAATAGTTCGAATGGATCTCTTCCAACCACTTGGCTTCGCCCCCAACATAGGATGGAGTTCTGGGGATTATGGGCTGAATATAATCTCTATATTCTTATTTTATTTTTATTAAAAATCTCGAGTTCGAATAGTGTGAGTAAAATAAATCTAATAAAGATGTTTCTTTCTTTATAAATCTAAATTAGCTAGGATCCAAAATAAATAACGAAAGCCAAATAGATATAAAAATAATAATTATTTTGCCTACTTTCTTATTGGCCTGTAACTGGGTAAGGCCAACACTGGCTAGGGCCCTACTGCCAAAGAGCTTCTGGAGTTCTGACTTTCAATAATTAAAATAATGACAGTTTGAATTAAATGAGACATCAGTAGAATTCTTACATTAAAATAAAAGCAACTAAAAGATAAAAATGCGTCATATTAGTTGAGTTTTTAGGAAGTAAAATGGATTATGCGTTTTTGGTTTAGTCTAATCAGAATATTACTTCTAGATTAATCCATAATTATGATTAAGTTTGTTAGTAGGACAAAAGAGATAGCACAATTATTAAAGTATTTAAACATTGAGGTTATTATTTGTTAATTATATTTACCCAATCTTATGAAACTAACACAAATGTCCCTACTACTTTTTACTTATTTCTTTTATTGCAGTACTGCAGGAAAATCGAAAACAACGAATTTTGTCTAATTCAACCTCAAAAATAGCTTATGAGGAGGATTGTTCAAGTTTATATAAGGAGATTATTCATTTTATTAAATTATCGGTGTAGAGATTTTTTTCTATTCTTCAAAACTTACCTCACGTTCAGAGTTAGATATCTGGCTTGTGGCAATTTAATTTGGAGGCACAACATTGGATAATACGGATCATACTATGATATCATGCAAAGAAATAGACCGTGAACTTAACTCAACCCCAAAAATTTACTTATCGGGGGTGAATTGACCAAGTTCATATAATAATGAGACCACCATTTCATTAACCATCACCATAAAACTTTTTTTTTTCATTCTTCAACAATCTGTGTACACTTCATCCTTTTTTAGATTTTAGTTATAATATCACATTGAATATATCATTGTTATTATTATTATTTGTGTGATACCAGAGGAATCAATTTTTTTTTTTAAATGAAAAGAAAAGACACTAGGAATGTCACGATACACAGTGTAGACTGTCCCTTGTTTGGCCCAGGGAAAAAAATGAAACAAGAGCATATGATAATTAAACACATGTCTAAGGGGACGTACGCCTTGTTCTTATATATATATATATATATTAAACTCACTCAACCAATTGTGTGACAACATATTAATAATGTCACAAGACATAAAAACCATGTCCCTATATATCCAATTGAAGGTTCATATATTGTTTTCCAATATAACACTTGATGGTTGCTTCAACAGCACACTATTCTACAACTAACAATTATTGCTAGCTAATTTATAGCTCGTAAATATTTGACTTTTACTAACAATAGTACTAAAGTCGTGAATTTTTGTTATAGAATTGTGATTTTGAATAATAAGAGAACGCTTGTTGTTAGTTTCAAGGGACTAATAATTTGCAAAATACATTCAATTATTGCGTTAAGCATAATCTTTCTTTGTCCAATATTGACTTGATATACTTTTTAAAAAAATAATTATATTATTTTTATAATATAATAAATGCGATAATAAAATAAATATTTATTTTTAATGTAATAGAGGAACTTTTTTTCCTTTGGAATTCCCTTTTTCTTGGCTCGTCTTCTGTAGTGCACCCCAAAAGAAAGACAAAACTGAATGCGGAATGGGACCTTTTTAATTCCGACGTGGCAGGGTGTTGAAAGGTCACTGTCGTACACGCTGGCCAAAATGCCAACGTGTAAGGTACTGTCCTGTCCAGCTGGCATTGGAAAGTGAACTACTCCTACTATTATAATGATGATTAAATTATTTCAAGATCGTAATTTTTATAATATTCAGAATTAAAAACTTATATCATGTTTAATCATATGGTATAAATTTATTTTATATTTTTAAATGTCTTATTTTGTTCCGCTTAGAATGTTATTGGGAAATATGGTAGGTTTTTTGGTTTATGGAAGGAAGGAAAAGGGAGAGGAACAGGCTGGCAAAGGCGGCAGGCCACATGATGGCTTTTTCTTCCTTTGTTTATTCTCCAGCTGGCCACTTCATTACACGACACCAATTCTTCCTGGAGATGGTCATTATCCCCTTTTTTGGGTTTTGGAAAAAAGTTTTTGAATTTTGAATAGTACTTCCCTTCCCTCCCCTCCTCGATTTTTCAAACGAGGATTTTTTCGAAATAATCTTTCTCTATGAGATAGTGATAAGATTCGTGTATGTTTTATCATTTTTTTAGACTTTATTTGTGAAATTTTACTAAATATATTATTGTTATTATATATATTGGGATAATTCTTTTAGTTCGTTTTCATATTAATCTAATTGAAAACAATAAATTATTTTGCTATTTTTATTATTTTTTCCTCTGGAATGAATATTATTATCCATTTGAATCATTATTTTTTATCTATTATTTTCTTCTTTTACTTGGAGCCGATACATTTGAATGGAGGGTTTTTAAAAAACAATCTCTCTATCTCCACAAGGTAGTGATAAGGTCTGGGTACATCTCACTCTCTCCAGACCGTACTTTGTAGATTTCACTGGATATGTTGTTGTTGTTGCTCTAATCGAACATAATTTAATTTTAAAATTATCTTTTTATCTTTAATGAAATAATTGTCAATCACAAAAATATCTAAAAATTATTTTAGATTACAAGTTTCAATAGTTTTCTTTTCTTTTTTTCCCTTAAACACTATATCAAATAAAAAAAATGCCATATAAAATTAGACGGAAGGAGTATTTTTTATTAATAACCTTTTGAATATATTTTAAAACTATTTTAAATGATTAATCATTATGGTTTTATAGTAAATTGTTATGTAACTTTGGAAATATATTAAATTTTATTTAAAAACATTTAAATATACTATACCTGAATTTATGTCAAAATTAAATCTTTGACTTTTGAAATTTAAATTGTGTCATATGAATAGGAACTAAAATTATTTGTTTCAAATTATTTATCAATTTATAAATGAAGATATAGTTAATTAAAAATATTTTGCACTCAAAGTTAATTATTTTAAAAGTATAAATACTGTAATTTTCTTTTAAAAAATCCTTAATTAATAATTTTTCATATTGATAAATAAGACACATAAATAAAGTATAATATGGAACGAACAGAGTAATATTTGATATTAAAAATAAAAAATGCTAAATAAAATTGCTCGAAATGAAATATTTCCCACTTTTGACAGGATTATATACCTTATCCATATTATATTTTGCTCTGTCTGGCTTTACGTGAAGGTGTATTATTTCAATAGCCAAACAAAAAAAATTTTAGATGTTATTTTTATTGGAAGATATTTATACTCAATATTAAATATTTCAATTATCTTAATTCTGAATCATTTATATAAATTGGGATAGATGATACATATATTTTGATATACGTACATTTAATTATATATGTTATTCAATATATAAATAATAATAAGCTGACATTATGTTATGTCACATGAAATATAAAGTCCTCCTTCTTCCAAACTCACGCCACAAAAAAACCTTATATTATAACCAAAATTTTTATATTCAATGGAATTTTGCGACAGAGAAATAAAGAAAATAATTTTAAAAAAATGTTGGGCGGTGGTGGAGGGATGGAATGAAATATTTATAAATTGCTGATGATGATTACATTTTGCTTTCCAAATGTGACCATTAACAGTTGATTTTAGAAATCACAGGCCAAATAAAGAAGAAGAAGAAAAACTCTTTTAAGTCCCAACATTTATCATGCCATTTTAATGGTTGTACCATGAAAATATAATAAAATCAAATAATTCAATGGTTGTTGTAGGTAGTACAACACTCATCTAAAAAATAAAGTGAGAGAATTATTATTAGGGAAAAGTGAAAAAAAATTTACCATACTGAAATTTCAAGACGGTATAAATTTGTCAAACTGCATACTTTATCAATTCATCAGTATTGAGGTATGTTTTAATATAAACAGATGAAGAACATCATTTGAGTATTGAAAGAGTTCATTCAAAACTTGTTTTATTGAAAATTTTCATTAAATATTTCTATGTATTATACAAGATTAAAATTATTTTTATATTTATACAGTAAATACTGAATTTTTAAAAAAAAATTGTGTGTTTACCTTGTTATTTTGAAAAATAAATTTTGACTCTGCCTTTGAAAGTAAAAAAACAGTTTTCCACAAGTGGGGTCTGGGTAGAATATACCTTACCATTAGCTCATAGAAGTAGAGAAGTTATTTCCTAAAAACCCTCGTCACAAAAATCCATAACCAGAATAAGCTAGATATGAAAGTAGAAAGATGGATAGTTTAAATAGGTAAAATAATAATAATAATAATAATTACAACATAAAATTCGTAAAAATAAGAGTTGTAATAAATTCTAAAATTTGTTCTGCAAAACCTCCAAACAGTTGTGAAAACTCTTTAGATAAGTTGAGAGATATCGTTATCACAGCTTTAGAATTATTCGTTTTTCACGAGTAAAACTAGTCCAATAGTTTAAGAGATTCAACACGTCAATTAGAAAGAAAAAATTAACAAAAAACCATCATAATTAATTCTCTCGTGGTGCTGATATTTTCATATTTTATTCTTATTCTACTTTTGACCAAGAGGAATATCGTCATTTGACATTATTATAATTATTTTCCAACTTGAAAAACTAAAATGAGGTTTTAACCTATTTTTAAAATTACTCTATTATTTTTCAAAATTATCCTTGAAAAGAAGCAAAATGATAATATTGATAAATCACGCTTTAATTAATATCTTTCATTTAATGTAAAATTGTGTTGGAGATAAATCTATAGGCTAAAATATGCGTTACGTGATGATCTATCTCTTTATAGTTCATAAAATCAAATATTTTATGTATATATTTGTTCAAAAGTGATGCATATTACAAGAAGAGTAAATAATGTACTTGATTTAATATTAAAGTATAAATTTTTTTCTTCTTCTTTCTTTTTATTATTTTTAAAAATCTCAAATTTATGGTGTGACACATCCAAAATTTAATTTATTTGGAGATGGATGGAGTAATAATAATTTCTCCCCTACTCTACGCTTGTAGTATAAATACCTCAGCTCTTCAATTCCTCATAAAGAGAAATTAAGAAAGAAAGAAAAAAAAATTGCAAAACCATTAGCCATCTGACACTTTCTCTGACTTCTACCATTTTTCATCCAATACCAAACGCGCATTAATCATCGTATTTCGTGTTCCTGCTGATCTTTTCCACCATTTTTTTTTCCAGAAACTTTCTAAGAAAGTCGCTGAGAAATTATTTTTTTCTAAATAAACCAAGAATTTCAGTATAAAAGAAGGAAATAAACTTGTTTTTCACTGTTTTTTGCGTTTCTTGAAGTGAAAAGGAGCCATTTTGAAAATGGCTGTGTCAAAGACTAACAAGAAGAAGCAATGTTACATAGCAGTACCATCTCAGATAATAAATTCACTTTCTTCTTCAGGGCTTCAGTCTCTGTTACTCTCTCCAAAGAAAAAAAATCCATCTTTTTCTGTAAAGTTCAAACTTTTGCTCAATAATCCAAGATTCTGGGTTTTATTTCTATTTGTTTTTGGTTTTGTTGGTATGTTGAGAATATGGTTCAATTTTGAAACTTTAGTTCCTTTTGCTCCGAACCCATGTGGGATTTTTCAAGAAAAGAGTTCATTGTTAAATGACCATCAAGTTTCTCAGCTCAGTATTGGAGCTTTGAATGTTGGAAATGAAGAAAAAGAAGAAGATGGGGATGAAAAAAGTGAGTTTTGGAAACAACCTGATGGGTTGGGTTATAGGCCCTGTTTGGATTTCAGTTCAGAGTATAGAAAAACAAGTTTGGATATTGTCAAAGGAAGGACTAGGTACTTGATGGTTGTGGTTTCTGGTGGAATGAATCAGCAGAGAAATCAAATTGTTGATGCTGTGGTGATTGCAAGGATTCTTGGTGCTGCTCTTGTTGTTCCCATTTTGCAAGTTAATGTCATTTGGGGTGATGAAAGGTTTGCTTTTTTTTTTTTTTTAACAATCTTTCTTATTTCCAGCTCAGAAGTTTATCTTTCTTGTTTGATTTGATCTTTCCATTTGGCATAAAGGTTTAGGCAACTTTTATTGAACTTGACTTAGCTTCTAATTTTGGACAGTTATTTTTTTTTGGTGAAGTTAGTTAGTTAGTATCTCCTCAAGGCAATTTCATCTATTTGGGAACATTAATACACTAATAGAAATATTTCAATAGTATGGTGAAAAACTGGTCATTTCCATATTGTAATTGGTTTTAAGTAATGATTCTTTTGATTTCTTAACGTATGTTCTTTGTTGGTTTTGTTGTTTGCTTGCAGTGAGTTCTCTGATATATTTGACTTGGATCACTTTAAGGAAGTATTAGCAAATGATGTAAGAATAGTTTCATCACTTCCATCCACGCACGTGATGACTAGACCTGTGGAGGAGAAAAGGACTCCTCTCCATGCATCCCCCGAATGGATTCGTTCGCATTATACCAGAAAGGTAAAGAAGAATTAACCTATGAAGTTATTACTTTCCTGGTTTTGGTTCAATAACAAGGACCACTGCTTTAATGTTTGGTCCAACAGCCTAAATTAATTGAAAGCAAGAAACCAAAAATGAAATGGTTTTATTTTCTTTGGTAGTTGAGGTTTATTTGTATGATGGATAGTCTTTAGCATGTCCACTTTGTTAGATAAAAATCAAAATAGTAAACTTGATGGCTTTTGAAATTTCTACAGTGGTAAGAGAAAATCAAGATTGCTTGTTTATTTTGTTAATACCAAAGTTGAGATCTTTGGAAGATATTGGTGTAGTATCTTTCAAGTTGGACAGAGTCTTCAAATTGACTATATGGCAGCTGGAATGGATTTCTATATTCTTGGATAGATACCTTAACCAAAAATGCAAATACCAATTCAAACTCTTAGTATTTACTTTGCATATAAGTGTGTTTGGGAAACATCCTCTTTATCCAACAAAGGTAGTGCTAAGGTTTTTCTATACCCCACCCTCCTTAGACCCCACTTGTGGGACTACGTTGGGGATGTAGTTGTTGTTGGTTTTATATAAGAGGAGTGGTTGGTGAATTGAAGTTGAAACAAGTTTTGGGAAATTACAGAGGATCTTATTTTGACTGTTGAATTGTTCTTCTTGCAGCTTAGGAGGGATGGTGTTCTACTTTTGCGAAGCCTTGACTCGAGGCTTTCTAAGGATCTTCCGTCTGATCTTCAAAAACTTCGTTGCAAGGTAAATTCACTCTTCTTTGTTCTGTAACTGAGTTTAATTTACAACTCTCAAAGATTCTACGATGCATTTTGTGGAATAACGGTGACTATCTTTTATGGACGTTTTCTTCCGAGTAAGTGATACATGAATTGCGATAGGGCAAACAATAATAACTAGATTATCTGATTTGTCATCAGATGTTTGTTTTTTTTATCATAGACATGGACAATACCATGTATTGCAATTTAGGACATGTCACTTTCTACAAGTGGGGCAGAGTTTGTTTGCAATAATAACCTGGTCCTATTTAACTAACTTTGCCTAATGCTTTATTGTTATATGTCATTATTCAAACAAAACAGCTCTTTAAAATTTAGGAACTTTGCCCATTATTCAACTACTAATTTAAGGATTAGCAGTCAATTTGACAAATACTGATTTGTGAACTTGTAGGTGGCATTTCATGCTTTAAGGTTTTCGCCATCAATCTTAGAACTTGGTAACAAACTTACTGAGAGGATGAGGAGCAAGGGACCATATGTTGCTCTTCATTTGAGAATGGAGAAGGATGTGTGGGTGAGAACAGGATGCCTTCCGGGTTTAAGCCATGAGATTGATGAGATGATAAACGATGAGAGGAAGCGAAGGCCCGAACTCCTAACTTCACGTTCAAACATGACCTACCATGACAGAAAGCTTGCAGGTCTCTGCCCTTTGAATGCTTTGGAGGTTACAAGGTTAGCATATTAGCCTTCATGAATTTCCTTGTTTTGTTGATGCACTTGAAACATACTTCCCTAGTCCCTACTTAACAATTTTACATTCTTTGATTAGGTTGCTCAAAGCTTTGGGAGCACCAAAGAGTGCAAGAATCTATTGGGCTGGAGGAATTCCTTTGGGTGGGAAAGAAGCGTTGCAACCATTAACAAGTGAATTCCCTCAACTCTTTAACAAAGAGGATCTTGCATTGCCCGGGGAGCTCGAGCCATTTGCAAAGAAAGCATCCCTTATGGCTGCTCTTGACTACATTGTAACTGAGAATAGCAATGTTTTCATGCCATCTCATGGCGGAAACATGGGCCATGCTCTCCAGGTATTGCCTCCCCTTCCACTATACTTTGCTTTCTAGAACAAAATTATACTAGTAGGATTATCTGAACATGTATGAGTTTTTCTCTAACAATTCACTGTATTCTGTTTTGGCAATAGGGACAAAGGGCCTATGCAGGGCACAAAAAGACTATAACTCCCAACAAAAGACAGATGCTTCAGCATTTTCTGAACTCATCACTATCTGAGACAGAATTCAACCGGATTATACTGGACTTGCATAGGGATTCCCTAGGCCAGCCAGAATTAAGAAAGGCAGGAAGGGATGTGACAAAGTACCCTGTCCCAGAGTGTATGTGCAATAGTACCATGAACCATTCATCGACGTAACTCCTTATCAGTGAATAACATGTGATGAAGCACCCTTGCAGCTAATCATACATTCTTACAACAACATCCTGAGAATCTTGGATTAGCCTCACTGTGATTCTGATGAGCAGATGGGGTTGCTTTGAGGTGCAATACCCTTTTTTCGGCTATGTTTAGAGGCAAATCCTTGGTGGTTATATAACTTATGGTTAACATGAGACTGATGCAGCTGAACTGGGAAGATGAATCTCCAATACAAAAGCAACATTTTTTACAAGTCCAATTCCAATTTCTTAATATAAAGTCTATATGTTAATAATGTTTAAATGAACCACAGCTTCATTTTATTCATTCATTCATTAGAAAATATCAATGTAATCTATCATAGTCAATGTATATGTAATATATGTATTGATGTATATAATAATACAAATTTTTTGAAATATATGTATACCATTTTGATTGTATAATTCTGAGCCACTTGATATATTCTTTGTATCAAGTATTCTTGAAATTGCTGCCAGAACCATAGCTAAAGCCTAATGACGGAATCCCTATTGATAAGTTTGCTTGGTAATATTTGACACACAGAATTTATTTTTAATAAAGAAAAAAAAGAATAAGAGGAGACAAAATAATTCACTTATTATTAAATCCTATTTATTTAATGTTGTGTACATATTGGACTTATCTTTCGGTCTAATATCTTATGGAATTAACTTATTTTATTGACAAATCATTGCAAATAAGAATTTTAATCATAATCATTATAGTTTAGATAGACTTCCAGTTGTACATTATCAACAAAATGGTATTTAACGAAGGAGCTTGGAAGCATGTTGCTTGGCCTACTCTTTATTTTTAGTAGCTCAGTCGGTTGGCTACTTGAACTTCCACCTTATTGGTGAGAGTTCGATTCCCCACATTGTAATCCCCTCCCTATTTCCCCTACCCCCAATTAAAGAAAAAAAAAATCCATGTTTTGGCACAGAGCAGAAACTTGATGGATTGGTGCTTTGGGCCTAAACACATGTTGGGTGGAGTTTGGCCTGAGCTTCAGCATAAAACACAAAAATACTCTGTATAGAGGGAACAACTGAAACATAGACAATGTTGCTCAACAACAAGAGGATAAAAGAACAACCAATGATGGCACCAAACTAAAACTGAGATAGATAACTTCTAAACTACGTCACTACGAACACCCATCAACACAATTCTAACTGAATTTTACAAAAATTATCGATTACTTGATAAATATATCGTGCCCCTTAATGAATGTTTATGGATCAGTATTTGCTTAAAGAATGTGATACTGTCAAAATCTTAGTGTCACTAGTTTTATCTTCAACTTGTGAGTTGTCTATGAAAACTTTGTTAAGTTTTAATGTCCCTTTGACCTAACAACGCGATGTACTATCTTTTCTGTACATTCAAAAGAATTGTAAATTGAGTAGCTATCTGTATATTAAAAGATAAAGAAGGCAAATTTAAAGCTGAAAGCAAGAGTAACGAAGCGTAGTCTTAACTAATGACAACCCTTATTTCCTTAATTTGCTTCAATTTAGTTCATTTTGATATTGTTACTTGACTAGTGCTGCCAAATTATGATCACTACTAAGTTTCATGCCATCATATTATTTATATTTGATCCTTCTATATTGCATTCAACACATGTAGAATCAGGAAATTATGTCAGTTCAGTGATTGAGACAATTCACATACACAAAGCCTTGGATCAAATAAAAATAGCAGTCATGTGAACGATACTACTAGACACAATTTACTAGACAAAGAACAAAGATTCTCTTGAGAAATTTACACCAATTCAACAACAACAACAATAATATACCCGGTGGAATCCCACTGGGGTCTCGGGAGGATAAAATGTACGCAGATCTTACTAATATCTCATAAAGGTAGAGAAGTTGTTTTCAGAAGACCCTCGGCTAAAAAATGTCAAGCTCCAAAAGCAGAAGATACTAGATATGAAAAAAAGAAAACTGACTAAAGGGAAAAGCCAATGATGATATATAAATACAATAAAAGTAACAAATATAAGTCAGACAACAACAACACAAGCTATAAAGACACGACTAATCCTACAAACCTCCTATATCACAAGGCTATACAACATCCTACCCCACAAATCTATTAACCTTCTATCCTAATACGCGACCTCCACTCGTTTTTATCTAAAATCACGTCCTCAGTGAAATAAAATTTCATCATATCCTGTTTAATCAACCTCTTCCTATTCCAACAGAGCTTGCAAGAATGAGGGTCATTAGTAGGTTTAGTCATATCATGGAAGTTCACCATTACAATCCTTCTCTTGGCTTTCCTTTGCTCTGCTAATCTTTCCTCAAATTTCCTCTTCATATAAGTGACGCTTTGTGTATCTTTTTGCACAGGTCTTGCAGTTGCTCTGTTTTGGATGGGGAGGCGGAGAACTTCTACATTCATCTTCATCAACCACGACAGCATGCTCTTCATTGAACCCCGTCTTCCTGACACCTTTATGCATCAAAAGGACTAGAAATTTTAGAAGAATTACTCAGAAAGATTAAACAAACACAAGTAAACACAAATATAAAGGAACTTCACTAGAAATGAATTTGACTTAACAAAAGGAGTACTTATCTACAGTCCCGAGTCAGGGTGCAGTAATAAGTTGACAGACACTTGAAGTGGCATATGCAAATGTTGTTTATCTACGTGTGAATGATTTCATACCTCATTATTTAGTCAATCAACTGACCAGGAAACTAGTTTAGAACTAATAAAGTAGTATCAATATCAAAATAAGCTTAAGTAGAAGCAAATAATGAACTTTGTCTTTTTAAAAAGGCGGAATGATCCAATGAGCCTATGTACTTGTACTCAATTGTATTTTGAACCCTCCTACTTAGCTCTTTGCCATCTAAACCCCTCAACCCATATTAAGCTCTATCTTTTAAACACAATTTTTGACATGACTGGTACACGTGTTGCACAAACCTGTATAAGTCATTAAAACCTAATGACTAAGCAGACACGTCAGAAATTTAAACAAAAAAAAAAAGGGGGCCGAAGGAGATTCCAAAGGTTTATGCTATTGGTTTTTATATAAGTTTAATTGAGCCCCAAAATCATATTCTCTGACTTCGCTAGTTCCTCTGCGTTCATTCAAATCAGTGATAGAGTTGAAGCAATCAACATTCAGCTGACCATGAAAGGAAAACTGAGAAAATTTTGTATGATTACGCAGAGGGTGTTGCTAGAAGAAAGTAATTTGTCAAGCTAAACCGTCAGAAAATGTCAAATGGGTAATGTAAATTTTCAAAAGCCCATATTAACTTGCATTCTTTTTAAAGCACACAACCTAGAAATCTAAGAGATAGTTTCACCATATGACAGGACAAGAAAGATAGTTTCGCATCTAGCATCAACTTCCGAGCTATTTTAACTTCCTTTCCTTGATTCAGTAGTACAGAAACAGATACATATCGCTGGAATTCAACTCATTATGCTTTAGAAAAAGAAATCAAGAAGCAAAAGAGATTGACTACACTAAAATATGTCTCATAGTGTCCATAGGTATGCAGAGCACAGTGGCTGTAATTCCTGCAGCAGCACCAACCATAAATCTTTCGAAATTAGTTTCCTCCTCATTACCAGTTAATTTGAGCAGATGATCCCTGTATTTTTCATACGAATATAAGTTGATGGCCTTAAACGGTGCTGTACATAGAATATTGAAAAATTCGCTTTCAAAATTTTTGGGAATTTTACTGGTGGTGTTTTGAAGAGAATATGAGAAGAGGAAGAAGATGGGTCTTAAAGGCCTAATTTTGACTAGCGTTCGCTCCAAAGGTGTTTGTTTTACACGCTCCTTGCTTATATTTGCCACATAGAAGCCATCTCAAAGTTGTGTTTAGAAGGTAGATTTAAGTAGGAGGGTTCAGAATACAATCAACTACAAGTACAGGGGCTCATTAGACCATTTTGTCTTTTAGAAAAAGTTTTACTCATATCGTGTTTGGAGGCTTTCAGTGCGAATTGAGATTTAGTCGGTCTTAAAATGAAATTAGAAAAAAAGAGAAAAAGCTAAGTAGGTGTTTGCCTATAAAATTAAATAAAAATTACTTTATTTGAAATTTTCAAAATTGTAATCGCATTTGACTATATATTTTGAAAAAATATTTGAAACTTGAATGTATCATTAAAAAATATAATACTATTTATGCCTCTCAATTCTAAGAACTAGTAAAATCACCTGACTTGAATAATACCTCAAATATATAAACAAATTATCACTAAAAAATAATATTTAAAATAGATAATCACATAATGTCATAGATAAATTTTCATATATGATCTACTATGTACTATTAATTTTTATAATTAGATATGTCCTATATTTTTTTTATGAATGATTTAAATATCTTATGTATATGTTTTCATCCAGATTTATTTAAAATCGATCAAATTAGTTTAATTTTAGTTTTGGGTGAATATCTGACAACCAATGTCTATTTTCTTGCCAATAAAGTCCTAGTTGCCTATTGAGATTAAAACAAGCTTTCAATTGACCTAAAATTGCAAGTGATATCATTTGAATAGCTAGTTGTCATGACCTGAAATAGGGTGTAATGACACTTTCCTTTACCTACTAAAACAAATCAGCCTTAACAGATCACAACAAAACAAAACATGATAGTGTGAAAGCTAAGATAACATAATGTTAAGAATATCAAGGCTATAAAGCATAAGGGGCATAATCCAAACTAAAATCATCCCAAAACTAGTTGTCACATAGTACAAGTCTCTAATACATCAGAATAAGAAAGAAACAATACAACTCTCAATAGTTTTTGTTCTCAAATAAAACAAAACTAATAATAGATATCCGACAATCTTGACAATATGCTGGAGCAACAAACAACTAGCTAACTCTCAACTACTGATAGCTCGGTCCAAAGAGGAAGAAGCACATCAGCGGGAGCTGGGTCCACAACCTACACAAGTGTAGAAAAACAAGGGTGAATATGAAGTAATAAACAAGAAAAAGTAACTAATGAAATACCGCATTTAGAAGCCCATTTACTTCGCAATTTCGACAAAAATGGAATTGTGAGACCTAATTACAAGTAGAGAATAAACAACTAAGCACTCCTTCTATCCCAATCACATGTCTTTGGACTATAAAATCTAAACGCAAGAAAGGCCAGCATACACAGTATAGACAATATATGATCACAATCTCAGTTCATAATATCTCCACAAATCAATCTCAACAGTTCATAAGAAAAAGTCAATCAACATAGCACATTTAGCATAATGCAACACTTTTAATACAAGGAGTGAATGGAATGAAATGCCATGATATGCAAGTAAAATGATGCAATGTCAAATACTTATGATGCATGTTTTTGTCCTATGATACATATCCACCGATATAATCAGACCGAAACCCATGGGGGCCACACATGGACTATGTATCCACCAGAACCATTTTCCTTTGATATTTTCTTTCTTTTCTCTTTCATTTTCTTTTCTTTTTTCTTTTGCCAGAATCATTTCCCTTCACCTGTTCTTTCTTTTCTTTTTCTTTTTGCTGGAACTATTTCTCTTTGGCATGTTTCAATGCAACACATAATCACATATAATATAGGCATGAGAGTATGCAAAGAGCAAACACTACTCATATGTTCAATAATCACATCAAATCAATCTCATTATCATCTATCCGGAACCATTCCCCTAAGACTTTTCATCATCAATAGATCATCAAGCAAATATGTCATCATAACACAATAATGACTTCCAGTAGTATAAGATTATGCAAGATGTTCACATGAATTATTTATACAATATTCATTGATCATTATCATTGATCTTTCAACACTTGTGTCATCATTAACACATCACATAGTAATCACATCATATCATAGCTCAAATCTTTCAATAACCTCTTGTCATCATAACTTAAGACTATTAATCATTTAAGCCCATATTTCACAAGTATGTAGTTCAACAATTCCAACATGTCTTAAAATATACATTTAGCTCAATATTTCACATAAAACACCTCAATAGATAAATCCATGTGACATGAACCCGAGATCAACAATTAGAACAACATGAACACTTTTACATTCTTCACAGTTGGCATTACATGCCCATATCACAATATCATCACAAGTCCTAGTCAATAACAAATAGGCATCAATTCATGAATTAATTCAGACATGTCGTCACCTCAACATCCCCATTACCCAGATCATATTCGCTAGAACAATTCACTAATTCCCAAATTTTACATTGAAATGAAATACTAAGTTCAATTAAAATCAACAAGGTTTAGAATTCACTTGACTTTAATCACTCCAATGACAATGCCTTCTCCTTTCGGGTCAAATCCAAAGCACCACAATCTACTAAAAATGAATTCACAATCACAATTCAAACTAACAATACCAAAATCAAGCAATTCGGGGAAAATGATAAAATCATCCAAAAATTCACTCCCGTAAATCAATGCCTAAATCTAAAAAAATTTAGTTGAAAAGTTCCTCTCATGATCAAGGAACCATCAGTGAAAACCAATTTGAAAACAAAGTTGAAACGAGTTCATAATCATCAATTTTGTGAAAAACTCAAGTTCATGAAAAGTTCTCAATTTCCTCAACTGAAAACTCCAAATTCGATGTTAAAATCAAGGAATAAACAATAGTTAATGATAAGGAGAGTGAAAAATAGCTTTTTAAATGAAAAGCCTTGGAAATATCAAGCGGAAGTCGTTCAAGCTGAGCCCTCAAAGTTTAAAAATGATGAAAATGTTCAAAATGGGCAATCAGACCCGAAAATCCTTTTCTGATGTCGCTATAACGACACCCTCACAACAAGCAAGCATCACTATAGTGATGACTTAGTCGCTATAGCAGCCAGGCCCTTGCTATAGCGAGGCTTACACACTAGAACACAACAAAACATTTTTAAGAAATTTCAAGACTCGGAATCAACCTTCGAAATTTGTTTAAATCTTATACACACAAACCACGCTTACAACCTTACTAAATTCGACGTCGCAAACCCAATAGAATCGCCAGAAATCAATTCCAAGGCCTTCTTGACCCAGAACCTGATTAAGAACCTTAAATAATTTAGGCCACTTGAACATCAAAATGGCACCGGTACACTTAAAAATTAAGGAAAAGTTATTTTAGTACTAAAATCACTTTTTGAGACCATTGGAACCATCAGAAAGCTAATTCAGGCATTGAAATATAAAATGTTGACCAAAATCAAACTTGATTCAAACTTTAACTCAATTTCCAACGCCGAACTTAAAATTTATGTAACAACTCTAAATCTGATTTTGATAACTTACTTAGATCAATTTCCATATTCCAAAACTGATGGACTCGACAAAATTTCTTTCTGAGACTCGAATCTTCGAATGACTCACAACTTCAAAATTAGACAATTCAAATCTCAAAAATCTAATCTTTAGCAAAAATCTCAACTTTTAATAAATTTTTGAAAACAAACTTTTGAAGTCAATTAAACATGGCTCGAGGCCACTTTCGAGATGGATAAAATAGTAATCTTGTCAAAAAAGTCAAAAATAATCTTCAGGATTATTACATCATCTGCCACAAAAAATCATGTTCATCCTCGAACATAATGCAAGGGACATACATGAATTCTCAAAGAAATAATGGTATGAATTCGTGTGTTAGACTCGATCTCTCAAGTAGTCTCTCCTATGAGCCGATGTTGCCAACAAACCTTGATTAAGGATTAATATACCTAGAGTTGAGCTTGCCTTTCTTCCAAAATCTCATGACACTCTTCATGGGAGAGAAATCCTCAACCATACCCCCGATCACCCTCCATGAACTCTAAGGATTGAATATCATTTAAATTCCCAATTATATTTTTTTCCACTTGTCAATGGACTTGCCTAATTTCTATATATTAGAAAAGGCAATTTCGACATGTCAGCTATTTGTCAATCAATTTGAAAATAAGTATTCTTTAGTCATTTAAGCCCATTATCATTGTTTTGTGTTAGCACGCATCTATTTAGAGTGGACATGTAGCATAACATAAACACATACTTCACTATTCAATTCCAATCTATTCTCTCTATTTCTCTTGTTTGTGTTTATCAGTATAGGCTAGACCATAACATGAATCTCCCAATGCATTAGCCTCCGCACCGAGATGAGAGTGGATTACTTGCCAAAGGTAACCGACACCACACCTTATGACCCGGTCTTTTTGCCAAAGGTAACCCACACCACACCTTATGACCCGGTCTTTTCAGTGTGATGATCACCTTCCTTACGATCTGGTCTTTTCTCGGAAGGATTTCCCCCTTCGACATAACTCTTCTGATGACTCTGTGTTGTTAACAACTGACTCTAAATCAATTGCACCCATGCCATGGCATCTCTAAGCAAACTAGTGTTTAGAGTATCCACTGCAATCTAATCAAACCATCAAAAGAGGTGATTATTAAATGTGAACTAGCTCATGGATCAATTTTAATCAAAATTCTCTAAAACATCGCATGGTCCCCCCGGAACAACCTTTTTTTCTTCATAATCGCGAGCAATGCTAGACTAATACCTGACAACACCAGCAGTAAATCTGGACCAACCACCACACACTTGCAACGTACCTACACCGCAACCTTAGTCATCTTTCATCCTTGTAACATAGTTCTCTCCCAAGTTTAAGCTACATAAGTCTAATCTCTAGACAATGAATAGTTGTGTGAGATAGCCCAACAATTTTGATCTAAGGAAGGTAACAGTTAGGTGACCAACTAGTGAATGCTACTCTCAAGCATATACAACCTCTAATAGTAATATCGGGATACGAGAATAATAGCTATGATAGTAGACAACTCCCAAAAATTGCACAAATAGGCCCTTGCTTCTATACTTACATGTAGGTTGCGAGTCCGGTTTTGCTTTACATTCCATTCACACTCTTAGACCGAGCTTTTGGATAGACTGAGAGGTAGTAACTTGTCCATTCCAATGGACTTTCAAGGCTTCTTTTTACTTTTTGTTATTTTTTTTTCTATTTGAGAATTAAATACAATCCAGACTTACAAAATTTCTTTCAAATTTTAGTTGTATTAGAAGCTTGTATATGTGACATCTGTCTTGGGATGATTTTAGATTGTGCCTTTTTTCTTGGGTTGTTATTCTACATATATAGACTGTGACTGTCGCTTTATCTTCCACTTATTTGTGTTATAATTCATATTTAGGCTGACTTGTCTTGGTGGATTAAGATGAGTGCCACCTTATCCGATTTTAAATCGTAACAAGAATATGAGTAAATCAAGAGTTGGATTAAAATGATAAAATACAATAATGAAACTATGAGATGTGTATAACAGACTTTAAAGCATGAATACAACACCATTCATGAAATTGCAACTATATGATTTTAATAATTGAGATAACTTACATATAGGAAACTTGAGATCATACTAAAAATAATAACCATTTGAATGATGCTATGGTTAACAATTTATTGGACAAAAAGAAAGATTCTAGTGCAGAAACTTACAACAATTTGAATCATGAGATTATCAAAATCTCCTCCTATATCAGCGGCGTCTTTTGGAAGCACGAGAGTCATCAGGACATTTAGGCATATCATGAATGTCCACCATTACAGTCCTTCTCCTGGTTTTGCTTTGCTCTGCAAACGTCTCCTCAAATTTTCTCTTACTTGCTTCAAACTTTATCTCCATGTCTCTGGGGCTTTGTTTTTCTTTTTGTGTTGGTACAGCTGCAGAGTTTTGTGTTGTAATTAAACTGCAGTTACTTTGTTTCTCTGGTAAACAATCAGAATGAAGATATGTTTTATGAGAAGCAACTTCTTTAGTTTTCTTGTTGGATAATTTGATCTTTATTTTTGGTTTTTGATTTGTAAGGGAAGTAATCTGATGTGTTTCCACGCCACTCTGGTTTTCTTCCTTAGGCTCTTCTTTCTTGATCATTTCATCTTTATGATCATCAAGAATCAAGTCATCATGATTTTCAGAGTGCATTGTCATGTTGATATACTAAGTTTGCGCTTCTGAAATTGCACAAGATACTTTAATTATTCAAGTTTAGAATCAAGAACAACCGTCTGTGATGAATGTTTACTAAGGGCTTTTGCTTTCAAAATTAGGAGACTCTTATTTATAGTTGTAGGTGTCAAAAGAGTTGTAATAAGGATAATATTTTTTGGTCAATTTTATTGAAGTGACATAGCTGTATTTGACTGAACAGAACACGTCACTTGTACGCGTTGTGCATTTTCATTGGTTCCTTCATTTGACTTGACGTGTCAAGCCATTTGACTCGTCAAACGTAATCTTTAAGAATTGATAACTCAATTAAATAGACAATCCAACATAACTGAATCATTAATACAAAAAAATCTACCTAATAAGACCAATATTTCTATCATATCTTCTAAATCCCTACCAACATATCCATTAACCCAAACACTGATTAGTGTATCATGGTATATTTTAATACTAGATACATGAATTATTGATGTTCTGCCAAAATACAACAGTTTTGATGCTTAAGTCTTAGGACTTTGTGTGTTCTCAATGCGACTTTAGTTGTTTTTATGTGTTTTTGTAATTAGATCCGCAGGAATACAAGTTATGATTTGGGGAAAAATTACAGAAGTTGCTGGTTTTTGCTATTGTACGAGAGCTTCCACAGGTCGAAGAGCATTCTACAGGTCATAAAGGTGTTTCGTGAGGAATGCCAGTAAGGGGCCAAGTTTCAGAAGTTAATTCTACCAACATGCAGACGAGTTGTGGATCATGAGTCGTACAAGACCTTTCGTGCCCTGTGGATCAGAGAAGTGGACTTGCAAGAAAGTTATCCTACGAAACCCCCTTTACGGATTATAAACCACTTTACAATTCATGAAGGGGTGTCGTAGAAGAGAAGTCCAAAATTCCAGCAGTTGTTTATGAGACCCCGAGTATGAGTGGTAGAGGACCATATGAGTCGTAAAGTGATATTGAGCCTAGGCTTAGGGTTAAGAAGGTGCAGATAAGGCGTATGGTCGGGGAGGCAAGGGCAGATGGCCGAGAAAAAGGCCGACAGGGCCACTTTTATGTTATCCTAACAAGGATAGAGGTTGAGGCATCACACGATATCATCATAGGTACTATGTTCATATGCCAGCAGGCCGTTTTAGCCTTATTTGGTCCAAGTTCTACTTTCTCTTATGTATTTGTACATTTTTCTCTCCTGTTTGGCTATTGATCCAGTTGTTAGAGGTATTGTTGCGTGTTTTTACCCCTATAGGAGATTTTGTAGTAGTAGATGTGGTATGTAGATCTTGTGTGGTGACTATTTAGGGGCATGATATGCGGGCAAATCTTATTTTGCTTGATATGTTAGATTTTGATGTCATTTTGGGCATGGATTGGTTATCTTCTCATCACGCGGTCTTGGACTGTTATGCCAACATTGTTACCTTAGTTTTTCTTGGTATTCCCCCGATTTTTTGGCAAGGTTCTTATAGCCATACACCAATGGGGATTATATCTTCTATGCGGGTCTAGCAATTAGTTTCTTCGAGGTGTTTAGCTTACTTGGCTTATGTTCGTGATGTTTTTAGTGAGCCTATTTATATTAATTCTATACATGTGGTCAAAGAGTTCATTGATGTGTTTCTTATAGACCTCCCTGGCCTATCTTCAGAGAGAGAGATTGATTTTACCATAGATATGGAGCCCGGCACTAAGCCCATCTCGTCCCACCCTATCGGATGGCTTTTGTAGAGCTTCAAGAGCTCAGTATTCAGCTTGAAGACCTCTTGGGTAAGGGGTTCATTCGTCTGAATGTATTTCAATAAGGTGATCCTCTCCTGTCTGTTAAGAAAAAAGATGGGACCTTAGAGAGGTGCATAGATTAATATATCTTAATAAGGTAACGGTGAAGAACTGTTACCCCCTGCCTCAGATTGATGACTTATTTAATCATCTTCAGGGTGTCATTGTGTTCTCTAGATTAACCTGTGATCCGGTTACAACCAGTTGAGAATTGGGGCAATTGATGTTCCTAAGAGTGTTTTTTGTACCCGCTATGGTCATAACGAGTTTCTGGTGATGTTTTTTGGGCTTACTAATGCCCCTATTGCCTTCATGGACATGATGACCTGTGTGCTTAGGCCCTATCTTGACTCCTTCATGATCATATTTATCGATAATATTAGTATATCGTAGAGAAGGGACGAGCATGTTCAGCACTTGGGGATTGTGCTCCGAACTTTGAGAGATTATCAGCTTTATGCTAAGTTCTCAAAGTTTGAGTTTTGGTTGGAGTTAGTGACATTCTTGGGGCACGTGGTGTCTAAGGAGGGAATTACGATCGATTTGGCCAAGATTAAGGCCATTCAAGATTGGACTAGGCCTGTGATGGTCATAGAGATACAAAGTTTCATTGGTTTGGCTTGGTAATACCGACACTTTGTTGAGGGATTTTCTACTAGTTCTACCCCATTGACCCGTCAGGGTGTCCCTTTTGAATGGTTCGAGAAGTGTGAGTTGAGCTTTCGAAGGCTTAAGGAGTTACTCACCACCAAACCTATCTTGACACTTCCAGTTAAGGGCGTACATTTATGGTTTATTGTGATGCATTCGGTGTTGGGTTGAGGTGTGTTTTGATGCAACAAGGTCGAGTGATTATCTACGCCTCTTGACGGTTGAGACCTCACGAGCGTAACTATCCCACTCATGACTTAGAGTTAGCGACACTAGTTTTTATGCTTAAGATATGGTAGTACTATCTATATAGGGTCCGCTGTGAGATTTATACGGACCATCGTAGCCTTCAGTACATATTGAGCCCGCGGGACCTTAATTCCCGATAGCGCCATTGGATTGAGCTCCTAGCAGATTATGATTTGACTATCCTCTATCATCCGAGAAAGGTAAATATGGTAGTGGATGCCTTAACACGGAAGGCGCAAAGTATAGGAATCCTAGCTTACTTATCAGTTATGGAGCGACCTTTAGCTTTGGACATTCAGTCCTTTGCTAACAAGATGGTTAGGTTGGATCTTTCAGACTCTGAATGGATATTGGCCTTTATTGGGGCCTATTCATCCTTACTTGATCAGATTTGTGGCCAACAGTTTGAGGATAAGGCCCTAGTTGAGCTTTGGGAGTTAGTGTTGTGAGGAGAGGGTGGTCGAGCATCTATTGATTTAGACAGGGTGTTACAATATGATAGTCGCCTATGTATTCCCAAAGTTGGAAACTTAGTTTAGTTTATTCTTCGCGGGGCCAATGACTCCAAATATTCTATTTATCCGGGAACGATGAAGATGTACCGTGACTTGAGGCAGCATTACTGGTGGTATGGTATGAGGAGAGATATTTTAGATTATGTGTCTCGTTGCCTTAGCTTCTAGTGGATGAAGGCTAAGCACCAGAGGCCTGATGAGGGAGTTCTAGAGGTTGCCCATTCCTGAGTGGAAATGGGAGCAGATCATGATGGATTTTATGACAGGATTGCCTCAAACTTCCAGGGGCATTGATAGTATATAGGTCATTGTGGATTGATTGACCAAGTCTACCCATTTCCTCCCAGTGTGGTTTACTTATAGCACGGAGCGGCTAGCCCTGATTTATATACAGGAGGTGGTACATTTACATAGGGTGCCAATGTTTATTAACTTAAACTGAGGGTGACAGCTTACATCCAGCATCTAGAGAGCTTTTCAGAGGGAGTTAGGCACACAGGTGGACCTCAGCATTGCATTTCACCCCCCGACAGATTGACAGTAGAAGCGTACTATTCAGGGCCTAGAGGATATGTTACGGGCCTGTATATTGGAGTTTGGGGGTCAGAGGAACCAGTTTTTGCCTCTGGCAATGTTTTAAAACAACAATTACCACTTGAGTATTCAAATGGCTCCATTTGAGGCTCTATATGGTAGGTATTGTCGCACTCTGGTTGGGTGGTTCGAGTCCTCCGAGCTTAGGCCACACAACACAGACTTGCTTCAGGATGTTTTAGCCAGAGTTTGGATGATTCAGGATAGACTGAGGACAGCTCAGAGCCGCCATCAGAGTTATGCAGTCCGTAAGAGGCGCCCTTTATCCTTCAGTGTTAGTGATCGAGTATTTCTATGAGTATCGCTCTTGAAGGGTGTGATGAGGTTTGGTAAACGGGGCAAGCTCAGCCTCCGGTATATTACTTCTGCGGATGAAAGTTCTTTTAGTAATGGATGTTGTAATGATCCTTTGGTCATTCTGCTCTTACCACATTATTTTCGCCATTAGAGCATTCTTATAGCGACCTCAGGTTATTTGTGACCTACTGGAACTGGTAGAATGGTCGTCTAGTCATTCGTTAGGGAGTTGTGCAGTTTTTTGTGTTTTAAAAGGTCTTATATCTTAAAAAGTTGATTTTTTCACAAAACATGGGTAAACGGCCTCAGAACGAAATTTTGACAGTTCCACTAGCTCCAAAATGGACAAATTAGGCTAGAAGCATGGTCGGCTTGAGAATCGAGGCTTTCGATATGACTTTGTATCAAGTTTTGCATTTTAGCCTTCTGAATTGGCCAATGGTTGAGTTTGGTCAACGTTCATAGAAAACATGTCCGAATGAAAATTCTGACAGTGCGGTTAGTTCTCATATGTCAAATTTGGTCTAGAGTGACCCTTCGTTCGGTTCTCGAGGCTTTCATGTTTATTTCAAGCCCCTCAATGAAAATTTGCTAAAAATGGTCATAGAAGTGGGACCTAGAATCAGTCAAAACGTACAGGAATTTCGATTGGTCCATTAAATATGGAGCATCAATTTTGGTAGGATAGCATAGTTCATTTGTGTTCATAGGGACCCAGATAAATTTCGAGTACCCCCATCGAAAATTAAAAATTGGAAAATCAGCTATCTCAACTGATAATCTAGTGTCGTCGTTATAGCGGCCTAAGGCTCGCTATAGCGGTTGTCGCTATAGTAACCCCTGGCTTGCTACAGCGACCAGGGCCTCGCTATAGAGGGGCCTGCCCTTTGGGGAGGGGTAGTTATAGCGACCCAAGCGATGGCCGAGTGCCTTTTTATTTCTGGACTTAGTCGAATTTCAGCTCGCATGCATACATTCCAAAGATGATTCCTTCATTTTTGGACCCAAATTTGGTGATTCAAAAGCCTATTCAAGGGAATTTTGTGGGGAACGCATTAGCAACATCGGAAAGTAAAGTTAAAGCTTTGTGTGAGGTGATTTTCACATTATAGCTGTTATACAGTATATTTTCGGAATAGATTTTTGGGTGATTTTGGAAGATGATATCTTGAGCTGTGGGTATCTATTTTCAGTGATTCTTGGGTCCATTTTGAGTGGTTTTCCACAAGGATCATCTTCGGGTGGTTCATTTCAGATTTTGGGACCTATTTCTGGTAAATTTCCCTCCTGTAGTTGATGTCATTTCTTGACTTTTTGTTAATTTTGGGATTTTGGTTGTGTGCCTATTTCGTGGTGATTTTCGAATTGATTTTAGTTTCTGTTTTGTTTATTGAGTTGAGAATATTGTTGGGTCCAGTTTTTTATTTCAATTCCAAAATTTCAAGACATGAGTCTCATATTTTCCGTTTTTGGCCCTAAAATTGGTCCATCTTTGTTTCTTATGAATTTGGTGTCAAAACGATTGTAACAACGTTGTGAGTCTATTTTTAATAGCATGACAGCGTTTAGATGTCGTATGAAAGGAAAAGGCTCTAGGAAGGTAAATTCAAGCGCAATCGGCCTACACGGAATTCGATCAAAAATGAAAACTTTAGATTTTTTTTCTTAGAAGGAGATCTTCAGATCCCCCCAAAACGATTTTAAATTTGCCTATATATATAGCCCCCTTGGTTGCTGTAAAGCGGCAGGCTCTCCTCTTCCAGAGTACTCAAGTTTCATTCAACAATACCAAGAACAAATCATTTGAGTTTTCTTTAAGAATTTCAGTTCATATTTGCAACGTCGGGTCCCTGTTCTTTGAATCGTGTTGAGAAGTTAATCATCTTTGGCTCACAATCCCAGTTTGCTGCCTGCAAAAAGGTAACATTGTCTTCCTTTTCCATTTCTGCCGCAGCTCCATTTCATGTTAGAAAATTTAGTTGCTGCGATTGGTATGTAGACGCTTCGATCAAGTTTGTGACTCTTTCGAGCTTACATGATTAGCCGCTTGATTGTTTTGTTTTTTTCAGTTCATTCTCCTCATCTCTTTACTGTCAACTGAGCTCGATTATTATGTTGCTTCAGATTATATTTTATGTGTCTGATAATGGTCTTGACAACATCTTTTTCTAATTTTCATGGTTAAGCTTAGTTAAGCGAAATGGTTGATTGTGAATCATATCTCTATTCCTTCACTGTCAGTCTGCTGTAGAAGAGTAATATTTTAATTTTTATCCAACTCATTGGTCTGTTTATTGAGATTTAGTGGCCCTTTTATTTGGATTTTTAAAAAACGTCATGCATAAAATGGTTTCTTGCCCGGCCATGGCTTAATCTGGTTCCATTTTTATTTTACAGATAGTGTATTTTGTAATCCACAAATGCATGTTTGGGGGTTGACACTTTCTCTAATTATTGTTATATGTAAATATAGCTTACCTGCTGTCATTAATATAGTCATTGCATATCTTTCCCACATGAATTTCTTTAGTAGTTTGCTGCCAACAGAAGTGAGTAACAGGTCCTAGCTTTCCTCCCTTTGTTAGCTTTGGTTAATTGATTTGCTCATAAATAAATGCCTGCAATTTTCATTGAACTTGTTGTGAGTGATCTTGTTTTATTCTCTTAAAAACTTCAATCTTCTTGGCACTTGTTGATTTGCTAAAAAAAAAAATCCTCAAGTATTCGTTCCGTTGCTAAAAATCTTAAATATAAGCATCATTCGTGTTTGAGTGTGGTTTGGAGACCGCAAGCCCCATTCACTCTGTTTTTGTTTGTGTATTGAAGTACTATGGGTGCTCCCAGAAATTTGTGTATCAGAATTGATGTTTGCTTATTTTAGCTATACTGAATTTATGTTAAAAGAGAAAATGTATTTGTGTCTTCTATGAGATCTGAGGCCATTTTCCATCATGGTTAGGCATTATGAATTAAAAATGGTTGTGCTTTGATTCGTTCCAATCGAATTCAGTTCCAAGTTTACAATCCTTTGCTATCTGTACATATTCATATGTGTAAAGTATGTGTGAAGGAGATGGTTTGTCCTAGCTTGTGTACTTTTATTTAAAAAAAAAAGTTAAAAGGATGTAGTTTGCCTTGCGATTGAACTATTTTAGTTAGTAAAAAGCCGCTCATCACAAAGTGTGTATTTTGTCCGATATTTGCATATTTTATATTCGAGATGATATATTTGATGTTTAACTTTAGTTGATATTTACTTTACTCAACATCATAAGAAGTTGAATGCCTTACTAATCTTTATTCTTTTCTTTTTATTTGCATGAACACCTCGGGAGCTAAAATGGAGTCATCATAATAGACTCTCATTACCGCAAGAAGCATATCCATACATGGAGTCATTACCATATCTTAGAATACCCCAAATGGCAAAAAGAAAAAAATTTGCTTGGGATCATTCTTCACGACTTACCTTTATCATTATTTTGTTTATGTATTTTTCTTTACATATTGGCTTACGTAATTTAGATACGTTCTAATTTGGATTCATAATAGTTGATATTAGATAGATGGTTGGGTTTGAGAACCTTTATTCTAGTTATAAATATTTTTATTTTTCGTAGCTCTACCTTCAAAAAAAAAAAGTTTTTAATTAGCCTTTAGTTTAAGTTTAAATTTGTGTTGAAATATTTTTCACGCTATATTTATTCTTTAAGCGGATCTTGATCTGGAACTACTTTTACAAATAGTTTAAAGTTACAATAACATACCCAGTGGAATACCACAAGTGGGGTCTGAGGAGGGCAGAATGTATGTAGACTTTACCACTACTTCATAGAAGTAGAGACGTTTCCTGGGAACCCTCGTCTCAACAACCCATAGGCGGAAATAGTTTAAAGTTCAATAGTTTCAATGTTTCAAATTAATAAACATCAATATTATTTTCAGAAAGAAATTATCCATTATATTACATTTACTACTTAAATACTTTAGTGAGTTCAAGAGGAAGAACTCAAGTTATTTCTAATTAATTTTGTCAAAATCAAAAACATCATAAAAATTCCCAAAATCCCTTGAAAATAGAGCCCATCGTGCCAAGCTATTGGAACAAGGGTAAAAGCCCATCGTGTTGAGTTCATGCTGCCCAGAGGTTCTCCTCCAAATATCGCGATAGCACCACGATTCTGTTGTACTAGACTTCACTGCGCAATCTGAAAGAGAATTGATATAGTTACGCATCATTTAGCATGCAGCGGAGTCCAGCTTGGCTGCAGGAAACAGATGAGGTTTTGGCATGACAAATGATCATCCCGCCGTTCAGTGAGGCTGGCCTATTGCAATGTGTTGATTGAAGACTTAGTCTCGACCAAGATAGGAGTCTCTTCAGCAGAATGTGGCCATAATGGTGAAAGAGCTACAACCTTCCCAATGATAATCAAGGTTGGTGACTCTAGCTGGTGAGATACGATCTTATCAGCAAGATTCTTCAGTTCTGCAAACACCTGAATGAAAACTGTAATCAGCGATGCAATCCCACATCCTCGTCACGTTGAATGCTTAAATAGGCAAAAAAGAAACATGTCTAAACTAGCAAAGAATAACACACTTCCTCTAGTTGTTTCAGATATTACATCAATAAGCAATATGAAAGTCTAATCCTTGATTCTGAAGGTTTTACCCTCGTGCTATTGCTTACCCATGCGATATGCACCAAATAGCATCTCCAAGTTAGAGATCTGAAACAACCTCCCGACATATTTCTAAACATCAAATAAGTGCTGCTTTCACGATCATGTTGACCATACTAACCATTGAAGTTGAACATGATGTGAGAACAGAGGTGGCAACTTTCAGACAGGCTATTAGTCTAATATTCCTAAAAACTAGAGCCCTAAAACCAATGGAGTGCCTTGTGACAAAAAAGACCATCGCAAGCACTTGTCCAAAAAACAATAACATTTTTCTGGTTTATACTAGCTAATGGAGAAGCTACCATTCATTTTTGAAGAGGCTATTGAATTGGCTCTAATGATGTAAATATACCCCAAAATTAGGGACCACGGATACTTGCGCTATTATGTTGCAATATTGTGCAACTTAAAGTGCTTTGTCTCATTTCGAAAGTAAACATCAGAAAAATCTCAAAACCTTGGGGAAAAGGAAAAGGTCCTTTTGGCAGAAGAACCATTTGTTGTAACATTCACTTAATCCTAGTAACTTTTTGTAATAGATAAAAACTGAAGTAGCATATCTAATTTATCAGGAAGAAGGGTTAAAATATTTCATAAAGCAAGAATATTCATTTAAACATCCTCTATGCATGTCTGTGAATTATTGTTCCAATTTCTCGCTTGCAGAAAGCAAATAACAATTGATTTATTCTCAAAGGGAGCTGACAAAAGCAGCAGCCCAGGCAAAGAATGAAGGGAAAAGTGAAAAAGAAGCAACTGGGTTTGCTTACCACGCGTTGTTGAGGCGTCGTCCCTCGCTCAATGGCAACAGCTGGTGTATCAGTTGGCAACCCATGATGTATGAGCTTTGCGGCCAGGGAAGGTAGAGTTGACAAGCCCATATAAACAACTAATGTAGAGTCGGGGTCAGCTGCATTCTCCGCAACAAAAAGTGGATCTGTTCCTCCTTTTCTCGAGTGACCAGTGAGAAATCTCACACTATTTGCGACACCACGATGGGTTAATGGAATTCCCAAATCTGCTGATATCCCAGATGCTGCAGTAATACCTGAAATGAAATGACCAGAATGACGCCTACCTCAAGTTGTGCATGGCAGAATCAGATTTCACTTTGACCCAGTATCTCAAACTTCTACCATCATGTTTTATTAACTTATACACGACACATGACTAGTCCACTCTCACCTTTTAAAATGAATGCACTTCAAAATGCAGTTGGAGTCTCTTAGGAAACTAAACCCTTTAATCAACCAAAAAGAACTAGCAGTGACCATAATATTGGTAAATACATAACTGCATGAGTGATTTTGAGTGTTGGCAGATGTGTCAATTGCTGCCTTAAGGAGAAAACATATTTTAGTTTACAAAATGGCTCATAAGAAGTTAAGATAAAGGATTCTCATTCTCAAGAGAGACTCTGTAAATTTATTTCAGGATAACTGAAGAGGCCAAAAAATAAATTTTTGGCATCCAAACTGAAAGGAGAATCTTGAGAAAACATGATTTACTTGAAGTTGCAGGGCTATGCTTATTACAGAGAGACATGTTTATTGGTTCCGTAAACTAATACTGAAGAAAATATACTTTCTTTGACCAGTATGTACATACTACTGACTCTAAACTGAAAGATCTGTTCATAATCAAAGAACATTATCACTGAGATGAAGTTAGCAAGCAAGCCCACTGGATGATACTTTCGAAGATTTACGTTCCGCAGTTTGATAGCTCAGTCAAGTTCTTTGTAGGATTCACAAACTTATCATACCTGGAATAACTTTGACTTGAATTCCCTTTTGTTGAAGAAAATCCATCTCTTCTCCACCCCGCCCAAATACCTGATAATCCAACAAATGCTCCAAACTTTCAACTCTGGAATTGTAAAAATCAACTGTATATAAATGTATAAATAAGCGTACACCAACATCTAAGCGGGAGACATACCAAAGGATCGCCGCCTTTTAGTCTCACAACATTTGCTCCAGCTTCTGCAAAACTCAGAAGCAGCTCATGAATTTCTTCCTGCAAAATGCAAAATACACCATAGATATCATATGCAAATTGCAAGCTGACTTGTTATCATGATGGCATGCAGAAGACAATATTCAACTAAGAAGCTTGTAGAATTTAGATTTTCAACCATCAATACCACCATCAATGCACTGACTAAATTATACCGTTTGAGCAACGAGATTTCATACCTAGGCTAATTCCAGTATCATTTAAAAGACAGAAGCAGAAAGGCTATGGCTTTTCCACCATCACAATAGAAGCCAATCTATCAGAATCCACTATTGCATTTCAGAACTATATATATTCTTATTGAGAAACCCCAGCACTGAAAACTGATGGTTCGAAAGCCCAATTTCTCACATAAAGTTCTTTACAGTTCTCATCCAAAAACGAGTTCAGTTTCTAACTATCCCCAGCATTTTCCAAATAATTATACACACATCGAAATTTGAACGCCAAATGTCACAAGTTTGACAACAAAAGCATCATTCCACTTGAAGGAAATCCATGCATCAATGCAAGAATTAAGTTGCATATACAAGGAGCAACATCACTTAAAAATATGGAGCATTTTCAGCAATAAATCTAGAATTCAGTCCACTTTAAGGAATCTAAAATCCCCAATTAAACAAACGTAAGCAGAAATGTTGAAAAACAACAAAGAAATTGCACAAACCTGAGTTCTGCTATGGTAACCAGCGGTTTTACCAACATAGAGAAGTCTAGCATCAGGACCAACCAAATCCAAGACTTCATTAGAAACCAATCTATCATACAACAAAAGATCAGCATTCTGAATAACTCTCAAAGCCTTAACAGTCAACAACTCAGGGTCTCCTGGTCCAGTACCCACCAAGAACACATTCCCAGGGCCTTTTCTATCACACCCTCCTTCTCCTTCTCTCTTCTCCTTCAGAACCTGAAGCATTTTCTTCAGCTCAGGAAGCTGCAAAGCTATGTCATAGTCCCTAACATAGCTGGGATCAGGCAGAATTGGGCAAGAACCAGATTGTTGCTCCAATTCATTCTTGTAAATCCAACCTTCCCTTTGGTATCTCTCAATTGAATGCTTCTCAGTAAAAGGGGAAGAAGAATGTGATGCATAGTTAATACTACAAACAGGATTAATACCAAAAGATTTGATTTTTCTCAATTGGGTTGCTGCAGAAGAAGAAGAAATTGAAGGAATTCTACTCACAAGAGCCATACCCTTTTCTTTCAAGAAGATGAGGGCTAGCCTAGTGGCGGTTAAAGGTCAAAACTTTTTTCTCTGAAATGTAGATTTCAAAGGGAATATATATGACAGCCCAGTGCATGTGTCAAAAAGGAGGTATTTGGGTTTGAATTGAGGACCTTTAATTTATGAGCTTTATAGGTTATGAGAAGGCAATTTCAGTAGCTTTTGATGGTTTGAAAGGGACAAGCATCCTTTTGGGGGCTTATTTGATGAAAAACAAATCAAGAAATGAGGCAACTTGGGGCCATAATAGGTGAAAAGCCCCAAGTAGGAGAGCCGCCTTCAGAAGGAGCTGGGGAGGAAATAGAAAAGGGAAAAATGAAAAGCGGCTATACGGGAAAGAGGGAAATGTGTACTTGGTCTGTATTAAGGTCTCAATTTCGACCAAATGCATTCAATTAAAATTACGAGATTTACCTTGCGAATTTCGAATTTGATATTGGATTATAAAAACATTTTTTAAAAAAAAAATCATTGTTGTGAAACCAAGGAACCACACTAGTAATGACACAGATATAGATATAGAGTGTTTACGAGTCGATTCGAATCGATTATCGGATAACTTCAAAATAAAATGATTTGTTGTATGTCATTTTGAATCTTATAATTAGAATTCTTATACTATAATTCTAATTATAACAACATAAACTTACTGAATAATGCATAAGCTATTGATATTATTGCACAAATAAAAAACGCATCATACCTTATTTAATTTAATAGGAATGTTACATTTTTTTTTTTTTTTGCATAAAAGCTATCCACAAGAAATAATATATTATATGTACATATACCATTATAAAAAAAATGTGTCAGTTTAGTTTGATTATTTCTTCAAATTTTTTTGAATAAAATCAAATCAAATCAAATAAATTTTTAACAATACAAAATCCAATCAAATAGAAATCAATTTATTTAATTAATTTAATTGGATTTCTCTATTTGAATTAGTTATTTGGATATATTTTGAGCAAAAATATCCCTAAAGTTTGAACTATATCTCAAATTATACTTTTGAAATTAGCAAGGGTAAGAAAAAAAGATATAATATATAAATGTTTTTTTTTATTTGACCTCGTTTGATATTTATGTTCTCCAACTTTAATTTAGGTGTTCCCAAGTAGATACTTAAATTTGTCAAAGGAGAACTTACACTGATAAGAAAATTTACCATTTATAGTAAAAACAATTTTTTCGCTGAACACTTATAATACTTTTTTAATACATATTACTGAGAACTATTTATAAACATATATAATAAAAAATTAATAATGGATAATATATTTATCACATACTTTAATACATGTTGTGCCAACTTCTTACCAGACAAGCACTATATTTGTATACATTTATAATACATTTTTATTGCACTTATGATTCATTTTTAATACAATTGTAAATTTATCATAATATTATTATACATTGCTATAAATGGTAATAAATAAAAAATACGCCAAAATTACTAATTAGTTTTGAAAAAGTACTCGTCCAAGTAATTTTTTCTTTGTATGGAGCTAATCAAGTTATACAAATACGTTTTAGATGTCATACACATGTCAGTTTGAATGCATTTCATATGAATATTCAAGTAGAACGTGTGTATATTCATTTAATTTTATATGAATTTAAATATTTAATTGCAGACACTTAAAATTGTAGAACATAAATATTATTTAAGAGTAAATTTAAAAATATATTTATATATTATGCAAAAAAAGATGATATTGAACTGTTGAAAGTAGATCAATAGTGTCTATTATGTGGCCTTATCTCGTTAATGGGCCTCCATATCTGATGTATTCCCTTTAGAAATTTATTTCTTTTTCAAGATGGGCTTCACGTTGAAAAAAGACCAGCCAACTTATTTCTTATAGTACAAAATTATTAGGTCAAAATAATTATAAAAACAAGTATTCAATTACCGTATAAATATGTATAATCAGTGTATATTTTATATATAGTCAAGCTATATTTAATTTTTAGGTGTATAATAATGTATATTAGTGTATAGCTCATGGATAAGTAATTTATATTGTATGGCTAGTGTATACTTTCTATGACTTTTTTTGGGGAGTTGTATTATATAATCATGTATATTTTTTATGATTTGAGCTATTTTTTATTTCAATAAAACATGACTATATTTGTTATAAATTAATTAGTTTATTCTATATATTTGAAATTATCCCTGAAATTATGTACCTTCATTGTTTCTTGGGCTTTCTACTTTATAGATAGGGTAATTTACACAAATACACGATTTATTTTATCAAAATTTTTTATATTCCCTACCATTTAATTTAATTACGAAAATCCCTTTTTTTCTAGGTTTTTTCATTTTTTTTTTTTTTTGATACCTAAACAAATAAGAATTCCACTTCCTTTTTTTATGCATTTTTTTTGGTAACCCAATCAAAGTCAATCACTTAAAAATTGATACTAAAAACATGGATGATGCGATTGATGAAGAAATTGAAGAAGAGATCAGTGTGCCGAAGGATACGAGTTCAACTACAACTAATGTGTGACATTGTCTGATACCAATGAGTATGAGACATGGTGTGAGTGGGACATGTGTGTGTATGACATGGACTGTACCAACCTGCAGGTATCAATTAAACATGATATGATAGAGAAAACTTGCAGGTATCACAAAGTGCAGGAATGATTAGATTGGAAACATAATAGTGATACTTAACATATCTTTGCAAGTATTAAAGTGTCAGATAAAATGCAGGTATCACTACAACTAATGTGTTACATTGTCTGATACCAATGAGTGTGAGACATGGTGTGAGTGGGACATGTGTGTGTGTGATATGGACTGATACCAACCTGCAAGTATCAATTAAACATGGTATGATAGAGAAAACTTGCAGGTATCACAAAGTGCAGGAATTATTAGACTGGAAACATAATAGTGATACTTAACATATCTTTGCAAGTATTAAAGTGCCATAAAAAATGCATCGCTACAACTAATGTGTGACATTGTCTGATACCAATGAGTGTGATACATGGTGTGAGTGGGACATGTGTGTGTGTGACATGGACTGATACCAACCTGCAGGTATCAATTAAACATGGTATGATAGAGAAAACTTGCAGGTATCACAAAGTACAGGAAATATCACACTGGAAACATAATAGTGATACTTGATTTCGACATAAAGCTTCACACCCATGTCATTGCGAATCGTTATTGGTGATGAATTGCCATCAACAACGTATTGAATCACAATTTCCTTCCTCTGCTCATCAATACCCAACTCCGCAACAATGGCCGAACGCAGGTTACTATAAGAAATTTTATCGTCAACTATGACGCAATCACTTTTGTATCCAGTGTATATCACATCAGATTCCCATCTTCCCGAATGACGAATCAAAATCGAAATATTCATATCTGTTGAAAAGCTTCTCAACAATGGCTGAAATCCGTTTTTTTTTATTTATTTTTTTCTAAAAATAACGATTTTGGTTTAGTGATTTTATTTGAGTTTTTTTGGGATTACATCTTATTCAAAAGTGCAATCTGCGTCAATTACGGAACCAGATCACATGATATGTTACAATTCCTTAATAAACGTAACTGTTTCCATATTTGACAATAATTTTTAGGTATCATCCGAAATTTTCTAGGTATCGTCATTCCATGCTTATGTATCAAAGTTCACAAAAAAGTTGATATTATTAGTAATTTTGATAAAAGTCGGTATTTTTGGGTATTTCCTTCAATCAGTTTGATATTTATCAAATTTATACTTATAGATAGGCAGAAAATTACATAGAATGTCCATCAAATATAGTGGTTTTGATCTTATGTCCTCTATAAGAAAAGTTTTACAAAAATGTTCTTTTTTCATTTTAAGTTGAATCAAAGTACACCTCTTATGGGGAGTATTTTTGTAAGATATTTCTTATGAGGAGCAAAATATCAAAATTGATGGAGAGTATTTTTGAACATAAGTCACATATATTCATATTCTATATATTAATGCTATTTATACTTTTAAATAATTATGTGTCTTACCACTAATTTTGAGTTCTCTATCATATATTATGAAAGATACACTTAGATACATGGATTTTTGCTACGAGATACACTAGAAATAAGAAGAGACGAGCAAGATAGGATGAGAGGTGAGCGAGATAGTCATATATCCTGAATATATGTGAATCACACCAAATACACACCATATATATGTATTTTTATTAACCTGATGTGATTTTCATGTATCTAGAATACCATATACATAGGAGAGCAGCGAGCGAGATGCAAGGGAAGCAAACAAGATTTGTCTATGCATGTATCCTAGATACATGAAACCTACTTGGATACAACGTATCTAGAAAAAATTATATTTGATTTTGACCCATGTATTTCGATATACATGTATCTAAACAATTCTAGACGCACTGAAATCTGATCAGATTTGTAATATTGTAAATTAGAGTACATTTAAATAATTAATTCTTAAGCTAATGAGATTTTTGTAAGTTTTTTTAATAAAAAACTTGAATTGAAATGTCAACTGAGTAAAAAATGATGATATATATTTAGATATAATCATTTCATGTGATTATAATTACAATTAGCTATATAATTTATTTTTTTTCAGCATCGTCGTCTCGCATAAACAAATAGGTGAATCTCAAGGTGTTCGTGTACAATTTTGCAAGTAATCAACAGTTGATAAACTTTTCTTTTTTTATTTCCTCTAAACTTTTATACAATTGTGATTGTTTGGTGCGAGGGATAAAATTAAATAGTCATGGGATAAAAAATATATAGTGAAGGATAAAATTTTGATATCTTGTTTGGTTCTCAAGTTTGGGATAACTTATCCCCATTTATACCATAGTGATAGGATAAGTAATCGCATATACATGGGGAATAACTTATCTCAGGACAACTAATCTCAGGATAACTTATTTTGAGATAAGTTGTTCCCAACCAAACGACTCCATAGGTATATTATTACGTGTGTACTTTTACTTAATAAATCTTATTAGTAATATTTTTATTACTTTCAATATGATTATTAATACTACTCTATATAGTTATTTAATACACAACTACACAAAATATTGACTTATTTTAGAATATTGAGCCATATATCAAATACACCCATATGAGTGTTTCGTGTATTAAAATTCATCAAATGGTACTCTAAGCACTTTAAAAATTAAATAAATTAATCACTCAAATTTTTCAAACCAAATAATACAAGAATATATGTAAAATTAAAGTACAAATTAAAATTCCCCTTTGTACACAACTTAGAATTACACTAGAATGAGTTAAAAGACACTGACAATCATAGATAGACCCAATTTGTTTCCCTCCTCCCTCTTAGAAATCTCCTTTTGATGAAACTCAATATAGTAACAAGAAGTTGGATATTGTTGAAGAAAGATAAAAGACCCACATGAGATGGGTGGATTTTTTAACAAGGCTTGGACAATTCTTTTTCCTTCGAGCTTCTAGGACGTGAGGTAGGCCCAAAACTTAACTTTACAGATATCCATATATATATCATTTGGATGATTTGATGGTGCAAAAAAATTATTCATACTTGACTACAGATAATACTTGACACTCTGTAATTATTAATAAATACTACAAGCGTGAAATCTGTGAGTTGATAGGGAAGTAAGACGTAGGAATTGGAGCACTTGATGATGATTTCTTTTTTGTTTTTGCAACTGATGATTTTGACTTGTTATTATTGTTCGAATCATCACAGACTCTTGAAGGAACACTGCCACTGAAACAGCTCAAAAAACCTGAAAACAAAGCCATATTATGTGTGTTATTGTTTACTTCAGGGAGATTATAATTAGTATTTATATAGGAAATGGTAGGTTAGCTTGTTTGATAAGCTTGGTGACCAAGTAAATTAAAGAATTAAATGTATATGTCATGTGGTCCATGTTTTTTATCCCCTCTGCACCTTCCTCTGTGCTGTCTGTCTTCCATCAATTTTGAATTTTAATTTGTTTCTCTCACCAACTTTCTACTTCTTGTTTAATTAACATAATTGACTCCTTCAAACTCTTTAATTCTGTTATTTCAAAAATAAATGTTTATTTTTATTTATTATTTTTTAATAATTTCTTATATTAGAAGTGCTTCGTAACCGTTATTACTTATTTTTTGTTAGACATTGTGAATTTGCAGCTTCTAGCTTGGTAGTTAAAGCTAGGACTTCCATGCTTTTGGTCAGGGTTCAAACCTCAACAACAGCTTTTTTTATTTGTTTTAAATTTTCATTGTTATTTTTTTCCTTTTTTAAATTTGAAAAGGTATCCATGTGTATATATTAACAAAAATTGTACTATAAATTATAAAAACTAATAATTTAAAACATTTTCTAAAAAAAATTGCAGTTCAAAGTTGTAAAAAAACACTAGCTTTCTAACTTACTTTTAAAATAATACTACATTTTAAACATGAAATTTTATATTTCATATAATAAGGAGTTTCACCTCCGGCAGCAGGTCAATTTATTTATTTTATATTTAGTGTTTTATACATTTAAAAATCGCATAAAAAATACTACTGATCATGATAATTGACGACATAAAATAATTTTAAAAATATGTTGCATAAAAGCATTAAAAAAATCATTAATTGTAATAGTTGACAACTTAAAATATTTTGAAAAAAAAATCGATTGATTTTTGAAATTAGTCTATTGATGTCACATAAAATAATACAAAAAAAAAGTAACATGTATTATTTAATTAAGAAATTACGTAAAGATTATTGTAAATTTAGATAACAGTAGTAATATATCAACATATGAAAATTATATTTAAAAACTTTAAATCACAAGAATTGACGACTTAAAATATTTAAAAGATATATAAAAAGTTCAATTAACACTTGAATCAGTAAATATTCAAAAGATATATAAAAGGTTCAATTAACACTCGAATCAATAAATATTTAAAAGATATAAAAAATTTAATTAACACTCGAATCAGTATCGCATAGGTACGGATAGATGGATAACATATATTCTTTAAAAATGACATAACATGACATAGATCATACAACAACAACAACAACATACCCAGTGAAATCCCACAAGTGGGGTCTGGGGAGGGTAAGATGTACGCAGACCTTACCACTACCACACAGGCAGAGAGGCTGTTTCCTGGAAACCCTCATCACAAAAACCCATCAGCAGAATAAGCTAGATATGATAAACAGGCAAGAAAGAGAAGAACACATGATAATACGTAGATACAAGATAGTAGCATATAAAGACAGATAAATAACATATAAAGGCAGACAATTACCACTCCTTCCTATCTACCCTATTATCCTGCTACTCTAATTCTCGACCTCCACTCCTTCCTGTCTAAGGTCATGTCCTTGGTGAGACCAAGTTTCACCATATCATATCTAATCACCTCCCCCCAATACTTTTTTGGTCTACCTCTACCCCTCCTAGTGGCTCCCAAATCTAGCCTCTCACACCTTCTAACAGGGGCATCGATACTCCTTCTCTGTACATGTCCAAACCATCGCAGTCTCGCTTCCCTCATCTTGTCAGCTACAGGGGCCACCTCTAGCTTCTCCCGAATGACCTCGTTCCTAATCTTATCACTCCTGGTGTGACCACACATCCATCTTAACATCCTCATTTCTGCGACCTGCATCTTCTGAACATGTACATTTTTTATTGGCCAACACTCCACCCCATACAACAAAGATGGTCTAACCACCATTCTGTAGAACTTACCTTTGAGTTTAGGTGGTATCTTCTTATCACACAATACTCCAGAGGCCAACCTCCACTTTGTCCAAGCCGCCCCAATACGATGAGTGACATCATCGTCAATATCCCCACTGCTCTGGATGATAGACCCAAGATACTTAAAGCTTTCCTTCTTGGGGATAAGGTGAGCTGCCAGTCTCACATCAATGTCTGCTTCATCCCTCGCAACACTGAATTTGCACTCCAAGTATTCTGTTTTGGTCCTGCTCAGTTTGAATCCTTTAGTCTCCAAAGCGTGTCTCCAAACCTCCAACCTATCATTAACTTTGGTCCGGGTCTCATCAATCAGTACTATGTCATCAGCAAACAACATGCACCACGGGACTTCCTCCTGGATAGATCGCGTCAGCTCATCCATCACCAAGGCAAATAAAAAAGGGCTCAACACAGACCCTTGATGAAGTCCCATCATAGTAATTAAAAAATCAAAAATTAAAAGACATATAAGAAATTCTGACTTTTAAAATTTTAGCAGTGCAACATAAACTGGGACAAGAGGAGTAATATATATTATTTAAAAATTATGTAAAAAAATACTATAATTCATAATATTAATAATTTTAAATATTTAAAAACCATATAAAAATTTAATCAACTTTCTAACTTCTATTTATATCGTATAAATTGAGCCATAAAAATAATAGATATTGAGTCATGCAAACACGGACGCCGATGATGTCTAGTATTAAGAAAAAACACCACTATTTTTCATATTTTACATTTATGCTAGTAACTTACTTCCAAATTATATTTTTTAAGACCTCATATTGAACATTAAAATGGATAAATAAAATAAAAAAGAGTATAACCAAATATTTGTATATCAATTCACTTCTGTATTAAAAAGTTGTTCTACGACATACTTTTTCTAGAGGAGGTAATTGATTGGATTGAGTTAAAATTTGGAAATAATACCCAAAATGAATTGGATTGTGAAATTATTTATTAATAATGAATTCATCTCAAATTATTTACTCATTTACCTTATTTTTCTTTTTTATTTTAAATATTATTACTATCTGATAATCCGTTGATATATTAATATCATATATATTTTTTGCATTCATTTTTACTTGTCTACTTTAAATTACAATGTATTATATGAATTCATTTGATAAATCATCTTTAATTGAAATTAGGTATAATTAAATGTAGTTACACAGTTTGACGTGTTTATCTAATAAGTATACTTAGTCGGCATGTAATTGAGTGTAATTAAGGAAAAATAATTACACTTTTCAATTTAATGGGGATAGGAAATTATTGATGATGACATGATATGATTACAAGATTAGTTTTTACTTTTCTTTCCTGTTTTGTTTGAATTTTCAATTTTTATTTTTTTTTTAGCTTTTACTTTTAGTTTTGTTTTCATTCTCAAAAAAAAAATTATTTTATTTATCTTTTATTTCCTTACTTCAGTATATTTTCTCATAGCATTTTATTTTCATTTATATAAAAAAATGAGTCCTTTTCTAATGCATATCGTTAAATGAAATTTTCTTATTTATTTAGAGACAAACTAGACTTATATTGATGATTAACATTTAATGATATACTTCTTGCCAAAAACAATTCAACAGTATAATGTTATAAAATTATCATAGTAGGTTGCCACTTTCTCCCCCCTTCTTTTTTCCGGTGAAATTTAAATTAATTGTGCTACCATAGTTGATTAAATATAAAATCAAATAATAGATTAATACAAGAATATATATGTAGAAAAATTTTAAAATTTAAATTAATCGATCATCACAATATTAATCACGCCAAAACTAGCCTCCATATGAAATTCAATAAGCATATTCCAAGTTAGGAGTTGAATTCGATCTGATCCATCCATTTGCACATCACTAATTAATTCGAGCAACTCACGTTGAGTATTACTACAATCGCGAAAATTGTGAGTTGATAGGGAAGTAAGAAATAATAATTGGAGCACTTGATGATTTCTTTTTAATCTTTGCAGCTGATGATGATTCTGACTTGCTATTATCATCACAAACACTTGAAGGAATAGTGAAACAGCTCAACAAATATGAAAAAAGAGTCATATCTTATGAATATTTTTTTGGTGTGTGCTAATAATAAAGATATTATAATTCTTTTTCAATTGAGAGCTAACTAATAGAACTATATATAGGTAAATTAATTAAAGATGCACATTTTTTTGTTTTCCTTGTTGACTAAGTAAAGTAAAGAAGATGATATTCATTAGGTCCATTTTTCTTTAAGTCCCTATCATCCCTCTGGTGCTTCCTACTGCCTGCCCATATTTTTCTTTTTACTTTGAGGATATATATGTATAATTATGAATAGTGTCATTTGTTTTAAAAAGAAATAATGGATTCAAATTCATTCATTACAAATAATATTTAAAAGGAAATCAAAATGTTTTTTCTAATTGATATATATAAAATGACAAACATCTTGTCCATAAATACTATGGCCATTTTGAAAAAAAGTATGTAGCACGACATATCAAAGATGAAAAAAAAAAATCGAAAGAAAAAAAAATAATTATCTAAAACACATCCGTGGTATTCTTGTTTTTTTTTAATTTTATACCTAAATTATCGGAAATATGAGTTTCATACCTATACTATTGCTAGTTAGTTCGAGAAACACAATTCCATGATATTTGTAAATTGTAACACACTCTCTTTTTTATTTGAAAATTTTGAAAAACCTTAGATAAAATATTTCACCTTGATAAAAAATAAATAAACTATTAATATTAGTTAAAAAGATTAAGATAAAAGAATTATTAGCTCCAAAAAAAATGACTTAAATCAGTATTAAATGTACTACTTAGTGTATTTATTAAGCAGAAACATTTAATTTATTATTTTTAAAAAAATGTATTCCTTAACTTACTGTTTCTAGCCGTTGGATACCATATGCTGCAAAATCAAAGCTAACGTCATTATTTTTTTGAAAGTGTATCTTTTGATACTAAAATATGTTTTTTTATTTGTTTAATCTCAATAAAGAAATCCCGGGCATCTCATTTTTATTAGAGAGATAACAAATATTTAATATTTATAAAATTTCATTAAAATATGTTATTATTATTATATGACAAATATTTAACGAATAAATAATTGATACTTTGTTGGAGAATTAACAACTAAGGAAAACCACAAGAATGGGAAAACCTTATGGGTCATTCGATAAGCAGATAAAGTTAATTTAATACTTATCTTATTTAAATATAAAATAAAATGTTAATTTAATTAAATAATATATAATTTAAATTTAAATTTAATTATAAAATATTTCACCTTATCCCGCGTATTAACAACAAAGGCAGATGAAAACAAGCATACGGAAGTTGCCGCAGAGGTCTATTTTCTTGGTTGACAAGGAGAAATCACTGCCTTTTTGTCTTTATGTTGATTTTTAAGCGCCATCTTTGACCAATTCATGAATTTCGTGCTCTTTAAGGTTCAAATTAATTATTTGGCTGTTTTTTTTTGTTGCATTTTCTCCTCAATTATTAAAATAATATATCTAAATATATAGTATAATTTTCCACAATTTACCGTAGGTTGGGTGGTAAGTGAAAGAGACTTGAACCAAATTAAAACTTGATGCTGGAAATATTCTCATTTCTATCCTTAGATTGGTACAAGGTTTGGTAATTATTAAAATTATCAAATAGGCGGATTAGATTAAAATTATCCATATTAAAATAAATTAAGCTGATAAATAATTGAATAATTAATTTATTTAAAAGTTATTTAATATGAAATGAGATTTTGAATTTTTTTATGAACCCTGAACCCTGAACCCTGAACCCTGAACTCTGAACCTGAACCTATAATTTTTTATAAATCAATCTAAATTGCGTATTAACTCAATGTTTCAATGAGTTGAACAAACAGATCAAAATAATGACTTGATAAAATAAGCAAGTCATTAATCCACTCGAATTATGATAAAATTTTGAATAATTCACTCATTAAGAGTCTTGGGGTATTTTTGACACACAAAATAAACATCGTGTAGTATGGAGATGGATATATCCCTCAACATGATTGTTTGTTAGTCGTTACTAATAATAGACAATCAAACGATATAAAATATACATTTTTAGTCTGGCAAGCTTCTAAAAAATACATGTGATATTAATTCCAGGTGAATTCACACCAATATAGGGAATAAATAAATAATTTTACAAGATTCAATCAAAATTTATATTGAACACACATTTTTTAATTCAACAATAACTCAAAAAATAACTTATATTTTGTGTGAAAATGAATAATACATGACGCATGATATTGTGCAATTTGACACGTGTGATATTTTAAGTGCTTAATTCCCTCTTTAAAGACGGCAAGAAAAATCAACCTAGTATTATTTAGTCCAATTAATTTTTCTATCACTAAGCTTTTTCTTTCCTGGACGTAACGAATACATTTGAATAGGGCTGCTTAAAAATTAGATCGAATAATAAATTAAATTTAAAAAAATTATTAATTTATTGTTATCGAGTTAGTGGGTTAACAAGTTTTTAATAGTTTTATAAAATAAAATTATTGGATTATCGGTTCGATTCGGTTTTGGTTTTTAGCGATAACCATTAAGACTATAATAATTTACTACTTTATCCCTTCATAAATATTAAATATTAATAATTTAACATCACTTGATACTAAGTTGATACTCATAAGTCATGTATTTGTTTGGTTTTCAATATATAAATGAGATCAAATATTGCATATTATTAAGTTTAGGTGATTAATTAATTTGTTTGTTTTATTGTATCTCATCGTGTTGCATCAAAAGTGATATATTTACTTTATGAATATTTTCTTATTGGGTCAACCGAAAATCGAACCATTAAGGACTAAAAACTAATAAACCCAATATCCATAAAAATTATCGTATTGATTTGTTATTAATTTAACATATTTAAAAATTGAAAAAACCAATAAACCAAACTGATAATACATAGAATGGAACCGATCAATCCAAGTACTTTTTAATTGGGGCCATATCACATGTTGACTAGTCTTCTCTCAAAATGATGGTAAAAATTACTTTCATAGCAGCCACATTACTAGATCACAATTAAAGACATTCTAGAATAACCTCTTAAGGTATTATAAAAATTTCTGAAGCATTTAAATTGGGATCAGTTATTTGAAATCATAATTCTTCATTTAAATTCATACACACTTGAAGAAAATATATATTAATCCAGCAATTTGTAAATATTGTAGCTAATGAATTGTGTATGTAATCATAATAGCTTAGTTAGTTGATTATCTGAATTTTCATGATCCTCCTAAATCAGTGTACATGACATGAGTCATCGGTAAGGAAAAGTCCATAATTTTAACTTCTCCACTAAATAATGAAATTATTGCTCCCTTTATATATATATAAAGTATTTTCCCCCCTTAATTTCTCCATGTTAAAAAAAGGTTAAATTTATGAGAGAAATATGGGAGAAGTGAAAGTTCATGGTATTTTTGCAGGGCCGTTTAATAAAAGAGTAGAATTAGCGTTGAAAGTGAAGGGGGTGAAATATGAATATATTGAAGAAGACAGGTCCAATAAAAGTGCTGAACTTGTTAAGTATAATCCTATTTATAAACAAGTTCCAGTTCTTGTGCATAATGGAAAGGCAATATGTGAGTCACTAATAATTCTTGAATATATTGATGAGACTTGGGAAACCAGTAATGTTCCTCTCTTGCCTAAACATCCATATCACAGATCCATGGCTCGTTTCTTGGCTAAGTTAATTGATGAAAAGGTACACACACACTTTTACCACTTATTAGGTTGTTTCTTTAATCAACTAATTTAAATTCCTGATGCGTAGAGGTAAATAATTATTTATGGTATACCTAATATTTTTCAATTTTCAAATATTAATTGATTAGAAAAATAAGTTTTTTAAGAATCAACAAAAAAGTTCAATCCGAGTAAATTTTTTGTCTCCTCCCTACCCTTTTAACTCGCCCAAACCCCGCCATCTCCACAGTATTTTCTTAGATTAATATATAATATCTTATGATATAATATCTTATGATAATATTATTTTTGTTTATTAAACAAAAATAAGAAAATAAAATCTTAATAGTTTAATTGATTAACTACTTAAACTTTCATCTTGTTGACGAAGGTTTGATTCCTCTTCCTGTAATTTTCTCTTCATTATCTTCTGAAGCGACTCGACGGGAGGCCTTAAACTTTCAAAAATAAAATAATATATTTTCTTATGAATTTTATTCTTCTAGCTCTTTGAGATGCAGAATTATTTTTTTTAAAATTATAATCGATTTTATTCAGAAATTTTTTCCAATCAATCATATAATTATACTTCAAATGTGACAAACTTCTTCTAATAATTCTCTCTTTTTATATGAAATAAATAATTTTTATTATAAACAATACATCAAAAAAAATTCCTTACAAAAATATATAACTTATTATTAACAAAAAAAAAAAAGCCCTCAAATTTGGAGGCCTAGAGCGCTTGCCTTTTTCCTAACCCTATCGAGCCACCCTGAATTTATCATCTCAAATCCAAAAAAAAATATTAGGAGGAATCACTTATTTTTCATGGGAAATATTTCCTTGATACCAAATACTCTCTTAATCCACTTTGAAGCTTGAGCTTAGAAGAGTTCGTTTTAAATTTAAGGCTTTTACAAGTTGTTTTATATGTAACTTATTTTAATGTCTACTAACAAAAATGTGTCATCAGTTAATGGGGGCAATGTACAAAGTTTGCTATGGCAAAGGAGAAGAAAAGGAGAAAGGGTGTGATGAAACATTTGAAGTCCTAAAATATCTTGACAATGAACTACAAAACAAGAAATTCTTTGGAGGAGACAGCATTGGATTCGTCGATATCGTTGCCAGTTACATAGCTCTCTGGTTTGGAGCAATTCAAGAAGCAATAGGGCTAGAACTATTAACCAGACAAAAATTTCCCAAGTTAAGCAAATGGATTGATGAGTTCTTGAGTTGTAGAATTGTGATGGAAAATCTCCCTACTAGAGAAGTGTTAGTGCCTTTATACAAAGCTCAATTTGAAGCAGCAGCTCAAAAGGCATCCAGCTGAAAGAAAGGTGTGATATATAGGAAGTTAAAAATCTACTACTAGTTGAATATTATTTTCCTTGTAATTTATGTCATGAACAATAAATTATACTGAACATTTTGTAATTTAACTATATAAGCAGAGTTTGAACAATAAAGGATGTTGAACATTTTATCAAGGATTATATTCCCATGGACATAAGTTCCACCTTGTTCCATATAACTTAACCACTTGTAGTACATAATAATTTAGACAAAATGTCTGCCAGGATTATACATCTTCTTGAGTGCTGCATCTCTGTACAATGTTTTAACTGCAATCACATTTAGACTTGTTAGCAAAACCATAGAAATATTTGTGCCAAGGCACAAAATAGGAGAGCCTATTCAAAATACAAACTAAAAAAGTTATGACTTCTGCAGAGTTGCACAGTAATTTAACTGCATTTTACAGAAGGAAAATCACTCCCTGATGTGTCAGCAAAGCAACATTCTAAATACATGAGTGTTTGGGGGTGGGGGGCTGCATTTTAGAGGCATAACAAGGCTTGTTGGAGTCTTGATCGTCCGATATCATTGAGAAATAAACAGGAAGAACTGTTATCTAGCAATTTTCCTCAGCTCTTTCCACCATGGAATGAGTAAAGAAACAAACTATACAAGTCTCAATCTAAACAAAACACACTTTTTTCTTTCTTTAGGTATGGTTGTTAATATATTTATCTGAAACTTTGCAATAAATCCACCTCTTAAACTTTTCTGCATTGACAGGTCAAAAACCAAGCTAATAAGAAGACTGTCTTTAATTTGTTTGAGCAGTAGAAAGGGCGCAGTCAAAACTACGACAAATTATACCTCTATATTCTACACAATGTTCTCAGCTAGAAAATTTCTCCTTCAGTTTGGAAGTCACTTTCAGAGTTATATCACCATAAGGTTCATGCTGATTCGCACGTACAAGTCCACAATTCTCCAACACCTGTAATCAATTTCCAGAAGGAAGACAGTAAGGATCTTATGAAATAACTCCTAAAACAATACACATTATACCAAATATGATTGGTTAAGAATAAAGCATACCGCATAAAACTAAACAGAGAAACTTATACATGCACCTTTGCTTGACTCAGTTCAACCACCCACAAAGAGCTCAAAATGAATAAATGATATTATTACACACTATACTGATATGGGACGACCCCTAGGCTCCCAATATTTGAAAATTGACTTGCAGCCCCAAGTAAGAGAAATTAATCATGGAAATAATGTAGAGGACTTACGAGAGTCTCATAAAACATTCGGGCACATACTCTTCTCTTTTTGCCTTCTAAAATTGCATTTAAGCTGATATCTCCAGTCTCTTCTGAGATGGGGGTTACTGGTGACTGTCCCTTCAAATATTGAGCCACAGCTCTGCAATCATAGAGTTAAAAGACTATCCTGCAGTAAATCCATATTATGTATGAGAAGAATGTTCATGAAGTCCTACCTTGTTCTAGCAGATAATGTGTCAAACTCTGGCGTTCCCCCTTGCTTACTTGATAAGGGAGTTCCTCGAATTCCTGCTTAAGCACATGGATATACAAGCTTCAGGCATATGTTACATCATTGAAAAAATATACAAATACGATGCCGCAGACAGTAGCACATAAAATTGACCAACATTATCCAAAATAATGTAAACTCTTAAAACTAATAGAAAGAAAAAAGGAGGTTAGCTTACCAATAGGAGTGTCATCATCTTGTTCTAGAAAACTTAGATCCTGCATTGTCATTTAAAATTTATCAGATGCAAACAAAGAAGAACTAAGTTAAATAGTCATATGGGGTGACAATTTGATCATAGCAATGCACTAGGTACCATAAGAACATTCAAATATAAGCCCTGTACAAATCCTACTCTAAAATCAAGTAAAGATGTGCTAAGGGTTAATGAGGCTACTATGGATGATAAAAATCTGCTGAAAATGTTATCCAGATAATTATCAAAGTAGATTCACTATTTAATAGGAAAGTGACCATGATGAACATACCCCAGCAGAATCATCAAACTCAGGAATATCAGATAGAACAGTATCCTCCCCACCTAGTCCTTCTCCAATCCATGTTGAAGGGGTCTCCATATCAGAACCAACATGCCCAGTAGATGCTGCTGGGTCCGGCGTGGGCTGCACCCCGCTGTCCATAGTTCTTCCTACCTGACCTGATTCTGTTCCAAAAGTTGTAGTAGCAGGACTGAAGTCGTCTCTTCTGCTTGGGGAAGGCATGGACATCTGTGGAGAGGAAATAGGCCTATTTGGTGAAGGCAAAATCTCAGACAACAAATTCGTTCTTGCAAGGTCTTGATTATCACGTAATCTTTCAATTTCCATTGGAAGATCACTCCCAGATGGAGGGGATTGGTTGTTGCTGGGTTCTGCATGATTCTCCGGTGAGGAAACCTTCTTGACTTTTCCTGAAATGAAGTCTTCCTTGTAGATATTGCGTATATCATCGCATAATCCTACAGATTAACAGAATCTGAATTTTAGGTGAAGAACATTCAACTCATAAGATAATGACTGAGAGACACCCACCGGTTATTAAAGGCTCAAAGAAAATTCCATCTTTTCTTAGTCTTTGGTTTTGTTTCCAGACTTCGAAAGAAGAACAAGGAACCTTCTTCTTTTCACGTGATTTTATACCAGCACCCTGTAGTCTCTTTTTCATCTCACTGTAGAGTTGAACATGATACATAGTCAAAATACCAACGGTTGAAGAAAATATATAGTTAATGATGATAAAGCATTAACATACTGATTTGGGATTACTATCTCTTCATCGAAGATAAGTAGCTTTCGCTTTCTTCTTATTTTTGGCGCCTTGAGAGGAGGTGTTGAAAGAAGTGCTAAATCAGGTGACTGATGACCTGAATATCCATGAAAAGAAGAAGTTCCATGTTAAAATATAAACAGACGAATATGTAATTTCAGTTTAAGAATAAGAACCCTGCATGCCAGCACCCACCAAATGATATCTGTGGATCAACAAATTCCTGAGCCTCCACTGAGGTAGTTGATGGTGGTTCTTGTCGTTGTTCAGATGGGATTGGATGTCCTCTGGGGGCCAACATCTCTTCCACAACTGGGCTTGCAGTTTCCTTGTCTCTCATGATTTGTTCCTCCAGAATCCTATCTGGTTCCATCACATCATGCCCTCGATCCGACCACAAGGGTACATTCTCAAAACTATGATCATGGACAGCATCACGCATGAGTTCAATTTCTGGAATATCTTGAGGAATATCATCACTAACAGTTCCTTTGTTTAGTGCTTCCTGATTCTTAGGGGAAGAATGTTGGGGTTGAGCAGCAGTTTCATCTGGATTTGATGGATCAGAACTGCATCATCAAAGAAACGCTTATTACAAAACATGGGAATAAACAGAAACACTCTACATCTATAGTCAATAAGATGCATACTCTGTCTCCATAGGCATGGCACCTAATCCAGAAACTTCGCCTGATTTTGACAAACTCTTCACCGTGTCCTGTAAAAACAAACTCTTTGTCAAACTAGTGTTGCAACTTAAGTGAATAAATCTAAACTTCCCTGCTAATTATGAAGCAAAATATTTACCCACCTCATCAATGAAAATAGCAACATACTGATCTTCATGCGATAGAATTTGATCTATACAAAAGAAAATTTCAGAAATGAAAGGTTCAATTGAAAATGAAACAGAGAAAGATACAAAAGAATAGTTGAAGTAAACACAATTCACATACCTTCCAAAGTTATCTCTTCATAACTTTTAACATGAGTATCCTTAACCCTGAAATTCCAAATGCACGTGTAACTAAGTACAGACTCTAGATAACAACTAAAAAAGTACAACAGAAAATTACCTATTCAGGTCAAGATCTTCATCAAACACTAAGGCATCAAGTTCAAACGTTTCTGGTAAAGTGATGGAGTGGTATGGTGCATGAGTGGCATCTTCAGGTAGATTGACATTTGTGGACGAAAAGGCTTTTATAACTCCATTTAGTAATGTTTTGCAGTCCTCAGAAAAGTACTCAACTTGCTTTGAGTATATCCGGACAACCCCAAGTAGAAGGTGGCCAGACGTTCGCAGCGCAATAGGTACTTCAGGAGTCATGATGCGCTCTGGAAATAGATTTCAAAAAATAAGCAACAGTATCATTAAAAAATATCATATGCATATCAAAGCTACTGCTATATATTTGTCTAGAGCAACTTATTCATCCTTTCTGGCTTTTATGAACTCATGCTTAAGTCACAACCTAGCAACAACAGCAGGGGGAAAGGTTTATAGTTAATTCAAAAACAACTTTAGCAAGACGGTGTTGTCTAGGCTAAGTAATACGCACCTTGATTGTTCCAAGAAAACCCAAGAAAGCATCAAAGACTAATTAATCAAAACAAAGTACATTTAGCATATACCAGAAAAATTAGCAACATTTGTTCCATTAAAGTTTAAGGATATGTGTGCGCAAGATTTAATATCCCACATAAGATAACTCTACAACATTCCTAAATAATATGACTAAATAAAAAATGGAACAAATCTAATTTTGCCCATAAATTATTCAAAATGGGATGTCTTTGCCCTCTACTAGAATTTGGCACAAAAATACCCTTATAGCCAATCAAATGGCTCAAGAATATCCTCCCACTAACTATTGCTCCAGCTGAGATAGAAAAGGGCTAATTTTACCCTTAAACTGTTTGAAATGGGACAATTTTGTCATTCTTCCTCTATAGTTCAATCAATATCATCCAAAAAATTGCTGTTATGATTGAAAATTGTTATTTGCATTATGTCCAAATAGTTAAGATGTAAATTTGATCCTTTTCCCTGATAAAAATCATGGATAGAATCATCTAAACTTCAAATCTTTAGTCTCTTTCAAGAGAAAAGCCCAGAATTCACATTTATTAGACAAGATCCCAATGAACCTTATTTTATTTCTGTAACAAACACATTTGTTCTCTACTAGTTAACTAAGAATTCAAGAGTTGATATAGTACCTAAGTTCAAGTTCCGATCTTTTATGCTTGGAGTTTCTCCTAAAGTAATCAAGTCTCCTCTAAGAATATTTATTTTTTGACAAAAAAAAACAAAGCTTAAAAACAGCCCATCATGTCCTCCTTCCAATTATCCAATCATGAGCATATGTGCGGAGCATGAATATTACTCTTCATAGACAGTTTTACTAAAACATCAAGAACAAAATGAATCTCATTTTAGGCCTTAAAATGGTCAATGAATAACTAACAACACAGGTGATAATACATTGTGCATAAGCACAGACTAGTCCAAGAGATCAGCTATCTCAACTAAAGTGGATTGTCTCAACTAAATTAGAATCAATTCACCCTTGCAAATGACAGAACCGTATCAGACCAAATCCTAATACTTAATCAAAAATGCAGTCTTTGATGTAAAAGAATTGATCTTTACCTCAGAAAGGTCCTATCTGATATCAGTGAAGCGATAATTGAATAATAAACTACTTGAAATTAAGAAAAGAGAAAACCTTGCAGCTAGGCAGATAAAATGCGATAAATTATCAAGGAAGAAAAACAACATTGAATACATAAAATTACATCAATCAACACCCTGCAACAAAATCCAACCCTTCAACTAGAATCACAAAGACATATACAGAACCTCGAATTAGCATTCATCCGTGAAAATGAAAAAATCCAAGCTCAAACAAAAGATTCAAATGAGCAAATCTTTCGCCTCGGGATAAGCCCTAACTGAGATCAGTAAAACAAGAATCGTATACCAACCAAATGAAATTAGGAAATGCAATCCTTTTTCTAAAAGTTCGAGAAATAAACAAAACCAAAAACAAAAAAGCAACCCAGCAAACCCAATAAAAAGAAAAGATAAATCTTGGCAAAGGGGTAAATAAAAATTGGCAACTTTTTTTCAAGAAAAAATAAAGACATTAGAAAACGTACCAACAGTGGATGGAATGTTGGTAGAAGTATAATGAGGCTTCTTCAACTTGTGTTGCAAATGTGCAGCGCACCATACTGTCCCTAATGGACCCTTTCGAGCCAAGAATGTGTGCGAATAAAACATTCTCCGTCAGCAAGAATGGTGATTGACGGTGAACGGCGGCGATCGCTTTCAGTCCAAAGCTTTTCCGATGACCTAATTCTCTTTGGCTGTTCAGTTCTCTTCGTCTGACAAAAGGAATTTAGCTTAGTTAATTGGGGTTTTATGGTTCGAAATTTTTGAGGTTCTGATACAGAAACCGCGGGAGAAAATGGCGCCAATAAAGGCAAAAAAAAATACTTGACGCTTCGTGTTTCCTTAAAAGGACTGTTTGGTTTGGTTATTTACGCAGCTGCCACTTCTGTTTTAGGGGTATTTGGATAAACTCTTTTTAAATGATTTCAAAAATTAAAAGTCAAAAATCGAAAGCAAGTACTTATAGGGCTGCATATCGGGTGGTTTGGTTTGATTTCAAATATTATCGATTTTACTTATTGGTTATCAATTTGTAAATATGCCAAACCATTAAGAAACTGTTAAAAATATCGATTATCAGTTTATCTATTATTGATCTTTATCGGTTCGGTTATCGAATAAACCCTTAACAATTAAAAGTTTAAAAACTTAAAACTCAATGAGTTAATTCATTCCCTAATCCCTACCCTTTCCAATTTCCATACGGCATACACTAACAAGTAATATAAAAACTAAAAACTCAATTAAGCATTTAAGCTGCATAACTTTTCAGTTTCCTACCCAATTAAACAAAGATTGCAATTTGCAAGTTGTATGACAGGAAGATTGGTCTAAATGGTGGCTTGCGTCTGGATTATTGTGTGACAAGAAGATACCACCTAAACTCAAAGGTAAGTTTTACAGAATGGTGGTTAGACCATCTTTGTTATATGGGGTAGAGTGTTGGCCGATAAAAAATGCACATGTTCAGAAGATGCATGTCACAGAGATAAGGATGCTGAGATGGATGTGCGAGCACACAAGGAGGGATATGATTAGAAATGAGACCATTCGGGAAGCTAGAGGTAGCCCCGGTGGCTGATAAGATGAGGGAAGCGAGACTATGATGGTTTGGACATGTACAGAGAAAAGGTACCGATGCTCCTGTAAGGAGGTGCGAGAGGTTGGATTTAAGAGTCGCAAGGAGAAGTAGAGGTAGACCGAAGAAGTACTAGGGGAAGGTGATTAGACAGGATATGGTGAAATTTGATTTCACCAAGGACATAGCCTTAGATAGGAAGGAGTGGAGGTCGTGAATTAGAGTGAAAGGTTAATGGGTTAGCAGGGTTAGGTTGATGTCCAACCGTGGGTAATGTGGGGCAGTATGTTTTGTCGAGTTCGTAAATAATGTGTTGTCTTTATCTGTATTATATATGTTAAATTTGTCTGTATCTGTGTTTTCATTGGTAGTCGCTCTTCCTATTCCTTTCTTTTTCTTTCCTTTTGATTATATCTAGATTATTCTGTTTTTGGGTTGTTGAGACGAAAGTTCCCAGGAAACGGTCTCTCTACTTTTATGGGGTAGTGGTAAGATCTGCTTACATTCTACCTTCCCCAGACCCCACTTGCGGGATCCCACTGGGTATGTTGTTGTTGTTGTTGTTTGTACATAATTTGATTATTAATTCTTCTAATACCTCTCATCATAAATAATTTTCTCTCACGATATATTTTACGACTCCTTAACTTTTAAAATATATTTTCTCTTGCTATATATTTTAGGATTCTTTAATTATTAGTTCTCGTAATATCTATTACCTTATAATTTTACATTTTCTTTATCGTTGCCTGAAGGCTCATTTTCTTTGACATTGGCTGAGATTTAATATTCCAAATTCATAGTAATATCTTGATATTTATCCGTATGACTTTGTCCAATTTAGTCAGATGACTCCATAGCGCCGAATAATATTGTCGCTTATTCCGCAGAAGATGAACAGTTTAAATAATGATTCTAAAATATTATATCTAATATAAAAAGCAGACATTTTTTCAATCTTTTTATTGTCTAATTTTTATATTATTTGAATAAAATTTAATTTTTTTTTAATCGTCTCAATTTTTTCTATTATTTAAATAAATTAACTGTTAACTCAATTTTTTATGTTTCTCCTTGACCATCTTTCACTATTAAGTCAAATTTTTAAACCAATTATCAGTTATTAAAATATGTCATCCTTCACTATTTGAATTTAAACTTTAAAACTTAATTATGTGTAACTAAAATCTTAAAAATCTATCCTTATTTGTATGGAAGTAATTTTTCAAAAAAATTGATTATTATCTTTTAAATAATATATACATACATGTATGAAAGATAATTTCATGATTATTAAAACTAATAATATATGTCTATTCAAACTCTTGCTTTAGCATATACATAATTCTTCTTGTATTGATTAAATCAATTTTTTTTCCGAAATAACTAATTCTACGAAAAAATTCAATAAAATTAACAATTTAGACCACTTTTTAAATAAAATCTCTCTATAATTTTTTCTCGTAAGTTGTTTCGTCGCAAGTAAGCTTAAATAAAACCCATAAATTTCTTAACATTCTATAGTAATATTATTTTTAATATTTATATAGTAATATTATTGTTAACATTATATAGTAATATTATTGTTAATTCTATCTGACAAGATGTCAACCATTTATTTGCAGTATTATATGTTGGATGACGTTGTATAAAATTTTATTTATTATTATGAAAATGAAACGGTTTAAATAATAATTCTAAAAAAGTATATCTAATATAAAAAATAGATATTTTTTCAATTTTTTTATTATCTAAATTTTATATCATTTGAATAAAATTAAAATCATAAAACTCACTACTAATTTATTTTTTCATTATGCTATGTTAGTTCAAATTTTAAAAGAAAATTATGGCTACTAAAATCTGTCACCCTTCAACATTAATTCAAAATTTAAAAGTTAATTATCAGTTGCCAAAATTTGTTATTCTTCCCTATTAATTCAAATTTTAAAAAGTCAATTATCAAAATCTGTTATCTTTCACTATTAATTCAAACTTTAAAACCCAATTATAAGTCACCAAAATCTTAGGAGCATCCTATTGAATTATAAGTTACCAAAATCTTAGGAGGGGCATCCTTATTTGTATGATTTTCAAATAAACTTGTGTTACCTTCTTCAAAATAAACTCATAAGCTCAAAGTGTGTTCTTGCTACAATGAATAACCAAAATTCACACCAAAACCAAAAGAGAAATCCAAATCCAAATAAAAACCAAAATCCAAGTAAAAACCAAAACCAAAATGTAAACCAATGCCAATATCCAAATCAAAACCAAAATTCATATCCACTAGAAAATGAAGATTTCAATCTAAAGGAGACAAAACCAACTCTTGGTGGTGGAAGAGTTACTGCAAATGACAGACTTGGCACAGCATTTGATCTTGTGGAGCAAATGCATTACTTCTATGTAAGGGTAGTGAAGGCAAAAGAGCTACCCTTAAAAAAAGATGGCAATGGCAATAATCCTCACCCTTTTGTTGAAGTGCAACTAGGGAACTTAAAGGGTCTAACTTTGCACTTTGAAGATAAATCTAGTCCTGAGTGGAACCAAGTGTTTGTCGTGTTGAAGGATCGGATTCAATCAAGAATTCTTGAAGTTTGCTTGAAGGATAAATCAAGAAGTGGTGATAGTGATGGTGGTTTGATTGGAAAAGTAATTTTCGAGATCAATGAGGTTCCGAAAAGGGTACCCCCAGATAGCCCTTTGGCACCTCAATGGTACTGGTTGGAGAATAAGAAAGGAGAAAAGGTGAAAGGAGAGTTGATGTTGGCTGTTTGGATAGGGACACAAGCTGATGAGGCATTTCAAGAAGCTTTACATCTAGATGCCACAACAGTGAATGGTCATGGTGTTGCAAATATAAAATCCAAGGTTTATTTATCACCTAGGCTTTGGTATCTGAGAGTCAATGTAATAGAAGCTCAAGAATTGCAGCTAGGCAACAAAAACAGGCAGCACCCGGAGATTTACGTGAGGATCACACTAGGAAATGTGGTTTTAAGGACTAAGAATTCTCTGAGTAAGAATTTTTGTCCATCATGGAATGAAGATGTGATGTTTGTAGTAGCAGAACCTTTTGAGGATCAGTTGGTTTTGAGTGTGGAGGATAAGGTGGCACCAAACAAGGATGAATTGCTGGGGAAGTGTGTCATCCCTTTACAAGATGTAGAAAAAAGGGTTGATTTTAGTACTCCAATTAGTAAGTGGTATAGTCTTGAGAAAGAGGTGGTGTCCGAGGGTGGCAACAACAAAGTTTCCAAACTAAGCAGCAAGGTACACTTGAGGCTATCTTTTGATGGTGGATATCATGTTCTTGATGAATTAACACATTATAGTAGTGATCTCAAGGCAACATCCAAGGAGTTGTGGAAACCAAGCATTGGGGTTTTAGAACTCGGAATCTTGAACGCTCAAGGTTTATGCCCAATGAAGAACAAAGATGGCCGCGGAATAACAGATCCTTATTGTGTGGCGAAATATGGTCAGAAATGGATTAGGACAAGAACAATTATCAACAGTTTTAATCCCAAGTGGAATGAACAATACACTTGGGAGGTGTTTGATCCTTGCACCGTGATCACGATAGGAGTGTTTGATAATTGTCATTTGCAAAGTGAAGAAAAAATTGACAAAGCCAAGGATTCAAAAATTGGGAAGGTAAGGATTAGACTCTCTACACTTGAGACTAATAGAGTTTACACTCATTCATATCCCCTCATAGTGTTGACCCCAGCAGGAGTGAAGAAGATGGGTGAAATTCAACTGGCTGTCAGATTTTCTTGTTCATCTTTATTCAACATGTTGCCTATGTACACTCAACCCCTATTACCAACTCTTCATTACCTTCACCCACTGACTTATTACCAGATCGATAATCTAAGGCACCAGGCTACTCAAATTGTTGCCATGAGGCTAAGTCGCGCAGAGCCACCATTGAGAAGAGAGGTAGTAGAGTACATGCTTGATGTGGGCTCAAACATGTGGAGTATAAGAAGATGCAAAGCCAACTATGTCAGAATAGCTGGAATCCTAACAGGCCTAATTGCAATTTGCAAATGGTTCAATGGGATTTGCACTTGGAAGAACCCTTTCGCAACAGTGCTAGTGCACATCATATTCTTCCTATGCGTATGCTTTCCGAGGTTGATATTGAGCAGCATGTTCATCGTCGTTTTCTTGATCGGTACATGGAACTACAGAATGAGGCCAAGAAAGCCACCACACATGGACATCAAGTTGTCACAAGCTGAAAGAGTACCTTGGGATGAATTAGATGAGGAGTTTGACACTTTCCCAACGTCTCGAAATAATGATGCTGTGAGAATGAGGTATGACAGATTAAGAAGCATTGGATCAAGAATGCAAGCTGTTGCAGGGGATTTAGCTAATCAAGGGGAAAGGTTTTATAACTTGTTAAGTTGGAGAGATCCAAGAGCTACTGCTCTTTTTCTTATCTTCTGTTTGGTTGCATCAGTAGTGCTATATGTAACTCCTTTTACAGTTTTGGTGAGTCTTATTGGATTCTATACAATGAGGCACCCAAGATTCAGAGAGAAACTTCCTTCTGTGCCCTTAAGTTTCTTCAGGAGATTGCCTGCAAAAACAGACAGCTTGTTGTGAGGATTTTGAATTTGTAACCATGCTGAATTTGGTGTTGAATAAGGGTGCGTAAAATAAAGCGTTTTGGTTTGGCCTTTTCCCACACCAGGCTGAATTTGGTGTTGGACTTTGAAAGCTACTTCACTTTTATCAATTAGTTTATTTTTCTTGTTTATGTTGAACTATGGGAGCATTTACATTTCGTTCATTAGTTTGTGAATAAGCATTTATTCATTCATTTGTTTGAATCGAGCTCTCTCAAAATTTAACTAATATTGTTCTTCTTTCCTGCATTTTTTCTAATATGGTGGGTTAGTTGACGTTCCTAGTTCGGAAACACTTTTTTCTAGTTACTTCTCAATGATATGCGTCTAAAAAGCAGCAGGTGTGCGCGCACACACATACACATGTATCATAGATCATGTTGCTTTTTTTACACATCAGGTGTGATTTTTCTTCTGTAAAATGCAGTTAAATTTTCTATACAAACATACGATTCATGGGGAGATAAAGAAATAGAGCGAACCAAGTACCTATGTCTTACCCTTTCAAGTTTGGTGTCCTTGGCACAAATATTTCTATGGTAGTTCTCCTAACAAATCTAAATGTGATTGCAGTTAAAACATTGTAAAGAGATGCAATGCTCATGAAGATGTATAGCCCTGGCAGACATTTTGTCTAAATTATTATGTACGATTAAGAGTATGTTTGGTACGAGGTATTAGGAGGAATAATCCATGAATTATTTATGGTATTAGATAATCCTATGTTTGGTAGGATTTTTTGACTCATGTATAACTAATTCATGGATTAGTTAATACACCATACATGGTATTAGCTGATATCTTGAATTTAAAACCATGTGATTAATTATACAAAGAACAAAATATTCCATAAATTCTTTTACATTTTTTTACTTTCTTGATTTTATATTTTATACTTAAGTGATTAGTTATTTACTTTACTATTTTAATTTGTAATTAACTAATTATAGTTTTTACAAATTTGTAAACATAGTCTTCTTACTCTATATGTTTTTTATTAATACAAATTATTTTATTAATTTAACATATTTAAAAATTAAAATTGATAAATCAAATCAATAGGGTATAAATCGAACTGAATGAATCGATGGGCACTCTAGTGACACAAAATTACTTTTATATATTATGGACAGCCATTTATATTTTTGTTTAAAAATTGATTATTTGCTCGTGAGAGGGAAGGCTATTTCCGTAAACGCCGCATTAACTAATATCCTTGTCTTTCTTCTTCTTTTTCTTAAACCCTAAACCCTAACTGTCTCAGCATTTGTTACAATTCCAACAACAAAGATGGAAAAGACCGAAGGAAGCAAGGCCATGTCACGGCCGCATTTGGTGGCAGAGAAAGATTATTCAGCTCTGAAAGAGCTATTCAGCCATCATATTGAATCCTTTGATTATATGGTGGATAATGGACTTGAAACCATGCTATTGAATATCAAGCCCATTGAAGTCGTTGATTCCTTTTCCAAGCTCAAGCTAAGAAATATCCTTTTCTTTGAAGGAATTTCTTTAGTTGCCAATTCCTTTTTATTTTTCCTGAATAAAGCTGAAAATTTTACATTAAAGATTACATTTTTAGGTATGCATATTTTTTGAATTTCTTACTATTTTGTTGCTGCTATGAGTTGATTTTACTCTGTTTGTGCTCGTGTAAAAACCGAAACGTGAACATTGAGACTGGAAATTTTCTTTTGTGGAAGCATATTGGAGTAGGGATAATAATATTGTTGCGTAGATGTAGAGGCATATCTCTGGTTTTACTTCTAAATTTGTAGTCGAGGAAAAGGAGGGACACCAAAAGAGATGGGTTTTGCTTAATTTGTCAAACAGGACACCGGACTTGAAGATCCGTTCCTTGTGTTAAAGAGTGGATTTTTGCTATCTTATTTTTGTATCCATGGTGTAATTGAAGACCTAGGCATTGTGTATGTGAAAACCAAAAGAATATTTTATTTGAGATATGTTTCAGAATTGGAGAAGATGGCATATAATGTATTTCAATATTTAGTTGTAAAACAGAGGGACTAGACTGCAAAAGAGAATGAACTCTTGGTAGAGAGTATGACATGATAAATTCTGAAGAAAGGTTTTATTCTCTGCAGTCATTTACTTGTCAAAACGTACTGAAAAGAGATTGGCAGTGCTTCCTGCATGGGATAATTTGCAAATGTTGCAAACATTTGAGGTTGCCTATGCTGTGTTTCTATTAGTATAGGAATGCTGTGGATGCTTCTTATATTACTTTTTTCTTGTCCTCAATCTTATGTTCCATCATTTATTTAATAATTTTTCTTAACTTGAGAATACTCTGGTTTGGCAAACCTGAATTATTTCCACCTCAAAAGGAACGTGCTTCTAAGACCATGCATGATGCTTTATATCCATTTGAGGTACCATTTATGTTCATGTGTAGTTATGTTAGTGGATATACAGACCTGCAGCTAATCTATGGTCTATTGTGTATGTGAAACAGTGTAGACAAGCTAAACTTTCATATACGGGAAAGTTTTTGGTGGATATCTGTTTCCAGTATGGTGAAGGAGCTGTAATCCGGGAGAAATTTAATTTTGGACAGTTCCCTATCATGTTAAAGGTGAGTTCTATATTTCCCTGCGTTTCAGCTAATTTCTGCTGCAAATGTTGCAAGTTAAGTAAAAGAAAACAGATATGATGGGATACTTGCAAAAAAGAATCCGATAATGCACCTCTTAATAGTGACTCTGATCATTACATGCGTTTTCAGCCAGTATCTATGGGTCACAAAGGTTTAAAGTACAAGCTGAATCATAGAACCACCAATACAAAGTGTGTTGCCTCTTTTTTTAATGTCAGTACTATTGTTAAAGCTTGCAACCTTTATTTGTTCATTTTTCCTCTTTTAGTCAAAGCTGTGTCACTTGAAAGCTGCTGATGACTCCAAAAAGTTAATTGCTTACAAGGAAGAGCCATCAGAAATGGGCGGGTGAGAGCTGAAATTCTAATGATCCAATTTCTTTATCCTCACTCTATTCAGCTCCTTTTCTCTGCTAGTTTTGGGAGTCCCACCTTTTTCCATTAGGAATTATAGAACTTGTGAAGAATTTGTCATATTTTTGTACTCAGAAACATGTTTTGGGCGTATTCACAGATATTTCATTCTTAAAGGGCTTGAGAGAGTCATCCGTCTTATAATTTTGCCCAAGCGAAACTATGTGAGTCTTCCTTTCTTATTTATTCTTCAGCTATGAAAAAATTTTGACACTTGGGATCATTTACACTGGTTTTCTCTACATTATGTTTTACTCCGCTCGAATACTCTTTGCATTTGTTCATTGGTTTCTTTAACATTTTATCACCCAGCCAATGAGTATGGCGCGGAGTTCATTTCGGGATAGACGCGAAGGATATTCTGATAAAGCTGTTGTAATAAGGTTCTTTCTCCACACTCTTACAGATGACAGTTCATTTCGCAAGTTGCATTTGGTTCTGCTTTGGTGCTTGTTTATGAATAGATGCTATCTTGCTTGTCATAGTTCCTAAAGGCTCTGTGTTATATGTCTACCGAAATAATTATGGTCTCTGTAAAAGGGCATTCTCAAGAACATTGTGTACTAGAAGTGTTTATTAGAGATTCTTGTACTGACAAATATCGTAAAAAAGCAAGCAAGCAAGCAATGTGCTATGACTAATGCCAGTAAGACATGTAAAAACAGATGACACTTTCTAGCTACTTAAAACATCAAGTAAAATAACAATGAAGGATAAAGGAAGTGATGGGAGAATGAAGAGGTGAGATCCTATTCCATCATGGTGATACGGTTGGTTGAATTGTTATGTTTGCCTCTTCAGATAGGGTTCCAATGGTAATTACTTAAAGATTCCATCTACAGTAGTTGTTTGATATGAGACTGCCTAAAATAATTCATCTAAAGGGAAAATAAGTACGGCAGAATTGTTTTACATTTGTTGCAGACCAAGGAAAAGTTCCTCTAGGAATTGTATTAGTACACCTTATATCTTTTATATGTCAGTCAAAGTTCCAAAAGCTGATCTGTGGTTGCTTGATTGAACATATCAATTTTTTCTGTCTCAATGGAAGGGATAGTTTTGGATAAGTTTGATGCTTTCTGAATACTTCTTTGCTATCTGTTATACAGGAAGAATCTTTGGCTTATTTAGTCAGCAAAAATAAATTGGGATACAATAAATGTCAAAATAGTTTTCCTGTCTATTATATGATACTGCTTCAGTTCTTCTTTGTTTGTGGGGGCTCACATGTATTTTGGCACAATACTAATTCATCTATTTGGACTTCAGATGTGTAAGAGAAGATCAGTCTGCAGTCTCTCTTAAGCTGTATTATCTAAACAATGGAAGTGCAAGACTCGGATTCTGGTGAGGAACTAAATCTTAGCATGATTGAATTGTCTTCTTGTGTAATGTCTGAAACATTTTCTTGCTATCTGCTTGCAGGATACAAGGAAGGGAATACTTGCTTCCTGTTGGTATCATATTAAAGGTAAACTGTTATTCTCTAGTCTTGTTAGATTTCTCTTCATGAGACTAGAATGCTTTGATTTATTGCAATATGTGAAACTTGCAATCAAGTTTTACATTAAAAAGCTGAGCATTATATTTCTAACTATCCCATTCAAGTAATGGAAAAGTTAGGAATCATGAAATTATTGGACATGGCAATTTGCCGGGTGCGATCTGACATCCAGGTGATTGTGATGTTCCAATCTACAACAATTGGAATTGGAATCTTAGTTGTTAACTATTGGATATTCTAAAACATAAGGATTTGCATAGTGATATTCTATGATATTCTAATAATAACAATATTATTTAGTAATGGTTGTAATTGTTGTTAATTTTCTTGTTTATTCATTTTCCTTTTCATTTTTTTCTGGCATTTTGAAATCCTTTTTATTTGTAATTCTATTTTGATTCTATATGATGCCATTATTCTATATTTAATTCTGTTGAGTTCTCCCACATGTTGTGTAATGTGTAACTGGTCTCTTTATATTGTCTTGGCAATCATTACTTCATGAGCTGTCTTTTGAGGTTGAGTTAGGCCAAAAATCCGTTTCTTTTACCGTTTTAATGCCTAATTGTTCAATAGAATGGTTAGGTATAACTAAGAGACCTTATACAGGATCTAAATGACACCTCAGACTTGATTTGTGCTTTGCATGAAATGTACTACTGTAAATACCTACCAGCACTTTCTTTATGCTGGTTCTGTTTGTTATAAGAGAAGAAAAGATCTTTCTTGATCAATCCCATTGCCCCTCATTCTTCAAGAATAAGGATTTATGGATTATCCCGGCTTTTAATTATATCTTTATGATTTGGGTTTGTGGTTTCTATAATATTCTAGAAATCATCTATTACTGTTTCATTATTATAAACCACTATACTGGTACTCCTTGGAGGGAGATCTTTGAAAGAGATCTACCCTACATAATTTTTTTTTGATGTTGGTAACTTAGTCTTTATATACACAGGCGTACTACAACTGAAATGTAGGTCCCCTTCATAAGTATGACGACCAACCGAAGTAAACTGTCTTAATCAAAACAGCTATCTAGCACATCAAAGATGTCTTATGTTCTAGTTTATATATCTTGGTTACACCAAAAATAAAAAAAAGAGTTACACAATTCATTTTGATCTTCTGTAAGTTGTTTTGCATATTCTCAAAACTTATGTTGTTTCTCTCTTTCCAAATTGTTCATCAAAGGCATGCCGGGACAAGTTTCTGTCTCCTCTCTTATCTGAAGCATTGCCATCTCTGTTCCAGCTTAGAAATCCTTTATGCTCTCTAGTTTCAGTCATCTTATCCCCTTTAGATAGATGAACATTCTCTCTAGCTGGTTATTTGTTTCTACTTGCTCTTCACGTAAAGTACATCTAGAGGCCAACTAGTAAGCTCCTTTGTTTAGATTTTCACGAGTCAAAACTGCTTCTCTTGTCAACAACCGCATGAAGGCTGAAGCAGTTTACTTTGTAGGGTACTCTTTGGTTTTCAGATCATCTTCCATGGCCAATCGGTCTCCTGTCCTGCAGTCTGGCTGAGGTCCCTATATATTAAATTAATTAGTTGTGGAAATGTGTGTTGCACGTTTATCTCAAAATATTTTATAAAATTTTGTATCTCAAATGATATATTCTATTCCCTTCAAGCCTATTGTCATTTACTAAAAAGCAATAATAACATTTATTATTTTACTATAGAAAATATGTATATCCTCCTAATAAAAAGATTGCACCTTTAATTCTAGAATAGACTAAAAGTCCATAAAGTATAACTAACTAACTAACTAACTATTTACAAATATAATATTTAATGAGGAAACTAAAATACTAGATGCTGGCTAATCTATATATATGTAGTTAGAAGTCTTATATATAGATTTTTATACTTGCCTTCTTAAACTATAGTTTAAAGAACAAAAAATTTATCATGTGCATCTTCTCAACTGACAAATCTAACGATCTAAGAATATTTGATAATCTGGAGAAAATTTCAGTTAAATCTAAAAGGATGAGAGAGCTAAACTTGAGGAAAATGAATCCTTTCTTTTTTTCATGCATTTTTTTCTTGGATGTGTCTTTTTAGCTTCCCTTTTGATATGTTCATTATTTGAAAATGTCACAATATAATGCCTTAAATTTTACCAATGAATACATAATAATAATTACAAGCACTCACTTTGTAGAGATTTATTAGCTTTTCATGATTATAGCAATTTATGAAAACCCAATTTAGCTCATAAAAATTATATTTTAGTAGAATTATCATCGTGTAGTAATTGAAATCTTAAGATACAGTTGTACAGAAAAAAAAGAAAAAGAAAACCTTTTATGCTTTTTTCAAACGTAGCACACAAGCGGATTTTTTAACAACAACAACAACAACAACATACCCAGTGGAATCCCACAAGTGGGGTCTGGGGAGGGTAGAATGTACGCAGACCTTACCACTAAAACAAAATGACCTAAGTTTGTGATTGTTCATTTTCATGAACATCTTTCTTATGATTAAAGTTTTTAAGTGATAATAGCATATTTCTAAAAACTAAAAGAACTAAAAGTGACATTAAGCAATTAAATAAATGCAAATAATGCTATTTTGAGGTCGATATTGTTTGCCCTTATGTTATATACAAATTGATGTACTTAATTCTAAAAAAAAACCAATAAGGAATATATATGAGATTTAATAACATTATTTGATTATTATTACATATTTACTAATTAATTAGATATTTCGTAATATTTAGAATTAATGTAGGAGTAAATTGGTAATCTAAGTTTTGCCTTCCACTTTTATTATAATTAGTTTTTGAGCACATGCATTACATGTGTATCCTATATATTGTATATCTAAAAATACATAGAACCTATACATATATTTTCTAACAATATGTTATTGTACTTTGTGTTGGTAATTAAAATACACAAGAAGTTAAGGTATTCACTTTCTGTTATATTTTGATGATACAATAGCTTTTCTAAGTAGAAATATGATGAAATAAAAGAATAGGAAAAGATTTTTGGCAGACTAAAGACAATTGGGCTTGATATTGGGGAAATCCATTTTTTAAAATTTTTGTACATCTTCTCCAATATTATCGTTTTAAACACGATTCTCCATATATAATGTACAATTCTTTTGGTAGAACTTGGCCTTGATTATAACATCTGAACACAAAGCAACAATCCACTATAAATACATTATACAAAACAGATAAAAAGAGACAAGAAGAGAGCATAGAGATTTTTTTTTTTAAAAAACTGTTTTAAGTGTGTACAATGTTATGTCAAATGTCACTATTTATAGGATAGGATGAGGAGCCCGAAGGGTTGTCATGAATATGACATTAACCCATTTGAGATCATGGATGAAAGGTAGGCGAAAATATCATACTGAATATAATTAGTGGGAGTTATTATATTTATATAATTTAGAGTTAGTTGAACAAATGATTCATGTACTAATATGATAATTTACCATTTAATATTTAATTCATTAAATAGTTTATAACATTTTAATTTAATGTAGGGGTAAAACGGTAAGATAATTTTTTCTTAACATTCTTTGCACTTTTAATAATATATGATGATGATATATTATTAAGATTGACCTCGGTTGTCATTCTGCCAAATCAACAAGTCCTTTTATGTGAGGTTGCTGAAGGAGGCTACTGAGTTTTGGAATTCTGTCACTTTGTCTATCTCCGCTCATGAACAAATTCTATCCTTGTCGAGTCCACATTGTAGCCACAATGGCTTCTTGTTGTTTGCCGGAGAGTTGACAGTTCAGGATGCAACTGTCATTGGGACTGCTCCATTCCATTTGTCCTCCCCAAAAGGATGTCTTTAACTTATCTCTCACTTCTACCCTGGTTCTGAAATAAATTACTGGCCATTAATTTCTGGGCACCCTCTAAATAGTGTAGTTATATTGGGTGCTTACCATTTTTAGTTATCCACATATCCTCCATACCATACTTTGGTTTGATAACATCCTTTCAAAGCATGTTTTCTTCATTTGCAAATTCCCACGGCCTTCCATCATCAGGCTTTGATATTGTTTCCTCAGGTTTCTGATGCCTAGACCTCTTTTATTCTTACTCACATTCAGTTAATTCCATTTAACTAGATGGAGCTTCTTCTTATCACTGTCTTGCCATACGAAATTCCTTCTTAAGGCATCAATGCTCTTAGGTACACTGGTTGATGTATGAAATACACACATCATATATGAGGGTAGTGCATCCATCACACTATTGATTAAGGTCAATCTTCCTCCCAAGGACAAGTACTGGTTCTTCTAGTTGGTGAGTCTCTTTTCACATTTCCCCCGGACCGACATCCATTTGCCTTTGGATTTGATTTTAGTTCCCAAAGGCATGCTTAGGTAAGTAGTTGGAAGCTCCCCAACCTTGCCACCTAGATTTCTGGCCAAGTCTTCTATATCATGCACATTGTTGACAGGATAGATAAAGCCTTTCCCCAGTTTATGTGAAGACTATAGACAACTTCAAAAATGACAAAAGTAATCCTCAGTATTAGGATTTATTCTGCCTCTGCTTCACAAATCAACCAATATCATCTGCATATTGTAGATGAGTTATCTCCATATCGCATGATTCTCTTGCTTGGACTCTTTGATCCACCCTTTCCTCTTTGCTGCATTAGTTAGGTTGCTCGGTCCTTCCATTGCTAAGATGAATAAAAAGGGAAAGAGAGGGTCCCCTGCTGCAGGCAGCACTGAGAAGAGAAGAATCCAGCCTTTAAAAGAAGAGAAGAATTCAGTAGGTGCTGTATTAACAAGTATAGGGAACCTAACAGTGCCAATACAATGGTTTATCCATCTGATCCATCTAGCCCCCAAGCCTATTCTTTCCATATCTGGGTGAGAAAATCCCAGTTCCGAAAGTCATAAGCTTTCTGTATATCCAACTCGCATACAATTCCGAGCTTGTTGTTCTTCTGTGTGCATTTATTTGCTATCAAAACAGCATCCATGATCTGCCTTTCCCTTGGTAAATTCCATCTGATGTCTATCCACAAGGCCATGTATCACCCAATGATCTTGTACACCCCCAATAAGGCCATAAGGATATGGCACCTAGCCCTAACTCAACTCCAAAAGCTAGCTTATGGGAGGAGGATTGCTCAAGTCCATATAAGCAAATGACTAGTCCATTACCCAATCAATGTGGGACTTTTCTCCACTCTAACAACCCCCTTCACACTCAGGTCCAACTGGAGCTTGGATTTGGAGCTCAAATGGGGATGAACTTGTCTCTAATGCCATGTAAAGATATGACACTTGGGCCTAAATGAATCCCAAAAGCTGGCTCATAAAGGGAGGTCCGTATAAGAAGACCACCGGTCCATTCCCCATACCAATTTGAGATTTTTACTGGGTCTGAAGTCTTTTAATTCCTTGGCATCACCTTTTTTGGGATCAAAGTTAGGAAAATTGCATTCAGACTCTTTTCAAAGAAATTATCTTTCATAAGAGTTGTGAATTGCTTCAAACAGGCCTGAGTTGAGGATATCCTAATATTGTATGAGGAATCCCATTGAATAACCATCTGGAGCAGGGGCCTTATCCCCAACATTTACCTTAATGCTTTCCAGAATCTCTTGTGGTTTAAAAGGAGCCTCCAACATGGATCTGTTCGCTGCACTGATCTTGAGGCAGTTCACCATTTCCAACTGGGGCTCCACACCTTTGTTTCTGTCTTATACGTTCTCATAGAAGGCCACTATTTCCTTTTTGATCTCTTCTGGATCCTCCTTCATCACCTCCCCTACTTTCAGCCTGTCTATTGTGTTAGCTCTCCTATTTGCATTTGCAGTTTTGAATATAAAGCATCATGCATGGTCTTGGAAGCTCGTTCATTTTGAGGTCGGAATAATTCAGGTTTGCCAAACGATCAGGTTAAGAAAAATTATTAAATAAAGGATGAAACTTAAGATTGAGGATGAGAGAAAAAGTAATAAAAGAAGCATCTACAACATTCCTATACTAATTATATACACAACTAATATTCTTAAAAAAACTATGTACACAGTTAAGGCAACCTCAAACTTTTGAAAAGGTATCCCGTGCAGGAAGCACTGCCAATCTGTTTTCAATACGTTTTCTTTTCCTCAATCTTAAGCAACAACAACAACAACATACCCAGTGGAATCCCACAAGTGGGGTTTGGGGAGGGTAGAATGTACGCAGACCTTACCACTACCTCATAGAGGTAGAGAGGCTGTTTCCTGGGAACCCTCGTCACAAAAACCCATAAGCAGAATAAGTTAGATATGGTGAACAAGAAAGAAAGAGAAAGAAAGTGCACAGGAAGAGCAATTAATACCGAAAAGCGCATGATAATAAGTAAATACAGGACAATTAACATATAAAAGGTAGATAAATAACATATAAAAGGCAGACAATTAACAACTCCTTCCTATCTAACCTATTAGCCTGCTACTCTAATTCGCGACCTCCACTTCTTCCTATCTAAGGTCATATCCTCGGTGAGATCAAGTTTCACCATATCTTGTCTAATCACCTCCCCCCAATACTTCTTTGGTCTGTCTCTACCCCTCCGTGTAACTCCCAAATCTAGCCTCTCACACCTCCTAACAGGGACATCAGTACTCCTTCTCTGCACATGTCCGAACCATCGCAGTCTCGCTTCCCTCATCTTGTCAGCTACAGGGGCCACCTCTTGCTTCTCCCGAATGGCCTCGGTCCTATTCTTATCCCTCCTGGCGTGACCACACATCTATCTTAACATCCTCATTTCTGCGACCTGCATCTTCTGAACATGTACATTTTTTATTGGCCAACACTCCACCCCATACAACAAAGATGGTCTAACCACCATTTTAAGCACTGAAATAAAAATAACGAGACATAATTTAGCTGGTTAAATTGTGCTGCTACAGATGTAAATTCAAAATTAACCAGCTGTATTATTCTATGACTCTATCAGAAGCTGTAGTGATGGCAGAGGATATCTATTAAATCGATTGCGTTATTGTTAAGGCTGCACTATGAGGATCACTTCAAAACTTTTCAAATGTAGAAGTAAATAGTTGATGTTGCTGCATTGTATTTATATAGACAACAATACACCAATAGTGTATTTCAGTAGTAATTACATCAGGAGTATACAATATGCAAAACCAAAAGATCTATCCTCTATACCCCTCCTAAACTGTCTAAAAAGTGAGTAATAGCCTCCCCTCCTATGCTTGTTTATTCTGCTAGATTTCTTACTGCATTTTTCCGTCCCCAGGCCCTTGTTGACACCACTGATCACGAGATATATGTCAATTTAACATGTTGCTACAATGAAGAGTGTGACCGTGTAAAGGGATCTGTTGGTACCCAGCTTGTTGGTGAAAGAGCAAAAATTATTCTGGATGAAGTCCAGGCCTTATCTCTTTTTACCCGCGCACAGTGCCTGCGACATATTGGTATTTGATTTGTTTACTATCATGGTTAGCTGTGATCTTATCACATGACTGTCAACTGCATATGATCAATCTTCCACTTTTCAGGGGAGCATTTCCAACCTGTTATGACTGGAATGCAAAATGATAGTTACAAAACCGTAAGTGTTATCTTGGTTGTATTTGACATGATTTACTTCTGGTAGTTAGAACAGACATCTTTGTCTAGAGATAATACCCTTGCATCACATCCTCCTCTCTATCTCACTTGGCAGGTTGCTGATGTTGTGCTTAGAGACTACATATTCGTCCATCTGGATAACAATCATGATAAATTCAATTTACTTATGTTAGTATTTTTTTTCTCTGGCAAATTGTCTTGTGATTCTATGGTAACTTTTCCATCTACAGTTGCATGTTTTGGCCATTGATATATTAATACTCTTGTTTTATTTAGCTTTATGTTGCAGAAGCTTTTCTCCCTGATAGATCAGACTTCTGTCCTAGACAATCCAGACTCTTTGCAAAATCAAGAAGTTTTGCTGCCGGGTCACTTAATTACCATATATCTGAAGGTCCAAACTTTGAAATTATATTTTTAAGGAATAATTGTCCTGTGTAATGCTTATATAGTGAGTGCCTCACAGAAATGTGTATTGTCATTTTTCCTCGTGCTGAAAGTCTTATATCCAGGATCAATTAAGTGGAGAGTGAAGTGATTATTCGATCAATCAACTACACCTTAAGCCCAAACTAGGTGGCCATTGCTATGTGAATCAGCTGTATCAATTATGCTTTATTCAAGCTCATTTCAGTCCACGACTGAGTAGGTTTTTTAAGTGGAGAGTTAGGCATCATCCAAGTGTGAAAGTTGTCTGTGACTGCTCATGGTTGCAGTACATGATATGGATGAATGTTTTTTTTTGCTTGCACAAGGCACTTAAAAAAAAGAATGGGTGATGTTTTTAAGTACTATTGGCAACTCTCAACTGTATTAGGTTTTATATTAACCTGTTGAACATTGGGTGTATCATGGGAATATCAAACATATGGATGGGTACTTATAACTTTTGAGCTCCTTGCAGCTCTAACACAGTGTACAGTTAGATATCACTTCCTTAATATTCTTTACCTGATTAAAAATAGCACTCTAAAGATCTCCTTATACGTTCTGAGCCAGCAAGAGATTTCTTGTGAATATTCTATTCCTGTTTGGCACATTCTGGGTCATGCCTCCACTTACAAGACTGCATTACATCATGGTCTAATTTGAAGATTGGAAAGAAGGTACCAAATTCTGGATAGTCTTACTCACCGTCTCATGTACTGATGTTGTCAAAGTGGAGGAATAGGATATAAATTTGAGTGCTTCACTGGTCCTGTTCGTAAGTCTCGATTTCAATGCTTCTTGTATCTTAGTTATAAAGAAAGGGATCAGACTATTATCACAGTTTTACAGTACCATTTATCGAAAAAATAATAATATTAGCACAGTTCATGAACTTCTTCAATTTCCAGTTGAATAGTGTTTAGATCCTTTTACACTTCCTACTTTGATTTTTGCTCTTGCTTTTTCTTTCGTTCCACCTTCTTGGAGCTTTTATTTCCATTATTCATTCTCTTTAATTAGAAAAACATGAGGATGAGTATTGATTGTTTCATTCACTGGATATGAATGAATCAGTTGCAGAAACTAATGACTTAAAATGTCTTAACTTGTTCAAGTCTTTTAACTTTTATATGCTAAAAAATTAGTGTTATTTAACTATGAATATGTTAATCTGGTGTGTGTGTGTGTGTATATACAAAAAGACGATCTCAAATTTAAGAACAATATTTTTCAAGACACAGAAGGTCCCTTTGTCAGTATTCCTACATATTGCATGTCGCTGTTCAATTCACCTAAAATTGTTATAGGAAAGTTGGAAAGGTTGCTAAGAAGCATTCTTTGGCATGCAATGGATGGGGCAAAGAAGTTACACCTTGTTCATTGGGAAGTAGTGACAATCCTAAATGGTGGGGAGGGCTTGGTGTCATGGACTTAGACTTCAACGAAGACTTTCTTGTGGCACTCAACAACTTACTCACGATTCTTTCACGATTTTGTAAGCTCAAGTATGCCTTTTACTTAGATCGCTAAGGGAATGCTAAATTGAAGAAAGACAAAGACAAGAGAGCTTTTTAAGGGAAGACTTGTATCTTACTTGGAAGCTTGCTTGAACTTTTCTTGATGGTTGAACAAATAAGTGCCTCCTCCTATTTATACTACTCACGAGGGGCTAAACTGTAAATAATAATCACTGTACAAATCCTTCTATATTTACAAATAGGTCCCTCTTCTAGAATTCTATACACATCTAGAGTATTCTAAGGATTTTCAAGATTTATCTATAATGTTCTAGAGTCTTTCCTAAACTTCTCCATGACTCTAGATTCTCCCCCCCTTAAGATGATCATACAGGTTGTGACATTGGGGTTAAAACACTTGAAGGTTTTAACAAGGCTCTTTTGGTAAAATGGTTGTGGAGATTTGGGGTGGAGGGAGAAGCCTTATGAGAAGGGTGATAGCGAATAAATATAGAGTAATGGAGGGGATGGAGAATCAATGTGATTCCTATGCTTTTTGCGTGTGGTGTATAGAAGAATACAATGAAGGGATGAGCAGATTGTAATATAAACATTGGTTTTAGGGTTTGGGTTAAGAATAGAGTTAGTTTTGGGGGTAAAAGTGGTGCGGAAGTTTGGCGCTCAAGTAGAGCTTCTTGCCAGAGGGAATTGTCTGTTCAGCAAGCTAGGGGACACAAGAGGATGGGACTTTTTGGGATTTGAGGTTCATGAGCAATTTCTGGGATTGGGAGGTGACTGAGATTCAGAGATGTCTTGAACCAATTGACATAATTGACGCTTTGAATTGGGATATAACAAAGTGTCCTCTGTCAGTTTCTCGATGAGAAGCTTCTAGTTAGGGCTTAGGATAATTTCTTATATTAATTGGTCTGGATACATGAGGTGCCGAGGAAGGTGTGCATCTTCACGTGGTTGGCAAATAGAGGGGTAATATTGACAGCGAAGAATCTTAGGAAGAGAAAGTTGCATAAGCTGCTGTTTCTTATGTTAGGAGGTAGGTGAAGACATGGATCATATACTATTGCACTGCAAAATGGCCACTAGGTTATGGTGGTATAACTTTTATTGGTTTGGTGTTTCTTGGGCTATGCCAGAATCCATGTAGGAGTTAATGTTTAGATAGAAGAGTGGAGCTAGGAGAAAAAGACACTAGGCTTCGAATGTTAATCTTGCTTGTTTTAATTTTGGATCATTTGGAAAGAAAAAAATATGAGAGCTTTTGAAGGGGCGGAGATGAGCTTTCTTCAATTGCGAAGTAGTCTCTGATATTTTCTTTTGGTGCACCCATATAGTTCTCTATTCCTGTTTGTATAAAGGATTGAGTATCTTTTGGAGAGAACCACGTTTTGCAGATCTCTCTTTTTTGGTATACCTCTTGTATATGGTCATATAACTTTGTTATAGTCAATGAAATCTTTTACTTTTGGCTTTAAAAAAATATATATATATTAAGCGACCTTCTAAGCTTATCATCACAAGCAACTAATGTCTTTCTCTCCTGAGATATGCAATTTTATATGTTAACTTATGTTATCAAGCAGCCGTTACAGCTCCAAACCATTAATGAATCAGTTTTTTTTCCCTACGAGATTGTTATCTGCTTGGTATTTGCAGTGTTGTATTAGCTGAAGATCAAGATTTTAAGGAATTTGCACTCTTAATTTTGTCTTGACGTTCTCTTTACACATTTATAGGAAAAGCTTCAAGATTGGCTGCTTAAATTACAAAGGTCACTTCAGGAAGAAACTGATGGTGAAAAGAAGAAGTTTGAGCTAAGTAGCTGTATGTTCAATCAACCTATTTCATCTGTCTTAGTTTGTATCACTCAAATAGATAGCTGTACGTGGCTATGCTACACCTTTGTACGATGCAGGCGCCATCCACAACATTTTGCTTCACCCTATTTGTGTTAAAAAGCCATAGCTTTGCATAGGAGTCATTTTTTTCAGCCTAAAAAAAAAAAGACAGAGCCCTGGAAGCTTGATTTCAAGGGCTACAAGTTTCATTCAGGAATCATGTCAAAGTATGTTATAGATTGAAAGTTGAGCTGTGTTGAAGTAGAGTTATTTGTTGCGTGATAGAAAATGTTGCTCCGCGCTCTAACTACATATTATTACCCAAGTACAAGACAGAAGACAAGCTTCACTATGTTATTCTTGTGCATTGAAAGAAGTCACTAGCTTTTTGCTATTTAGCGTGCCTTAGCCTTAGTTTAGAGGGAAGCTTTGTCTACTGCACTGCTTTGATCTTCATTATTTGATGTCATTTGACTTGAAAAATGCCTTCTTTTGTGCTAAAGTACTCTTTTTTGCGGAATATTGCTTCTGACAATCATTACCTATGCAAATATGATTAGTAACATAAGATTTTCATGCAAAACACTCAAAAACCATCATATTTTCAAGTGAAAAAATAGATGGATATGTATTGTTATTTTTGACTGGGTGTGGTCACACCAGTAAGAAGTAATTTATTTTTCTTCCGTCAAATATATGTATGTCCTATTGTTGTTTTTGACTGGGGGTGGTCACACTAGTAAGAAGTAATTAATGCTCTGTTCTGAACCAATTGGTTTCTGGTAGTGAGATCTTCAGTAATCCTCTTCATTTTTTAATTTTACCTCCCAGGAAAACCTTCCTTTGTCCCATCTTTTTTCTTGACTCCTAGTTTTACAGTCTGTTAAAAATCTTGTTCTGTCTCATCTTTTTGCTAGTTAGAGTCACAGGGGCACAAGAGATTTAGGGTGTGTTTGGTATGAAGGAAAACGTCTTCCATGAAAAATGATTTCCTAGAAAAAGTTTTCTTGAAAAACAAGTGCTTCTTAATTATTTTCTAGTGTTTGGTAAATAAGCAAGAAAATATTATTCCAAGAACATTTGTATGCTACCTAGCAAAACATTATGTAGGTGAGATGGGATGGGACGGGGAGTGGGGGTTAGGTGATTAGTTGGGGGGATGGATACAATAAACTTGGAATGTCACTTATGCAGCTTGCTTTTCCTACGTCCATTAGGAAGTCATTTTCCTCACTTTAAAGGTTCTTGTTTTCCTAGGAGTAACATTTGACCAACCAAACATAGAAAAATTGGAAAACATTTTCCAGAAAATGTTTTCCTCCCTACCAACACACCCTTATTAACTAAGAAGCTCCAAGTATTTTTTTTGGTGAATTAATGAAAACATATTAGAAAGCATCAAAGATGCTTTTCTGTTAGTTTAATGTTGCAAACAGAAATGCTAAAGTCCAGAAGATTTGGGGTTTCCTTTCCTTGTTCTTTTAATCATCTCAGTTTTTAAATAGATAGATGAAATCCTGGCATATTGGATTCTAGAACTCGGATAGAATTTTGGATTGACTTAATCTACTTTTATGGCATATTGCAGTGGCAGACGTCAAGAAGATTATTGAAAAAAATTCTCCCAAACAGATGGGCTTGGTTATTGAGACCATGTTAAAGACTGGGAGATTGGCTACACAATCAGGTCTTGATTTGCAGCAGGTATTTTGTTATGAAGCTATTATATGAAGCACCAATAACTCTTTATTGAAAAACAAATGTGAATCACCAATAACTAGGAAATTTACGCAACAGATTTGTCCTCGTACCAGTCTTTTCTTATTCTTTGTATGGCGGATTTAAAACTTCTTTTTTCTTCTGAAAGGAATACTAAATTAACATTCTCTATTTCTTCTCATAACTATCATAAGATATCATATAGGAGGGAAGCACTGTCAAATAAAATAAAAAAGACAACATATAAGAATACTAACAAAAATTGAAAGTTAATAATAGAAAAAAGGTTCTTAAGGAAGGAAAAACTAGCTACTATTACCAATTTCATAAAATGAAAAGGAAGGAAAAACTAATTAAACTGACAGAAAATGGAAAAAGAAATTCGATTGAATTAGATCTGAAAATCCTGTCTTGTTCTGCCCCAAAGCTAACATACCTTCAATGTTGGTTGGAAATACTTGACAAATAAGAATACTCAGAGTGCGTTAAGAAGTTGCACCAAGTAGATTGGAGGACCATTTCCTCGAGGAATTTGGTCAGTGGCAAGAGTGCAGTTGATTAGGGGGTGAGTTTGAACCATGTCGCTAACAAAATCCTGGTATTTAAGTGGAGGGTGGTAGAGTCCAGGTTAATTATCCATGGAGTTTCGAACCGTGCATCGACTATCTCAGTTAAGAAAATAAGAGGTAGATTAGAGTACCATAGTGAGCAAGAAGAACTTGGGTTTTAAGATATTCAATTTCTAATGGTTTTCTACATGTTTTTATAAATCAGAATGAACAATTTATGAGATAGGGGTTTATCTTTAATATCAGTGGCAAAATTGTCTTTTCCCTTCATGATAAATCAACAGGTTTTTTTTTTTCACTTGAAAAAAGAACTGCATTCTAAGTGCACCAAATAATAATTAATACAAGTGCGCGGACAGATTCCGCTGTGAATGTGCAATTCAGGCTAAACAGTTTTTGGCAGTGAATCAATATCGGTTCGTGATGCAACTTCTGCATGTGGAGCTACACAAAAGGAATCCTTCCTTGCACCTCAATTTCTTGTCCATTGGTTGGAGTTAGATTTAGATGAAGGCTCTCTATGTGAATCTGTTATTCATGTAGTAGTTCAATTGATTGACGACAGAGTGTTTGATAGGATTCTCTTCTTTCCTCGAGGGTTAATGTTGTTGTGCATAGAATACAAGCAACAACTTGCAGGTGCTTGTGAAACATCAAGTAGTCTTTTTTTTTTTTTGGGTGGTGGGGTGTGGGTGGGTGGGGGGGGGGGTTGTAAAAGTGAATACAACAACAATATACTTAATGTAGTCCCACAAGTAGAGTTAGGAGAGGCTTTAGTATATGCATACCTTATCCCTACCTCGTGGAAGGAGAGAGTGGTAAAGTGAGTGACTACATGAAATACATAGATGGATAGCAGCTTTGGATCGGGAAATCTGATTAACTATAAGAGAAATTTAACTCCCTTTTCAATTGCTTCTGCTAGTACCTCTAGTTAAGCAGGTTCTTCCCATTTTAGAGGAAGTGAATTGTCGTAATTAATGATGGTAGAAGAGTTGTATGAATAAGGTAATTCTTTTTGCAGAAGATAGCACAGTTCTTACGGATTGGAGGTTAATTTTGGCTTTTCTGATATTAAACTTACCTTTGCAATCATCTTCTCATTAGTATCTTGACTTGTTTTTTTTTTTGGTTAGAGAGCTGGTATGACTGTCCAGGCAGAAAAGTTAAATTTCCTCCGTTTCCTTTCACATTTTCGAGCGGTTCATCGAGGTGCCTCATTTGCTGGTCTTCGTACTACAAGTGTGCGGAAGTTGTTACCTGAGTATGTTGTCTTTTTGTCTGTGGGCCAATTTCTTTATTTTACGAAAAATAACTCTTAAGTTTCCGTCCATATTTCCTGGCACTTTGCACCATTTTCAGATCTTGGGGTTTCCTTTGTCCTGTTCACACACCTGATGGGGAGCCATGTGGGTTGCTTAATCATATGACTGCATCTTGCCGTAAGTTCCTTTTTTTTTTGGTTGGTCTTATTTTCCTTAACCTTTCTCTATTATGAAATGTCGCTCTTGCTCCCATTGTCCAAGGAACATATTTTTTTCTCGCCCAGCTTGAGAAGTGACTACGTTCCTCATGTTCTGCATTGACAATAAATTTTTTCCCCATCATTTGATTCTGCTAGAGGTGAAATCCAGTCATCATTGTTTTGGAAGAGTTCATATTAACTGGTACTTTCAGGGTTCAAGTTAATCTTTATATCACAAATATTTTGTTGGAATTTTTTTCCCTTAACTTTACTCTTACTGCAATTTCCTATTATATACTGCTACATACAATCATACATTGCTCCAATAGCCCATTATTTGCTGCACATATCTATAACTCCTGGCATCATATTCACATCACTACAACTCATATCCACAGGAAATGTGAGGTCCTGATCTAGTTGTGATATCACATTGTGTCAGTGCTTTATTAGTCAAATAGTGAATTTTAGCACTAAATGCATTCATATTTATGATTGTAGGTCCTAATCCTATTGTGTTATAGTGTTCTCCACTTTATTTATAATACACGGGACAATATTAGCTCCCTCCACTTAATACAATCATTCTGTCACCAGGCATAACCTCATACTACAATTCGAAGGGCAACGTTAAAGACTTCTTCAAAATGCGGATGTCCATATTGAGTGTGCTGATTGCAATTGGAATGACACCCTCATCACCAAAGCTTGTGCAAGCTGGTCCCCCTGAATTGCTGTCTGTCCTACTTGATGGTCGTATTGTGGGCTATATGCCATCGGATTTAATTGAAAAAGCTGTTACCCACTTGCGAAGATTAAAATTGTCCTCGACATCATCGGTTTGTTTTTGATTCACTTCTTTTAGCAAAAAATCTTTTGCTTAATGACTTATTATGCACCTACTGCACAGTAGATTCCAGTTGATTTGGAGATTGGATACATCCCTTTGAGCATGAATGGAGCGTACCCAGGCCTATATTTGTTCACATCTCCTTCTAGGTTTGTTCGTCCTGTAAGAAATATCTCTGCTCCTGCTGAAGAGGGCAATGATCTTGAACTCATTGGACCTTTTGAACAGGTGGGTTCTACATTTCTTGCTTTTCCTTTGCTAAGTGTATCTTTTTGTAGCAACAAACATGAACTTGATGAGCTATATTACTAATGAGAACCTCCAATATAATGATTGCAAGGTTGTGTATTTGTAATGCGCAGGTGTATATGGAGATAAGCTGCCCTGATGGTGGAGATGGAGGGAGGAAAACCTTATTCCCTGCCACACATCGAGAAATTCATCCAACTAATATTTTGAGTGTTGTTGGCAATCTTACACCTTGGTCTGATCATAATCAGAGTCCACGTAATATGTATCAGTGTCAGGTATTGAGTTAATTTGAAATGATTTGTGGATAATGTTATAGAGGCTGCTGAGGTTCAATACATTATTGTATCTCATGTTTCATCTATTGTGCAGATGGGTAAACAAACAATGGGTTTCTCCTCACAAGCATTAAATTGTCGTGCTGATCAGAAGTTATATCACCTTCAGGTTTGTCCTGGTTAATATTTTGCAATTCGATGCGTGTTGAGTTAGTTGTTGCCAGTCCTCAAGTTCAGTATAATGGCATCCTATTTTAACAGAGTTTTTGAAGTGTGTTTTTGATTTATATTAAGATTTGGCGCTTGAGTTAGCTCTTTTGTCTAGTTTTACTTGTGGAAGGGGATGTAGAGGCAGAAGGGCAAGAGATGTATGGGATTAGTGAAAGGGATTGCAACATACTGTTTCCATACAGCAGTGTACAGGGAAAAGAAAAAATGAAAGCATGAAAGGATTATGGTGTAGTTTCTATGCTCAGTATCATGTTATTTGAAATTGATGCTGGTGTTCTTGCTATTTCATCTGGTGAATAGTAGTGTGACCAAAACTTCAATTGCCTTACTTGAGTACTAAGTTGCTCGGACTCTTCACTTTTGGTGCCGCACCCGTGTCAACATGACATGGGTGTGGGATCCGTGTCCGATTTGGTCAACTGGTTTTGGGTACTTTGACCAAAATCGATGGGGAAAGTTTGGACGGTTTTAACGATTTCTGTAATCAACACAAAAGCTTAGGTGAAATTGAATAACATGGAATAACTTTTATATAGAAATTTCTATATCATGCCTATTTCTTTAATCTCCTTCTAGGATTTTCTTCAAGTTCTTGACATAATATCTCATAATTTAGGTTTTATCACTCCATTTTTAGACATTTTGATTATTTTAGGCGAATCGCCGCACCCGTATCCATACATGGATCCATATTCCCGAATCTTAAAAATTAGATCATGAAGGATTCCACCTCCAGATCCGAACTTGTATCAAACACCCACACCTGAGTCCGAGCAACTTAGCTTGAGTATGACTAAGTGATGTTTGTTACAGTGAGTTGATTTTTTATGTGTTATGCATCTATGCTATTATTTCTTTCATCTTGTAAAAGTGCATGGCAAGAAAGAATTCAGCTGCAAGATTCTTTGGGACGGTGGGGGAGATGGATCGTCTTTGAATAGGATAGTTTTATGAGGCTATCAGTCGGTGCATGTTTAACATATTCAACAAAACATTCTTTATGGTGTTGTTTTTTGCTGTTGTTAGATTACCTGTGGGAATATCTAGTTTCTTATGCTACTGGTTCACTAGTGGTTTTTTCCACTGAATTTATGGAACCAATTTATTTTTTTCAAATAAGTTATAGTCTTTTGACGTCATTTCCTTGTAACAGCTGTAACTGTTAAGACTTAAGAACTTGTGTTTATAATTTTCTTGCTTTTGAGATATTTTTTTCTCCTGTGTCTGATATATTTTTTTGGGGGAAAATGGATCTGTACAGACTCCTCAAACTCCAATTGTACGCACAAAAGCTTATGAGAAGTATTGTGTTGATGACTATCCATTAGGAACAAATGCAATTGTGGCAGTTTTGGCTTATTCAGGGTAAGAGTTCTGTACTGCACCTTTTTTTTTTCCTATCAGCGAAACACAAAATACATATCTAATACATATCTTCATCTTATGCAGATATGATATGGAGGACGCTATGGTCTTAAATAAATCATCTGTAGATCGTGGTTTGTGTCATGGGCATATATACCAGGTATCATTTGACCTTTTGGTTTGATACAGAAGCGGCTCTTTTGTTTAACCTAACCCCCCCCCCCCCCCCCCCCACCACCACAAAAGAAAACACTAACGCATCTTCTGAACTATGAATCTCCTTTTGACACTACATTGGCGGAGTTTTTTGAGCACCAATGTTTTATCTTTGACAAGTTTTCGAAGGATAATAAGGTATTTGGTGGTTACATAAAATGGGAGGGAAAGCTAATGGACTATCATACAAGGGTAAATCATTGAGTTCACAAATCTTCTCATCGATTCAAAACTTTCTTTCTGAGACCATAAACAACACCATAAAGTTTTGTACTTGATGGTCTTCTGGTTTCTCAGGGTCAAAAAATGGAAAAACAGATCTATCTCTGTTCTTTTTCCTATTTTGGGCTTTTAGGGTCTTATGTACTTGATCCCTCCCTTGCTAAACTGTTTATCCTACTACTCTTTGTGAAGGTCAGTTTTCTGATCTTTCATGTGGACATCTTTTATTGACCAATATGTGGTCTTCTAATTTGCAGACAGAAACCATTGACTTGACTGAGCAAAGTGCCAAATCTGATCGCGCTCAGAGATTGTTTAGAAGAAGCAATTTGGATAAATCGTCTCATCAGCTGATTGATTCTGATGGTCTTCCATATGTGGGGCAGGTAACAGGATGTCATTTCTTTTTTGTATTTTTTGGTGAGTCAAGTTGCACCTGAGTAAACATGATCATTTGATTGCAGAGGATTAATCCAAATGAGCCATATTGTAGCATTTACAATGAAATAACCAGTCAGACAACTAGTATGAAGTTGAAGGGTTCGGAGCCTGTTGTTGTCGATTATGTTGCTGTCGATGTGAAAAATAAAACAAATCTGCAGAAGGTGAGCAATTCCCAATATATTTTGACTTTGAGAAGATACATCTCTGTTGTTACTTTTCTGGCTTTCTAATCCACCTTGCTATTGCTATCCTCTTTGTTAGGATTTATAAGTTGGTGTAATTCTTTTATCTTTTGCTTTCTATTTCTCTTGAATTCTGATATATAAATTGGTGCAATTCTGTTATCTTTTGTTTTCTTCTCTTGAATTTTGATATGTACATTGGCGTATGAGCTTTTACCATCTGATGCTTTATTATCACAGTCATCACTGTGCAAAGCTAACCATTTTTAAGAAGTACGGGTATTGCCAGAAGCTGCTCCTATTAGACTAGAGGTACTTGCAGAAGTAAGGTTATTGCAGAAGGTGCTCCTATTATACTAGAGGTACTTGCAAACTATATAGGGAAGAGCTCCCTTCTATAGAACTCCATTCGGTCATGTGTGAGTAGCAAGACGTGTATACTACCCAAAAAAAAGCCACAGACAGCAAAGTCCTATAGAATTGTAGTTTATTCGCAAAATGGGTCCTATAGAACTTTATGATGGAAATTTTTATCCTTAAAAAGTTATATAAAGTTTATTTCATTCCATGTTGTTCACATAATAACGTGTGGAGTGATATCCCAGGTTTTGCGGCTTCTGCTCATTCTGCAGCTTCTTATTAACTATTTCAGAGTTCTAGGCATTGTCTAGTTCTTATATCAAATTGATTCAGCATTGGCTGCCATAATTTATTAGTTACTTTACAGTGGTTTAAGTGTTGAATTACATCCTCTGCAGTCTCTTTTTTGTAAGAAACACTGGTTAACATGTATACATTTCCTTTCTATCAAATTCAGCAATCAAAATCTCCCTAAGCTGCTCTTTAAGACCAGAAAGGTTCACTTTCTTGTGTGCTTTGTTGGCCATAAAAGCTGGAAAAGTCCCTGTTCTCCCTTTACATCCCAAAGACGTGCCTGTCATTTTAAAGAGCCTTAATCTAGAGTTGCAGCGAAACACACTCCATGTACCCTATTATACATAAGCAGTACTTTAATACTACTTTACATGCAGATTATTTTTGCTATAGCACCTTTGATTATATGAAATATTTAGCATGCAAGTTAATAAAAAATTGATCTAGATCCACAAGTCTGGCAATTAATAGAAAGAAATCCTGATTAATGCCAACCTATACCAAGCAGGGACCTAAGACATACTGGATTCAACTAGATTGATCTAAACTTCAAACTATATTGCATAGTAAGATCTGCTTAGCTCTCATCATGATCTTAGAGTTCCAAAACAGACCCATATGCTGTTAGCTTAAATACATCTTTCTTCCTGGTAGAATTTCTTAAAGCATGCGTTATGAGTATCCCCTTCATGTTCTAAAGTTGTTTAAACTGCAGTGATTTCTGAAATTGCTGTGCCTAATGGCTAATATATAAACTGTTGAGACACAAAATAAGGCTATGTGATGTTAGGATAAAGCATTTGGCAGGTGGAACATTAACCTAAACTCTTTTGGAAAAAGGTGTGGGAGAGTGTTAAGTGAATAATTTAGTCTACCCATAGCTAATAAAATATGCTGAAACCCTTATCAAGTAGTAGTCCATTCATAACCATATAATCCTGCAGATATGCTTTAAAAGTGAATAACATCTGTATTTATTCCTAAAATTTTTTATAGCAAGGGAAACTCGCAGCTACTACCCTTGGGTGCGCACGGGGTAAAACGTTCGCTCCTATGCAATAGCTTGCAAACTACACAGGAGAGGTAACCCGCTCTAGGTAAGCGCTGTGTGACGAGCTCGACCTAGAAGACAAATCCCTTGTTTTTGCTTGCAAGGGGTTTCAGATTTGAGACCTCCAATATAGAAAGCAAACCCCTTGCTTTCGCTCTGTGTTTGCCATCACAGAGCTTACACTGGCCTTCAACCTCTTTAGATGTCGATCTGAATTGCTTTTTTTTGGTCAAACAAATTCGCTTGTTCCTTGTTCTTATTTGCAACCACCGGCGCATAAGGCTTTACAGCACTTTGCCCATGGGGCTTCAGCATCATAGCAAGAGGCGCAACATGTGATGTGTGAGTTAGATACGCATCACTGTTTGAAATCCTGCCACACACAAATCTTTTTATGTAAGTGGATAAGGGCAAAGGGCATGCCCATCTATCGAGTTTCAAATCATGCACCATTGGCACTCAGGAATTTCTCGGTCTTACAAAAAGAACTCGAATGCTTAAATAATTGTCTTATGTGAGTTGAATAGTAATATCTAGAACTTCAGGAGCTGTAGTGTGCTCTGCCATCTCTGCGGTGTATCATCAACAGCCAACAATAGCTGTATTCCAATAATGTCAACATTTATAGGGCACTCAGATTCTGTATCAAACCGCTTCCTCTTGTCTGGTTCAGATTCTTCCTCTGATGCATTTTTATCCATCTTCTCGAAGACCCTTCCTGGTATCCTATTGGGTTCTGCTATGCTAGTTCAGTAGTTCTCATCCAGGATTATCAATGCCTCTTTTCCTTGAGTCCCTTGTTTTCATTAAGTGAAAGAGATGAAAATTTGGCTTTCATGAACTTAATGGGATTAATCCTTGGTGTACGATCTTTAAATGTATTATATGGAATTGCACCTGGTTAGGGGATGGGAAAGAGACAAGTGAGGCAGCATGGGAGTGGTACTTTTTACTTTCCTCTGTCCCTTTGCTTTAAGGGGGTAGTGTATATTCACCTTGGCAAGTTGTTAATACCTATGCTTGAGAATGGATTTTGGAGGAGTTAGTCAGAAACAAATGGATGGCTGAACAACATCCTGCTGGTTGTTGGCTACAACTTAGCTGACAACTCTTAAGGAGAGTGACTTCAGTGTTTTATCTTTTTTTCTTGGTTGCTTTCTGTGATAGAGTCAGGTTAAATTCCCTTCAATTGATTGAGAGTCTATCATGATATGTGATTCTTTGACTTTGAGGTGGCCCATTGGCTTCAATTCTTTCCCTGCTTCTGAAATTTTTTATCTAACACTGGTACGCAACTTAATGTTGTGTTGTCCTCCAACTCCTCAAATTTATGCCTTCTCAATCTTTCTATGGAATATTTTACTGGATATCAGCAGCTTGTTAATTATGAGATTTAGGAGGAGAAACACCTAATTTTGACCAGGAGTTGCATTTTATACCAAGTTCTTTTTAAGGCAAAACGGGAACCTACAGGACAAACCTTTTAGTTAATGACATACATGCGTGCATGAAACTTCTTGATCTATGGGTACAATTGTTTCTTGGTCTCTGATGTTGCACTGGTCGTAGTGGTTCATCCTTCCTTGACAAGGTAAAAAAGAAAATCACGATCTCTAGCCACCAACAGTCCATACTCATGAACTCAATGTCTACTTTTATTTAGCATAGATCACTAGTCAATGAAGTCTCTGTTGTTTGCTATAGGATCTTTCTTTTATAAGGATAACATTTTATAGACAACAATACACCAATGGTGTATTTCAGAAGTAATTACATCAGGAGTATACAGAAAGAAAAACCACCTCTATATCCCTCCTAAATTGTCTAAGAAGTGAGTACTATCCTCCACCTCTTTGGGGAGGACATGATTACACCAAAAATAAAGGTAATAAGGCAGTTCAACTTCAAGCTCTGGAAAGGGATGGTCTTATTTTCAAAGCATCATTGATTCCTTTCCTTCCAAATTGTCGACCAGATGCATGTAGGGACAATCTTCCATCTCTCCTTGTGACCTAACATATTCCTTCTCTGTTGCAGCATGTTAGAAAATCTGAAGTGTGTCTTGGCATGGACCAGCTGATACCCCTCAAATTCAAAAAGACCTGCCACAATTTTCCTATCACTGTACAGTGGAGAAAGAGATGGTTTGTTGTCTCTGTTTCTGTTTCACAAAAAAAACACCTGGAGCATAACTCTCTTCCCTCTTCATAAGATTGTGCTGAGTCAGTATTGCTTCCTTGGCTACCAACCAAGTTAAACAAGACACCCTGTGAGGTACTTTGATTTTCCATATCATCTTCCAAGGCCATGGTAGAAGCATTTCAGCTGGCCTGTGAAGATGTCTATAGGCTGATTTACTGTGAACTTCCCATTGCTGGCCCTCAACCATTGTAGACTGTCCTCATTTGTATTAAGGCTGTTTACCTCCTCCAAAGACATAGAAATCTACTAATCTGTCTATTTCCCAATCATTCAACATTCTCCTGAAAGATAGATTCCATCCTTGATTGTCTCTGACATCTGCTACTGTTGCCTCCTTTTGTTGGTTCAAATTATGTATCACAGGGTGCAACTGTTTCAGGGAGTGTTTCCAACCCACACATTATTCCAGAAGAATGTCTTTCTACCATTTCCTATGTTAATTTTGAGTTTCCCCATATTTTTGGCCACAGGTTCCTGATTGTTCTCCATAGTCCTACCCTATAAGGGTTTTTGACTTCCTTAGTGATCCATAAGCCTTCCATTGCATATCTGGAGATTATCACATCTTTCCACAAACCTTTTTCTACAGAAACAAACCTCCATAGCCACTTTGAGAGGAGACTCTGGTTTTGAACTTTGAGATCTTTTATGCCCTTTCCCCCTTCTTTTTTGTTGTTTAACACCACATCCCATTTCACCTAGTCGTATTTCTTTTCTCCCTCTCCATTGAAAATTTCTCCTGATGGAGTCTTAACACTTCTTTGGGACGCTCACTGGTATAGGGAATAAAGACATCATGTAGGTTGGCTAGCATCCAGCACATTATTAATTAGTGTCAATCTTTCACCCGAGGATAGGTATTGACTTCTCCAATTTACTAGTTTTTTCCCACACTTTTCCACCACTGCGTTCCATATGCTCTTTGATTTGCTCCTTGCTCCTAGAGGCATCCCTAGGTAGGTGGTAGACATTCTCCTGCTTTACCTCCTAGAATGCCACCTCTCTACTTCTATGAGGTAGTGGTAAGGTCTGCATACATTCTACCCTCCCCATACCCCACTTGTGGGATTTCACTGGGTATGTTGTTGTTGTTTACTTCCTAGAATACCAGGCAGTCTGTTGATTTTCTTGAACTTCACTTTAGGATCTTTGTATTATTTCCTTGTCAATATCTCAGTTTATTTCATTCTATTAAGGTAAGGTAACCCTCAGGGGTTGGCCTGGTGGCAATTGACTTGAGCCTTGGGGTTTGCTCCCTTTCAAGGTCTCAAGTTCGAAACCCACTAGGTGCAAACAATTTCTGTGGGCCATTGGACTAGGTAAAACCTGAATTAACCGCGGTGCCCTTGCGGAAAACTCCTTGCCGAGGCCTGTGCACCCCCGAGATTAATCGAGGCTCAAAGAGACTCGAACACCCGGTGCAAATCAAAAAAAAAATTAAGGTTAAGGTAACGTTTTCTTGGGTATTAATGTTTACCTTGGAAGATTCACAATTTCACGTTCTTCAGTTTTTTTTCTTTTTTTTTTTTTGATGCTGCAGTTGATTTTTTTTTTTTGGGTAATAACAAAAACTGTCAGTTCATGATTGACAATCCTCTCCTAGCTAAAGAATATACTCTGGTGTCTTGAATTCAAAGAGCTTCAACTTATAACATTTTTCCTTTCTTCTGGGCAGGCAAATATACGTTTTAGACGCTCCAGAAATCCTGTAATTGGTGATAAGTTTAGCAGCCGACATGGGCAAAAGGGTGTTTGTTCTCAATTATGGCCTGATATTGATATGCCCTTCTCAGGAGTTACAGGAATGAGGCCGGATCTTATTATCAATCCTCATGCTTTCCCTTCAAGGATGACCATCGCTATGCTGTTGGAGTCAATTGCTGCTAAGGTCTGTTTTCTCTTCCGCCGCTTACGGTGTTATTTATTTCAAGCGAAAGTTTCTGGTACGAGGTTGTTACTCTCCAGACAATAATATTTTCAAGTAGTTTTTGTGGTAGTTTTTATTTTTTATTGGTTGTTGGCTTCATATGCTGAAGATGTCTCTCGTTTATGGGGTATATTGTTCATCTAGCTTGATATGGATGATCACAAGAACTTTTATATATATGCTTTCTTCGAACAGGGAGGTGCTTTACATGGGAAGTTTGTTGATGCGACACCGTTTTCCAACACAATGAAGGAAGCAGAATCGGAATCCAGTTCACTGGTGGATGAACTTGGTTCCATGTTAACGGCTTGTGGCTTCAATCACCATGGTGTGGAAGTACTGTATAGTGGAGTATATGGGACAGAACTGACTTGTGAAATATTTATTGGACCTGTTTATTATCAGCGTCTGCGACACATGGTTTCTGATAAATTTCAGGTTAGTATCACCCTGACATTAGAAAGAATAATCCTGTTTATTCTTACTGCCCCCTTTGACCCTTTTACGCTGATTTATGTTTTCATCAAGGGTAGCAAACATTGACTCTGTTTGATGAATAACTGTTTACATAACCAGCTCCTGTGCTCGACTCTTATATGAACAGTTAAGTTTGAAAATTGGAAGCTAAAACAAGAAAAGAATGCAGTGTTAATGCTCAACATCGACTTCCAAATGAAACCAAGATCACTAAGTGCTTCCTCTACCTAGTATTCCTTTCCTGCTTGAATAATTCATTTATTACATTGTTAAATGTATCTTATGCTCTGCGGGCTTGATAGATTTTTGCTAATGGGTCTCTTTTGTCCCATTTAACAAAAGGTTCAGTTGGATAAATTGGACTTTCAAATATTCTTACTTGATCCTCATTCCCTGTTAGGTTAAATTGGATACTGAAATTGACTTGTTTTGCTGTACAGGTCCGTTCTACTGGACAGGTAGACCAGATCACTCGGCAGCCTCTCAAGGGGAGAAAGCGTGGTGGAGGTGTCCGCTTTGGTGAAATGGAACGAGATTCACTTCTTGCCCATGGAGCAGCATATTTGCTGCATGATAGACTCCATACCAGCTCAGATCATCACATTGCAGACGTGTGCTCTGAATGTGGAAGTGTCCTAACATCATCAATAATTCAGCCGCCAAAACGAGCAGTGCAAGCTATGTTGAATCTGCCACCTGCTAGAGAACCCAAAAAGGTTACTTGTCTTGCTTGCCGTTCAAGTAAAGGAATGGAGACTGTTGCAATGCCTTACGTATTTAAATATCTAGCGGCTGAACTGGCAGCCATGAACATCAAGATGACTCTCAAACTAAGTAACGGGGCTGGAGCTTGATACGCGTTTCTGGCAGTTGAAATATTCTTATGTCTAGAAGCTAGCAGGGAGCTTGATTCCCATTTACTCTGTAACTGTACTCTCCCGATGTGCAATATGTCCAAAAAAGGGTTTGCAGCATCAGACAACTCGATTTGGTTTGAGATGTCAGAAGTCCAGTTTCCTAGTGGGCTACCGAGAAAGAAAGTGTGCTGCAAATAAGACAGGTCAAATTATAGAGACGTCTCATCAGTAAGACTCCCGAGTTGTGCAGTTTTGCGGTCTGGCTCAAGAGGTGCAACGACCTTCCTTGCATTACAATGCTGGTCCAGTGAAGTGTAGAACAAAATATAGAACTGTGTTTTATACTTTATTTGTTATAGCTTTTTGTATATTGTAGGGGTTAATATGGTATCATTGTGAGGCTCTATTGAAGCCAATGTTTTTGTTTATCCCAGTATACTTCAAATTCACTTTCATGATATAAATTATTTTGGCCATACAGTAGCTTGTATATGTATTTAAATTATGAGCAATCTTCTCACTGATTTAGTGCCAAAAGCTAAATCAAGAGTAAATTCATATATTGTCTTGGAAGTTTACAGAAAACTGCAAATTATAAAAAGGATTGACCATGAAACTATTACTTTGAAAAATAAAAGTAGAGCTTGATTTTGAGCCTCTTGCATCACAGCATGCTATCTGTTCTAGCTGGTAATCTCTTGAAGAAGTTGCTGGGAACAGAAGGCATCTTGCTTCTGAACCTGGGATGCCTCAACATATATAGTCCAGCAATTAAAGCCACCACTCTAAAGGGAGTCACATAAAGCGTAACTGCAGCAGAAAGACTGAACATGATAAACAAGCTTGTTGCTCTTGGATCTCTCCAGCTGAGCACCCCCTGCAGCCTCTCTCCTTGTGTTGCTATGTCCCCGACCACGGTCTGAATCCTACCAGCCACACTTCTCAGCCTATCGTACCTCATTCGAGCAATGTCATGGGGCCTAGATGTTGGAAATGTGTCGAATTCTTCATCAAGCTCATCAGGGTGCACTGTTTCTGCCCATGAAAGCTTAGTGTCCATGTGAGGAGGGTGCCTTGGCCGGAACCGATAGTTCCATAGTCCAATGAGGAACATGTAGAGAAACAGAGTCGGAAGAATCAACTCTGGGTACCAGATCAGTATCAAGAAGAGGATGTGAACCAATACTGAGGAGACTGGATTTTTCCAGTGACATATATCACCAAACCATCGATTAACAGACATCATGCCTGAAAGCAGTGACATGATCCTAAAGAAATTAGCCTTGCTTCTTCTCATGCTCCACATGTGGGAATCCACATCTAGCATGTACTCTACAACTTCTTTCCTGAGAGGTGGTTCAGCTCTAGCAAGCCTAACAGCAACAATGCTCATAGCTTGGTATCTCAAGTTGTCTACTTGGTTGACAGTAAAAGGATGAAGGTAGTGCATTTTGGGAAGCAAAGGGTGGCCGTAAGTATGTATCATGTTGGCTAAAGAGAGGCTTGTGAATCTTACTGCCAATTGGAGTTCCCCCATTTTCTTAACCCCTGATGGGTGCAGAACAAGAAGGGGATAAGAATGAGTGTAAATTCGATGAGATTCTAATGTTGATAATCTTATACGCACCTTCCCTATTCGTGAGTCTCGTGCTGCTCCAGTCCCTTGCTTCTCAACTCCCAAGTGGCAGTTATCAAAGACACCCAATGTGATTACTGTGCAAGGATCATAAACTTCCCAAGTGTATTGCTCATTCCATTTGGGGCTGAAAGTGTCAAGAATGGTTCTTGTCCGTACCCATTTCTGACCATATTTAGCCACACAATAGGCATCTGTGCTTCCTCTGCTGTCCTTCATCTTCATTGGAAGAAGCCCTTCTGCACCTAATATGCCAACTTCCAATATTCCCACCGGTGGTTTCCACAGCTGTCGTGCTGTTGGCCTTTGATCACTTATGTACATGGCTGATTCGTCCAGCACATGATATCCACCTTCAAGGCATAATCTGAGGTGAACTCTGCTTGAAAACTTGAGCTCTTTCCTCCTGTCCACTTCCAAGGAACCAAAACCAAACTTTTCAAGGTTGAACCAGCGAGATTGGACAGGCCGGTGGTCAAGCCTCTTCTCGAATGTGTTGAGTGGGAAACTTATCCTTCCAAGAATCTCATCTTTCATAGGGTGAACACGGTCCTCAATGCTGAGGACTAGCTGCTCCTCAAAAGGCTCAGCAGCTACAAAAACTAAATCCTCATTCCACATTGGATTTGCTGTTCGAGCAGGGCATATACCGGTCTTGAGCACCTGATTTCCCACCTGGGCTTTCACAAAAACTTCAGGGAGGCGGCTCTGGTCATTCGGTATGATGTCTTGAGCTTCAATAATATTTACTCTCAGGTACCAAAGTTTTGGAGAGACATAAACTTTGGACCTGACGCTCATAACGCCCTCTCCATGAACAAAGGCAGCATCTGCATGCCAGGCATCTGAAAATGCTTCATCTGCTTGTGTTCCCATCCAAACAGCGAGCATGATCTCCCCTCTCACTTTTCCTTCTCCTCGTCGATCCTCCAGTCTGTACCATTGAGGAGCCAGTGGACTATCAGGAGGAACTCTTGTTGGGACCTCATTCAAGTCAAAAACCACCCTTCCAAGATTATCATCTCTTCCCATCATGTCTTTATCCTTCACATAAACTTCAAGAACTGAAGACTGAATTCGATCTTTAGAGAAAGCAAATACCTGGTTCCACTCAGGATTCATTTTATTCTCAAAATGCTTTGTCCTTCCTTTGTAATTCCCCATCTTCACCTCCACATAGGGGTCACAGCTACCGGTGAGCACACTTGGTTGAAGATCTTTGGACTTAACAACACGAACATAAAGATAAAACATCTGCTCCACAAGGTCGAATGTGCTTGCAAATCTATCACTGTTCATCCATCCTCTTCCTCTGTAGCCTCCACCACGTGGCCATTGCTCACCAAGCTGAGGATTCGTGTCCTTCAGCTCATACTCATCATTAGGGTGGCCATGCATAGTTCGGGGTTGGTGTACTTGATGCTGCATTGGTGGTTGGACACCTGGCTGGCTGTGGATAGCTCGGGGTTGGTCCACTTGATGCTGCATTGGCAGTTGGACACCTGGGTGGCTATGAATAGCTCGGGGGTGGTCTACTTGATGCTGCATTGTCGGTGGGAAACCTGGTCTCTTCCTTATTGATATGACTGGCTGCTGCATAGCTTGATGCTTGTGTATAAATTGAGATCTTTCTTCAATGTGCTGAACTGACTCTGTGGCCTCTTCACTTGGAGTAAGATGACCAGGTTTTTCTACTACAGCAGAGCTTGAAGACTGATCAGCAGAAGAAATTGCAGTGTTTTCAATTTTTGGTACTTCAGAACTGTTACTAGATTTAGGAGTATCAAGACAAGAAACTTCAGGAGCAGGAAGTGAAGTTGGATTATCTAAATGTTTTGGATTTTCGATAGAAGGGGTATTTACAGGACTAGAAGATTTTTGGCTTGGCTGGATAGAAGATAATTGAGGATATAAGTCTGGATCAGATTGTGGTGAAGTGTATATTTTGAGACCAATCTCTCCTTTAACAAATGAGGAAAACCATTTCTTTTCAAGTTGGAATCTTTGATAAACTTCTTCCCCTTTCTTTACTATATTTGAGCAAGGAATTCTCACCCTTCCAAGAAAGTTTCTCCCTGGAATAGGCCTTCTCTCATGATACACAGAAACTTCAATGTATTTGTATCGATAGTTTTTTATATCATCAAGATGGAAGATGAGTTTATGATTCCAAGTGGGGTTGAGATTTTTTGGGACTGTTCTGGTTTTGCTAAGTTGGTTTTCAAAATCAACTTCTACAAATGGACTTGCTGATCCTTCACCATCTTTTGGCATAAGATCATAAGCATCTATTACTTCTACGACGAGCTTCATATCTCTCTCCCTTTTTGATCTTGTTTTTGCCACCAAGAAATAACTCTTTTCAAGAAATCCCAAGACTCAATTCTCAAGCAACCAGATTCTAATATTTAACAAAGATAGTAGCAAGTTAAAGGAAGGAAGTAAACAACTTTGTGTATGTTGTTTTTAGTTTAGTATCAAGGTGCATTCTACAAGAAAAGAATGATTTGATGAAGAAGCTGCTTAATAGTTCTAGAAAAATATTCTATGAAACAGAAATGAAGTGAAAGGAATAATTTTTTTGGCAAAGTAGGAAATAAACCAGAAGTACAATGTGATATGCAGAGTAAAGAAGAAGAGAAGGAAAAAAAAATGAGAAAAATGTAGCTGAAGAATGAATTTGTTAATGTCTTCTTGAACATGAAGACTGCAGTCTCCCAGTGAAAAAGCTAAAAGCAGTACACTTCCATGTAAGTTTAGGTCCAAATAACTTATACACGCTGATAGTATAATGTACATCGCCACGTTAAAGTGACCTACGACAACATGTAACTGTCTCTATAAGCCTACTATATTACATTCGATCGTGTAAAAATTCTTTATATTATTCAAACCAGCCTAGGAAATCTTGGCTAAAAGTGACTGCTGATACCCTTTTGATGCTGTCAAACATACATTTTTTAATTAAGATATACTCTGCTAGTTAATTTGTTCCACACTTCATCCTCTTTTATCTTTTATTTGTTACTTTAAGCTAGAAACTGAGAACATTCTAGATCCAATGTTTATTCTTTCTTATTTTATTTTCTTGCTTTTAAGTTTTAAATTTTTAATACTAATGCCTTTAGTCCTGAGGAGCTATCATTGTCCAAACTGGTGTAAGTTTAACCGCTTTTAGGTAAGAGTTACTCTAATTCTAACCTCAAAAAATTATACTATCAAATCGTCAAAAAAAATAATCGATAATGTATATATGCTAAATCGCAGAGAAAAAAAAATTAAAAAACAAAAAGAGAGGAGAGAGAAATTAAAAAGGGAAAAGAAGAGAATAAGATGAAAATGCCTTACTTGGATCTTGTGATTTTTTAAGGCATTCCATTCTTCTTAGTAGAGCATGAAGAGAAGCATGTGATGATCCCAAAGATGTTTTTAAATACTTTATTCTTTTCTTAATCACTTCCATAATTACTCCTCTTTCTTTGGATTAGAAAAGAGTTGCATGTCCTTTAAAGAATTATTTCAATATTCACCTACGTTATCTTAGTAATTATATCGAGGATTATAATTTCATGGATTTACGTGGAAATCAAACATAAGGGAATAGAAATAGAAGGATTAAAAGGAACCAGCGGCATAGTCGCATATAGTCCAGGTGGCTAATCAGACCTTCATCGTTAAAATATTATATAAAATATATTAGTAAATTTTTTTTTTTATATATATATAAATTAAAATTTTAACTTCGCCACTAAACTTAGAAAAAAGGGAGGGAATGAGAAAAGGAAAATAATGGGTGCAACTCCCTCTCATTTAGAATGATGACGATGTGAGGATAATTATCTTAACCTCTTGTTTGGATGGTTGTTACTCGTGGTATTGTATTGTATTGTATTGTTAGTTTAGATACAATATTTATTTTGATTGTTATTTGAATTCTATTATATTGTATCGTTTAAATCCATCGTTAGGCAATGAGCGAAAAGATCCATTTTATATAACGACCGATTTGGTGTGGTTTCTTCTTCTCATTTTTTTACTTTATTTATTATTTAATAATTCTATTTTATCATTCACCCTATTTTTCATTGTATCAACCACATACCCTACAATTTCTTGTAGGTTTATCATTCAAATTATATATATATATATATATATATATATATATATATATATATATATATATATATATATATATATATAACGACAAAAAATAATACACTCTATCCAAACATGGTATTCATTGAAACAATACAGTACGATACAATACAATACACTACAACATAATGCAATATATTATAAAATAATACATAACAATCATCAAAATAAAGTGTAAGTAAATTAGAAGAACTATACTTTATACCGTTATCCGAAACTAATCATATGCGTGTAAAGAAAAGATATTTCTTAGGTTCATTACAAGGGAATTTTCATAAATAGTCTAGGCTTGAAACTTAATATGGTCAAATAACTATATTTTACATAATTGCACAATATAACCTCGGCTATATGACCTGGAGACGAGGAGAGAGGCGAGCGAGATCGATAAAGGGAGGAAAGAGGCGAATTGTATATGTATATTTGTCAAATTGTATATGTATATCTGTCAATAATTGTATATGTGTAATAAATATACATATATATTTGTATATTTGGCAAGCGAGATTGGGAGAGAGAAAAGAGAGGTGAGCGAGAGTGTAGAAAGGTGAATTGTATATGTATATTTGTCAAATTCATCATGTATATCTATTAAAATAATTGTGTGTACGTAGTTGGTGTACATTTGTAATTTTATATCTACAAGAAATTGGAGAGAGAGAGAGAGAGGAGAGAAAATAACAACAAAACTCTAACTATAGTAGCAAAACCCTAATTATTGCTACAAATTATAATTTTTTTTAAACTATAATTATATAATGTAAATACACATCATATGTTTGTCTAATTATGTTATTTTTCCTTCATTATATTGGGTTGATGAGGCTAGCAAATATATTTCGTCCATAAAATTGGACCAACTCCACATCCAACAAATTAGGTCCCTATAAAATTTAGATCACAGCTGAAATTTAGCCCAACATTTAGCGATTTGGAGGCCCATTAACTTACATTATATATACTGAACTCATAACATAGATGATTTTAACATATATTTTCGCTCTACAATTTGTTTGTTCCATTTTGATTTCATAACAAGTTAAAGAAAGTAAATAAAACTTTGAATTTTTTGAATTAATTTTCATGTCAGAAACTATTTTCCTAAAAATATTTTTCACTCTCTAGTTAAAAACAAAAGATATTTTCTAAAAAAACATTTTCATTTAGTAACTAAACAATAGAATCTATTTTTCAAAAAATATTCTCACCAGCCAAGCATAAGAAAATAAGTTAAAAATCGAATTGTTTTTTAAGAAAACATTTTCTTTCGTACCAAACACGTGAGTTATGATAATTTATTAAAGTTATTTTAAATTAATTTCTTGAATGGTCATCAAATTTATGAAAATATCTTATATAGTAACGTCATTTTTGCTTTTTTAAGACAACAAGGTCATTTAATTAATGAGATAACCTACTAAAGTCTCTTTTATTTTATTTTTGGGACAACAAAGTCTTCCAACTATTGTAATTTTGACTTAGAAAAAATAAGACAGAATTTAATATATCATATTGAAATCTTATTTTTTTAAAAAGTAATAAAACTTTATTTAACTTGTGATTATTTTTAAAAATATATGGTAGCACTCATTTTATTTACTCTTGATCGACAAATAAATAACTATCGATTTAAAAGATGAATGCTTTACTAATTAAAAGAGGACTAAAGTTGATTAAGTCATTTTGTCAACCTAAGCATTACTAGCAATCTCATTGTGGAGATAATCACTCTCTAATTAAAGGCAAATAATAGATCAACGTAGTATCATTTGAAATTGTTGATTCATATGTTCAATTCAAGGCAAAACGTTAATAACTCAAAGTGAAAGTTTTAAATTTGTCTTCATATTTTGCTATGCTAAAAATATTAATTTTGCAGTCATAAATAACGATTCAAACAGTAAGAATAAGAATATGTGAGTTATATACTATAAAATTTAAGTCAATATATTTTGCTCTTCAACTGACTTATAATATATCGAAAAAAAGTTATTTGTGATTCGTCTTGATTAGTGATATTATATAGAAGAAGTTTACTGATGACATGAGGACTCTGTCAAGGGCGAATATGCTAAGAAAACTTAAAAGTTAATCATCTTTTCTATTTATTAAATTAGATGAGTAATGTCATGATGAGTTAAAAAATACATTATATTATTAGGAAAAAATGGAAATTTAATATGATATTGTATGATAAATATGTGTTGTATATTTTATGGGTCAAAAGACAATTGTTGTGTGTCTTTATCATCTCAAAAGAATCATAATAACTCTAATATGAGTGAACATTCAAGGAATTAACCCTAATTATGTTTTTCATATCTGAACTTGAATGTTATTGATCAACCTCCTACACATATTAGGTCATATATGAGCTCCAAGTGACGCTCTGTGAAAGGTTACACATTATTTTTGGAGATAAGAACACGTAAGAAACGAAGAAAAACGATATAAACTTGGTTTAGAGTTTAGATTTTTTCCGTTCTTTTACTTATTCGTAATGAAATCTTATGCTATGTTCTTAAATAATCATACGAGTAGCAAGATTTGTTCTCTGAGATTAATTTGATAAAACCATTTGTTAGCTAAATTCGTATTTATGTTTAATTAAAATCGAATTGTTCTCTCTTTTTTTTTCTCTCTATTTGTTCAACCATGTATTTTTTGTTGTTGATACATGAACCTTGATTAACGTTGTTATTTTAGAAAGATTGTGTGATGAGGTTTTTATTGAACGACCTCACTTCTAAGTCGTTAAGATATTGATTAGTACTTAATTAGATATAAAAGCAGATTTAGAAATAAGGAAAATTTGATGTAACCCTTACTCTTCTTAAGAGCCCGTTTGGATAGATTTTTGTTTTATGACTTATATCTCAAAATTGTTTAACAGTTATTTTGGCTTATAAGTAGCTAAAATAAGTCAATCCAAACGGACACTAACACTAGTTTTGGGTGTGATCTACTCAACAACAACAAATATAAAAAAGACCTAACAAATACACAAGGAAGTGGGATATTCTTGAACTCAAGCTACTGTTTTCTTTTGATATTAAACTAGTAGTACCTCATGAGTTCGAGTTTAATTATAGCAACCTAAAACAAAATTTCAATCTTCTTTTGCCAGTACATGTGGTAGAAGATTCAATTATGTTTAAAAGGAATCTACCAATTTATATACACAATAAAAATGCTTTTATATACACAGTATAAATTTTCGACGAGTCTGCACAAACCAATGTCACTGGTGCCCTCGTAGTCCAAGTTGATACCATGGTGCAGCATATCAGCAGTTTTCATCAGCATATCTCGTCCAAATGATCTCGATATCCTTAATTTGATCAGATGGTATGAACAGCCTCTTCACATCCTGCGATAAATTCGAAGATTTTGAAACTACTAAAGAATCATCCTTCAATACTTCACCCCCTTTTGATGATTCATCATCCTCTGGTGCTAGCAAATAAATGCCAACAAACACAGAAATCATTCCTAGAACGAACATTGTGGTTCTTAAAGCATCAAACACCTTGTATTCCTCAAAGTAGACAAATCCAGTACAAATGGAGAAAAATGTCCAAGCAATTTGAAACATTGGAACAATAAGTATGGCATCAAATCGCGAAAGTCCTTCGTTTAACCTTGACATCCAAAATCCACCTGTACTTAGAAACATCAAGAGCATTGAATACGTGAATCCGCTGTGCAATGCTGAATAACCACTACCACCACCACCATCATCATCACTACTTGATGACATTGACAATCTCAACATGTTTGAAAGAGACTTTGCAAACAATACTGAACACGATCCAATTGCACCAGAAACAACTGCATATGAAAATGGAACCAGCATTTTTCCTTTTCCTCTGCTGCAAATTGAATGATTTAAAACAACAACTAAGACTAAACTGAGACAGTAAAGGAGAAATACAACGTTGGTGTAATTTTCACCTAATTGCTCTGGGGTGTAAACAGGGGACTGATGATTACCAAAGGCTACAAGGAAAATGTTTCCAACGACAACAAAAGCAGTGGCTAACAGTAATTTGATTGTCACGGTTTTGTTCAATATGAAGTACGCGAAACAGATGTTTGTGATGAACTGTATAGATCCTAAAGCTGCTAGAAGTGATTGAGCAGCATAACCAAATGAAATGAAATTGAGACAATTTCCAATTGTAAAAAAGAGCATACCAACTCTCCATGCTTGGAAATATATAATGGGCTTCATTTTAGGCCTTGAATTTCTCTCATCATGAGCTAATTTAAGGAGATTTGTTCCAAAGTTGATGAAAATGCTTCCTAACAAATTGATCAAGGCTCCAATTACCCAATCACCCATGGATGGAAAAAGTCCACCGCGGCGTAGTCAGAAATTCTAATAAGGAGATTAAAAACAAATACAAAACCTGCAACCTAAAGCAATTTTTGAGCCAACACTTCTGCAGTAGTGCATGACATAATTTTCGTCAAACTTGATTCAACTGAACTCTCTTAGAATCAGGTAGTTTTGCTCCTGCTCAGCTAAAATATGATATTATGACCCAAAAAATGGAGGATTTTTCTTCAATACATATACAAATAATTTAAAAATAATTGAATTTCTTGGTACTGCAGACGATTTAAAATATGTGCAGAAAGAATAAAGTATGTTTACAATGATATTGGAAGCTTAAAAAGTATGATATGAAGAGGGAAGCAGCCAGAAAAGAGGAGACAAAATTTGACCTAGGGGAAGTCAAAGCTGGTGCCTGTGGCCTTTTTGAGTCTTTCCTCCTCCTTTCCTTTCTTGCGTACAAGTAAAAGTTTGGAGTTTGGAATAATGTCAATGCTTGCTGTTTCTGGAAGTTTTAGACGAGCAACTATAGCCGTCTTCGCACCCTTTAAAAATCACAAGTATTAGTCTATCCATTCATTCTAACCTTTCGTTATTTCTTTGTCGATGTCAAATTATATAAATATTTATCAATATTTTAAGATATATTTTTTTATCATATTAATATAAAAAGGATTGCAATTTATAGCATTTTTCATGTAGTTTCCAATTATTTAAATTTTAGATTTTAAAAATTAAATTTAGCTACTTCAATTTATCTTTAAAGTTTAAACAAGTTGACATCGAAAAGTAAAACAATGACAAATAAAAATGAACAAAAGAAAATATAGCAAAACTTAAATAGTTGTATGGTTACAAATATTTTGTTAAAAGAGAAATTTTTAAATTAAATTTTTTTAGAAAAAATAATCTGAAATATATCTAAACTTTGACCAAATTTACTATAACAAACCTAAATTTTGAACGGACCTATGATGCCTCAGAACTAATTTAAAACATAATATATACCTATTTAATAAGTCATACGCATATATGTATTAAGAGGTGAGATGCACACGTTATCAAGTGTATATTTCATGTTTTTAAATTTGTTTTTTTTTTATTTTTAATCTTTCCTTTTTTTCTTTTTCTATTTCTTTTTATATTTCTTGAATATTGAAAATAGCAGTATTTATGTCTTCTTCTCAAGATTTTCTGCCACACCAATTTAGATGAGCTTTCTTTTTTTTCTTGAGTTCCTTTACAATGTTATTCTTTTTATCTTATATTAATCTATTGTTGTAGTTTGTTCAAATTTATCTTAAAATTTTAGTAGTTACCAAAAAAAAGAGTCTTCCTTTTAGCCAATTATGAATGTTTTCTTTTATAGTAAATTTATACATTATCCTGAAAGTTGTGATCTTCTTTGTCATCTTGATAGTTATGGAGGAAATTTTCTGATGAATAATGATGTAGTGGTGATGATTTCAAATTTGCGATTCTGATGGAAATGGTGATTGTTGCAGCTGAGGGAGGTATATGGTATTGAGATGTTGATTCTTCTGCTAAGAGTTCTTGCGATTGATTTGTTGTTGGCGTTGGCACGACTCTTCCACCATGGCTGAATATCAACGAAGAAGAAAGCAAAAAATAAAATAAAATAAAAAATAAAATGTTGGCATTTATGTAATAATGAGAATTAATAATTAAGTTTAATTTATTAAGAAATATCTAATTAAAAATTCACATGTGTATATGTATGTTGTAAAAAAAATAAATGAAAGTAATATCTAAAACCAGAGTATTTAACGAAAGAGATTAAAAAAATAATGTGGGCTGCCACATGGATAATAGAGATCAGTCCATTTTAAATAAACTTTAATTTTACATTGACGCATTTTTTATACGTGCAGCCTCACTTGATCGTTCATCCAAATTGATAATATCTTTAATAATACACTAAAGAAAATACTCCAAGGGGGTAATAATATTCACTTATAATTTGGGATTGTTATAGTAAATTTCATCAAAATTCAGATATATTTTAGATTATTTTTTTTATTATAATATATTTAGTAAATTGAAATTAATGAAAGAGATAATAACTTACCCTAATAGTATACCAACTAATAACAAAATAGTGAATAAAGTGACACTCGATTAATTTAGCCTTAGCTTATACGGATTTCATTAATAAGCATTTCTTTGCATACTACATCCACATGCACATTATTTGGACATCAACTAACATGTACGATGTATTTTTTTACTTATTAAATTTTATGAGAGTTTGAGGTCTACTAATGTATAATTAAAGTTGGTTGATAATTGTTATCTATGACATCTGAATTCAAATTAAAAGGCACGTTTATGAATTGCAAGTTGCGATTAGTTCTTCATATTTGTAGATATTTTTTCTTTAATCCTATAAAATATATCCAATTCATCATCAATGCCCTAACCCTCTTCTCAAATATGGATATATTATAACTTATCAAAAGTTATCGAAAGTATATACCAATCATATAGTATAGTGTATTTATCCATAAACTATACACTATTTATACATTATGGTACACTAAAAAAATTAAATATAATTTAACCATACAAAAAGTATATATATTGACTATTCAATCCTGATCAATCGAAATCACCTCTAAATAATCCCAAATTTTAGATATGTAATTCTTTCAATATTTCAAGTATTTTACATATAATTCGCTTGAAACGATTCGCATTATTAACATGTTAATTTTTAAAAAAAATGAAAAAGAAGTAAAAACCACCGGAAAAATCAAAAACAATAACAAGAAAAAGAATCAGCAAGAAGAAGAAGCAATAAAGAAGAAGCAACAAGAAGAAAAACACAATTAAGAAGGAGGAGACGAAGTGAGCCAAATTTTGCAAGGAAAATGACCGAATGATCATTCATAATAATAAAAATATAATAAGAAAAAATTATGCGGATACACAACTATATATTAGTTAATTAGCTAATATAGTTACGATTTGAATTAATTTTGACTCGCCACTAACATCTTTGAATAATTACAGTTTGAGTTTCTATAGCAAATTGTATAGTTAACTGTATCAAATATATAAACAATGTGAATGGTACAACGAATTATACAAATGTTACATGAATTATATTGCGAAATATACAAATATTGAAAAATTATATAGCGGATTATACAAATATTGTGCGCAAATTATATAGCAACAACAACATACCCAGTAGAATCCCATAAGTAGGGTCTAGGGAGAGTAAAATGTACGATTATTTTTTAAATTAAAAATTAATAAAATAAAATGGTAAAAATTATATTTAATATATGACACTACTACTAATAATAATAATAATAATAATAATAATAATAATAATAATAATAATAATAATAATAATAATAATAAATATATTACTAATACTAAGTAAAAATAACAAATACTGAAAGTAATAAATAAAAAATAATGAATATTATACTAAAAATAATAATAAATATAATAATAATTTATAATATATTTTCTTAAGAAAAGAAAAAAATAATCAACGTGCAAATTTTGGAAGTTTATTTGTTTTATTTTTAAATATATTAAAAATACATGATTATTTGGATAAAATTTAAAATGTTTTAAAAATAACTATTTAATCAAATGACAATCTAAAATAGATTATAGATCAGTGTCAACACCTTCATTTATTATAGTATGGATAGATAGATATATAGATAGACTAGTTTAGTGTACGTGTTTTGCACGTATTTATAGTGTCAATTTAAAAATTATATATAAATATAATTGACATATATAAAAATAATTAGAAGGATACATGGAAATTGGTCAAGCAAATTATTTATCAATTATGAGATATTAATTCATGAATACTATAAAGAATAAAGACAAAAAAATAAAATAAAAAAATCTAAACCTAAATCAAACAAAAAGAAAATCACATATGGAACAATTTCAGACAAGAAATAGTTTTCTCTAGAAACCTTATATAGTTTGCTACTTCATCAAGTCTCTAAACTACTTAGAGTTACATTTATACATGAAATAGGAGTTCTTTTTTTAATCATATATTATAGGACTCCTTAATTATTAATTCTTTTAATATTTAATATTTAGGTATAATTAAAATTTTATTTGTTAAAAATTGGTGAAAAGACGATTTTGTATAAAACGTAATTTTTTAATGAAGGATAAAAAGTTCAAACAACATTATTAAGGACCTTCACACTTTTAATATAGTGTAAATATAAATAAATTAATCCAAATTAACACTTAACTAAAAATTAATTAGAACTGCTCATTTAAAGAAACTAGCAGACTTTAAAAAAATGATTAGAAAATTTTAAATTAATTTTTTTAGTTTATGTGTTTTGCATGTATCAATTAAAAATTATATATAAATAGTACTTGTCATTAAATAAATATAATATTCATATAAAAAATTTAGTAAATACTATTAGTTTAATGCAATAATTTGCAATAATTGTGAAATGGTAGAATGAGAAAATCAATTCAATTGCTTATAATATATGTTAATAGTTTTTAAATATAAAAAGTAATAATTTAGAGTTGAATAATTAGAAGTTAAATAATTAATTGATTAAAATTTAATGTAATAAAAGATTTCTAAATATAAAGAAATTCTAATTCAAAAGTGAATTCTAAAATTAAATAAATAAAAAATCAAATAATAAATTAAGAAAAATAATAAAAAAATAATTTTATCTTTATAAATAAAAAATTAAATAATAAATTAAAAAAAATAGTAAAAAGATAATATTATGAAAGATAAAAAGTTTAAATAATATTTTTATAGGTCTTCACACTTTTAGATAAATATAAATTATTTGAGGTAGAAAAAGAAAGTTTAATTTTTGTGTCCACATTGTTCTCAACATTTGCGTATGCCCTAGATTCACTTTTAGAAAACAAAAGTCTTTGATTTGTCAAATAAGCCCCTATATTTCAGCCTAATACCCAATTAGGCCCTGTGAAAGGGCTTCCACAAAAGGAGGAGCCCCTGATACTTCTTCCGCCATTAAGCTAGAACCTTCGATTGCGAAGCTCAAAAAAAAGCTTGCGGCTTGTGGGTGTCCTATTCTTTACCACTTATCACCCCCATAAATTGAAAAAACCAATCTTTTTTCGCTTGACCAACTAGGGTTTTTCTAGGGTTTATAATCGAGAACCCCTTAACTTTCTTTCTTGCTTTAACTTTTTCGGTGTACTGAAATGGTCAACTCCAATGGTCTCCGTCTTGCTCACCGGCTTGCTCGCTGCACCTTTTCTTCTGTATTGTCCGCGTTCTCTCCTTCTATTTCCATTTCTTCTTTGTAGTTGTGTATTGATGTGTGCACAATGTTAATGTCAAATTTGTAGGCTACTGGATCTTTGTTAAAAGGTGGTTGTAGTGGATATAACACGGTAGTGTACAATCAATCAAGGGGCTTGTTTTATTTCAATTCAAAGAATGGTAAGTGTATATTGACCTTCTAGTTGTGGCTATCGATGCATACTTTTATTTGCTTAAAATAAATTTGTATTTGAGTTTTGCTATTGTGTACTCATAGGGGGCAGCGAAAGGGATTGGTTAAGACTTGGGCAATTTAAATCCAATTTTGGTGCCACAAGATCAATTCATGGAACAGGTATCAATTAACCACTACATTTTTCTAAATGTTGAGCTTCCTTTTTCTCACTTCTCTATATGGCCTGTCGTAGATTTATGTCTCATCATTAGTTGCCCCATTTAATGAACCTGATGAATTATCTGTTTTCTGTCAGTTAGTCTACTACTCTACTTGGGAAATATATTAAATTTGGATGTATAAGTCGTATGTTGAATGTTAGGTTTTTGGTCTTTGTGGACTCTACACTGGAGTTCTTGTGTGAAACAGCTGAATTAATGGGTATAATATTTCGGTATATCTTTTTCTCATTAGGCTAATCAGACTAGATAAAATACCTTTCTTTTCCAGCATGTTCCTTTTTGCCAATTGATAGCATAGATTGTGGCAATCCAGATATGATTTCTTCTGGAGGTGTTCTGTTAGGATCAAGTGCGTACCATTATGCCAAAAGCTATAGCTGATAGTAGCGCAGACTTTATTTTTTAACTAAGTCCACCGTGCAAGTGTCATATTCGATTATGACTCCAACCTTGGCCCCCTCAGCCCCCTCATGGGCCTTGCCATTGGCAGGATGTTGGTATTACCCAACATATGTTTAATTTAGCTGAATTGGTGGTTAACTTGCCGAGTTACTGTCCTTTGACTCTTTTTCCAAGATAACTGAAAAACATTTGGCCTCCAAAACCTAGCAAGTACTACCTAGGGGTGGCCCAGTGGTTTGGGCTTGGGACTAACATGTTAGAGGTCTCAAGTTCGAAACCCTTTGCCATCGAAAGCAACGGGTTTGGCTTCTGGGTACGGGTTACCTTTCCTTTGTGGTTTGCGAGCTGTTGCATAGAAGTGGAGGTTTACCCACCCAAAGGATAGCGGTTGCGGGTTCCCATTGTCATAAAAAAAATTGGCAATTACTCATTATGCATGTTCGTAGAGACCGGTAAGACAGAGGTAGAAATGCCACACTTCCGTGGCATTTCTCAGTGTCATTTGTAGATTGCAAGGCTGCGACCTTTTTTCCAAGAAAAAAAGTGCTACAGAAAACACACTCTTGTTTATGCCTCCAGAGAATGATGGTAGAGAGATAGATAGATGTGTATGTGTGTGTAGAGAGATAGAGAGAGAGAGAGAGAATGTGTATAATTGGAATAGTTAAGCTCTTAGCAGACGTGGTCTGACTTTATTTTTCTTATGCCCAGTGCATTCTGAGTTTCCTCCTGATAGTGGAGGTGAGGTGAAGTTCAATCACATCTGCTGGTTTCTTCCATTAAATTGACAGATTCTCTCTTGTAATAGCTCTCTATTTTCCCCTTCAAAAAGCTATGCGCAGCCAATGTTGAATCATGAATGAGGTCTGTTATTTTGTATACTAGTAGGTGAATTATTCTTTCTAAATTAATAAATTAGTAAGTAAATTGTTGAAGTAACAACTTGATAGAAAACTTCTAATCTTACAAGAAAGTAAAAATTGTGCCCACAGGCTTTGGTCTAGTAGTACGAGTGTAGCGCGTGATGTGTGGTTTAACCGTACATCATGAGTTCGAACCATGCTATAGACAGAAGTCTGGTATTTAAGTGAGGAAGGGTAGAAGGTCCGGCCCATTGTCCAATTTATATAAATGTTATCAGAAAATAAAAATTGTTAACGTAACAAAATCCTGGTTGAAGATGTTACATATGGGCCATGCTTTCATTATCTTGGTTTCCAGGATGTGCTTAATGGTTACATCTTACTCTGTTAATACCATATAGGTGACTCATATACCCATGTGAACAGCATATATGCGTATTTGGAAGCAGATATGATTTGTATAGTAAAAAATTATTATCCATTGTGAAATGCTTTGCATATGATGTACATCTAGGAAATTTTGGTGGTAATCTTTCAAAATGGCAATGGATGTATTTGTTAGAATTAGCTTTGATTCTGGTATGTATTTTCATATTAGCTTGGTTATGAATTTTGACTAACATAGCCTCTTGCCCATTCAATGTTTGGTAAGGCATGAGTATGAAAGACTTTTATGAGGTTCTTGGCGTCAATCGAAATGCAACTGCCTCTGAAATCAAAAAGGCTTATTATGGGGTATGTTTGCTCTACCCTTCTGGATTAGTTGATGTTGTCCTTTAAGGTTTGCAATTATAAGATTCGCCAAGCTCTACTCAAGTAGGACTTTGTTATGACCAAATTAGCATCTTGCAATTAAAAAAAGTTTTTGGAGTTGGTATCACCTTATCTTTGTTTCTGATTATACATGGTGTTGCGCGTAGCTTGCAAAGCGACTGCATCCAGATATGAACAAAGATGACCCAGATGCTGAAAAAAAGTTTCAAGAGGTTTCGAAGGCTTATGAGGTACTAGCCACTTTGGACAAGTTTTTTGCTCTATGAAAAAGTTATTGCTGAAGTCATTACTATATGGAATGTTGGATGACAAATTGTTTGTTCGTCTTTGTGGCAATTGCAGGTTCTGAAGGATGACAAGACACGTGAACAGTATGATCAGGTTTGACCTGCCTTATGGGTTACTTTGCTCTTAAGCCTTGCAGACATTTACTTCCATATTTCTTTTTATTTGCATATTACGGATTTATTTACTTACATATTTCTTTTAATTTGCATATTACAGATTTATTTTGCCTATAAACATTCATGACTTTGATTATATTTTTCTCTTGAATGAGAGGCATTCTGATGCATTCTTGAATGTGCAGCTTGGGCATGATGCATTTAATAGTATGAACAATGGTGGAGGTGGAGGTCCTGGATTTGATCCATTTGGTGGCTTCAAAAGTCCATTTGAAGACATTTTTAGAAATGCTGATGTAAGGACCAGATTCCCGTTTAGTTCTGATAATTCATTTACATTTGTCTTGGAAAATTACTACGATGATATTTCTGGTTTTTTGAATTTTTTTCCTAGCTGTCTGTTAAGCATTGGATTGTACTAATTCACCTCTGTTGTTGGCCTCTTCAAAAATTTGGTTCTTGAGCTAGATACAAAGTTGAGTTATTGTGTACTTCATGAGAGAGGTCCTCTGGTGGACAGATATGACCTTCTGTTTTCTCTTCCACAGATATCAAGAGATTATTGGTTGCATTTTTGCTAAACAGTGTCACAGTTGGCATTAGAGAATGTGTGCACATGGTTGCCAAAACAATCTGAATTATTATTCTCCCCTTTCCATGATTTTAGCCCCATTTATAGAAAGCTATTTGAGTCAATGATGTTTGGGCAAGTTTTGTAGAAGGATAGGGTCTACAAAAACAATGCTTGTGAAGAGGTACTTGGTTGGCAGCAAATTAAGTATTACTTCCTCTATATCAATTTAAGTGGCATCGTTGACTAGGGATTATGTTTAAGAAATAATTGAAAACTTTTGAAATTTGTGTGGCTTTAAATAATCTCATTAAGGGTGGAATGAGAATTCAAAGTTAAATTGACAAGTTTTTGGGGGACATAATAAGATGGGAAGTACGCCACATAAATTGGAACAGAAACTAATTAATACCAACATTGAAACTTAAAGAGTAAAATATAGTTGATGTTATTGTTACCTGTTGAGATGTTCGGTGAGGTACTAAGACACTTTGATCGCTTTCTTTCATCTCTTATGCATCTGCCTTTATGGTCTTTTCAGATACATCCCGACTCTAAAAGCTTAAAGTTATTTTGTGCTAAATATGGCACAAAATTAGATGAACCTGCTAGAGGTTACTTTGTTATGCCCACTCTTTTGTAACCTTACTTTCAATCCTTGAGTTCTGACCCTTCTTCAATTTCCTTTGGCATTTGTTGGAGATTAGATTTTTGGCAACATCTTTAACAGAGACATGGGTGGAGAGGATGTCAAGGTTTTCTCCTTTTCTGTGTTCTTCATTTGTTGTTATGGTTGTTTTTAGCTATGCACTTCCGCCATTTATTTTTAACTGTTTTTGTCCCTTACAATGTAGGTTCCTCTTGAACTATCCTTCATGGAAGCTGTTCAAGGGTGCTCTAAGACTATAACATTCCAAACAGATTTGCCTTGCACTGCGTGTGGTATGTGCACTTCCAGCAATTTGTTTAGTTTTCTTTTCCGGGGGCGGGGCGGGGGAAATCTAAGTAGGAGATCGACATGTCTCAGGTTCTGTTGGATGATGCATGGGCATTGAAGTGTCTACGAGTTAATCAAAGTCTTGTTATTGACAAGATTGAGTTTGGTTTTTTCCTGATAAGGAACAAGATATTTGGGTGATATCTTGTGATTTCCCTTTTAGTAGTTTATCTAGCCCCTTTCAACCTATACAATTTGGTCAAAGTAGTCACACCTGCTAGCTCATGTTAGCAGGGCAGACTCCACTTTACTGGGTTCTTACTGTAGTCCCTTTTTTCTCCTTCCTTTGTTTCTCTTTTAGGTGGAAGTGGTGTGCCCCCTGGCACTAAACCTGAAACTTGTAGGCGCTGCAAAGGTTCTGGCGTGGTGAGTGCCTCTTTGCTTATTTTCATTCTTTACTTCTGGTGACATGCATGTTTCTCTGTTTATAATGTTGTCTCCTTTTATCGTGTATTTTCAATAATCCTTTGCAGTCAATCTCTCAAACTGGTCCTTTCACACTTCAGACGACTTGTCCTTCATGCAAAGGAACAGGGAAAATCGTATCGGTATGACATCCTGCAGAGTTGTTAGTTATTCATATATTTAACTGATGTTGGCTTTTCCTTCTTTTTTAAATGGAAAATGATTATTTTGGTTGGTTTGCTATATAACTAGGTGTAGTTATTATTCTTGACTTAACAGATGTCATGAACATCACGGGAGGAAATCTTTAATTCAGTAACTTCATCCCAGTGGGGAAAGCATATATCCATTTTAAATTTTAAGAAGTTTGTTTTCTGCTGTCTCTCTCTTCCTGATTATTGACTGCTGGTGAATTGTTCTGTACTCCTATAAGATAAAGTTCCTAAATGTACATCCTTTACGGAGTGTTTCTTCAGTTGGGTGATATTTGGAAGAATATTACTCTAGCTTAAAAGGAAGTGTCTGTTCTCTAGTGTTCTATATTCCATAAGATGATTGAAGTCTTCCTCTTGATATAATGAACTGTGGAAAATTAACTTTTTCCACTCTTCAGTCGACGCTTTGTCGTATATCTATGTAATGCGTGCATTCCTTGGGGGAGGAGTGCAACAATGACCTTTGGACGCTTAATGACTGCCGGTTGCAGTGTTAACTAGCATGCCAACTTTTTACTTTGATGGATTGGCTTTGTTTGATGCATAGTTTTGTTAGAGATAGAAGCCTTAATAGAATTATTCTTGGTCTACAGAGTTTCTGCAAGTCTTGCAAGGGAAACCGTGTACTACGAGGACCAAAGACAGTTAAAGTGGATATCATGCCTGGTATGCTGTAACCGCAGATTACATCTATGCATGACTGCCACAGCAAGTAATTATGGTGTGAAATATACCTCATTTGTCAACAGAACCTATCTTGATGCATTTTTTTTTTTAAATCTTCTGTTATGAAATCTATTTGTTAAGAGTTTATTCATCTTTGATTTAGCAACTTTAGTAGATGTAATCATGTTATAGAACTATAGCATAGTTGGGACTTCTGCACCACAATTTACCCTTTCAATTATGTGCGAAGAAACCAAAATGGGGAAATTAATTCAGATTTTAGCATCTTATTGTTAAAATATGCGTGTGAGTTGTTTTGAATATACTTTCACTAAAACCTTTTTCTTTCACCAATGGATGCTCATACAGTGCTTTTAGCATAGGTGCTTCTATATAGCACAACTTATCGAACAATTTTGCCTCCACTGTGTTTCTCAATTTCTATTATGTGATGTTTAATGGTTCTTCTCCTCTCCTGTAAAACCGAAGAAACAGATAACCTTTCATCTACTTGATACCAACACAAACCAAAAACACGCTTGTAAAGTATCTTGTCCAGAAAAACACACATGTACAAGTATTCTTGTCTACGTACAGATCAATTCAAGAAGGGGAAAGCCAATATATTCTGTAGCAAGGAATAACAATGTGTTGTGGCTTGTGCCTGCGCATGTCTCTAGATATTTTGTATTGCTCATTATTTTTTATCAACAGGAGTAGACACCAATGAGACACTCAAGGTGTATGGAAGTGGTGGAGCAGATCCTGAAGGCAATCAACCTGGAGATCTTTACGTTGTTTTAAAGGTTCAGTTGAAAGCTTCCATGGTCCTTTTGTATGTCAGGTTTCTTCTCTTCTCAAATTTGATTCATGTTACTCATAGATGCCTCTGGTATTTTTTTTTCAGGTCAGAGATGACCCCGTTTTTCGGAGAGAAGGCTCTGATATTCATGTAGATGCTGTTTTGAGTATTACCCAGGTACTATTTCCATAACCAACTATAAGCTCTGCCCACCTAAACAAATGTGTCGCTGCAGTATATTAAGGAATATAGGGTAACTACAGTTAACTATTCCTTCGCATCTCGAGTAGATTTTTGCTCGAGCGTTTTTAGTGTTATTTTTGGCATCTAAATTTTCATCCTCATTTTACCATTTCCTAGCGTTTTTTGGTCTCAAATCTTACTCTTGTGGTGCTAATTATCTTTTAAACCTTTCAAATCCATTTACCTTTGAACAAAAAGATTATGATGTTACCTAAGTTCTTGAAGTAGATTAACATGATCTAAAGAAGCTTACCCTGGTCACTTGAGTTTTAGGTATTAGTGGGCTTTGTGATCCATGACACAGATAATCAGGTTACACTGATTGAAAACTCTTATGTACTTGGTGGGTAGAGGATACCAGATGAGACACTCTGCATTAATATTCTAAATGCCGAGCTAATTGACAAATTTTTCACATTTAAACATCTGCTGGGAACTCGGGACCAAAAAGTGTGTTTTGCATCATTTCTGGACATCTGATAGTCATAACAGTTGTCAAGCTGAGGCCACATACTGATGCAACTTTGTTGTTTCTTTTCGTGGTTCCTAAAGCTATGATTTTGAATCTTCACTGGATAATATGGTTAGATTCTTATGAATACTTAACTGCAGGCAATCTTGGGAGGAACAATCCAAGTCCCAACTCTGACAGGAGATGTTGTTGTTAAGGTACTAAAATACTACTACAAATATTTCTAAGCTAATCATGGTTAATCTTTGTCCTCTATTTTCCTTCTTAGAATGTTTAATGGTTTGATGCTTATTCACTTTGATTGTCCCTACAATTTGGTAAAAGTGAGATGCTTCTCCTAACATATTTTAGCATGTCTAATTCTCATTGTAAAGGCAATGTTCAATAACACTGTAAGGGTATAAATATGTTTCAAGTGTTACTGGTTTTATGAATGTTGGGCTTAGGGTTGAAAATGCCAGGAAGAGATTAACAATAGGGGGCTGCTCAGGGGCCTACTTGGTGTCGACGTTGAAATTGGCAGAGCTTGGTTTTTTTTTTTTTTGCGCACTACTGGGAATTTTATGAATTGGAAAGTCAGAGTAGCATGATATTATCATGAAAATGTCCGTACTCCTTTCAAGGATATAAACTGATAGGAAACAAACTTTATTGTCTAATAGACTACATTATGCCAAAGTTCTAGCGAAGATCCACCTAAACTACTCAACTCTTTTTGTCTAGTTTAGTGGAGAATCTTCTGATAGTAGTGGTTATTTGATCTCATACTTGTTTGATCTGTATCCAGATATTTATTAATTCCTTTTTTATTTGGGTCAAGAATCTTCTACTTGTCCAGAAATTTTCCGAACAGAAAAGTTTAGGGCATGAAGTACACTCTGTTTTCTGCACTATTGACTATGTTAATTAAGCAATTATTGTACTTGTTCAATCTGTATTGAGATAGTTCGTTATCATTTTTTGAGTCTTGAAATCATTCTTACCGTGCATTATATGAGTTCTGAGAAGTAGTTAATGGTTTGTTTCTAGCAGGCAATGGTCATTACTAGAATATTAAGGTTCTTTATACAAGCCCATTTGCTTTTTTGACATGTGAAACAAAGTAGGAATTAATCTTACTGTTTGGTTCTTTGATCATGTGATCTCTACGTGCCCAAATTTTGACATCCTGTTGTTTGTAGGTTCGCCCTGGCACTCAACCTGGGCAAAAGGTTGTCCTCAAAAAGAAAGGTAAGAATTTCAAATTAATTTGTTTAATATGGACTTTTTCATCTGGATTAGTTCTTTTTGATGCTCAAATATACTTGAACATCAGTTGATATGGATATTTACCACTATCATCAAGTCAGTGTGTGAGGTGGTAGTTGGAGTTGTATCAATTTACATTCTGATGTGTGTAATAAACAAATAACTACATAGTTCAGAAGGCCTCCAAGCTTCTCAAAGCACTTTTCTTTAATGTGCAGATGTTGTTTACCTTGTTTAACTCTCGAGCCATCATAAACTTTCTCGTTCAAGCTTCTAATATTTCTGTCTGCTTATGCAGGAATAAAAGGACGAAATTCCTTCTCATTTGGGGATCAGTTTGTCCACTTCAATGTCAGCATTCCCACGTAGGTGCCCATTGTGTAAAATGTGAAAATGACCATCAACTACTGCACCGTTTTACTACCCTCTACTCTTTTCTAAGCCTAATATTGAGAAATTAGGAAGTTTTAGTTTGTTGGCCTCAAAATCAACTCTTGAAACATCTTTAACGGAGAGGGTACACCCCTGACTATCCTGTTTTCTGCGATCTAATGATTAAATTTTCTACTTGGGTGCAGAAACTTGACACCAAGACAGCGTCAATTGATTGAAGAATTTGTCAAGGAGGAGCAAGGGGAGTACGATAAAGGGGCTGCAGCAGGAGCCTCTAGGTGAGAGCACAGTGCTCACAAGGTAGGTTAGGGGATATAGGTTCAAGTCAAAAGTGTGTACTATCACGTATTTTCTCTCATGAGCTGGGTAACTTAGCCAGAGCAATTTTGGGGTTTGGTCATCACCATTTTATCGGTTTCCTTTACATTCGAGCGAGGATTTAATTGTTGCTTGATGGAGGGGACAGGTTGGTTATAGTATTATTATCGTGACATTAAGATAATGTAGCATTTGATTTTGCACAACTTAATGTTGTATATAAATATGATGAAACAAATAAATGTTTCTGAAGGAAAGTATAACACTCCTCCTCTTTTCTGCACTCATTGGTAGGATAATAGCAAAGAACTATTTGATTAAGTAGTTGACTTGGTTAAGTCGTGTAATATAACTTTTTAAAAGGTTTAATATGTGCAAGTATTGGTGAACTAGGGATGAGCTTAAAATTCAAAAAGTAGAAATCATAGTAATTGTAAATTTGTATAATGTATGATACTAACTGCAGACCAGGCCCACTGTTTGAACAAGTGCTGTGTTCAGCATATATTCTAACACTTTTGAGGCTAATGAAATAGAGGCAGGCATTGCTTTTGTAAGCCTTCCATGATGCATGTTCCAGAAGAAGAATTTATATTATTAAGAACATTGAGGCTACAAATATAATAGGAAAAATTATGCGGATAAGTAAATATTAGCTAATATAGTTATAGTTTGAATTAATTATGGTTTTAAATATTTAGTTGTAATTATAGTTTGAGTTATGTATAATTTGTGTGACTTGTATAAATGCTATGTGCGATTATAGAAAAGTTATGTGAATTAAATTATATAGTAAAATATATAAACAATGTGAATTGTATAGCGAATTATGCAAATGTTATGGACAAATTGTGTAGTAAAATGTACAAATGCTATACAAAAATTGTGAATTGTATAGCGAACTATATAAACATATACAAATATTGCGCGAATTATACAAATATTGTTATAATTATAGTTACGAAATGTAATTATCAAAATTATAATTATTATATTTTTGAGTGGTTATATGCGAAAGTTCTTCAATATAATACGGCTCATATTAGCTAGAATTTCGCCAACTATTTTTCTACAATGTAGCAGATTTTAGGGCCATCAATATAGCAATCTACTTCATAACTAATAGCACGGGATAATCATCCCTGGATCTAAGGAGCACATTTTTATTAGACCTTTAAAATAAAATAAAAATTCAATCTTATAATTTTAAAATATGTGACTGTAAAAATATGTTATATAAAAAGTTAAAATTAAAGCCTTCTAAAAAAAAAATCTAGATCTTAGTGGGACAGGTGGACGTCCCTATTTCCCAAGAGGTTGTGCAAACATTCCCCATCTCTTGATTTGACTATGTGTCTCAATCTTAGTCCATTTTCTAGACGCTATTTTTTCTGTTGAAAATTATTTTTACTTGTTGCAGTAAATTTAGCATGGTAAGTTGTCTAAATTTAAGATCAATCTGAAATTTAAATTTTTATTAAGTTGTTTTAGTTATTGGGATATTTTAAGTTTCAATATTTTAAATTATGCAAATTTTGTTGGTTAAGGTTGGCAATTCAAAAAATTCTTGCGATTAATAACATCATTGAGAGGGATATTTGCCCCATCTTTAAAAAAAAAGAAAAATAGACGTGGCAAATAGTTGGATTGGATTGGATTTGGATGGATTGAACTATAATTATCCATAAAAAAATAGAAAAAATTACCTAACTACACATTCTTTTTTGAGGATTTATCAAAAAGACATAAGGCAAAAAAAAAAAAGAAGCTATAGTTTGTTAAAATTTTGATTCGTAGCTACATATTATGGGAGAGAAGCTAGCGAGAGAGGGCGGAGAGTAGAAAGAGGCGAATTGTATATATGTCTATCTGTCAAATTATAAGTGTATATTAGTCAAATAATTGTATATGTATAACTGATATATATATATGTATTTGTATATCTGGCAAGCGAGATTGGAAGCATATGTTTTACGTATCATAATACACGTAGGATTTCATGTAGACTCGCTAATCTATGTCGGAGCATTTGCATATCATGCATATGACTTGCAATATTCAAGTGTTTATTTGTTCAATTTTGAGATAGTTAAAGTGCATAATTGTGCATTAGTAAAGTTAAAGATCACAGTTGAATATCATACTTATGTTTATATATTATGCAATACATCTTTAAGAAAAATTTGAGCCCTAAGGCATTACTTTAGTAACCTTGTAGTCGAATATCATGTGTGGTCGAGCGGTAGAATTGTCCATTGTTGCTACCATAGAAGGATGACTTTAACAAGTCTCCTATAACTCTTTTATGCCTATAAAAAGGCAACAAAAGAAAGCTCCTCCTCCATTTTATTTTTGTTCTTGCTACTTCATTTTATAAAACCATCATATTTTACTCTCTTTATTATCTATCCAACTAACCATTCTCATCCTAATGAAATCATCACTTATTTCCAAGAAGATCATCAAACTCTCTGTGCCCACTCCTCTTTCTCTTACATCTCACAAACTTTCCTTCCTTGATAAGGCTTTTCACATGTCTATTCCTATTGCATTTTTCTATCCAAAAACTAGTAATATTATAACAAGTTGTCATATGAACTTCTTATAATGTTACTATCCTTACGCTGGAAGGCTAAAGGATGGTTCCTCCAACGTTGATTGTAACGATAAGGGGGTTGAACTCTCCAATGTTCGCGTCCCTTGTCCCAAATTTTTTATCATCCTTACACCGATCGGGATTTGCCTTTTCTATTGATTCCTGCTCAGGTAACTCATTTTGATTGGGGAGGAATAGCAATTGGCGGATGCTTATCACATAAGATTGGAGTTGGTAGAACCGTTACCAATTTCTTCTACAATTGGGGGTTATTGACTCGTGATTTAAGCACAACTCTATCTCCTCACTTTGTCATCTACACCCAATGTATTAATAATGATCCTCCTGTTGTATCGACTATCAAGTCAAAACAACCAATTACATATTTACTCCCTAAGAAGCATTTGTCTTTTCAAATGTGTTGTAGCTGTACGAAGAGAACGTTGGTTCATTTAAAATCTTCCTTATCAGAAGATGCATGTGGAGGTTTTTATGTGAAAACAACCGACCTAAATTATCCAACATTCATCAGAAATATGAGGAAGGAGAAAACGAACCTAATTAATTGTACTTGAACATGGAAAGATATTAGGTTATGTGTTTTATGCACATTATCCCACAATGATACCTGATAGTATAGTACACAAAACTTAAACTCTTTTTTTATTTTTTTTTGACTTGCACCGGATGTCCGAGTCTCTTTTTTTTGAGCCCGACTAATCCCGGGGAAAAACTTAAACTCTTATTTTATTAGCTTTTCATGTGAAAGAATCTAAATTCAAAATTTTACAGCTTGTTTGGATGGTGGTTTTCCATGGTTTCATAATGTATGGTACTGTATGGTATGGTATGGTATCGTACAGTACAATACCATACAATGTTTGGATAGACTGTATGGGTTGCTACTGTTTAATGATAATTTGTTGTTTGATTTGACTGTATGATATTGTATCATAACTTATAAATTTACAAAAATGTCCTTAATTAGTATAAATATTAAATTTATCAATATCTTTTTAGTTTTTTTTTTTTTAAAAAATAAATACATAGAATCAAGAGGGAAAACATACGAGCTAATTTATCTCCAAACCATACAAACAACGTAAGAAAATAAAAAAAAGTAAGAACTTAAAAAAAACTCAAAAAAAAAAGTGAAAGAAAAAACGGGAGACGAAAAAAAGTTTCAAAAGTTGATGCGGAGAAAAATAAGTAATACAAAAACAATATATATATTAGGGTAAAGTTTAATAAAAAATAAAGGATAAATTAGAACTATTTAGATTTAAATAAGGGTATAATTGGAAAAGAAATAAGGAAACCATGGGATACCACCAAATTGGTGGTTTCAAAAAGTGAGGGTTTTCATGGTTACAGAACCATGAAACTAAACCATACCATACCATATAATTAATGAAACAATCAAAACAAACATGGTTCTCTTACTAACTATACCATACCACACCATCAAAAACCACCATCCAAACAAGCTGTTAGTGTATCGTCACATCTAGTTTGATACATAAAATCATAAACTTCTTTAATATTTAAATATTAATTTTATTAAGAGTGTCGAAAGGATATGAAAAATCGATCAAACCTAATTATATCAAACCAATTTTTATTTTCAATAAAATTATGAACTTTTATTTAAATCTATAACTATCCCAAACAATTGAGCTGGTCTTCTTAGTTTATTTCCAAAAAAAATATATTCTCAAACTGAATAACTTCATATTTATACAACTATATTTTATGTATTAACATCTTAAATTTAATATATAATATTTTATAACTTTGATTCTAAACCTCTAGTGATCGAATGATTGTGAATATTTGCCCCTTAAATTAGCCTTTAACTAAATAAATTTTAAATTAAAAGATACTATAATAGATACTAGAGCAAACAATATAATGCAAGCATTCCTATAAAAAGTTATAAATCAAGTAGTATGGCATGAAGATCCTACATTCTTGAGTTTTTGATAAAGTATTTTCTCAAAAACATACTTGCAGAAAAAATATTAATAATGATATATTTTGAAGTGATATTAAAAAACACTTTAAACTAACAGAACCATATCAAATACCAAAGAGAAACCGATATGATTGGAATGATTTTTAAAAAAATTAATTTTGATTGTATTTTTTAAAGAATAACCAACAACACTGACCCACTAACGCCCCTAAAATTTTACCCCCACTACGCACACCTATGAAAGATCTCAAATTTGCCAATAATTCTATCCTAATATTCGAATATTAAAATTTAAAAAGGTCTTTTTTCCCAAAAATTAAGACATCTAGATTTATCAAACACATAAAAAACAGTACACTATGAATGGATTGAAAAGTACCAAAAATGAAATCAATGGCACCTCCATGGTACAAAGCTTGAAATTGTGACATTTTCATCCAACAAAAATACTATCTTAACCAGAAACGAAAAAAATTGTCCAAGAAAGTGCACCTTCCAACAGAAACGAGTGGGCAGCTTCACTCACTAGATCATTACATACCCAAACACAAGGGAAAGGGAAGGAATAAAGTAGGTCAAAAATTTTAGGATGACATCAACACCCAAACAGATGATGGACCTCCCTACTCAACATTATTCAAGACACCAAAACAAGGGATACTAAACCTATCTTCTCAAACTAGGCCTACAAGTTATGTCATCTCAGCAATAATCAATATGAGAGAAACTACAGCTCGAATACTAAAAATCTCCATGAGACTTATTGTAAGAATGGAATACAAGTATAAGCGTTCACCCGTATGGTGAGTACCTGAAGCATGAGGTGGCTGCAAGCTAAAATCCATGATATGCTCCTGGCCATTGCCATGTTTGTTGGTACATTCAGCAATGTATGCTTCAGGATGCCGCTTTCACTTTTGACTTTTGTTTCTTGGCATCCAATGCTCCCAAACCTGTCCCTAAACCAACAGGATTTTGATCTTGTTCCCCTGCTTTGGATTGGTCTACTTGGGCATCTTCAGGTACATTAGAAGAATTACTGTCTGCTTCTTTCTTTTCTTCTTTAGTTTCATTATGGTTTGCAGCATCCAGAGTTGTGCCAGAATTTATAACATTGAGTAGCTGGGTAAGAGGAGGTAAAGTCGATGCAGGAACACCACTAGGACGTACAAGAAGACCCCTTGCTGCAGCTTTTTTCCGTACTTCAGCAGCAGCTCGTGCAGCTCTTTCATCAACTCCTCTTCCTCGAGGAAGACCATCACCTAGTACTGCAGAACTTAGTGATTGGTTCATTCCACCAATACCAGTACCTCCAGCAGCAGCTTGAAATGCGTGTAACAAGCTAGGATGAGCCTGCAACATGTAACTCGATACAGTGAACATTCAATTTCTCATTGACATACTTGAACAAATCCAAGGGAACCAAAATGATAACCCTAGAATGAAAAATCCACTCCAAATTGACCGTCAAAGCCAAGGCCCAAGATCCTATACATTATATTGTCATTGTTGATTCAAGGGTTCTCAAGAGGATTAAACATCACTAGTGTAAGAGACAGCGAGAAAGTAACGAAAATTCGGGAAAGCAAGTCTTAACCACCCAGACCAAGCCTTCCATTTGTGCCTCAAGGTGAAGGTCTTTTTTTTTTTTTATAACCGGGTCTGTGGCCCGCCCTTTGGACCAACCACAGCCTTCTTAACTCGGTGGATGATGGGCCCACCCCTCCACTCTTCTCCCCTTAATACCAGGCTTCGCTTTGCATGGATGGGGCTTGAACCTATGACCACAACCACAAATCCTTCATTCTTTGCCACTTGAGCTAGGGCCTGGGGGCACTCCAAGGCAACGGTTTAGGGTAAGCAAATATGTCAAGAAAGCATATAAATATCCCCTCAAAGGCATAAAGGATACAAAACTGTTGGGAAAAAAGTACCTTCAAAATATCATAAGCCTTCTGTGCAGAAGCCACATTCAGAGATTGACCTTTCTGCTTTTGTGCATTCATCTGTTAAGGATTTCCATATTACAAAGCACATAAGGGAATGATAAGCTTGTTACAAGGAATTAGAGGTGATCGGGCTGAGTAACCTATACCTGCAGCTCACGCATCTTAAATGTTTTCATCCAGTTTTGAGAATCACGTGTCCTTGAATCCTCCTCTCCAAGCTGCTTGGCTAGTATATCATAAGTTTTCTTTTCATGCTGTTGATAAAAATTAATTAAAAAATGGTTGAAAAAGTAACTGTCATTTTCTTAGCACAGTAAACTATTCAGTTCAAGTACATGCCTGGTGAGAGAGCTTGAAAGCACCCATACAGTTGAATGCAATTGCCAGAGCATGATAACAAACAGCAGTCTGAATATGTTCCTCCCCAAGCAACCGTTCATTCTTTTTCAATGCTTCTTGGAGATAACGAAGTGCTGTATCCATCTTTCCGATATCTTGGTACATCATCGCAACATTTATAAATGTCGCAGCAACATCTGGATGATCAGGACCTGATGACAAGCCAAGCAGAAGCAAGGCCCGTGACATGTGCCTCAATGCAAGTTCTGTTTGGTTAAGACCATGATAGAAAAGAGCCATGTTTCCATAGCTGCAGCAAGATTACCAAAGTCACATTATTAGGAATATAACGATCCCGAAATACAGATTTTTGACTTCAAAATAACACCAGTAAGATAGACAACATATAGCAAAAGAAGAGTTCGAAGACGAAAGAAAATTGCCTGTGCGCAGTGTCAGGGTGGTCCAGTCCAAGGCATCTTTCATTTATGATAAGTTCCTTGTGCTGTTGCATTATAGCACCAGCCATATCTCCAGCATGATATAGAACCATAGCAAGGTAGCTGAAAGAGAATACAATTATAGAAAAGAACAAAGAGAACAAATAAGACATAAAAAGCCAATGAAAGAAAAAGACAGAAAATAGAATAATCAAAGACTGCAATGCACAAGCATTCTCTCACAAAAATATCACAAGACTGCTTACCGACAGCAATTGGCAACCTCCCGGTGCATTGGACCCGTCACCTGCATTTTTAAAATCATTGCAATCAGAACTAAATAATATAAGACATCAAAGCATCGCAGAGCAAAAATAATCAGTAAATATACCTGCTGAAGTATTGTGAATGCTTCAGAAAATAAAGTGTAGGCCTCACTAAGCAAACCCTGAAATGTATGAGGATGTTATTCCACCTACGTAAGCTCCAAATTAAACAGTACAACAGAAGGCAAAAAAAAAAATTGACAGCTAGCCTCTCAAAATATCCATGACTAACAAGACAATCTCCATTTCTTTCACCAATTTAAACAGTTAATACCTCAGCTAATTGAGCCTTCCCTGTTTCAACGAGGTCCTTAGCTTCTGAACTAACTGGGATAGAGTGCTTCACCACTGGTTGGAGATTCATAATATCTGATGCTTGAAAAGGTGCAGCAGAGTCAAGGTCATATTTACGAGCTGCAACGGTTACACCTACCTGTGAAAAGAAAAAATTTCGGAGTTACTTGAACATACTAAGGTAGAATTCCATGTCTAACGTGGGGCTATAGATTAGCCTGCTGCAAGAAAAGCACAACCAAAGTATTTCAAAGGGAAGACTATTACCAAATTGAGCTCTTATAACTTGTAGCTATCTAAAAAAAAGATGAAAAGCTGCTTTATGAATCCTTAGCTCGAAGACTAACAGGGAAAATTTATCTGAAAAAAATTTCATCAACCACAGTATCCCAGCCAGGACAAGTTAATAACCTCCAACATCTCTAACGCCAAGGCATAGTGATCTCCATCTAATGGCTTATATTCAAATAAAATTTCTAATTCAATTTAAACATAAAGACAACACTGTAATAGCTGTGTCAAATAACAGCACCATATTTTCACTGTGCCTCACCACCCATATCAAGATTTGCAAATCTGCAAGGAAATCTTACTGCTTGAATTTGGTGGTCTTGAGAAGTTTAACGCTCAGAAGAACAGGGACAACTTTTTCCCGCCTTCACTTGCACCAAGAGAACTAATCCCACAAAAAGCAGTCCCCACCACAACAAATAAATAAAATGCTGGCCATCTCTAAGGAAAATTGAGGGTAAAAGGCTTCCAGCAGACTACCGCTGGATGGTCTAGAAAGAGTCTCAACTCTCAAAATACAATGAAACAGTCATGCATATAGAAAGTACAGAAGCTTACACCATACAAGCTTCTGTTTTCACTTTGAGGGAAGTTTGGAGTCAATAGTCACAATAAAATAAATAAGATGAGTGTCTTTTCCATATGAATCCTAGCAACCTCAATACATGAATCATAACGTGGCACTGAACAAATCAAACCCCAAGCAGTCCAACCGTTACAGTTTTTGGGTGGGTTATTGACCCACCCATTTATTAGTTACACCCATTTCAGCCCATCAGCAGTTGGACTGATATGTGGTGCAAATTGACTCATGAAAAATCTTGTTAAATTTTTTTTATTTGATATGTTATATAGTCTTAATAAAGAAAAAAATATTAGGTACAAAGAATTTATAAATGAACAAATAAAACAATTAGAACTTCATAACGAATTGGGGAGGTTGGTATGACCCGCATTTTAGTCCATTTCAAGCCAACCCATCCATTTGACACCTCCAAATGGCACCATAGCCACTTCGAGATGATGATAATGATTGACAAATATAAGATAATACCGGGAAAAAGCGAAAATAGCATCAGTCTGAAATGCATAATCACAACTAAAACTAAGAATTCCTGGATGAAAATACCTTCTGACAGAGATTGCGTACAACTGGAATTTTCTTTACCAGCACTTTTGCATCCTCAGGCAACTCAAACTGAAGAGAGTGATAGAGACAGAAAAATCAACCTTAAATGATAACTTAAAACACATAGGCAAACAACTGGAAGGATGTTCTTAAAAGGAAATGATACCTGATACTTGAGTTTCGCAAATTCTTGGATGTCAGACCACAAACTGTCAGAGGTGATACTCAAATAGGAGGACTGCTTCTTCTTGGCAGAGCCTACATTTTTTCGCTTTCCTTGTCCCTTGGATGACCTTTGCTGGTTGCCGGTGTGGTCCTATGAAATGTGTTTCATAGAGGTAATTTTATTAAAATTATTTACCATATACTATTCTTTAAGAAACACTGTAGAATATATCAGCCCAGCAAGCTTAAATGATTCTGGAAAATGCTTGCTCTCTATAGTCAACATAAATTTTCAGACAATAATATAATCTCCATATGCTTCTTCAAATATCAGCATACAAATGAATAATATTGGCAACGCTACAAAACTGTATATAAAAAGAGGAAAAAAGTGTCCCACCCTAATAGCTCAAGCTTTTTCATACGGTGGGTGTGCATAATTCAACATGATATTAGAGCTATTAGAGATCTTATACTTGAGCCTTTGGCACTCATCAACAGTATCTTTTCAGTGATGGACGAAGAAAAAGAATCACATCAGCACTTGAGCGGCATGTTGTAAACCTAACATATAAAAACAAAACTATCCCCTAATTCTTTATAAGTCAAGCTTTTACATAAGGTGGTACACTTAATTCAACAGAACTTCCTCATGATAGCTTACAATAGGACGTAACAATAAACAGCAGTAAGTTATGACAATAAGCTCTCTCTTCTACCTTCTTTTGGTTTCTAGAATTGTTAGCGCCACCTTTATTAGATACTGCTTGAATATTTCCAAAGAAACAGTTGTAGAAGTGTGAGATTGTGTTTGCAAGGTCATGGTCCTCAGAATCCCTCAGCAAATCCTGCATATCCCATCAGATCAAATTGTAAGTAGTTCCAAAATCCACAAACATATAAATTAAAACTCAATTCCTTTAGAGTTCCGTGCATCAACATAATCAGAGTAAGATATCACGTGTGCTCCAGCTTACACACCAAGTGGTTAAGCATAAATGACAATTTTGAAACCACCATAGCCTAAAAAAAGCCCCTTTGTTGATGAAAGAGAGCTTTTGCCCTACAACAATTAAGAAATAAAGACAGGTCCAAAGAATTATCCACTTAACTCTTCTAGCGATAGCTAAGCAAAAACGTTGAGACATGACATGAGAGAAAAATAATTGATCCTTTGAGAGAACTACAAAAATGTTGTTCAATACCAAATGGGAAAGCATGTTCTCAAGTGGGACCACACTTTTCAAAGCATAAGACAAAATGCGTTCACAATTCAATATACTTAAGGCTTTTAAAGTAGCAACGAAAAAAATATTTTTCATCAATAGCATTCAAAAACTGATAACGGTCTGAGGAAAAAGATCAATCACCTTGAGGATGTGCTTTGCGCATCTGACAAAAATCTCGTTGGAACAAAGGTCCCATAAATGAGGCAAGTTCCTGGTCCCCTCAGCTACCTGGAAAACAAAAGGACAAGACAAAGCCAAGCTTACTACTTTCGCTGACATTATCCGTTCGTGCTAAAAAAAATTTATATTTGTTGGAAAAGCTTAAGCAATATAACAATTGGATGAGCTTGTTTGGAGATCCTTACTATTCCTAGATAACGCAAATTAATTCCATGTGCATGGAGTGCCTCAGTTAAAGTTTGCCCATCCATCGGTGAAACTTCAAGTGTGCAGAGATCTTGAACAAACTTCGGAAGAACAGTGTCTTTCAGATACAAACTCACTTTCTTCACAAGTTCTTGATCAGCAACTATCTCCTGGTCAAGTTGAAGGAAAGAACCATCTAAATATAGAATAACTTAAAAAGGCAAGCAAGGCATAATAATCAAAAGCAAAAAAATCACCTCATCACTCCCAGCCAACTTAAAATCTGTAAAGACGTTAGGATTGAAAAGTATATCATCAGTATCTTTTCTTCCTGAGTGAAAACAGCAGTTGTTGCCAGCATCCTTCACACTTTTCTCTCCCTAATAAAAGCCAAAAGAGGTTATCTATACTACATTAAAGGCAGGAAGCCCCCAACTTAAAAGTTACGAAAATAACCTTTATGTTAACTTAAATGTCTTACTCATAAAATATTAGGAGAAAATGAATGCCTGCATAACTCAAGTACCCATTTCACAACATTCAAAATTCTTCTTTACTTTCTTAAATATTGAGTCACATCAACACCAAGTAAAATTGAAATGAAGGGAGTACTATTTAAAAGATCATATACTTCATGACTCAACAAATACATGCAACAAGAGACAAGTAAATCACATAGATGAATACAAGAGCATGAAAAGGTAAATTACTTCTTCCCAGAAAAATCATTTGCATTAATTCCCTCCTGAGAGGAAAAATTGTATTTGTAGTACTTTTTCCTTTACAAAGAGTGCATACAAGAAACAGATGAATAAACCAGAGCACTTTTGGAAGTCAGCACACACATAGACAGAAAATGACAACTCAAAGTACAGAAGAGGAGACAGAAAATAGAAAAAGAACATAAGATACTACAGAGTGATAGGGCTCACATGACTTGAGGACATGCAATCTGAACATGAAATATAGGTTATAGAACTCTCCTAGAAATATTTTCTTGGAAAACAAGTTGGTTTCTTAATATCTAGTTTTTGGTAAGTAAGCAAAATAATGTTATCTCAAGAGCATTTATATGTAATCCAACAAAACCCAATTGGGGGGGTGGGAGGATACAATAATTTATAAAATGTCCACTTGTTTTTCCTCCTTCCATTAGTAAATCATTTTACTCATTTTTAAGGAATTTGTTTTACTAGAGAAATGTTCTCCAAAAATTTTTTTAACCAAGTTTTAAAAAAGAATTTGTCCGACCAAACATGGGAAAATAAGAAAACATTTTCTGGGACACATTTTCCTCCCTACCAAACACACCCATAAAATCAGTTAGAGTCGAAAACAATTATAAATAGGAGAGAAGACATCATTAACAATCAAAGACGAGATCATAAACTAAAACTTTCAGATCTTTTGAAACAAATTATTAAAGAAATATCTTTTGAGAAGTGTCTTGTTAAAAAATATTTAAAAGCTATTATTCCAACACAAATACGGTCAAGTAAAATAGGTAACTTATATCCAACAGTAGCGCAACTTCAGTAACTATTACCGGAAGGAACTGGCTTTCAAAAATGTATTCCTATCGTTATTATAACTGGACACAGAATAGTACTTCAGTAGAAGGAGAGACTTCAGTTGAGCAGAAGAACTGCTACCTCATTGCTGTTGACTTCAGTCGGAGCAACGACATCGTTTGCAGGTAATTCTTCAGTGTTATTTACACTTGTACAATCAGAGGCCGCTGGTACCTCCCCTTCCAACTCACACTTTGATTTTGACCTCTCAGCAACTTCAGCCTTGGGGGAAGGGGACGAAGAACCAACATAAAATTTGAAAATATGAAATGTCAGGAATCAAATCCCAAGAATAAAAGCAAGCACCAAACCCCCCACCCCCCCACCCCAACCCCCAAAAGAAAAGATTTGGAGATCCGGACTAAATATAAGAAACAAAATAAATTGAAATTGAATACAAATGAAAATATGAAAACAAACTTGTCATGGTACAAGCAGGACTTACTTGGCAAAATGCAGTTATCAACTCAGGTCGCAAAATACAAAATCTGGAACCTGGACCAGTATAATTTGCATCACGAGGAGTGACCCTCATCAAGTCCAACAGATAATGCCTGAAAACCACAATCTCGATAAAATGATAAAAGTGCTCCCGCTAAAATTGGCCAAGACAAAGACAATCACATTGTTGGGGAAAAGAGGATAGTCAATTATCATAGAGAACTACACATATGCATTAAACTGCAACAAAAGAAACCAGTATCAAACATAAGTTTCCACATCTTCCCATCTCCATGTTATACACCAACAATATGAAATTATTAAGCTTGGAGAAACAGAAGATTACATCACAAATGAACCAAAATTAGCTTTCATTATTAGAAAAGGAGTCCCCCGCCCCCTCCCCCTCCTAAAGCAGCGATGCGTCAAATAGTAGTCACCTGTCATCACTACCAACAATGCCCTTGCATTCCACCGGTGCAGCTAATTTGAATTCATTTCCAGATCCATCAAGGACAGTATGTTCCTTCAAGTGCAGACGTTTTGCAGCTTCAAGCACCTAAGACAAATATAGCAGGATGAAATTTCGGACCCATGAGAGGATCAGATAAAGTTCAAATGATTAACAACATAAATCAAGAGTGATAAAAAGGAAAAATAACATCAACCATCATTACAGTGCACATTGAAATGTCATACCCCTGTGATCCCGACCAACAATTATCATTCCTTACCATCTATATTATCAAGAATTAGGGATGGAAATGGGGCGGTGTGGGGGCGGTGCGGGGCGGATTTAGAGCTATGCAAGGCGGGGCAGGTTTAGAGATACGTGGGGTGGGACGGGTGTGGGGAGGGTTGAAGTAATTATCTTTAAAATTAATGTGGGGCAAGGTGGGTTGTGGGTTTAAGGAACCAAATAAGAACTTGAAGAAAATTAAATTTTTGTAATTAATAAAAATCAAAAACATAAATTTTTAATATTAAATATTGTCTTTAATTTTAACTTTTTTTTCTAAAATCTAAACTAGACATGTGTGGTACGCTATTAGTTGTTGAAATGTTAATTAGAATATCTTAATTAGTGACTAAAACATAATTATTAAAAAATGTTAACTAGAAACAGTTAATTAGTTGTTGAGATGTTAATTAGCGAAAAATGAAAAAAATCACGAATTTTTATTCTTCATATTGAACTTAATCAAAAGAGAAAAAAATTTAAAAATTTATGCAAGGTGGGTTGAAAATGAAAAAAGTTGTCAAGCGGGGTAGGGCGAGGCGGTTTAAAAAATTTACAGATTGAACTCAACTTGCCCCGCCCCGCTGGCATCCCTATCAAGAATTTGCGGTGAAAGGTAATCATCTTGTCGTCAATGGCAAGAGGATGGGTGAGACGACCCCTCACCACCTTTTAGCTTTGTCATGAGACGATCTTCAAAAGGCGACGCCATAATGACAATGGCGACAAAGGCGAGAGGCGACAAAGGCAAGAAAGGAATCGCCTTTTGTATTTTCTTAAAAAAAGGCGATCAATTTTAGGGTTTTAAAAGTTAAAAGGTAATTTTAGGATTTCCTTTTCAAATTTGCACAGTTGCACTCTTTGACGTAGACTGTCACTCCAACCAATACTCGACTCAACTTCTCCGGCGACCAACTTAACTTTTTCGACGACTCCAAAGTCCAACCAATTTGTATTTTTCCTTTTCTTCTTCATTCTTCTTCCTATGTTCCTTTTTCCTCATCCTCCTCCTTCAGACTTTAAAGTTACTTCTACCTCTGTTTCTTTCTCATTCAAATTCTAGACTTTTAGTATCTACTATTTATTCACTTTTTGAATTGAAATTTTTGTTAATATGTTATTCATATTGAGATTTTGATTATTCATATATGCAGTTAAAAATTTTAATTTTTGTCTTAATTGGCGCCATATTTAAAAAAAAGGCAAGCGCAGCGCCGCTCCCCTCGACTTATGGCGAGTCAGACCCTTGTCGCCTTTCGTCGTCCAAAACACTGGCTCCCCCCCCCCCACCTTACCCCACCCCCCCTACACCCACCCACCCCTAAAAAAGAATTAAGATTACCATTCACAATAACCAAAGGCACAAAAGGCAAAAGACGAACAATCCAGCAAGACATGTTGATTCCACAACAATCATATCCACTCGAGCACAACATAGAAGCTCAGATTCTTCAAATGACGTCATTATGGCAACTTATATGACCAAATCAATAGTTAACGAATTATGACAAACTCAGCGAATAGTCCCAACAGACCCTATACTTTCAACAACTATGGCAACATCAGAGAGACATACACATCCTAAAATGTTGTGCAAACCACACAAGAGAAAAAAGAAGGTGAACCAAAAGTTCACGGTCCACTCCTACCTTGGAATGGAACTCGTCACTCCAGCAGATTTTCTTGCCATTATCAACAGAACCGTATAAGAGAGAATCTGATTTGTCACCTTGAAGGATACCAGGTAGAACACTCTACAAAGCAAAACAGAAAAGAAGTCATAAACTTTCAATAAATAAGAAGAATAATGCTTCTATAACAGTAAGCCTTGCATCTGAAAGTAAAATTAGAAGATAAAATTAAATGCAAGCATCAAAAAGAGGGCCAACCAAAAGACCAATATAAGCTTGTTATTATTAATCAGAAGTGCAACAATAGTATATCTAAAAACCCTGTTTATGCCACAAATAATTATTACTAGTATGGTACACTTAAAAATCCAACTAATTAAATTTTGTGACCTAATTGTGTTATACTCTGTACCACTTCAATACACTTCCCTTTTTAGCCTATCCCAGAAAGAACGACACCTCTCTTTTTGGAAACTATTTAACCTTTTGACATGACTTATTGGGAGCTGAGATCCACTTGGTAGCTTATTCTTTTATAAAAAGAGAGAAGAAGCAAGAACATGAGGAACTCTCATCGCTTATTAAAAGGATATGTTGGGTACTTCGAATATATTTGGCTTACATGTCAAAAGTCGTCTTTAATTTCTTTAGTTTACATGCCTCTCTACCTTTAGGAGGTAGTGGCAAGGTCTGCGTACATTCTACCCTCCCTAGACCCCACTTGTGGGATTACACTGGGTATGTTGTTGTTGTTACTCTGCAGTCAAACGCCTTCACACTAAATGGGACATAGTAAGTATAATATTTCATCCAGGACAAATGTCAAGACAGACTGAAGCCACCACTCATATAGCAGTCCCAACTTCAAAGTCAGATACATGAAAATTGAAAATTAGAAAATTAATGAAGATGGTTTCCAGAGGAAAACTCATGTTCATTATCACTCTGACATTCATGTCTGAGCTTGTCTAAAGCATTAAACTACAGCATACAACTAAATATAAATCACTGCAAGTTCAATAAGCACCTGGGCCACCACTCTATGTCCTCTATAATCAATTATTGCCATAGCAAGGTTGTATAGTCCAGGGACATCAGCTTCCTGATATGCCTTTGTGCCTTTCAAGTCATTATTTGCGCTTGCATAAGTGGCTTGCTCACTTTCAGCCAACTGAGTTTCACCAGACACTTCAGGAGAACAATCCGAGTTGACGTTTGCAACTTCTACAACTGAGCCACTATGCTCGTCTCCATTGGAAACTTCGGAGACTCCCTGTGACAAATTATTGGTCTTCTCTGACGAATTGCGTAATAAGCCTGTGCCCTCAACTTTAGAATCAGCCACCTGTTTCCTGGACAGTTGCTCGAGATCCGCATCAACGGCAAAGCTGAAGAATATATTATTGTGAACATACCTAGATCCATAAAGAATAAGTATCAGGCAAAAGTGACAGTAAATAGCAGAACTTTTTAGCAGTCTAAATAACACCTCAGGTAGCAAGGCTAATGGAGAACAGAGCGTAAATCCTTAACACATCTTCCCATAAAGGAAGTATACATGTCTCTCCCTCATGGATATTCTCCACAGGGGACAGCTTGTGAATGATGAATCAGGGCCATTGACAGCTTACAGCAACAAAGAAGAATATCATCTCATCTGTCTCCCCACCATGCACCTGCCGTCTCACCATGGTTAACTTCCAATGTCCTTGTAACCATTTCTCCACCCGGTGGCTGCGCTAATGGGTTAAGAGTCTATGAGACTACAGGTTTCAACTTAAGCTGGTATTCAACTCAAAACCGCCCATATTTCAGGGGCTTGGGCGATTAATATGTCAATTGACAGGTCAAAACAGACCATGAAAAATATTGGATCAGTTTGGGATAACAGTAGCCCAAAATTATCGGAGGGGATGGTGGGAATGATTATGCAATTCCTGTACTAAGGGAACGGAAAAAAAGGCACATGCAAAATGGGATTAAGGCAACCGTTTTGCTGCCTGTTGGCTCTAAAACAATGTATTTTCTTTTAGTTAAACATAAGCATTCCTACAACCTCCCTTTGTTCCTATGACCTTGCTTGCTCCCCTTTGTTTTGTTTCCACTTTCAGTGAAGAACTAATTTCAAGGAACTATAAAGCAAATTTGATACTCTGACCAGAACTTGTAAAATACATAATAACGACTATCATAGCGTGAAAAATATGATGAATATATTTCACCCAGGCTAGTTGCCCGAAAGCATAGAGTTGGCAGTTTGGTTATGATCCATTATTTAATACGCTGCTTCTACTCATTCCGTTTCAACCTGTCATTTAACAACCTTATGTGGAACTAAGGAATATCGGTTGAAACTAAATTTATATGTTTATCCTCACCCCCAATCCCTTATTTTGTTTACTACATTTCAACTTATAGTGCACTATATTTTCAATGATAAAGGTTAAAACTATACTCTTATCTGAAGTTATATTGATCAACGAAGTTAAATTTAAGTGAACATATAGTCACCAGGAAATTACTAGTGCTGATCTCCAGCTGAATACTTACATATGAAAGCACTCTGGATCAGTTGGATTAATTGGGGGGATACACCTGTTGATAACTCCAATAGCACCACTAATTGCAGCATCTACAAAGTCCGAACTGACTTTGTACAAGGCCCTATCTCGCAGTATCCTGTGATAAAAAAGGGTAAGACATATGAACAGAGGCAAACCAGCCTTCATAGACATAAGAAGTGTATTACATACATAAGTAGAATCTATTATGAACTCAATTAATTCACTCTAGAATGCTGTATAAACTGATTTAGATCTGTTGAGATACACCTTTCCTGGGGGTTTGTATGGGGGAATTCCCGACAAGATTGCAACTCTTCATTCCAATCCCTTTGCATGCCAATCAGCTCACTTCCAAAAGAAAGTGTAAGTGCATTCTCTGCCCGTGCTGCATCACGTTTGTGATCTGACACCAGAGAGTTTACAAGGAAATAAAACTAGTGAGGCAACTAATAATAAAAAGAAGGGTAATTGTAAGAGAATGTACAGTAGCAGTTTTTAAGATATCAGGCGTTACTATAACATTGTTTACATATACAAGTTCCTCATTGTAATAGAGGAACCGAGGAATAGTGCTCTCTCCCACCATCTTAAATGATGCCTTGACAAGAGACGATTTAAAATGTCAATTGAAATGATACTGGATATAGTACGTAATCTAGTGGCGTTTAATGAAAGAAAGTATTCCAGCCTCGTGTTACTTCAAGAATTGTTGTGCCAACTATCATGTCCAAATTTTCCTCAAGGAGATGTGCTTAAGTTCCTAAAATCCTATTTCATATTTACCAAAACGGCATTCTCATCACCTTTGTCATACCATTAACCAGAAAAAGAAAAACCAAAAACAATTATCTCATTTGCCATCAGTATTCGGTATTGCTCTTGCAACAATGACCCTCTAATATATACACATAGTGGCACACCCTATACATATATTATTTTTTTTAAAATGGTAATTGTTGCTATTATTTGTACTGAAAACCACATTTACATAAGGCACTCTAATAATACTGACCTATCTTATAATGATTCTATGACATCACTGATTGAGACATCATTAGAGTACATGTGATTACACCAAACATAAGAGTCAAAATGCAATTCAGTTTGACTTGTTGCATACTACCCCTATTCTCAAAAAATCTTAAGTTCCTCTTTTTCCATATGGTCCACCAAGTAGTGGCAGGGACAATTCTCTGATTGCTTCTGTGTTTCGCTAGTGTCCCGACTTCTTCCCAGCTGTATAAAGCTTATGAAATTCTACCAGGCATGGACCAGGAGATGTTTTTGAGTCTCACGAACAAATTCCACAACTGTCCAGTGATTTCACTGGATGAACGAATGATTTTACTGATTCTGCAAATTTCCCCCAAAAAAAACACCTAGAACAAAATGGAATTCCCCTCTTCATTAAATTCTACTCTGTCAACACTGCTTCTTTAGCCCGTAACCACATAAAGCAAGCCACTTTGTAGGGGATCTTGGCTTTCCATATATGTCTCCAGGGCCATTTGAGTAACTACAGATTTTGATGGTTCAGTTTCTTGTATGCTGCACCTACTTTAAAATTTCCTTTACAGTTTCCCAACCACTGCAATTTGTCCTGTCCTGTTTCCAGACCACTGAATTGATCAATGCTTCTAAAGTTAATATGTCACTCTTCAAATTTCTCAGTCATTGAGGTGTCTTCTAAATACAAAATTCCACCCTTAAGGAGTTCATAAGTCAGTTATAGTAGTTCGTTGCTGAAGAACTAAACTGTGGATGTCAAGGAAGAGAGCCTCCAAATTTCCTTCTGCGTGCCAATCATCCTTCCAGAATCAAGTTTTTATGTCATCAACCATTTTGATCTTGGTGTTTGGTTTGAGTTCATTCCAAAGTACTCTAATGGATTTCCATAAGCTAACACCATAAGGGGTGGTAACCTCCTTTGTCATCTAACTATCACTCTCTTCAAATTTGCCTTTATGACTAAGCCCCACAAGTTTTGATTATGATTTGAGTATTTCCAAAGCCACTTTATCCTCGAAACTTTGCCCTGATTCTTAAGGTTCTTGATCCTCAGACCCCCGACTCTCTTTTCATTGATGAAAATTTTCCATTTGACTAAGTGATACCCTTTACTTCTCTTTCCCTTGCCAAAAAACTTTTCTCCTGATGCTATCCAACCTATTGATGATTCCTATAGGAACAGGATATAATGACACCGTACATGCTGCTGTACATCAAGTGCATTATTAATCAGAGTCAATCTTCTGCCTACTGAAAGGTACTGAGACTTCCACCTTGCTAGTCTCTTCAACACTTCTAAGTCATCCCATTCCAAATTTCCATAGAGTTGGATTTTGCCCCAAAGGAATACCCAAATATGTGGTTGAGAGGACACCCACTTCACCTCCAAGTATTAACTTCAAAACTTGTTTGGTACTTCATTAACTAAACACATGAAATGTATCCTCCAATTGACATATAGCCCAGACATACCTTCAAAAATAAATAGAACCAGTCTCAGTATTTTAAATAGTTTTTCTCAACATCACAAAAGATTAGGGTGTCATCTGCATATTGTAGATGAGTGAACTCTAGATTTTTCCTTCCAACTCTGGCAACTTCAAAACCTATCACCCACCCTTCGTTGCTTGCATTATTGATCATGCTGTTGAGTCCCTCCACAACTAGTATAAAAAGGAAAGGTGATGGGGGAACACCCTGCCTAAGACCTCTCTAAGATCTAAAATATCTTGTTGGAGAGCCATTTATTAATATTAAGAAGTTCACAAAAAACATGCAAAATTTTACCCATAGTCTCCATTGGTATCCAAAACCCACCTTCTCTAGCATACCCATAAGAAAATCTAAATCGACATAATCATATGCTTTCTCAATGTCTAATTTGCATAGGATTCCTGATTTTTTTTAATACTAACCTGAAATGTACAACTTCATTTAGCTATGAGAACCGCATCCATTATTTGTCTCCCTGTAATAAAAGCTAATTTGTTGTGAATTAACAAGCTTGGATATCACTTTTTCAACTTACACTTGAGAAGATCCTATCAAGCTTATAGGTACTTTTGCACCTTTCTTCTTTAGGATCAAGGCTATGAATGTAGAATTCAGACTTCGTTCAAACCTTCCTTGTTCATGGAAACTCTTAAAAAGTTTCCATTATGTCACCTTTCACCACCTCCCAACATTTGATCTAAATCTCCATAGTAAAGCCATTTGGTCCTAGTGCTTTATCAATTGCACATTGTTTTGAACACCTCAGAACTTCTTCCTCACCAAAGCTTCTTTCAAATCCTCCTTTTCATCTCCTGTCAACCTTGGGCAGTTCAAAAAAATATTGGCAGGTCTCCACTCTGTATAAAGTTTCTGATAGAAGTCCACTATTTCCCCTTGGATTCTTTCTAGTTCTTGGACGATGTTACCTTGGACTAACAGTTGGTCTATGTTGTTGTACCTATTGTGTGCATTAGCCATCTTATGGAAGAACTTGGTGTTCTTATCCCCTCCCTTTAAGCAGACTAACGTTGATCTTTGCCTCCTATAAGGGAGTGTTGGATTGGCTTTTTTTAAGTGGCTTATAAGTTAAAAGTCAAAAGCCATAAGTTCGGAACCCCCAACTTTTGGCTTTTTTGCCCTACTTTTTCAGCTCTAAGAAAGTGCTTAAAAACACATTGTTGTATTATACAAACACTTCCAAAATTCAAAAAGTGTTTAAAAGCTTAATGCCAAAAAAATTAGTCAATCCAAACACCCATTAAATGTCCTCATTTTTTATCAAACCCTCAAATTTCAGAAGCAAACCTGCCTTTTCCGTTGCCTCATCCTTTGTTAGACCTCTATCAGTAGTAATGTTTTCCATAACCGCCAGCTTTTCATGTAAAGATTTCCTCTGTTGGCCAAGATTTCCCTGGTCACTACCGCTCCACTCCTTCAATTTATGTTTCAAGGCTTTTAATTTGAATCAAGGATGTAATCAGGTCTCCTAGTACAATCAAAGAGTTCCACCATATCCTTACTTTGTCGATGAAGCCTTCAATCCCTAACACTAGTTCTCAAACTTAAAAAAGCTCTTGTTCTTCTTCGGGGAACCACCTCAGAGTGTAATTAGAGAGTGGTTTGACAATATTCTCTGCAGTGTACTGTTTCAGGTTGCTAAAAGCATCATCCCATTATTGAGATACCAGGATCTTGTTGATGAAGAGTTCCAGTACAATCAAAAGAGTTCCACCATATCCTTACTTTGCCAATGAAGCCTTCAATCCGTAACACTAGTTCTCAAACTTAAAATAGCTCTTGCTCTTCTTCCAGGAACCACCTCGGAGTGTAATAAGAGAGTGGTCTGACAATTGCATAGTGTACTGTTTCAGGTTGCTAAAAGCATCATCCCATTCTTGAGATACCAGGATCCTGTCAATTCTTGAAGCTATCAGGTGGTTATCCCCTTTGAACCTGGTGAACTTTGCATTTTCCAGTTGAAGATCAACAAGGTTTAGGTCCTCAATCAAATCAGATAACTCCCTCATCCTTATTGTTCTCCTACAACAATCTCTTTCCTGAAACATATCTAGCCACATTGAAATCACCACAAACTGCCCATGGACTTTCTATTAAACCTCTGATAGAGTCAATTTCTTCGCAAACTAGTCTTCTTTCCACATCAATTTGGAGCATATACTCCTGTAATATGGCATGAGAAAGCCTGCACTTGTGATTCAAACTTACAAGTAAAGGTATATGTCCTAAAAAACCCTACGTTCCATGAGACAAGTTTAAACTGCATCAAGAAATAGTTAGGACGTTCCTCCCCTTTTCTCTACTCTCCCCACTTTTGAACTTCACATCAAAAGCTACTAAACTTTTCAATTCTTTAGATCCTTATAACCTTGTATTCTTGCATACTGCTACAGCATCCTGGTCTAGCAGTGTCCACCTGTAGTAATAGTTTCCTATTACAGACTTTCATTGTCATCCAGATAAACAGCATGACCAATACAGCACACACTGTTCAAAGGAAATTGAAGAACTTTCTAGGAGGATAAAGCAAATACACAAGTTAGAAATTTTACTATAGTTCTAAAAGTTCCTTTCTTTTATTTCATGTGCTTTAATTCTATATATCTTGAAAGAGTAAAAGAACATGTTTGAACATAACATATCTTCACAAGGAATATAATTAAAACATGATCAACTACCTGTAAGACAAATTGTCCATCAGAATCAACAGAAATAGATGCTGCAAACTGTTGTGCCTCATAATTTTCAACTAAATGGTCCAGTACAAAATATTATTACAGATTGTAACAGACTTCCCAAGGATTTTACACCACAAGATATGCCTCATTGTTGGCATCTATGTGACCCTGCTTCCAGCAAACTCATGTATGTATACGACAGGCACCAACATGAAATAGAAATGGCCAAAGATTAAGAGTAAAAAAAAAAAACAACTTACCAGGGATAGGATACGACCCAAGCCAAGAATTTGGTGGTAACATAGATTGAACATTTTCAAAAGGATGTGCAGAAGCCTTCCTCTCCAATATTTCACGAAAAGCTTCATTTGAAGATAAAATCCTTTATTACAATAAGAAAAGATGATTGATAATTGGACTCCAAATGAAGTGCTGGCTAGTTTTTTATTCTTCTTTTCTGGGGGGGAGTGGGGAGAGATGAAATAAGTTACTTTCTACCATGCTACTTACTACCTTTCTTAAATCTGGAGCTGATCTTTTGCAAGAGCCCAATAAGAGTAGTTGCTTCTGAACCAGTTTTATTTGGCCTCGGATCAAGAACAGACGTGGTGCTGGAATTGACATAAAACGTTTTGGTCGTTCCAGTAATACAATACATATTTCCTTCTAGGGTGACTACATCCAGATAAATCAAGTCCCCAGAGAGCCTGGATTCAAGAGAAACCATAGTCAACATGTCAGAATGAGCTTTCCTGAGAGAAAAGTTCATTTATAATTACTAAATAATTATTAGAAACCTTCTGTAGCTAGGAGGAGGATTAAACGAAGAGAACACAATGCTCTCAACACATTTAATTTCCTTTGAAGGTGCTGACAGCAAACTAGAGACTGAACCAGAAACATCCTCCACAAAACCCAAGTTTTCAAGTTCTGGTACATCAGCCTTCACAGGCTCTAAAACACAAAAAGGCAGAAATCTTTGTTATGCCAATCCAATTGAAAATGGCAGTCAAATTAGTAGACAACATAAACATCAGCAAGAAGGCAAAGAAAAAAAATGAACAGCAAACCTCCAGATTTCGCGACATTACTTCCAATTTCATGCTGCAGTGCAAGTGACGTTGACAGTGAGGAGTGCAATGTGGAAAGCGAGAGCAATTCTCGAGTGCGGTGAACATGGGCCCTTATTGATCGATCATCATATAATGCTGCACAATCAGGCTTATTTAAGTTAGAGGAAAGATGTAATAAGCTCGTTGATAACATCTAAAATTAATAACTCCTGGTCCACATAAATAAGCCACACCTGGCACCATCTCCAGGAAGCAATCTCCTGTGGTGATATCAGCTACTTCAGAGATTTCATTATAATCTTCTAGATGATGAACAGATCCATCCTTTATATGCAACGATAGATCATAGCATGTAATAAAGCAAGTCTCTGGAGCATCAAGAAGAAACTGCCGCACATCCATAACAGAATCCCCAGGACTCAACTGCAAACATGTATTCATCAGAAACTCCAAATTAGACAAACTAACTCACTAGCATCACAAATGTTTAAGTATAAGTTGGTCCTGAATGCCTAAAGATAAATATCTACACTTAAGGAAGGCAGGACAATAAATGACAAGTTCAACAAGTCAAAAACAAAGAGACTTTTCAATGATTGACATTCCAAATATAAAATATAAAAACAAAGAGAAAGAACGGCTTTTCAATGATTGACAATCAAGATCTAAAATATATAAAGTGTTTATTTGATTGATGGCACATACTAATACAACTTTACATGTATGCAATCAGAGAATTCTAGCCAGTCTCTTAATATGAAGGATGAGGGGAACCCAAAGGAGAATGATAAAGAAATAACAAGTTGCCCAACAGAACCATCAACAAAAATAGAAAGCCAAGAAAATCAGTAACACATCTTACTTGAAGTTCTAGCTTATCCCCTCCTTGGGTTTTGACAGAAACAGGATAAAGATGGACGTCACCTGCAAAATAGATTAAAGCAGAAAAGGCTGTTCATTTCCTCCAATTTTTGAAGTTAGAAAAAAATCTAGACTATTAATCAAAAGTCAAACAAGAATGTAAGATAGTTATCTTCCAGTAATATGAGCAAGTGAAACTAGAAGAGTACCTAGACTCAGTAAGTATGAGTTTGATACATGTGGCAACCACATGAACCAACAAATACATAGTTCAACAAGAATAATACAAATGTGAAGAAGTGTTATAATGAGGCTAGCATTGTATATTGCTCTAAATTCAAAACCAAACATATGACAGAGGTCTAGAATAAAACAACAAACATTTCATGCAGCATGGCAGGGGGAGGCACATCAACAACAACAACGACAACATACCCAGTTAAGGGAGGCACATCAAGTATGCAATATACTAGGCACTTTAATAAGTAATATCTTTTACTTTAAAGATCACCTGACAGGCATACATGGTGACATGAGTGTTGCTATTTGCCTTTATCAGATTATTAAAGGGGTCATGAAAACTTTTCCAGCAAGAACATGGTGAAAGAACATAGCAAACAGATTGTTCACATATTACACAATAGACCGTATGACCCATCTAGAGCTTGATTCCGCAAGATTTAAAAACTTCGCGTTTATTCGTTGTTTTTTCTTTCTTTTTGGGATAAATTGAAAGCTGAAACAACAGATTAGGGCTTGTATTCCATTTCTATTGAGCTTTTAGTGCATTTATGAGGTTTCTATCATTATAGATGACTGTGCATCCTTTTGTATGCAACTTAATATTGGGAAGTTACAAGCACATGAATAGCTGAAACGAAAAATGCAGATACTGATTCCAATAGCAGCACAGTTCCAAACAAGTAAGACAAAAATTGTAAAACCAGCACTCATCTCTTCGGGCTAAAATTCAAGAGAGAATATCTAGACTCTAAACTCAACTAGGAGCAAATGATTAGGGAAAATGGTCAATATTCTAAATCCAAATGCATCGGGTACGAATCACTTAGCTTTTTATTGTCCCTACTGGAATTTGAATCTTGGTCTCCAAGACCCACTTCATTAACCGACCACTAGGTAACACCCTATGGTGAGATTAGTTATTTACATATTTAAATCAAAATTCGATACTGCCAAGATTCACCTTGCTTTGCCTCTTGTGCAGAGGTCTCGTTTCCAGACTCCTTTGCCTCCGTCTTTGCATCAGTTTGTGCAGTCACAGCGGTGGTTCCATTAGCCTCCGCATGTGTTGCAGTATCATTCACAGTAGCATCGGATGGGACTGCTTGCTCTGAAGAAATGGTAGCATTTTGAACTGCCTTCCGATTCTTCCCTTTGTTTGATTTCCCGGCCATCTTTATCCCCTAAAATATACACAATCAGCAGTCTAAGCTAAGAATCAAACGAAAGGTTCTTTCTCTATCCTTTAATAAAATGATTATATAATTTTATCTTTACAATTAAAAACTACAAACTCTATAAGTCTAAATACAAACAACCCAATAAACAAAATAATTACATAACCTCAAATCCACTAGGAATACTCGTTCGCTACATGGTCCAAAAAAGCAACACTAGATAGTAACTCATTCTACATAATACCACAACTCAAGACGGAAATGTTCAAAAATATTACTAACTCAATCCACATAATGAGCTCATGACGTAGATTTTTTAACTAGCAGTATAAACATCAAAACTTGAAATAGCAAGAACATGTTCATTAACTAGTCAAAAATCACAAGGTCCAGTTCACTAAACATTGTGTTTTTAACATCAAACAATAGCAAAAGTATACCCTTTTTCGCTGAATTAGATATACGTAACAAGAAAATGAAAAATAGAAACATACAAATCGACTTCGTCGGAGAGAGAAAAACGTCGAGAGGTTCAGCAGAGAAGATACAAAGGAAGACGACGTTAGGGTATAGGAAAACGGTTCTTGTATTCAGCCCAATACAATGGGAATTGGGCTTCAAAATGAGATGGGTTGCCCTGCCCTTTTTTCTATTTTGGATAGCCACTGTTTGAAAAATAATTATTTTTTAATATGAAATTAAAATCATTTTATTTTTTTAAAAAAAAAACAGTATAATATGTTGGAGTATTAAACTAACATAATCGTGTCGTTTCCATGCGATCATCTCTTGATCAATGTAACTTGGTAAGAAATTAATCCCAAATAGTGTAGTGTGTACTCTATCTAAAAGTGTAGCAAATATTCTTTCTGTTACTTATTACTTCCTTGGCTATAAATAGCCTTAGGATTGTATAAAGTGGGTGGTGAAAAAATGGAACAAAAAGAAACATACTGAGGTTTTTCCAACCTTCCTCGTCTTTTTATTTAGTTTGTTAACTTTCATTTGTTATACAACATGTGATTAGCACGTGACTCTGTTATTTTGAACTACTTTAAACAGGTAAAGCGAAAAAGAATTTTATTTTTCTAGAATGTCTAATAATTCTAAACTTTAATTTGTTGCTCTGAATATATCGGGCAAATGTTATTTGTCATGAGCAATAGGTGTTGAAATCCACCTAGATGTAATGGGTCTGGTAGACACCATCAATGAACCCAATGGCCTACCACGCTCAGGCGCATTTGGGATTCAAAAGCTATGACACTATAAAAGAATCTCATAAAGAAGTTCAAGATCTAATTTAAACTGATATTCTTGAAGATATCAATGAACTCGAGACTCAAGTGAATGAAGAGCTTTTAATAAGTTGATGGGATAAATTTAGATCAACCGAAAATTACAGTGAATAATATCTTTGGATACAATAATGTGCTCGACCTTATACGAGATAGTGAGAATCTTGAGCCTAAATCTATCAAAGAATGTCGACAAAGATGTGATTGGTCAAATGGCAAGAGGCAATTCAATCAGAATGTGAAGTTTTTGGACCTGTAGTCCAAACCCCTGATGGTATAAAATCAGCTAGCTATAAATAGTTTTTTTGTGCGAAAACGAAATAAGCCAAATGAAATTGTAAGATACAAGGCACGCTTTGTTGCACAGGGATTCTCTCAAAGGCCCGGTGTCAACTATGAGGAAACATATTCACTTGCTATGAATGCAATAACTTTTCGATATCTCATCGGTTTAGCTGCACATGAAAATTTTAATATACATCTAATGGATGTGATCACAACTTACCCTTATGGTTTCACTTGATATTGAAGTTTATATGAAAATTTTAAAAGGGTTCAAATTGTCTGATGTATGTACTTCTAAATCTCAAGAGATGTTCTCAATTAGATTTACATTACAAAGATCATTGTATGATCTAAAACAATCGGGACGTATGTGGTATAATCATCTTAGTGGGTACTTGATAAATGAAGGCTACATAAATATTGTCCTTGTATTTTTTATTAAGAAAACAAAATCAGGGTTTGTTATACTTATCGTTTGTGTTGATGACATAAATCTCATTGGACCCCCCTGAAGCGATCCAAAAGGCAATTAGAATATCTAAAGAAATAATTTGAGATGAGCGATTTTGGAAAGACAAAACTTTGTCTTGGTGTGCAAATTGAACATACAGCCGACTGGGTCTTCATCCACCAATTTGCCTATACTGAGAAAATTTTAAAATAATTTTACATGGACAAAGCACATTCGTTAAGTACTCCAATAATTGTTCGATCGCTTGAAGTGAATAAAGATTCGTTTCGACCTCTAGAAGAGAATGAAGAACTTTTTTATCCTGAAATACTATATCTCAGTGCTATTGGTGCAGTTATGTATCTTGCTAGTGGAATTAGACCTGATATAACATTTTTTGTCAATTTGTTAGTAAGGTATAGTTCTTCCCCAATGCAAAGACATTGAAATAGTGTCAAGCATGTTCTGCGATATCTAAAGAGAACTATTGATATGGGTCTATTTTATACTAACAAAGATTGTACATATCTTATTGGCTATGCAAGTGCATGTTATTTATCAGACCCACATAAAACTCGATCTCAAATAGGCTATTTATTCACATAGGAAGAGATTGTTGTAACATGGCGATCTACAAAATAGTTCATCGTTGCTACTTCTTCAAATCATACTGAGATAATAGCAATTTGTTAAGCAAGTAGAGAATGTATGTAGTTGGGATCAATGATACAGTTCATCAAAGAAAAATGTGGCCTGGAGAATGATATTGTAAGGACCCGGAAATTTGTTTAACGACCTCAAAGGAATTCCCTTGGCTAAACTCTTCTCAAGTACCAATAAGAGGGTCAACTTTGAGTGAGCATATCTCGTAGCTCCAATTGAACTGGGTGGCCTATGACATACCAAATTAAAGTTCTTTGAGTTAACTTTCCAACGCACCTGGTTTCATCTAATTCCGAGCTCGGCCCAAGGAGTTATGCTCGTTTTCGTTCAGACTGTTCGTGCAGGAAATCCACACGGCCAGCCACAACGACCGTGTGGCATCAAACGGTCCGTGAGGCTGCTTTGGCCCACGAATTTCTTGCCAAAACTTTGTTCTAAGTGTGTGTACTTCCTTGGTACCTTCATACGGACCCTTGCACGGTCCGTGTGACCTTAAACGGTCCGTTTAACGGACCGTTTGGTGACACTTGGTCCGGAAGAAAATTTTTCTGAAAAATTCTAAGTCAGGTGAGATGGTCCATTACACGGGCCGTGTGACACTAGATGGTCCGTTTACTGGACAGTGTGGATTGACTTAGCCAAAAAAATGTCGCCTCCGAAAAATTCTAAGGGAAGGGCCACGGACCAGTAAACGGTCCGTGTGAGCCCAGACGGTCCGTTTATCGGTCCGTATGCCTCAGACGGGCCATTTTCTGGACTATTTCATTAATGGTATTTTCATAATTTTGGTTTATTCCGGTGCAAATATGGTCTTTTCCATCCTTTCCTGAGCTTCCTATATATTCTACACTTCACCATTTTTCAGCCACTTTCACACTTCACTCTCTCTCAAAAATTCACTCCTCAAGAACTCTCCATCATCTCTCTAGATCATACAAGCTTAGGGTCAAGGTTTTGAGCCTATTTTCTCCTCAAGCTTGTCTACAACCAGGTATGTGGGGTTTGATTCTTGGTTCCTTTCAACCAAGAAGACCCAAGTTCCCTTTGAAACTAAATTATGAACTTGACTCCTACAAATGTTAACTTTACTACTTGTTCTTGGTATTTTGAACCATGCATGTGTTAGTTTAGGCTCCTTATCATGATTTATGTTAGTTTTATGGAAATGAACTATTTGGACTATGGAATTATGAACATGCCTGTCCCTTTAAATGTGTTATTATGCATGGGTGATATTTACTACCATTTCTATGAATTTTATTTGAATTTCCTAGTCTTACATTATATCTTGTTTTAATATACTCTATATTACCCATGCCATTCCTACATTGTGCATTGCATCACATCCATGACATTTTTACATGGAAATTCTGGAAATGTGGGGTTGAGCCCAATTTTGCCCAAAAGGGGAATTATAATGTGAATTTTGGTAAGACATGGGATATGACAAGAAGGTGATCACCGGTATGTCTATAATCTTGGCTCTTTGAGCATCTTGGGTGCTTGCACCATCTTGTATTTGTAGATGAGCTATTCCTTGCATTGGCATCTTGAATATGATATTGTAAATTGGCGTTAAGCCCAATTATGTCTTGAACGTTATGAACTTGCACTTGACTCTCTTGAAAGCATAAGTATATATATATATAAGTATTCTTGTGGGATGTGTAAGGCTTAGCATCGATGGATTGGGGGTCCTCCCCCTTTCCTTGAACTATGTGCCTACATAGGGACGGATATAATTCGTCTATCTGTATATTATTATGATTTGTCTTGTTCTGATTCTGTAAATCCTTCCGAAAAGCGGGTCGTAAGGAAGGTGTCCATCCACCGAAAAGCGGGTCGTAAGGTGTGATGTGGATTACCCTTGGCAAGTAATCTTCTCCCTACCGATGGGAGGTCCAAATCGGTCCAGTTCATGTAATAGCTCGCATGGATTTGGTTTGTCGGTTATAATCCATCCCCGTTATATAGGAGCACTATCGCATTGCACGCATCACGCATTTCATGGCATCTTGTATATTAAATTTCTATTGTTTATATATATTCCTTGTATACTATTTGCCCTTGCCACTTAACATGATGATGCAGGTTCGGTAAGTCACGTGCATTGCATACCCACATACTTAGTACATTCAACGTACTAACGCATACTCTATGCCTGCATGATTTTACCATGCAGGGACCGAGCAGTTTGAGCAGTATCCGCCGGACGCGTAGCTTATCCCTTCCTAGATATTTTGTGGTGAGCCCCGTCTTTCGAGGGCATGCTTTTGATTTTTATACACCTCATCTATGTATGTATTTTGACTGAGGGTGGGCCCGGAACTTGTCCCGGCCCCCGTTCCTTGATTAGAGGCACTTATTGGACAATTGTATAAACTCCTCATTTCGTTATCTATGGAATATGTCCTCCCTTTTGGTTTAAGAATGTTCTCTTTAATCTTGTTTTTATTTTTCAGCAAATTTGAGGCTTGTTTGGGGGCTTTTGGGTCCCCATTCGCCGTGTCACATCTAGACCCCGATCCCGGGTCGTGACAGATATCAAAGCAATCACAGTCATATTTGAAGTCAGTGTTGCATGCATAGCTCAATCAAAAGGAAGCTTCATAAAAGGAGATAGAAGAAACACATTCCACCAAAATTATTCTTCACACATGATCTCTAGAAAAATGATGATATTGATGTACAACAAACACGTTTAAGTGATAATCCAGTAGATTTATTCACCAAATCTTTATCGGCGTCAATACTTGAGAAGATGGTACACAAGATTGGAATGCGAAGGCTCCATCGCTTGGATCATGGTCTTTATCAGGGGGAGTAGAATACGCATCATACTTTTTTTTCCTTAACCAAGATTTTATTCCATTGGATTTTTCTAATAAAATTTTAGTTGAGACAAATGCATATTAAGGATAACTAGAACTTTTCTTTTTTACATGGATTTTTAAGGGAAGTGTTGTAAAATAATATATGCTAAATGTCCATGGGGACTATCTCTTGACCAACATAACTTGGCAAGAAATAATCCCACGTAGTGTAGCATGTACTCTATCTAAAAGTGTAGCAAGTACTCTTTCTGCACCTTAATGCTTCCTTATTATAAATAGCCTTACGATTGTGTAAAGTGGGTAGTGAGAAGATGGAACAAAAAAGAATGTATAGAGTTTTTTTTTTTCAACTTTTCACATCTTTTTATTTAGTTTGTAAATTTTCTTTAGTATACAACAGTTCGTATTTTTTCTAAGAAATACATCTAAATTTTGATGTTCAATACATGGATAGTTTGAAATATTTAGAGAAATAATTGATCAAGTAAAACTATAGCATGCTGAGATTTGGAATTTGTAGACATAAAAGTTTAGCACATAATAATAGAGGTTAAAGTAAATATTATATGATTGTGTTATTTAAAAAATAATAATTTGAGTTTTGAATTTTACCTTATTTGTTTTGAGATAGTCACTTTGTGGAAATAATTTTGACTTTTCTAATTAAGTGATCTCATGGAGATTCTTATGCAATACTCTCATTAAAAACCTTTTTTTTTATTAGAGAATATAAATTTCTCTTCATAGGAAAAGTTAATTTTTTCCAATCCTATTAATTATTGATTGGATATCAATCCAAGCCAGTATCAGTCACATATTTAGAGAAGTCAACCAATTGACTGATAACTTAGCGAATCAAGCATTAGATCAAGGAGGGGGTTTACAAAATTACAGTTTTCAAGAACTTTCTACGCAATGCAAAAAGATAATTAACTGCGGTAAGGCTCATATTCACACTTTACGCATCAAAACGAGACTTATCAGACCATATGTGGACTAATCACAAGGAGCAAAAATAGAGGGTAGGAGCTAACATTTACAACTCAAGAAACTATTCACATAATTGCAAAATCTACTCCTACTTATGTACCAGGTCAGCTTCCGAAAAGGTCCCCATAAAAAAGGAGGGCTTCACATCATATCTACGTGGTAGGCATTCCAGAGGAGAAATGTTTGACCACCATAGTAATCATTCCTACTTTTTTCTGGACGAGGAAGAAACATAGTCTCGAGAGCTTTGATAAGGTTTTAAGTAGAGAAGACGATGATAGAATCACGCTTACCCAAAGGAGTTTCTTCAAGACTCAGATTCATACGCTATAAAAAAATTCAACCATGGGCTTGCTGGGAAAATGAGCAAAGGTGAGTTTCAAAAATCTAAAAAAGTTGAGACCGGAAAAATGCACATACCAATTTTGGAGAACAAAAATAAGCAGAAGATTCATGGTGGGAATGAAGAGTTCGTTGAGATTGATCACCCAATGCAGATTAGTCAGTGCCTCCAGATATATCAAAGGTTTGAATACTTGAGAAGACTCAATTCAAAAACTGATAGAGTACTCCACATAAGCAGGGGAATTTGTAAGGGTTTTGGGCTGTTAGTTTGGGCCTTTGCTTTCAGACAATTTGTATTCCTTTTTTTATGAGTAAGACACTCATAGGCCATATTTAACCCCCTAAAAAAAGACATCCATGTAAATTATCTTGAAATTTTAATTATAATCATCTTGGACAAAAAAAAATTACTCATAAATTTGTAGGATAAAAGTATACTGTTATATTTTAATCTAGTATTAAATTTTGTCCTCAATTATTTACTTATTAATATAAATAATATCAACAAACATGAAAGAAAAATAAAACTAATAAAAGACTTCATAAACAACAACAATAACTTATCCATGATTCCACAAATGGCTCTGGGGAGGGTAAAATATACATAAATTTTATCACTATCTCATAGAGATAAAGAGGTTGTCTTCGAAAGACCCTCAACACAAATATATTAGCTCCAAAAGAAAATAATAAAAAACTTAAATTACTTAATTTTTCGTGTGACATTTCAAATGGTGAATCAAGTGACTGTGTTGATTGGAGGAACACAAACTCAATTTTGATATTCACAATTCTTTAGAAATAAGTTCAAATTCTAATAATTTTTTTTTGCTGTTTTCCGCATTTAACTACAAATATCTTAAAATTAGAAATGTAAGCATTAAAAATGAATAACCCCTAACAAAAAAATTGCAGGAATATACACTATAAGAGGCCAAATTACAGACCATGTCAACATCCAAAAATATTTACACTTTTAAGTTTTTTATTTACATTCCTGTCATATTCTCTTTTTAATGGTTTTTTCTGAAAAAAAAAACACTTAATTATAATAGTACACTGAAAAGTGTTTATTTATGGTGTCTTTGTTCCTTTTAATTGTGTATATTATGCGTACAAACATACACTATTTTTTCTCAATAGTAGCCTTGCCTGTGCTTATTATCTTTTTCAAAGAAAAGTATAATTATTAACTGACATGTGACAATACATCACATACTTTTTACTTTCCTCAAGTTGGCTTACAGTACTTTTTTTCCTTTTCTTTGTCAAAACCTTCTGTATATTCCAAGAAGGAAAGAATCACTCTTCCATCTTCTATCACCATTTTTTTCTTTTCTATCACGCCTGAAAATTTCTGTTGCCATTATTTGTGCATGTTTTAATCTTCTTGAGTTCTATTTTTAATTTTTTTTTGCCCATTCCATCTATGTTATTCGCTATGTCCATTTCTGGAGAGAGAAAACCCCGTTAGAAAAAGCCCTCGTTTAAATGTAAAGTTTATTTCTTTGGATAGTACACTTATCCAATGCTCAAGGCCGAACTTTAATCTAAATGCATTTACTCCTTCACCAGTTTGGAACCAATCACAAGACTTACGCACAACGAAGGTCATTGTTGTTGAGTCTTTGATGAAAAAGGATTCCGGCGAGGGTCCTTCCAAATCTTTGAGGAGAAAAGAAAAAGAGTAGGTACATTTCCCCGACGACAGCAATTTCGAGGATGAAATACCAAGTTTGAATGCCATTGTTTGAACATTCAAAGTAGTCTTCTTGGTGTTATAGGTTATTCGAATATTTGAAAATTGGTTTTGATTTTTCTTTGTTTCATTTCGGTTTAATTTACGTAATTAAGTCTGATTGTAGTTGGTGGTATTATTGGCTAAGCTAAATATCCACAGCAATTTTTTTCTGTTAGTATTTTTTTGGATTTAAAATATGTTAACTACTTGTCTACAGTTGGTGATATTGTTGTTCTGTAGTAGGTGAATTTGTTGGTTAACCCGTTTGCATGATTTTGAATGTCATTCTTCCAACATTCAAAGTAGTATTCTTGGTGTTATAGGTCATTCTTGATAGTAGGTGAATTCAAGACAGGTTTGATTTTTTGGCACTTTGGATGTGTAGTTATTTATTGTTAAGGCATTCTATCTATTTAACTTGTTGCCTTGCTTTGTTTCTGTCAGCATCTATATTTTTGTACAAACATTTGGTTTAATGTTGGAGGTAATTTTGGTAACATTATTGAATTTTAAATTATAGACAATAGTTTGGGTGAAATTTATTTTCCAAGGACCTTCACAACTTATATTCAAACAGACTTATTACCATAGTTTCAACAAAAATAAAATCAAATAGGACTCTAAAAATCTGTTGTGCATATTTTACTAAAAAAAACACTTATTACAACAAGCATATTAACATAGTTTAAACCAACCTAAAGTCGTAAACTTTTCATATTTCACCAAGAATATCCGGACTTTTGAGTTAATTTTGGATGTATTTTTTGTTATATTATTAATTTTTTAAACTAAGACAATTGTTTAGGTGAATCTTATTTTCTAAGGACGCTAACAACTTGAGATCTAAAAAAACTTATTAGCTTACTTTCAACCAAAATTAAAACCAAACACAACTCAAAAATATTATGCAGCATATGTCAAAAAAAATAATAGTTTTTACAATACACATAATAACATAGTTAAAAAAAAACTACACAACTCAGACAAAGTTTTATGTCCATTTGTTATGATAAACTCCCACCATTAACAATGCACACTCAAACACAAAAATTAACATAAAATCAAACCAAAATAAAATCAAGGTAAAGTTGTAATTTACCGTACATATTTCACCAACAATACCCATATATTTTGGGTTGATGTTGGATGTATTTTTGGTTATTTTATTGAATCGAAGACTTCAAAGAAGATTCCAATGAATTTTCTGTAACACCCCAACTTTTTTTTAACTAAGATTGAGTCATCCTTCATATGATAGAATCAATTCCTGAGTATTTAAAGTATATTAGATGTGATTTAGAGTTATAAATGATCTTTTACATCAAGTCAAGTCTAAAGAATTTCTAGCGACTAAGTTTTCGTATGAGTTGATGGAAGAGTCAAATTCAAATGACCATATCTCCTAAAGTATAATGAGTTAGGTGACCCATAATATATCAAATTAAAGATCTTTGAATTATCTTTCCAACGCATCTTATTTCGCGTTAAACGGAGTTCGGAGTAGAGAGTTATGACCATTTTACTGGAGACCTGCAGAGCTGTCTGAAGGTCCGCGACGGCTCCGCGACGCGGACCTATCGCGAACCCTCTCTGGATAAGCTAACCGAAGTTTCTTTATTTTATTTTGAGGGTACTTTTACCCTAAAGCCTTTGGGGGTCTATTTAAGGTTCCAAGACGCCTAAAACATCAGTTTTCATAAGTCAAAACCCTCTCTTTCACTCCTAAACATAAAACGCTCAAGAATCATCAAGAAAGTCATCAAGTTAGGATTAACTTCCAAGATTCTTCATCAAGGGTTTCAAGAAAGCGAATTCAAGAATCCCAACAAAGGATTCCTTGATCCTTCTTTCCATGAATTGGGGTTCTTCATCAAGAAACTCTAAAGATTCTGAGTCAAGAAGTCAAGAATAAAAAAGAAGCTCTTCAAACGATGTCTTTCCAAGTTCTTTCATTCTAAAAGAACAACGAGATTGAGGATTTTCTCCAAGAAACGAGTATTCATCAAATTTTGATTGTAATATCAAATTTTCAGGTATGTAAGGCTAAACTAAAAGCATGAGTTTGTTCTCTCATGTGCCCCATAGAGGTCAAAGATGAGTTGATGGTTGAAGAGTATGTGTGCATGAATATTTGAGAGTTTTTCATTGAAAAATTGATTTGAAACTACATGTTTTCTAAGTTGATGATCATCATACTATTTGTTTTCTTGAAGTTAACATTTTTCATGAGATTTTGCATAACCTTACATGATTATTTGAAAAGCATGCATAATGAACTTAGGGATGAGTCTAGAGCCTTGACGATGATGATGTTGTGATGTTGTGATTGTGTTTCACATTTGATGAGAGTCTTGATGATGATGTTGATGAGAATGACGTTTTATGATGTCTTAAAATGGGAAGTTTAATTTCTAAAAGAGTATCTTGAGTCTATGATGTTGATGTCGATGTTATGAGGTGAGGTACTATGTCCCTCTGGGACCGATGTTGATGTTGAGGTTTTATAATATGTCCCCATGGGACTGATGTTGATGTTGAGATGATGTACTATGTCCCTCTGGGACCGATGTTGATGTTGAGGTATTATATCATGTCCTTATGTGACTGATGATGATGTATTATGTCCCTATGGGACTGATGATGATGATGTTTTATGAGCATGTCGAGTTCTGGGAGGAGTATTGAGCACCAAAATGGGTAGAGAGTGAGTCCCACTCAAACCCATTAACTACGTGGCCCGCGTAGGAAGAGAGGATTGAACCGCAATGCGGATGGCTCCTATCTTGTCCCAAAAGAGGACTGATGTTTGATGTTTTTTGTGGATCCACTGATGTGATGTCCTTTACCCCGGGCAGGGTATTGGATGGATGTGGCAACGGCATCGCTTCGTTGTATCATCACTGGCTCATAAGTGATGGTTGTCGGTTAGAGAAACTCCCAGTTAGGTTCCTTTTGATAGGACTCTGATGTTGACGTTGATGTGATGTTTGAGTCGAGTTCCTTGAGTTGAGTTGATGTCGATGTTCACTGAGATGAGTTGATGTTGATGTTCCTTGAGTTAAGTTGATGTCGATGTTCCTGAGATGAGTTGATGTTGATGTTCCTTGAGTTGAGTTGATGTCGATGTTCCTGAGTTGAGTTGATGTTGATGTTCCTTGAGTTGAGTTAAGTTGAGTCGAGTTGAGTTGAGTTGAGTTGAGTTGAGTCGAGTTGAGTTTCCTTGAGGTGAGTCTGATGTATTGATGATGTATTGATGAGATGTTGATGGGTCATTGTCTACTCTTTATTCTTTCTTTAGATAGACATTTGACATTCTGATGGAGTATGATGTTGAGTTGATGTTATTCCTATATTATTCTACTTGTTTCTGTTTCACTCAGCTATTTTACATACCAGTACATTCCAAGTACTGATGTCCCCTTCTGGGACTGCATCGTTTTATGATGCAGAGGCAGGTATTAGAGATCATTAACAGGCGCTTCGTTGAGGATCTATTCGCATTCAGCTGATTGGTGAGACCTCCTTGTTTTCGGAGGATTTCCATATTTTTATCATCTAGCTTGAGTTGTACTTTATTTTCCTTGAGTTGGGTAACCATGGCCTGTCATGGTACCATTGAGATGTTTGAGTTAGAGGCTTCATAGACACTGAGTAGAGGATGTGATGTATTGTTTTTCCAACTATTCTTTGTTGGAAATTAACATTTTGTATAAAGGCTTGATTATTTTAATTATATTAAGGTCTTTTCCTTGAGGATGTTTCTTCCGCTGTTGAGTATGATGTGACGATGAGTCCAAGTGGTTCGCTTGGGGACTAGCAATAGTCTCTGAGTGCCGGCCACGCCTAGGGTACCCTCCCGGGGCGTGACATTTTCATCATGATGATAAGCATTAAATGAAATAGACATAAAAAAGTGGTGTAATTTAGTTGTCTTTTGATTTGTACATGGAGGTTTTTGTGGGACATTGATTATTACACTTTGTAGAAAAATAGAATATTCAAATTTTTGTAACACATGATCAATGAGGATTCACATCGTTGACCTAACTTGTAAGAGACGTGTTAATACTTATGACCTTTAGCCGAACAATTTAATAAGAAATTGAGACTGGGATAGTTTTCAAGGCCTAGCTTTAGGATAATGGGATAGTATCTATTCTAAAACTCAATTTAAGAGTCATGAAAAATGCATATTCTAAATTTTTATGATTATTGTTCTTTCAGGTTCGACTGCAAATTGAAAAAATTGAAGCATTTGTTGGGTTTAAGGCTGCTATTATCAACTACCTGTTTTCCATCTGAACTTCAAGTCCACTAATGTTCTCCTTGATGATCAGCTTGTTGTGCATATGTCAGATTGTGGTTTGGCACCTCTGATGTCATATGATTCCATAAGACAGGTAAGGTAATCCTAAGCTAATGCTTCTGTTGATCAATTGAATTTGAAGAAAGAATCTGGAATCTAATTTCCCTTCTTCCCTCAAACTAGAAACAAGACCTTTTTTTTATAAGTCCTTTTTTTTTTATAGATTTTTCTTATAAATGACTTTCTGGGTTTGTTAATCTATCTCTCTCTCTCTCTATATATATAAGTGTAAACACAGTTGCTTTTGTTTCAGCTACTCCGTCACATCTTGTTTTATGTGCCACCTTTTCTTTTTACTCCGATTCAAAAATAATGTCATTGGAAAGTCTTTCTTCTTTAAACATCATCTCAGGTTAAATGGTGTCACATAAAATGGGATGGAGAAAGTATTTCAGGCTCAATTTCAAGATCAAATGTGCCAGGAAGAATGTGATATCCAGAGACAAACTGCAACAATGTTTACAGTACTTACTGTGTTGGGAATACCAACTCTAGACGATATAGTTCAGGTGCACCTCTTTACCCCAAAACAGAACATGGTCCTGCGATTCACGGGTTCCAATGAATTATGTGTGTCCACCGGCCTTTTTTATTAGGCTCCTCTTCAACATGAAGCACCTCCGAGGATTGTTGCAATTATTGTTGGCTATCAAGGCTGAGGCAACCACGAAGAGGGAATTAATTAAAGAGGTGACGAAAAGTACTCTCTTTTGATCTTCTTGGTTCTAGATAAGAAATAAGGGTGAATGACTTAAACTTTGTGGCCGATCAATTTTACAACCAAATTGACCCTCTGTAGAAAAGCAAGTTGCAGATTCTCCAACTTTGTTATTCAAACTAGATTTATCATGGGTGCATGTAATGATTCAAGAATTGAAGAGTTGGGTGAACTTCAAAATCTCCATTGATCCTTATCAACTTTAGAATTGCAAAATATTGTTAATAGTAAGGAAGCTAATAATGGAAACAAGAAGGACAAGAAGCACCTTCAAGAGTTATCTTTGTCATGGAGATAATGAATATCTATGAATATAGCCTGCAAACACAACTACAAGCAATTGCCTATCATATATGTAATATCTATGTGTGTATATATATATATGCGTGTGTATACCTTGCAAAAATCTTTCAAATGTTGGGTCCGTGCTCACACGGGCTATCTTTACCTAGTTTTAGTACAAGAAGGGAAAATAAAATAATACTGAAATTGATAATATGTCAAATCAAATATAGAAAAAATTAATAACAAATGTTACTTTAAAATGATGATCCTTATTCCAAATTCAATTAAACTAAGATAGTGAAGTATTTCTTAGCTTAAGTCATTTGGTACGTTGGATGAAATACACAAAAATATAATAAAAATTGAGATATCGTATGATAGTATTTTTGTTATCAGATTGCTCTGGAATAGATTAATCGCTGGAGACAAGAACAAGTGAATCTAATTTCGAGAGCATGCCTTTTCTCCTCTACAAATATGCCTAACTAATAGCCCTTTTCTTCTTAAATTAAAAGTGAAAGAATATATTCTTAACAATGCACTACTTATGAATACGTCAACGCTTCGTAAGGAAAATATATTGTGTTCATAGATGAAATCATAAGAATATAATTATTTTTTTTCTTTAGAGAATTATAACTTAGATGATTTGTCTTTTCAATTTTTGTTTCTTTAAAAAATTAATGGAAAATGTTAATAAAGTTTTCGTTTCAATATATGTGTTTTTGTATGTGTACGATTCTCTTATTCTAGAAGACATTGAAAGATAAAAACATATAATTATGTTATTTTATTTTCTATGATTAGATAGTAAAATTAAACTTTTGTTTTCTTCTCCATTGTTTTGACATTTTCCTTAATTATTTTATTTATTTTTAATAGTCCAAAAAATCTTCAAATTTAAGTAATCAACTTTCCACCTTCAACTATTGTGTTTATTAATTAATAATTAATATTAATCTCTTTCCTCATACTCCCTATGTTTCAAAATAATTAAATTGTTGAGCTATATCACACATATTAAAAAAAAGAAATCAAGATAAAATTATTTTGAAATAGAGGGAGTATTAAATAGTAGTACCTTTTTCAAAAAGGATCCTCAATCTTTATCTGATTTATAAATTATAACTTTTCAATGTACGGTAAAACATATGTAACTTATTTTGTATGACCGCCACTAATTATAAATCCTCTTTAGTTTATTCATTTATCCAACTTTTTAGAATTTGTTTTCATTTTTTTCCTTAATCTTTTATATACGAATAACAGAAGTGTTAATTGTTTGATAACACTGTAATCATCATTGAACGAAAAATAGTTCTAATGATTTTCATGTTAGATTTCTTTTATATACGTTCATTCTTGTGATTTTGTGATATTAAACTTTTTATTCAGTGGTATTTTATATATATATTTCAAAAAGTCGTGATAATGATTTTTTTTTCTTTTTTGCACTTGCAATTTTATGTTGAACTTGGCCACATTTGACATGATAGCCATTTAATGAATTTTCTATTTTGACTTTAGCTTTTGTCAAAATGAGTTATGGTGTAGCTGTTATAATGTTCAATTTTTAGGTATATTTTCGACTAATTATGTGTATAGTTAGATTTATAAAAAAAAAAAACTTTTATTTTTAGGATGAGGGGGAAGGGGAAAATGGTTGGAGCTAGAGATTGAGTTACTTTTAGTGCTGATATATTTACCTATTTCTTAATAATTATAATTTTTAATTTTATTAAATGTACTAGATGAAATTTCTAGTAAAACAAAGCTTGATTATTGATTTAATATTCAAACTTCTCCTAAGTTTATACTATCTTATATATGGGATAATAGTTTCAATGTAGTATAAATATTGAGATAAAATAATTTTGAAATTAGCAAATACCTCATATTAAATATGTAATAAAATTAATCTTAAATTTTGTTGAGATTATTATTCTTATTTCAAACTTAGTTTAAAAGTAAGATAGTAGAGTACTTCTTAGCTTAAGTCATTTTGGTCAGTAGGATCAGATGCAAAAGAATATCTCATGAAATTGTTTTACCCACTTTCTCTATGAAACAGTAGTCCATCAATTAAGTATAAATGGCTAATATAAAATAATATCGAAACTAGTTAATAAGTCAAATAAATTATATATGAAATAAAACTATTACGGAAATATAGGATGCCTATTTTGAAAATCCAACAAGAATGGACTGCAAGGTGGTTCATTTTGGGGTTAGTTGGAGCTACGGGTAGTCTATTGATGTTGCTTCACAAGGAAATAAAAAAGAGATGGAGCTTGAAGAGTTATATTAATTGTGTTAAATATAAATGATAGTTATAATATAACTTGAACTCAATATTATACATTTCTAACTACCTAATCTATTTTAAATAGTATTGAAATATTTGAAATGTATATATAATACTTATATTACATTTATACTAAAAATATTTTAGTTATATATTTATCATGTGCATTCAAACATGCCTATATATAATATTGGATTCAAAATCTATTACAATTGTTGTTTATTTTTCTCTTATCAATGATTTTAAAATATATAGCTCAATTTTAAATATCCAAGTTAATTTATGTATTACTAAATATTAAAACTGTGATAACAATATATGATATATATGTAGTTAGCTGTATTTCTAATCCGTGTAAAATTTAAAAAGGCTTAACTCATAAAGAGACCCTAAACTTGTCCTCATTTTTCACTTAGACACTTAAACTAAGACAAGTTCCTAATAGACACCTCAAGATTTGATCCCATTAAACACTTTTATCCTACTTAGCACTCTCCGGTTAACCATGTGCAAAAAAAATTTATTTTTGGACCGCAACTATTTATTTTTGGTTAAAAAATTAAAAAAACAGTACCAAAAGTGTTTAATGGGATCAAATCTTGAGGTGTCTATTAGGAACATGTCTTAGTTTAGGTGTCTAAGTGAAAAATGAGAACAAGTTTAGATGTCTCTTTATGAGTTAAGCAATTTAAAAAATATACTATAATAATTCATAAATAAAGTAGCCTTGCCCCAATATAAAGGCAAAAACGAAAATCTACGTGGCAAATTCCCATTTGTTAATAAAGTAGCACGCGGATTGGTGTTCTAGCAAACATTTGCTTATGGGATCTCTACCGTTAACACCAATTCTTTATAATCCAACGGCTGTTGTTCACTTGGAATTGCACAGCCCAAAATTTCAAGCTCCCAAATTTCCCACGATTCCCGCCTCCTTCACTCCTATATAATATCTCTCAAATTCCCCAGCTTTTGCATAATCAAAGCTCTTCCCAATCAGCCAATCTCTCAAATATCTTAGCAGATAGTCAAAATGGCTCGTACCAAGCAAACTGCCCGCAAATCCACTGGTGGAAAGGCTCCAAGGAAGCAGCTGGCCACCAAGGCTGCCAGAAAGTCGGCTCCGGCCACTGGAGGAGTGAAGAAGCCTCACCGTTTCAGGCCAGGAACTGTGGCTCTGAGAGAAATCAGGAAGTACCAGAAGTCTACAGAGTTGTTGATCAGGAAGCTCCCATTTCAGAGGTTGGTGAGGGAAATTGCTCAGGATTTCAAGACAGATCTCAGGTTCCAGAGCAGTGCTGTAGCTGCTCTACAAGAGGCTGCTGAGGCTTACCTTGTTGGGCTCTTTGAAGATACCAATCTCTGTGCAATCCACGCTAAGAGGGTTACCATCATGCCTAAGGATATTCAGCTTGCTAGGAGGATTCGTGGAGAAAGGGCTTAGGAATCTTTGGTTAGGTTTATGGTTAGTTTGTGTTCTGTATTAGGGCTTTGTTTGCTTCTTTTGTTGAATGTTAGTGTTGGTGGTGTAAATCAATCAAAACAATGTAAACCTCTGGTTTAGTACTATTCTGAGATTGGATTAATGAAATATGTAGTTTATTTTGTTTCAATCAAAGGTGCTGCACTATGTTTCATTTGTTAATATCTTGATCATTTGTTGCCTTGTATGCTGCAATTGAGGGAAGAAAAATAAGCATTTAGATCTCAATTACTACAGGAAAGAACCAGCTTATGTTGACACTTTTGATAAAGCTCATCAACATAGTATTTTAGTGACAGCACATTAAATTTCCTAAAGCTGTTCAGCCATGAATACTGGTATTAGGAGAACTGAAATATTCTAATTCATTGCAGATCTGGCAACAAACCAGGCTATAGGATGAATGAGAATCGTCCAGCCTGTGCTGCATTTACTTGCATCTCAGAAGGTAATTTTAGCTTTGTTGTCTGGAAAAACAAGCCTTGTTTATTACTCAGTCATTTCTAAACTGAGACGAACCAATTTGCTTTGAGATATCTTGTCTACTGCAAGTCTTTCTGAATTGAATCTGAACTTAGAGTTGATTGAGTTTGTGAATGTCAAATATATATAAGAGGGAGTTGCTACCTTTACTACCAAACCAATGGTCCTGTTCCACGACAGCCAGGTGCAACAAAGGGCATTGTTGCCATTTATGCCCCCATATGCTCATTTTCTCCTCCGTATTCCTCATATATTGCTCAGCCTCTTTTCTTCATCGCCTGCTCGCTCCATGCGTTGCCGCCTCCGCCTTCCAACTTTTGCTGCTTCCAGCCGCTTTCCTTCATCATGTGAATCGATCCACGCGTTGTCGCCTTCGCCTTCCACCTTGTTCTTTCAACTGCTCGCTTCCATATGCTTCTACATCTACAAATAATGATAATCGCTGTCTAACTCATGGCTGATCAAAGGGACTAACGACCTGGTGCTACAGCCTGCTGCTCTTGGTGAGGTCAATAAAGGTGTGCTTTCTTTTCCCTTTCTTAGATATCCAACTGCTAAAAAGTAGAGGGAAGAGCGATGGCTTGCGCTAATTGGTTCGCCATATCGTGTTTCCTGTGGAGATGGAAATTTTGATTTTGTGTTTGGCTTGTTTGTGGCCTCTGTTGTTCCCATTGAAGCTTGATTATATTTAAATTTGACCTTTGTTTTCCTAATTGTCCTGCCTATTTTGTGGTAGTCACTGTTTGATACTTTTATTTGAAGTATGGTATGTGGATATTCTGTTTTCTTAGGCTGGAAGGACCAGAACTATATTTTCCCCCTTAATTTTTTTCCCCATGCCTTTCCGTTTGCTGAAGCTAAAGTTGATGAAGAAATAATATAATTCAATTCAGAGGCATCTTGGTGCAAACGGTAAACAATTAGAAGGCTAATTGTACAACTAGCTAGAAGCAGAATTAGATTATCTAAACTAGCATTTCCCCCCACTTTGGTGGCTAGAAACAGATCTTGTCCAACCTTTTCTGACAAAGAGGAATGTCTCAGCATGTTCCCTCACGCTTTAGCAACAACGTCCTAGCAGACAAAATAGTTGGCTTGTTACTAAATATGGCTACATTCAATTTCTACACACATAACTTAGCTACAATGTCCTAACAAACGAAATTGTTAGCTTGTTACTAAATGGGGCTACGTTCAATTTCTGGACTCACAACTTAAACTGTGAGAGGGCATGCGTCTTCCATTGCTTGTTAAGCCTTCGTATAAGGAACAATTTCACACTAAATGCCATAGCAGGGCTTAGATTTTAAAATACAAGGACAGGTATTGTTACCCAGCATTTCCTGAAAGATTATTGCAAGTGTTGTTAACCTTTTTCCCCTCCTGTGGGCATCATTGCATTACCATATATTTGATTATGAATTACAAGACCACAATGACAGTTATAGAACTTGTGATGAAGTATTACATACAGAAACCTCACATATTATCCCCTTTATTATTCTAAATTCTAGTGCCTATGTGTTATATTCTTCTATTTGTTTAAATGAAGCATTCTCTCTGTTTCCTCTCTATGCAATTGCTTTCAACCAGCCTACAAACATCAGGTACCATGTCACGACCCAAAAATGGGCGTGATGGCACTTGCTCAACCCACCAGAACAAGTCAGCCTAAACCCAACAAGAATATCGAAATGATGTGCGGAAGTACTAAATGAAACAGATAATCAAAAAGAGAAATCTTCGCAACCTTAAACACCACCCAAGGATTTGGTTGTCACGTGTACAAGCCACTAGTTATGCGGAAATCCAAAGAATTACAAAGTCTGAAACTGTCTTTCTTCTCAAATAGAACAAAGCAGAAAGGAAACAGGATAAGAGAGTCAGCTAGATGACAGCAGCTACCTCTCTAAATCTCCTGAGAAGCCTCGGATGATCAAGGAAATTACTACTCACAGTCCGGGCTCAGAACCTACACAAGTGTAGAAGCAAGGGTGAGTACCAAAAATAACGCGGTACCCAACAAGTCAACTAGCAAAACAGAATAATTCCGATAGAATACACAAACTCCTTTCACACCCAACCACATACCGCCGAACTACACACCTGCACTCAGAAAAGTTCCAGTCCAGCAACACATAATACATTCTAAAGATAGTTCCTACTATGTCACCGATATCAAATCACAAGTCGTAACTCAAAAGAAGCAACACAATCAAACACAGGGATAACATCATGCCACACAGGAATATGCAAGGATGAGATGCAATGCGCATGCAAAAATTGCCGGCAAAGACCTCGGCATCACAATATCATCGCCGGCAAAGACCTCGGCATCACAATATCGCCGGCAAAGACCTCGGCATCACAATATCGCCGGCAAAGACCTCGGCATCACAATATCTCGACCGGTAAAGACCTCGGTCCCAACTTTTACCATCTTACTCATACCAATATCCAGAACCAATGCAATGTGTATGACATAAAATGAATGCATATGAGATGAAATCTACAACCAATCCACTCATAATCACCAACCACAACCATATAACTCAAACATAAATTCTCATCACTTAGCCACATGTTTACTTCAAGTGTCACAACAACACACCAACTCCCATTTATTTTTAAGCACCTCATTAAAATAGTAAAAATACTTCACGATTCACACATAGGAGAAAGGATAATTCGAGAATTCTACAAGAATTATAAAGTTTTAAAAGTTCACTTGCCTTAGTCAAATCACGATCACTCTAACACTTGAGCCTTCCCTTTCCGATTAGAATCCGTAATACCACGATCTAAACAAATAATAATTCACAATAAGATTTTCAAACTAAAAAAATACTCATATTACTATACATCTAGCATAGACCCCAAAAACTAACCAATTCCATAGTTAATCTTCAAAATTTCAAGTCCAAGATAAAGTTTTAATATCCTAAATATTTAAAATCTAATGATGTTCATATAATGCAACTCTTAATATTAGTACAAAAAAAAATATATATTTATATATATTATATAATGCACAAAGTAACCATGTAATTGACTTATAATAATTAATATGCAGTAAGCATCTCAATTGATGCAATTCCCAAGGTTTAACTTTTCAATACTACACCAATAGTGTGCTATGGCCCACAAGATGTTTGCTTTGCCCCATTTTTTTTTCTTATTATAATATTTGTCTCCCATTTAATGTCCCATTACAAGAACTCCAACCCCCCAATCACGTTTGCAAGCACTTTGCTTAGCAATTTCTCTCACCAATATATATTAACTAACACTCCTACTATATTAAGCACATAAATGTTACGGTTCCAAAACTTACCAGATCCCTTCGCCACTTCTTTTTCTCTGTTTTCTTTTCTCCTGCGCCGCACAGCTCGTTCTTCTCCTCTTTTGCTTATTATTTCTTTTTTTTCGTTTTTAAAACCTAATTAAGTATTGAAAATCTTGGTAATTTATTTTAAAATATATGCACCAAGAGGTATAAGATTTTAAACAAATTACTATTTAGTCCAATACTTATAGAAATTATTTACACCGACCCGCAAATTAAATTGTCCCAGCTATCGAATAGTCCAAAACACCCATTTAAAGTTTTTTTTTTTTTTGAGGGAGATATATTTTTTTTTTTTATGAAATCAAGTTGTCTAATTCCAGAAACAATATTACGGGTCATTACATTATCCACCACTAAAAATCATGTTCGTCCTCGAACATAATGTAAAAGGAAGTACCTGATGCTTCGAAAAGATGAGGATATTTGGCACGCATGTCAAACTCTGTCTCCCAAGTCGCCTCTCTAACTGGGCGATTCTTCCATTGCACCTTCACAGAAGCAATCTCTTTGTTTCTAAGCTTTCGAACCTGTCTATCCAAAATAGCTATAGGCTCCTCCTCAAACGACAAGTCCGGACTCAACATCACCGAATCAAAGGAAAGTATATGAGACTCATCAGGAACATACTTCCGAAGCATGGAGACATGAAACACAGGATGCACGGATGACAAGCTAGGTGGCAAAGCTAGTCTATAGGCCACCTCTCCAACTCGCTCTAAAATCTCAAATGGACCAATAAATCGGGGGCTAAGCTTTCCCTTCTTACCGAACCGCATAACACCCTTCATAGGTGACACTCTAAGCCAAACATGATCGCCCACCATAAACTCTAGGGCTCGAACCCTCCTATCTGCATAACTCTTCTGTCGACTCTGAGCGGTCAACAACCTACCCTGAATCATACGGACCTGCTCCATAGCATCCCTAAGGAAGTCCGCATCTAGTGAGTCCATCTCAGCAGAATCAAACCAACCAATCGGAGATCTACACCGTCTACCATACAAAGCCTCAAATGGAGCCATCTGAATACTGGAGTGGTAACTATTATTATAGGCAAACTCTGCTAAGGGCAAGTGTTGGTCCCAACGGGAACCAAAATCGATCACACACGCTCGAAGCATGTCCTCCAACACCTGAATCGTCCGCTCAGACTGTCCATCTGTCTGAGGGTGAAATGCTGAACTCATATCCAACTGAGTGCCTAGACCGTGCTGCAAGGCCCTCCAAAAATGTGAAGTGAAGAGTGAACCCCGATCTGAAATGATAGAAACAGGCACACCATGCAATCTAACTATCTGACTGATGTAAAGCTCAGCCAACTTCTCCGCTGTATACTTAACCTTGACAGGAATGAAATGGGCAGACTTAGTCAATCGATCCACAACTACCCAGATAGAGTCATAACCACCCACAGTAGTGGGTAAACCCACCACAAAATCCATGGTGATACGCTCCCACTTCCATGTAGGAATGGGCATCCTCTGTAACTCACCTCCAGGCCGCTGGTGTTCACACTTAACCTGCTGATAAGTTAAACATTTAGACACGAAATCTGAGATGTCCTTTTTCATGCCACACCACCAGTAATGCTGACTCAGGTCATGATACATCTTCGCTGCTCCTGGATGAATGGAATAACGAGCACAATGAGCCTCCTCCATGATCACTTTAATCAAGTCACCCACCTTAGGCACACAAATTCGACCTCCAATCCTCAAGACACCATCAGGATCCAGTGTCGCTTCCTTAGCCTCTCCTCTAATCACCTTGTCTCTGATGAGACACAACTTTTCATCCTCAAACTGGCGCTTTTGAATCTGGTCTATCAAGGAACAACGAGCCTCAATGAAAGCAAGTACACCACCCTTATCCGAAAGCTCTAACCTGACTAGGCCATTAGCTAGGCGCTGAACATCCCTGGCCAAAGGTCGCTCCTCAACTCGAATGGCAGCTAGACTCCCCATGCTAGAAGTCTTTCTACTCAAGGCATCAGCCACCACATTAGCTTTCCCCGGATGATATAAAATGGTCAAATCATAGTCTTTTAGCAACTCAATCCACCTACGCTGCCTCAAGTTCAGATCCTTTTGATTGAAAATATATTGAAGACTCCTATGATCAGTGAAGACCTCACAATGTACACCATATAAGTAATGACGCCACAACTTAAGCACAAAAACCACAGCCGCTAGCTCCAAGTCATGGGTAGGATAATTCTTTTCATGAACCTTCAACTGTCAAGAAGCATAGGCAATCACTTTCCCCTTTTGCATCAACACACCACCTAAACCAACTCCTGAAGCATCACAATACACCGTAAAGTCCACACCTGTCTCCGGTAGTGTCAAAATGGGAGCTGAAGTCAGCAAAGTCTTGAGCTTTTGAAAGCTCGCCTCACACTCATCGGACCAATGAAAGGCTACGTTCTTCTGAGTTAATCTAGTCAATGGAGCTGCAATAGAAGAAAAACCCTGAATAAACCGCCGATAATACCCAGCTAACCCCACAAAACTGCGAATCTCGGTAGCTGAAGTAGGCTGGGTCCAACCTCTAACCGCCTCAACCTTAGCCGGATCCACTCTAATCCCCTCTTTGGACACCACATGCCCTAGGAATACCACTGAATCAAGCCAGAACTCACACTTGGAGAATTTTGCAAATAACTTTTCCTCCCTCAACCTCTGTAGCACTATTCTCAAGTGACGAACATGATCAGCCTCAGTCTTGGAATATATCAAAATATCATCAATGAATACTATCACAAAAGAATCTAAGTATGGACGAAACACCCTATTCATCAACTCCATGAATGCTGCAGGGGCGTTAGTCAACCCGAAGGACATCACCAAAAATTCATAGTGGCCATAACGAGTTCGGAAAGCTGTCTTAGGAATATCTGATGCTCTAATCCTCAGCTGATGATAACCAGACCTTAAGTCAATCTTAGAAAACAGAGCCGCTCCCTGAAGCTGATCAAACAAGTCATCAATACGGGGAAGAGGGTACTTGTTCTTGATAGTCACCTTGTTCAACTGTCTGTAATCAATACACATCCTCATAGACCCATCTTTCGTTTTCACAAATAAGACGGGGGCACCCCATGGTGACACACTAGGACGAATAAACCCTTTGTTCAACAAATCTTGAAGTTGCTCCTTTAATTCTTTCAGTTCAGCTGGAGCCATTCTATATGGAGGAATGGAGATAGGCTTAGTGCCTGGCTCTAGATCAATAGGAAAGTCAATATCCCTATCGGGAGGAACACCTGGAAGGTCAGTAGGAAACACATCGACAAACTCCTGAACCACAGGAATAGACTCCATAGAAGTTGTTTCAACACTGGTATCTCGAATGAAAGCCAAGTAAGACAGACACCCTCTATCAATCAATTTCTGAGCATGGATGTAGGAGATAACTTTGCTAGGATAAGAACCACAGTCACCCTTCCACTCAATCCTTGGTACACCGGGCATGGCTAAGGTCACAGTTTTTGCATAGCAATCAAGAATAGCATGATAAGGAGAAAGCCAATCCATCCCCAAGATAACATCGAAGTCTACCATCTCCAGAATAATCATATCTACCCAAGTATCATACCCAACTAGAGAAACAAGACAGGATCGATACACTCGATCCACCACTAAAGGCTCACCTACTGGTGTGGAAACATGGATGGGAACAGGCATACGATCACATAGCAAATCAAATCCAGATGAAAAGTAGGAAGATACATAAGAATAGGTTGATCCAGGATCAAACAATACAGACGCGGATCGATGACAAACCGGGATAATACCTGTGATAACTGCATCAGAAGCCTCTGCCTCAGGCCTCCCCGGAAATGCATAACACTGTGATCCCCTACCACCACCTGTCTGAGCAACGCCTCTACCCCTACCCTGTGGAACTAGGGCACCACTCGCCCCTCTGCCTGAAGTGTGACCACCTCTAGCTGTCTGATCTCTGTCTCGCCCCCTGTATGGTGGTGGGGTAGGTGGTCTAGTCTGAACTGAAGATCTAGGATGGGTCCCTCTGTGTCCTCTTAACAAGGGACACTGTCGTATCAAGTGATCAGGATCTCCACAACTAAAACAACATCTCTGACTCTGGGACGGATGTGCTGATCCTGAAGAGCTACTATAGATGTCTCGCCCTGTTGATCGTTGCTGAGAACCATACAAGTCATGACCCGTACTATGAGATCCATGATGTGCCTGACCACCCCTAGGAGTAGGTAATGATGCATGAACTGGTCCTCGACGCTGAGATGAGTCACTTCCTCTATAGGGCCCTCTACCTCCAGATGAGGTACCAGAAAACTGACCGGACCCACGGGCCCTCTTGGGGTCCCCGAACTCTTCTCTCTCCATCAGCTCTGCCTCCTTGGCCGCACTCACAACAGACTGAAAAGAGGCTCCATCCCTAGATACTCTAAACACTGCCTGTCGGATAGAATAGGTCAGTCCTCTCACAAACCTACGAACTTTCTCTGTCTCATCTGGAATAATGGCTGCCGCATGTCTAGATAACTGGCAGAAACGGGTCTCATACTCGGTGACTGATAAGCTCCCTGCCTTAGGCTCTCAAACCTCAAGCGGCTCTCCTCCCTCACGCTCCAAGGGACAAATCGATCACAGAAAGCACTAGAGAACACCTCCCAAGACACTGTGGGAGATCCCACTGGCAAGGATCCTGAATATGTCCTCCACCATTCTCTGGCAGGCCCACGAAGCTGAAGAGTAACATATCGAACCCCGTGTGACTCGGCTAAGCCGACAGTATCCAGCAGCTCTCTACAAGTAGTCAGAAACTCATGAGCATCCTCTGTCCTCCCACCCTGAAATTGAGGTGGGTTCATCTTCCTAAACATCTCATAGCAACGCTGCTCATTCTCAGTCAATGTGGCCATAGGTGCACCCCGAACCTCAACAGCTGGTGCAAGATCAATCTCAACTCTAGGATCCAGTGGTGGCTGCTCTACTGGACCACGAACCATAGGAGCCTGATGCTGATCTGGGGTCTGAGCCCCTCCTCCGGTCTGAGAACCGCCGGGCATGCCTGTCGAGTTACCATTCGGAGCAAAACTCTCAAGGACATTCAGCACCCTCAGTAAGGTATCCTGCAGCAAAGGTGAGGCTACGTGCTCTGAAGGAACCTGCTCCTCACCAACCTCTATCTGTGGCTCTAGAGGAGCCCCTCTAGCCTGGCCTCTAACTCGTGTCGCTCCTCGGGCACGTCCTCTAGTTCGGCCCCTTCCCCTACCTCTAACTGGGCCCTCAACAACTCTCTCGGGAGCTGCCCCACCTCTACCACCGGCAACAGTAGCCCTAGTCCTTGCCATCTGTCAAATGAACACGAGCACAACTCAATACTAAAGAACAATTTAAGCACGATAAGAGAGAGTGAATAAAAATAAGTTTCCTAATAGTCTTTATAGCCTCTCAAAGATAAGTACAGACGTCTCCGTACCGATCCTTGAGACTCTACTTAGACTCGGCTTGTATGCACGTGAGACCTATGAACCTGGGGCTCTGATACCAACAGTCACGACCCAAAAATGGGCGTGATGGCACTTGCTCAACCCACCAGAACAAGTCAGCCTAAACCCAACAAGAATATCGAAATGATGTGCGGAAGTACTAAATGAAATAGATAATCAAAAAGAGAAATCTTCGCAACCTTAAACACCACCCAAGGATTTGGTTGTCACGTGTACAAGCCACTAGTTATGCGGAAATCCAAAGAATTACAAAGTCTGAAACTGTCTTTCTTCTCAAATAGAACAAAGCAGAAAGGAAACAGGATAAGAGAGTCAGCTAGATGACAGCAGCTACCTCTCTAAATCTCCTGAGAAGCCTCGGATGATCAAGGAAATTACTACTCACAGTCCGGGCTCAGAACCTACACAAGTGTAGAAGCAAGGGTGAGTACCAAAAATAACGCGGTACCCAACAAGTCAACTAGCAAAACAGAATAATTCCGATAGAATACACAAACTCCTTTCACACCCAACCACATACCGCCGAACTACACACCTGCACTCAGAAAAGTTCCAGTCCAGCAACACATAATACATTCTAAAGATAGTTCCTACTATGTCACCGATATCAAATCACAAGTCGTAACTCAAAAGAAGCAACACAATCAAACACAGGGATAACATCATGCCACACAGGAATATGCAAGGATGAGATGCAATGCGCATGCAAAAATTGCCGGCAAAGACCTCGGCATCACAATATCATCGCCGGCAAAGACCTCGGCATCACATACCATAAGTTAACTTTAATACAACACATGTTGTGTGATTTATAGGTGATGGGTTGAGCCGTGAGAAATCTACTTGTGTCAGGGTTGGCTATATACATTACATCCCCTTAGGGTGCGTCTTTTTATTCGACCCTATGTGAACGCTGGATGCTTCCTGCACTAGCCTGTGACCTGTGTGTAATATATTCAGCACTTATCATGTTGTTACTTGAGAGTCCGACCTCTGCTTGAAAAAATTCTTCTATCCCATTGTTGTCAACTATAAACGTTATATAGTTACTGGACCTCAGGTCTGGATACTCACATCTGTGTGCATTTATGATAGCTGTAACTGGGCGTTCTATTCCCTGCAGTCAATAATAGGCACAAATGCAGACCAATAGGCGACAAAAAACAATACACGATACAGATATATATAGAGAGAAAAAAATAAATATATACATCGGGTTCAAAGTGCTCATTGGCTGCCACGGTTGCCATACCCGCAATCCAATGATAACATTCAGGAGTGCTTCTATATCCCGGAAGTAGGTAGATGCCTGCAAGCTGACACAACTCAGGATATATATCAAATTCTAATCCCTGGAAGAATTGAACTTTTACCTGCTAATCCATTTGTGCGGAATACAGCACGTGGTCACAGTTTATATGTCTCTCTCCATTTGCTTATGTTATATTTTTCGGCCTCATTATCTATTAATTAATCTTTTTACTTACATGCATTCTGCACCAACTCTACTCCTTATTTACAGATTTCTCTTCCAGATCAATTAGGTGCTAGAATGTTTCTCCATCAGTGGTTCTATTAGGAAAATTGGACTTATGGTGCCTGATTTACTTTATCATTCTAAAAAGGGGATGAGGGCAGATGTGTTATCCCAAGATCAATCTAACTCTAGATGAGCTATTCTCCCTTATTTATTATCTAAGATAGCTATTACAAAGATCACCAGAGACATACTGGTCTTTTTTTTTGGTCTCTATTCTCAAATCAACAGTGTCTCTACACCTGTATTTAAGATGCTTCATTTTTCTCTTCTTTTCTTTTATGGCTACTTATGAGGCTAGTGTGACTCACCTTACACCAATCTTGACAACCAGTAGTAAACTAACAAAAAATAACCTCATATATTAGATTGTTATTCTCTATCATCTTCAGCAGTGCTAAAATTGTACTCTTTTAAAACATAGAAAGACCTCCTTGGACATATCAGTTCATGTGCAAGAGAACTACAAGCAGTTATAACAATTGAGGCATGTTAAATTACATAGGCTCAATATGATCATATTGTGCATCCTAAATAAAGAAAAGAAACAGTACTAGCAAACATATCTTGTAAATGTAGGAAGTGATCTAAGGATGTACATATTGAAGGTCAAGGAAGTGACAAAGAACATAAAAAGAAAACAAACCAAGGGGTGAACGCGAACAAGCCATGATAATGCGTGGAAGCAAACATAGTTCTATATAATTCTAGATTATATTATACAACTTCACAATTTAGGATGTTCATCCGTGAAGCATAATGGTATGATCAGCTATATAACATTAGCAAGGCACCGGTCCCCTGATGGATCAGCACCAGACTTACCTCCTATACTACGGAGGCTGACATGGGAAAGGTTAGCTGTAAATCAGCATATCTGCCAGCCAAAGACAAGACAACTATAACCACTGGCGCATTATTTGCATATTACTGATATAATAATGTAATTTTAGCTTCAAGAACTGTTCTTGATGATCTGTTTCATGAAATTTAGCTAATAGTAAGAGTACTTCCTTTTGTTTAAAGTTCATATTGGAAATTGGAAGTTCATATTCTCCTTCTTTGTTATTTATTTGGATATTGTGGATGAAATCATGATTTTAGCTTCAAGAACTGTTCTTGGCTATCTGTTTCATGAAGTTTATCTAATGTAGTACTCCTTCTGTTTCAATTTATTTGTCTGTTTTTTATTTTGGTATGGAGTTTAAGGAAGAAAAAAGACTTTTGAATCTTGTGGTTTTGAACTAAAGATATTTAGAATGTACCTATGTGTTCTTTAATTTCCTACTTTTGACAAGGTTAAATCTACTAAGAGTCAGAACTCATGAAGCTACAAAACACCAACTGGTTGTGTGACTGCAATTTTGAAGTTATAGTTGTTTCTAATGCCAATTTCTCTATTCCTGCGTTTTCTTGGTTTGTGCAGGGGTTCAGTGCTTCAACCAATACCAGGTAATCTATAAAACATCGATTGATAAATCTTGCTTTTTAAAATTAGGTTGAAATGCTATAATATAGCTGATCCAACTAAATCTGAGATCTTTCAGCTGATTCATGAGTTTTTTTTACTGTCGTACTGAAAAATATAATACTGATCACAAATGAAAATGATTTGAAGTTAAAAGTACAAGTTCGTATCATAAATTTTGAATAATTGCAAAAACTCATAGAACTTAATTTGTTTCAACAGCACAATATATGAAACTACCAACTAAATGCGTGACTGTGCCAAAACTAATAGTGACACAGAAATAACATGTGCTGTAAGGAGACATATCAGGAAAATCCATATAAGGATCTGAGTAGAAGACCCAATTGCAACTCCAAGTGTGATGTCCTGCCAACAACAATACTTTAATAACTGCTTTGGATCTGCTCTACGTATCAGCTCTTGTGCTTTATGTTTCTGTTGTGAACCGTAAAGCAAAACAAAGCAGAGTTAGAAGGTCATTCAAAAGGTGTGGGGGTGGGAGCAATTCATGCCATTATTATGCTGATTTATCCCGCTATAGCTAATTTACATTCAATAATTGGAATTATTGATCATAAGTTCCTATCTTTCTTGTATGTTTGATTGATTCGTTTTTCGAGTGAGGCTTCAGCTAGAGCCTCAACCCATTGACACTATAAAGTTCAATCCTAGGTATAGTTAAAGTATCAGTTCTTGGCTTCATTTTTCTTCTGTTCCTTTTTGTTGCTGATGCACTGTTATCTATTACTACCTGTTTACTGATTACAAAACAAAAAGAGAACCTATTTGAAAGACTGATTTATGCGTTGGTTTGCTAAACTTGTGTCTATTAGATGTATAGCCATGGCAATCGGATCTTCTGTCAAGATTGAACTATGAATGTGCTTTGATGCCTGAGCTAAATCCCATTAGTGAACATCAACATGCTCATCTAAAAGAAGTTTATGTTTTTAACCTATATTTGGCAACTGTTAGATTTTCATCATCTAATTGATACTATTAATTCATTCTCAAATTTATTTTTGTAGACTATCTGACTTTTTGAAAACTGCTATCGACTTTTGTGGGGATAAAAGAGGTATTACTTACAATTCTCACAACTCTTCAACAAACTCATATATATATATATATATATATATATATATATATATATATATATATATATATATATATTTGATGCTCAATTTACTTCGACTCTGTCTCTTACATATTCCCACAAACTGTTATCTCACAGGAAGAGAAGTTGCACACTTTTGGTTTCGTACATAGATGCTCCAAAAGTTCTGTACATATAACACATGCAGAATCTTTTACCCATAAGGTACTCACATCTCATGCTCCACATATATTGCATCAATATACTTTCTATGTCGTAATTCTTTTATTTTGGCGACATAGATAATGAAAAACCTCCATAGAGCAACCGCATTTTGCGAGCTTCTAAAAGCTCATACACAACTGCAATGTTAATAATTTTTTCATCCTCTTTCTCGCAAATCTCCTGAATAACATTTCAACAAAGCAGTTTATGTCAATATTTAACTTAATAACTCTGTTATTACATTTTTTTTTAAAAAACCGCCTCACGGGCACAACCCCTCTAGTATGACTATAAAAAAGGACGTGTTGGTTACAGTCTTAACATCAGAAAGCCCCTATACTTTTTCTAATTGTTTGTTGCTTAAATAGGTGATTGGTTTTCTGCAGAGATAGAAAGTGCAACCTACAAAATTGTTTGACTTTGTTGAATGACATTGGTTATGCCAAAAGAGGAAAAAGTGATGGAACCAGTCAATTTATCTATTGGTATAAGTAGTGTTACAGTCATATACTTGCTACAAATCTTCAAACTTCACCTGATCTCAACATCTATATGTTGATATAAATATCTTCTGAGTAGCTGGTATGAATTTAAAGGATTTGTAAATTGAGTAGCTTTGTGTAATTCAAGATTGGAACTTTAAAACTCAGGTAAGTTCGCGGATGGTGAGCCAATGGCTCAAATACCATTCTGTTTGCATAAGTATCAGTGTAAGAGAAAGTATGTGATTAAACCAAGAGTTAAACTAAGATGATAGTAATATATGATTACTAAATCTGAATAATAAAAAAGATTTGACACAGATTAAAAGATAAAGAAGGCAAATTAAAAGCTTAAACAAGCGAGTAACAAATCGCAGCCTTAACTAGTAAATGCATAATTTTGAGCATTATTATTTATAACGAATATTATTCCATTGATTTGCTTTAACTTCAGTGTTGCCATAATATTGAAATGAATAAGATTTCCTCCATTTTATTTTTCGAATCCTTCTATATTAGATTTAACACATGTTAAGCCTGGACATTAGTCGACATATCAAGTAAGAAAATCAATTTAGTTTGATTACTCTCGTGGATTCTTGATATATAATGTCTTCACTTTTACTGCAGCGCTGAACTAAACCTTGAGACATGCCCTCAAAGTAAAACTAAACCTTGAGACATGCCCTCAAAGTAAAATCTTCATCCACAGGCAAGTGTTTCATCTGCTTCCTGTGGCTAATTACCTTTGGTGCTGCAGATAGAGCTTGCACAAACTTCTTAATTTTGCATCATTGCTGCCACAGTCCAATATATTGATCCTTCGAGCTATTTTTCTGAATGTAACTTTTCTATTTCAGAGTAAAAGATCATTCATACATACAAAGGGTATACCCCCACACTAAATTAAAGAATGAATTGAATGCTGATACTCTCCAAAGATACAAGACAAAAAGCAAGAACAGAGATTCTGATGAGAAATTAACAACAACTCGAATCATCATAATCTCAAAACCTCTTCCTATCCCAACAGCGGTTGGGAGCATGAGGGTCTTTAGCAGGTTTAGGCATATCATGAAAGTCCACCATTACAATCCTTCTCTTGGCTTCCCTTTGCTCTGCTAATCTTTCCTCAAATTTCCTCTTGCTTGATTCAAATTTCTTTGTATCACTGATGCTTTTTGTTTCTTTCTGCATTGGTCTCGTAATTGAACTGCAATTGCTCTGTTTCTGAGGTGGACAATCAGAAAGTTGTTTTTGATGAGCAACTTCTACAGGCTTAGTGGCCACATTCATCGTCATCAATGGTGGCTGCTGCAGCATGCTCTTTGTATTAACACTCTTGCGTTTTATAGGGGTCTGCTGTGATCCTTCTCCTTTCTTCTTTTCTGTGTCATGATCATTCTCCATCTTGAAATTATCTTTTTGACTCTCTTTCTGGATTTGCTCGTCTCCCTCAAGCTGCTTTTTAAAAGAACAAAGTTGTTTTTTGCCGGGAGGAGAAACTTCGACCCGTTTGGTGAACATGTTCATGGACATCTTCTTTCTTGATGCCATAGTTGTAGTATTATGGGACTGCGGTGTTCCTTGTTTATCAGCATCATCCAATTGTTTTTGAACCAAGTTGTCAGTCTCCGAAGTTTTCGGCAACTCCATCACGCTTTCTGTAGTTGCGTTACAATTGTTCTTTTTCTTCAGAGAAGCAACTTGTACAGTCTTGTTGATTGCCACTTTAATCTTCTTCATCAAGGGTTTCTTGCTTTCGGCATGAATCTGTTTTTCTTTCTCCGACTCTTCTTTTTCTTTGACGTTTGTCACTTCATCGTCATCACCAACACTCATTCCTTCTTCTTCTTCTTCTTCTTCATCATCAAGAATGCAGTCGTCTGAATCTGATGGATCCATTAGAAACTTGATTATCCTGTTCTTGCGCTTCTGGAACTGGTCTGGATACTTGGATGCACCCACTTGGAGAGCGGCTTCGACCAAGGTAAATATATCATCAGGCTTCTTCTCAATGAAAAAACAACTCATGAACACTCTCTCTATTTCCATTCTTCTTACGAGGACAACAACAGATGAACAATTTATCAAAGTTTATTAGAAACAAAAAGAATGTGCGATGAATGTTTCTTATATAAGAAATTTATAATCCCATTTTTTACCGTTAAATTTTAGGAGAGGGAGACTTTCTCCTTTTCCTTTACAATGTAGGAAAGCCCCGACGCTAAATTTGGTAACTTACTACTTTCTTCAACCACAAGTAATGATAAAATTTATAGAATTGCATTTATAAAAGATTTAGCATTTCACATGGAACAATACATAGTTTAAATGGAAAACAAAGTAGTAATTATATAAGGTAAAAGTTATTTGATAAAGTTGATTCTCTTTTTTCCTGCACAATGTAGGAAAGCTCCTCCGTTAACACATAGATTTAGTAATTTGGAATTGATAAAGTTTTGATTCTCTGTTGAATTCTATATAGTTATGCATTATGATTATTATTGTTTTTATCTCCCGTATTGTTGGAATTGTTGATCGTGGCTATTTTTCCATATATCTTAATTGAATTAATGATTGTGCCATTGTGGCTTTCCCATGCTGTGTTTGATATTGAGATTTATGATTTTTATGCATTAAATAGAGTAGCATTTTAGATTAAGATCAAACATATTTTGAGTAAAGTTGATGGCTTTCATGCATAAAGTAAAGTATTATTTTCAAATTGAGACGATGCATGTATTTTAATAAGTTTTGATGAAATTGAGCATGGAGTTAAATGGTGTTTGAACAAGAGTTTTGATGACAATGTAAATTATTTTCAAAATATATTTATTGAGGAAAGATAATGATGATGACGCTTTGAGCTAAGTTTGAGTTTTGAGTTAAAGTCCAATGAGACTAAATGAGATGGTTTGAGTATTTTAATTGATTTTGCATATGAGCAAATATATATGTTTTGGGAGTATTATTGAGCACCGTCTTGAGTAAGCATTCGAATAAACTCAAGTTCCATAAACTACATAGCTTGCGTAGGATAGTTGTGCTATTAGTTCGGGCGACTCCTTAGTCTCGAGGACTTTTATTATTGAATCTAGAGAGGTTGAGTGTCCTTATCCTTGGCAAGTATTGGACGCCTGTGGCAACAACAACGAGCTTGTTATACCATTATTAGCTCATAGGTGATGGGTTCAATTAGAGAAACTCCGTAAGAGTATTTACATTATTTTTATTGAGTTGCATGTCTACTTAAGAGTCGACGAAACATATTGTTTACAATGTTTAAAACTTTCATAACATATTGATGTTGAGTTGATCTAATTCTTTTTTGTGAGTATCTGTGATGCTTATTGTTCTATTCATCCAAACAACATACCATACATTTCACGTATTTATGTTATTTGATGCTGCATTTTTTCATGATGTACACACAAGTGTTAGGGATCCTTAAAGATGATTCATTAAGGATTTTGAGCACTCTACAAAGTTTTGGTGAGTCCTCCTAACATTCAGAATAGGTGCCTGCATGATCTGGTGGACTGGATCGTAACATTATCCATATACCTGAATGCAGGCACACAATTTTCAACATAAGTAGGGAAATGAATCTCGAATAATCGAGGAGAGGGACCTTTGGGGGCTTCAACATCATCATTTGCACATGCTTGAACCTAGGAGGACTGAATGTCAGCTATCGGGATTTGGAGTCGGCCATTGGAATACGAATAGGAACATGAACACACTTTCCTAATTCTGAATCTGGGCCCAATTGTTGGGACTGACTTTCGTGGAAAATGAAAAAGCCTTTTGGACCCGGTTCTGGGCCTCCTCTTTAATAGTCCTTTTCAGTTCTTTTGGGCTTTTTAGAGCCAAACTTCTCTCTTTTTTTTTTTTTATAAATAAAAGGCTTTGTGCCTGGCTTTGATTAAAAAAAAGATATTTGACGTGTTTGCTTCAACTGCTTCATAATATATAAAATGAGACTAAAAAATAATTTGTATTGGCTGCTTGGTTGAGCAGCTTCTGATGGGCCACTAAAAAATAATTTTTAGGCTTTTTAATTTAATCTTTTCAAGACAACTACATATTGACGTGCCTGGTTCAATGGCTTCATAATATTTAGCTACTTTAATTATAATTTTATAATATTCTTTAAAATATATATAAAACCTATCAATACTAATAAATCAAAAAATAAAAATAATTTATATTGGTTCGTGCTAACATGGACTTTCGCCACTAACGTAAAAAGAAACAAAGAGAGTATTTGATAATGAAAAAGGGAATTGATAAACACGCCTAATGCCCACACCATTAATTTCCGTCGTCTGACAATCATTAGGAATCATAATGATATCAGCCTTACTTTCACCTACTTCTTATTAAAGCAATAAATTGCTCTTTCCGTTTTTTAAATAGTCATTTTTCTTTTGAAAGCCTATGCAATTTAATTAATATATTTAGATATATTTTTATTATATGAGTTAAAAAAATTTATAATTTATGTAATATTTTTTGTATAATTTTTAAATATTTAAATTTTTATAAAAAAATTCAATATGACAAGTAAAAAGGATACCACAAACAATACTCCCCCGTGAGAAGAAAAAAAAGGGTCCTCCTTTCTAGAGCTTAGCCATAACTTTCATTTTCAGGAACAGTTGCTCAACAATGATAAGTCAGCTGTTGTACACAAGGAAAGCTTTGAATAATAATTGTAATGCTGAGTGAATTAATTACAGAAGTGTAAGACTGAAGCAGCAGCAACAAGATCACATTTTGTGCAACCTTGCCCAAAAAAAGAAAAAGAAAAAGGAGTCTTGTTTGATCATTGAGCTGAAAAATGGGGGGAATTTGGTTTGTGTTTTTGCTCCTTCAAATGGTAATTACTAAAGTTGCTGGTGTTGGAGTTGGCGTTGGCGTTGGTGTTGGAACTGGGGGTGTTTGGTTTGGTGGAGGGATTAACACCCCAAGCCCAGGAGGAGTTCCTTCTGGTTCAGCCACAAGGCAAAATTTGGCTTACACTGCTCTTCAAACATGGAAATCTGCAATCAGTGATGACCCAATGGGGATTTTGAAGAATTGGGTAGGTCCAAATGTGTGCACTTACAGAGGAATCTTTTGCTCAAACACTGAAGATTACATGGGCAACCCCACAGAGCCAGTTGTTACAGGTATAGATCTGAATCATGCAAATCTTCAAGGGACTCTTGTAAAAGAACTATCTTTGTTAACAGAAATTTCTCTCATTCACCTCAATACCAACAGATTTTCAGGTGTAATCCCACAAACATTTAAAGATCTGTCTTCACTGGTTGAGTTAGACCTTAGTAACAACCATTTCTCTGGTCCATTCCCTACTACAGTCTTATTCATCCCAAATCTACTTTATTTAGATCTCAGATTCAACAGTTTCTCAGGGCCAATTCCTGAGGATCTTTTCAACAAAAAACTTGATGCTATTTTTCTTAATAATAACCAGTTTGATGGTGAACTTCCTCAGAATTTAGGGAATTCCCCTGCTTCAGTGATTAATTTTGCTAATAATAAGTTCAGTGGGAGCATTCCCTTTAGTTTAGGGTACATGGGGCCAAGAATTAAGGAGATTTTGTTCCTAAACAACCAGCTAAATGGTTGTATACCAGAAGGTGTGGGATTATGGACAGATTTGCAAGTTCTGGATGTGAGTTTCAATTCACTAATGGGGCATTTGCCTGACACCATTTCTTGCTTGAGTGTCATTGAAGTTCTTAACTTGGGACATAACAAATTGTCTGGGGATTTACCAGACTTGGTCTGTTCATTAAGAAGCCTTGTCAATTTGACTCTTGCTTACAATTTCTTCTCTGAGTTGAGCCAAGATTGTGACAAACTTCCATTGAGAAATGTTGGGGTTGATTTCTCATTGAACTGTATTCCAGGAAGACAAATGCAAAGGCCTCAACCTGAGTGCTCTGTCATCCCAGGTGGCAGTCTCAGTTGCCTTAGAGTACCTACAGTAAAGCCTCTTGTCTGTGGATGAAAAAACTACTGTTAATCTTTTCTGATTTTTATTTATGAGTGACAATGGAGCACTCTCACCAATATTTTTGTTGTAAAGCTGCTTATCTTTGCTGTCTCTCTTAATTAGAGCACATGGAAGTGATGACTTCTACCTTCCAAATACATTTCTCTTCATTCTTTTCCTTATTTCTTTATGTTGTATTAAGTATTAGTTTAGGAGACTTGTGCCTTTCTCCTTTGTCCACAACCTAGATAGATTTAGGGATGAGGGCGTCTCACTAACCCCAACTGTTTCTTTCTACACCCCAACTGTTATTTCCAACATCTCAATCAACACATAAGAGAGTGCTTAAACTCCCATCAACCTCAGGGAGACATATTTATCCTTAAATTCTCTTACATCAATTCATACAGGATAAATAGGTCATGCGCCCAACGTGGACTTTGCTATACATCTGTTAGGAATATATAGTCTGTCGTCTCATCATAAGATGTAGTTACACATTTGTTAGTTTTAATTTGTTTGACTTATACTAGGAGAGCACTTTGCAATACAAATGTTAGCTTTCAAAAGTTAACATCATTATGCTGCCCTTTTGTTTTTAGCTTGCATTTTGTTATGCTATACATGGATAAAGTTGTCACTATTCTTGACACAAGGACATAGTTATACTCCATCCACACAATTTCGGGGTTTCCCCCTTTTTTTTCTTGTTAAATTCAAATTTTGCATTCTCAAACTTTTGATTTATTTCTAAGGTAAAAATATATAAAATAAACTAATTAATTTATAACAAATATAGTCATATTTTATATACATAAAATGGCCAAAAATCATAAAAATTATATATGACTATACAATATAACCTGCCAAAAGTCATAAGAAAGTATACAGTAATGATACAATATAAATTATTTATAGATGAACGATACACTTAATATACATTATGACATATTCAAAAATTGAATATAGATTGATATACATGCTTATACAACGAATGATAACTTTTTTGGTAATTATTGGCCGTATGATCATGTACTATAATTATCTCTTAATAAGCCCCTTGTTATACTTTGAATCTAACTATACCCTCTCTTATATTTTGACACAAATTTATCCTTATTTTTAACGAAAAGACACTAGTCAAATTTAGAATTGAATAATCCATCTTCAATTTTAAATACCCGACTTCTTTTAAAACTCACCCATTTAACCGACCCGACCCATTTTTCGTATTTTCATCTTCTTCACTTTTGTCAGTTTGTGTCCAGAAGAAGTAGTATTTTTACTAGGGATCCTCCATCTCCTTTCTCAAATCCCTGTCGCAATACACCACAAATTGTAATCACCATGACCCCAAAACATACAAATTTGATTCTTCATCATGAGCAAAAACATAAGCTTCCCTTTCAGAAAGCTCAATCGAGAATTCATTGGCAATTAGATGTGATCTGAAACTCATTCCAAATGAAACAGAGATTTTAATGTGCGGAAATTAAAAGGGACAGAATAAATAAAAACTATATATCAGTGGCTAAAGAATCTTTATGGAGATATCATTTTTTTTCAGATAAGCTGAAAAGAAAAGAAAATGGGAGGAGTCAACTAGATGGGTCAGTTTTTAAATGAATTGGGTATTTAAAATATGGATGAGTTCTTTAATTCTAAGTTTGATAGGTGTCTTTTCGTTCAAAATAAGGATAAATTTGTGTCAAAATGGTATATTTGAACCCAAAGTATAACAATGAGGATATTTTTGAACCCAAAGTATATTTAAACTATTTGAATTAAAGTAAATATGTGTATTTGAAAAATATTTTTCAAAAATCACTCGATTCCAATGGTTGACGACTTTTTGTGCCAGAGATAGAGTAAGACGTCAGGCATGAATACTGTCTTAGGAGAACAACGGAAGCATTCTAATTCTTTGTAAAACTGGAAACAAACCTGACTATAGGAAATTGAGGCTCAGGTGCACTGCTGCTCCTAAGAATCTCTACTCTTAGTTCAACATTGACAGTAAAAATATTTGCTAAAATGAGATGAACCAATCTACTTTCAGATGTCTTGTCTCCTGCAAGTCTTTCTGAACTAAATTGGAAGTTAGAGCTGATTGAGTTTGTGAATGTATGACTACAAAAAGGGATGTGTTAGTTACTAGTTAGTCTTACAGATTAGAAAGCTCCTTTACTTGTTAATTATTTGTTGCTGATCGATTTTCTGCAGAGAAAGTGGAATCAGTTTGTTGGCTCTCCAGATGTTTTAAGTAATCATGTCGAGCTATTTTTCTATATGCAACTTTTCTATTTCAGAGTAAAAGATCATTCATACATACAAAGGGTATACCCCCACACTAAATTAAAGAATGAAGTGAATGCTGATACTCTCCAAAGATACAAGACAAAAAGCAAGAGCAGAGATTCTGATGAGAAATTAACAACAACTCGAATCATCATAATCTCAAAACCTCCTCCTATACCAACAGCACTTGGGAGCATGAGGGTCTTTAGCAGGTTTAGGTATATCATGAAAGTCCACCATTACAATCCTTCTCTTGGCTTCCCTTTGCTCTGCTAATCTTTCCTCAAATTTCCTCTTTTGCTTGATTCAAATTTCTTCGTACCACTGATGCTTTTTGTTTCTTTTTTGCATTGGTCTCGTAATTGAACTGCAGTTGCTCTGTTTCGGTGGTGAACAATCAGAAAGAAGTTTTTGATGAGTAACGTCTACAGGCTTAGTGGCCACAGTCATCGTCATCAATGGTGGCTGCTGCTGCATGCTCTTTCTATTAACACTCTTGCGTTTTATAGGGGTCTGTTGTGATCCTCCTCCTCTCTTCTTTTCTGTGTCATGATCATTCTCCATCTTCTTGAAATGACTCTCTTTCTGGATTTGCTCGTCTCCCTCAAGCTGCTTTTTAAAAGAACAAAGTTGTTTTTTGCCGGGAGGATCAACTTCGGCACGTTTGGTGGACATGTTCATCGACATCTTCTTTCTTGATGCCATAGTTGTAGTATTATGGGACTGCGGTGTTCCTTGTAACATTTACAAACCTTAACTTCTTAATATAAAATCTAAATGGATAATGATCTTTTATTTTTTTCATTTACAAACGATTAACATTTTACATACTAAAATACACAGCTCAAAATAGAAAAAAAAAAGAATAAATTAATATTTAGGATTTTAAAATAAACTCATAAATTAATATTTGGAAAAAAAAAAGAATAAATTAACATATACAGATACTGAAGACTATTATTCATTTGATCTAACTATGCATAGATGTAAAAGTGCATAAACATACAAACTGAGAGGCTGCAAAATGCAACTCTGGGAATCCACAAAACTCTTATAAACAAATAACTGAAAGTTGCACTAGATTACAGGAAGTTCACTTTTACAATGTAAAGAGACATAACAAACTTATACACAGCTTAATTATTAGAATAGGAAAAGTAAAGTGGTTACAAGTCTAATGAAGGATCAGAGAAAGCTTATTTACACAGAAACTGGAAGGAGACTGAAGTTCTAAGTCCTTCAAGAAAACAATCAAGTCTAGAGCGAATTTCGCCTTCCATAGGTCCTAGTGACAGCTCCAGACTGATCAGAGATCTGATAATTCCCATTTTCCTTAAGTGAATGCACCATCCAACAACCGTCTCTCCAATACGTGTAGAATACTTCATGGATATGTGAAACTTTCCAAGAATCAGCACCAAGTTTATCTGGACGCAATGTCATGATAAATTCGTCAGGCATGTCAAAGAATTCAAGTACCTTCAGATTAAGGAGGCACTCGATTCCTGTTGGCACGCTTTCAAGCAAAGCACATCTCTGGATAACCAGCTTCTCCAGATGAGGTATAGCACCCTTCCCGATTGTCAACCGCGTTAGTCCTTCCAACTTGTCCAAATTCAACAGCTTAAGCCTTTGAAATTTCCCTTGCTCAAAGTAGAGTTCCTCTCCGGTGTATCCTACAAGAAATTCGAGATGCACAAGGTTGGGCAAATCTTGGAGATATTTCAGTGGATCTTCTGTTAAATGAGTCCACCTGAAGTAAATTTTGACCAAGGAATTAAGATCTTGAATCCATGCAGGCAACTTAACAATGTGTCCTGTCAGATACAGGCGCTGAAGAAGAGGTGGAGGAGATGACATGTAAGAAAGATCAAGGATCTCATTCTCTTCCATAGATTTAAGATTTAAAGACTCAAGCTTATGGAGCTTTTCAATTGATGAACACAGAGTCCTCCCATCTTCTTTTCTCAATTTCAGAATACAAAGTCGTCTCAGTTCACTTAACATCCCTACTTCTCTAAGTATGCCACTGCCAGGGGTTGCCTCAATATATACAAGTTTCTGCAAGGCTCTTAAAGCTCCGATTCCTTGGAAAGCCTTAAAACCTGGTGAACAATTGTAAGGAAGATACGAATAGGATACGTGGCTATAGACTAAAAGGTGACGGAGGTTTTCAAGCGTTAAAATCTCCACAGGCAACTCAGTGACATACGTCTGCTTCAGATCTAATATTTCTAGCTGTTTGAGTCTTCCAATGGATCTAGGAAGCACTTTCATATGAGTATTCCTCAAGCTGAGATACCTTAGGTGAAACAATTGGAAAACTGTCTCTGGAATCATTTTCAGAGGAGCTCCTCTCAAATCTAAAACTCTTAGCATCCGGGAGCTACCAAGCACTTGATTTATGCAAGACAAGGATTGTGGATCTGCTACACCAAATGTAAGCAAAGAGCGAATTTTAGTGACTGACCTTTTAACTTGAAGGTTCCCCAACACGCCATGTACTGACAACCGTCGAGTTTTTTCAGGCCACAATTTATTATGCTCATCAACTGTTGCAGTAAAGTTATCATCTCTTGATTTTGAAAGAATAAGCTCGCGGTATAGATCATGAATCCGACCCAATTTCAAGCTGCCGTCATCATTGTACTGCACTGGATGGATCAAGCTTCTGTTGATAAGCTCATTGAGATAGCCATCTGCAACATCTTCAGCTGTCCTCTGCTCTTTTTGTTGTACAAATCCTTCCATTATCCACTGATAGATCAATGTATTGCGCTCAATTAGATGATCCTCGGGATAAATGCTCAAATACAGGAAACATGGCTTAAGATAGTAGGGCAGATCATTGAAACTGAGTAACAAAACTATCCTCATACTCTCAAATTTGTCATTGCTATCAAGTTCAGGGCCAAGGCTGTGATTGAACATTCCCCATTCCCTAGTGGTATTCCTGTTCTTTGTAGCCAAAACCCCACCAACGGCCACAATGGCCAGCGGCAGTCCACCACATTTTTTAATATGTTCCTTGAAATGCTCTCCAAGTGTGGAGGGCATGAATAACCATGAAATGCCTTTTGGCAGAAAAGAATCCACGACTCTTCAGCCGACAAGGGTTTCACCTCGTAAACATAGCCATTGATCTCAATGGTACAAAATGAAGCTACATCAAAAAGACGTGTTGTGAGGATAACACGACTTCCATTGTTTACATCAGGCAATGCATATCTGATAGCTTCCCAAGCTTGAATGGTCCAGACATCATCAAAAACCAGCACATATGTTCTCGATTGCAGGAATACTTTTGCTATTGTTTTTAGCCTGTTACTGCTCATGGTGCTTAGACCTTCAGGTGCTGGCTGCTTCACTTCATCATAGAGCTGTTGAATCATATCTTTCAAAACTTCCTCAACATTGAAGGACTTGGAAACTGTTATCCAAGCACGGTTATTGAAGTTTTTCTTGACTACTGCATCCTCAAACACTTTCTTAACTAGCGTGGTCTTTCCTGAACCACCCATTCCCACCACTGAAACCACTTTAAGTCTAGGATCATCCTCCACGAGCCAACCAATTAGTTGTTGTGTGGGATTTTCGATGCCCACAAGCTCAGCTTCTTCCAGCAACATTGCGTCAACTCTGCGGTCATTTGCAGTATCGTAGGCATGGTTAGAACCTGAAGCTTGCTCTGAGACATAAAATTTGTAACGGTATCTCTGGTGGCCCACTGCGATATTGTGGACTCTTGATTTGATGGCTTGGATTTCAACGGCTAGTTTATGGCGTAATTTGATGTTTTTGATTGAGAAAACTAATTTACCAATGAAACAACATGATCCATGGAACTGATGATCATACGACAAGAGCATGGACTCATCAAGAACATCCTCAATATCATTGGCAACATCTCTCACTTGCCTAACCCACACTTTGACCTCTGCATCTCCCTCTTCTAAAGCATCAGCCACACCAAGAAAGGCTATCATTCTCTCCAATTCATCTTTGATATACTGGATATCATGCTTGACTCCCTGAAGCAATATTGCTTCTTCAGCTAATAAATTTGTGATTTTTTCAAGTACAAAAACGACAGCAGAGTCCGCCATCTCCACCTGATCTTCAAAAGTGTCCGTGCTCACTTGTTTTTGTAATGAGAATAACAACAGCCCCATCTTCCTGGTACTTCTTCTGAGAGGCAAAAATCAAAACAAAAACAAGTCAAGCTAGTAGTAATATTCTATGTTGTGGTCCCTGTTAGTCACTGAAGCTTGCACTCCTTTATGCTTTAAAAATACTCAGAAAGTTTTAGCAAACACAAAGTCAAGTTAAAACACAAATAAACTAATTGCTTAACTAACTCTTGGCTGTCTTCTGCCAGAGTGTGACTCAAACAAAAGGATATGTTTTTTTTTCCCACCTGGTCCGGTAGGACTCCTATTAAATTCGAGTTCGCACTGCGAAGTTCCACATTTGGAATTAAATTGCTGCCTAACAAAATCGAATTTGCGAGACCTCAGATTAAGAACGAAGAGTAGTTTCCTCTCTATGGGTTGTTAGTGCAGTGAGAAAGCTACAAAGCTTAAGTGGAAAACTTACTCTGATGGAGCAGCTCTTCCTCTATGTTACCAAAAACTACTTCAGGGAAAAGAGATACCAGACATGATGATTTGTATTTGGAATCTTATCACACGTTAGTAGTTGGTAATGTGTCACAACAAAGTCAAGTGATCAAGAATGTTAAATTGTTGAGTGGTTAAATGACTCATCACCCAATTCAATGTCTTCTTTTCTCACATATAAAAAATGTTTAGGAGAATTTCCGGGCGTTTGATCATAAAAAATGGTAACGTTAAAGTTGACTAATTGAGTGCATTTAATAATAATAACAGCATACTCAGTGGAATAAATAGAGAGATTATTTCCTAATAACCCTCGTCTCAAAAACCCTTTGAGTGCATTTAAAATAAAATGAAATGAATAATCATATAATGTCATTGATAAATTTCATATTCAAGCTACTACATACTATTATTTTTTATAGATATAAACATCATATATTATTTTTTATGAATAATTTGAAATATCTTATATATGTTTTCACCAAAATTTATTTAAAATTTTTATTTATGAAAGCAAAAAATCTTAAAACAAAAAGTATTTCAAACATATATATATTTCAAACATGTAAATTTTTTATTTTTTTTAAAAAAAAAATTCACCCTGTCTTTTGATTTATTTTTGTGTATGATTAATAATTGAACTATAATTATCCTGATAAATATTTTCACAACTCAAACTTCTGAATTTCTAATCCCATGATTCTTCATACTATTAATAACTTTTTTTACACCAAATCAGAATTAGTTTTATGTATACCAAAGTCTCATCACAAAATCAGTTTTTTCAAACTTTCTTCAAAAAACTAATCAAAAAACATCCTTAGCAGATGTTAATACATGAATTGAGTAATCTTTGAAAAAAGAAATAGTATTTTTCATACACGAAAAAGAATACTTTTAAAATTACTCTGAAAAAGATTATTTAAAAGTTGAAGTTATATCTAAACTTACATCTCATTAGAAAGAATGTTATATATATATATATATATATATATATTCATTTGAAAGATGATTAAAGCTAATTCTTCAAAGTTGAAAATTCAATTTCGAGTTTGAATGAAAAGTTGGTAATACTATAAAACCTAACAATTTTCTTTTGAAAAAGTAAAATATTCTTATGGTCAAACAGGTCCTTAAAAAATAAGACTAGAGAAGAAATGGGTAGGGAAAATTTAAGTAATTGATTCCACTTGTTTATTTGCCATCTGGAGTTGCAAAGTATGGTATATTTTGCTATGTAATTCGTGCACGATGTTTATATAATTTGTTATATAATTTATAGTGTTTGTATATTTCATTATACAATTAGATTCGTGCACAATTTTTATATAATCACACACAATATTTGTATAAATCCCGTGACATATAATGTATATATTCGAAGCTTACTAATCAATTAGAGTAATACATTCATATTGCATAAATCAAACAAGAAAATAAACGTTCAGTTTATCTCATCGATTACATTTAAGATATTTGATTAAAAATCGAAAATCGTAATCCACCATTCCGTTGATTTTTTTATCTATCTATCTATCTATCTTATTATTATTATTATTATTATTATTATTATTATTATTATTATTATTATTATTATTATATTGTCTCATCTCTGCAGTTCCAAGTTTTGTTGCCGACTGCCTCATAGCCACATGGCTACGGAACCCTCGCACGTGAACGTCTTCTATCTTCTTGAATGTGACGTTACAACATTGCTTGTCGAATTTCAAATTATTTATCATGATTTTTTTTTTCACACATCTTCTTAAAAAAATGATAATCGAAAAGACGAGAAGGGGATTGTGAGATGAGAATTGAACTTATATATATATATATATATATATATATATATATATATATATATATATATATATATATATATATATATATATATATATATGAAAGTTCAAATCGATAGATAATCAATAAAGTTACTAAGATTTTCTTCTGTTTTATGTCTTAAATAGATAAGAATAAAATATTTTTACAAAAATAATAAATAATTGAATAATAAAATAATTATTACGAGCTCTTTAAAATAATATGCACATTAAAAAATCAAGAAATTTGAAGTTAAAATCACAAGATTTTTTATGAAAAGTAAGAATTTTAGATTGAAAATCACTTACTCAACATTGTTCCTCATAGAATCTCTTCAAAAATCACCCCACCAAACTCAAAAACTCCAAAAAAATGATAAAAGTGGGGGGTTTCCCTCAAATCAGTCCCAATAACCAAGCCTCAGGTATCACAAAAGTGACCAAGGGGTGTTAAGGAACGTCTGGCTAAACGTGGGCTTCATTTTTGCGATCCTTCTCTTTAGCGAACATAGTTCTCTAGGCTCGCTTAAGCGAGACTCGATGCACCAGCAAACCATCGATATTTTTTTAGCACATTCAAAAACACGGAATCAATCCTCAAGATTAATTTGAAATCCCGTACATGCAACTCATATGTGCTACCCCACTAAATTCGACGTTTCTGACTCAATAAAATCATCGAAAATTCAATCTGAGGTCACCTTAATCTGAAATCTAATTAGTCGCAAATAAACTACTTAGGAACTCAAAAAGACCAAAATCCCCTCAGAACTTTTATAAAATATGACAAAACCTTTTAAAATTAACAAAGTCATCAAAAATCCAATCTGAGCCTTTGAACTCGAATGTTTGACCCAAGTCAAACTTAGTTCATTTTCAAACCAAACTTTCCAACTTAGGACCTCAATTTCACAAAACAACTTCCAATTCAAAAATGAACACACTCCTAGACCAATTTCCTCGTTTCAGAGTTCATGGAACCAAGAAAATTCTGTTTTGAAACCTGTAGCTCTAATTAGTATCAAAAACCACTTTTAAACAACGCTAACCTTTAAAACTCAAAAACTCACCTACTCCTCAATTTTTCAACAAATCTCCAAAATCAATCACACAAACTGATTAAGTAACACCCGAGGAAACTAACGAGAGAGGGTAAAATGATAATTTTTCAAAAGTTTCCAAAAATATTAATCCAAGACAAAACTTACATATACTCAAGTTGTTTGTAGTTTATATGTTTGTGAATCGTAGTAAGTTTCTCATATTTTTTTTTTCATGATTAATCAATTCCATATAAAAAGAATTGGTAGATGGTGAAATGACACTTATTTTCTTAAACAAAACAGGCGAAAGTGTTACTTCTAATTGGCGGAGGAAAAAAAATAATTAGGACTATCGATTAATTAGCATGAAATAAATTAAAGGAACACTTATTTTGAGACGAAGAGAGTATTCTTTTTATTTTTCTTTAAATGTCATAATTTTTCTTTTGAGATTCAAATAATTTGAAATTTGACTAAGATTTTGAGATGTATATTTTGATCCTACAGGTATAAGAGAAAAAATTGCAATTTATAGTATTTTTTATACAGTTTCTTAAATATCTAAATTTTTATTTTAAACTATGAAACTAATATAGCCTAATTTAATTTTGAAAGTTAATCAAATCAACTCTTGAAAAATGCAACATAACAACTAAAAAAAATGGATGGAGTATTAACGAACTCAATTGGTAGCTTTTTGTTATTATAATTAATTAGTTGTTTGTTGCACTAGTACTATTTTAATTAACTTTTTGTTTCTTTTTTAATTAATTTGCATTTTGAATCTTCTCACTTTTGATAATATTAATTCTGGACTCGTGTGTTACACGTGTGTTGCACGTGTATCGCATGCTAAATTGTGTAGAGTCGTTATATATACACACACATACATATACACATATACTATTAAAAATTCTTTTCCTAACTTTTTTATTTTGAGAAATATTGAGTGATATACCTATCAACATCAAACTTGTCTAGAAATAACTGGGTAAGTAATAGGGTATTTTTTTTTTACAAATAAATATCTCCAATTCACACTAATTGCATTGCATCAGAAAGTTACTATCAATGAAAAATTAACCAAGCAATCATTATAAAAAGATCACATTTAAGTGGATAAAGTTATAGATATGATAAATTCCTTCTTAGAATAGTCTGATTCAATTTAACAAATGATATTATTATGAAAACACTAAGCTTTTCAAAAGTAAGCTTCATCTACCAATGTCCTACTTGCAAAAGTTTGACTGATAAATTGACACATAATAATATAATAGCATGATAAAGAGCAGAAAATGGAAAGAGTGGAAAACAACTATGACAAAATAATAACAGTGACAACAATATATTTGTAGCAAAAAGAAGACAAATTGGGATAACGAATGTGAAAAGGTTATCTAAAAAAGTTAACATGTGGGAAGATTAAAAAAAATAAAAATGTTTCACACGATTATACAAAAAAAAAAATTGGTATTTATAAGTTCCTACGAATTTTTGAATATTTATTATTAATATATCAACTTTATTTATAAAATAGGTAAGAGAAGGTGTTTGGATTAATTAATATTGAAAAAGATATGATATGATTTGTATTGGGAAATGTGCTATTATGGTAAATAAAATGGAAAGAGTAATTTGTATCCAAAAGCTGTATAATTGTGTAAAATTTCCTAAAAAAATCAACCAACTAAAAGGGCCACGGTTAGAGCTGGGCATTCAGTTGGTTCAGTTCGGTTTGTGAAATTCGGTTTGGTTTTTCGATTTAAGAAAAATATAAACCAAAACTGAACTGAAATAAATTCGGTTCAGTTTAGTTTTTGCAATTTCGATTCGGTTTAATCTTTTGGTTTGAATATTATTTCTGACTCTTTTTTTTTTCAATCAAAAGTAATTGATTAATACAAGAAAACATTACTACAACTCTATAAAGATAAACTACTCTATATTAGTAACCAATTAATGAGGCTATTATTTAAAAATGTGAATAGTTACATGTATTGAATTATTGTTTGAAGTGCCATAACCTATAAATCAAAAGTCTACCATTTGATTCTTTCATTCCTTGACATATATGTTCCAGGTTAGCAATTAGGATTTAGGGATTTTATTTTTTAACTAAAGTAAAATAATATTATTTGGAATTGAAATTGGGCATTCAATAAGTATATGTTATCTGATTGGGCTTAAGAAATTGTCAATTCATGTTGGGTCTATAATATACATATTATAATTTATAAGTTATAATATATGTAGAAATTCGATTTTTCGGTTAACCGAAATAAGAATAATTAAAACCATTAACCGAATCGAGTTATCAATATTTTAAAATTTAAAACCGAAAAGACTGAATAAACCAATTAACCGAAATCGAAATTTTAAAAAAATCGTTCAAATAATTTTTTCGATTCGAACCAAATAATGCCCAGTCTTAGCCATGGTAAATGAAAACACAACTTAAAATTAAACATTGGTGCAATCAAAGAAATTAATGTTATTAGATATATATATCACTTGGAATTAGTATGATGATATGACACAAGATATACAAACTTACTAAACTTTTATGTCAGTTTACTTTTTTTTTTCTTTAAATATGCATGGATGTTATATTTATTACTTATTGAATTTAAAGTAGTATTTTGTAATATTATAACATATTGTTTGGGATTATGAATTTGAAAATTGAGATGGTTAAAAGTAAGAGTTATGAGGATGAGAATGTTTGAGCTAAAGACACAAAATAAATGAATATTATTAGAATATAAGTTATGAAAATGAAGATCGTATGAGTTATGGAGTTAATGTTTATAACAATAATAATATGATATGATTACTATTTAGATATATTTAATTAATAAAATATTTTATAACATTTTAATTTAGTGTAGGGGCAAAATGGTAATCTAACTTTGAAGGTTGGAGCTTCCCACTTTTAGTAATATACTAGTTTAATGTACGTGCTTTGCACGTGTGCATTGCGTCAATTAAAAAAAAAATATATAAAATAAATAAATTATTATGTATGTAACTTATATCACTGAGTACACAACTATAAATAATTACAAAATATTACTATCTCATATCATCAAGTTTATAAACATGTCATTTTATTTCTATTGAATGATGCAAATCACCTTTATTTTATTTGATAATAATAGTTGACAAAATAAATTAACGTACTTCTAATTCTATGTATCCCCTTTTTTCTCATCTAGTGTCCAATATCCGGATTAGAGCTTCGACTTAATTTGAATCACACACTATAGGACCTATTCAAGGGTAGAGCTCCCAACAGAAATTTTTCCATACTCGGAATTCAAATCCGAGACCTCTGATTAAGAATGGTGCAATCTCATTGCTGCATCACAACTCACGTTGATAATTCTATATTCATCTAATATTCAAGGGAAAAAATATCTTAGTTTATCATTACATTTTAAATTAATATGTTCATATTTCTATTACAATATAATCAAATAATAAAATATTTACTTTAAATATTAATTTTTATAATTTCCTATGATAGGGCCTATAGAGTCGTATTTTGAAAGCTCCTTCATTTTTTAAATAAACACATATATTTCTTCCAAGCATACATACATACAAACAAAAATTGAAGCCAATATAAAATGCAGACAAATTATCAACCAACATGCATATAAATTATGGGATCATATAATATTATGAAAGAGCGAAAAAATATTATTACCTCTTAATTCATTAGTGTATAAGCGTGTTGCTTTGACGTGAATATGTATTTACTCCTTATATAGATAATATGTGTTTATTGTTATGCATAATTGGAATTAGTATTGGATTATAGAACTTTACGTTTTGTGTGTTAGTTTTTTTCAATTCTAAAATATTATGTAAATTGTTAGTAGAGAAACTTGATCTTTTTTCCATGTTTTTTGGAGGGTTTTTTTTTTTTCTTTTGGAACAATTTTTAGACCTTTTTTTTTTTTTACTTTTATTTGTTTTTGTTTTGGACGTTTCCTTTTTAAAAAAAATTGATTATTATTTTGAAAGTTTTTTTGACTTTTTTCTTTTTGGATCAAGTCAGTTTTTTGCCTATTTTGTTGGACGATTTTTAAACCTTTATTTATGGACTTTTTGGGGTTTTTCTTAAATCTTTTTTTCATTATTATTATTTGAAAGTTTTTTTTTTTATTATTTTCTTTCTAGATCAAGTCTATTTTAGTTGAAAAATGATTCTTTGTGTAGAAATTTAAACATAATAAGAAATATTATGTTAATTATATCAAGTATTAATAAAATAATAGTATAATAATGGAAAAAATGATGAAAAGATGATTTTGTCTAAAGAAGAATATTTTAATGAAGAATAACTAGTTAAATCAATATTTTTCTAAGGACTCTTCACGCTTTTAATATAGTATAGATAGATAGATGAGTATAAAAGAAAATGTGTATTTTATTTATTATCTCTTTAAAAACATGCAACATTAAATAAAAATGAATTAAGAGAGTACGAAAAAACATAAATAGGTAATGTTTTGCACCCATGTGTCGTGTCAATTTAAAATTTATATACAAATAGTACTTGTCATTAAAATAAATACAATATTCATATAAATAAAATTAAATAAATGTTATTGATTTGATGGAATAGTTCAATCTATCATGAACGGGCAAAGATGGAAAAATTAATTCAATTACTTATAATATAAAGATATGTTAATAATTTTTGAATATGTAAAGCAATAATTTGGAGTTGAATAGTTAGGAGTTAAATAATTAATTGATTAAAAGTTAATTTTAGAAAGAGACTCCTAAATATAAAAGGAGAAGTTGAAATTAAATAAATAAAAGATAAAAATAATAAATTAAGAAAAATTGTAAAAGGATGATTTTGTCTAAAGCATAGTATTTTAACGAAGGACAAAAAGTTCAAAGATCTTTATGCTTTTAATATAGTATAGATATAAATATCTAGTGCACTTGCTTTACACGTATTCCGTTAGTCTTAAATGTAAGACTCCATTACTTGGTCATAGAGAAAGTATTTTTGCCGAAAAAAAGTTTTTTGTTTAAATTATGTAAAATTATACGTAATTTTAAAAAAAGTTAAAGAAACAAAACTTTCAAGCAATTTTACCATATATTTTTTACTCCTTCAAATTCACCCCTGTATTATTAGAATCATTATCAATTGTTAATCACGTGTATAAATCATAAAATTTTTAAAGTTATTAAAAAGAAATAAATAAAAACAAAAAAGATGATGATGAGCATGCAAAAAGACAATGAACTAAAATAAATATCAGATGGAAACGTACAAATAGAAGAATCATATCTTTCTTGTAAAGTCTTGATTCAAAATACTACTTAAATAGAATTGTAAAAAAATCTTTTCTATATAAGGTAATGTTTTAATTGATCTAGAAATGCTAAATATTACAACTTATTACCTAAATCAAATAAAGTCTTTTATTTATTTTAAAGTACTAAATAAATATTATTAATTACGAGACCAAATAATCTAACTTCTCTTACTCTCTATTAAAATTTGATGTTATTGTTGGCGGAAATGTGTTAATTTAGCCTACTCCAAAAACAAATAGGAGAATGGAAACATAAGTTTCTATATTTGTGGGCAGTCCAAAACAATAAAGGAAAAGGAATAGATGATTTTCACGGGTGTATATAAGAAAGGGATGTGATCACCTTAAACTCCCTCACTTAAATTTTTCATATAATTCTTTGTTCTTGTGTTCCATTAGGGTAAGAAGAATGGAGATTGAAAGGATGTTCTTGAATACTTTCTCCATAGAGAAGAAGCCTCTTGATATATGCGAGTTCATTGAAGCTGCTATCCTCGTTGGTGCTAAAAAGTATCCTGCACAGTTTGAGAAGCGCAAAAAAAGGATATTCAACATGATAATGTACCCCGGGCTACAGGATATTGATGATGATGATGATGACGACGACGACGACATTGATGATGATGATGACGACAGTGTTGGTGATGATGATGGCAACAGTGTGGGTGATGATGATCATGACAGTGTTGGTGATGAAGTTGACGTGACCAGCGTTGATGAGCCTGAGAAAAAAGAAGAACCTGGTAATGTCAAGAAGATAAGAATCATCATCAAGAAGACTGTACAAGTTGCTCCTCCCCAGAAACACAACAATTGCAATGCAGTTACTGAAACTACAGAAACGGAGTTGAAGCCAAGATTGGAGACTGACAACTTGGTTCAACAACAATTGGATGATGCTGATAAACAAGGAACACCACAGTCCCATAATACTACTACTGTGGCATCAAGAAAGAGGATGCCAGTTGTGAACAAGTCCACCAAAAGTGTACAAGTTGCTCCTCCTAGTGTAAGACTTCTTTCTGATTTTTCTTTCGAGAAGCAGCTTGACGGAGACAAGCAAAACCAGAAACGGAGCCACAAAGGTTTCAAGAAGATGGAGAATGATCATGACACAGAAAAGAAGAAAGAAGAAGGAGCACAACAGACCCCTACCCAACGCAAGAGAAAAGAGTGCACCAATGGTTTGATGAAGACGAATGTGGCCACCAAGCCTGTACAAGTTGCTCCTCACCAAAAAGAACTTCTTTCTGATTGTTCACCACAGAAGCAACGGAACTGCAGTTCAATTACAAGACCAATGCAAAAAGAAACACAAAGCATCACTGATATGAAGAAGAAGTTTGAATCAAGCAAGAGGAAATTTGAGGAAAGGTTAGCTGAGCAAAGGGAAGCCAAGAGAAGGACTGTAATGGTGGACTTTCATGATATGCCTAAACCTGCTAATGACTCTTGTGCTCCCAGAAGACGCTGCGGGAATTGGAAGAGGTTTTGATATTCTCATGGTTCAATCTGTTGTAAATTCCACACCACAATCCCATATGTAAATTATCTCAATCAATGAAATAATATAGTTGCAATGGTTTTCTATTTCACGCTTTAAGGCTCTTTTATATATGAGTCAGAAGTTCATTATTGTCTTTCTGAAGAGGCAAGAACCAAAACAAAAACAAGTCAAGCTATATGTTGTGGTCCCTGTTTAGGCACCCTGTTAGTCACAGAAGCTTGCACTCCTTTATGCTTTAAAAATACGTTGGAAAGACTAGACAAGTAATTTCAGAACAATTACTCAGAAAGTTTTAGCAAACACAAGTCAAATTAAGACACAAGTAAACTAATTTCTTAACTTACTCTGACTGTCTTCTGCCAGAGTGTGACTCAAACAAAAGGATATGTTTTTTTGTTTTCCACCTGGTCCGGTAGGACTCCAACTAAATTCGAATTCACACTGGGAAGTTCCACATTTGGGGTTAAATTGCTGCCTAACAAAACCGAATTTGTGAGACCTCAGATTAAGAATGAAGAGTACTTTCCTCTCTATGGGTTGTTAGTGCAGTAAGAAAGCTACAAAGTTTAAGTCAAAAACTTACTCTGATGGACCAGCTCTTCCTCTAGGTTATCGATCATTATCAAACTGACTGCAATCTTTTTCTGTCCGTGAAGATCCCACCAGAGTGCACTCTACTTCTAATGGGCCATGAACTTTTTCCAGAAACTACTTCAGGGAAAAGAGATACCAGACATGATGATATTATTCTTCTACTTTGTGTTTCGAATCCTATCACGTTGGTGGTTGGTAATGTGTCACAACAATTAAGTGTTCCTTACTAAATGCTAAAAAAAAAAAAAAAAAAACTAGTGGTTACACTAAGTAGATATCAAATGCTAACAAACCAGCAGTTTACGCATACTTCCCTTGAAATGAATCATCAGATGTACACTAGCAACGCTAACGCTAATTAAGTATTCCTTACTTAGCCCTTCCTCCACAGATCAATTTGAATTGGCATTCTTATCAATCAGATCACAGTGCTTGATAGAAAACTTCAGTTCACGCACACTCTAGCAGAAATTTGAATATTGATCCAATAATCAAGCTTTATTTTACAAGAAATTCCATCTAGTTCGTTCAACAAAATTGTAAATTGTAATTGCTTGACAGTAGGTGACTGAATAAGCACAAAAGAACTCAATCTCCAGCCCCAACCTCTCTCCCTACCCCTAAAAAGGTATAAAAGATAATTAATACCCAACTACAAATGCACGATCAAGGTGAGCAAAGCCAAAAACTTACCTAAAAGTTTCAGGAGATGAGATGCCTCATAACAGACCAATCTCAGTGTAAATACAGCAGCAGCTGCATCACAATTCATTTTGCCAGAAGCCAAAGTCAGACAGAAAATTCATGAAATAGCTACCATGTCCCTATGATGACAAACATGGAAAAATACATGAACTCACCTTGCATTAGTAATAAGCACCCTAGCATTGAACCTTGATAACAAACCCATATCAATCTCAGTTTCAAGCAAAGAAAAAGGAAATGCATTGATTAAAGGACTGAACAATGCATATACTATAGGGGCTCCATTTCCAGCATATAGGAAAAGAAATACCAAGCAGACAGAGTACCATATATGTAGTAATTTATTATCACAGTTTTGCAAATCAATGACTTTGTGCCTCTAAATACTATACACAACACCCATAAATAGCAAAAAAGGAGACTATAATGGAAAATGTTACAAGAGAAGAACATTAGCTGAAAGCTCCAAGTGTACAACACCAAAAGACCATAACTACTAGAGTTGCAATTTCATATTTCTATTTAATCACCTTTAATCATAAGAAATCTTCAGTCACAGATTTAAGGGCAGGATCTTTGATCAACAAGAACAAATTTCATTAATATGACCCAAAAATTAGTAAACCAACAGTTTACACGTACTTCAACTGAAATCATCTATTAGGATTTACACCACTAATTTTAGAGATCCAACAACAGATGCAAGAAAAAACATTGAACAGATAAACCCTAATTGACTTCAACCATAAATAGCTTCTTAAGCCCTTTCTCCACGAATCCTCCTGGCAAGCTGAATATCCTTGGGCATGATAGTGACCCTCTTGGCGTGGATTGCACAGAGATTGGTATCTTCAAAGAGCCCAACGAGGTAAGCCTCAGCAGCCTCTTGTAGAGCAGCCACAGCACTGCTCTGGAACCTCAGATCTGTCTTGAAATCCTGAGCAATTTCCCTCACCAACCTTTGAAACGGAAGCTTCCTGATCAACAACTCCGTAGACTTCTGGTACTTCCTGATTTCTCTCAGAGCCACAGTTCCTGGCCTGAAACGGTGAGGCTTCTTCACTCCTCCAGTCGCTGGAGCTGACTTTCTTGCAGCCTTGGTCGCTAGCTGCTTCCTTGGAGCCTTTCCACCGGTGGATTTGCGAGCTGTTTGCTTAGTACGGGCCATTCTGAATGTATAATGAAGAATACTCGAGTTCTGCTTTAATGGTGGATTTTGAGACATTGGTAATGGAGGATTTATAAAGAGAGATGGAGGGCGGGAAGGTTGAAAATTTGGAAAAGCGTTTAAAATTTTTTGGTATTGTGGTGACTGATAGTGAATGCGAGCCGTTGATTGAAATTTTGTTTTAACGATGGAGATTGGAGAAGAGATGATTACCCGGATAGCGATCTAAGTGATACTGAAGTAACGAATGTCTTGTTGCCACGTGGATCTCAGATTTAATTAGCCCATAATTTGTTTTTCTTTTTTCTTTTTGTATCACACGAATTTAGGTGCATTATTTTTACTTGAATAAATGGTGTTAGTTTGTGAATAATTTGTTGAAACCCTGCAAACAAAATTTCCAAAAAGAGTTTTAATAATGGGGTCTTTTGGCATTTATTTTACTTACTGTAAAGGTTTTTATAATTTCATATATTCACCAAAAACTCCATAATTTCAAAAATTAATTTCTTGAATCCATGACTATATAAGCGGTAATTTATCAGCCTGAACCCATTGAATTTTATGTTATTTTGACTCAAATGGAAAGTAGAATTGAAGGCGAATTAAATATGTGCTTGTTCGTATTAATACGTTAAGTAGGTTTAAATTTTTGGGATTTTATTGGGCTTAGATCATTTTTCACTCGGTATTCGGTGGAGTCAGACTATATCTGAATTTGTGCCACGTAGGTTCTCACTTGGGGAAAACACTTCCTACCAAGAATTTTTTCCATTTCCAGACCTTGAATCCGAGATCTTTGATTAAAGGAGGAACAACTCCATATGTTGCACCACATCTTTGTTGGTAGGGCCTACACCATTTCAAGTATGAAAAAAACAATGTTAATCTATTTTAATTGCTAGTATGTTAATAAAGCGTTGAAGACTTACATATAACCCGCAGAGCTTGAACCTATTCAAATGATATGGCTGAGATATATTACGTTGAATGTGATATAAAATTATACTGGTAAGATTCCACTATAAAATAACATAGCACTATTACTTAATTATTATATTGAAGATTCAAATGTAACGAGTCAAACGATAAAATGATACCTACCAGATTATGTACTGGGTCGCTTTTGACATGCATTAATTAAATCTTGTGTCATCCCTTCAAAACTATGACAATGCAAGATTAATTAGGGATTAATTTTAAGAAAATAACATAATTTGGCAAACATATATATGTATTTACATTATACAACTATAGTTTGAAAAAATTATAATTTACAGCTATAGTTAGGATTTTGTTGCTATAGTTAGGGTTTTGTTACTATTTATTCTCTCATCTCTTCCCTTCTCTCGCCTCCCTCCTCTCTCTCTGCAATTTCTTGCAGATATACAATTACAAATATATACCAGCTACATATATACAATTATTTTGATAAATATGCATAGTTAATGCGACGGATATACATATACAATTCGTCTCTCTCCACTCTCGCTAGCCTCTCTCCTCCCTCTCTCGATCTCGCTTGCCAGATATACAAAATATATATATGCATGATAATTACACATATACAATTATTTGACAGATATGCACATACAATTTGGCAAATATACATATACAATTCGTCTCTCTCCTCCCACTCTCGATCTCGCTGACCTCTCTCCTCCCCTCCAGGTCACATAACCGAGATTATATTGAGTAATTATGTAAAATATAGCTATTTCACCATATATTAAGTTTCAAGCCTAGACTATTTATAAAAATTATCCCTTAATTTTATCTCATATTTGGTTTAGGATATTACGGGTTATTTGGTGTGAAGGATAAGTGCAAATAATTCCGGGATAAAAATATAGTGACCCTTAAGTTGTTGTTTGGTTGGCGAATCTGGGGTAACTTATCCCGAGACTAATAAATAGTATCGGGATAAGTTATCTCTCCTCTTGGGTGGTATACTAATCTCAGGATAATTTATCCCGTGATAAAAAGGTTAAATGACAGAGATATCATTTTAAACCCTTTTTTATACCTCACTTTGTATATTTATATATATTACATTATTTTCAATACGATATATAATAACATTCACAACATTTACTCCTTACTTCTATAATACTTCTTCCTATTTTTCTATTAAAAAATTACAATATATAATATAATTTTTATTGACTAATTTTTATGTTGTTTATATTTTGATTTTTCATAAATCCTTTTTTACTTTATCAAACTTGAAAATGGAAGTTCTATTTTTAAATTAAATAAGAAAGTTTTTTTTTAAATGCATACGGTATTATCATGATAGCTAAATAAGATGAAAGATTTATTTTAAAAATGAATATATAATTGAAGATAGCAAAGAAAATACATTAAAAAAAACTAACAAAGTGAAAGGTATTTTTATAAACAATCAACATTTTCTTAAAATTTATGCAACAAACTAAACACTAAATAAAAAATGGTTTCATACAGAACTTTTCTCATCAGTATTAATCCCAACATAACTTATCTCATCATAGTTTGTCCATATTCAAACCAAACGATGTTTTTACAAACTAACTTTTACATTAAAATGGTGTATCTCATATACAAGATGGTTAACTTCTCCATGGTCCCAACTGTTGTACCAAACAACCCATATAACAATAACATACCCAGTGGAATTCTACAAGTGGGATATGGGAAAGGTAAAATGTACGCAAGCATTACCACTACCTCATAAAGGTAGAGAGGTTGTTTTCCAAAAAAATAACCCTTATCTTGTATTTAATTGAAAATAAACCAGTTGCATTTGATAATTACTCTTCTGATGAACTTATATATAGCAGCAGTAATTTTTATATGGGGAGTTTTCAAAAATACCAAGTTTTTGGATAAAAATTACATGCCCCTACCGAATCATTGAAAAATACCATATAAAATACCAACTTTATTTACAAATTTAGGAGAGAGAGTGTTTTGAGTGTGATTATTGTGGTGTGTGGTATGATATAATAGTGTTGGAAAATGAAAAAGAGTGTGTGTTTTTTTGGTATTTTGATAAATAAATTTTAAAGTGTAATTTTGGGGGTGAAAGTTGTTATTTGTGTAAAAATTTCTTTTTTTATATTCCAACTTTGCTATTTACAATTCACTAATATTTTAAAATAACAGTTCGAATGAGGAAGGTGAATCATGAGAAGTGAGTTTTAACTAGCATAAAATTCATGATCATATAGTGGAAGAGTTAGTTAGCTCATCCATTAAACTAAGCCAAGTAACAATCAACACACTATATATACCAGAAAAAGAAATTGTACGTGGTAGTCCAAAATTCATAACAATGAGCAAAAACATGATGACGACGACATTAGTAATGCTTGTTTTAGTAATTACGTTGAGTGTTGTGGTGAAAGAAAGCAATGGTCATCCTTGTAGCAGCACTTTTTTTTCAGCATTGATTCAGCTGATACCTTGTAGGGCATCGGTGGCTCCGTTCAGTTCCATCCAACCGAGCGAGGCGTGCTGCGCTTCCATCAAGGCGTTAGGACAGCCGTGTCTGTGTGTTCTTGTCAATGGCCCTCCCATATCTGGTGTTGATCGAAACATGGCCTTACAGCTTCCTGATAAGTGCAGTGCCAACTTTGAACAATGTAAAATATCCCTCTCTTTTCTCATTTTCCCACTCTGAAATAAAAATGTTTTTCACAAAAATATTTTTTGGTATTTGGTTGGCAAGTGAAATGGTATTTTTCGAGAAAAATTAATTATTATAAAGAAAGATTTATGAAAACATACTCCCTCCGTCTCAAATTAATTAAATTTTTAGACTTTTTTCAATACTTAAAGTTCAAAATAAATGTTTTAAACTTTTTTTCGTATTTGTCCTTTCATTTATTGAAATTTTATATTTTCTAGGAGATATATTACACTATATATTAATGATTTTACTTTAAGGCAATAGTGAAAAGCATGATGTAAATTTTGTCTTTCAATGTTTTTTCTTAATATGTGTGCATTACATCACAAATTCAATTAAAATGGGACGGAGGGAGTATAAGATTGTGTAATTTTGATGGATGAAACTTTTGAATATTCAAATTTGATGATTAATGAATGTCCAAGTGATATTTTGAAAAGTTTGATTGAGTTGTGCGGGTGAAAACATCATTTTTGTCTTATCGGTTAAAAAAAAAAATATGTTTTTGACGATCAAACACAAAATGTCGTTATGGTAGAAAATTTTTATTTTTTCGCAATGGCTTTTTTCGTATCAGGCACTGTAATTAATTCGAAAAGAGCATGTCTCAAGGAACTAATATATACTCCTTATTTTAATTTTTTATTTGAAAACATCTTAATACAATTTTTGTTCTGAAACATTTTAAGTTGTTTAATTAGTTGACTATCTCAAGTTTCACTCTCATTTTTCATTCCCGTACCCCCTTTTTATTTTGTTTTTGTTCTAAATTTTGCTGTCTCTCTCTTTTGCAGGTGAATTTTCTAAGTAGGAATACTAAATTGGATTCTAGTAGGTGTGGAAGGAAGAGATCTAGAATAAATGTTTGAAATATGAACCAAATCAAATTAAGTGTTTACTTAGTTTATTTAGCTCTTCTTAATATCCTTCTTATAGTAATAATATTCAACATAAGTACTTATGTAATGCAAAATGGTCGCTTGACCACTTTTATTTTGACATCATACATATGGACTCTTATGTAGTGTCAGATCCTTAAAATGCCCAAATCTGTTCAACAAGACATGAAATTAGACAGCCATACTTACTTCTTAATGATCTTAAATTAATTAAGCAAACTTACCATTAATATTGCAAAAAAAAAAAAAAAGCCTCTAATTAATGTGTTTGTTATAATCTTCTTAATTAATTATTCCCTCCGTGTTATTTTAGTTGCCAACTATACTACAGAGGGGCTCAGAATGAGTCCGAAAGACTCGAGAACCGAACAAAAGGTCGTTCTATACCAAACTCAACATTTCAGAGCTAATCGCATTATCAGAATTTTCATTCGGATAAGTTTTTCAAGAATGTTGACCAAAGTCAACTATTGGCCAAATTTTGAAGGCCAAAAAGCAGAAGTCGGTACACACTCATGCCAAAAGTCTCGATATTTGAGTCGATTGTGTTTCTAAACTAATTTGGTCATTCCAGAGCTGATGTCATTGACAAAATTTCGTTTTGAGGCCGTATACCCATATTTTGCACCAAAATTATATTTTCAAGATCTTCCAAAATACGAAAAACTGCACAACACCCAAATGAACGAAGACACAACCAGCTACTAGTGCAGCAGGTCATAAATGACCTAGGGTCGCTATAGGAACGCGCTAAATGGTAGAAATAATGCAGTATAGGCAAAATGACCCAGAGAGTCATTACAACATCCACTACTGAAAGAACTTTCGTTGGTGAAAGTAAGGATGAAATCATACCTGAGGGCTCAGATAAGTTGGGGAACTGCCTCATATCTCCTGCTTGGTCTCCCAGGTAACTCCTCAACTGGATAGTGTTGCCACTGGACCATAACCACAGGAATGGATCTGGATTGAAGCCAGCAGACATCTTTGGCTAATATAGCTACCGACTTCTCAACAAAGGTCAAATGGTCATCCAACTCAACAAAATCATACTATAGCACGTGGGACTCATTTGGATAGCTAAAAATGCTAGAGGCAGGGCCAACTCATATGCAACCTCACTAAACTACCTCAAAATCTCTAATGATCCAATATACCGAGGGCTAAGCTTGCCCCGTCTACCGAACCGCACCATGCCTTTCAAAGGCGATACCCTTAGAAATACCAAGTCACCAATACCAAAGGATAAAGGAAGACGTCTATGATCAGCATAACTCTAGTGCCGACTTTAAGTTGTCCTCAACCTGTCTTGAATCACTCAAACTCAGCTAAGGTCTCCTAAAGTAGATATGTGTTGTGTGCGGCCTAGGCTCTGATGACTCAAACCAACTGATAAGTGTGCGATAATCCCTACCATATAGGGCCTTAAAAGGGCCATTTGAATACTCAAATAGTAATTGTTGTTGTACGCAAACTCCGCTAAGGACAAAAACTGATCTCGCTGACCCCCAAGCTCTAATATATAGGCCCACAACATATCCGACCTGAATAATGCGCTTCGATTAACCATCTGTTTAGGGTGAAATATAGTACTGAGGTTCACCCGAGTGCCTAACTCCCTCTAAAAGGCTCTCTAGAAACTAGATGTGAACTATGACCCCAATCTAGTCTAGAAAGGATTACAAAATAATAGATACTCCAAAAGGAGGGACATTGATATCCTCAAGTGGTAAGATGATGGCCTTGTGTCACGACCCGGACCTAGAGACTAGGAGTTACATGGAGAATGGGAACCCAAGAGTCCCCAAACAAGTCTCAAAGTATCCATATTCACATCATCGGTTCAAAAGCGCATTAAAGATAGTAAACACATAGTTCTAAGGGACGGAAAAGTAAGACTCACGCTATGGGGATGTCATAGGGTTTAAATCAATTTAAAATCAACAATAAAGCATCCATACTTCAATTGAATTTAATAAATAATAATCTTCAAACACTATAAATAAAGTAATCTAAAATTCCATAAATCAAGTGTAAAAAGAGTTTGGGTCTTCTTGGTTGAAAGCGACCAAGAATCAATTCCACATACCTTGCTTAGGAAGATGAATTTAAGAAGAATTTAGCTTGAAGTTGAAACCCCAATTAAATCCTAGCTTAAATCTTGAAGATGAGATTTGGAGAGAATTTTGAGAGTTTGATTCTGGAAACTAAGTGTTAGTCTTGAATGAGGGGTTAGAATTAGTGCAGGAGAGGTCTAGGAATGTAAAAGGAGGGTTTAAAGGTTTTAAAAAGCCTCGGGGATATGCCAAAATATTAAAAACCCCTCTATAAAATGGACCTTTGAATTTTATCCAAAACTTACCATTAGTAGCTTCACGGGTCGTGAAGCTTCTCACGGTCCGTGAAAGCACACTATCCCAGCCTAGACAGGTTCTATAAAAAAGGCCATAACTTCTTACTCAGAACTCAGAATTGGGTGAAATTAAATGAGTTGGAAAGATAATTCAAAAAGCTTAAATTTGGTAGGTGCTAGGTCAACCATTTCTTTTTGTGCTAAGAGATATGACTATTTAAAGTTGACCCTTCTATCGGTTCATATGAAAAACTTAGCCACTGAAATTCCTTTGAACTTGGCTTGATATAGGAGACTCATGATGACCCTAAACCAATTAAATAAACTTGGATTGAGGGCTTGAAAGTGAATTTATCTTGAGCTTGAAGGTTCCATGGGAATCCTTTGATTAGATCTTGAAAATAGGAATTGGAAAGCGTTTGAGCGAGTGAATGAGAATCTAAGTGTTAGAATAAGCACAAATAGTAATAAAGGAGTATAAACTGATTTAAGGGTCCCATATCGGGGTCACATGGCACGGGAGGTGTCCATAAGGTGTTACCTTGGTAAAAAATTTTCCGGAATCAAATTCCAAGTAACATTAAGGTCATACAAATTTTGGGTCCTTACACCTTGCAAGTCCTCTTGACTAGTAGTACACTTTCTCTTCAAACGCTTTAGTAGCAGTTTTGATGGATCATTCTTAACAATAATTGCACTTGTGGTTGCAGTATTTCCACCGTTGGTTGCAGGCTCTAGTTGTAGCTTTATCTTGCCGCTTTCAATCATGCTTTGAATCTGAATTTCAGTGCATGAAAATATTCAATATCATGTCCTTGAATATTTGAGTGTTTAGTGAAGGAGGTAAAGGTAGAAGTTTTCTCACAAAGGGGGGAGATGGGGTACTCCGATATCAAGGGAGGTTGTGCGTGCCCAATGATGGTGAGTTCAAAAAGTTGATCATGCAAGAAGCTCATAACTCTTCGTATTCCATTCTTCTTGGCACTACAAAGATGTATAGAGACTTGAGGAAGATCTATTAGTGGAATGGAATGAAAGACAAGTCGATTCCTAAATCTTGTTGTGTTTATCTGAAACTTGTATTTCTCTTCTTTCTGTGTTGGAGAGTAATGAGAATTCAAAATGAGTGTGTTACTCATGATATGACATAATATAGATAGGGTAATGAAACGACTACATGATAGAAAGTGATAACTTGACTCGTTATTTAGTATGTAATTAATGATGTTAATTTGAATATTGTGAAATGTTGATTAATGATATTGATCCTTATACTGATATAATTGATTTATTATGTGATCTCTGTGATGAAAGTTGTGAATTGTTATATGACTCTAGTATTGAGTAATGATAAATACTAATGATTGAGGTGATTATTAAGGCATGATATATGTGATATTTATACAAGTGTTGTATAATGTTGATATTGTGAGGAAATTGTTGAAGAATACTAGTGAAAACATTGCTTCATTGATGAGTAGTTTTGAACAATGATGATGAAGTGATTATTAGAAACTTGAGAAATGATGTGATGTTATTATTGAATGACTCATTTGATGATGATTCTAATACTTAGAAGATGATGAGATTGATATCTTTGATAATTGATTTTATAAATTTTGTGGACTCTTTGCATACTCTAGTGCTCATTTAAAAGTGATTATTATGTTGAATTGAAACAGTGATTGAGTCAATATTCATGAAAAACTGATGGAAAATAGTTCCAAAAAAATTGAGTATGATTGATATTTGGGCCCGAGGTCTTTATCAGCCGGTAATGATTGCTTAGGTTTCTTTTGGCAGTCCAGGTCTCATCCAGTGAGTATGATTATAGCCGAGGTCTCTTTCGGCGAGTATGACTATGCCGAGGTATCTTTCGGTGAGTGTGATTATGTCCTAGGTTGCGTTCGATGAGTGTGATTATTACTGAAGTTTTTTTGGCAATCTAGGTCTCTTTTGGCGATGATAATTGATACATGGTCCATGTGTGACTCAAATAAGTTCTGGTCTGATTATATGAACGGATATGTATCATGGGACAAACATGCATTATGTACTTGATATTGCATTATTTCATTTTTCACTTTATTACATCCCATTTCATTTCACTCATTGATTTAATATGAATATTTGTATGAAGTCTGACATAATGATTAATTTTGTACTTGTAAATTATTTGAAAGTGTCTATCGTTATGTTGTATACTTGTATTGTAGATATGTATATTGTGTATGCTGACTTTCCTGAGCGTAGGCTATAGTTTTTGAGGTTCGATTGGTATGGAAGGAGTACTTGTGTTATTTTTTATCTACTTGTGTTCAAAACAAGTTAATTGTTTAATGTTTAAGAGAGTTATTAAAAAATTTCTATTTATATCTTTCATTATATTTTCTAGGTGATAAGTTCAATAGAGTTAATTACTCGTAGTGTAATCTCACTTTGAGTTATTTCTATTTTAAAAGTTATTTTGAGAATGACTAAAATGGAAAAAGTAATAAATGATTCAATTTATACCCTAATTTTTTTCCTTAATGGATGTGCATTGTCTTATATATTTACTTAATATGGACTGGAGGTGGTACTTTTTTTCTATTTTATCCTCAACATTAATTACTTATTTTTAATTATTTTCTAAAATCTAAGAATTTACACAAAATTAATATGAGTGTTGCGATAAAATATTTATATTAATTATTAGTTCTTAATGATCGTGTGAAGTTAAAAGTGGATATGTAAAAGTGAACGGATAGAGTATTTTGATTGGAAAGGGATATTCTCCCCTTCTCAAATCCACATCATTAGAAATAGTTATTTCAAATTCCTTACCAATTTACAAAATCAATATATAATTAATTAATTCTTTCTATTTTGTGCTTGCATTTATTATTTTTCTTTGAAAGTGCAAACAAGTTAAGAAAATTTCTAAAAATAAATTATTGAGGACTATATTAATAAAATTATTCTTCTAATCTATGATTTTTTAAGGGACATATAAGGAAAAAAATGAATAACTAATATTGGATGGAGGGAATGTAAATGCGTGTTGTTTAGATGAGGATATAGGCTTTTGATTTTTAAGGTAACTCAACCTTTCAGAATATCTGTGCCTCAATACTATAAATAGGTTATATGTACATCATCAATTTCTATACACCATCAATTTCTAGATCCAAAAACCCAAATATCTTAAACTCAAAACAATTCAAAGGAAATTAACTAACGATTAATATGGAATCACATTTCAAACTGGTTCTCCTCCTTCAATTGTTTTTTTTCATTGGTAAGTCGTAAGTACAATCCGATTTCTCTATATATAATCATCATTGTTAGTCATGTTTTATGTGTATTTAATTTTCATATTATAGTACAAACATATACACATACACATTTTCGTAAAAATGTAAATATATATACTACTACTACTTATTTAGTACTGAATATATATACTTTATATTATATGATATATACAGGTGGAGATGCTGCAATTTTCACATTAGAAAACAGATGTAACATGACAATATGGCCAGGAATTTTATCAGGTGCAGGTCATCCCTTGCTAAATAATGGAGGTTTGCAACTGCAACCAAATGAGGCTACACAAATTTATGCACCAACTGGTTGGTCAGGTCGATTTTGGCCACGAACCGACTGCCAATTTGACACCTCAGGTAAACATGAGTTAGCGGTGTCGGGTCGTGGTACTTTTACTGGTCACTTTTAGCATACTTTTTTTCATGTTTTATGTACTCACAATATTAAAGATCCAAGATTAAATGTGTGTATTATGGTCAAATACTCATATCAATTATTTTATTTCACCAACTTGCATTAACTTTTCGTGGCTAGTTGGGGAAACTTTGATATATTTGTGGATCTATTAGAAAAAACTTAGGAGCTGGCCCAACAAAACCCTCCTAACATGAAGCCAAAAATGGGTGAGGATCAAATAGTTAGCTAATGAAATCAATGTTAAAATGGAAAGTAGGGTAATTAACAGGAGCATAAATTTAACTCGACAAGTAAAAGTGATTGAAGTGAGTAGTACATTAATATTGTACCTATTTCTTTTTCTCAAAATATATTTACCATGTCATGATTAATATAGATAGTAGGATCATATCTTTCTGTTCTTTTCATTCAAACAAGAAATTTCTTGTCCTAAAAGTCGAATTGTGACAATAAACTAATGTTGTTTAATTGCGTATATATCCACTCTAAATTCTGCATACGCGCTGCAGGTAAAGGGACATGTGCCACAGCAGATTGCGGTGGAGTACTACAATGCAATGGTGCTGGTGGCACCCCACCAGCCTCACTAGCAGAGTTCACACTTGACAGTCCATTGGATTTCTATGATATTAGCCTTGTTGATGGTTTCAATGTCCCTATATCAGTGTATCCTTCAGGTGGATATGGAAATTGTTCAACTGTGGAGTGTTCTTCTGACATAAACCTACAATGTCCTCAAGAATTACAAGTGAAATCAAATGAAGGTGCAACTATTGCATGTAAAAGTGCATGTTTTGCTTTTAATGAACCAAAGTATTGTTGCACTGGGGAATTCAACAATCCCAACACATGCAAGCCTACTAGTTACTCGCAATATTTCAAGAATGCTTGTCCACAAGCTTATAGTTATGCTTTTGATGATGCAACTAGTACTTTTACATGTAAGGGGGCTAATTACTTGATCTCATTTTGTTGAAACATGAAAATTAAGTCATGGGTCTATTTTGTTAATGTATTTACGAGTGAGCATATTCTCGCTTTGTGCGGTCAATAAAGTATCATTTTTTTATGTGTACATGTGAAGTATGTATAAAATCTTCCATTTCAAGCCATTATCTAATAATTGGTACTCTCTCCATTTCAATTTCTTTGTCTGATTTTGACTTTATATAGAGTTTAAGAAAGTAGAACTTTTGAATCTAGTGGTATTAAATATAAAATATGTAGATGTCACAATCCGATTTCTCAATTACGATGACACCTACCATAACCCTCCGGCAAGTAAGCCAACCAGTAACTCAGAACTTCTAGTAATGGGTTTTAGGGAATATACTAAGTAGAAATCGACTAATTAAACATCTAACAAAAAGGAAGAGCAAAAACATAATAAATTTATGGATTATTTACAAAAATATACAACTTTTGTACTAAATTTACACATTCCCATTTATTTACAACAATAGCACCAAAATTACCAAATTATACATGTCCTTTTTATTCTTATTATTTTTTTTTAATAAATTGCAGGCGCGCCGTCAGCATTAAATGCTGATGTGACCTCACCGGACAGGTGCATTTAATGGGTCCGACGTGGTTTAATTGTTGGTATATCTTAATGCCAAAAAAGAAAATCGGTCAAAAATAATATATATATATATATATATATATATATATATATATATAATTTTTTTTTTTAAATATTTGAAGAGGCACAATTAATATGACTCGACGGCTGTCAGTATCGATTGACGCGCCGGTTAAATCAGCCGGCGCGTCCCCCCATGCCTTCAAATATACTTTTTGAAACACCATTTTGAACGCCATTTTTACTTTGTGCAATTTCCGGTCCATTTTTCTCTCTTTATTTTCTTCTCCCTCGGTTTAACCTCTCAGGTATGTGCTTCATTTTTTTTTTCCCAATACTCATGGGTTGTAAATGTTATATGATATAGCTTCTTGTTAAGTGTTTTACCAACAATGTTTAGATTTTGTGGGGTTTTTTCTTTGGTATGCGGGGTTTCGATGTGGTGCGAAAACGATGGTAGGTCCCCATGTATGTGGGGACGTTTTTTAATGTGTAATGCTTTGATTTAGGGGAAAACCATGCTTATTGTTTGGACTATTTCCTTCTTCTTTTTTTGTTTGCGGCCATTTTTTTTAGGTTTTTTCTTTTTTTTTTTTTGTGATTTTTAATGTTTATTGTATGAAATTGTGAAATTTCATACTTATTGGTAGACCGTATGTTAATATTTTTTTTTTGGAGGGGGGGGGGGGAGGGAGGGGCTGTTTTTAGGGTTTTTTGGGGTGCCAATGTGTGAATGTCTATCCTTGTGCCAATGTTTTGAAATGATTTTTTTTTTTTGCAATTTTTGCTCGAAATAACTGAAATTTTGATTTTTCTAATCTTTATGGTTTTTAATGGTTATATGATATACATATTTGTTAAGTGGATTATCAACTATGTTTGTTAGGTTGTATACTGGTTGCTGTTTTGGGTGCGAATGAGGTAGGTCCCATTTTTTCTTTTGTGATTTTTAATGTTAATTGTTTGAAATTGTGAAATTTCATACTTATTGGAATTTTAAATTTTTTGCACTTATTGATTATCATGATTTATACCGAAGGAATGTTATTTGTTTCTAAGTTTTTTCGTGATTTTCCGGAAGAAGGTTTGCTGTAATATCTTCCCCTGCCCCACCCCTACCCCCACCCTCGAATCCTTTTTTGTTTGTTCCAATGTTTCTATGTTGTTGATACCCATGGTAGATGGTCCCTTTTTTTTAGCTCTATTTTATATTGATTTTGGTTTTATTTTTTCAAAGAATTGTAGTATATACCATTAAATCATGGACGTTACACCCACTAGGAAAAGTCCAAGGCTTTCAACTCTGAAAAGGGATCGTCAGCAGGTTTGGTGGTCCAACGAGGCAAGCTGTGCACGTAGGTGAAAGCAAAATGGTCTCGGTGTCTAAGTATGTTCCTAGGAGGAAGTCATAGTTTTAATGTAAAGTTGGACAAAAAAAATTTTTGTACATCAGTGTGTCCTTTTGTGGTGTAATTTTTGTTTCAGATATTTTTTGTTAATTTTTTATTCCCTTGCGGTAATTGTTATCACGTGATTAAATTTTTTTTTCATGCCCATTTATTCTGGTGTCATTTTGGTAACACCCCTAATTAACCTTTAATCAACTCATGGATTACGTTGAATTACTATTATGTGCCAAAAAGCAGGATTGGTTAAATTCATAATTTTAACTACATACCATAAAATGTTCGGTTCCAGATTCCCTTTCCCCTTTTTAAAATATATGTAAATTCAAGTAAAACAATGAATTTTAACTACATACCAGAAATTCAACTTTTTTAAGAAGTTACGTAAACATCAATAAACCATGAATAAAACCAAATGAAACACCAAACCAGACACCAAACAACTGGCTGAGTTAACCACTTAAAAATACCAGAAACCAAAGTACCAGCATGGTATACCATGAATTTTGTATAAAACATTTAGTTACTGTATTTACAGAACCAAATCATATACCCAAATTTAAACAAGTAACATGTCATCCCAAGGATTTTATCAAAAAACAAATAACATATACACCACAAAGTTGTTATACCATTTTGGAACTAGTTTTAGACAAAGCACCTGACGTGCTTTTTGTTTTTCCAAATTCCCTTACCTTTTAGGAAAGTTACATAAACATAAATAAACCACGAACACAACCTGATGAAACACCAAACAAGACACCAAACAACTTGGCGAATTAACCACTTAAAAATACCAGAATTTAAAGTACCAACATGGTATACCATGAATTTTTCAAAAAACAAAACACACATACACACCATTAAAATCAAACAACACTATTATGACACTCAAACCATTTCCCTCCAACTAGTACAATATCACTATTATGACACTTTTCATATGTCCATGAAGTACACCAACTTAATAATAACCTAGGATATCTAGGTTGTTGAAAAGAGTTTCCCATCAAATCACATTAAATGCACTACTTTAAAAATGGACACAAATTAAAATATTTTTTATACACTACCAAACACTATTATTTCTCATTACCTTTTTTTGGATCTTCTTGTTTATATTATATAGATTTTTCTCGAATTATTTTAATTTTTTTTTTGCTCACTAAATTATTTTACACACTGTAATCCTTCACGAATAATCTATAACCTATGAAAAAAATTTAAAATATATTTTTAAACGCCTTCGTGTTTCTTTTTTTTGGGCGTTTTTTCTCATCATTTATATATATATATATATATATATATATATATATGGGGTTGTTCACGTCGAATTAACATTAGTGGGTTGTCTTTAATTTGATTTTCTTTTTCTCAAATTTCCCAACATTGTCATATCACGTCACCCACTACACCAATCATTTTAAAAAATACTCTCTTTCCTATTTAAAAAATACTCTTTATTTTGAAATTATATTTTCACACCAAATACCAGAAAAATAAATAAAATGGCACCTTCCCCGTGCATGCATACCTACCCTTTCATGGTTTTGTAATGGTTAAAAATACTCACCATCATGGCCATTTTCCCACAAGTGTATAAAGTACACCATCTAAATAATAAATTAGTAAAAGTAGGTTTTTCAAATCATTCCCAGTCACATCACATTAATTGATTTATATTTTGAGGTCAACAAAAATATATTTAAACATATAGACAATTGATAACTTTTCACAACACTTTGTATTACATACTTCAATACCATAAATTTCATATTAATTTATAAAAACGAAAAAAAAAAAAATTCTGGTTTTCTTATTTTCATATGGTAGTCGCATCATCTTATACATAAATATATATCATATATATATATATATCTATATATAAATAATCTGTGCACATTTGGTAGAAGGTCCACAGTTTTTATGGCGTTCTTCATGGTTATTCATGCAGCTTAGTGGTTATTACACTGTGACCACAAAAATTTCTTATTCACTACCGTCGGTCAAACCCTTAAGGTTACACACCAGGAATTTTACATGGCCAAAAAATATTATATACCAAAATTTTCCTCCAAATAGTACCAACTCACTATGATGACCCCTCTTCCACATTTGTGTAAAGTACATTAAGGTAATCACATCATATTAATTGTTCTCCTTTTTGAGGTCAAGGAAGTTTTATTTAAAAATAGACACAATTGTTATTTTTTTTGGACACAGTACGGTGTATAAGAAACCAGTTTTCATGGTGTTAGATTTCTTTTTGACGGAGGAAACCATGATTATTACCAACCGATCAAACATAGCTCTCAAATAATAACTGTAATATCAACATAGTACCATAAATTTCATTTTATTTTAATATAAAAAAAACTTTAAAAAAAAACAAAAAAGATTTTTTCACTTTTTTTTATGATCATATGGTAGTCGCATCATTTTATACATAATTATATATATATATATATATATATTAGTTGTGCACATTTGGTTGAAGGTCAACAGTTTTAATGATTTTCTGCATGGTTTATCTTGTCTATTTATTTTTCCATTTTCCAATACTATTATATCACATCAAACACTAAATAAATTCCCATTCACTTCTTTCTTCCAAATCCCAAGACATTATATCACATCAAATACTATATTAATTACACCTCAAACATTCTCTCTCCTAGTTTTGTAAAAAAAAATTGATATTCTAGTTGTAATTTTTAAGGCTTAGTAGGGGCCATGTAAATATTGATTTTTTGGTGTATATTTATGAAAAATCCCCTAAATTTATATACATACCAAACAAAAAAGGATCTTCCAAAAGTTGGAAGTCACAAGTACAAAGCTACTACAAAATAAATAGATAAATATAAATCCCAAAAGTGGACCAACATATCATTATACAATAAGCTACTCTTAAAAATACAAATGATGGGCAAATGACCGAAAATGCCAAGTGCTCACTCTCGTCCCTAGGATAGACCATTGCAGGCTCGAAAGATCAACATTGATAACAAATGCTCAGACCTGCATCATGAAAGTAGATGCAGAGTGTAGCATGCCTTACGAATAATAGGTACCCAATATGCAGCATAGGCCGATTGAGCAGTAAAAATAAAAAACAATATGACAAAAAGGAACAACTAGAACAAGAGTCTAAGACAGTAGTAAAAGAAGTGAAGTACATATAGAAGTAGAAAGAAATAACTTGGAGGGGGATTGTAACTAATTACACCTAACTGGGGTCCCAAATGCCCAAAAGGTACTGGAACGATCCTACTCACTATTGATATTATTCGCTTTGGACCTAGACCCTCATGGCTTTAAAATAAGTCACTAGTAGGTAAGACATGTTTACTTATATCCCCCAGTATCTCTCTTGTGTTTTGCTGATGTGTGACTTCTCATCTTAAGGTGGGTTGTTACATACACTCCCTTTATGGAATCAGTCTCCTCGCTGAGATTTGTCCTATCGTATGGGATTTACCTAGACTCGGCATTGAGATTTGTTTCGCCTCACTGGAATTCACCTAAACTTAGTTGAATTCTAGCCCACATCGATAAGGCTGACACATGAGTGGCTCTGATACCGTCTGTAAGGACCCAGCTTGCTAGCAATATTGTCCGCTTTGGACTTAGGCCCGCACGACTTTAAACCGCGTACTAGTAGGTAAGATCTATTTACTTATATACCCAGCATCTCTTCTGTGTTTTGCTGATATGGGGACTTCTTATCTTAAATGAGTTGTTACAGGTACACTTGTAAGAGTTTCGAGCATTTATTTTATATTTTTGAATATGTCGAATTGTGTTGTGTGTTAGTGTCTGTGCAGCCCTCACTTTTGCGAAGGGGTGGTAGCTTAAGTGACCATCGCAAAAGTAAGGCAGGCTCACTAAAGCCGAGGTCATAAAAATGACTAGAGCTTCATAAAAATAAAGCCCACTTTGGTTTGGTGGTCACTTAAGCGATCCCTATGTAGCTTTTGCGATATTTGAAACTTTTTCTAGGGATTGTTCTTAAAAATTAAACCCCATTTGCTATTTATTGATCTTGGAGAGCTCATAAAAGATGATTTTTGAAGTGATTTTTAAGAGAAATTTATTGGTTAAGTTATTTTAAAGTAAAATCTTTATTACCCATTGATTATTTTTTATTTTCAACATCAAATGAGGATTTTGAATTGTAAAATTGAGGGTTGTGTTCATGACCTTAGGTTTTACAAAAATGATAAATATGAGTTGATTTTAACTCTATTTTAAAATTATTTTTTTCTAATGGATTTCAAATCTCTTAAGGAACATTTTCATGCAAAAATTTTTGGCTTTCAACCTTATTTTTCAATATTAGATTTTTGAGCTGTTTTGCTCATTTACCTTGAATTTCATGATTTTGGCATCGTTAGATTTGGAATTTGATTATGTATCATTATTTATAATAGATTATGGTGCTTCGAGTAGGAATAAGAAGGGCAAGCTCTCTTGGTGGATTGATTCCATCACTTTATCGAGGCAAGTGGATTCCTAAATCTTGTTGTGTTTATGTGAATCTTGTATTTTCCTTATTTGTGTGTACATTGGGGAGTAATGAGGATTCGAGATGGGTGAATTACTCATGCAATGACATAAGGATCGAGCAAAGTTCAAAGTGGATAAGTAAAAGTGAGCGGATAGATATATTGGTACAAAAGGATTACTCTCCCCTTCTCATATACACATCATTATAAATAGTTATCTCAAATTACTTACAAATTTACAAAATCAATATATATTATTAAGTAATTTTTTTCTAGTTTTTGCTTACAACTAATTTTTTTTCTTTGAAAGTCTAAACAAGTTTATAAAGTTCTAAAAAAGTTTTTTAGGGCTAAATTAATAAAATTATCCTTGTTATCTATGATTTCTTAAAGAACATTTAAAGAAAAATAAATAAATAACTAATGTTGGACGAAGGAAGTGTAGATGTGTATTGTTTAGATGAGGATAAAAACGTTTGATTTTTAAGATAACTCAACCTTACAGAATCTATGCGCCCCAATGCCATAAATAGGTTATTTATACAATTTGTAAGTTGAATTCATCTCAAGATTATATATACACACATTAGTAAAAATGTAAATATATATACTACCAATTATTTAGTACTGATTATATATAATTTATCTCATATGATATATATGGGTGGAGATGCTACAATATTCACACTAGAAAACAGATATAATATGACAATATGGCTAGGAATTTTATCAGGAGAAGGCCATCCCTTGCTAAATAAATGGAGATTTGCAATTGCAATCAAATGAGCCTGCACAAATTAATGCACCAACTAGTTGACGACAACAACATACTCAGTGGAATTCCACAAGTGGAATTTGGGGAGGGTGAAATGTATACAGACCTTACCACTACCTCATAGAGGTAGAGAAGCTGTTTCCTGAGAGCCCTCGTCTCAAAATCCCACAAGCAGAATAAACTAGATATGGAGAAAAAGGGTAAAGGAAAAGAACAGAAAAAGGAAGAACGATTAATAACAGAAAACACATGATAGTATGTAAATACGATAAAATTAACATATATAAGACCGATAATAACAACATAGATACAAAGACACGACTAATCCTACTACCCTAATTTACCTCAAGGCCAGGCATCAACCTAACCCTACTAACCTATTAGCCTGCTACTCTAATTCGCGGCCTCCACTTCTTTCTTATCTAAGGTCATGTCCTCGATGAGATCAAGTTTGGTCAATTTTGGCCACGTGGAGGGAAAATGGGTGACAACATTGGGGAACAAATTCGAATCCAAATTCTTATCCAAAACAAAGAATATTCTAAAAAAATTTGGAAATTCTCCAACGGATCATCCATTTAGTCTGTTGGATTTAGGGACGAGGACAAACTATATATATGTATATATACACACACCTCATTAGCAGAGTTTACACTTGACAATCCAATGGATTTCTATGATATTAGCCTTATTGATGGTTCAATGTCCTTATATCAGTGTATCTTTCATGTGGATATGAAAAATATTCAAATGTGAAATGTTCTCTAGACATAAACTTACAATGCCCTCAAAGAATTACAAGTGAAATCATATGATGGTGCAACTATTGCATGTAAAAGTTCATCTTTTGCTTTTAATAAACCAGAATACTGTTGCACTGAGGAATTCAACAATCCCAACATATCCTAGCCTTCAAGTTACTCTTGAAATTTCAAGAATGTTTGTCCAGTATTATAGTCATGCTTATGATGATGCAATTAGTACTTTTACATGTATGGGGCTAATCCATGGAACAGTCTCTCAACCTTTGTGAGATAGTGGTAAGATTTGCGTACATTCTAACCTTGTCAAATCTCACTTGTGGGATTAGACTGGATATATTATTGTTGTACATGTATGGGGGCTAATTATTTGATCTCATTTTGTTTAAATATAAATTTAAGTCGTGGATCTATTTTGTTTGTGTTTATTACACAAGCTTCATGAGAAGTTTGTGAATTTAAGAAATACTTTATTGAAGAGAGCAATATGTGTTTGGATGAATATTGATCAATAGTATTATCAATACATACTACACGAAAATCATGTGGATTCATAGGTGGAATGAGAAAAGGGTCAATTACTTAAATGATATATTGTATAGTAATAATTAAGAATTTAATACATATTTTAGTTTTATTCAAAATAGCTATATCTTTTATCTGAAATAGCAAAAAAAAAAAAAAAACACTTTCTCTTTCTTTCCCTCCCTTCTCTTTCTCCTCCTCCTCTTTACTTTTCTATCCATATCTTTCTCTTTCTCTTCTTGTTTTTCTCTCTTTTAAAAATAATAATTAATAATTATTTTAATTTAAAACTTAATTTTAAATTATATATTATGCAAATGATGCTTTTACAGTTCTCTAAATTAGAAAATTTATTTTGTGTAAATACATATAAAATGCATTTTTGACATAATTTTAATATATTAAACTTTAAACTAATTTAAATGGTACTTAAATGTTTAAAATTCAAGTATAATATTTTTCGACATTATTAATTATAAAACAAATATGAACTACAATTGTAATACATTTTGAATTTAATATATTATACATATTACAGGCATTTTTAATATGTCGAGAATATATAACTAATATATTTTAATATAATTACATATTTTAACATCAGTCAAATAGATTATGTTATCGGATAATAAGTGTGAAGTGGATATCTTCCTATAACCCTTATTCATTCATCGTGTTACACTAACAACCATGAAATCATGCGAGAAGTTTCGAACCTTGAAAACCCCACTTGAAAGATAATTTGCTCAGTCAACTCGATCACCCAGGTATAGCTATTTGTTCTTATAAGAAGATAACATCACAAAAAAACATTTTACATTGATAAGAGACCAACATAAGTGAAAGGAAAGATTCGTTGCAAAATATTCATCATAGTTCATAGAGTTTCAGTCGCAAAGAATGATTAAGTCAGACCCAACGAGGCATCCCTTGCCTATTTTGGGGTGGTCGAATACACATTTAGTATGAGATCAAGATTAAAATTTTATGGTTTCCAAGTGTAATTCTTTCTACACTTACGACGAAGGTGCAAATTAGACAAGAGGAAAGTGGGTGAATTGATCAATGTAGCATCATGTAGTTGAAGCACTCAATTTGCATTTGATCGACGCGCATAGAATTGAAATCTTAAACAGGTAAAACATATACAACTTCGATAACCACTTTGACTCCTATGATGATCTGCAACAGCTGTATGAGCTCCCACTTGGTACAGGCTCTTGGCCAGGAACAACAATTTCCTTTCCCCTTAGGAGAGCTGAACTCCCAGCGGCGGATTCTGCCTCGTTAGCAACAAGGGATTTCTTGCTGACAACCCTATATATTTCCGTCAAGACATTAACGAAAGCTGTCTCCACATTCGTTGCTTCTAGGGCAGATGTTTCAAAAAAGAACAGGTTCTCCTTCTCAGCGAACTCTTTCGCATCCTCAGTAGGTACAGCGCGAAGAGTACCCAAGTCAGTCTTGTTGCCTATAAGCATGATGACAATGTTCTTATCAGCATGGGCCCGTAGTTCCTCCAACCATCTAGCAACGTGATCAAAAGATTGACGTTTGGTGATGTCATAGACCAGCATTGCTCCAACAGCTCCTCGGTAGTATGCACTTGTCACTGCTCTATATCTGGAGCCACATGCCATACATAAGTTTTTAGTCCCAAAAGGCCACAGGGAGTAATCAGGGGAGGAAGCAGACATTTTTTGAGCAAGCACAAGTATAATCACATATGATCATGGTAATCCCGCATGTAGCCATGTTGAATAAAACAGCTAGACATCCAGAATGGTTTGGCACATTTAGAAGCTCACCTCCAACACGGCAACATATCTGTGTGGTTCTAACAAGCATAATTATGCATGATAATGCAGCTTTATTTGATTCTCCATCTGATTTAGACTAACAAAATTACTTAAGCCAGTATGACTCGACCAGCTTACACTGGATCAGTTATACTGGACTATGTCAAATTCGTCAACTGTCTTTTAGAGGAAAACATGGTTCTTTCTTTTGTAACTATTTCTACTTCCCTGAGGGGAGCCATACCAGAAACAGCAAAGAACACCACTAGGTATCCAGATTAAATATGTCACCAACCATAACTATTAAAATACGTTCAGTTCAGCTCTCTATTTTCTTGATTCAAATTATATTGAACTTTTATATTTTCAACTGCATATTGAAATTTGATTTTCTTTCTTAGGAAAATACTCGTTTCCTAGACGTAAATATAAACCTTCACACAAGACTAAACTTCTTAAGCATCCTGGTGTTCATTGCACGTGACTGGTCTCGTGGAGATAACAACTTCCACATATTTGCTCGCGATAGTGACTGGTCTCGTGGAGATAACAACTTCCACATATTTGCTCGCGATAATATTTCATTGGTTTTAGTAACATAAAATCATTGGTTGTTGTTAGACAGTCTACACCAGATGCCATGTATTTCACAGTCCCCCCTCAAGGCACTTAAAATGATGCACAATACATTCTCCCTTCGAGCTGATATAGAGTACTGATAATTATAGCTGCAGCTATCTAACACTCCTAAGACGAAAAAAGAAAATAGCATAAATCATAATCAAAGCTGGACCAAAGCTGAGTTATTCGTTCAACACCGATTTATCATTCAGCGCCAGCATAGATTGCATTTACCTATAGCCCACCTACCTGATTTAGAATGGCTTTCTTTGTTGCTAAGTGAACCAGACTTGCAAATGTAAAACTTATAAATCAGGGAAAGGAGTTCCAGGGGAGTTTGTGAAAGGTTTTAGGAAGCACCTGCCCACTCTCTGGCTGGAAAAGAAATCCACTAATAGCTATCTTTTAAAGAAACTCCTGTGGTCTAAATACAAAGACAAAGCGGTAAATGCAGAAACAAGAATAATCAAAAGAAATGGTAAGAACTTGACAACAGGCAAAATGAACAAGTCTAAAGAAAAAAAAACAAATATAGCCTATTTCTTCTTTTTTATTTTTTTTAAACTCCCGTTCCTATGCAATGGCTCACAAACCACACAGGAGAGATAACCCGCACTAGACAAGCCCAGAGCGACGAGCTCAGTCTAGAAGGCAAACCCCTTGCTTTGCTGGCAAGGGGTTTCGAACTTGAGACCTCCAACATGGATGTCCCAAGCCCAAACCACTGGGCCATCCCGAAGGGTAAATATAGCCTAGTTCTCCTAGATGGAGGCTAAAAAATCAATTCTTTTTTTCTTTTTGGAGATTTCAGGTGCTGGTCAAAAAAGCAAAAGTGATTCTGACCAGTAGCAGAAAACTCTTTTTTCTGGACAAAAATATCCTTATCACTATATTTTATTTACCAAAGAAATTAATCAGAATGTTGCACCTCGCTGCGTCTTCACTTAGTCTTTTCCCATTACCTCTCCAACTCTTTCTTTCAGCAAATTTCACCAAAATCCGAAACAAACAGCAAAACATTTTAATTTAATTGAAAACTTAAAGTCGGTCCTTATAAAAAATAATAAAAAAACATTTTTCTTTTTCAACAATGTTAACTGTAAAGTAACTGTGCAAATATACATACATACATACATATATATGTGTGTGTGTGCGCGTGCGTGTTGTTCTGTAATTTGACATCAAAGCGCATTTTTTGAAAGATTTGCCAGGCACAAGGTGCTTTGTAATACTAATAGAAGTGTTTCTTAAAAAACATTGGCAAAACACAAACTGCTACAGCTTCAAAGTACTTCTTTGGACAAAAAATTACTTAAAAGGCGTTTGGCCAAGCAGACTCAAAAAAGTCTTTCCTAAACTCCATAATATGTACATAGTAATGAAGGTCATGTTCTATTATATATACTCCTAATTGAATAGATCAATGAGTTCAAGGATATATTGAGCTCCAGGATAGAGGATTTTTTATTTTTTGACAGAACTATAACCAAGGACGCAATATAGTACCAAATCAGCTCTTATTAAAGTGAAACCTAGTTCTCTGAGGTCAATTATTTGGACTCAAAAAGATAATTTGAGGTTAATTATACCGTATTTGCATACCATCATGTGTTTTTAGCTATTAGTCGCTCTTTCTGTGTCCTTTTCTTTCCTTCCCTGTCTTTCATATCTAGTTTATTCTGCTTATGAGTTTTTGAATCGAGGATTCTCAGAAAGCAGACTCTCTACCTCTATGAGGTAGTGGTAAAGTCTGCGTACATTCTACCTTCGCCATACCCCACTTGTGGGATTCCACTGGATATGTTGTTGTTGTAAAGAGATAATTTGAGGTCATAGAATTGTGGCTTGCTGTGTAAGGAGCAATCTTCTACATCCAAGAACTTGATAAAAAGGAGGATAAGTCATGTCAGTTGGTGTTTCAAGTGTCGAGTCTAAACCAAGTTTTGAACCATGCGCCACTGACGCTCGAGATTTTTCAGTTATCAAAAAGGAAAAGAAGTCATGGAACAATGTGAATCACTTAGTTTTTTTTATTTCGAAAGTTTTTTAGTTTTGAATAAGTAATGACGGCTATTGTTAGAGATTCATTACTAAGTTGCGTATTCAGAAGGAAAAGGAGGATGAGTAGAGCAGAGGAATGGAACCATTGGCACTTTTTGGCATTTTAGTGTAACGTAACAACTTGAAGGTTATTTTTGGAATTTTTTGATATAATTACCATTTTACCTCTCCCAATAACTGCTTCAAGCCATGTTTGATCAATTTATGGGTTTGGTGTTTAGAACATTTATTGCAAAGTTGAGAAATTTTGAAGTTTTTGAGTTTCGATAGTTTAAGTTGTTCAAAAGTGGTTTTTGATACCAACCGGAGCTACGAGTCTCAACATGAAATTTTGTCAGTTCCATCAGCTCCGAATTGTGGAATTCGGTCTGTGAGCATTGTTGATACTTTGTTTCGGGATTATTTTGTAGATTTAAGGTCTTAAGTTGGAAGCTTAAATTATTTTGGACAAAGAGTTGACTTTGGTCAACATTCGAAGTTTGAATGCTCGGAATAGATTTCTAATGATTATGTTGGATTGAAGAGGTAATTTTAGGCCTAGAAAGAGTCTTAGTGTATTTTTCAAAAGTTCCGAGGGTGTTTTGGTCTTTTTAAGCCTTAAGTTACTTTAATTGTGACTAAATAGGTTCGGATCCAGGAGACCTCGAATCTGTATTCTGAAGATTCCATTGAGTCCGGGGAGTCAAATTTAGTAGATTAACATATATGGTTTGTATGTACAGGGTTCCGAACAAATCCCGAGAGTTGATTCTGAGCTTTTGGTTGGTGGAGTCAATTCTCTAATACCCGGTGCCTAACCTTGCTATCACGATGGGATGGCCGCTTTCGCGACCATCAGTCAAGTGAAAACCCTTTCGCTTACACGAGGAATGCTTGCTAGCACCACAATCGTGATCATAACAAAAGCGACTCCAATGTCGTTTAAGCGGCGGGATCAGAGGGGACCTTTTGGGACTGATTTCAGGATTCCTTCCTCCTTTTCCATTTTTCAGCTTTGAGAACTCTTAGGTGGCGATTTTAAAGTGGCTAATCAAGATTTATTCATTGGGTAAGTGATTTTGACTATGAATCTTTATTTTGCATTAATTATTTCATGATCCCAACCTTTTATTCTTGGTTTTGAACTTCACATTTTATGGGTTATCTCAAGAGCATGAATTTTTGGTAAATTGATGATTATGGGTTGATTTCATATCTCCATATTCAAAATGGTTTCCACATTGATTTCCAAATATTTTTTGGGAATGTAATTATGTATTAATTTCTAATTTTGCCCCTATTTGCTCAGAAATGAATTTTTAGGTCATTCTAAATTCGATTTTCAAAATTAATGAATTGGGTGTTGTTCTTGCATTCTTATTGTGATCCAATATTTGAATATACTTTGTTGATTCAGAGGCTCAACGGAAAGGAAATGCCCAAGTTATGGAGAAAGGATTGGATTGAATTGAGGCAAGTGGACTTCTTGACCTCAGTAGAAAACTGAGGAGCAACAACAGCAAGTGACATATAAAATCATTGACTCCATAGATATAGTAATACCCTTTGTTAAGTGTATAGAACCTTGTATTTTCGCATTATATGTTGGGAAGCAATGGGTTATGGTGAAGGGTTTGTATTATAGTGTCATGACTATGTTAGTGATTCCAACAATGAATAAATAAGGGGAAATGAAAATGCAATGTGATAACATAACCATATGTGATGTAATGTAATGTGAAAAATTTTGGTCACTTGTATGCATCTTTATTGATGGTAAACATGACTGTATTGATATAGATTGTGATTTGAAATTGAAAATTCTCATCTTCTCATTCATATATATGCACATTGCTCTATTCGCATTGCTTTTGAGACATTGATACGAGGGAACACTTTAGGAGAAATAATGAGCAATAAGGGTCAAGCCACACGCTCTGTGGCAGGTACTATATGAGGGGTCAAGTCACACACTCTGTGGCAAGTTCTATATGAATGGTCAGGCCACATAGGTCCCGACCCGTGATTCAGCGGTTGTGTAATGTTAGGACAGACATGCATCATTCTTACATGACATTTGCATCGCATTGCATTTCATCATCTTTGATTGAATCTTGTCATGAATGTAAACTAGAATTCTCTCCTTGCTATCCATGTGGATCAAACTGACTAATTATTCTGATATGTTGAGCTCTCTTATTGGTTATTTCCTATCTCGGATACTATCTGCTAGGTTAGGCTATTAATCTTATGCAGGTTGTAGTTATGGAGGTTTGGTTGAAATGTGAAGGAGTACTCGAGTTCTATATAGTTTCACTTAGGGTGAATAGATTGCTTGTTGGGCACCATGTTGTTTGGTACTCACCCATTGCTACTACACTTGGAGATTGTGAGCTCGGACCCCGTTGATTGCCTTCTTTCCTATTTTCGGCCCGACGCAGGTGGAAGATTGAGAGGTAGCTACTAGTTACCTCAGCGAACCTTCACATTCCCTCTTTATGTTCTTATTCTATTAGGGACATTGAGACTTGTAATTCTTTCTAATATACTTTAGAGGCTTGTACATGTGACACGGGTTTTGGAGATGACTTTTAGTTGTGACTTACTTATCCATTTTGTTTATATTATTTCAATTGTTATTTTCGTCTTATTTCTGTTTTACTTCCATTTCTATTTGTAATATTGTCATCTTAGGCTGGCTTGTCTTGGGGGGTTAAGACAAAAGTCATCACACCAAATTTCGGGTCGTGACATGTAATTTGAAAGATGTACATGACATGAAAAATTTACTAGATTCACTAAGTACCCTACATTTGGAAGGTGTAATTAGATGTGGGGGCATTGTGAGTACTAGCTGAATATAGCAACACCAGTTTGGTGCAATTTAACCAATGAAATTATTTACTTAAGAAAAAATGCTTAGTTTAGCAAAAGGAAAAGGCACTTGGAAGGTAATTTAGACTAGGGATGATAAAACATGAGCTAAGAAAAAGATAATAAGCAATCAATAACGGCAAATAAGAGGCAAAACATTAGATTAGTTATAAAGCGACAATCCTTTACAATCTAAAAGGGTGCTGCTTGTTGAGAGACCTAACCTATCACTGTCCAAGTACCTCCACAGTCCACAGCACAGGTTCATCAAAGAAATGAATTTTGTTTCCCCAGTCACATTTTTCTTGCAGGTTATGTTAACTATAAAACATTGTCGTCAAAGGCTTGCCTAAGGTACACTTCATTTCCCAATGTATAAAAGACACAAATGAGACAAAATGGGCTGTCCCAATCCCCAAGCTTGAGGCAGGCAAAAGAAAATTCCCCATTTAGATTTCTTGTACCTATTCAGGAGATGCATACTCACCCTACTTCCTTAAATCTCCAAATTACCTGGCCTTTTTGCATTTCATACAGCAACTCCCTAGACGACTTGTGCTTACTCAAACTAAAGATCTTGAGGTTAAGGCTCATCAAGTCAAATTCTATGAACTCTACAGATAAGTCATAACATTTACCACTTCTAAGGAACCAACGTTATGAAACACTCATTCACCCACATTTCAAATATGATGAATCCAAAATGGTAATCAGCTCCATTGTTCACAATTGTTACATATAAGGGCAGTCTTAAGAAACAGGGGAAAATCCTGTTAGTGGCAGCTGCAAACCTCAATCCTTTAGGCTATTGAGTAAGTTGTGATCACTATTTGGTTGATCAATGTAAAAAAATCCATAAACGCAATTAAGATCCATCACTAAGCAATAATCTCTTCTCGCAGTGATAATAAGTGATCTACTTAGCAATAATCTCTTCTCACAGTGATAATAAGTGATCACCAGTAAAAGTCTCTTACTAAAGCGTTTTAGTCATTGTATAAAAAGTCAGCTACCCATTTGATCAAAAACACGTGCCAGCCAAAAACTGCATCAGCATAAATACCAATCACATAATTCACCGATTGAACTTCACAATTCGGACTAAATCACAATCAACATGAGATATATTAACAGGTCTTACAAGATAAACACAGAAACACTGGATCATGATCACTAAAATAAACCTCGAGAAAACGAAACAGAAGTCAGAAAAGGGCTAAAAAAGAAGAAGTTCAAACTACCTCTCCTGACCAGCAGTGTCCCAAATCTGAGCCTTAACAGTCTTATGATCGATTTCTAACGTCCTCGTCTGAAACTCAACACCGATGGTTGCCTTTGAATCTAGACTAAACTCATTCCTCGAAAACCGTGCCAATAACTGCGATTTTCCAACTGCAGAGTCTCCGATCAGCACCACCTTGAACACATAATCTATTTTCTGATTGAAATCCCCTCCATACAATTTTGACATCTTCCAAAACTTCAAAGAACCCCAATAGGAAAGAAGAAGAAAAACCTAAAACCCGATCAATCAAATTGAAGAAGGATCGGGTTCATGAAGTGGTACTGCTTGCTTATCTCATCAACTTCGGTCGATCTCTTTCCCCTTTCAATTTCATACAGAGAGAATCGGAGTGCAGAGATTAGGGTTTAATGGGAAAATGGGAAAGAGAAGGTGAAGGGTTTATATAGATTTTGACTAAGCAATCAATCAGTAGAGATTCGAGTATTTGTTGGTTGGAGGGAATGAACGGCGTCCTTCAGAATGATTAACGGTTTTGCGCCGGCCTCCCCTCTTCAGCTATTTTAAAATTCCAAGTTGGCCAACCTTACTTCAATATTTTTATCACATGAGTAAGGGAAATATTTAAGTGGGGAACACTGTGGTCAACAATAATAACATACTCGAGAAAATTTCACAAATGAGGTTTGAGAGGGCATAATATATGTAAATTTTATTATTGTCTCATACAGATAGAGAAATTATTTCGGGGAACAATATAGTCAACTTCAACATAAATATGACACCACCAATATATTCAATGTAATTTCATAAATAGAGTTTGAAGAAGGTAGATTATACAAAGACTTTGTCCTATCTCTTAAAGGTAGAGAGGTGATTTTGGAAGAACCGCAAATCTCATATTTTGATCATGAGAGTTTTTAACAAGTTAACATTTTACCTCATGCAATAGAGACAACCTAAACACCACTTTGTAGAATTTACTATTTAAATTTTAGTAGTACCTTCTTATTACATAAGACTCTGAAGGTGAGCCTTCATTTCGTTAATCCCACACATATACGATGTGTGGCACCATCGTTTATCTCCTCGTTTCTTCGATTGAATATTCAAGATACTTGAAACTTTCTTTCTCATATATGACTGTGTAGCAAGCATCAAGTTTGCACTTTAAGTATTTAATTTGATCCTGCTCAACCTGAACATTTTTTACTCAAGTATGAGTCTCCAAAATTTCCATCTTAATATTAATTGTAATGAGTCCCGTCAATCAATACTATGTCATTTGCAAATAATATGCCATATGACACTTTACCTTGGAACACACTTGTTCATTCATCGCCAAGACAAATAGAAATGAACTCAAAGTTTACCTTCGATATAATCCATCCTAACTGATAAACGCTTTGAGTTTCTTCTCATTTTCCTCACCCAAGTCTTGAATCTACCGTCCGGGCAATGACGGAGCTAGAAATTTTATCAAGGAGTGTCAAAACATAAAGTAAAAAAAAATGCTAGCAAGGGTAGAACATACAACCTTTTTGACCACTACACTAAACCTTTAACTTGTGTCAAGAGGTATCAACAGTTGTATTTATATTTATTAAACTAATTAAGTTTTGACCTATGTATACAATGTAGTTTTCTTATGAAGGGGTGTCGCTTGACACCTCTCGAGAAAAAGCAGTTCTGCCCCTGCATACGGATCCTTAATCACCCCCAATGTATGCCATCAATATACCTCTAACTTCAAAATATCTCTATAGAACCTTTATTGGGACTTTGTTATCTTTTTAAAGTCAATAAACACCACATATAAGTTCATCTTCTTCACTTGGTGTTGCTTCACCGATCTCTTTACAAGATGAATGTTTTCTATAGTAAATTATCCAATACAAATCGAACTAATTCTCAAAAATAGACATTTTTGCCTCACGTTCATCACTATAAACATAATGAAATATAGTGGTATAATTCGTTCATTCGTACAAATTATCCAAATATTTAAGTTATTTTTATAAATTTAAACTCGTAATTTTACCAATTTTTTTTAAAGAGAACAATTATATGAAGTCTATCGTATGCCAAAAGATCCTACTAAGCTTTTAAGCATGTAAATGAGTGTTTGTTCTCCGCCCAAATCCCAAAAAAAGAGGGATGACTGATTTTCAAGTGTACAGTGCGAATGCATTATACCGAATAATCTGTGAAAAGTTGAATTGATCTACTCTATTTTGATAGAAAATCGAGTTCCTAAATAATCATATAGGGATATCCTCAGCGTTTGAATAAAAGTGAAAGCTTTAACATGCAAAGGTATTCCAAGATATATATCAAAAGTTGAAAATATGGACATGAAGTATCAAATTAAAGGCATTCATTCATTTCCAAAACACTAATATTAGATCTTATTGATTCACTACTCTTTCCGTCCATATTTATTTGTCCGTTATTGACTTGGCACATGGACTAAGAAGTAGTAAATAATAGGGGTAATTTTATCAAATCACTCTTTGAATATAATAATATAACGTCTTGAAAAATATAATAGGGAAATAATTATAATTAATTATGAGAGTAAATTAGAAACAATATGTAAAATTATCTTTTGATTTCATAAACTGAAGTAAAGATAGACGAAGGGAGGAATAGATTGAATTCTATATAGAGATCTTGAAAAAAATTATAAAATTGTTATTTCATCAAATAGACTAAAGTGGTTCATATATTCATAATTATAATGGGTAATAGAGCTCCCAACAGAATTTTTTCTATACTCAGGGCTCGAACTCGAGACATCTGATTAAGAATGGAGCAGTCTCACCACTATACCACAACCCACATTGATAATTCTATGCTCTTTTAGTGTTTAAGGAAAAGAATATTTTAGTTTATAATTGAGTTTTAAATTCATGTCCAACTATTACATACCTCGATATGAATTATAATTAATACATGCATAATTTTTATTACAATATAATTCAAATAATAAAATATTTACTTATCATTTATTTTCTTTTAGTTGAGACTTTTAGCAAGAGAACTAACATAATAGTTTCAATAACTTGAGTCATACAATTTATAGTTTCTTTGGGTGGGGACAGTAGAGTTGTATTATGAAATAGGGGTGGGTTCGGTTTTTGCGGTTCGGTTTTTCCCTAAAATCAAAGACCGAACGGAAGGTGATTTGGCGGTTCGGTTCGGTTCGGTTTTGCCCCAAAAAAAAGTAAACCATTGGTTTTTCGGTTCGATTTTTTTCGGTTCGGTTTTTGGTTTTTTTCGGTTTTTAAAAATAATTTTTTAAAGTAAAATAATATGTTGGGTAGAGACGTATCATCGTATAGATATGCTAAACAATTGGTAAAGAGTAAAGTTTGGATTAGTACAAGTATCACAATATAAGAACTACAATTATCACCAAGAAAATTGCAAACATATGTTCTAGAAAAACAAGTATCAAATACTCCTTGGAAGGTTCAAGTCAATTGATGTTGAAGTATATAGTTAAAAGAAAAGACATAATTTATATAATTAACTTATCTACCTAATAAATATTTATGAGCATACACACATAATATATTTTTTAAATATCAGTCAAAATATATAAAAAGATTAAAATAATATTTTATCATTTGTTCGGATGGTCTATTGGAGCAAATTATGATTCAACCATTATCTAAATAAAATTTTCTTGCAAATTTTACAGAATGTTGATATATTCATTTACCTATAAATCACATTCATAAATTAATTTTACTAGAATGACGAGGTAAATAAATATCATAAAATTACAGTGCTAAATTAAGTTATATCGAGAAATTTAAAGGCGATTTTATGCATTTTCCCTTGGTAGAATTCCATAGACATCAAAGTTTGTCTCTATTTTTCATTTTGATATTGCAACTTATTCTTTGTTTGGATGATTATTATGTGTTATTTGTATTATTTCAATGAATATAATATTTTGATGGATTATATCATTCGTTGTTGTTATATAATGTGGGCATATTCATAATTTGAATGATAAATATATAAGAAATTGTTGGATATGGGATGGAGCTATTATGAAAAGGTAGGATAAATAATAACACAAAATTATTAAATAGTAATAAGTAAAGACAAAATAAGAAAAAATATTAAAGCAACGATGCAATCACACCAAATAGATTGTTGAACAAAATATATCTTTTCGTCTTACTTAATGATAACTTTAAATTATATGATGTAGTAGAATTTAAGTAAAGCAAAACAAATCGGTTTTTGACGGTTCGGTTCGGTTTTAGAAGACCAAAACCGAAACCGAAACCGCACAAAATCGGTTCAGTTCGGTTTTTTGTGTTCGGTTTCGGTTTTTTACGGTGCGGTTTTTTTTTGGTATTTTTCGATCGGTTTCGGTTCGATTTTCGGTTTTTGGTTTTACGGACCCACCCCTATTATGAAAGTTTCTTCAATTTTTAAATAAAATACATATATTTCTTCGAAACATGTATACATACAAACAAAAATTGAAGCTACTAAAAATGCAAACAAATTATCAATCGTCATGCATATAAATTTTGGGATATTAGAAAGAGAGGAAAAATATTATTACCTCTAAACCATTGGTATTTAAGTGATGTTGCTTTAACGTGAATATAAATTACTCTTTATACAGATAATATGTGTTAATGTTGTATTGTAGAATTTTATATTTTGTGTATTAATAATATTAGGTAATTTGATCGTAGAAAATTTTTACCTTTATTTTCATATTTTTTGGACAATTTTAAGTTTTTTTTTAATTTCTTACTCGTTCTTGTTTTGAGACTTTTCTTTTTTTTAAAAAAAATAATCTTTTTTTATTATTATTTTGAAAGTTATTTTGACTATTTTTTGGGGGATCAAGTATATTTTTCGAAATTTTTGCCCTTTTTTTGGATGATTTTTAAACTCTTTTTTTTTTTGGACCTTCTTTTTTTAATTACTCTATTATTTGAAAGTTTTTTTTTTGATTATTTTCTTTCAAGATTATTTTTGTAGGAATTTGAAAATCTCCTCCATTTATTTAATATAATATTTAATATTATTAGAGTAATAAATAGATTAAATTTTGTTATAGAATATAATATAATCATCTAAATTTATTTAAGTCCATTATTTTAAACTAAAACTTTTTTCATTGACACTTAATAAATGAAAATTATAGCCCATTGACACTGGTTCCCAAGGTAGAATCCCGGTGTCTTTCCTTGCTTCTCTCCGATTAACACCCATTGATTTGCCGGTGGAATCTAGCTATTTAGGGTTTTCCATCACAGGTAATGTATATTTCTCTTTGTTTTGTAGTTTTTGTTTCTAGTCTCTCTATAGTCGACTTTGACTAATTTGTGGTCGTCTCCTTACATTCTTTTGTGGGAGTTCACTGATTCGTCATTCAAGTTTATTGTTTGTTTCCATCTGTATACCTTCTTCGAGATTTCGGTAAAAGATTTTGAAATTTTAGCTTGCTCCCTTTTAGTATGATCCTTTCCTTTCAAGTCTGGTTTTGAGCTTGTTTACCATAATGGGTGTTTCATGATTTTTTGCTTTTGGGTAGTTTTTGTGCTTTGGCTATGGATTTACTATGATTTCAGTTGATATTCTTAAAGAAATGGCATTTTCAGCATTTACTGGATAATGGGTATTTGAATATTTCTGGGGTTTGGGGGTTTTGTGTGCTGTGTGATGAGGCAAATGCTCAAAATCAAAAGCAGAGGGAGAGCTGCCGTTTGTTCTTTGTCATTTTTCTTTTTTCCTTTTTGCCTTTTTGCTTTGGCTGGTTGTAGCTAATCTGTATATGAGGGGAATACATCAAGTTTTGAGGGATGTTGCTTTGAATCCACTTCTCTATAAATGTAAATAATTTGACCATATGGATGGTGTTGCTTTTCAGGTTTTATGTCATTTAGCTTTATCCATATTCATCTTGTTTCTTGTATGCTCATCTAGTTTCTTGTATACCATGCCATTGTTCTTAGCATTTACTTCTCCTATGCTTGTCCTCTTTCATTCATTTTCCTTTTTCTGGTGTTTAGATCAACGGGAAATACAAATACTTTTATTTTTCTGTAATAGAAAATAGGAAGAATTGCTACTTTGGTTAAAAAGAAAAAGGAAGAGTCATTCCAGAGCTGAACCTGGCTTATCGATGATGGATTTGAGACCATGGCAATTGGAAAATAAAATAGTTGCCATGCTTTTCATGTTGATTCCACCCATATATTGATAATGCTTAGATTATTTACTTCAAGCTAATATCCCATGCGTAACGGTCTGAGGGCCTGAACATTAGTTTTACCATACTGCAGTTTTGCTGGTTTTATAGTTTACCCTCCTTATTTTTGAGGTTCAAGAACTGAGAAGGATGTGGAAAAATTTGAAGAAGAAATAGATAGCGAGTAATGCTTAATAAAATGTGCTATCTTCATTATATCCTGGTTGTAGTAATCCTTGTTGTAATAATATCATTTCCTTAATTCCTTCTTTTCAATTTAGGATGATTAAATCAAAGATAGGCTAGTATAGTATTATCATTTCTTTGTTGTAATATTATCATTTCCGTAGTTTCTGCATTTCAACAGATTCATTGCCTCTACTGTCATGACAGTAGTTAAAATTGGTTGCATTAATGCTCTTCTTGAAGTGAACTCCCTTTAATTATTATCCTTTTGGTTCTCTTCAGAACATGTAATGGAGTATTGTTCTTTGTGTGTTTTCATTGGTTTCTTCTTGTTATAGTTTTCTTAATTTCTATTAAACTGATTTTAGACAACTGGAGACTGCAATGCTAAGCTGGGAGATGCTGATTTATATAGCAACAGTTAATATCATATAATTTTGTGATGTTAACTGATAGTGAAATAAAAAATACACACTTAATTATTCAGAGGTAAATGATTAATATTCTGGCCTAAAAAGTAAGCACACTTGGTGACTGAGATTAGAATGATTAAAATTAAGATACTCATTAAGTACAAACAAATAATGAAGCTCAAGTCTCGGTCATATTTTCTTAAGATCAAGATGTCTTCATATGAATATTAGGATGTGCATAAATATGTGCTTATCTAAATACAATATTAATATGTTGTATTAAGATCTGAATAATAAATGATTAAGCTCACTTGTTTTTTATTTGCACCGGGGGTGCACAGGCCCTCGGCAAGGAGTTTTCCGCAAGTGCACCACGGTTAATTCAGGTTTTACCCAGTCCGATGGCCCTCAGAAATTGTTTGCACCCAAGGAGTTTCGAACTTGAGACCTTGAAAGAGAGCAAACCCCAAGGCTCAAGTCAATTACCACCAGGCCAACCGCTGAGGACTAAGCTCAATTATTTTTCAATATCTCAATATATAAAAAATATATTTTTGAAGATTGATAATAAACATATTCAAATAACCAAATCACTAATCGATACAATGCTATATGAATAAAATATTTTAAAAAATTACATGGAGGTTGGTGATGATGATGGATAACAATAGTGATTGTGGGTGCTGATTAGGAACAAAATACATCGATTATATGGCTTCAATGTTTGTGACTCTTTGTAGTAGTTAGTACTACCACTAGTGGTGGTGGTTTATGGTTGTTGTCATAGGTAGTAGTTATTGGTGATCATAACTGATAGTAGTAGTTAATGTTAGTGGTGGCAGTTGATAATTGTAATGGATGATGATGATGTATAATAATTGTTGGTGGTGATATGTGTTGGCATTGATTGATGCTAACTAGGGTGGTGTTGGTTGGTGGTGATGATTTTAAATGATGACTAGTGGTGATGAGAATTAGCTGTGGCTATTCTGGTTGAGGATGGTGATTGTGGGTGGCCATAGTTGCTAGTGGTGGGCTACAATGATGGATAACAATAAAAATGTATATAATTGTGGTGAGACCTCTTTTCTCCAGAAAATATTAAACGAAAAAATCTTACTAATATTAAGATTATCATAGGTCTCAACTCGTACGGATTTATTCAGACTCTTTAAGTGGTAAAAGAAAAGACATCCCTAAGTCGTTTTGGCCACGGATAAGATTTGAAATGTTTGAATTACATTTGGAGATTATTTCAAATAAATTTTTGTTTATTTGGTCGATCTATTATATTAACATCAAACTTGAAATGTAAAATTTGAAATAAAAGTTTTAAGAGTGTATTTTCAAGTTTCCACTCGCAAAACTTGAATTTTATTTTCATGTACAATATCCTTTTTTAACTTAACTTTAATTATTACTTTTTTTTTTTCCTTTCAAATCTCAGCAAAATTAGGTCTGATGCCTGTTTATAGAGGAGGGAAAGGTGAAAATAAAATACCTAGTGGGGCAAATACGGTTTTTCTTTTGAGTGAATTAAGGGCTCTAGGGTTGAGAAGTTTACCACAATTCATCTACAATCTTCTTTGAAGTCTAAACTTAATCATTAAAATTTCTAACAGTGATTCAGCAAAACTTTCGCCGGGAAATTGGTCTTCGATGTCGGGAGAAGTTCAGATGAACTCAGAAAAGAAATCACAAAAAGGAGTGTCATGTATCCCTTACTTCGACGCACTCTGGTTCTGCTACTGTAAGTTGAATTTCTTCATATTTATTCATTTTTGTTGAGCACAATTTTGACTTTTTTGGTGTGGGTACTTAATGATAGTCTCTTATGTTATGCATCTTTATTTTGTGTAGCCTCATTTGTATAATTGCACACGATTTATTTGCCACTGTGCTTAATCCAATCATCATCTTCTTCTTTTCCTAGCTAAACTACGTTTTGGGTGCAGGGGTGTCTGCTAAAGGTATCAAATTCATGTAATCACTACTTAGTAATAGCAACCAAATGGCAAAGTTTGTAGAATCGTAATCATTAGGCATCAGTTTTATGCTTTTGGTATTTACTATATGTAAGGATTCAATTGGTCGTGAACATTGTTTGGAGATAACCAATATCCACTAATCCTTGCTTAGAAACACAATTGCCAGCTGACATATTTTCTAAGTTGTCACTACAAAAAACAAATTACTGTGTAGTGAAATATAGACATATTGGTTGTTGTGTGGATGAGAGGAAGATCTTGCCGGTCCACCTGGCCATGTGAAGCTGGTTGCATCATGGCTCTCAAGAATCTTTCAGAGGGCCAATGATTTCTCCTACTGCTAAAAAATTCTCTGGAAAAGGATTATTCTCCTATCCATATCATGAGTAATTAAAGCAAGTAAACAATTTGAAATCCGAGATATATATTGTGTAAGAGGTCTTTGCTAGTCATTGATTTCAAAAGAGAAGATCTTCAGGTTCTTCAGAACACGGAGCAGAAGGTTGAAAGGGGCTCTTTCTGAAGTACAAGTTTGAAGGAGGATCTCCCTCTTTATTGGTGGAATGGAACTGGTGCATTATCCCCCTATTCTGCTAAGTCAAAGTCTATGGCACAGGATAACACTTGCACCAGCCTTTCAGATGTAGCAATATGGGTCTTGAGGTGTGTCTGTGTGCATGCCAAAATTGCGAAAGCAATAGGCTATAGGTTGCCATGAGCCAAAGTCTGTTGAATCTAGTGCTTCTACTGACATTACCTTGGTATTTTTAAATAAGGATAAAGAAAAGAAAGGTGAAGCTCATTAGCTTGTTGTCATTTCAACCAGGAATGGTAGATCCAATGCAGATTCTAGATATATCATCACAATCAATGCTTTTGCAGATTGAATGGGGTTTCACTTTAGAATCTATAAATTCAGTGTGCAACAATTAGGCTTTCTATTTTGGAACCTTTAGAGGGCAGCAATCAACCTGATCTTGTGCCATACCAGAATAAGAATTATCCAATTTTTTTATCCAATGAAACCCCAGACTGATTGGTCTGAATTGTGTTCAAAGTAACCCTTTTACCTTTTTTCTTTTTAAACTGGTAACTTCAAAGTAACCCACTTACTTTTATTTCCAACAAAAAGTTCACTTGTTACAAAATTAAGTCAATATCTAATGCCCTATGCAATTCATTTCTATATTAGACAATGGAAGGAGAAAGAGGACAGATGACCAAACAATAGCAGAATTTCACTTGATCATCCTTTCTGTTGAAAGCATTCTTGTATCCATTTTTCGATGCCTTGTGATGAATAGTTGGAAGTTTACTGTTTGTAACACATGCATGCCTTAAATAAGGATTTCATAAATGATTAAACAAATGGTAGACTGAGAAGTCTGGTGAATTGCTTATGAAAATATGTTAATAGTCATGATATAAAAGAGAGACTGCTCTTATTGGAGTTGTCAGAAGTCTGAAGAGCGCTTTGCGAGCGTAGCTCCTTCAAGGATCTAGACTGCTTTTTATCTAAGCCAGGACTTCAAAAGACAAGTGTTGCGCTGATCCACCTTTTGTAGCCTTAGCCAATCCACTGCAACTAAGGGGAACTATTAAACAGAACAGGGTTATAGTTAATGGTAACTTGCTATATCTGAAGTAATGTGAGTCTTGCTCTGTGATTTCTGATGACACTTATTACGTTTGCTAATATTTTTACTCTTGACAACTTTCTATTTGTTCTTTTTCGTCCTTGTTAAGGAAGGGAGTTCCTGGAAGCTGATAATTTCTTTGAGAGACATGCATTTAGACAATTTTTTTTTTTTTTTTATGACAACAAGCATTTAGACGTTTTTAATAACAAAATGATTCGTTTACATGCTGAGGAAGCAACACAATCCTATACCGAAATAGAAGGGTCATCACCATACTTTCTGTAATGTTGTTGCTGTTAATAAATAAGTTTTGGTTGCAATATATGTAAGAATTTATGAATAAGTCTTAAGGAACAAAACTAAGTTGATATCAGTGGGACTTATATAAGATCTGTTTGTCTTCTGTTCTTACATGCTCTTTCTTCATTGACAATTAGATTAGGCTGATGTGTAATATGTTGTGGCAGCTCCAGTACATCAGATGCAGCAGTACTATAGACTTGGTGTCCTTGATAATTGTAGTCAGAAATGGAGTGGCCTTGTTGACTGTCTGACTTTAAAAACCAAAAGGTCTTCTGAAGCAGAGGTATAGTGTTTTCTTGCATCATAGTCTGCACTGTTCATGATGGTTTTTTTTCTTTTCGTCTGAGTCATTCAAATATGCTAATAGAATATATTTTACTAGTTAATAAACCTTGTGCTATTTGTAAGATAGCTTAAGTCATAGATTTTGAGCTAATGTTGATATCATTGTTCACTTGATTGTAAACTGTTATATTTGCCCCCAGTTGAATTAAAATCAAATCTGGGGTGGCCTCTTCCCAGTTCATTTGCTATTATTTGTCAATTAACTTGTTTCATTTCTAATCTACTGCTTGTGTATGGAATATTTTATGTTCCTTTTCTTTTATTTGGAATACATCTTTTTAGACCAGTAAGGAAGCTTGACTCAGAGCTTGGATGTATCCAAATTGATGTATAGCATCACAGGGATCATCAGATTTGGTTTACTTACTGAAATAATAACCTGAGTTGATCTTGTAGAAGGGTGGTATCAATCTTAGATTTCTAGAAGTCTAGATTCATACTGGCTAATGCTACAGGGTTGCAGGCTCCTCCTAATTATACTGATTCTTATTCCATTGCACAATATTTTATTTGTTCTCGGTTTTCTACAGTTTTCTGTATTTGTCCTCCCATGTTTAGTATATCACTTGCCCAAACTATGCTGTAAATCGTGAGCAATTGAAGTGATCTAATAAACAATATCATTTGACATTTATCACTTGAAATTCTGAATCTCTGATAGAACCCAAAAAGAAAAAACAAAATAAAATTGATAAAGAAAGAAATGAATATGTGGAAAAGGCACATATAAGATGTTTTTCTCTGTCCGGTGGTACTTACTGTAAGGCAGGAAGCATATGAGAAGCCGTTTCTTTGCTAACCAACATATATGCCCGTCTGTCCTTGCTAAAGAGGGATAAAATGGGAGAAGAGATGATAACTTGATTTGATCTTAGGAAGCAGAGGTCTTAGTTTGATCCTTGACCAATTAACTAAACCTTAATGCTGGCAGCTGTCAATTGTGGGGCTGTATATTTTATTACAAGCTGTTGCTTCTTGAATTGCCTGTTTTTTTGTGAATGACTAACTTTCTTCTTGATAAGTAAATGGTGTTGGATGTGTACATAGGTATATACAATTCTACCCTATGTACACATTTCAAAATGACATTTCAAACCTTTTAATTTTTGAAATGACATTTCAAAAAGAGTGGAAAAGTCAAACCTTTTAATTTTTGGTCTCAATTCGGACATCAATTTCATCATTTTAAAAGAATAAAATTTAGATACTCAAAAACTACCCTCCCCAGATCTTACTTGTGGGATTCTACTGGGTATGTTGTTATTGTTAGAAACTAGATAGACAAAGTCCTGGAAGCTGCACTTTTCTATTTGAGAATATCTAAACAACGTATAAAAAATTTGTTGTGAAAGGAAGGTTGTGTAACTACCCAAATAGTAAGTGTTATATAAAGCGGAAATAAGGAGACTGTTATTTAAATCCCAGCACCAGGCGAATGCTATTGATACCTAGTGACAAAACTCAATTCCTTATTGAGGTTGGGAATTGAGAGAGTCAAATAAAGATTCTTTTATGTAGATTTTTCATGGTACAGCAGAACAACCAAAAGATACAAGCATATGGACTTGGAACTGATTTATGTTCATAGGACTGCTTGTTCTCGCCTTCCAAGCAACCTAAAAAATACTTGCACAAATACTGTCCTCTGCTCTCCTTGCTATGTTTGCTCCCTAATGGTCCTACCTTTCTAGGTGTCATTGTTTGTCCTTTCCATTGCCGGTTTGATCCCTTCAAAGATTTAGAAATAGGTTCCATAATTGAGTTGCAATCTAGAAATGCAGAAATAGATGTCTTCCACCTTCCTCCCGCACATAAAATCTGTTGCGCTGAAGATTACCTCCCTCCCCTTTGCAGATCTGACTTGAGCTAACTTAGTCTCTGTTCGACTTGGGAAAGTCATAGAAACTGTTAATTGATTTGCGTTCTGACTTGTTGACATTCATCTAGGGTAAGCTGGTGAAAACTCTGTTCTTCATCAGCTGTCACCGTAAATGTTATTTTCTTTCGATCAGATCCTGAAATTCAGTAAATAGTATCCATCACCGTCCTTTTGACCGTGCTCCAGCAATGATGGAAAAAAGCCAACGTGAAACCTGCAAATGTTATTACATAGTGATGGTGCAAACATTCTAAACTACAAGATTTGATTCTCTAAACTTTTCGTTCAAACTTCATGCATTGGACTCGTCTTATGTCATCCATAATCATTGTTTTCTAAAAAATAAATTAGGTAAACAAACTTTTCCATACATGTTCGTTTCTTTCCGTCTTCTTTTTTTTAATTTTTTTTTATAGTAATGTAGATTGAAATCTAAAATCAGCATAAAGAAATTGTCATTAATTACACTCCATGCACGCGTACGAGGACATGATCTAGCCTAGTTTCACTCCATCGCCTCCGGTGATCCTGCTGATCACCGGACTTCTTTTTCTCCTCTCTTGTTTTCACATTCTTTCTTTCTTGTCACTACACTGTTTTTTTCCTATGGACGATACGATTTATTTCGCTGTGGGTTTTAAATCATACGACATCACAAGAACATCAGGCAAAACAGGGGAATGTTACGACTGGACAGAGAGGAGTAGAAACTCCATCATGAGAACATCCTTTACTGTCCAAAACATGGAATGGATATCTTCAATTCTGCGAGAAGCATCCAAGACAAAGGGGAACAAAGTCAGAAGGTGGAAGAAAAAAAGATGTCTTTGTATAGATTTATTATGCAAGGAATTTTAACAGATACAGAAGGTACATCAACCTGATAAATGTTAGAGGTAGAAGAAGGGAAATTGCAGAGAAGATTGGAATATTCATCAATAGTAATAAGCATGTGAGGAACCTGGAGACACACAGACTGGTTGATAGCAATATTCCCTATGTGGATATGCTCAAGAGCATCTAATGGACTAACAAAGGGAGGAAGGATATGCCAACAGAGAAGATAATAAGGAGCCCGGGGGGGGGGGGGGGGGGCAGAATCTGCATTAACGGGGATGCAAATATCCAAAGCGAGGTACCGAAGAAGAGTTTGGTAGGTGAATTTATGTCTAGTAAAGGCGAGGCACCTACTTTGACAGAGATAAGAAGATGGGCAAACAGTTTATGGGAAAATGTCCACGGCCTGAACATTTATGAAATGGGGGAGGGTCTATTCCTTTCCAAGGTGACACAGCGGAACAAGTAGTTGAAGGGGATTGGGTATGGAGGAATTTACTGGTGAAAATATAATGGTGGAGTCCAATATTGTGTACCTTGACAGGGAGAGAGAGACCCAAGTCACCCAACGCAATTTGGATCAGGGTGGTGGGTTTGCCATTACATTTTTTGGGAACACCACACTTTCAAAGCAATTGGGGACTTTTATGGTGGGTGGATAGAAACTGAAGAAGAGACCCAATTGCGAAACCACCTCAAATGGGCGAGAATCAGAATAAAAGGAATCCGGGCTGATGTGCCAAAGGAAGTGACAATAGATGACGGTTCTCTACTCTACATGATGCAGGTGTGGATGGAAGCTCCGATGAAGGTGGTCGTTGGAGAAGACAAAATTCAAAATTCCAGAGAGGTTTTTACCCAGCTGTCTTCCATTGTTGGATCGATGGGCTCTGAGGAGGACTCTGTCTTGATAAGAGACACAACAGGAAAGCTGCCCAGCCACGTGCAATTGCAGAGACATGTGGGGAAGATTTTAGAACCCTTAATGCAGACTTGGGTTTCAGGGTTTCTGTCAACCAAAGCCCAAATGCAACTTTGGGTGAATTGGGCAAATGTAGCCCAAGCAGTTCAGCTTAAAATAAAAAAGTGGCACATGACGAGGACATGCCTTATAATGAGGGCATAAGTGAAATTAAATCATTGGCAACTCGGTTCCTAAAAGCTTTAAGCCATTGGTAATCTTCCTCAAAGTTTTCGCAAGGCGAAATTTCTACAGAGAAAGGATCCACTCCAAAGATGGCACGAGGGGAGAAACTAGATATACACCAAGATACAGCTTTGCAAAACATGATCGATGAAAGTAGGAGCATGCAATTACAGGAGAAAGGTGATTGTTTGATGCAGACAGATGTTGGTTGTGAAGAACAAAACATGGAAATCCAACAAATCCATGATGTCGAACCAATAGCTTCGAACATCCTTGGAAACCCTTGCGAAGAGGAGATTGAAGCATCCAACTGGATTCTCACATTCTGGAATTAAGCTCCACCTATGGAGTTATGTTTGAAGGATTCAGGGAAGAAACTCTTGCTCTATTGATGAGATTGGACAAAAGAAAGGCTGCTTTGGAGAACAAGATAATAAAAATTACAAGTACAACACCTAGACGTCGGGGGAAAAATTAGCTAAAGAATCTACAATCCAGTCTAAACCAGGATGTAGAGGGGTCCAGAACAAGGGGGAGATTTCTTGATGTGACTTTTAAATGAAGATAAAACTTCTTTCATGGAATGTGAGGGAGATTAACAAGATGTCTGCGAGGAATATTGTTAAAAGTGCATTGCTGAAATGGAAGGCAAATATCTGTTGCTTTAAAGAAACAAAGTTGAGCAGGGGGGTGGAAAACATTGCCAAATAACTATGGGCTGGTAGATGTATGAGGTGTGGATATATAGAAGCAGGTGGGAGTAGGGTGGAATCTTAATCATGTGGGATTGCAGAATCTGGACAGGGAGTTTTGTAGAAATTGGTCAATACTCTATTACTTACAGGTTTGATGCAGTACAAAGTGCTTTTAGTTGGTCTCTCACTGGGGTGTACACTCCTCACACCAGGAGTGAGAAACTAGATTGCTGGGAAGAGGTGGCAGCAATTAAGAGCTATGTGAAGGACCATGGGTAACTTGTGGAGACTTCAACTGGTTAGAGTTATGGCAGAAAGGAGAGGATGCAATCGGATTACAAATGTGATGACTCACTTTTCCAACTGGATTGAAGAGATGGAACTTCACGACTCACCTAAATGGAGGGATTTTCACATGTTTCAGAGGTGCTTATCACCACAGTGCTGCCAGACTAGACAGGTTTTTGTATTCAATGGAATGGGAGGAAGCCTTTCGGAACGTCAAACAAGTGGTCATGCCTAGAGTGACTTCTGATCATTGCCCCATCATGCTTCAGTTATGCGATTGGACCAAAAGAAGTCATACTTCAAGTTTGAGAACTAGTGGCTCAAAGTTGAGGGTTTTGAGGGGCTTGTCCACAGCTGCTGGAATGAATTTGAAGTGGGAGGCTGCCCTGACTACAAGCTCAGTGAAGCTAAAAATTGTGAGAAATATGAGAGAAAAATATATTATTGACTTGTGTATCTACATTATTACATAAAGACCCTATTTATAGATACTACAACCTAATCCAAGTCCAACTAGGAAACAACATACTATTTCTATTCCAATTCTAAATAGGATTATATATTCCTATTTCTATTCTAGCACTCCCCCTCAAGCTGGTGCATACAAATCATAAGCACCTAGCTTGTTACAATTATAATTAATACGAGGACCAGTGAAGGACTTGGTGAAGATATCTGCAAGACGTGGAACCTGATTTTGAATAGAAGATGAGGGCATTCTATTACTTAAATAACAAGATGCAAGGACAACATCACCCCAGAAACGCAGTGGAACATGAGACTCAATGAGAAGAATGCGAGCAGTTTCAATAAGATGCCTATTCTTTCGTTCTGCTACACCATTCTGCTGATGGGTGTACGGACAAGATGTCTAGTGAAATAAGTCCTTGGTGAGTCACAAACTCCAGAAATTGAGAGAATATGTATTCTAATGCATTATCACTACGAAGAGTACGAATGGAAACACCAAATTGGTTTTGTATTTCAGCAAAAAAACTTTTTAATATAGAAAATAACTCTGAACGATCTTTCATTAAGAAAACCCAAATACATCTTGAATAATCATCAATGGGAGTAACAAAATAACGAAATCCTAAGGTTGGACCAACTCAACTAGGACCCCAAATATCAGAATGAACTAAAGAAAAGATAAGACTCGGAACGATCCTCAGTACTACATGAAATGTGGCATCCAAGTTGACACAACTTACAATCTAATGAGGATAAACCAGACAAACTAGGCACCATCTTTTGCAGTTTAGATAGACTAGATAGTCCCAAACGTTTGTGAATTAAGTCTGTAGGATCTGTGACGGAGCATGCTGTGAAGGAATTTGAAGAGGTAAGATAGTAAAGGCCTTGTGATTCATGTCCTGTGCCAATTATCTGTCCCGTACTGCGGGCCTGCATAAGGAAAAAACTATAAAAAATAAATAAATACCACAATGTAACTCCCGTGTCAAACGACTAACAAATGCCAAATTAAAAGGAAAACCAGGAACATAAAGAACAAAATCTAAGGTGATAGAAGGTAAGGATTGGGCTTATCCAATGCCTTTTGGTTTTATTTGGATCCCATTGACTAAAGTAATAGCGTGAAGAGATTGTGAGTAAACAATATCAGACAAAAATGGTTTGTTACCAGAAATACGATCAGAAGCGCCGGAGTCCATAACCCATGGTTCAAGAGTACTAGATTGTGAAACACAAGCAAAAGAATTACCTGCAACAGGAACAGTAGGTTGAGGAACCAATTCTGCTTGTGGGGACAGTTTCTTACTTGCTCAATACTGAAGGAACTCGTTATATTCCTTTATAGCAATAAGATCATAACTGCGCGGTGGATCATGTAAAATATAACAGATGTCACGAGTGTGTCCAGACTTGTGGCAATAACTACACTTAGATCTCGATCTTCAAGAACGACTTTTGGAGCCAAACATATCAAACCCAAAAGACATCTTTTGAAATCGAAAATTTTGTAGTCAAAAATTGATAAAAACAAATAAAAAATATATGTGGTCTGCCTCGGAATGCAGAAGCGACCTCACTGAGAAGAAAAACTTAAAAGAAAATTGAACAGTTGCCGGAAAATGCTGAAAATCGCCGGAAACCTAATTCCGGAGGGCGGAATTAGGGGAAAATTGCATGTGTAGCCTTGGGACGAAGAGGCGACCTGGCTGGAAAAAAAAAGAGGCCGGATCTGGCCTCACGCGCCGGCGCGTGGTCATATCTCGCCAGAAAAATTGAACCTTCGATCGGCGCATGGGGGCGCGTGGGGTGCAATTTTCCGATGGGTTTGACTGGAATCTTGTCGCCGGAGGATGGGGGACCCAGTGATGGTGTTAATTTTCACACACCACTGGGGAAAAATGCCGACAGATCAGTCCTGACAGCCACCTGAAAATTGACGTACGGTGGTCTGTCGAAAGTTTCTCACCAATGCTCTGAGACCATGTGAGAAATGTGAGAGAAAAATATATTATTGACTTGTGTATCTACATTATTACATAAAGATCCTATTTATAGATACTACAACCTAATCCAAGTCCAACTAGGAAACAACATACTATTCCTTTCCAATTCTAAATAGAACTATATATTCCTATTTCTGTTCTAACAGAAATGTGGAAGCAAAAACTCAAAGATTGGAGCAAATCAGTGTATGGGGAGTTGCACAGCAGGAAAAACAATCTCCTCAATGAATTAGCTGATTGATCTAGCACAAAACACTAGAACTTTATCAGAGGATGAGCTACTGATGAGGGCAACAGTTCTGGTGGAGCTGGAGGAGTTAGCAGAACATGAGGAGTCTAGATGGAGGCAAAAGTCCAGAATTCTCTGGCTAAAACAGGGGGGTAATAACACTAGGTTTTCCATAGAATGGCAACAACCCACAAGAGATACAATAACATTGATAGATTGATAATCAAAAGGGAGGAGGTTAAAAAAGATCCTCAAGCTATCAAGGTTGATTAAATACTACAAGAAACTCTATACTGAATCTGAGTTGTGGAGGTCCTCTTTTGAGTTTGCTAATTGTCCAAGAATCTCCTAGGAGGAACAGGTTGGCTGTAAAGGCCTTTCGCTGAAGAAGTGTTAAATATTATCCAACAATGCGATGGAGATAGGGCTCCTGGGCCTGATGGCTACACTATGAGGTTCTTCAAGATTTGTTGGGCAACCTTGAAGGAAGACTTGATGCAAACAATCCAGAATTTCCATCAGAATGAAGTGTTTGAGAAATCATTAAATGCCACCTTTATTGCACTAATCCCCAAGAAATATGGAGCAGAAGAATTGAAGGACTTCAGACCAATAAGTCTGATTGGTGGAGTTTACAAAATCATAGTCTATTAAATTTTGCAAACTACAAGAAAAATATTTAACTGCAACCACCTATGTGGTTGGCTTGTCCATTGATTTCGACATTCATGCCAGATGTTTATCCTCTCACTGTAAAGTACACTAGTTTGCTTCAACTCATCCTAAATTTTGAGATGAATGATAAATTAATTGGGATTTCATTTGTCAATCACATGATTGAGTTGCTGACTAAGGCAGTTATGCTGTGGTATTTGCTTCTAATGAGGTTCCTGAGCTACAAGCAATTCCTCTTTTTGGATGGACGCTTCTCTGAAGATGTATTATAGATGCAGAGGCTTTTTTTTAATCAATGGATACAAGCTTTATCATGTTGTAATTTGGTCGGAGTTAAAGATTTATTCACTGCCATTTTTTACACCGTCAGATTATCTAAAGAATACTTATAGTTCAGCATCCCTAAAATGTGGGATTTGAAACTTCAACAATATGATATCTTATCTGCTACAACAGGGGTAAAATACACTTACACTGACCGTGTAGATTTTTGTTAAACTCATTTAGTTATAATCTGCTTGCTCTTCCCTACATATCCTCATGAGGTCACTTCTGCTTCCTGTACTATTTTGTTGATTTTGTTTTTCATACTTACCATTAAATCATGTGAAGCAGGAAATTTTGGAAGCACGCGAGAAAACAAAGCCTCACCTATGGTCAACACGAACCCCAGAAGAAGCCGCAGCTCATTGGAGAAAACTCTATGGCCATCTAGATGAAGAGTAAAATTCAATGACCGTTTCATCAGACATCGGCCCAATTGATCCGAGATAGTTTATTTTTTACATTCATTCGAAATAATTTCCTTCATGTCTCAAACATATTATTCTCAAAGAGTGGGTCTCTGAAGAGGCAGCAGTTCAGGAATGTTTAGAATAAGAACTTTGTATTGGAAGTTTCTCTTCTTTTTGTTTGAGTGATAGAAGCAGCATGAACAAAACTCCAACTGTCTTTAAACGGCGACCTTCTATTCGGATGAAATATGGAACTTAGCACAGCAATATAAAGAGACGGACAATACATTATTCATCTTTCTTTCCTTAATTATTGTTAGTGCATGGTTTGTCAAAAGTTATAGAAAATATATATTGCTATATAATGTATATTACTTATACATAAGTTATACAGTAAATATATATTATGATACACAAATATACACTGATTATGCATGCCTATAGGATGAGGTTTTTTTTTTTTTTATATATATAATCAATTTAAGTTAAGTGTTTCTTGGTGTAATTATCTTTCAAAAAAAAAAGTTTACCAAAACAGCTGTAGTGCATGAAATTCATGTGCTATGTATGAATTGACTAATGTCCAACGTAAAAGTTCGTCAGTTAACTTTAAAAAAAAAAGTTTTATAACTCATAAAATTCATGTGTTATGCATCAATCTCATTTGTATAGACGCTTTAATTTTTGCTAGCTATGGCCTCTTTAATTAACACCTTTGAGAGTACAAGATTCCTTACACGTTCTGTTTGACAAAGCAGCACACATAGCTTCTCAGGAGCAATGACGGGGTTAGGATTTTTATCAAGAGGTTTAAAATCTGAATAAGTAGACATATGAATCAGTCGAAGGGGTACAATATTTACTGTATCTACCTAAAACATTATTTTAATCATATATAAATAATATAATTTTTCGTCGAAGAGAGTTCGGATGAACCCCTCAAGATAGTGTAGCTCTGCCCCTGCTTAGGATGACCACTAGACGAACATTACAAAATATATGTTGTCTTGCTATTTGATAATTAACTTCACAACTCTACTAGAATTGTGGAGGGGTTATAAAAATTTCCCTAGAGAATTGCATGGGTTTACTCTTTGAGGAGCATATACTATTCAAATCTTGTAGAGATAGAGAGATTGTTTTCGATAAATTCTCAGCTCAAGAAAGTTATCAAGAATTATATAAAGTAGGAGATCATATTCTTTGAATTAAATTATTACTATAGAGTAAAATCATAGTAATAATTAGAAATTTTTACACAAATAACAACTTTCGCCCCCAAAATTACACTTTAAAATTTATTTATCAAAATACCAAAAAAAACACACTCTTTTTCATTTTCCAACACTATTATATCATACCACACACCACAATAATCACACTCAAAACACTCTCTCTCCTAAATTTGTAAATAAAGTTGGTATTTTATATGGTATTTTTCAATGATTCGGTAGGGGCATGTAATTTTTATCCAAAAACTTGGTATTTTTGAAAACTCCCCTAATAATTATTCAATTTTTATGATGACTATACTTCTATTGAGTTGACTATACTTCTATTTTTTTTTTAATTATTCAATTTTAAATTATTCACAATTTTTTTTAATTATTTAATTTTAAATTATTCGTCGTGATTTTAAAAGTATAGTATAGTATCTTAGTTTTTTTTTTTCCTTTCCATATTAAAAGATGGAAAGGAAACCTTATCACCTTTACTTATAGAAATTGTGTTCCTAATTTTTAAGTAATAAATAAATGTCCAAATTCATGGCATATGTTGTAGATATTTCACAAAAATCTACTCTATGATATATGTATTTCTCAAATAAAAAAATAAATAATTTTATTCAATAGATTTATTTGAGTCAACACTTCAAACTTCTCCATACTTTTGAGATGAAGGTTCTTACTTCACCTTTTTGTTTTTCCTTCTAAGGATAATAAAAAAAGATGTCTAAAAAGGAATAGTATTTCTCAAGTTTTAATTTATTTTGCCTTGTTTCATAATTTTAAAAAAAAAAACGACGGAACTTTCGAACATATTTATGATGTAGTGCTAAGGTCTGCGTACATTCGATTCTCCCCAAACCCCACTTGTAGGATTCCATTGAGTATGTTGTTATTGTTGTAAAGTACTCATTAATTTTGAAGTTTTAAATATGTCAAATACAAAAAAAAAAAAAAAGATTGTTTTTTCAAACAAATTAAAAAAAATGATCAAATAAGTTTACACAAAAAAAAGTACTTTTTTATCTAAATTTTTATTTTATTTTTATGAAATTTCTTTTTCATAATAAAGTGAATATATTAATCTACCAATCACTTGAAGTCATAAAACGTCAAAAAAGATGGATAATAATTAATTTGGTGGTCAAATAAAAACGTGAGGTTACATTTTCACCATGAAAAGTCTTTTAATATGTCGGCTATAATTATAAGCAATTAATTTGTTGGTCAAATAAATTATTTATATATTAAATATATTTACGTTATATATATTATTAGTTTTTTCTTTAATGCATCATTAGATAAATAATTTTTTTGTAAAATACAATATTACTAATTGTCTATAATAAATAAAAATAACTTGATAATGACAGCACATATAAATAAACTTTTTTAAAATACAAAATTAACAATTTTAAAAATAAAATGACTTGATATTGACAACATATAAAATAAATTCAGGTTATTGATATAAAAATAGTTTATAATGCTAATATAAAAATAGATTTTTTTTTTGTTGAGTCAGCAAAAATTCACCAAACTAATAAATAATTAATTAAAGTCATTTTTTATTTGCAAAGTTTTTCCTTGACAATAAGAAAAGGAAAGACAAATCTTGAATTAGTCAATAATAATGTAAAATTAATCAAACTATTGTCTCAATTTTTTTTTAATAAAAGTATAAATTTTATCTCTAGATAAATTTGTAACTTTAATCAAAGTATTATGAATATTTTACTTTATAATCCATAAAATTATAATTTCGCGATAGTTTAATTCGCAGACTAAGTAAAACTTTTTTCGTGAGAATACTTAAAGATTTAATTATAAATTATATAAGCAGTATGATAATATATATTATAATAAAAAGGGTCAATTGGTTTAGATTTTAGATATTTTACATTAATAATAAGTGGACTAAAGAAGTTGCTACGATAATAAGTCTGAAATTTGAGTTTATGAATCTAAAAAAGATATTTTTTATTGAATTTTGATCAAAATAATTATATATATTAAATGAATTTGGAAAACAAAAATAAGGTATGGGTTTGAATTCGATCCATTAATTTATGCAAGCGTTATTTTAGACCAACATTTAAATTTATTCCTATTTTTAAAGATTGTATAAAATATAGCCTTTCAAAAATTATAATACTAAGTATAATATTTATTCATGTTGCTCAACCTTATGAACAAGCAATAATTGACCAATTTTACATTTATAATAGCTTATAAAATTTTAAATTGTACTAAAAAGGAATAACACTCTCTCCGTCTCATTTTATGTAACATTCTTTTACTTCGCACGGTATTTAAGGAAAAAGGAAAGACTTTTGAAACTTGTGATCTAGAATAATTCTAAATGGGAGAATTCCAAAGTTAAATTGTTTCCAATTAAAGTAAGGTGACATTCTTTTTGGGATGAACCAAAAAGGAAAGAGTGTCATATAAAATTAGATAGAGGTAGGACTATTCAAAACCAAAAATAAATTGATTACCCAAACCGAAAAAAAAAGTTATTGGTTTATCGATAATGGGTTATTGGTTTAGTAGTTTCGGTATCGGTTTAAATTTTTATTATTATTGGGTTATCAGTTCTAAACGATTTTAGCTTTTTTCTTAACAGGTTATTATAACCTGACAATAAATTAAATAATTATATTTATGCTATTTGATATATAAAATCCTTATAGTTTCATACTTTTACTTTTTGTTGTCTCAAACTCTTAGTTATTCTACAATATAATAGTGTTTGCTTAAAGCAAAATGCAATTTGTAACTCATATGTATGGTTCATTTGATTTGTCACCTTGTATCTAATCAATTTTCAATAATTTTTTTTTTATCAAATCTTAACGGTTAAATCGATAATCAAACCGATAATAATAAGCCAATATCTTAAAGTTATATAACAGTTTAGCATATCTATAAATCAATAATCAATTAACTTCAAAATCAAACTGTATCGATCGATATACAACCCCAGATAGAGGGAGCATTATTTTTTAATTTCAAAAAGAAAAAATAGTGTGAACTTTTTAGTTTCTTTTTAAGGGTAGGTTGGAGTGATTAGAAGCAAGACAAAAGAATCTTCTCTTACCATTTAAGGAAAACAAGAAATTAGTACAAATTGAGGAACATTGTATTTTACTCAAATCATATTACTTTCCTTTTTCTTTTTTTGCTAATAATCTTATCCACTATATGTGTGTATTATGTGGATAAGAATGTGAAATAAAATAGGAGCTTTCCTTGAACCCTACATATTATCTCTCCTTTTCATTTAGGCCCTCTCAAACACCTTGGTCCAATTTTGTCATCAATGTGGATTGTTTTTCTTGTTCAAAAAATCACGAATACGCTTCATCCGTTTCAAGATAAGTATCACTTCAATATTTTTTTTTTATTATTTTAAAAAATTCAAGACAAAAAATAATAATAATTTTCAACTATATTCTCATAAAAGAAAATAATTTCAAGAAATACCTAATAATAAATAAAGGCAATTAAGCGAGTGATAACTTATTTTGAGACGGAAAATATATTAAATAGGTAGTTTATTTATGTATATATAAAGTAGCCTCCAAAAACATCAATGTGATTGTGAAAGGTGGACATAAATGGAAGCTACTAAAGATAATTATTGTTGTTATTAAGTCAATCTTTGCGCTAACTATCATTAATTAGTTAGTTAATTTGTTATCATTATTGAGATCTATCTAAATTTTTCCGCTCTTTAGTTTGTTATATGTTGAAGTCAAAATTTGAAGTTATGAAGTTTTAAAATCAATATTTTGTATATGTTTATTAAATTTTTAAAATAAATATAAGATTTTACTGATCGAATTCAAAATTATTTTTGTTTGAAAGTAGAGTAAAGTAGCTCAATTGAATCAAATTCCATCTTGTTACTTCAACTAATTACTTTTTTTTAAAAATATATTTTGTGAATTTTACTATCTTGATTAATTGGTAAGTTCCATAAAAGTAATATCACAAGAGTGTAGCTTCTCCAAAATTATATTATTCGATTCAATTTTTCAGCCACATGAATACTATATTAATCTTATTTATTTGGAGTTATAGATAAAATTTTAATAAAATTAATATATATTTAGTAGTAATTGATAATGATAATAATTACTTTTAATGATATACGTGGTCAAACTTGACTAAATTTTAGTAATTAAAGCAAAAGACAACATAAAATTTTAAAAAAATTTGAATAAAATACTCCCTCCGTCTATCTTTACTTGTACCCTCTTAACTTGGCATAGGAATTAAAAAATAGAAAATGATATAAAATTACTCTTTGAATATAATAAATACAATGTCTTGAAAAATGTAATAAGAAAATAACTATAATTAATGATAAACCTAGATTAAGAACTAAATATAAAATTATCTCTTAATTTTATAAATTAAATAAATATAATTAAATATCCCAAAATAATATAACGGTGAACCGACCCCCAATCTTGTTCCCACTCAAACAGTAGAAATACAATACTTATTGGCAGAGTGCATGACCCCACAGGTTTTTTTTTCTATATATAGAAAGGGGTGGTTATTGGGGCCATGCACAAATGTGAATGGCAATAGGGCGGAGCAACGGCGGATTTAGAGTTATGCGGTGTAGAATTATATGCGGTGGGGTGGATATAGTATGAGTTAAAATAATTACTTTTAAATTAATATAGGGTGAGATGATTTATAGGTTTAAGGTATCAAATAGGAATTCATAGAAAAATGGATTTTTCTAATTAGTAAAAATTCAAAGATATAGACTTTTATATTAAACTCTGGCTTTAATTTTACATTCTTTTATAAAATTTAAATTAGATGTGTCCAGTAATTTATAAGTTGTTGAAATGTTAATTAGAACTTGTTAATTACTCTCTCTGTCCTATTTTAATTGAATTTGTGAGCTAATGCACATGTATTAAAGAAAACATTCAAAGACAAAATTTACATCATCCTTTCCACTATTGCCCTTTGTAAAATAAGAAATATGTAGTATAATTTATCTCGTAGAAAATATAAAAGTTCAATAAATGCAAGGAAAAAAATATGGAAAAAAACTTCAAACATTCACATTCAACTTTGAACAATTCAACTATTTTGAACATTGAAAAAACCCTAAAAAATTTAATTAATTCGGATAGAGGGAGTAGCATTTAAGAAACGATTATTGAAATATTAACTAGAAGTAGTTAATTAGTTGTTGAGATGTTAAATTGTTAATTAGCGAAAAATGAAAAAAATTTATTAACTTTATTTTTCATATTGAACTCAATTGAAAAAGAAAAAAAAACTTAAAAATTTATGCGGTCTATATTAGGGTGGGGGGTTGAAAATGAAAACTTATCAGGCGGGGCGGGTTAAAAAATTTATGACTTGAGCTTAACCCGCTCCACACCACCCCATAACCATTCCTACATAAAAGGAAGAAAACAATGACACAATGCACTAAGCTCCTATTACAAGAAAGATTTAAAGATGGGTCGAACTCTAGTGAATCTGTTTGACATAGTTTTATCTTGTATTTCGACAAACAGTTGTTTGCACGATTTGAACTTCTTGTATTTCGACAAACAATAATTGCACGATTTGAACTTGTGACTTCCTAGTCACCCTAACAGAACAATTGCCCATTACGTGCTCTTTCCAATAGATACTATCTTTTAATGCTTCTGCACTCTAATTAAAACAAATTCAGTTTGCCAAAACAAGTATATTTAGAACTGGAGCCCCAAACACATCTTTAGGACTTGTCTCAAGCTTGTTGGATCTCTTAACTAACAACATAATCAAATTCCAATAAACAACAGCATAATACAATTATCATGTACTCTATACATCTAGGTTGTGCCTACTGGACTGTTATTACATCTACTCAAACTCAATAACACATTGAAAACTACACTTGCCTTATTGCTAATGAAACAAGTAAACCATATTTGAGCAGAAAGAGAGTAATTTTACTCTCCTTTGCCCTCTTCCAATCTAACTTCACCTATTACTATCTGTACAGAAGACCATTTCATGTTGTTCCATTTGAATATTGCAGCTGCTTACTTGTACACGAGCATTTCGCCTTTTTATCGGTCAGTGTCTGCATTAAATAAGTGTAAATTTGGTGAGGAGATATAAATGTTGCTGAGAGATTGATTCATGTGAGTCCTTAATGAAGAAAAAAACTTTTCTTGGCCATTACCTGGACTTGTTTCTGAAGGTCTTTAATGTAATCAACTGCCAAGTCTAACATATCAGCTGTGTTTGTTTGCTGCCATTTCATTAAACATGTGAGTTCCTCCTATCTTCCTTTAGACAACAATTGATTGATTATAGACACTAGAATTTACCTTGTCCATATTTGGGAAAAGTTCTTGCAGTTTTTTCATCCTTTCACTAATCCGAGTCCGTCTCATCTACACGAATTGTCAAGAAGAAAATGAGTATTTTACTTCAATTCAACACTAACAAAAAGTTTTATCATAGTGTGCACTTCAAGTTTAAACATGTTTAATCGGAAAACTACTAGATAAACAGGATAGCATTTTACCCTCTCTGCAATACTTCGCGGGTGCGTAGCGCAGCCTCTTTTGGCACGTATTTTGCAAGGTACTAATTCTTGTTGAAACTGCAGGTATTTTTCTACGGAAGCCATCTCAGAAGATGTCTTAGGCAAGCTTAAATGGGTAGTTAAACCAGAAGAAGTGTAGTTTCTTGATTCATCATTCTGACAAACAAAATGAACATCTATTAGTAACAGAAACAACAAGAAGAAAATCAACAGAATAATCAACAAGGCAGAAAATAGACTAGCTACCTGATTAGGCATTCCGCTGAAATTATTTGAAAACATTTTCAGATCACCATCTCGATTTCTCTTCAACGAATTGAAGGAAGAGTCGTTCCAAGATTCATTCTCAGCAATGCTAGGCATGAAGTTTGAGCTAGAAGATTGAGCAGTTGAGTAACTTATATGATTGCTGAAACCATTAGCTGATGTACTTGCTTCCCTGTTAGTCCCTACACTTCCTCCAAAATTCCCAACTTCTCTCATAAATCCTGTAAAATAAACAACAAATTTCCCCAATTCTTAATTACTACAACAACAAGAACATACACCGTGGAATCACACAGTGGGGTCTCGGGAGGATAAAATGTTTACCGCTACCTCATAAGAGTTTGTTTCCTGAAAACCCTCATCTACCAAAACTATATCAAAGTACCAAGCAAATCCATTATTTAGAACACTTGTAATCTCTTCAATATATTCCCAAATTAACATAAAAGTTCCCTCTTCTTTTACCTTAAATGATTGAGATCAAATCAACAAAGGCAAATTTTCCTTCACAGATCCTAAAAGCAACTAGAAGTTGAATCCCTCAAGTATAAAAGTTTAAGCCAATTAAGATGAAAAAAGTTTTAATAAACTTAAAAAACTAAAAGTTCAGAGAGTAAATCACTATACCATTGAAGAATCCAGCTGGTGAACTGCTTTGTCTGATGAGATTAGAGCCACCATTCCCATTACTCAAACTACCTCTAGTTTGCATTTCCACCCCTACACCATATGAAACCCCGACATTCTCATATCTATTTTGTACACCATTTTCATTCCCAAATTCAATCTCCTCACCAATCTCCTGCTTCATAGAAGAAGCAAACTGCAGCTGATTCTTCTGGTTCTGATCATTCAGATCTCGAGTACCAGAAATCGTACCATTGTCGTTGTTGTTCAATAAGGCGGTGAACATGGAATCAGAATCAGAACTCGAAGACCCATCATGGGTAATGAAATTCTCACCGGAATTATTGCTGTCTCCCTCAAGAATTCTGGCGAAAAAGGAGCTAGGAGCTGACTTGTACCGCGCTAGCCCACCAAAATTACTCTGCTGAAACTGTGACTGTTGGTGAAAAAAATCAGAACCCATCATTTCTTTGCTCCTCAAGAACTCAGATTCAACCCCTTCACCATTTTTGAAGCTTGAAGAACCACCCCCACCATCACCGCAGGAAAACAAGAAACTATTCAACTTGTCCATTTCTCTAGAAATTGGCTCTGAGCTAAACAAGATCAAGATTTCAAGAATATTTAGAACAAAAGCATTGGAATTTTGACAAAGTTAAAAACTTATGGCTTCAAAACTTTCATGAATCGTAATTCGTAGCTAAGAAGAAGAAGGAAAATGGCCTATGAGCTAGCAAGCATTTCTTTGGGTGCTTATTTAACAGAGCAATTTATCGAGCTGAATTGATGGAGACTGGTGCGTGATTAGTAGTAGAATGACCAAAATACCCTTGGTGGACCATTTTGGAGTGCCCGTTTTACCCTTTTTGTCTTTTTGTGTCAAAGGGAATGGCTTTTGATTTGCTTACTAATTTATTTTTAACCTTGATTTAGTATTTAGTTAAGTGAAGTTTATCTTAATACTACTTTAATTGAAGCTTAGCTTAAGGATAAAGTGAGATTAGCTGTGTTGTTTGTTGTCTTGTCACAAACGTAAAATTGAGATTTGGAGAGCTCTTCGAGAAAGAGAAGAGGCAACATGTGATATAAAATTTATAATTAATTGTACTTATTTACTTAAACTTAAATTTTAATCTAAGCTTACCCAATAGTGAGACATATAATAGTGTTCTCTAAAATTCACTCCTCTAGTCTAGAAATTTTCGCTTATAACCATTCAAAAATATTTTAATTATGCTTCATAGATATAGTTTCTGTAATTACATTTCGTAATTATAGTTATAGCAACGTTTGTATAATTCACCATACAATTCGTAGTTTTTATATAGCGTTTGTATATTTCGCTATATAATTCGTGCACGACATTTGTGTAATTCACTACACAATTCATAGTATTTGTATATTTTGCTATACAAATTGATTTGTGCACAACTTTTATATAATTCGCTACACAATTCTTAGTATTTGTATATTTCGCTATACAGTTTGATTTGTGCACAATTTTTGTTAATCGCGCATATCATTTGTATAAATCATGCGAATTATATAAAATTTGACCTGTAATTATAGCCAGACGTTCGCCAAAAGTGAAAATAATATAATGATCCTTCTAATTTTTCATTTTATTATTTTAGCCAAACAATATTTAAATGTAGCCAAAGTTTAATTTGTTGTGAACATGGGAAAAGTCTTGTTCTTTCTTGTGTTCCCATTTTATAGCTACAATACAAAAAGAATAAAAAGAAATAAAAAAGAGGTCGACTCAAAAACAGCTTATTAAACAAATCAGGTGAAGTACCTGGATTTGGCAAAACCACTTATACAACAAAGTATTTTTTTATTAATCACATGTTTTGATTCATATTATTTTAAAATAATCCCTTTGGTCAAAATAAGGAAAAATTTCAAAACTTTGACTTCCCATAATTTATGACTTTTCCTCATCTTGATTTTTTTTGGAATGGAAAAGATCTCATCCTTGTAACTCAGAATGAAATTAAAAACCAAAAATTTTAAAATATTATATTATTTTATTATAATATTGGAGGAGTTGATTATCACCGAGGACATAACTTTGGATAGAAAGAAATAAAGATCGTGTATTAGGATAGAAGGTTAGACTTCTGGTAGTGGTATAGGATAATGTTTGGCCTTGTGATATAGTAAGTTAGTAGAGGTAATCGTGTTTTTATGTATTATGTTGTAATTGTCTGTCATTTATTTTATTACTTTTATTGTCTTTACAAATTATCATTTGTTTTCCGCTCTTGTCGTTTGGTTTCATATCTAGTATTTTTTATTTTTGGCAATGATATTTTTGAGATGAGGGTCTTTCGAAAACACTCTCTCTATCTCTATGAAGTAATGGTAAGATGTATGTACATTTTACGTCCCCCAAATTTTACTTGTGAGATTTCTCAGTGATGTAATATAGAAGTTAGCATCTTAAATATCAGTCAAAACCGTTATTAAGGAAGTAATTAAGGATAACATCGTGGTCTTCTCATTGTTAATTAACTACTTGATGTTTTGTTTGAAATAATCATTGCTTAGACTTGAGATAAACTATTTTCCTTTACCCTGTTTACACAAATTACATACCCCCTCTATTCACTTTAATTTGACTATTTCAAAATAGACACATAATTATTATTATTTTCATACCTTAGCATTAATTTTCAAAAATAACTAATCTGCGTATATTTTACCTCTTTTAACCTCACTTCGGATTCACTGGATATGTTGTTATTGTTTGCCTGCCTTAGAATTAATTAATTATTTTTAAAAAGTCATCAAAATCTAAAACTAAATATCAATTAATATGGCTAGTAAAGTACTCAAATTAATCATTACTCCTTCTATCCCGTATTAACTTATGTTTTGGAATTCTTTTTATTGTTCAAAATCATTGAACTGTTTTAAATTCAAAATGAATGTTTGACACCTTTTTTCATATTTGTCCGTTCATTTATTGAAATTTTATATTTTCTAAGAGATGCAACGTTACATTTATAATTTCACAAAAGGTAATAGCAAAAAGTATGATATAAATTATGCGATGCAAAGTTACATTTATGATTTCACAAAAGGTAATAGCAAAAAGTATGTTACAAATTATGCCCTTAAATGTTTTTCTTAATATGTCTGTATTATCTCATAAATTAAGTTAAAATGGGATAGAGGAAGTATTTATTAAAAAATATACAAAATTCAAAATAGACAAGTAAAAATAAATGGAGGAGTATTATATTTATAGCATATTTATGATTAATTAATCGTTTATTTTTTTAAAAAAGTCAACACTTAATTAGCTTCAAAATTAGGATAGGATGTTTGGTTTTATAGTTGACTTTTAGCTCCATTGACTGTCTCCTTCATAATTAATATTAATACTATACTATAAACACTAAGCATTAACTTAACCATTTCAAATCAGCTTTTTGTTTTTCCCTAAAATAGGCAAGAGATAAATTATTTGAATAAAATCAATTAAATACAACTAAGCATGTGTTTTACATATGAAATTTGAGGGTTAATCGACTAAATTGGTAGAATAAACCTCATTTATGCGTCGGAGAAAAGAAGTGTATTGAAAGATAAAAAGGATATAATCAATCTAAAATATTACTTATGATCAGAGCAGAATTTAGCGTCAAAATTATTGTTCATAATTGCACATAAACCCATTCCATAATATTTTCTCCAAATTGTATATTTTATAAAATTGATCTAATACTATATGTTGACAGTTGACTTGATTGAAGTCTGAATAATATCCCAAGAAATAAGGATCAATATTTACTCAATACTCTATCTTTTCTTTCTTATTTAGTTGTAAATCATATTATAAAAATTCTAGATTTATCTATATTTGTAATAGTTTTTTTTTTTTTAATTTTACTATAAGAAAGACATTTTTTTTATTTTCATAAATAACTTATTTTTTTGAGAAAATACTTTTAAATTTTTTAATCATGAATATGAAAAAAATCTAAAAACATTTTATATTTTCCTCCCTATTGACTATATGTTTTCCATACTGGTCTTGGGAAGATGATTAGTTCAAAACTATATTATTGTAAGAAGTTTTAATTGCCAAGTTGTCTCATTATTAATTAAGATTATATTGCTAAATATAAGTGGCTTAACACTACTAAATCACATGTATTTAAAATTATAAAGAAGTAACAACTTGACATATATTGTCACTACTCACTATAATAATTCATCTCCACGATATTTTCTTATTTTATTGATCTTCAAAATATAAAATTTGAACATTACAGATAATTTTTGTTTCTCATTGAATATTCTTAATTTTATTTAAAATATAAGTGAAGATCTAAATCATTAAACACCAAAAACCACATAAAATATTTCTAGTTAAGGCAAAAGAGATATATTCCTACTAATTGAATGGATTTAGAGAGTCAATTATGTGTTGGATTAAATTCAATATCTTTGACTAAATTTTATATTTAATTTTTTTAAATTCAAAATTCATAAATTTGAAGTTTATCATAAAGATAATTAAATTAGTAGAATCAGAATTTCAAGTTTATCATTCAAAATAAATTACTTGGAAATAAAGGCCATCTTTAAGACTTAATTATATAAATAATAGGACTTTTTAAATATTACAAATATGAAAGGTTATTTTACGTATAGCAGTTTTAAATAATCAGAAAAGATAATTATAATTTCTAATTTAATGCAATAACATATTATCATTTTACCTTAAATTAAGAAATTCATTTTAATCATTAAATAAAATATTATGATAAGAATACCATATATTTCTCTCTATATATATATATTTCATATGTATTCAAAATATTCTAACCAAATATTTTATCTCTACTGCAATTAATATTAATAGTATTTCTTTTGATATCGCTTCTTATTTTCATAGTCAATTATTATTATATATGAAATACTTATTCGTGGTACAAGTTTATGAAATACTTATTCATGTTATAAGTTTATGGAATACTTATTCGTAGTATAAGTTTATGAAATACTTATTCATGATATAAGTTTATTGAATACATATTCATGGTATAAGTTTATCATTTCAGAAGTATTACATATAATTTTCATGGTATAAGTATTTATATCTAAAATATACCATGTAGTTTTATGGTATAAATATAATTTATAGCAAAAGTGATTATTGTTATACTTTTTGTACAAATTTATGAAATAAATATTCATGGTATAAATTATTATGTCGTAGGTATTTTTTATTTAAAAAATTATTTATTAAATATGAATATATTTGTAGTATATACATGGTATAAACTTTTACATCTAATAATATATCATATGTTTTTATAATATAAAATATATAATTTGTGGCAAAGTATTCATTATAATGTATATATAAAGAAATTTTAATCTAAAAGTGAATCGTGAAACTAAATAAATTAAATATTAAATAATAAATTAAGAAAAATAGCGACAAGACGATTTTATCTAAAGCAGAGTATGTTAATGAATGGCAAAAAATTCAAACAATATTTCTAAGGGCCTTCATTTTTTAATATAGTGTATGTATATATATTACGTTTTATTTATTATTTCTCATTTTTAAAAGTATCCCTAAAAATAAGGAACATATATCGAGAAGAATATGAAGATTAGATAGTATTCGTATTTCAATGAAACTAACATTTATTTTCCTCCGTTTTAACTTACTTTTAGGTTATAAATATAAATAATTTATTATTATATTTATTATTTTGATAATCTGCTATGTATTTATAATATTTATTTTTAAAAGTAGGCTAGTATAAATTGTTGAACAAGAGTTTCCCATTCATTATGAACTGCTGACCCCTACTTATTTAGCCCGACAGCAGCCAACACTTTACCGTACGGAATTTAAAGAAAATTACAATTGACTAATTGTTTATATATAATTTTATAATTTATAATTTTTTTTAAAATATGATAAAAATTATATTTAAATTTTAATTATGTCACGTAAATTAAAAAAAATAAAATTTACTTTATTGACCTGATCCAATAAGCAATTGTTGTAGGAATAGCATGTTTGCAAAAGAAAAAAAAAGAATCTCTTTTTATTCCAATGGAATCAGACATAATGTTCCTTTAGATTATTGGGGTTTTTTTTATTTTCTTAAAAAAAAAAGGCAATGGGACATAATGTTCATAATTATACACCACTATATTCACTTTAGGTGGCCAAATTTTTCACTCCAAAATACTTATGGATGTATCGCGTTAATTTAAAATTATATATAAATAATATGTAGCATTAAATAAATATAATATTTTTAACAAAATTAAATAAATATTATTAATTTGATGCAATAATTAGTTTATAGTGAAACGATAAAGATGAGAAAATAAAGTCAATTATTTATAATATAGATATGTTAATAGTTGTTTAGTACATAAAGTGATAATTTAGAGTTGAATAATTAGAAGTAAAAATAATTATCTGCTTAAAAATTTTAATATAATAAAAGAGTCATAAATATAAAAGGAGTAGTTTAGTATTTTCAATATAAAATTTTAGTTAATTATTTATACAGAATAGTCCTAAATCAAAAGTGAATCTTAAATATAAAAAAATTCTAATCCAAAAGTGAATTAAGAAAAATTGTGAAAAGACGATTTTGTTTAAAGAAGACTCTTTTAATGAAGGGCAAAAAATTTAAATAACATTTCTAAGGACCTTCACGCTTTTAATATAATATATATACAGATATATAGATAAATAATTTATTAATATTTATTAGATATTTATTTTGCATTTAATGAAATAATTTAATATCATTTCACCATATCACTTAAAAAATAAATTTATAAATAAATATTGGACCCGCATATTGCACATAATTTTCTTAACTAGTATATGTATAGAGAGAGAGCTAAGTGAATGGCGTGATCCTCAATTGAATCGTACAATACATGAATTTAAATTTAATTGACATTAATATGAATAATTGTTGCTGCTAGGAGTGTTGTCTTTACAATAGAGCTCAGTAATATGTGAACTTGAATTTAATCGAACTCAATACGAATATTAAACATTGAATAAAAAACTTTGTAAAAAAAAAAGTTGCTGAGTCAATCCTGTTTAGGCACATACAATGAATTAGTTTCATACATTGAACACTGAACATATTTTTATTTGTTTTGGATTAAATACATAACTCTGAAAATGAAACATATTTATATTCTATATATGTGGGGTATATTTGAATCCTGAACATAACATCAAATCAATATATATTCATTTATATTCTATATAAATTTCTTAACTAATTTTTTTAATATATAAATATAAGTGCATAAAATTTATACCATTAGAGACAAATTATAATAATAACAAAATAAGTAATTATTTAAAAATAAGACAAACAACCTATTATCCACACTATATTAAAAGCGTGAAGGTCTTTAAAAATGTTGTTTGAACTTTTTCCCCTTCATTAAAAGAGTCTTCTTTAGACAAAATCATTTTTTCACGGTTTTTCTTAATTTATTATTTAATCTCTTATTTATTTACTTTCAATATTCATTTTTGAATTAGAATTTCTTTATATTTAAAATTCACTTTTGAGTTAGGACTATTCTGTATACATAATTAACTAAAATTTTGACTATCAAATATTTTGTTAATCTATACTATATTAAAAGCGTGAAGACCTTAAGAAATGTTGTTTGAACTTTTGTTCTTCATTAAAATACTCTTAGACAAAATCGTATTTTCACTATTTTTCTTAATTTATTATTTTATCTTTTATTTATTTAGTTTCAAGATTCACTTTTGAATTAGAATTTCTTTATATTTATAATTCACTCTTGATTTAGGACTATTCTATATATAATTGTCTAGCCTACGAAGGAAAAGGGAAAATATTATTATTTTCCTAATATTTAAGATTTTAAAATTAATTATAATTTTGATTATTAAATATTTTTTTAATAAATAATATAATATAGCAAATTTAAAAAGAAAAAGAGTAATTAAAATTATGTTGAAACATTAAACTACTACTTTTTATTAATTTTTTTTACATGAATTTCACATTTATTTTAATGATAGGTATTATTTATATATAATTTCTATATTGACATGATATATATGTCCAAAGCACGTACACTAAACTAGTAATAATATACAGGGGCAAACCCGCTCTTTTGTTGAAAAATTACATTGTATATATATGTCAAAATTTGCTTTAATAAATATTCATACAAATATCGATACCTTGCCACAATCTAAATATTTAGTATAGTAATTAAAGAAATATATTTTAACTGACACCTTTTATTAAAAAAAATCTGACTCCACCATTTAGTATAAATCATATCGAGAATATAGCAATTATCTATATTTTTAATTAAAGCATGTTTATGGAAGTGAAAACGACAGAAGAAAACATGATTTTTTTTTATTTTTTGAGGAAGTGGCAACTAATTGAATTAATTATAAGATTGTTGGATTTTTTGTTTTTAGTAGATTACGATTTAAAAAATATTTTTTTTCTAATAATGTTTCAACTTTCCAAATAGCATATAAAATCACAAAATTAAAGATCATTTTAATATATTTTAAATATTTTTTATTTAAGACCCCAATATTCAAAAAGTCTTAATATTTTTTCAAAAATTTTGTCAACTCAAAGCGGACATAGAAATTAAAAGTGAGGAAAAATATATATATTTCTGAGTTCTACTTTCATTTTTACTTAAAAAAACTTCTTTTAACTTTTTTTTGTTTAAATGAAGCACTAAGGAATCTAAAAATTTAGCTTTTGCTTTTGTGGATGTGGAATTAGATTTGGGGATCTTATACCTATGAATTCTTATATTCGTCCTCTAGAATATTAATAATTAATTGTTGCCATAACTGGAAGCTGAAAAAATAATACAACAAAACACATTCCCTTCCGTTAAGAATTTTTTGCCATTTGGGTTTAAAAAAAAATACCACCTAGTACAAGAATATCTGCATAAATATTAAAATAGCCTAATATTATATACTCTCCGTTTAAAAAAGAATAATCTATTTTTTAAAATTTGTCTAAAAAGAATGATCAATTTTTTTTAATATTTTAATTTCAATTTTTCACGTAGCATTTTTAAGGTCACAAAATTAAATACTTTTACTTAACATTTATTAAGAATCATAAAATTATTTTTAAACTTCGTACCAAATCAAATGAAATCATTCTTTTATGTTTTAAACTGAGGAAGCAAACAAATTAACTGTTTAAGAACTAACTGATTTAACAGAAAAGATTTATCGATAAAATACTTACTTTATTAGTATACGTTAAATGAGATCCATAACTATAACAAATACATTAATTTTCTCAACACTTGCTTTCCATTTCTTTTTCATACAAGCTACCCAAAAAAGACCAAGAAAAAATTGTCTTTTTATCCCCTCAGCTTTTCTTTACAAAAATCTTGTCAACCTTTATTTTTTTCTTTTGCCTTTTTAAAAAAATATATAATATCCCATTTTGATTTCATCCCCAAAAAAGGTGTTATAGTTGGACCCAGGGTTTAAAAGCGGCGTAAAATCCTATCAAATTTGACGAAAGGTTTCTAGGAATTGTTCTCTATTTTAGATGGATAGAGATGTGACTTTGGGGGGGACAAACCATATAACTAGGCTTTAAGTTTAACTTGTATAACATATATAAATGTGTGTAAATATTACTAAAACTGTAATCCTGAATTCATAATTTTAAAAGTTCAACGAACTCAAACCTCAAGGTTGAGCCCCTAGGATGCAAATCCACACACAAAAAGTGTTAACCACCTCGGATTTAGCATCATCGACATTCCAATATCATGACAATTACAGCAGAATAGAACAAGGGTGTACTCAGAAGACTAAACGGCATGGCTTTGATATATTGATTGTAGTAGAAATGTTTGTTCAAGTGAAGTTTTGAATAAACAAGAGACGAGGATGGACGAAAGATACATCGGAGTTCAAAAAACACACGTCATTTCAATGTCTTAGATACAACGGATTCAAACTTGTAACAGTTGTAGTATTTAGACCAGAATAACATCAACTTCCAAATGTTGTCTTCCTGAAGAAAACTATTACTCAAGTGACTCCAACACAAAGGGAGGCCGAGTATAGCTCGCATATCGCCTCAGTAGTATGCTTTCCGCGGATTGTTCTGCAAAAACAAATGTATCAGCCTTTGTTCCAATTACAATGAAAACGAATACCTCAATTTCCCTCTCCACTCTATCTAAATCAAAAAATATATTCCCAAAATGAGAATGAACCAAATGTATCGCGACGCTCAACAGTTTTTGCGCACACTGCGTAAGTAGGATCGTCCATCCTGTAAGGTGACATTACCTTTTGGTCGTGTGGTCCATGAGAGTGTGGAGGAAAGGATTTTATCTTTGATTCATAGAAGTTCCTATTGTTTCACTTGGAAACTGATGGTAAGATGGTTCCTTGAGTTTTAATTTCCCTTTGTGCAAACCGGATTAAATGAAATTATAGAGTACTTTGCTGCATAAATAACCAAACTAAATAAAAAAGAGAAGTTCCCCACCATAAAAAGTTCAATTATAGAGGAGATAAAGCACATACCAGTGGATTTGGCCTGTACTTGTAGCCTAGCATCATTCGTTTCTTGTATTGATCATAGATATCATCTTCTGGAGTGACCTCCCCAGGTTGGTGAGCACCAACACCTAAGTTATTTGTTTTTACACTGCCAGCGGCAATTGGATCTGCAATACCACTTTTAGAGCTCCCTAGTCCTTCACCTGCAGTTCCGCATAAAGATTAAGACTCCTTAGGAATTTGCATCTTGTAACTCTTAAAACTTGAACTATTTGCATTTCAAAGACTCTTACTTACGAACTACGAACTCCTAAAACTACCTACATAGATGTGACTTGCATAAGTAGTGCATTTGTACACTTGAATAAACAAGAAAGCACTTGAAGAAACAAGATGAGGTAGGGTAGCCTCATCAAGCACAGCACAAACCCAACCCAAACCTCATGCCCCTTCAACCTCAACTTAACTCTCTAAAAATTGAACAGCTCTGTCCCTAAGCAAATGTCTATTAAAAGTGAAATGCTCCTTTTCCTCCAAAAAATGTACCAGTCCAAGTTATGTGCACCCAAACATGTCCACGTTTTCCTAGAGGGAAATATACCTTCTCTCCAACCCATTTTCGACAGAAGTTTGTGGCCAATATTATCAGCTTGTATTTTCGACCTTTCTGCTGCCTCCACAGCAGCTTTGCGAGCAGCGACATCATTGCAGGTAGACAAAAACTTAGCAAGCTCTTCAGGTGGGATATAGTCTCCCATATGATGACCCTTCTTTCCTGGAGCTGCAATTCAAAATAAGATATATAAAGAGTTGCACATATTTTAATAAACAATGCCTGCACCTATTTTGAGCTCAGATACCTGAGTTTCTAAGCTCAATAGGACAATCAGAAAATAGATATAGCAGAATAAATAAAATTAGGGACCAACCTTGGAGAGAAGCAGGCGGAGGCATCTCATCTTTCGATGATCTTGGAGCCCTCAGCTTCTCTTCATCTGCAGCTTTCTTCATGTAATATTCCATCATCGCTATTGGATCTGACCTCGATGGACCGCTTGAATGACCTGAAAAGACAATACCAGTATGAGCCCAAGCATAACTGAAAACCTTTTCAGTGAAATTTCGTGAAGTCCATCACCCAATGAACTTGTGGCAATATGACAATCTGATGCAACCCAGAAGGTGCACAAATTATACCCCAGTTTAGATCAAATTTTCCAAGATAGGAAACCATTCTTCAGAATCTGTAGCTTTATAGGCACAAAAGATGTTGAGGGTTCTGTTATTTAAAAAATGATGTATGCTTCAGCCACATAGTAAATGAGAATTACATATCGGAAATGTCACAAAAAATTCAAGTTAATTCATTGGAACAGTCGTAACAACTTCCCCTCCCTTTTTAAATTGGACGTTCTGATGAGTTTGCATCCATTCTACAACAGTATCTGCTAGTTGACAGAAAAACCCTTACCATTAACTTAAGAGTTAAATAAACTTAAATTCATGACACGAACAAATACACACACGCGCACATGTTTATGGCATGAATGTCCAAATTCGTTTGCATCCATTCTAAAATAATATCTGCTTCTTGGAAGAAAACTCATCTTATAACTGAATACTATTGTGCTAAACTTTTGGAGAATAAGCATGCATTATTAGCACAGCAATAACTACTTCCAATGCCAAAAGTGGCCGGGAGAAGCTGGACAAATTCACAAGACTTTCTTTGGGATGCAAACAGGGTGAAGGCATATCATTTAAGTGAAATGGTTTACAGGAAGTTGGTTTTTAAAACACTTGCACTTGCATACCAAAGTCTACTTTTAAATGGCTACAGAGGTTTTAAAAAACAGAGGAGGAAGAATGATGTTTAAAAGATACAAATAAAGTCATTAACTCTGATTTGAGTGCTCTGGATAACATATTAGAAGCTTATAGGATGAATTCAGATGTATGTTAAACTTTAAGGTAGGTGACGGCAGTTAAATCTACTTTAGGTAGGATGCTTGAGTGGGCATAAACCACTAAAAGACAAGTTCCAGAATTGTATTGATTTTGCTCAAAATTCTCTAGTGACAATAAAACTGTGCAGAAAACAACAATGCTGGGCTTTCAGGAGGAGTTGCAATGATTTGGAAGTAGAGAGAACGATCCATTGTCATAAGAACAACAAAAACATCAACTTCTATCTGAAGAACCCGACTCACTAAAATGGATCAGCGTTGCTGTAGGAAGTTCTCTGTTCAATCAGAGCTTATGAAAATTTGAATGTCCCTGCAGATCAGCATAGTACATGGCCATGGCGAGTACTCTGTAGAACATGTGTTCCATCAATTTTAGCCAGTTGAGTTGGATTGCAACATCTGAAGCTATCTTAATTCAGGTAACTAACAAAAAGGGGCTAAGAATGTGTTTTAGGTGCTATATATGGAAAAGGGAGTAGAAGATACAAATATACAAATCACCTCCTTCTACATTGTCAGTGAAATTCCACATTTGAAGTATGTTTCCCTCCCCGGACCTCACTTGTGAGATTTCACTGGGTATGTTGTTGTTGTTGTTGTTGAAGTATGTTTCTCAGAATATTAGGAGTTAAATAAGCTAAGACAGGCAAAAAAGCTACTCTTGTACTTGAAAAGAAAAGGGTTTGCCAAGGAAAGAAGGAAGATTTGTGAGACTCACCACCTCGCATCTGGTGAACCATTTGGAAAAAGAGAAAGGAAGATACTGTGAGGACAAAATAGAGTCCTATATGGAATAATGTATGTTGCACTAGAAGCTCAGGAACAGATAGGCTGAGAGATTCCGTTAGCTCCTAGTAGACTAGCAGTGTCCATATTGTACTCACTATGCAACCTACTACACAATCTTAGTGCAGTTTCAATTGCTCAATAAAATTTAATCTCTTAGTTGCCCCAAAGAAGGGGAACTAGCACAATATTTTACCATGCACTTTTTCAAAGACGATAGAAATAAGTATTGAAGAAGAGAATGATCCAATTTCAATAAACCCAAGCACCACTTTTTTGTTCTCACTACTCTTAACCTCACTAGGAAATTGATCTGCCTATATAAACTTGGTTATGGTAACCTATATTCACAAATTCAAGTGCAAAAGCAGATTCTCCATTATTGGACATCACATTACACCCAAATCCATTAGGGTAATTAGGTAAATAATCAAAACAAAACCCTTTGAGGTAGGCACTGGTAAATAGGTAAATAATCAAAACAAAACCCTTTGAGGTGGCCCAGTGGCTTGGGCTTGGGGCTTCCATGTTGGAGGTCTCAAGTTCGAAACCCCTTGCCAGCCAAAGCAAGGGGCTTGTCTTCTGGGTCGAGCTCGTCACATGGGGCTTGTCTAGTGTGGGTTACCTCTCTTATGTGGTTTGCGAGCTATTGCATAGGAACGGGGCTTACCCTGGGCGCACCCAAAGGGTAGCGTTTGCGGGTTCCCCTTGTAAAAAAAATTAATAATAATCAAAACAAAATTAGTGTTGCCAAAGTCGCTCTTTCAAGTGCACTCAAGTCTAGAAGCGACGAACAAGTTGAGCACTTCGCGTCACCTACGGGGCACTTTCAAGGCTCTAAGGGCGTACTTTTCTTTGCCAATAAGCATAATCCAAAAGAGGTGGCACTAAACAATTGATCTCACTTTATCATAATTTCTTTTCAGCGTCTCTGTCCATCAATTTGTTATTCATGCTTATAGTTATTAGCCTTGGACTACACATACATATTTATATTTTTTTCCTCAATTTGGGCCTTTCTTCCTTAAAGCTCATACTTTATTTGCACTTTGCACTTACAGGCCAGGGGACACTAAGAGTTCTTTTGTGCTTTTCACCTTTGATAACACTGAACAAAATGCCAAGACAATATATAAATATACAGACTTGCGTATAAATGACATTACCAGAATTTCCAGCCGACTCGGAAGAACTTGTATTCTCTGTTGCTCCCCACAACGCTGATGCGGGAGTTTGGTAATTCAAATGCTGCTGATGTGACCTATGAGAACTGCTTGTTGAACTAGGGGTAGCAGTACTAGTAACTCCTGCAGCACCAAAAGCCAATCAAGTAATTATTATATGGAAGAATCACTGCAAACAAACATCATGTCGATAAAGCGAAGCCAGATGAACAAGACATCAGATGCAAGAAAACACAAAGTTGATGATTTAGTTAAATAACCTCAAGGCTCAAGCTATCAGCTGGATGTGCGTGCACATATACACACACGGTACATAAAATGCATGTTTAATATAGCCAACTGAAGGCCTTGACTAATTGAAAATTTTGCAACTTCCAACCACTTCCCAAACATCCATAGGACTCCAAAGACATAATTTAGTTAATTTAGTTCATCAAAAGAGGGAGCACCTAGAGCCAATACCAAGATAGAGCACATGAAAAGAATGGAACAACCAACTAAATCTCACAAAAGGAAAAGACAACTTTACTACCCAGTCCCATTTTTGTATGCATAAAAATCAAGTGTACCAGAGCAGCTATCCCGAGTTTAGGGCTACAATTACTGCAAAAAAATAAAAAAATGCTTGCAGGAAAAAACAAGCTAGTAACATCCGGCACTAGTTAACCAAAAATCTAATTAGGCTTGCGCCAGCAATATATGCATGTGGAGGAGAAATTTTACTCACTAGGTGATGTTTCTTCGCTGGCCTGTAATAGAGCCTTTTCTTCTTCACTAAGTCGATATTCGTAGTATTTGTAATCAGGACAGCTTTTATCAAATAAGAACCTGTACATATATCAAATATCATAAACAATATTCAAACACAAATTTTCTACTTCCTTGAAAGAAGAGAAATCAGATGATTGAACACTAACCCATTCATAATAGACTTTAAATAAACTCCCCAAGAAAGTAAACTAATTAGATAAACTCTAAAGAGACCAATGATTGTGGGAAAGAAAGATCTCCCAAACACCAAGAAAAAGTAGAGATCAAACAAGCAAAAAGCAAGGGCAACGGAAGAACAAGAATTAATCATCAGTTCTTAATAGAGTGAGGGGAGAACAAAAGAAACCAATAGATGCAACAAAACTCATGGATGTAAGGTCATGTAACCACAATCACACTTACTGTGCTTTGAGAAGATAGAACAACCGATGGCAATCTACGCCATAAAAAATCAATGTTTAAATAAATTATGTGACTATTCTACATGAAAAGACCAGGAAGATTTTGATTCATACTTAAATGGTGTGTCTCCTGGATTCTTTTGGCGTGTGATATTCTCAAACTGCCTTCCATTCTTGGCCACAAAAGTTGCTAATTTGTCTGCAACTTTCTTCACTGCTGGATCACTTGGGGGATTGGGTGCTGCATGTCACTTAAAGCACTGATTAATACCAAAAGCATGAACAAGTGAATATAAATTACTCTTGTAGCCGCATTTTCCAAATCTTTCAACATCTCTTTCCACCAATGTTGGTAGGGACTTAAGATATAAGCTGCACGATCAGACAAGAGTAACTCAAGAATGTCTAGTTCTTATCCACAGTGCCTAGAGAATATCCTCAAAGTACAAAACAAAATGATAAAATCTTGACTAATGAAAGGCTTCAAAAATTTGCAACATAAGGCCTCCATGACAGATTAGTAGTAAATGAGAACCCATGCCACAAATTGCACAGGACACTTGGTGTATTATGTGGTTCGACCAAAAGGGAACTACCTCACATCTGACCACCAAGAGAAAGTGAATTCTGTAAATGGACAAGAACTAAGATCATTCCATGAATTCTCGAAATTCCTACGCTATAATGGGAAGTCCTTGAAAAGTGAGGGGGGGTCCCTAAATCAAGCTAGCAAACATTAAATTACAGAAAGGAAAATAAATAGCTACTAAGAATGCTGTTCCAAGAACCAACATGTGATGCCATGACTCATGAAGCAAAACTATACTTTATTTAGCTAGAGAGAAAGAGGAGTTATCATCAACAAAATTCCAATATTTGTAAAATAAGTATTTACCAACATCAATCTGTCTAGGAGGCTGGTGCAGAGCACGAGGTTCCTCCACTCTCTGCCGTTTAATTGGTCCATCTCCTGAAGAATTCCCAGCATCTTTTTCATCCTCATCATCCTCATCTTCACCTAGCTTAACAGAAGGTGCGGGTATTTTGGACTTCTGTTTCAGGCTGAATGCAAGTTTCCCACCTAAAGCAACTGTAGCAGTTTTCCGCGAAGTGTTAGCTTTAAATTCCAAGCTTGGCTTACTAATGATGGCCTTCGGAGTTGAAGTTCCCGATATGCTGGAGGTTGTCTTAGACTCTTTTGAGGAGGCATCCTTCACTTTTTCTTTTTCCTTCTCTTGTTGGAGTTGTTTGAACCTCTCCATGAAAGAACCATCGTTGACAAATAAGCTAGAATCTGTTGACTTCTCCATTGGCAAAAAGCCAACTATTCTTTTCTGCCAGCTGTAACTGCTCAACAAGCACTCTTAAGAAAAATTCAGATATTGAATGGTTTCCTTTTTCTGTAAGCAAATACTCAGACACTAAATGGTTTTGTTATCAGTTCTTTCTTTAATGTTCTGTAAGTGAACATCATATTTACATTCCAAGTTGCATTCTCAAATCCATCATTGGAATCAGAAAAAGAAAATGTAAATCTAATATAAAAATAAAAGAAAGAGGGTTTTTCCTTCTCTCCCACTCCCCCAAGGATTTATTAGCATCAGCAACAAGACCGTGCAGCAGGTGGGTCAGGGCGTGTTTGGTAGACTGGAAAAATATTAAGGACAGGAAAGGTGAATTTTCCTTCCAGTCAGCTTATAGAATGTCAAGGACCCCCCTACTACTGAACCTCTTTACATATTCAGTAAGGTCGTAGGACTCAGAAAATATAGGCATATAGCCAGCCACATTCTTCTTACTTTTAGACTGTTACACCCATTCAAGTGAAACATATGCTAGAATGTACAGTTTTTCCTTTGTGTATTTCACATATCCAGAAAAAAAAAATCTTATAACTTTCTAGACATTCATATGGATGCAGATAGGAAGTTAGATAAAGTATAAGCTCAATACTTAATATAACTCGTGAAGTAATGGCCCTTTTTCAGACATTTTCTCACTGTAAGTGTGCTATTTCGCATCCCTTTCACCTGATTTGAAAAACCATGATGGTGAAAGAAAAGGAGAAAACGTGAAGTAACATGTGTCAAGAAACTACACTGCAGCCACAAGTGTATTGACATGACATTCACAAGTTCAGTATCATTCTAGAGTACTATGCACTTTTAGATCCATGACATGCTTCAGTCTTGAAATGAGGAAGTCCAGTGGTGCACTATTTGATGTGTAGCAAATTGAAAATGTGAAATGGATTCAACAGATTATAAAGGAGCATGAAGACAGTAGATGAAGAGAGCAGCCCAGCCCCTACCAACCAAAAAAAAATGTAGGATGGCGCCGGGGGTACGAATCCCTCAAGTATACATGGTACCACCTACCTTCAAAAGCTGTAATAGACATTTTTAAATTTTAAATGATCTGACTGATTATTCTTCTAACTCAACATGTTAAGATTACATTAAAACTCAGATGTTGCTTATCTACAATTGCACTATAATCAGTTATTCAAAGACATAACAGTAAAAACAATCAGGCAATGACAGCGAGTAATGTCATTTCTATCTCCTTCAAAGAGCTCATTTGGACCTGTCTGGAAAATGTATTTGGTTTAAATAAATGAAGGCTAGTAGAAGTTGAAGACATGTGTTAGCTTGTTATAGTTTTTCAAAGATTTGCAAGTGATTTGTCAGTGAATGACGATTCTTGGGCAAAAGGACCTCCTCGACAGTTCTTCACAACAATAAAAAGGAACCAACTTTTGTGTAAAATAAAATTTTCAATTTATTCAATCAAACACCATCTTCCAAAAAATGACCTCCACTTCTTACAACAAATTCCCAGGAAATCTCCACCCAAAATCTTTCCTAGATATGGTACCACCTCTTTTTTCCTTGCTCTTTCTGCAACAGTTATTTGTTTACTTTTTTAAGTGCGTTAACAATGTAGGAATCATCAGCACGAAGACTGTGCTGGCAGACCATTTACAATTCCATATAGCAAAAGTATGTCCTTGTTCCTCTTACTAGAACACTAGAAACTCTAGTAATGTTTCAGTTTTGTTTACATAGGTTTCTTTACACCAATACAAATTAAAACTCTGCAACAGATTATCTAGTCAACACAAATCCAACCTAAGCCCAACTATATGAAACAATTGAGCATCTATATGAACTCATTCCACCTCTTACTCTAGTAATGTTTCAGTTTTGTTTACATAGGTTTCTTTACACCAAAACAAAATAAAACTCTGCAACAGACTATCTAGTCAACAAAAACCGAACTTAAGCCCAATTATATGAAACAATTGAGCATCTATATCAACTCATTCCACAGATAATCACCCGACAAAAAAGAACTGCAAAATTCAACAGCAAAAAGCAAACTTCAACGGGTCGAAATACTAACAATTGACCAAGGGAAATACACCACAACATCACATTAAAGCACAAACATGAATAAAATTATAATCTGATCAAAACCCAACAATCAATTGAAACCCTAAAGTCATCAACCCACAACCCAACCACCTCAGACTTCGACGCGCAATGAAATACAAATCAAACACCGAGAAAATCATACAAGAGATCCACACAAGTCAGAAAATCTAATACTGATAGAATTAACCAAAAAAAAATAAGAAACTCGAATGCTCAAACATCAACCTCAATAAATCTACCTGCGGAATCAAGAATGAAAAGTGGATCCCGAATTCAGCAACCGTAAACAAAGCAATGAAATTGAAAACCCTAAACGAAGATCGAGAAGAGAAAATAATTGGGAATTAGGTAACGAATGTATAAACGAGCGGACGAGCCGACGAGAAGGAGAGAACACGTGACTTTCACGTTATAGCTGGGAAAATTGGGGAATAATATTGTTAAATAGGTTATTTTTGCTGCTCTTATTTTCTTGAACAAAATGGACAACATGATTGGTTCGCCAATTAAATTATTCTCAAATTATAATTTTTTTTATTACCATTAAGGGGTCGTTTGGTACAAAAATGAATAATGCAGCGATTAGTTGTGCAGGGATTATTTTTTATCCTGTATATTGCTTTCCACTTAATTTTGTATTTAATTTAAAATTTTATAAAAAGCTCATTTCCATTTATACCCTTGAACCAAGTATTACTAGATACCCTTGAGGGGTAGTTTAGTCATTTTGTTTCTTTATCCAAGTATTACTAAACCTAGTATTAGTAATCCCTAGATATCCTAGGGATTAGATAAGACCATATATGGTGGATTAAGTTATCCATGTATTATATGTATTTGAGCAACCAAACATTGTATTGTGTGGACTAAATTTTAATTCAAGGATTATTTTGATTAATACATCCTACCAAACATACTCTAAGTGTGTATTGTGTTTGATTAGTGATATAAATTTATTTTTTAAAAATTATATCAATAATTAAATACAATATAAATCTAATCTCAAATTTAATTTACAATATTTCATCTTATACATATGCCAAACGCCTCTAAGGAGGTACCATAAAAAAATATAATTAATAATTTTAGTAACAATTAAGGATCATTTGATAGAGTTTATCTGAATAGTGATAAATATGGTGTATCAATAATGTTGATATTTGTTATGTTAAGAGTATTTCTTCTTTTGTCTTTGATTTGGTGTATTAAAAATAGCATGTATCAAATAACTTTTTTTTTAAAAAATTATTTATTTATAATGATATCCTACGTAATTACAATGAAAATAACGTGAAAATAATTTTGAGGACATATATATTTTAACCATGCTAATACATTATTTAAAAATTCTAGGAAAAAATATACAAAAATAGACTTAATGTGAAATTATTTATCCTTGATGGACCTAATCCAAACTATTTATCCTTAATGGACGCATGGCCCAAGTTATTTACTTTTTTAACCCACTTTTCCCTTTTTATTTCGTTTGATGTCAGTATGAATGCTATGAAATAATCTTTTATGATACTCCGATATTATATATATCATACTAGTATCATATAGAATGAGCTCAATCTCTTGTGATACTTTGACAGTATATAGATACCCAATTGATATCATATAAGACTATGTTTTTTTTAAGAAACAAATAAAAAAATTAGTAAACTCTGCATTAGTAGAAAATATATTCGTTGGATACTCTGTCGGTATATTTATACCATATTGGTATCATATAGGACTAGAAAATTATTAAAGATATAAAATTATTTATTAAACTCTAAATTAGTAGAAAATATATTCTTGTGATACTCCGTCGGTATATTGATACCCTATAGGTATCATACAATTTTGAGTTTTTTTTTAATAAATAAAATTATTAAAGTTACAAACTTATTTATTAAATTCTAAATTAGTAAAAAAATATATTCTTTGTGATATTCAATCAGTATATTTGATACTACATCGGTATCATATGTGACTGATCTTAATCCTCTATGATACCCTGATGGTATATGTACACCATGTTGGTATATTATACAAAGCAGATGTTGATGTCAGCGATCAAATTTTAATAGTAGGGGCGAATTTTAATAGTAGAGACCGAAAATAGTTTGCTTCAAAAAAGCATAAGCTTAATTTTCCCAAAATTCTAATCTCTTATTTGATAATGTTTTCAACTTATATATATATATAATCACATTATTATTTCACATTTAGAAAATATGCATAACTTTTTTAACCATATATAGCAAATTGATTGAATTGTTCAATATTTTTTTAAAAATTCGCTCAATTTCCAATCTCCCATTTTGCTATAGATGATAATAAAATAAAAGTATATTCAATTTTGATAAATATTAATTAAAAAACATTTACTTAAATAATTTTTCTAAACAAATAATAATAAAAGACTAAGATTGAAAAAGTAAAAGCACAAATCCAAAAAGGGGCAAATATGTCACCACAAAAAAAATTAGTAAAGTTCAATACGTGCTAACATTACAGAGAAAACGAAGGGCGTGAAGCGAGTATTTCTAGCTGCTTCGCCTGCTTCTTATTATGGCAGCTATGTTTTTGTGGTGAAAATGAACGAAAAGCGAGATGAGCGTATTCTTTTCAAATCGATTGATAGATAGCCTGATCTGTTCTGATAGATCAAAAGTGATAGAGAGGGAATCTCTCAAGAATAAAGAGAAATCTCCAAGTTCTATCTATTGATGAGGATTCAAAATATCACACATTGATTAATCACTATTCACAAATGAGACAATGACATAACACCAAATTATGGTACAACAAATACCACTTTGAAACAACTTTTTGTACAACGTTTTGAATGTAATATATTTTATTTTTGCTAAAGCTTACGAACATTTATATCTATTAAATCAGAATTTTCAGATTAACTGTAGAGATAATAGGATGGCCAACGCACACAAATATATTTTAGTTTTATCTTCTGGTGAATAGCATGTGATCCTAGAAATTATTTAATATTCTATCATACATAATATAGAATGAGGGGGCATGATTGTATAACTACAATTTAGATATACAATCATGCCCCTCAATCTTGAGATATACAATCAGGCCCCTCAACCTGTAAAATTGATCAATAGACACAATCGAATTTAATTAGGAAAACGACTAAAACATGATTAGTTCGTCTATTCCAAGGATAAGTACTACTTTAGTACAACATGAAATAATATGTGCAATAGTACAAAAATCACTATCATAGTATGGAGCATAGTTCAATTCATCTGATTTAAGACGATAAAATCATTATTATATGTGGTAGAATACACTACATTGCCAAAAATTAGTGTAGTTTGTCCAATCGTTACCTAAATGAAACTATACTGAAAAAACAATTTATAGAAACTGCTCAATATTCTTGATAACTAATTGGATCTCGACAAATTGACATGACCATTTGATTGTTTTAGCTTCATGAAATTCTCAAATCATAATTCTATTGTAAATGCAACTAAAAGTTAGACGCAAAAAAGACTTACAACTGGAATAAAAAAGGAATTAAAGGGCATATAGTTTTTAATTTTTCCCAAGGACTGACCCAGATGTTGTGTTAAATTGATTTTCCAGTTTCTAAATGCTATGCACTCGATTCACCACCTCTGTTTAAGATCAATTATCATTCTTGGACTTCAATCAGCAACTAATAATATACCAGACATATCTAATTTATATTTTTTAAAAGAATAAAATTAAAGTCAATATTTAATATAAAAAAGGTTCTTTGATTTTTACTAATTACAAAGATTTAATTTTCTTCGAGTTTCTATTTAGTTCTTTAAACTCGCATCCCGCATTAGTTTTTAAAAAAGTTACTTCAACCCATCCCGTCTCACATAACTTTAAACCTACTTCTCTTTGCATAGCTCTAAACTAATTCGATCCCCGCCCTGCCCTATCTCACCCCCGTTGCCATCCCTACACTTAACGACTTGTTTGGATGGTGTTTTTTCGTGGTATAGTATGGTATGGTTATTAAGAGAACAACATTTGTTTTGATTGTTTCATTAATTATATGGTATGTTATGGTTTGATTTCATGGTTCTGTAACCATTAAACCCTAATTTTTTGAAACCACCAATTTGGTGGTATCCCATGGTTCTCTTATTTTTTCCCAATTATACTCTTATATAAATTTAAATAATTCTAATTTATCCTTTATTTTTTAATTAAACTTTACCCCAATATATGTATTGATTTTGTATTACTAATTTCCCTCACCATCAACATTTGAAACTTCTTTTCCGCCTCTCGTCTTTTATTTCACATTTTAATCTATTTTTTGAGGTTCGTTTTTTTAAAAGTTCATACTATTTTATTTTCTTGTGTTGTTTGTATAGATTGGAGATATATTAGCTTGCATGTTTTTCTACTTGATTCTATATATTTATTTTAAAAAAAATATTAATAAATTTAATTTATAATAATTAAGAATATTTTTATAAATTTATACCATACAATCAAATCAAATAATAAATTATTATTAAATAATAATAACTTATACCGTCTATCTAAATATTATACGATACTTTATGATATGATACGAGGTTATGAACCACGATATACCACCATCCAAATAAGCTGCAAAGGGAAAGAAAAATTGGGTGCTTGCTTTATTTGAAAAAAAAAGAAAGAAAAAGAAAAGTCGTTTACTTAATTGATAATTTCGGTGTGAGAGATAACATGCTAGTGTAGTCGCCGGGGAGTTGCCGGAATGGAGCGAGCTGGGTTGAAAACGTTTAACGCCGTAGCTTCACCTCTTCGTTTCCGGGCAAAAACTTCAATTTTCCGACCATTTTTCTCACCCAAAGTGGTCCACAATCTCCATTTCCCTCTCTTATCTTCCTCTTCACGTTTATCTCCGCTCCATTCTCTATGTATGTATATTACTCAAGGATTTCTCTTTTTATTATATTTGGGTTGCTCTTAAATGATATTTTGAGCCCAATTTGTGTTCTTGAAGATTAAAAATCATTTGCAGGTATAAGAAGTGATGCTTACGCTTTGTCTAATGGAGCTGAGGGCCCAACAGCTCAAAATAAACTCCTCCAAGTGGTGTTAGTTTCTCCTCAGGTAGTGAATAAATATGAATCCATTTTTTGTTTTTTGCCTTTCTCCTTTTAGCTTTGACGTACATGAGATAGTTTTAGGATTGCATTGTGAAAAAATAAATAGGAAAAAACAGGAATGCGTTATACACTAAGGTAAGAAATTATTTGTAGCAGGTATAAGTGGAATTAGGATCTTACACTCTCTTTTCGTAACCTGTAGAACTATTAAGGTTCTTGACAAGCAAGTCTGAACTAGTTGGATATACCCCTCATAGTGATACCTGAACTTAAATGAATTGTAATTCACGATCTGGGGTATTTTCATGTCAATAAGGGAAATTCGATATAATTTTGCTCATCAAATTACTTACTTTCGCAATATGGATTAGACATTTTTTTAATTTCTGGTTGGCGTTGGAATTATGCAATATTCAATCAATTATTAGTGTCTTCTTCGTACTAGAAGTAATGACAGTATTATCACAAACTAAAGTACATAGTTTTAGCGAGTGTCGCATTCTGATTTAGTCTCTCAATTCTAATAGATATAGCACCTAAGCCTAACTCAACCTCAAAAGCTAACTTGTAAAGGGAGGATTGCCCAAGTCCATATAAGGAGACCAAAAGACGAACAACTTCAAATACGGACGGGCACAAACTGATGCCAATATTCTTTTTTGAGTAAACCAGAGGCTAAAATACTCAGGTGCCGCAACCTTAGTATCCTAGTTTAGTTTTCTTGAACTGCTTAGTTGGTTAGCTGGTTTTGTATCTACTAACATGTTATTGATGTAAGGAATTGTAACAGGTTATAGATTATTTATATCATATAATTATGGGTTGATGCCAATCTAGTGGCTTGCCGTTTGGATTTAATCCCACTAAAAGATTATCACTTGTACGTATATTAGGATGTTTGCTTAATTCTATAGGGCTTTGGGAATGCAGTACACAGTTACAATAGTTTGCTTTAAAGCTAGCACATATCTATTTTATTTCTTCCCTTTTGTTTAGATTTGGGCTCTTATTCAATCTGTCAGATTCCTTTGCTTTTGTTTTACCGGAGGTTATATGTTGCTACCTTTAGCCTTAAAATGGAAAAAAAAAAATGTGTGGGAAGAGGAAGAACTTTAGAAGCATGCTAGAGCCTGGTCCTCCTGGAACTATAAGGTGTGCCTCATAGAAAAAACTATGATAGTGGTTCCATTTATCTATTTGTTTTTTGCAAAATCAATCCTTGTACTTTAGGAAGGTAACATTATTTTCTATAATATAATGTTCAGCAAGGATGGTATGTCTAGCTAGTTTGGTTTGAGGCTGGCTGCCACTTCTTTAGTGCAGTCTTGGCTGGGTGGGTTTTGGTTCATCCTTGCAAGTGTTCTGTGTCTAAACTGGGTAGAAATGACTCTGTCAGATCACTAGCTTTGATCATGTTACAGGGTTTGTGCTTCCAATACAATATTTTGCATTACCAATCAAACAGGAAGTTCTAAACATGATTCCAAAAATGAGATGGTGAAGATTAAATTTAGATTGTCCATCTCCTTTTTTCCGTTCTTCTTGTATCGACCTAATTTTAACTATTGACTGGTTCTGTCTTCATCTGTTGACAAACACAAACATCATTAACTATAAACACTAGCTTTGTTGTGAGTTGTAATGCATAGGCAGGGTTGGAAATTGACTTAAACCTCTCAACATTCAAATTTCAATCATTTGAATGAAAAGCTCACTTGCCAATTCATTGAGCAATGATTTCAAAGGCGACAATAATGTCTATCAATATTTCACTTTTAAGGGTCGTCTGATGGGAGGCTCTATCGCATACAACCTCTCTGCCCCAACAAAGGTAGGGTAAGGTCTACGTACATTCACTCACTTGTGGGATTTCACTAGGCATGCTGTTGTAATGTTGTTGTTGACTTTTCTAAAGACATTCTGAATTGAACTTGGGAATTGCTTTTTCTGGAAAACCTCAATATTATTTAGGGGAACAATTTCTTATTTATCTAGATGACAAGAGACAAATGGGCTTCACAAGTTCTACTTTTAGTAGTTGATGCTTGAATGCATAATATAGACGTTATTACTATGCTTATCAATTGGCATTACTTCATATTGAAATGTCACCTGCAGGATGTTCATATGATTTTCTTACATGGAATTATAGTCACACCAGTATGTCTGGTGTGTATGTAATTTGTAATTGGCTGAAAAAATACGTGTTCCTATAAAATGACATCTTGATGGTAGTATAGATAAAATACTTTGTGGCATTCCTGATACGAATCATAGAATAAAATAAATAGTGCAAGGACATTTTATTTTGTTGAAAATGAAGTTGTCTAGATTGGTCAATTGTGCAATGTATACTATATCAGTTAAGATTTGAGTGGAAGTCCTCCATATATGGATAGTTTTCGACCTGGACCAATAGGAAAATCCCAGTTCATTGGGATTGTCGATACAATCAAATAGAAAGCCCTAAGGGTGTCATATTCTTGGAGTCCAAACTATGTGATTTTATAGATCCTCTTGTGGGTCAAGGTCTCCCTCTCTTTCCCTTTCTTCTAGATCCGATTCATATTTTTCATAGAGGAATCTCTGATCAAGGGTAATGGGCTATTTCCTTGCAACACTCTACACAATTTCATACAGGGCTAACTTATTTTTCATAAGATCTTGACAAATGTCAAGAATTTAGAATGATATGAGTTTGTACCAGCTAAGCATTCAGATTCATTTTTGATAGGATAATGCATGACCTATTTAAATAAGCTGATGTCTTCCCCAAATTTTCCCTGTGTGGTATTTGAAATGGAGAAGGTGACAAAAACAGGTAGCATATGGCTCCAGTGTCCGAGCATGTTATCCGGACTTACCAACTTTTCAGTTCGTTTAATCCGTCTTGAGAAACTTTCATTTTCTTTCTGCTATGTTGACGAATTAAGGAAATTTCTTTTTCTCTGCCCCGTATCCCCTGGCCCGTCGCCCTTAATTAATGAAGTTATTTTTCTAACTTAAATGAGTTTGTAAAAGCAAAGTTTTGATAGCCAGTGCTTTGATACAGTTTCAGGTTTGACAGTTTCCATTATCTTGGTTCAGCAGGAGATACATGTATTTTTGTCTGCAATTTGTTACCTAATCATGTTAAATAGATGAATATACAGTGTTATCATTCTACGCTATAGGATATTTGCATTTCCTCTTTTATACATGTCTATTACTGCATCTTCATAAGCAGGGAAACCATCACATAAACATTAGAACACATACTTTTGGATTGCAAAATGACTTAAATGGTTCTATCTCCTCTATTTCTCCGTATTGATAGATACCTGGAAATACTGGAAGCATAGCAAGGACTTGTGCAGCATCAGCTGTTGGACTGCACCTAGTTGAGGTATGAATGCATATTTATTACTAGTTTAAATATATTTTAGTAACATTCTCACGTAGTGCTAGAATAGCTATTACGTTTGACCAGTAAAATATATTTGGCTCTTATTACTATGACATCAAGACTTAATGACTTATATTCTTAATTCTCTTTGCTTCTGCAGCCATTAGGATTTCCAATTGATAATACAAAGTTGAAGCGCGCTGGACTTGATTATTGGCCGTATCCTTTTAGCAGTTCACTAGTTGTGAATTTGTAATACTGTCTTTGGTCTAGGAGCGTGTTCCTGTGCAATGTACTGATATCTGAAACTCTTCATCATGTTTTCTTTTTTTTTTTCTGTACTAATTGTTATGAAACTGTAGAATATTAAAGAAATAAATCTTGGTTGTAACTTAACCCCAAAAACTAGCTCATACTGGAGGATTGTCCAAGGCCATATAGGGAATCCATGTTCCCATCCCGGAAACAATGTAAAACTCCAATCCCACCCCACCCACCCTGCACACCCAAAACTGGACATTTGGAGCATGGGCAATAGAAGACCCCAACATCGAAAATAATGAATTGGGATGAGCCCAACTCTGATACCATTGATAAATGGACCTTGGGCCTAACTCAACCCCAAAAGCTAGCTCTTGGGGGTTGAGTTAGACCCAAGGTCTATTTAACATGATTTCAGAGCAAGACCCATCTCAATTCTTGTTTCCCGATGTTGGGCCCCCATATTAAATTGTTCACGCTTCGGATTTCCATCCTTGGGCGTGAGGGTGTGTGAAGAGTCCCACATCGGTTGTTTAGGGATTGAGTGGTCTCTTAAATATGACTTTGATAATCTCACCTCTTGAGTTAGTTTTTGGGGTAGAGTTTGGCCCAAAGTCCATTTAACAATCTATTCTTTATTTTCTTGGGGGAATATCTTGGCTTTCCTTTTTTATTTTTTGGATAAGTGATCTCTCAGCCTGTTTCTTGACTTGCCAGATCTTATGACATATCTATTTGATAAAGTTGAAGAGTTATGAATAGCTCAGCACTCATTGTGTGCCTTGTTTTGCTGCATTCATCATTTCTTCAGTATTTCAAATTCTATAGTTCTCTATAATGTTCATATCTATGGATCTCTATATTGCAGAGTTGTCGATTTTCATAAAATTTTCAACTGTTAACTCTTCACAACAGATATGTCGTTGTCAAAGTGCATCGGTCCTGGGATGAATTCCGGGAGTATTTCATGGGACAGGTCTCTTTTTACCTCATTCATGTATCTCCAAATCATTCAGATAACATAGATTAAATTCCTTCATCTTCCTTTTCTTCAGGCTGGGGAAAAGAGGCTGTTGGCATTTACAAAGAGAGGAACAGCTACACATTCAGTAAGTTTGGATGCTTGTTTCTTCTTTAGTTTTCTCAGCTTGTAACCTTGGGAATATTTTTGGCCAAATGAGACCAATTTATTCCGTCATGCATCGGAAGAAAACATAGAATTGCTCTTTTTGCTTCTTTCCTTTTTTGTTGTTGATAAGGGGAAATGTTCTTTTTGCTGTCACCGTAAAGTATGTAATGTTGGAAGGAGTTAGACCTAAAATCATTCAAAGGAAGTTATCTTCAAGGACCAACAAATTTCTTGAATCTGTGCAGACTTAGTGAAAACATAGGGCACAATGGAAGAAAAAGATCTATTCAGGAGATATCTAGTAGCTGATAATATATTTTAGTCATGTTAGCGCCTTTATGTCCTATGCTCTCAAGGAGTTGAGAGCTTTTCAGGAATTTACACATCAGTAGAAAATAGAAGAACTTCTAGTGCTTTTTATAAAGTAATATGGTAAGTGAGGATTCATATAGCCTTTCCCACCTGACGAGTAGTAGTTGAAAAAATCTGCAATGTTATGCTAAATCCTGATGCTGCAGAGTTTCCTCTAGTTTATCTGAGACAGGCCATTAAGTACTTGGATGCAAGACTTATTTAAACAAAGTTTATCTGGGATAGGCCATAAAGTACTTGGATGCAAGACTTATTTAAACTAAATTAGTTTTTGATTAATTCTAAATTCTTTTTGGTGAGACCCTACGGGTTTTTGATCAACCACCTCCTGCTGTCCTCGATACTTTCCATCTTTTTCATGTTCTAAGAATTTCATATGATTTTGAGCATCTCAAATTCAGTTCCTTTCAGCTTTTTACTTCTATTCTTCATTTGTGACTCCAACAAGTTTGGTATCGAGTTTTAGTTGATTGATTGGTGAGTCTTTTAGCCGGAACTACTTTAGCCGTTGCCGATCTTTCCATACAAAGGTGGAAGGCACCAAGGAATCATAATAGAACAAGGAATAGGTAGACAACAAAACTAATTTGTTTCAAATACATTGACAGAAAGGACAAAAAAATATTATGTTTCCATTTTGGAATTCTTGGCTCCAAAAGCATTTTTATTGACAAGCCGAAGATTTTCCCTTAAGTTTCTTCACAATTTCTTTCCAAGCATTGTTGCTTTTCTCATCTAATGTTCTCTAGTCTAATGAAACACACTATTGTTAATCAAAGGGGACTTGTGTCCATCCACTCCCTTTCATGATGAAAGCCGGATTAATATAAAGAAACATTTCCTTATAATGAGGATTTGGTGTAACTCCAGTTTCATTGATGCAGGACTTCTCCTACAAAAAGGGCGATTGGCTTGTATTTGGCTCAGAAACTAAAGGTTTACCCCCTGAAGCCCTGCTTGATTGCAAGAGTGAATCTCTTGGAGGAGGAACCCTACGGATTCCCATGGTTGAAACATATGTTCGGTGCTTGAATTTATCAGTAAGTGTTGGTATTGCTGTATATGAAGCTTCTCGACAGATAAACTATGAACAACTTCAATGTCCACCTGACACTTGTATGGATACCAAAACATCATTTGTTACTGAAGATATTTTTGCTTGAACTTCTTCATATTGCACCTCTATAAATTCTTTATCTTAAGGTGTTTGTTTATATCTTAGTTATTGAGTTCTCTCTCTTCTTTGTGTTACCATTTTCTGCACAGATTCAATCCATCATTAGTATTACTATAAACATTCAGACATGTCGTTTTGGTTGCTCATAGGATTTAATTACTAGCTCTTCAATGGCTGAACAGGCCATTCTGGCATCCTCATGTCATGTGTATGCTTCTTGACACTTGCATGTGAGGGAGAGGGCTACAAGCTAGCTGTTTCTATCAAACATAATTTCCATGTTCTCTTCAACAATGAAAGTGAAAGCACGGGGAATCTTAGTAGCTCAGTTGGTTGACTAACTGAACTCTCACCTTGGTGGTGAGGCTTTGATTTCCCACATTGTAACCTCCCTCCCCATTTCCCCTGCCCCTATCCCCAATTTTTTTTTAAAAAAAAAGTGAAAGCACCATTTACTAAACATCCCAAAATGTGATGTGTTTGGTCTAAAAAGTAATCTCATTATTTGCATACAATGAAAATGGTTGTACATATATAATTTTTTCACCAACATAATTTTCAATCATTTCTCTCCTCTCCTTATAAATCCACTCATCAAAAGTTTTCACTCATTTTTCTACCCTCTTTCCCTTTTCTTATTTCTTCTTAAGTTTTTCATCCAAAAGGAATATTTGTACACTCTATCCTTTCTTGTAAATCAATATATATAATTGGCTCATGTGGCCATCTTATCCAGTGCGTCAACAGTAGATATCATGCGTTTTCCACTATATAAATTGTAAAAAGATGGGGTCAGGGTAAGGAAAAATAGGAGAGAGAAAACGAGGTGGGAATCAAATCCTCATCGATAAGATAGACGATTAGGTTGTCAATCAACAAAACTATTAATATTCTCTATTATCTGACATGTCTCTAGTCTAGGCTTTTTAAAAGGTCTGAAAAATGTTCTGAATTTTATTGCGAGTGTCACCCCCACAATAGGTCCTAGAGTACGCAATTTGAATACAGTTAGATCTTCAATGAGAGCATCGAACACTGAGTGAAAAATAAACAAAAAATATATGAAAAAAAAAGAATCGACGACTATACTCTTCAAAATTAAACAATTTTGCTCTTCATTAAATGTTTATTTTATTTTATAATAATATATAAAAACAATTTTGGACCTTTCCCTCCATCCAAATGAATCACCTAGTAATATGCACATAACAGTCGGTTACTATATAATGAAGCAACTAAATAAATATACAGTCCAAAGTCATGACTTAATTTATGTACAAAAATAAATAATTTAAGGACAAACTCATGTGGAAGAACAAATTAATGACCCCAAAATCCAGCTCAAATATCTGCATGATTTTGAGGTCAATTATTAAGAGTCATTTAATTGGTGTTTGGACCCATTCAAATGAATTCAAGAATAGTCTTTCTCTCTGTCGCCTGTCGGTGGTTGTACACTTTTAATCCAACGGATTTATTGTATTGTATTCTCCCCCATTTTAATTATACGTTTCTTAAAATACTATTGACCTGACACACACAGAAATTAAGCAGTAATAAATGATAAAGATAATTTATCAAATTATTCTTTAAATATAATATAATTAATTTAAATAAAAACAATTATTTTGACTAAATTTATTTTTAGTTGTCTATTTTAAATTTGTATATTTTTTACAAAATAATAACTAAAATAAAATATTTTAATTATATTCGTATTAATTAATATTGAATATTAAGTCTTAAAAAGTAATTTGAGTAATAAATAATAATATTGAGGTTAAAATATAAATAAAATAATTTTTTGATATATTATTTATGTTTAAAATAATGGGCAAGACTCGAGTCTCGGAACCACAATATTCAACGGGATTCGAAATGCCAAGGCTCGAAGACCTCTGGGACATGGAATAATACTTTAACACTATTCGTACCTTTTTTTTTTTTTTTTTTTACATATTTTTGATAAATCATCATTTACATATAAATGTAGGAGGATCTGTTTGGAAAATAAGAAGTCCATTTAACATCTCTTCATCTTCATATAAACTAACATAGGTAATACTTCTATTAATCAAACTACATGAATTTCGATCAATATTTTAAGATGTATTTATTCTCTTTATTAATATGAGAATGGCCAGAGTTTTAATACAAATTAATATATTTATTTGATTAAATTTAACTTTAGAAGTTAGCTAAATTAACTCTTGTGAAAGTAAAATGTACCAAGTCATACATTTCTATCATAAATATTTTATAATGCAAACATCCAATGAGTATGTCATAAGTTTTGTCAAATTTTGTATATTAATTAAACAAAGTCATACATTCTCTAAAATATTACTCAGTCCATTCATTTTTACTCATTCACTATATTAAAAATAGATATTTATTTTTATTTATCTAATATAAAAAATTTTAAAAATAATTTATTATTTAATTATTAATTTATTCTTGTTATTAATTATAATTCTTTTCAACATATTTTTTAAAATATAGTAAACTTATCATTTTATTTATTAATTTTAAAAAGTATATTTGTATTTGTGGAAGAGAGAGATAAGGGGAAAATTATATTCTACTCATGCAATCCCAAATTTAATGGGAGAAAGTGATTTCAAATATTAAATATTAAAATTAATCCCCTCATTTATGGATGAGAGAGTAAGAGGATGTAAGTAACAAGAATTAAAAAAGAAAGGAACTATTAATATCTGAAAATTGGAAAATTATGGATAAGTTTTAGGGGCATTTGGATAATTTTCTTTTTAAGTGAGGTATAAACTAAAAATCAAATTTAAGGTAGAGCTTTTGGCTTTTTGACTTTTTTTTGGGGTTATTTTTGAGTTAAAGTAAAGTGTTTAAAAGTACTTTGTCTTTTTGTTAAATATTTTTAAAATTAAAAAGTGTTAAAAGTTAAAAATATCTAAAAATAAGTCTATTTAAATACTTTCTTACACTTTTATTCAATTATAGTTGTCCATGATTATTTTGACATGGGAATTTAGAATCAGTAAATAATATGAATTATTTTATCAAATTACTCTTATTAAATATAAGTTATTTTAAATATTGAAAAAAGAATATTATTTAATAGCAAGGATCAAATAGATACAAAATGATAAATTGTTTATGATTGAACCTTTAGTGTTGAACATTTCAAAAATATAATAGTGGACTAATAATATAAACGAAAAGAGTATTTAAACTATCCATTCTTGACACTAAATAGTACTCCCTCAGTCTCATATTAACTTAATTATAAAACAATGTAAACATATTAAGAAGAACATTTAAGGATATAATCTAAACAATACTTTCTATTATTATTCTTTATGAAATCATAAATGCAGCTTTGTAAGTAGTGTAATTTATCTTCTAGAAAATATAAAACTTCAATATATGGTAAAAATTTCAAACATTCATCTTAAATTTTGAACAATTAAATTATTTTAAATAATAAAAAAACCCCAAATTAAGTTAATATAGAACAGAGAGAGTATAGAATAAAATCAACATTATTGTGCTAGATGATCGAAATTCCTCTATCTTTAATTAAAAGACATTATATTTAAAAAATTTAAAAATAAAAAAATTATATTAAAAGCATCATTCTTATAAATAGACCCCGCAAAACGCGAATCCAAATTAACAAAAAGTGACCAAATAACATATCCAAAAACTTTGTCAAGCTATCATTATAAGTTGGTTTAGTCATCAATAACCACTTAAAGTTGTCAATATTTTTCACTTAGACACCTCAACTAAGACTAGTTCCAATTGAACTAGTAACTATTAAACACTTCTTAATGATATGGCCTTATAGGTATGGTACACATTCAACAATGCGCGTGAAGCCAAAAAATTATTTTGGTGGACCAATCAGAAAATGACATGTACACATAACAAAAGTCATAATTTAAACATTAAAAATAAACAAAAATTAGTGGTCATTGTCTTCCCCAACAACACTTCTTCAATTTCATATATTATTAGAACTGCAACCGTCCCCTGCTACACCCTTTTCCATGTAATACTTGGTTATTTTTTTCTAAAATCATTCCGCCCTCATCAATATCATCATCATTATCTTGCCGAAAAAATATCAATTGAATAATATAACCAACAAAAACAGAAAAAATAAAAAGATTTTGATAAAAAAATATCAGACCTGTAGAAGAAAATCTCATTAAAAAAAATAAAAACTAAATTGCGTCAAAAATAATTCCGGCGAAACTCCATTTTTTCCGGCAAAACTTATACACAAATCTGAAAAGAATTTAAATCCTAAAGAAGTCATAATATAAAAGATCTTTTTTTTCAAATTTATCCATATGCCTTTTTTTTATTAGTTAGTATGTCAAATAATTGGCAAGTGTATGACACACACTTTATTTTTAGTTGATTATACAAAAATATTGAATAGATATATTTTTTGTATTCAATTAAAATTAGTTTTAATTGAATTGTCTAAGTGGAAAATACGATTTTTAGCCAAATAAGTTTGCTTCCGTCTGTTATAAAATAATGACTACTCACGTGCCCTCTGCTTTACTACGTATATGGACAACTATACTTTTCATTATTTTTTTAATAGAGATGTTAATTGAACGGGTTGAGTTAAATTTAAGCGGATTATAATGAGTTAAAATAATAAATGGGTTAAAATTCAATTCAATCTAAATTTTTTGGGATCAAAATGGATTGGGTCAAAATGAGTTGAATAATAGGTTATAGAGCGAGTCAAGACTCAATCCCACCAAATATTTACTAAATTATACTTATTTTATTTGTTTTTTTGTAATATTTTAGTACTTAATTAAATTATATTTTTTTTTATTATGACTATATAAAACATATTAAATTATAAAAATATTTTGACAATATCTTTTTTGAGTTAATTCGGGTTGCATATCAACCCAATTTTAAATGAGTTGAAATGGGTTGAGTTGATTGATAAATGGACGGGTTATTCATCCACCCAAACTTTAATAAATTGAACGAGTTGAACAAGTTGAATTTAATTTTGCCACCCCTAATATTCAAATAAAATGAAGGAAGAAATCAAATAGATAAATAAATCGAGGAGAAATAAAATAAAATAGAATAAGGAGGAGGAGAAAATAATTGTAATAAGCCAATCAATTTTTATACCTATATATAACTACTATATCATCTCATCCTCCTCACTTCACAGAAGGAACACTCTCTCTCTTTAATAGTACTGCAGTTTGTAATGGCCGCCGTAGCATGGCTAGTCACTCTTATGGTGATGACCGCCGTCACTTTTCCGGCAAATGCCTGCCTGCCAGCGGATCTAGCAGCATTGATGGATTTCAAAGCAGCTCTTAAGGAGCCATATTTGGGCATTTTCAACACATGGACGGGAAGCAACTGTTGCCAGGGATGGAATGGTGTTAGCTGTGACCCGACAACTCAACGGGTCGCCGACATTGTTCTACGGGGCGAATCCGAAGATCCGATTTACGAGAAAGCCGGGCGGTCTGGCTACATGACCGGTTCGCTCTCCGCTTCTCTCTGCAAACTCGACAAGCTCACTACACTCATCGTCGCCGACTGGAAGGACATCTCCGGCGAAATTCCGGATTGTATCACTTCATTATCAAATCTCCGTATCTTAGAACTCATCGGCAACAAAATCACCGGTCAAATTCCGGCGAACATCGGTCAGCTGAGTAAACTCACTGTACTAAACCTCGCCGACAATAAAATCTCCGGTTCCATACCAGCCTCCATTGTCAACCTCGGAAAACTAAAGCACCTTGAGCTCAGCAACAATCAACTTTCCGGCGAAATCCCAGCCGATATCGGAAAACTTGGGATGATGAGCCGAGCACTACTCAACAAAAACAAACTCACAGGTTCAATCCCGAACTCAATCACTCAACTTCGTCGGTTAGCCGATCTAGATCTATCAATGAACCAAATCTCCGGTTCACTCCCGGCTCAGCTCGGTTCAATGCCGGTTCTATCAATCATAAACCTGGATTCCAATGAAATCTCCGGTTCAATTCCGACTAATCTACTTAGCAGCAGCGGTATTAACATCCTAAACTTAAGCAGAAACTCATTAGAAGGAGAATTACCAGATGTTTTTGGTTCAAAAACGTATTTTACACATCTGGATTTATCATACAATAACCTTAGAGGTTCCATTCCAAAATCATTATCATCAGCTAAGTACATTGGTCATTTGGATTTGAGCCATAATCACCTTTGTGGCCCGATTCCCAACGGGTCACCCTTCGATCATCTAGAAGCTTCATCTTTCGCTAACAATGATTGTTTGTGTGGATCGCCATTACGTACTTGTTAATTTTTTTTGTTTTTCTTACTTAAGTTTGTAATTAATCGAAATTATCGATTAGTTACGCATAATTGGATGTGTATTAGTATGTTGTTATGGTAAAAAAAGAATTCTCATTATATGTTAAGCTTAATTATATTATTGTTAAGCAATATAATGGTCATGCAATTGTATCATGCATGCACGTGAAAAAAGTGTGACAGAAAAATTATGGAAGAAATTGTGTACTATTATTATTTGTAAATTGTAATTAATCCGATGAACTTTTGTTTACTCAATAATTTATTTTGCTTTTTCGAAATTGTACCATGCGTGATAGTTGATGCCTTTTTATTACTCTGAACAACTAGATGTGGCAAATGAGTGGATTGGATCTTATTGAATTTCGATGGATTGAGCTAAAATAAATTGAATTACAATCCATCCATATAAAATATGAATTTGGTCAAATATGATTTGGGTAAAAATGGTTCGAACCCGCTTTAATCTCTTAAAACCAAAAAAATAAAATCAAATCTTGATTGTTAATGCTCGACCTTTATCATCCCAACTCTACTCCCGAATAATTATTTTTGAAAAAATATTTTTTTTTCATAAAAACAATTTAAATTTTGTATACTTTAATACTCTATCACCCATCCACTCCCACTCCCACTCCCATCCCCCAACCCTCATCTAAATTTTTTCTACTTCAATATCAAAACTTAAATTTAAATTTCAAAAAAAAATAATTTTTTCAATTAAAAAATAATTCACCCCACCACCCCACTTCCATCCTACCTCCCCCCCCCATATTTCCACCGTACCCTCCATAGGGGTGTGCAAAAATCGAAACGACTGATAAATCGAATAAAAAAAATGTGATTAGTTTATTGTTATCGGGTTATTGGGTTAACGGGATTTTAATGATTTTTTTAAAAAAAAATTATCAGGTTATTGGTTCGGTTTCAATTTTTAGTATTAGGTTATTGGTTAAATCGATAACTCATTAAGACTATATTAATTTACTACTTTATCCTTTCATAAATATTAAATATTAGTAATTTAACATCACTTGATACTAAATCATTACTCGTAAGTCATGTATTTGCTTGATTTTCAATGTATAACTCTTCCGTTGGAAAGTAAATTAGAATATGAAGTCAAACATTGAATATTATTAAGTTTAGGTGCTCAATTGACTTATTTATTGTACCGTAACTCATCGTATTACATCAAATAGTTAGAGAAATCATATATTTATTTTATGAGTATTTTCTTATTGGGTAAATCGAAAATCGTATCGTTAAGGACCAAAAATTGATAAATCGAAAACCGATAAAAAATATATTTTTTTCTCAAAAATTTTCTAAACTAGTTTTCCAATCCTGTCGAATTTTTTTTAAAAAAAAATAAGCCAGGTCCGCGACAGGGGCACGTCACGCCTCTGTCGCACACTGCCACTGTTTTTCGTTTTCGCATCGAAAAATTATTGTTTGATCCGGTTGCTCTAAAAATCAAACGAGACCATTTTCCCACTCAATTTTTTATGTTGATCGCATATCCGGCCTCGAATTTGCCATCGAAGCATGGGAAGACACATTATGTGCACATCTCTCCTCTAGGAGTATTTTGGTAATTTTACCGGGTGTTACAGTAATTTATCTCCACGAAAATATGAAAGTTTGAAAAATGTTTCAAATGTTTACGTTGAACTTTTGAACAATTCAAATATTTCGAATATTAAAAAACGCATCAAAAGTTCAATTAATTTAAAACAGAGGGAGTATACTCTTATCTTTTTTTACATGCTTACTCTTACTATTTCAAATATACTTGGTAAAAGTTAGACTCCGGGCATTATTTCTTTTTAGCCAAATATTTTGCGCATAAACAAACTTTCAGGAGTCAGAAAATTGGCAATCAGTTGTCAATAACGTGAGGGGATTAATTGCATCAGATGACCTTTTCTGGGATCATACTTTAAAAGGAAAAAGGATCGAAATATCCTTAAATTATGTGAAATGAATAAATAAATTTTTTGTTTATAGTTTAATTTAAAAATATTTTTACCTTTAATGTTTTGATTAAAAAATATCCTTGCATAGTTTGATCTAGAAATACGTTCTTAAAAAAAAATATTACTTTTAAAGAGTAATCTTCTTGTTGTGTTTTTCTTTTTAAAAATTACTTTAACTAATGAAAATATAGAAAAATAATTTTTTATTTTGGTAATCTCATTTTATTAGTTAGAATATGAAATAGTTGAATAGAATTCAACATCCATTTTTTAATGCATAAAAAATAATTTTGATAATTTTTTAAGGGGTACCTCCTCCCCTGATTTGATGCGTTACCAAGAAATTCAGTAATGGACAAAAAGGCAAAAGCAGAAACTAACAAACAAAAAAGAGAAGATGGGAAATTTCATAATGAATTTGAAAGGAAATGTTAATTTTAGTCATATGAGTATCAACAGAGAAGTGGTAAGTACTCCTTCATCTTTAATCAGAAATCTTGGGTGTGAGTCTTCTTGAGTACAAAGTCGCTTTTATTAAAAAGTGCTTTACTTCCAAGTAGAATTTTTCGACATGAATTCGAATTTAATCGAACTCTAATATAAATACCGAGTGGAAAACCAAAAAAATATTTAGTCCTATGAGTTAATGATTTTAATGATATAATTGCTTAATTGAAAAAACTCAAAAAGTGCTTGCTTCAAATACATAGTCGGCACAAGGATTAGTGGGTGGGTGGACCTCATCAATTTTTTAATCCAATGTTTTTTTTTGTCTTTACCATTAATATTTATTCTTATTCATCATTAATATAAATATCTAATAATTATACTTATTCATCAAAATCGATGCTTAAGCACTTTTCATTTTAAATTCTGATTAATATAAATGTGCATTGTGCATAATAATGACTGGATTATATAGTAATGATCACTAAATCCTCTAAAATCCTATATAAATTTTGAACGTTGAGAAGTGGTGAAGTTAACGTTGATTTAGTTATAACATGATTAGAATAACTTAATACTTACTTCGTCCATTAATACTTGTCCTCTATTGACTTGGCACGGGATTAAAAAATAATAAATGATAGAGATAATTTTATCAAATTACTCTTTGAATATAATAAATATAACGTCTTGAAAAAAGTACTAATAAATTGTATTTTTTTTTCTTATTCAATATAATCAAAAAATTATTTAAAATATCAATTAAATTTTATGTAATTTGAGTCCCCAAGACAAATGTCACTGTTGGTGACATTTGATAGTAATTAACAGAACACATGTGGAGCATTGTGACATTCATGATTAATACATGAGTGGAGTCAGATATTATCAAAATTTTATTAAGTTCTGTTTATATATTTTATAGAAATTCGTATAGCAAAAATGAAACCATATTAAAGAGTGAAACTCGATCTCATCGAGAACAATGACCTTAGATAAGGAAGGAGTGGATGTTGCGAATCAGAGTAGCAGGCTAATAGGTAGTAGAGTTAGGTTGATGTCTAATCGTTGAGTATAGTAGGGTAGTAGATTTTGTCGTGTCTTTATATCATGTATTGTCATTATCTGTCGTATACGTGTTAATTTTATCGTATTTACATACTTTTCGTTATAAGTCGCTCTTTCCGTTTTCTTTTCTTTTTCTTTTCTTTTTGTCATATCTAATTTATTCTGTTTATGAGTTTTGAGATGAGGGTTCCCAGGAAACAATCTCTCTAACTCTATGAGGTAGTGGTAAGGTCTGTGTACATTCTACCCTCCCCAGATCCTACTTGTGGGATTCCACTGGGTATGTCGCCGTCGTTGTTGTTGATAATTAAGTAGTGGAGTGAAAATTTCGATTAAGAGGTGTCAAAATATAAAAAAAATAAACTCACATAAAAGTCAAGGAGCATCAATACATATTTTTATTTAACTAAATCGTAATTTTTCAACGAATAAATGTGATACTTCTTAAGTGAATGTGGCTTCAACACTATTTTCACTCAATATGGAATTTTGAAAAATAAAAAATATTTTTAAATGAAATCAAACTAAAAATATGTAAAATGTAAGAGAATCTGTTGCTTTTTAACTTGTCACGTAGAAAAGATTGAATTAAACAGGCAAAAATGAAAAAGAGACCATTTTTTTTTGAAAATGAAGTAAAAAAAAAAGGTATAGAAAAATATTTGTAAAAGGGAAACATTGACAGTGAAGAATTAGGTACATCACATGCTATAATGTGTTAAAGCAATTTAAGAGATGAGTTAGTACAATAAATTTGGGAGAACAGAGGTCAAGTTGCTGCATGTCCCCAAACCCATGTGACTGACTTCCCAAAATACATCAAATTATTGACCCCGTCTCATTTTATATGACATTTTTTATTTGATACGATATTTAAAAAAAAGTATTTAAATTTGTGGTCTAAAATCATTCTTAGATATTTGTGTGGCTGAAAATCATTGCACTAAGGATAAAAAAAAATTAAAGAAAGTAAGATGATATTCTTTTTGAGACGGACAAAAAAAAATGTTAAATGACATGAAACTTTATTTTAAGGGTCCACTCACTAAGTACCCTAAACTTTATTATGTATGGTTCACAATAGCCAATACAAAGTTAGGATATATATATACTCCTTTTTTACTCTTTATAGATTATTTGATACGTGGAATGAAGATAATAATTTTAGTTTATATTTTTTTTAAACTATTAGTTAATTTTGAAATTACTTTAGTTTATCATTTGTATTGAAATGATAAGATTATTATTTTATATATAAAAAAAAATTGAAAATACATTCATCTAAACAGAATATTTTGTAATAAACAGATGTGTGAAAGCATAATTAATATTGGTTGCACCTACTTTTTACATAAATGAAAAAGAAGGATCACAGTTGTGCAACATTTAAGACACGCTAGGATAATAAATTCTATCAGAAACACAAGTTATACAAACCCCAAAAGAGAGCTTGTATTTTAATAAATATTGTTTGACATTCAAAACAATACGGTGGCCAAGTAAAAATAAGCGATCGAGTAATATTTTTGTAGGGTATAGTGTCTTGGTGTAACGATGTAAGTTGTTATTATTGATTAAAAGATTACAGGCTTAAGGCTGTATAAATAATCTTTTATAGAAATATAGGTTGTTGAAAATGGATCCTGGTAATCTGACGCTTTCTTGAACTTCATGTATAGCGAAAATTTAATGCATCGAGTTGCCCTCTAAGTATTGTAGCATTTTTTTATTTATTGATTATTGACAAATTCTGATTTTGATTATAGTGGTATGTCACTAATTTTACTACCTCTGTCTCATATTATATGGACATCTTTTTATAAATATTTGTCTCATATTATACGGGCACTTACTAAATTAGGATAGAATTAAATTTTTTTTTCTCATTTTACCCCACCATTAATTAGTGTATTAATGATTTTTTTTCTAACTTAATTTAATGTACATGGATATAAATGAAGGGTAAAATAGTAAAGTTCTTATTGCATTAATGATTTCTTAATAACCGTGTAAAATAAAAAGTAACCTTACAATATGGAACGAAAGTAATATTTAACATTCAATTAACTAACATATGTATTTTTGATATCTTTATATAAAAATATTTTGTATTCGATTTTAAAAAAAGTATAGTTAATAAATGTGAAAATTGATAAATATTCATAAGCAAAGGACTCAATAGTGCACATCTCAAATAATTTAAGGCCAAATATACTTGACCTTATATTAGAAACAATCTAAGACTTAAATTTAATAATAATTAAGATACCAAAAATGTTATGATCCAATCCCAAAATTAAAAAAAAATGAAAATGAGTGAAAAATGGAACATTTAATTATTCTCTTTTAGATGATTTCCTATCTTCTGAAAAAAGTTAAAAATTAGAAAAAATATAAAAATAATAATAAAAAAAAAGGACTAATAACGTTCTTTTTAAATTTTATATTCATATTCTTTCTAATTTTTTGGATTGAACTAGTTTTACAAAAAATATATCCTTTTTAGCACACAAGCTAAAAGGCTTTAAATGGGTAAAATCTTTTATTCGCCTAATAAAGAGCACATATTTCACTTGTGCGTTCCACTAAAGAAGTTTTAAAGAGACCAATTTTTTTTGTTTAATACATAAATATAGTAGTTAATGGTAGGACTATTATTATTATTAGTAGGATTTTTGTGACGAGGGTTTCAGGAAACAGTTTCTCTGCCTCTATGAGGTAGTGATAAGGTCTGCGTACATTCTACTTTCTCCCGACCCACTTGTAAAATTCTACTGGATATATTATTATTGCTGTATTATCTCTTTCTTAGTGAGTATGTATTTCTAAGAAAAGGAATTTGTTTATTGACTTGTCAGTAAAATTTCCTTTGGACACTGTGTCATGTAGGTAATTTAAGTGGGGAGTGGGATTTTAAGGAGTGGAGGGGAAATGTGGCTGCTAGTTTGTGCTTTCCACTTGTGAAGTCCTAGAAGAAATTTTTCTTGCAAAAAAGTTATGGAAGAAAGAAATTACATGGTAAAAGCCACTTAAGGTATAACAAGTATTATCGCATCCACTAAAAAATATTTTGATTATACTTTATAGCTATAGCTTAAGTAATTATATTTCATAATTATAGTGTTTCTATAATTTGCTTGTACGATTCACAGTTTTTGAATAGCTTTTGTATATTTTATTATACAATTCGTGCACAACATTTGTATAATTCACTATGCAATTCGTAGTGTTTGTATATTTCGTTATACAATTTAATTCGCACACAATATTTGTATAAATCGCACAAATTATACAAAATTAATTAACTAGTAATCTAGTATATATTTGCTTACCCTCATAATTTTTCCTAACAAGATTGCAAGAAAGGCAATTAGTTTGCTATCTTAATTACTCATACGTAATACGTAGATGCATCGGCCCCCCCACCCTCCCCCCCCCCAAAAAAAAAGATAATGCACCTTTCTTCATAATCTTTATTTTCTAGCAATTCAAAGTGTACCAAGTTTACAAACATTTGTGTGGTTTTATTGTCACATAAGTACTTTGAAATGAGGTAAAATATTGTTTCTTACGCATATGAAACAATTTGGTCAGCAAAATATATCATAAGCCGCAGGAATTAGACAATTTCAACAACTGTGACATATCAAAACCATCAAATCAACACATACATTGGCTAAAAGAATCATAAAGCTACTAGTGGATGCTTTGCATATTAAGTTTCTTCAGTGCTTTCTTGCTTATACATTGATTGGTCGGATCATAGAAACAAATTAAAACTGGAAAGAGAGCATTGCTTAAAATAGAAAACAATGCAGTTTTCGCACTAGATTTCGATCAATTCCTTTAACGCGAAATAGAATGCAGCATGTTACACTAATTCACAACACTTAAAACTTTAAAGGGCCTAAACGAAATTGGATCATATCAACAAATTACAACTGGGAAGAGAGTTTTATTCAGATAGAACGTAGGTTCTACACTAGCCTTTCATCAATCTCTATATTGTCACAACAGAATTGCAGAAAGAGTTTCACTAGATCATAAATTGTTACTACAGAGAGCCTGAAAACAATTCTCCAAGGAGCTCACATTTCAGATTCAAACCCAATATTCCAAAAGCCTTCAGGAGTTAAAGGAGGTGCATATCTGTATCGATGCCTTGAAACTCCATCATGATGCTCACACCTCAAGTTTTGCCTATTGCCATTGGACTCCTTATCATCTCCTGGAAGAACAGCATCATAAAACTTTTTACATTGCAGGCATTCCACCCCTTTTAAATTTTCTCGTTCAGCTTTCTTTCTCACAGGTTCAATGTATTTGAAGCCTCTTGCACCAGACCTGGTCGGAGGCAGCATTTCCTGCTTTTTAGGGTCGTTATCAATATTCATGTCCTGAGTTTCATCATCTGAGTTTTCAACTTTTTTGTCATTTGAATTTGGTTTCGCGTGATTCTGAACTCCTTCCTTCATCACCTTTCCTAAGTTTCCTCTGATATTCTCCAGGGGAGTATCAAGAAAATCATCATGAGGATCAGGTCCAACTCGACTCTGATGCGATCTGGTATCCCTCCAATAAGAAACAGGACGCTTTGTACCAGCTGTTGGGCAAGATTTGACATTGGCTGGAATGTTAGGTGCAACAAAAGCACTTGAAGTTGGAGGTGAGATGGAGTTGAATCTTGGGATCAGGTTACCTCCTTGGTCATCATCCAACACTTCCTGTTCGTCTTCTCGTTTAATAGCTTTGCAGGCAAAACCAGAAGCCTGAGGAACTTTCTTTTCAACCTCTAATAAAGATGGAATAAGTTGTTAGACAATCTCAATTCCTTTACCTTTTTCATTTGGAAACTAATTCAATTTAGAATTCGCTAGTACAGAGAGCTTCCTTGTGCAAGGCATATATTCCAATGTAGATAACCAGGAAGAAGCAAAAAGAAGTGAGCAATTATTAGGTGATTGATTAACATGCTTCTTTTTTGGGAGGAATCAAATAGAAGTCCAGTAGACAAGGTATGACATCAGAAAATGCATGCATCATGTTGAATAGAGTGTAGAAATAGCTAATAAGTCGCAAGCATTATAGAGGATTAACATTTACCATGTGAATTTAGAGAACTCTGGTCATTTTGTAATGCACTTTGTTCTAATAATTTGCTTTGTAGGTGCATGTTCTCTGAAGTAAGACCATATTTCGCACAGAGAAAGTTGTACTGTGATTTCAGACTTTTATAAGAAGCAATCATATCCTTTCTTTTCTTCTTCTCAGCCAACAACTCGGATTCTTTTGCTTGAATCAGATGGAGTAACTTCCCATGGAATTCCATCCCCTCAGAAGAATCCTTGCTTGTCTCTCTCAGCTTGGCCTGAAGCTTATCAATCTTTTCCGCTGATTCTCTCAATTTTGCTAGTCCTTTTTTATTCTCCTTCTCAAGCTCTTCCAACTCCTGCCCTGTCTTTGACCTTTCTAAAGAATACAAATCTATCTGTTGACGTAACTGCTCATGCAACTTCCTTCCCTCCTCTACTTCAGACTTTTTATTTATGAGTTCCTTCTGCAGATCATAAACATCAGTTTCCAGATTCTTAACTTTGGTCATAAGTAGTTGTTTCTCATTCTTGTATTGATTCAACAAATCCTCATTCTTCATGATTTCTGTATCCAACAACTGGACTTTGCTTAGTAAATTTTCTTGAATTTTCTGTTCTTTTTCTACTGCAGCTGTCTTCTCTCTAAGTTCCTCATTGAGTTCATCTACTCTTCTTCGTGTAGTTTCAAGCTCAGCAAAGAGTTTGTCTTTCTTCTGTACACATTCTTTTAGTTGCTTTTCTTTATATGCTGCTGAAGAAGTCTTTGAATGAGCCAATTGGACAAGCTTATTGTGCAACTCTAGTCCACCATCATCTTCCATCGAGTTATTCTTGAGTTCTAGCTGCAACCTGCCAACTTCAAGCTCTGAACTCTGCTGTTTTTTCATAAGCAGGAGAACTCTATCTTCCAGTTCTCTCTGTGGGTTCTCATATTTGCATACAAGTGGGGCACTTGTTTCAAGAAGAATACATGATCTTCGGATTGTTTCCCTTAAATCATTTACTTCGCTAGCTCTCTGTTTCAACTCATTTTGAAGCTCCTTGATATGATTAGCGGAGGACAATTCAGAATCCAACAGCTTTGCATTCTCTGTTTTCAGAGACTGGTTTTCTTGAAGAACTTTCTGGTTTTCAAATTGCATCTTTTCCATCTGGAGCAACATATCTTTTTCCTTTTCTTTCCATAAAGTTTCAGCAGCACTTCTTGCCTCAGAATATATTTGCTTAGAATTAGACTGGAAGGTTGGGAAGAGTTGACTGCAGAATATATACTCTATCTTAGAAATTCTATCTTTTGCTTCCAGGATAGTGGCAACAAGAATGGTACTAAGTCCAGAACCACACTTTGCATCAGCATTATCAGCAGGATATGCTGCCTTCAGAGACTGTTGCGGATAGTTTGTCATAACTGAAAATAAAGTACACAATGAAAATTTGTCATTCACTGTTGTAATTCAACAGCCAAAGATCCCAATTACTTTGTAATGAACTTTCATCGTGATGCTTTACTGGTGTAGCAAAATGCCTTATTTCTTATCATCAATATGTGAATTTCAAGAATTATTTGCAAAACATTCTGTAGGAATATAATTTCAGGACTTCCCTGATTTCCCCGTATTGATCTGTTCTATACAAGGAGCTCAACAAAGATGCTGTGTATGTTGTGATTGGAAAGCAGTTTTCTGAAAATACATTTTCCATGAGCAAGTCATTTTCTGGTTTTTTGTTATTATTTTCCAAGGAAACATTTTTCATCAAAAGGGGAAAATGACTTCCATTACCTACGGATGGAAATCATTTCCATGTACAATATCCCGACTCTTACTCCATATAGCTTGCTCCAAACAACATTTAGACATTATTATTATTACTCCTTCCGTCTATCTTTACTTGTCCCTTTATTGACTTGGCACAAGGTTTAATATCTCTTGTTTCATAAAGTGGACAAGTATTGTTAGACGTTCCAAAATGGCATAGTGGACAAGTAAAGATGGACGAAGGGAATATTATCTTACCACTCATAAAACTTCATCAAAACACTGTCCAATTTGCTGAGAGTATCATCAACCTCTAGTAATTATTTTCCAAAAAATATCTTTTTAATCACCAATCAAACACTAAAAATAAGTGAGAAAACCACTGAACTTTTCGGGAAACCATTTACCTCCTTTTGCACCAATTACACCCTCGTAAAGTATTCCTTGCTTCATCAAGAACATACTTTATTTGATGTATCAAAAAGTGCAAGGATGAATTTTATTGCTTCAAGATATATCCTATCCTGCTAACATCTGATTTACATGCATAGTTACAAATGCTGATAAAATGAAAACAAAGGCTCAATGAACACAAACGATTATGATAATTGTATTATATGGAGGGGCTTCCTTAACAAGTCTAGTGACTTTCAAGGCTCAAATGGATAGCTAGTCATAGAATTCTTGGAAGACAGCAAGTAATATACATTTCAGCTAAATTTCGATCAAGATCTAGAAACTGGCCAAACAGATTTGAATTCATCAGAAGTTCAGCTTCCAGATAAGTCGCGTAATTACAATGATATTCCGCTTGGTTATATAATCAGCAATGAAAATTATTCCCCATTGTTGCGGCATTATTCTACTTTACCTTTCTCCAGCAGCAATTTCAGAAAATTGATTGCCATTACTCAAATGCAGATTACTATTGTCACATTGGGCAAATCAAAGTTGAGGATTGCTTTAGCAATAGAAGAAGACACACCGACTGTACTTCAATTCACAAATCGTATTTTACCATCTCAACTTAGCTCAAAATGAATTAGGGTTTTTCCCGGTAATCTACAGAAACAAGAGTTACTCAAATAGGTAAAGAGGGGAACTTACTACTCGGATTCGACGGGAACGAAATAGCCTGTTATATCGCCGGAGCCGATCAATGTCGTAGCCCTGGAAGCGTGCCGGAGAAGGAACAGTTTTCAGTAAATTTTTGAAATTGGAGCGGGAAATTTTATATTTGGGTTCTATTTTGGAGCCTATTTGTATTTCTAAATGTTATATTTTTTAAAAAATATTTAAATATAAATATGTGGACCCACACTCAAAATATCATACAATGTGATAATTATTGAGTGTACCTCTTTAATTGAGGTTAGAAAGTTAAACAGGTTCAATAATAAGAACCTAAACATCAATTTTATATTTTAGATCTACCTTTTGTTAAAAACTGTGCCCATTTTCTCAAAATTCTGAATATGCATCTGGTAAAATTAGTAGGATAGCATATATGGCTTGTGTGTAAAGGATTCCAAACGAATCGTGATAATACTTCCGGAGTATGTTTGAACCTTGCAAAATTTGTTGAGTTTTGGTGCCTACAAGTCCAACAAAAACGATAGATAAGTCATAAAAAGCAACCATCGCTTTAGCAGAGACTTTTTTTTTTTAAATAGGGGGTAGGGGAAGGGAAAACAGGGAGGGAATTACAATGTGAGGAATTAAACTATTGACTCCGTCTCATTTTATGTGATATTCTTTTATTTGGCATAATATTTCAGAAAAAAAAGAAAGATTTTTAAAACTTATGATCTAAAATCATTTTTAGATATTTGTGTAGCTGAAAATTATTTTATTAAGAGTAAAAAAGAAATCTTAAAGAGAATAAGATGATATTCTTTTTGAGACGGACAAAAAAAAAAATCACATAAAATGGGACTTTATTTTAAGGGTCCACTCACTAAGTACCCTACACTTTATTATGTATGGTTCACAATAGCCAATACAAAGTTAGGATATATATACAACCCTTTTTACTCGTTATCAATCATTTGATACTTGGAATAAAGATAATAATATTAATTCATATTTCTTTTAAGATATTAGTTAATTTTGAAATTATTTTAATTTATCATTTGTATTGAAATGATAAGATTATTATTTTATATAAAAAAAAAATTGAAGATACATTTATCTAAACAGAATATTTTGTAATAAACAGATGTGTGAATGCATAATTAATATTGGTTGCACCTACTTTTTACATAAATGAAAAAGAACGATCACAGTTGTGCAACATTTAAGACACGCTAGGATAATAAATTCTATCAGAAACACAAGTTATACAAACCCCAAAGAGAGCTTGTATTTGAATAAATAGTGTTTGACATTCAAAATAATACGGTGGACAAGTAAAGAGAAGCGATGGAGTAGTATTTTTTTAGGATAATCTTGATGTAACAATGTAAGTTGTTATTATTGTTCAAAAGATTACAGGTTTAAGCTGTATAAATAGTCTTTCATAGAAATAGAGGCTGTTGAGAATGGATCCTGATAATTTGGCCCTTTCCTGAACTTTATGTATAGCAAAAATTTAATGCATCGTGTTGCCCTCTAAGTATTGTAGCATTTTTTATTTATTGATTATTGACAAATTCTGATTTTGATTATAATGATATGTGATTAATTTTACTACCTTCGTCTCATATTATATGGACATTTTCTATGATATTTGTCTCATATTATATGAGCACTTATTAAATTTAGGATAAAATTAATTATTTTCTTCTCATTTTACCCCACCATTAATTAGTGCATTAATGATTTTTTTCTAACTTAATTTAATGTACATTGATATAAATGAGGGGTAAAATAGTAAAATTCACTATTGTATTAATAATTTCTTAATAACCGTGTAAAATGAAAAAGACCCTAATAATATGGAAGGAGATAGTATTTAACATTCAATTAACTAAAAATATGTGTTTTTGATGTCTTTATATAAAAATATTTTGTATTCGATTTTAAAAAAGTATAGTTAATAAATGTGAAAATTGATAAATATTCATAAGCAAAGGACACAATACTACAATAATGCACATCTCAAATAATTTAAGGCCAAATATACCTAACACTAAAATTTAATAATAATAATTAAGATACCAAAAATGTTATGATCCAACCCAAAATTTAAAAAAAAATGAAAATGAGAGAAAAATGGAACATTTAATTAGTCTCTTTTAGATGATTTCCTTTTTTCTGAAAAAAAGTTAAAACTTAAAAATAAATAAAATAAAAAAATATATTTTTTTAAAAAAGGTGGTGGGCCCGCACTCATTAAGAGCTTCATTCAATTGTGATTTTGCATGGACAAGTAGAGTAAATAATTTCACACTTTTTGTAAGTGGTGGGGACATCATTTCCTCATCCAATCAGATAGTGACATGTGTCAGTCCCACATACAATAAATAATCAAGTCAAATTATTAATTATAATAATAATTTATCATGAATAACCTTATTTTTTTTAAAACTATCGATTTTTTTTAATTTATATTTTATTTTTTCATAATAGCATTTAATTTATAACGTCAACGAATTATATATTTTGTAAGAAATATATGTTTATAAAAATAAAATATGAAAGTGTTTATGGTGATCATCATTTATGTCATGCACACTGGTGGATGTATGTGGTGTATTATGGGTGCTTAAGCGTTCAATGTTTTTGTTTGACAAATAATTTATTAACTGACATCATTTTGTGTAGCAATTTTCAAACTAAAAATAATTGAGCATCCATAATACAAAATTTCTATATCCGCCACTGGTCATGCACATAATGAATTCCAAATGTGAATATCTAGAAAAATTATATTTAACTGATATTTATCAATTATGGTCATAACTTCACAAGTAATGACTAATAACGTTCTTTTTAAATTTTATATTCATTTTCTTTCTAATTTTTTTGATTGAACTAGTTTTACAAAAAATATATTCTTTTTAGCACACAAGCTAATTGGCTTTAAAGAGAACATATTTCACTTGTGCGTTCCACTAAAGAAGTTTTAAAGAGACCAATTTTTTTTGTTTAATACATAAATGTAGTAGTTAATGGTAGGACTATTGTTATTATTATTAATGGTAATAAAGAGAACATATTTCACTTGTGCGTTCCACTAAAGAAGTTTTAAAGAGACCAATTTTTTTTGTTTAATACATAAATGTAGTAGTTAACGGTAGGACTATTGTTATTATTATTAATGGTAGGATTTTTGTAACGAGAGTTGCAGGAAACAACCTCTCTATCTCTATGAGGTAGTGGTAAGGTCTGCTTACATACATTCTACTCTCTTCAGACTCCACTTGTAAGATTTCACTGAATATGTTATTATTGTATTATCTTTCTTAGTGAGTACGTATTTCTAAGAAAAGGAATTTATTTATTGACTTATCAGTAAATTTCCTTTGGACACTCAATTGTAAGGGTGTCATGTAGGTAATTTAAGTGGGGACGTGGGATTTTAACGAGTGGAGGAGAAATGTGGCTGCTAGTTTGTGCTTTCCACTTGTGAAGTCCTAGAAGAAATTTTTCTTGCAAAAAAGTTATGAAAGAAATAAATTACATGGTAAAAGCCACTATAGGTATAACAAGTATGGTCGCATCCACTCAAAAATATTTTAATTATAATTTATAGTTATAATTTAGGTAATTATATTTTGTAATTATAGTGTTTGTATAGTTCGCCTAATATTTGTATAGTTTGCTTATACAATTCGCAGTTTTTGAATAGCTTTTGTATATTTTATTATACAATTCGCAGTTTTTGAATAATTTTTGTATATTTTATTATACAATTCGTACACAACATTTGTATAATTCACTATACAATTCGCAGTGTTTGTATATTTTGCTATACAATTTAATTCGGGCACAATATTTATATAAATCGCATAAATTATACAAAATTAATTAATTAATAATCTAGTATATCTTTGCTTATCCTCATAATTTTTCCTAACAAGATTGCAAGAAAGGCAATTAGTTTGCTATCTTAATTACTCCACATAAGTACTTTGAAATAAGGTAAAATATTGTTTCTTACGCATATGAAGCAATTTGGTCAGCAAAATATATCATTAGCCACAGGAATTAGACAATTTCAACAACTTTGACATATCAAAACCATCAAATCAACACATACATTGGCTAAAAGAATCATAAAGCTACTAGTGGATGCTTTGCATATAAAGTTTCTTCGGTGCTTATGCATTGATTGGTCGGATCATAGAAACAAATTAAAACTGGAAAGAGAGCATTGCTTACAATAGAAAACAATGCAGTTTTCGCACTAGATTTCGATCAATTCCTTTAACGCGAAATAGAATGCAGCATGTTACACTAATTCACAAAATTATACTTAAAATGGATCATATCAACAAATTACAACTGGGAAGAGAGTTTTATTCAGATAGAAGGTAGGTTCTACACGAGCCTTTCATCAATCTCTATATTGTCACAACAGAATTGCAGAAAGAGTTTCACTAGATCATAAATTGTTACTACAGAGCCTGAAAACAATTCTCCAAGGAGCTCACATTTCAGATTCAAACCCAATATTCCAAAAGCCTTCAGGAGTTAAAGGAGGTGCATATCTGTATCGATGCCTTGAAACTCCATCATGATGCTCACACCTCAAGTTTTGCCTATTGCCATTGGACTCCTTATCATCTCCTGGAAGAACAGCATCATAAAACTTTTTACATTGCAGGCATTCCACCCCTTTTAAATTTTCTCGTTCAGCTTTCTTTCTCACAGGTTCAATGTATTTGAAGCCTCTTGCACCAGACCTGGTCGGAGGCAGCATTTCCTGCTTTTTAGGGTCGTTATCAATATTCATGTCCTGAGTTTCATCATCTGAGTTTTCAACTTTTTTGTCATTTGAATTTGGTTTCGCGTGATTCTGAACTCCTTCCTTCATCACCTTTCCTAAGTTTCCTCTGATATTCTCCAGGGGAGTATCAAGAAAATCATCATGAGGATCAGGTCCAACTCGACTCTGATGCGATCTGGTATCCCTCCAATAAGAAACAGGACGCTTTGTACCAGCTGTTGGGCAAGATTTGACATTGGCTGGAATGTTAGGTGCAACAAAAGCACTTGAAGTTGGAGGTGAGATGGAGTTGAATCTTGGGATCAGGTTACCTCCTTGGTCATCATCCAACACTTCCTGTTCGTCTTCTCGTTTAATAGCTTTGCAGGCAAAACCAGAAGCCTGAGGAACTTTCTTTTCAACCTCTAATAAAGATGGAATAAGTTGTTAGACAATCTCAATTCCTTTACCTTTTTCATTTGGAAACTAATTCAATTTAGAATTCGCTAGTACAGAGAGCTTCCTTGTGCAAGGCATATATTCCAATGTAGATAACCAGGAAGAAGCAAAAAGAAGTGAGCAATTATTAGGTGATTGATTAACATGCTTCTTTTTTGGGAGGAATCAAATAGAAGTCCAGTAGACAAGGTATGACATCAGAAAATGCATGCATCATGTTGAATAGAGTGTAGAAATAGCTAATAAGTCGCAAGCATTATAGAGGATTAACATTTACCATGTGAATTTAGAGAACTCTGGTCATTTTGTAATGCACTTTGTTCTAATAATTTGCTTTGTAGGTGCATGTTCTCTGAAGTAAGACCATATTTCGCACAGAGAAAGTTGTACTGTGATTTCAGACTTTTATAAGAAGCAATCATATCCTTTCTTTTCTTCTTCTCAGCCAACAACTCGGATTCTTTTGCTTGAATCAGATGGAGTAACTTCCCATGCAATTCCATCCCCTCAGAAGAATCCTTGCTTGTCTCTCTCAGCTTGGCCTGAAGCTTATCAATCTTTTCCGCCGATTCTCTCAATTTTGCTAGTCCTTTTTTATTCTCCTTCTCAAGCTCTTCCAACTCCTGCCCTGTCTTTGACCTTTCTAAAGAATACAAATCTATCTGTTGACGTAACTGCTCATGCAACTTCCTTCCCTCCTCTACTTCAGACTTTTTATTCATGAGTTCCTTCTGCAGATCATAAACATCAGTTTCCAGATTCTTAACTTTGGTCATAAGTAGTTGTTTCTCATTCTTGTATTGATTCAACGAATCCTCATTCTTCATGATTTCTGTATCCAACAACTGGACTTTGCTTAGTAAATTTTCTTGCATTTTCTGTTCTTTTTCTACTGCAGCTGTCTTCTCTCTAAGTTCCTCGTTGAGTTCATCTACTCTTCTTCGTGTAGTCTCAAGCTCAGCAAAGAGTTTGTCTTTCTTCTGTACACATTCTTTTAGTTGCTTTTCTTTATATGCTGCTGAAGAAGTCTTTGAATGAGCCAATTGGACAAGCTTATTGTGCAACTCTAGTCCACCATCATCTTCCATCGAGTTATTCTTGAGTTCTAGCTGCAACCTGCCAACTTCAAGCTCTGAACTCTGCTGTTTTTTCATAAGCAGGAGAACTCTATCTTCCAGTTCTCTCTGTGGGTTCTCATATTTGCATACAAGTGGGGCACTTGTTTCAAGAAGAATACATGATCTTCGGATTGTTTCCCTTAAATCATTTGCTTCGCTAGCTCTCTGTTTCAACTCATTTTGAAGCTCCTTGATATGATTAGCGGAGGACAATTCAGAATCCAACAGCTTTGCATTCTCTGTTTTCAGAGACTGGTTTTCTTGAAGAACTTTCTGGTTTTCAAATTGCATCTTTTCCATCTGGACCAACAGATCTTTTTCCTTTTCTTTCCATAAAGTTTCAGCAGCGCTTCTTGCCTCAGAATATATTTGCTTAGAATTAGACTGGAAGGTTGGGAAGAGTTGACTGCAGAATATATACTCTATCTGAGAAATCCTATCTTTTGCTTCCTGGATAGTGGCAACAAGAATGGTACTAAGTCCAGAAACATACTTTGCATCAGCATTATCAGCAGGATATGCTGTCTGCAGAGACTGTTGCGGGCAGTTTGTCATAACTGAAAATAAAGTACACAATGAAAATTTGTCATTCACTATTGTAATTCAACAGCCAAAGATCCCAATTACTTTGTAATGAACTTTCATCGTGATGCTTTACTGGTGTAGCAAAATACCTTATTTTCTTATTAATCAATATGTAAATTTCAAGAATTATTTGCAAAACATTCTGTAGGGATATAATTTCAAGACTTCCTTGATTTCCCCGTATTGATCTATTTTATACAAGGAGCTCAGCAAAGATGCTGTGTATGTTGTGATTGGAAAGCAGTTTTCTGAAAACACATTTTCCATGAGTAAGTCATTTTCTGGTTTTTTGTTATTATTTTCCAAGGAAACATTTTTCATCAAAAGGGGAAAATGACTTCCATTACCTACGGATGGAAATCATTTCCATGTACAATATCCCGACTCTTACTCCATATAGCTTGCTCCAAACAACATTTAGACATTATTATTATTACTCCTTCCGTCTATCTTTACTTGTCCCTTATTGACTTGGCACAGGGTTTAATATCTCTCATTTCATAAAGTAGACAAGTATTGTTAGACATCCCAAAATGGCATAGTGGACAAGTAAAGATGGACGGAGGGAATATTATCTTACCACTCATAAAACTTCATCAAAACACTGTCCAATTTGCTGAGAGTATCATCAACCTCTAGTAATTATTTTCCAAAAAATATCTTTTTAATCACCAATCAAACACTAAAAATAAGTGAGAAGACCACTGAACTTTTCGGGAAACCATTTACCTCCTTTTGCACCAATTACATCCTCGTAAAGTATTCCTTGCTTCATCAAGAACATACTTTATTTGATGTATCAAAAAGTGCAAGGATGAATTTTATTGCTTCAAGATATATCCTATCCTGCTAACATCTGATTTACATGCATAGTTACAAATGCTGATAAAATGAAAACAAAGGCTCAATGAACACAAACGATTATGATAATTGTATTATATGGAGGGCTTCCTTAACAAGTCTAGTGACTTTCAAGGCTCAAATGGATAGCTAGTCATAGAATTCTTGAAAGACAGCAAGTAATATACATTTCAGCTAAATTTCGATCAAGATCTAGAAACTGGCCAAACAAACTTGAATTCATCAAAAGTTCAGCTTCCAGATAAGTCGCGTAATTACAATGATATTCCGCTTGGTTATATAATCAGCAATGAAAATGATTCCCCATTGTTGCGGCATTATTCTACTTTACCTTTCTTCAGCAGCAATTTCAGAAAATTGATTGCCATTACTCAAATGCAGATTACTATTGTCACATTGGGCAAATCAAAGTTGAGGATTGCTTTAGCATAGAAGAAGATACACCGACTGTACTTCAATTCACAAATCGTATTTTACCATCTCAACTTAGCTCAAAAATGAATTAGGGTTTTTCCCGGTAATCTGCAGAAACAAGAGATAATCAAATAGGTAAAGAGGGGAACTTACTACTCGGATTCGACGGGAACAAAATAGCCTGTTATATCGCCGGAGCCGATCAATGTCGTAGCCCTGGAAGCGTGCCGGAGAAGGATCAGTTTTCAGTAAAATATTTGAAATTGGAGCGGGAACTTTTATATTTGGGTTCCATTTTGGAGCCTATTTGTTGTTCCAAATGTTATATTTTTTTAAAAATATTTAAATATAAATATGTGAACCCATATTCAAAATATCATACAATGTGATAATGATTGAGTGCACCTCTTTAATTGAGGTTAGAAAGTTAAACAGATTCAGTAATAAAAACCTAAAGATCAGTTTTATATATTATTAGATCTATCTTTTGTTAAATACCGTACCCATTTTCTCAAAAATTTTGAATACGCATCTGGTAAAATTAGTAGAGTAGCATATATGGCTTGTATGTAAAGGATTCCAAACCAATCCTGATAATCCTTTTGGAGTATGTTTGAACCGCTTTAGCATAGACTTTTTTTTTTAAATAGGGGGTAGGAGAAGGGAAATGGGGAGGGGATTACAATGTTAGGAATTGAACCCTCATCAACAAGGTGGGAGTTCAGGTAACCAACCAACTGAGCTACTAAGATCCTCCTTTAGTAGAGACCTTATTGTGAAAGTGACAAGACTTTTTTTGTGAGGTTTGCTTAAGCGAACTAGGGACCGCTATCGCAAGGACTGTGAAAATAGTCATGGGCTACTAAAGCGGTAGGCGCACTTTTATTGAATGTTGTAAAAAGGGCCCCAAGCCACTTTAAACGAGATCAGAGGAGGGGTTTTGGTTTAAATTTTGAGTTTTTTTTTTCATTTTTATATTTTTTAGCTTCAAGAACTCTTGGGTGATGACTTTTAAAGATGATTTCAAAATTTATCTATTTGATAAGTGATTTCATGATCTTAACATTTAATTCTTGGTTTTGAACCTCATTCTTTCTGGATTTTTTTTAGAAAAATAATAAATTTTTGATAATTGATGATTATGGATTGATTTCAACTCTATTTTTTAACTAGTTTTCACCATTACTTTTTAAATGCTTTGGTAACGTAATTATGTATTAATTTTCAAATTTACCTCTACTTTTTTTAAAAATAATTTTTTGGATTGACTTAAAGTCGATCTTCAAAATTAATAAATTGAGTGTCATTATTCTTGTGTTCTTGTTGTGAATTCATGTTTGAATAGACTTTATTGATCTTGAGGCTTGTCCAAAAGGGAAGGATCATGTTTTGAAGTTGTGGTTAATTAAATTGAGACAAGTGAGCTTCTTGATCCTCTGTTAAGTGTATAGAACCTTGTATTTCCTTATTTGGTGTAGGAAATAATAACATTTATTGAAGGATTTGATTTAATGATCACACATTCATAATAAATGATTTCAACGATAAATAAGGATATAAAAAGAAATTCGATGATTTATTTATATGTGATGTGTTGTGGAGGTTTTGAATTGCAATATAAATTTCTTTTTGGTGATACATCGTGATTATTTGATGTGGAACTTGTCATTTTTCTCATTGTATCATTGAATATACCTATTTGCGTTGATGCTATGATATTATGAATATGAAGAAGAGAAACACAAAGGATGTACCATTATCGAGAGACGTGCCATACATCGTGTTAATATTATTCGAGAAATGCGCCACACACCATGGTAAATATTATTTGAGGAACGTGCCACATGCTATGGTAGTTACATGTACTGATAAGTTCTCTATGGATTTCAATTTCAGAGTCGATGAGTGTCACTCTTTATATGACATTGCATCGTATTACACTTCATCATCCTTGATTGAATTCTTGTTGTAAACATATATTTATTCCCTTTCTATTATTTATGTAGTTAAAAACAATTGGTGATATTTATTTGTAAAGCCCTTCTATTGAGACTTTCTTGCTTGATGTTATTATTTGTTAGGTTAGGCTGAATATTTTGGGCAAATTATAGTTACGAAGGTCCAGATTTTGTGTGATGGAGTACTTGTTTTCTATATATTTTTATCTATGGTGAATATGACTGCTTGTTAAGTGATGTATTGTTTGGTACTCACCTCTTGCTTCTGTACAAGTTGCGAAGCGGACCTCATTGATCGTCTTTTTACATTTTAGTGCAAGGCTTTTTTGTGGAGACTTGAGAGTTTGTTGTTTGTCATCTTAGCATACCCTTATGTTTCTTTATTATTATTTTTTTGTTTTATTTGAGAAGCAAAGACATTAAAGTTTGCATTTCTTTCGAAATTCGATGTAATGCTTAGAAATTTGTACAATGACATCAGACTTTGGGGGTGTCAAGAGTTATGATTTAATTATCCTCTTATTTAGTTTATTTAAATTGTTATTTTCGTTTGATTTTCACTTTTACCTATATGATCGACATCTTAGATTGAGTTATCTTGGTGGGTTAAGGCATGTGCATCACACTCGAATTTGAATTGCAATAACAAAATCATGTATGTTTTTTTATTATGTTATATATGAATCATAATATACAGATAGAAAATTTTTATAAAAGAGAGAAAAATTATTCATGCACGTTCTAGAAAATTCAAATGAGTAGACATACCATATTTATTACAACACATGATTATATTATTTTGTAATTACGGTACCTATACGATATATAAAAGCGTAAAAGTTCTTAAAAATCTTGTTTGAACTTTTTGTCATTCATTAAAAGACCCCTCTTTAGACAAAATCGTCTTTTCACTATTTTATAAATTTTTTTTATTTAATTATATTTATAATATTGACTTTTAAAATATATGAAAATAAATGATAAAATAAGAACTTCTAGCTATGGAAAGACTCCTAAATCTTCTTTATTTACTAGACTTCTACTTCTTCCTTATTTGAATCAAGAAAATACTCTACAGCCGCTAAGAAAATTCTAATTTACCATGGTATATAGGACCTTTATAAATAAATAATTTATCAAAATTATTTTTGTAGTTAAGTATTTATCTTCTCATAAGTTTATAATTAAATGTAATTTTTATGTGTAATGTTTGTTACCAGATGAGTTACACGCTTTAACAACAAGATTAGTTAGTAAAAATGTGATTACATTATGTATGATAATTTTTTTTATATAAGTCATATTCGGCCACTCAAAGTTTTCCGCATAAAAAACTTATACACCTCAACTTAGATTTGTACCCATTGGACACCTTTACTAGTTAAAAAATATACCTATCAAATATTTTTGACAATTAGTTAAAATTAAAGAGTGTGCATCATACACTCGTGAATGACGTGACATGATGACTTATCAAAATGAGACATGTGGCATTGGACACATAATAATAATTTTAAAATAAATTAAAAAGAAAAATTATATTTTTAACAAAAGGAGAAAAAAATAAAAAAGGATCATTAAAAATCATAGATTATATGACAGAAGTTGTTAATCATAGATTATCAGGATCTATGGCAGAAGCTATAGATCGGAGTTTACAAGCAAAAGAGTCTACCATCAGGATGCTTAAACACCACTTTTTACTGGCTCATTAACGTATGAAGACATAGTCTGATAAGAAGAGGTTTGAATGATAGTTTCTGTTGGTGATCTAGTCAATGTCAAGCTTCAGCTTTATAGGCAACTATTCATGAGAGGTGATGATTACTCTAAGCTGAGTCCTAAGTTCTTTGGTCCTTTCAAGGTCCTCCACAGTGTGGGACAAGTAGGTCATCGCTTAGAATTACCTACTAAAATCAAGATTCACCACACTTTTCATGTGTCGCAACTGAAGGCTGGAGTTGGTGCTCATCTGGTGGTATCTCACCTGCATATATCCCTCTCAACTGGTGGTTATATTCTACTGGAACTTGAAGCCATTGTAGCTTGGAGGGTGGTTTAGAAGCACCATAGATTAGTGCCTTAAGTGCTCGTTAAATGGTTCAACTATTCTCCTGCTGGTACCTGGATGGATTTGCATGCATTGCAACAACAATTTCCTCCTTTTCATCCTTGAGGACAAGGATATTTTCTATGGGGAAGGAGTTGTTATATACATAAAGTAGATAAAAGAGATATTAGTTAGCTGAATACACATCAATAGGGGTTGTTAGGCTTTTTCAGAATTCTGTTAGTTACTTAGTAGTTCGACTAACTCTAGGATTTGAATAAATACCTATGGATGTACTGCAAGAAGGAGGCTTGAGTAATATTCTCTCTCTTTCTCTTTGAACACACTCTCTCTCTGTAATAGAGCTTGTATTTACAATTTGTTGAGGATTATTCTTCATTGTTAATCCTTTAGAGCTGCAAATTTGTGCTTGTCAATTAGAACGTTTCACCTTATCATTCTCCTTGACAAATCGTATCCTAAAGTTCCAATTATTGTGATGATATATTTATGACTTGTCAATTTTTCGTGTGCCATGGGAAAATGCTTTATATCCTCATTAGATGGGGAACTACCCACTTTATAGGTCATCGCAATTTATTTTCGGTTCATGTTCTCGATGAATATACCATCTTGGATAATTTTCATGCCATCTCATTAGTCTCCAAGAGGTTTATCTATGACTTATCACCTTTTTCTTTCTTTTTCTAAATCTATTTGCATTATCATTTGTGTCTCAATTCCCAACTTCAAAATTGTTCCTTTGGGATGGCTGATACAGATTCATGATTGTTTTGGGAAGAACGAGATTGTTACTATAAAAGGATAATTAACTTTGCAACCTAAAATTTCTAATACGGCTAGTTAGACCAGGTGTAGTTAGCTTCTCTTTGCCCCAATTGATAAATATAGACCTCTTCTGATGGTGTTTTAGGATCTATTCCTATGGATAATTTTATTAACGTCATCAAAATTTCATGTCCCAAAGCGCAGTCAAAGCTAGAAGGACATCCTCCTCCCAATCCTTGTTGGTATCTCCTTTTAAGGTTGTTTTCTTTTCCTCATATTCCGTCAAGGCACGTGTTACCACACACTTATCACACCAAAAGTAAAAGAGACGAGAAAATGCACTACTATTAATCTACATATACAATTTATAATATGACATATATATTTTTTTCGTATAAAAAAAATAATAATTATAAACTCGTTGAATAACATAGACCTCAACACTTAGTCACAATGCTCTTTTACTAATTGTCTTTTGTGGCCATCCCATTATCAACTAATTATCCACTCAATCTCATTGAATAGAAACAAATAAGCTATAGATTAAAATAATCTTTATACTTTGTAAATACATTAAATTAAATTTTACCAATTTATAATTTCAGCCTAACAGTCCACTTGTCAAGAGAAAGGCTAGTCAAACAAACCGTTCCAGCAATCTGGACACAAAGGGACAGAAGTTGTAACGTTCGCCAAAACCCCATAGCGTAAAAAACAAAAGCATATTCCTCTCTTCTCCGGCGACACTCGCTGTTCTTTTGCTCGAAACCTGCCGGCGAATTTCTCTCTTCAGGTCAAAACTCAATAAACCCAGTTTCCATTTAACTTTCTCCTTTCGGGAATTTTACTGTAATTTTGTTTGCTTGACACAAATTTTGTCGTCTGATTTTTTTCCCTGTTTAAACTGTTGTATAATTCATATCCGTTGATTTGCAGTTCAATTCTATCTACATTTCAGAGGTTTAGTTCTTCCGTTGCCGAATTTGGTTTATCGGAGAATCTTTTGCTGTTGCCACTGGTTCAACTGGTATTTATTTATTTATTTATTTTTTTTAAATTTTCTTTTCCGTTCATTGTTAAATTTCTTCCTTTTCTTTTGTATGCGTCTTTCCTGGAATGTCATGTAATTTTTGCTGAACGATTAGGGTGTATTGTGAGATTTTGCTGAATGGTAGGTTAATGGTTTTTGCACATTTTCTTCCTTACAATTGAGACTATCAGATTATGTGTGAAAGAGTAATTGTTTGATGTGGAGTTAGAGAGAATACCTAATGAGCAACAATTTGGAAATTTGGGATAGTGTACAAGCATGGGCTGGTGACAAAGCACCTGGCCTGATGGTTTTCCCATGGCTTTTTTTTCTCTCATTGCAGGGAGGTGGTGGGTGAGGATGTTATTGTTTCTATTCAGAACTTCCATGAAAGATGTATTTCTGAAGAGAGCTTTAATGCCACATATTTTCTTTGATTCCAAAGATGGAGCAAAGGAGTTGACAGACTTTAGACCTATTAATTTTATAGATAGTACCTACAGTATTATTTCCAAGCTACTTATTGAAGGCTAAAAAAGGTGATACCTAAACTGGTGGGTGGACGACAAATGACTTTTGTAAGAGGAAGACAAATCATGGTCCATGGATGCTATTCTTATTGCCAATGAATGTGTGGGCTGAAGAACTAAAAGCTAACAGCCAGGAATTCTTTGCACATTGGATACACAAAGGGCCTATGAATCATCGGCTTGAAGCTCTGAGGAAGCTGGTTGTGGTGGACTGGAGGCAAAGAGCAAGTCCAAGTAACTTTGGAACAATGTGTTAGAGAAATGTGAAAAGAAGTTGGTGAACTAGAGGAGTCAATCGACTTTGATAAATAGTGTTAGATGCTTTACCAGCTTATGACGTCTGTATTCCCAATTCCTGCAAGTGTAAGGGATAGAACGGGTGCCCTACGAAGAATTTTTTGTGGCAAGGCAACCGTGACACCAAAAAATTACATTTGGTTAAATAGGATGCTCTTACTATTATCAAGAAGAATATGGGTTTGGGAATTAGAAATTTGAAAATTCAAAACTACAACCTCATGATGAAGTGGATATGGAGATCTATCTTAAATGAATAGTTCCTGTGGAGAGATGTTATCAGTATGAAATATGGAATGGAGAATATTTAGATGACAAAGCTGGTCAGCAGTCCATATGGGAGTTGGTGTTTGGAAATCAATCAGGATTCTGTGGCCAAAACCAACTCCTATGCTAAAGTAGGAAATGGTGAGAGTATTTCTTTCTGGGAAGATAAATGGATAGGACAAATTCCTCTGAAGCAGCTATATCCAAATTGTACACAATCTGAATCAGAAACAAAACTCAACTGTTGGAGATGTTTGGGACAATCAAGGTTGGAATGTGAGCTACAGGGATGTTTAATGATTGGGAGATTGACAGGCTTTCAGATTTCTACTTTACCTTGGAACAATTCAAAGGTGTTTCCGCCTCTGTAGACGTGTTCTATGGTTTGGAAAAAGCCAAGGTAATTACTCTGTCAAGTTGCCTACAGAAAATACAATATTTCAAACAATCAGATTGACTGTTGACCACTAGAAATGCAGTGCTAACTCAGGATGGTTTAATGAAGAGGGGACTAGAGTTGTGTTCAACATGCTGTCTATGTGGAGAAGAGGGAGATACAATCAATCATCTTTTTTTACATTGCAAAATAACAAGTCAGATGTGGAGGATTCTCAAAAATTTGAAAGGACTTGTGTGGTAATGCCTGGAAGTATCCTGGAGAGTCTGGAAAAATTAGAATGGTTATAGTTGCTTAGCTACACCGAAAGAAAGATGGAAAATTGTCCCTGCTTGTATTTGGTGGACTATGTGGAAGAAAAGGAACCTAAGATGCTTTGAGATTTGAATAAATGCAGCTCCAGGCAGCATATGGAGATGAAGTGCTTAGTTTTCTTTTTTTTTAAATTTTTTTTTTTTTTTAAAATATATTTGGTGTAAATTAACATGGAAGATCATGAATCCTCGGTAGATGTTATAGGAACTTTTTGTGAATCTAAGGAATGGGAGAACTGATCTTAGTCTTTTATAATTAACCTTGACCGCATCATGTTTAGTGCACTCCTTTTTGGAAGTGTAAAACAGTTACCTTCTCAAAAATAAAAATAAAGGTTCAATTGCTTATAATTTTTTTCTCTTTTCTCCTCCAATCACTAATGACAAATGTTTGAAGACCCATTTATTAATTCATTTCTAGATATCTTAAATGACCTTAAGACTTAGCAATATGAAGAGGTGAATCAATAAGTGAAACGTGGGTCCTGAATGAAATTTGGTGAAATGAATAGCCTTTTGTAGATAAGCGTGTGTAGAATTTATAAATGCTTTTTTTTCATTTTTTTGGCGTTAAGATTGAGGTATTAAATAGTCTTATAGAAAATATCACATATCCACTTATATATACATATTTCATTCAATGATACTTATTTAAAACAGGTGGGGGTGTGGTTTGTCTTTGACGGAGAGAGCAAGGAGCCACAGAAGATGAAGAGGGTCTACTTGGCAATTTAAAGTAATCATGCTTTAGATTTCACTCAAGGAAGTGATAATTTTCAGAAGGTAAACCATGAATCACATAATCCTCTCGGGTTTATTTTCGTGAGTTTGAAATATGAAAATCTTTAGTTAGTGTTTTTTTGGAGAAAGTAATACTTGTATTATATTTCTAACAATTCGGGAACTTGCCACAAGTTACAGGCTCCCTAATTACAATTGAGGTAGTGTATCAGGCAGTTTTGTGAAAGGCGATCGCCTTAGGGCTGTGCAAACTTTGGGTCAAACCGTTAACCCGAACCGATTTTTCGGTTTATTGGACTATTGAGTCGGGTTATTGGCTTATTGGGTCAATTAACGGTTTATTTTAAAGCTGTAACGGGTTGTCGGTTCGGGTTTTACGAATTAAATTTCGGCGATAATAACCCGATAGGCTGATACCAGTCGCGCTGTGTTTAATATTTCCATTTTCCAACATTCTTTTATAGTTATCAGTTGTTAGAATAGGAACATGATTACATAGTCCTATTTAGAATTGGAATAGGAATAGTATGTTGTTTCCTAGTTGGATTTGGATTAGGTTGTAGTATCTATAAATAGGGTCTTTATATAACAATGTAAATACACAATTCAATAATATATTTTCCCCAATATTTCTCACTTGGTATCAGAGCATTGGTGAGAAGAAAACCAGATAGTTCTGGTAACCGTCAGCTGGTGTGCATCGTTTTCTTTGTTTTCTGAGTGTTGTGCAAAACCACCACCACGAGGTGCGGAATACCCAGGCGAGCAAACCCCAACAAGCTCCTCTGAGTTTCACTTGGTCACGTGCCCTCACGCACCACCAGTAGTTTCAGATCTGCGTCTCCATGCGCCTTACGTGGCGGCGCGTGTGGCTGTTTCCGGCAAGATTTTTTTCCGATTCTTTTTCTAGCAGGGTCGCCTTTCCATTCCAAGGCTATCCGTGCAATTTTTTCCCATATCTGATCACCGAAATTAGGGTTCCGACAACTTCAAGCAATTTTCGATGACTGTTCAGTGTTTCCAGGCAGTTTTCCAGCCAATTTTTTTTTTTTAATTTTTTGACCAGTTTCTTTTGGGTACAAAAGTTTGATTTTAAAGATGTCCTTTGGGATCGATATGTTTGGCTCCAAAAGTATAGGAAGTTCTCATCCTATGATCACTTCAGAACCTTTAATGGGTAGTTCCAACTACTTAACATGAGCTTCCTCGATTGAATTATGGTGCAAAGGTCAAGGTGTTCACGACCACTTAACAACCAATGCTTATGTGGTAGATGAAAAGCAAAACGCTACTGAGGACTCTAGAACGGCCAAAGCACAATGGGAGAGGGTTGATGCTCAATTGTGTAGTCTCCTATGGCGTTCTATTGATTCCAAGTTGATGCCCTTGTTTTGCCCATTCCAGACATGTTATTCAGTTTGGGAAAAGGCTCGTGCTTTATATACTAATGACATATCTCGATTTTATGATGTGGTATCTCGAATGACCAACTTAAAGAAACATGAATCCGATATGTCTACATACTTGGGACAAGTGCAAGCAGTCATGGAGGAATTTGAAACATTGATGCTAGTCACAACGAACGTCACAACACAACAAGAGCACAGGCAAACATTGTTTTTAGTCCTTACACTTGCTGGACTTCCTGCTGATCATGATTCTGTGCGTGACCAGATCTTAGCTAGTCCTACCATCCCTACAATGGATGAATTATTCTCTCGTTTACTTCGTCTTGTTGTGTCGCCTAGTCATAAAGTAGTTTCATCACCCACCATTGACTCATCAATTCTTGCATCTCAAACTATTGTTAAATGAACATCTATTATGGAGAACCGACGAGGAGGAGGCCGTTCTGGAAGATCTTGCTCTAAATGTAGTTATTGTCACAAGTCTGGACACACTCATGACATATGTTGTACTTAGCTTGGTCCACCCCCAGTTATGATCCTATTGTTATAAAGGAATATAATGAATCCCTTCGAAATCGAGCAAATAAGCAAACTGTTGCTCAGCCTAATGTTTCTGTTGCTCCACCTGACCGATCATCCAATAATGCTCATATTGCTTAGGCTGATATGATGAGTTCCTTCAGTATCGAGCAAGTAAGCAACTGTCTCCACAAGCAACATCAGTTTCTCAACCTACTGTTCCTGTTGTGGGTAATTCTTTTGCTTGTGTTTCACAATCTAGTACTCTTGGATCATGGGGTTATGGACTCAAGAGCTTCTGATCATATTTCTGGTAACGAAACACTTTTGTCAAATCTTGTTTACTCACAATCCCATCCTGCTATTACTTTGGCCAATGGGATCCAGATAAAACCTAAAGGGATTGGAAAAGCCCAACCTTTGCCTTCTGTCCCCTTAGATTCTGTTCTTTATGTTCCTGGTTCCCCTTTTAATTTGGCATCTGTTTGTCTGTCGTTTGACACGGGACTTACATTGTGGCATTTATTCTTTTGATGATTTTTTCCTTATACAGGATTCGCAGTACGGGACAGATGATTGGCACAGGACATGAATCACAAGGCCTTTACTATCTTACCTGTTCCAATTCCTTCACAACATGCTCCGTCACAGATACTCCAGACCTAATTCACAAACGTTTGGGACATCCTAGTCTATCTAAACTGCAAAGGATGGTGCCTAGTTTGTCTAGTTTATCCTCATTAGATTGTGAGTCGTGTCAACTTGGGAAACACACTCGTGCTACATTTTCACGTTCTAAAAGTCATTCCGAGTCTATTCTTTTTAGTTCATTGTGATATTTGGGGTCCTAGTCGAGTTAGTTCAACCTTAGGATTTCGTTATTTCGTTAGTTTCATAGATGACTATTCAAGATGTACTTGGGTTTTCTTAATGAAAGATCATTCGGAGTTATTTCCTATATTTAAAAGTTTTTTTGCTGAAATACAAAACCGGTTTGGTGTTTCCATTCGTAGTCTTCGTAGTGATAATGCGTCAGAATACATGTCCTCTCAATTTCAGGAGTTTATGACTCACCAAGAAATTATTCACCAGACATCTTGTCCGTACACCCCTCAGCAGAATAGTATAGCAAAACGAAAGAACAAGCATCTTATTGAGACTGCTCACACTCTTCTTATTGAGTCCCACGTTCCACTGCATTTTTGGGGAGATGTTGTCCTTGCATCTTGTTATTTAATTAATAGAATGCCCTCATCTTCTATTCAAAATCAGGTTCCACATTCCATACTGTTTCCTTTATCACATCTCCATTCTATACCTCCTCGTGTCTTTGGGAACACATGCTTCGTACATAACTTAGATTCGAGAAAAGATAAAGCAGCCCTTCGTGCTCTCAAATGTGTCTTTCTTGGTTACTCTCGAGTTCAAAAAGGGTATCGTTGTTATTCCCTTGGCCTTAATCAATATCTTATGCCTGCCGATGTCACATTCTTTGAATCTCAACCTTACTATACATCATCTGATCATCCTGATATTTCTGAGGTCTTACCTCTACCTCAGGTCCTACCTGTACCGACGTTTGAGGAATCTCCAATTATAGTGCCACCTCTAACAAAACTCACCAAACCTCCACCTCTCTTGACTTATCATCGTCGTCCACGTCCAGGACCAGTTCCAAATGATTCATGTCATGAGCCAGACCCTGCACCTACTACGGACTTGCCTACTCCTAGCCAACCGAGTGCACTTTAAAAAGGTATACGGTCCACTCGAAATGCTAACCCACATTATACTTTCTTGAGTTATCATCATCTAACATCATCTTATAATGCTTTTGTATTGTCTTTGTCCTCTATTTCCATTCCTAAGACTACAAGTGAAGCACTTTCTCATTTGAGATGTAGGCAGGCTATGGTTGACGAGATGTCTGCTTTACATACGAGTGGTACTTGGGAACTTGTCCCCCTTCTTGCAGGTAAATCCACTGTTGGTTGCCGTTGGGTTTATGCAGTAAAAGTTGGTCCGGATTGTCAGGTTGATCGACTTAAGGCTCGCCTTGTTACTAAAGGATATACTCAGATATGTGGGCTCGATTTTAGTGATATGCTTGCTCCTGTGGCTAAAATGGCATCTGTCCGCATTCTTCTATATATGACTGCCATTCATCATTGGCCTCTTCATCAGTTGGACGTTAAGAATGCTTTTCTACACGGTGATCTTGTGGAAGAAGTCTATATGGAGCAACCACCTGGTTTTGTTGCTCAAGGGAAGCCTAGTAGACTTGTATGCTGATTGCGCAAGTCACTCTATGGTCTGAAATAGTCTCCTCGAGCCTGGTTTGGAAAGTTCAACACACTAATTCAGGTGTTCGGCATGACTCACAGTGAAGCTGATAGTTCTGTATTTTATTGGCATTCTGCAACAAATTTATGTATTTATTTGGTTGTTTATGTCGATGATATTGTTATCACTGGCAGTGATGAAGATGGTATCACCAGTTTGAAGCGACATCTCTTTAAGCATTTCCAAACTAAAGACCTTGAATTAGGCTGTAGTATCTATAAATAGGGTCTTTATGTAACAACGTAAATACACAATTCAGTAATATATTTTCCCCCATATTTCTCACTAGTAATAACTTATTACTCATTTATTTTCACTTTCACTTTTCAACAATTAGGGTTAGAATTTAGAATCAGTCGCGCCTCTCAAGTCTAAGCCCGTAAGCCGCCTCACATCATGCTTGAATCAGTCGCGCCTCTCAAGTCTCAGGTCTCAACTCTCATTGCCCGCTCAACTCCGGCGACGACGAGGGTGAGTTTCAACATTTTTTCATTACTCTTAGCAAAATCTGCTTGCGATGGAGAATCTTCACCTCCATCCAGGTTTAGGAATCATATTGACATCAAATACTTAAACTGCTGAACAGCTGAAGTGTTGAAACAAATACTTAAATTATTGTAGTGCTGTAGTGCACTATTGCTGAGTTGTCGCTGCAAGCCTGCAACTTGCAAGTTTATAACCTTGCGGTCCCTAATTTTGTGTTTCCCTTTCTGTATGGCATACACCATTATTATATTTTAGCTAATGTTGTTTAAACACAAACCCTAGCCCTCTAAGTGGTACGTAATAGTCACTGCATCATTAATTTTATTGTGACATTCTTTTCTGCCTGCTGATATTAGTGCTGGAAAGTGGAAAGTTATAATGTTGTCGCCTGCAGAATTGTTGCTGCAAGCCTGCAACTTGCAAGTTTACAACTTGCAAATTGCAATCTTTGTTTAATTGGGTAGGAAACCTGAAAGTTCTGTAGCTTAAATGCTAATTGAGTTTTTAGTTTTAATATTACTTGTTAGTGTATGCCGTATGGATACTGGAAAGGGTAGGGATTAGGGAATGAATTGACTCATTGAGTTTTAAGTTTTAAACTTTTAATTGTTAATGGTTTACCGATAACCGAACCGATAAAGGTCAATAATCGATAAACCGATAACGGTTTTTTGATGGTTTAGCATATCTACAACACGATAATCAATAAGTAAACCGATAATATTCAAAACGTAACCGAATCACCCGATTCGCAGCCCTAATCAAAAGACCTATTCTTAGCTCCCAGTGGATGCCCAGATAAACAGTTGGTAGTTCCCCAGTTCTTCCACCAAGAATCCCAGCCAATGGGCCTAGATTTGGAACCTCATTAACTGAGTATAAGAAACTCTTATTCCAGTTGATGTGTAACCCTGAGATTGCTTCAAGTAGAACAAAAATGACCCCGATGATCATGAGTTGGTTCCTGTTGCCCTCACAGTAGATTAGTGTGTTCTCGGCATACTGCAGATGAGTAATCTACAAGACAGTCTTCCCTGTTTGAAGCTCTACATCCCTTCAGCCAACTATTTCCTTGGGCAATTTTCAGCACTTCATTAAGACTCTCCATGGCAATAATGAAGAGGAAAGGGGATAAGGGATCTCCTTGTCTTAATCCTCTCCGTGAAGAGAAGAATCCTGTAGGGGTACCAGTGATAAGGATAGATAATTTTACCGTGCTTATACAAAACTTCATCCATCTTATCCATCTGCCTCCAAACCCATTTTTTGAGAGGGTTTCCAACAAAATATTCCAATTCAAGAGATCACAAGCTTTCTGTATGTGAGAAATATGGGAGAAAAATATTATTGAATTGTTTTCTACATTATTACATTGAGACCCTATTTATAGATACTATATTAGACTCCTTTTTCAACTAGGATACTATAATACAATCCTTTTCCAAATAGGATTCTATATACTATTGTAATTCCTATTCCTATTTTAAGTAGGATTGTATTTACCTATTCCTATTCTAACACTCCCCCTCAAGCTAGTGCATACACGTCATATGTACCTAGCTTGTTACAAATGTAATTAATACGAGGATCGATGATGGGCGTGTTGAGATATCAGCAAGTTGATCTTCCGGCTTCACAAAATTAATAGTCAACCTCAATGTCTTAGTCTTCTCATGCAATTCCGAGATTGCATTGTTAGACTTCCCAAACCAAGCTTGAGAAGATTGTTTCAGACCATAGAATGATTTACACAACCGACTTACACAACCGACATATAAGGTTATCAGACTCCCCCTGAGCAACAAAATCAGGTGGATGCTCCATGTAGATTTCTTCCTCGAGATCATCATAGAGAAAAACACTCTTAATGTTCAACTGATTAAAAGGTCAATAGAGAATGACAATATGGATCATCTCAAAATTACTCTAATAAAGTCACTTGAAAACTTCTCGAGACCTGCTTATGCATCAAATTATTAGATTTGATGGCTGAAAATGGTCACAAATTGAGAAATAAAATTATATGAGAAGGGTTGGAATGATGACACGACCCTACAAAGAAGAGAATTATATGGGTAGGGTCGGAATCATGGCACAACCCTACTGGAAAATAGAAATTATATAGGTAGGATCATATTGACGACATGGCCCTACTGCAAAAGAAAAATTGTATGGATAGGGTCGGAATGATGGCACGACCCTACGCAAACTAGATTTGATGAGTCACCGAAAAGACAAATGGAACTACGTAAATCAAATCTAAGTCACCAAAAAAGACACAGTGCTATGCAACTCAGATATGAGAAAGTAGTTCGAAAAATTCACGGTACTACACAAATTGAATATGAGTAGTCCGGAGAGATGCACGGTGCTACACAAATCGAATATGAGAAAGTAGTCACCGGAAAGATGATACGGCGCTACCCAAATTAGATATAAAAAAAAATAGTCACCGGAATGATGGCGGTGCTACACAAACACTGGAAGATGTGGGGTTGACACAAAACAACCCTAGAAAGACACCGTAAATTGACAACTTGTTTGATTGAATTTTCTTCCCTTGAATATGAGAATCATATATATATCAATAACCCTACTTTTTTTAACATAACTACTGGCTAGACGGGCAGCATATGTAGGTCATAGCCGCCCGCCGGCAGCGGAAGCTCTTTGATTTTCTACCAGGACCGTAGAAGCTCTGATACCATGTGAGAAATATGGGAGAAGAATATTATTGAATTGTTTTCTACATTATTACATTGAGACCCTATTTATAGATACTATATTAGACTCCTTTTTCAACTAGGATACTATAATACAATCCTTTTCCAAATAGGATTCTATATACTATTGTAATTCCTATTCCTATTTTAAGTAGGATTGTATTTACCTATTCCTATTCTAACACTGTATATCTAGCTTGCGGAGAATGCTAGGCGAATTGCTTCTAACTTTAGGAGATCTTATTGCTTTTGTAGATCAATATTTGAAACATTTTTCAAAAGGTACTTGAATAGAAATTCTTATGTATGCTATGAAGACGAATACATTTATTTAATGGTGCTATTGATAATCAATCATTGGAAAGAGTCTTTGTGGCAGCACTGAAGACACTTGTGAGATAAGAGGTAGAGAAGAAGTTACAATTCTTGGGTTTCTTCATTAAGCCTGGTAACAACTGTTGGCCTTACTCGTTAAAAAAAGAAAGAGAAGTCTGATGGCTACTTTCATGATGCTCTTTTTATATATTTAAATAACCTACTTTTCATTATAGTAATGGAAAATAAGATTCAAGCTTGTGCAAATCATTAATTTGGCCTGGGCCAGATGAAAATCTCTGGTTTCTGTCCCCTAGGTGGAGATTCTGATCCTTAATACATATAAGACTTGTCTAATCAATATACTGGTCAAATTTGATATGTTTTTAGGCAAAGTTCTCTTCAGCTTGAGCACAAAGATGTTCAAAAGTTGACATAACTAAAATCAGATGTAGTGTAAATTTAATCTGAATTTGGTTCCATTGCACAACACTTCTCTACGATCTTCCTAGCAAACTGAACATTGCTTCTGCCTTCAACTGTGACAAATGGAGAGAGGCTTGTCTTATCATCAAATGCTATTTCATTTCAGGATTTTGTTTTAGCTTTTATTTGTGATGATGAAACAGTTCTGGGTTTGTTCATATTATGATGTGTTTGTGGTAATTGCCTCTCCAGAAGTGTAAAAGCTCTTGTTGGCATATTATCCCGACAGCATGGATGGGAACTCTTTTTGGGTTGAAGAAGTCAAAGATCAGTTGCCCGTTTCTTTGAAAAGAAAGAGAAATGTCAGAATGAAGAAACTAGAGTTTGCTGGATGGGGATCCAAACCATTGATTGAATTCCTTCAATCAATTGGTAAAGATACAAGCAGAACATACTCTCAACCAGAGGTGACGGCGATTGTCACTGAATATATAAATTCAAATGGTCTTTTAAATCCACAAAAGAAAAAGAAGGTTATGTGTGATGCACGACTTCATTCCCTTTTTGGAAAGAAGTCTATACCACGGATAAAAATCTCTGATTTGTTGGAAGTGCACTTCCCTGAGAACCACGATGAATCAGAAGATGAATCTTCGGACAGTTCAAAAGAAGAGGATAATTTAATAGCATCTAAGGGAAGAAGTACAGGGAGTCCAAAGAAAAAAGTTCCTGTTGTTCCTAAAAGCTGTTTTGCAGCTGTTATTGGTGAAAACATTAAGCTTGTGTACTTGAAGAGGAGCTTAGTTCAGGATCTTCTGAAGACCCCTGAGAGTTTTGAAGATAAAATTGTGGGCAGCTTTGTGAGGGTGAAATCTGACCCAAACGACTTCCTTCAGAGAAACTCTCACCAGCTTCAGCAAGTTGAAGGTATGTTTTCATTGTGCACTTTTATCTTCTGGAAATCCTATAGTGACTAAAATTGATGTTCATTGTGTGCACTGAAAGGGTAGCGGCTGTGGGTTCCTCTTTTCATAATTTTTTTATATAATGTAGTTTGACTTGACACGGAGTTTGATAAAAAAAGAATGACTTTTTAAACTTGCAGTTCAAAATAATTCACGAATATTTGTGGCTATAAGTCACTTCATTAAGGATAAAATATGTATTCTAAAGTTATATTGCTACTAAATGTAGAAATATGTCATTCTTTTTATGACTAACCAAAAGGGAAAGTGAGTCATATAAATTTTGGTATAGGAGGAGTATTATTTAATCAAAATAAATAAATAAATAAATCTGTCATTGGTAATTTTATAAAAATTCCCTTCTGATTTCTATCATTCTTTGGATAGATTTTCTCTTTTTGAAACTGTTCTTAAACCCTAATATAAAGTTTTTGTTTTTCCTTGTTCTCTTGACATGCTAAAAGGAAAATACTGTCCGACCACTACAAGTATATTTTCGAAAATACCATTGGACCACTGCAAGTATATTCTCATTCTTGGAAGGAACTTTTTATGGAAATCGCCATTTGCAGTTGTCCTTTTTTTTGGGTTTCCTTGTTGAGGTGCCATTGTCCATATTGCCATCCAAGATAGCTCTATACATCATATTGCTGGTGGAGATAAGTTTATGTACTTTGCTGATTAAGTAGTCTAATGATCACTTCTTTAGGACGTTGGTTGGGAAAGGCCTCTTGCCTTTTTTTAGGACTTGTATATTCATAGCTTGACACACTCAACCCTGCCATGTCTTGAGTATTCAGATATGGTTTTCTGCAAGAACTATAGTGTGGTAAAATAGTGAATGGACTAGTTAGATTTCTATCTACTTGGTGCATTGTTATTGAACTACTTCCTCGCTAACTGTCGGTGGGAGGTGTTTTTACTTTCACTATTATCATCACTATTCTACCCGTGAGAAATATTGAAGAAACAATATTATTGACTTATGTATGTACATTATTACATAGAGATCCTATTTATAGATACCACAATATATTCCTTTTACCAAGTAGGAAACAACATACTATTCCTATTCCAATTCTAAATAGGATTATATATTCCTATTCTTATTCTAACATTCCCCCCTCAAGCCGGTGCATACAAATCATAAGCACCTTGCTTGTACATATATAATTAATACGAGGACTAGTGAGGGACTTGGCGAAGATATTTGCAAGCTGATCACTTGACTTCACAAACTTTGTAAAAATATCTTTTGAGAGTGTCTTTTCTCTGACAAAGTGACAATCATTCTCAATGTGCTTGGTCTTTTCACGAAACACTGGACTTGATGCAATATGAAGGGCCACTTGATTATCACACACAAGTTCCACCTGATCAATTTCGCTAAATTATCACTCAAATAACTGTTTGATCCAAATTTGCTCACAAGTTGCTGCAGTTGCACTCGACTGAGCAGCCACATTCTGTTTCTTGCTCTTCCATGACACTAAATTGCCTTCTACTAGCACACAATATCCGGCCGTAGAACATCTATTAGAGGGTGATCTTGCCCAATCGGCATCTGTATATCCTGTGATATGCTTATGGCCTTGATTCTCAAAGAGTAGTCCTTTTCCAGGCGCTGACTTTAGATATTGCAGAATACGAACAACTACATCCCATTGACTATCACAAGGGGAAGTCATAAATTGACTTACAATTCTCACATGGAAGGAGATGTCAGGTCTAGTCACTGCGAGATAACTTAACTTTCCAACCAACTGTCTTTATCTTTCAGGATTACTAAGTGACTCTTTTTCCTGGAAGCAGTTTAACATTCGGATCCATAGGAGTGTTAATGGGTCTACATCCCATCAATTCCTGTCTCCTCAAGAATGTCTAACAATACCTGATCCAGACTGAGCAATCCAATACCTAGAAAATACTTTAATCTGCCAAGGTCTTTAGTCCGAAAATGCTGAAAGAGATGTTGCTTCAAACTAGTGATACCATCTTGATCACTGCCAGTGATAACAATTTTATCGGCATAAACAACCAAATAAATACAGATTTGGTGTAGAATGCCGATGAATACAGAGTGATCAGCTCCACTACGAGTCATGCCGAACTCCTGAATTATTGTGCTGAACTTTTCAGACCAGACTCGAGGAGACAATTTCAGACCATAGAGTTACGCAATCAACATACAACTCTACTAGATTCCCCTTGAGCAATAAAATCATATGGTTGCTCCATATAGACTTCTTCCCCAAGATCAGCATGTAGAAAAGCATTCTTAATGTCCAACTGATGAAGAGGCCAATGACGAACGACAACGATAGATAGAAGAAGACGGACAAATGCTTTTGGCCACGGGAGCAAACGTATCACTAAAATCTAGCTTAAATATCTGAGTATATCCTTTGGCAACAAGGCGAGCCTTAAGCCGATTAACTTGACCATCCGTACTAGCTTCTATTGCACAAACCCAACGGCAACCAACAGTGGATTTACTTGCAGGAAGGGGACAAGTTCCCAAGTACCATTCGTATGTAAAGCAGACATCTCATCAACCATAGCCTGCCTCCATCCCGAATGAGAAAGTGCTTCACTTGTAGTCTTAGGAACGGAAATGGAGGACAAAGTCGATACAAAAGCATAATAGGAGGATGTGAGACGATGATAACTCAAGAAAGTACTATGTGGGTTAGCATTTCGCGTGTACCGTATATTATTTTTAAGTGCACTTGGTTGGCTTGGAGTAGGCAAGTCCGCAGTAGGTGCAGGGTCTGGCGGATGACATGAATCATTTGGAACTGGTGCTGGACGTGGACGATGATGATAAATCAAGAGAGGTGGAGGTTTGGTGGGTTTTGTTAGAGGTGGCACTATAATTGGAGATTCCTCAAAAGTCGATACAGGTAGGACCTGAGTTAGAGGTAAGACCTCGGAGATATCAGGACGATCAGATGATGTATAGTAAGGTTAAGATCCAAAGAATGTGACTTCGGTAGACATAAGATATTGATTAAGGTCAAGGGAACAACAATGATACCCTTTTTGAACTCGAGAGTAACCAAGAAAGACACATTTGAGAGCACGAGGGTCTGCTTTATCTTTTCTCGGAGCTAAGTTATGAAGGAAGCATGTGTTCCCAAAGACACGAGGAGGTATAAAATGGAGATGTGATAAAGGAAACAGTATGGAATGTGGAACCTGATTTTGAATAGAAGATGAGGCATTCTATTAATTAAATAACAAGATGCAAGGACAACATCGTCCCAAAAATGCAGTGGAATGTGGGACTCAATAAGAAGAGTGTGAGCAGTCTCAATAAGATGCCTATTCTTTCGTTTTGCTATACTATTCTGCTGAGGGGTGTACGGACAAGATGTCTGGTGAATAATTTCTTGCTGAGTCATAAACTCGTAAAATTGAGAGGACATGTATTCTGACACAATATCACTAGGAAGACTACGAATGGAAACACCAAACTGGTTTTGTATTTCAGCAAAAAAGCTTTTAATTATAGGAAATAACTCCGAACAATCTTTCATTAAGAAAACCCAAGTACATCTTGAAATAATCATCTGCGAAACTAACGAAATAACGAAATCCTAAGGTTGAACTAACTTGACTAGGACCCCAAATATTAGAATGAACTAAAGGAAAAATAAACTCGGAACGACCCTTAGTACTACGTGAAAATGTAGCACGAGTGTGTTTCCCAAGTTGACACGACTCATAATTAATGAGGATAAACTAGACAAACTAGGCACCATCCTTTGCAGTTTAGATAGACTAGGATGTCCCAAACGTTTGTGAATTAGGTCTGGAGTATCTGTGACGGAGCATGCTGTGAAGGAATTTGAAGAGGTAAGATAGTAAAGGCCATGTGATTCATAACCTGTTCCAATCATCTGTCCCATATTGCTGTCCTGCATAAGGAAAAAATCATCATTAGAAAAATAAATGCCACAATGTGAGGCTCGCATCAAATGATTAACATATGCCAAATTAAAAGGAGAACCAGGGACATAAAGAACAAAATCTAAGGTGACAGAAGGTGAAGGTTGATATTTTCCAACGCCTTTTGGTTTTGTTTGGATCCCATTGGCTAAAATAATTGCAGGAAGAGATTGTGAATAAACAATATCAGACAAAAATGATTTGTTACCAGAAATATGATCATAAGGGCCTGAATTCATAACCCCATGATCGAAGAGTACTAGACTGTGAAACACAAGCAAATGAATTACCCACAACAAGAAGGTTGAGGAACCGAGGCTACTTGTGGAGACATTTGCGTACTTGCTCGATATTGAAGGAACTCATCATATTCCGCTGGAATAATATGAGCATTATTTGTTGATCAGTCAGATGAAGCAACAGAAACATTAGGCCGAGCAATAGGTGCTACTTTTAGAGATGTTTGCTTATTTGCGTGATTTCGAAGGGATTCATTATATTCCTTTATAGCAATAGGATCATAACTGGCGGTGAACCATGCAAAGTATCACATATGTCGTGATTGTGTCTAGACTTGTGACAATAACTACACTTAGAGCGAGATCTTCAAGAACGACCTCCTCTTTGTCGGTTCTCCATAGTAGAAAATAGTTTGAGTTGCAAGAATAGAGGAGTCAATGGTGGGTGATGAAATACTTTATGATTGGGAGGTGCAGCAAGACGAAGTAAACGCGAGAATAATTCATCCATTGTAGCGATGGTGGGACTAGGTAAGATCTGATCATGTACAGAATCATGATCAGCAGGAAGTCCAATAAGTCTAAGGACTAAAAACATTGTCTGCCTGTGCTCTTGTTGTGTTGTCACATTCGCATAGACTGGCATCAACGTTTCAAATTCCTCCATGACTGCCTGCACTTGTCCCAAGTATGTAGGCATATAGGATTCTTATTTCTTTAAGTTGGTCATTCGAGATGCCACATCATAAAATCGAGATATGTCATTAGTATATAAAAGCATGTGCCTTTTCCCTAACTGAATAACATGTCTGGAATGGGCGAAACAAGGGCATCAACTTGGAATCAATAGAATGCCTTAGAAGACTACACAAATTGAGTATCAACCTTATCCCATTGTGCTGTGGCTATTGCAGAAGCATTAGTTGTTAAGTGGTCGTGGGCACCTTGACCTTTGCACCATAATTCAACTGAGGAAGCCCATGCTAAATAGTTGGAACTGCCCATTAATGCTTCTGAAGTTATCATAGGATTTGAACCTCCTATTCCTGTACTTTTGGAGCCAAACATGTCAATCCCAAAGGACATCTTTTGAAATCAAACTTTTGTAGTCTAAACAACGAGGAAACAGATTGCAGGAATCCAGAAAAAGAAAAGATGAAAAAAATAATAATGATGTCACCAGGAAATCAGATCTATCCATCGAAAACTGCTCAAAAATAAAAAATGTATATGTGGTCTGCCTCGGAATGCAGAGGCAACCCCGCTGAAAAAAATTCAAAAAAACTTCCACACTCACTAGAATCTTCCTGGAAATTGGAAATTGTCGGAACCCTGATTCCGGAGGTCAGAATTAGGAAATAATAGTATGGGTAGCCTTGGAATGGAGAGGCGATCCTACTGAAAAAACTTGGCTGCCGGAAAGTGGCCGAACTGACCTAATGCGTTGGCGTGTTGTCAGATATCGCTGGAAAAACTGCACCTTTGATCGGCGTGTGGGGGGCATGAGGTGCTATTTTCCGGTGAGTCTAACTGGGATTTTGTCGTCGGAGAGTGAGGGACTTAGTGGTAGTGTTGATTTTCACACAACACTAATAGAAAAAATATGCCAACACAATTAGCCTTGACAGTGTTCGGAAAGTGACACACGGTGGCTTATCGAAAGTTTCTCACCAATGCTCTGATTCATTTGAGAAATATTGAAGAAAAAATATTATTGACTTGCGTGTGTACATTATTACATAGAGACCCTATTTGTAGATACTACAATATAATTTTTTACCAAGTAGGAAACAACATACTATAACTATTCCAATTCTAATTAGGATTATATATTCCTATTCTTATTCTAACACTACCATTGTTTAGAGACTGCACTTTTTTCATCAGATATCTTGTGTTATTTATCTGTTTATATTGATTGATCAAGGAATCCAAAATTGTTAGTCGAAAGGTAACTTTATAAAGTGATGGACACTTACGATTGGGATATATGTATGGAGACTACTGGGGGTGTAGATCCTCTTAAACCTTGTCTAATACCAATAACTTTGGTTACATGCCAAAAAGGAGTTTTTGCATAGTCTTTTGTTTTCTGTTCTTTAAATTGTCTCAAGATATAAATAGTTGCTCTCTTTATTTCTATTTCTGTTTCTCCTTTTGTTCCCTTTCCTTCCCTTCGCCATATCTAGTTTATTCTGCTTATGGATTGTTGAGTCGAGGGTTCCCAGGAAACAACCTCTCTACTTCTATTACGAGGTAGTGGTAAGGTCTGCGTACATTTTACCTTCCCCAGATCCCACTTGTGGGATTCAACTGGGTATGTTGTTGTTGTTGTAAATTGTCTCAAGATATACTTCTAAAAGAGGCTATCTCTCAAGATTTACTTCTAAAAGAGGCTATCTCCCTTAATGCCGTTCTCTCCTCTCCTTTTCATCGTCATAGTTCCTTGTGGAATTTTCATGAATCTCCAAGGGCAATACAAATAATTAGCCACTCCCAGAAAATACTGTTTGCCTACTTACAGATCCTAAATATGTGGTTTACCTAAACTTTGGTGATCAAAGCAATTTTGAATTATGTCTGTTATGTTTGTATTTCTTAGAGTGCCGATAGTTGAAGAGGACCCTGAAAAAAGGGTAAACCAATGTTGTCTTTTCCAGCAAGTATTATTCTCTGTCCTCCTTGCTTCTTTTATTTAAAGCTGAATGTTCACAGGTGTAAAAAAGGGTACTGTAGCCAGTGATGCTGCTTTTGAAGTTCAACTTCAACTATCAAATTTGATGAAAGACATTCCAATATCGTCCTTGTCTGATGATAATTTTTATGAGGTAAGCAACTGTTAACAGTATATATGGTCAATCATAATGTTGGATGACTCTGGTATGAAATTACTCCATTCTCTGGCCCCTCTTGGGATGGATTATGGTAATTCTGAGACTACCTTTCGCAAAACATCTGGGTGGTTTTTAATTTCCCCAAAGAAGGAAAAAATTGATTTTTTGAAACTGTATTCTACTCAGGTCAAGAAATGCACCAGAAGATGCTTAGTAATTGATCAAAACTAGGGAATTACTAGCTCGTGTTTGTTAATTTTATTTTCTTTATTTTTTTATAATGGTGGTGTCCATCCTACTTTATCTGCACTTAACATATACCACCTCGTAAGTGCCATCTCCCACTAGCAGAGGTACCCAGTTAACTCGTCTCCTGTGATATTATCTCACTTCATTGACCATTAGATCCTACAACCTTGAGTGCGGTAACCTGCATTTTATTGATAAAGTTACTTCTGATTGTGTGGACTACCTAGGTACTTGGTGTGAGAAACTCCTTGTCACTATTTAGCTATACTAAATATGCTACCACTATATGTACTCTGCGTTTGGCATGTACATATTAAATATTTGTATAACTGCTTGGGGTATTAGTCAATTTCTTTCAACACCGCGGCTCTGGTATATAGTCTGTCTCTCTTGTGTTGTGTTAGTCAATATATTTGCTAACTTTAAACAAGATTGGGGAACTCCTATGACTGCAGAAATCTAGTGTGGCCGTGATTGTGATTATTTTTTTCTATTCTACTTTAAAGAAATCTATCCATGTTACTTGTACAGTCATGCCTAAATATACCAGTGTCCCAAAATATTTGTCATATTTCACTTCTTGAGAATTTAACATAATAATGTTGACCAAGATTTTGCTGTAGATATTTTTGTATGTTTACTTATTTTATATAGTTTCTGAGTTTTTAAATTTTATTATTTAAAAGGAAATTAATCTATGTACAATCTAATGTAAAAATTGGTAAAGTTTGGTTCTGATAAGAGAACAAATCCAACTAGCGGGGAAGGAGTGCATAGAATGTATATGTATATGGCATGGGTGTATTAAAAAGCAATCCATCATCATATAGTGGATGTCAATCTATGCAATGCTTCTCCTTTATCCTGACTCTCTCTCACACCCACCCACTCACACACACACATAGAAGAAATAACAAATAAAAAATAAATATTAAAAAATAAAAATAGGCCTAAAATTTATATGTGCAAATTTGAAAAGCTTTTCTTCTGTATGAACACTTGCTTTTATACCATTATATTTCTGCTTCATTCGTCCAATCTTGTATTTGTTTCCTCTTTCGTAAGAATTTCTCGTTTTCTTGACAGGAAGAATGTGAAGATTTGTGTGAAAGAATAAAAGCTGGTTATCTCAAGAGGCCTACTGTTGTAAGTTACCTCAAGCACCAACAAGTCTTTCATTCTACAATTTATCTTGATAACTGAGATATCCTTGAGGGCAATGGGGCATGGTTCTAAAACTCATTGGATAATGGGCTCACCCTCTATCCATCTCCTCTCAAATCACTCCTCTCCTTTTTATTTTTTCATCTTCCTTTGTTTTGAATCTCCTATTTTCATTTGCTTGTGACATCCCTTTCCTCTCAAGGGTGATATATTCCTTTTCATAGTCTACGGTCGTTCGTTATTTCTTAACTCTTCTTTTGTCGCTTCTGCTATGCTCCAAATCTGATTATCACTTAGATGTAACTGGAATCAAGAATTGTTGCATACACACGAGCTGTTATCTTAAGTCATATCTGCATATCTCATTTTTTTAATTTTTGGTGCAATTTTCCTTGATTTGATAACAAAGGCATCTCTACAAGGCTCCTTAAGCTGTAGCCAAACTGATTAAACTGATTACGTATATTTTCTCAATCCTGTATTTGGTAGAGAATCTAGTCAAACTGGTGAAAAGACTCAGCTTCTTCCCTCTGAGGTGGATATTGTTGATTCCAAAAGAGAGGATGAAATCCACAATTGTAATTTTGTTTCTGAAAGCTGCTTTTCTTTGCTATGATATTAAGACCTTTTGGGAAAATGATCAAATGGACAACTTATGTATAAATGAAAGAAATGGAAAGAATTGTGTATAATATTGTCTTGAGCGTATCTCTTTAAATTGACTAGCTTTGTTCATTTCTTTAACAAACTAATAGCTTCTACCTTAGCATTTAACCTCTACTGTGTCATTTCTGCTTTACACCACTGCTGTTGTAATTATGTGGCAGTGTATGTTGGCAAAAACGACACCATCTCTTCCAATATTAGCTTCTTCTTTTTTCTTTTTAAATTATTTTTCTGTTAAATGCAGTGTTGGATATTGTCAGTGACTGTATTCTTCTAGATCTTGACACTCTCACTGATTTGTTACTCTGAATAACTTTAGTGTGAATATTTAACTTGGATTTTGAATGGCCTCTGTGTTGAACTATGTTATACTTAATCTAGGTCCTATTCTTGTTTCTTATGAATGCTTTTTTTAATGTGGGAAATTGTAAATCTTAAGTTTTCTTGACTTTTTAGCCCTATAGGTTGAGATTTACTTTCATTTTGAGTTATGTGTAGTACATTGTAACTTTGTTCTTCAGATTGGTAATGTGTGGCCAGTTTTTTTTAGCGTCATAACTTTGTTATCAAGTTGGCAATTCATTTACCCACTTCTTGGCAGTTGGAGCTTGAGACAAAAGCGCAAGTTCTGCACAAGGATATCACCAAACATGTAAGTTCGAATTCTCCACCGATTCTCTTTGTCTGGTTGTCCTTGTCAACTGCATTTTGTTTGAGCTGGAAGTTATTTTCTCAATGAGCTGGTTTGTGAAAATCCATCTATGCTATGCTTATTATATGCAAGTTTCAACCCTTTTTGCCAGGCTAGATGTTTGCCCTTAATATAAATTGATGATATCAATAATCCTGTGGGTAGACTTAGAAATTGAAATGTGAGTGACCGAGAGGGAAGTTGTTCACAACTCTGGTGCACATTGTTATAGGACTTGTTATTTTTAACTTTTTTTGGGTACATTGTTACATGAGTTATGCTTCAGATAAAGAAAGATGTATAAAAGATGATCTAACAATATCACTCAAAAGTTTTAATAGAAATCAACCGATAATACTGAACTCTATTCAGAAAGTGTTTGTAGGTTTATAGTCTACATGCTCAGAACACCTATTCATAGAGGGAAGCTATTGAGTGTAATTATGTAATTCCTAACGAGGGATTAGGAGGTCATCCCATAATTACTGAATCAACAATAGTAAATCATTTTGATTATGGTTTGTGGAGGAATATTATGAAGGGATGGGAGTATTTTTTTGGAAAATATCTCATTCATGTTTCAAGACGGAGATACAGTAAATTTTTGGGGATACTATTGATGGGTTGACTAGATTGATAGGGACCCTAGAGAGGAGAGATTTATGTTGGTAAAGGTTGGAAAATCCACTTAGGTGCCAGTGCCTGCAGTGGTTTTCGATATACCTCAGAATCCGAAAAATTTCATTCCAATGACTCCCAAAGAGCTTGGATAAACTCGCTAATAATAATTTCATCAAATGAGATGTCTAATTCTTATGATCATGAGATAATTGAGCTTGCCAACCAATTTTCGATACCAACCTGTTCGAGAAGAAGCTCAACAGTCTGGTCTACAGGAGTAATATTAATTGGTTTTGCAATTCAACATACCAATTTCTTCTAATTCATCAAAAGTATAGTATCTTGATGAGATGAAAATTCCACAAACATGTTGAGAATTATCATTTGAGCGACTACCAAATCGAGCAACCATTAGGAGACTGCACGAAGGAGACAGGCTCTCATCTGGTGAAGGATGTGAATTTGACCAGTATGTCGCTGGTGGGAATATTTTATTAGTTGCAGTGGCTGTGGGAAGGAACGTAGGAGAGATACTGATAGGATTCTTGGGAGGTGGTTTAGATCAGAAATTTTTTCATCAACTATGATGTCTTCCAATTCGTCTTCGTTTTTCTCCGTTCTCTTATTTTCCTTTTCACTGCATGGGGTCAGTTTTAGAGGCGGTAATGTCATCCTTTTCACGAGAAGCTATACAACGAAAATCCCTACTTTAGCAGGTTCAGTTAATGAACCATAGAAGAAAATTTCGTGTGAATGAATTCCCTGTGACAATTGAAAAAAATGCTTAGTGAGGAGAGTTTAAATGGAGTAACATGGTAAGTGAGAAACATAAAACCAGCCTCAAGTTGTTTGGGACTGAGGTGTAGTTATTGTAAATGAAATCGACTTTGACTCTAACTTAACCTGGAATTTGGCTCATGATGATGATTGTCTATAAGCGTATAAGTAAACATTGTTCAATCATTGTAGGCCACTTAACACCCTTTCACAGACCTAGAGTTGGACATTTGATGCGTGGACAATATAATAGACTTTGTGTGAAAGGGTAAATCAAGAGTAGGGATGGATCAAGCTCTGATACCATGTCAAGAAAATAGAGTTTGGGTATAATGCAATCCCGAAAGATAGCTCATAAGGTGAGAATTACGCAAGTTCATATAAATAGACCGTCTTGCTCTCTCAACTAATGCGCGGCACTAACAACTTAGTATTATAAATGAATGTGTTAAATAAGTGCGTCTGAATTGATCTCATCTTTTAAGAATTTTTCATTTTTCTTTGTTATTCTCATCTTTTATGAATTTTTCATTTTTCTTTGTTGATTAATAACCTTATCATTAAATAAAATAAATTATCATTTCACATGCAACCATGTTTATGTGCCCCGGTGGCATTTGAACTTTTCTCTGAAGCACGCGGACTTGCACTTGTGATTCTTCTAAAGGATGTTGCATGATTTGTTACTCATGTAATTGCTTGTTAATGGATACAAATTTGCTACATGTTCATCATTATTCAATTTCCACGTGTATCTAATTTTTACCCTATCTCATGTTTTGATTTGGCCACAGTGGATTGAGAGAGAAGTTGTGTTGTTACAAAAGCGCATTGATCATGCCAATGAAAAGGGATGGCGCAAACAATATCCTTTCAAATGTCTTTCTTAAGGTTCTGTTATTAAAATATTTGCATCTTCTAGTGGTTGCAAGCCAAAACTTGCTCTTCAATGCAGCAATTTGCCAATTTCTGTCCCTGCATAAGAGAAGCGCATTTAGTAATTGTTGTCTGCAGATTATATGTTGGTAATCCTCCTCCTATTCACTCCTTGATTCCCGAGAAATTCGGTGATCTTGATGTTTTTGGGAGCTCAAATTGTCGTATGTGTTAGATTAGTCAGAGTGACTATAATCTAATGACTAGCAATGAGAGTAACTAGAGAGTCGTTGTATTCTCAAAAAAGAAAAAAAAACAAGAGTCATTGTTTGAGATGGTCTTCTGATCTATTTTGCTCCATTCATTTTTCTGGACCAAATTCCTGTTTCTTTGTGCATGATATTAATTCAAAATTGTGCTATGGAGAATTAGTGTATATTTGTTTTTGGTTAAGAAAAAGTTTGGTTATTCAAATTCAACTGTGGCGCACTTCCTTCTTGAATGCAATTTATATGGTTCCTGGCTGAAACTTATCTACTTGCTAACAAAGCCTGAAATGATGCTTATCAGGAGTTTTGGATGGTACTCCAATGCTTTCTTGATCAGTAGCACTCTTGTGTTTTTTCTAATTTACCTTGTCACAAATAACTTTTCAAACACCAAAGCGTTAACATGGCCTTTTATTTTGTTAATAGCTATTCTGTCTATCCCAAAGTGTATGACCTAGTTTGCCCTATGTGGTATTTTATGAGCAAAAAGTTTACTTTATTTTGTTGACTTTGGTAGAAAAAGTTAAATCCTCTCCCTGTTCTACAGAACTTGACCCTTTTGGTCATCACAAGAGGCTCAATTTTCTTAGTTGGAAATAATTTCGGCATACAACAATTCAAATTCCTATAAACTAATTGCATGTTTTATTTTTCCAAGCTTTCTTTGATATGTTACTTACTACCTAATCCGTTTTAGCCCATTTCAAGCCATTATCAACATTTCTCAACCAACCGAACATTATGCTTCAGATTTTATAATGTTTTGCAACCTTGGGTTAAACTAGATCTAGTATAATCTGAAACGGAGAAAGCAATAGTTTAAAATGTGAAAAGGTGAAGTAGTTAGTTGAAACTGTGTTATATCAAGTTTGAAATTGTATAAATTAGTATATTAACTTTAGCCCCAGAGCTTTGGTTTGGTGGTAAGAACAGATCACGTGATGTATGCGTTAGGAGCATGTCACTACCACAATGTTGCAGTAGACAAAAACATGGTATATAAGTGGGAAGGGTAGAGTGGGGCATTATGGACTTAGTTCTGAATCGCACCATTGGCCCTTAAGGATTTCTAATTATTGGTTTGTAATACTTCTAATTATTCTAAATTAGTTATTTTGGTTGTGTAGATGGAGGAAAAATAACTCATGTAGCAAAATAGGTCAAAATAGTTCGAGAAAGAAGACACAGTAGGTTAAATATTTTGGAAATAAATTGTTGAGAAACCTGGGTGTATCTTAACTTCAAAATTTAGCTCAAGTAATTAGAATTGTCAAAGTCCTTTCAAAGAGGATACAACCCATATTGGCCATATAGATTCTGACTCCCCTTACCTGCACACTCAAGACTGAATATCTAGAACATGGCCTAGTATAACATGTGTGTGTGGGGATTTGGGGTGGGGGGGGGGGGGGGCAACATTGAGTTGTCCAACATTTAGGATACATCCGACTTTGATACCATGTTGAGAAGATGAATGTGGGGCGTGACTCAACCACAAAAGCTAGTTCAAGTTATGAAGACTGTCCAAAACTATATAAGGAGATTTATCTATACACTTAACCACTCTGGGGTCTTAACATTGTTAAGTATTTTTAGGCAGTAGTAGTACACCTAAGGTGATTAAGTCAATTTGCTTGACACATTTCAATTTACTTTAGAGTAACTCCTCCAATTATTCTTCACATGGAGAGTATTTTTGAGCCCATATGTTTTTATGTTTATAAAACTCTGGATAGTTATTATTGCATGTATAGAGTATTAATGAAAATATTATCCTGTTTAATGGAAAGCCCCTACTAGTATACATTCGTTGAGAACCTTATACAAGTTTCCTTTGGTTCCTACTTGTTATTTGCTGGGTTGCTTCAATATTACTTCTGTATGCGGATTTTCAGGCAAAGTTTACAAATTTATGCCTCTCTGGTTGTTGGGGCTTAAGTATAAAAGCTAAAAGCCTGTTATACTTATTGATCCTGCTGATGGATCTAAGTGTCTCCTTGACCTACTTTAAGTTACACTGTTTGAGTTTCTGGAGAGGAAGCAGCTGCTACAAACAAAAAAAGAACAGGATAGACTCTTTTCCATGATGCCAAAAGTTGTAGCTGAGGAATTAGCACCTGAAGTTCAAACTATTGATGCGCTAGAAGAAAATGTAGTGGAACGAGAAAGAGAAAACAGTTGTTCACCAAAGTCAACTCCTAATGGAGCTAGTGACATTTCTGGTGCAGGTGAGTTCTCACATCCAGTCTGCCATAGAAATTCATGATTTCTATAAGTGTATTCAGTTGAACCTTCCCATTTGTATTGCTTTATGGAGCTTAGACTTTTTTCTAGAAGCATTTGGATGTGCAATATTTACAAAACTTTCCTACAGCCCCATCTAGCAGCCTGAAAGCTTAATAAAGCTTGGACTCAAATAAGTTGATTTGAGATTGATTCTTGAAACAAGAGTTTTTATCGGAAAAGAGTTCTGGAGAGCCATTTTTAATTGTTTTGACTAGGGTTGGAAATTTGGGGCAGTAAATGTAGATCGTTTTAGTGGAAGGGAAGGGAAAGAAATGAGAGGTTGAGTAGAAAAGGGTAAACCATACTAATTGACTGTCAAACTGGTAGACAACTTTCGTATGGGCTGAAGTTAGTGGTAACTACTCTTTCCTCAAGATTCATTTATTCTTTGGAATCTTGAATGATATACTACAGCTTTTTTCCCTGGATTTAAAAAAGGTTTCAACTCTCCTGATGGTTCAGATAGGTTTGTCTTTTTTTTTTTTGGTAACAGTAATCTATATATTCACAGGTATACTACATCCAAAATATGTAGTAACCCTTCACAAGGTATTACGGACTAGTCATATTGCCCCTATCACCTCTATTTTCTTCAAGTTATCTAAAACATCCAAGATATCTTCTGCTTGGGCTAAAACATTTTGTTTAGACCAAAAGTAAAACAAATTTAGACAATTCATCTTGATACTCTGAAGTGCATTCTGCTTATCTTCAAAACACCTCTGATTTCTCTCTTACCATACTATCCACCATATGCATGCTGGGACAATCTTTGATCTCTCCTCCTTTATTTCTGCATTACTGTCATTGTTCCAACAGTTTAGAACTCCTTATTCCCTGGCTTTGCCCAATTAATCTTTCTCAAGCTGATGAACATCCTCCAAAGATTTTCTGTCCATTTGCAATGAGAGATGGCTAATTGTCTCCACTTGTTCCCCACATAAGAAGCATCTTGAACAAAGTTGAAAATTCCTTGTGTTAGTACTGATTCCTTAGCCAGTAATCATGTGAAACAGTTCACTTTTTATGGGATTTTGGTCTTCCATATCATCTTCCATGGTCAGTTTTCCTCCCTGTTATTTGATCTATTCAGTTCTCTGTAAGCTGAGTTGACAGAGAAAGTGCATTTACTTTCTTCCATACCATGGTATCTCTTTCTTCAGATAGATTGTTGAAATTGGCCATTGTGGTGTAAAAAGTTGCTATTCTACTCACTTCCCAAACATTTAGGTTTCTCCTGATGTTTAGGTTCCATCCTTTTCCAGTCCACATCTCTGCAACTGTGTGCTATAAAGCTGTTGTATGGCTATAAATTGGCCAAAAGTGTACGGGGCGTGACAGTATGGCTATAAAGGTGATGCATCTTCCATTTTCATTTGATTTAATGGTGCAAAAAAAAAAAAAAAAAGAACTCTGAAAAGTGGTCTTTTGTTTCCATCTTCCAACTACCTTTCCCTGTTCTTTGACGCTTCAATAAATATTGTTGTTAACCATCTCAAGACTTTATGGCTGATTTTAACTCTCCGCAACAAGTATCTGCTCTGTTCCGACAATTCGTACCATGATTCTACCTCCGTTTGACTTTTTGTGATCTCATAAGACTTAAAACCAGCATTGTAGTAAATGTTGTTTTCCCTTTTTAAGCTAGACTTTAACATCTTGCCGTAAAAAAGACCAGTTAAGGAAAGTAATTTTAAATTCAAATTACAGGTAGGTTTACCTCAATTCTTTTGCCTGGGTGCATTTTTTGATTTCACCATGTCACTTATCTGAAATAAGAAAATGGGTTTATCTTTTTGACATTTGTATTGGAAAATAAAATGATCTTTAGCTGCGTTAGATACACAAGAGACCTTTGAAGATGTCTGATTTTCTTTAAGGCACCAGTTGAGTTAATATGAGTGGATACATCTGTCGTCTACTCCCTCCGCTCCAAAATAAATATTGTTTTCAACCTTTTTTTTTGTTTCAGAATAAGTGGTGGGGATTTTATATCAAGAAGGCATTTATTTTCTTCCAATTTACCCTTATTTAAAATAAATAAAATTATACATAACCAAGAAACCGTGAAGGAGCTACTTCTTTTTCAAGGCATTCGATTAAGGATAAGTTGGTAAAAACATGTTATGATCCAATTTAGGACCATGAGCGGCGCTAAGGAGGGAGTCTCAAAACAAGTCTTAACAGAATTCTATAAAGAATTGGGCAGAGTTTACTCTGTTTTTGAGCCTATCCAAAATTGACTTGTCTCAGAAATCCACAACACAACTAATAACAGTTCTAAATCAAGTAATATCCATAACAACTCTTTTTTTAAAAAAAGGTTAACTAGTATCATAAACAAGAGAGTTACACCAATAGTGTACTCATGTAGTACTTACATCAAAAGTATAAAGGAAAAACCAAGAGAGATCTATCACCTATGGCCTTCATAAATTATCTAGAAATAGAGAGATCTCCCCCGGATCCTTAGGTATAATATTGGTGCACCAAAAGTATAAAGTTGATAAATAGTTCATTTTAACACTTTGGAAAGGAATGCACTGTAGTTAGTGCCTATGCGCCTCAAGCTGGTTTAGATGAGGAAGTCAAGAGGCTATTTTGGGAAGAATTGGATGAGGTGGTGAGGGGCATACCAGTGACAGAAAAGCTTTTCATTGGGGGAGACTTTAATGGACATATTGGGGCTACTGATTGTGGGTTTGAAGATGTCCATGGAGGCTTTGGTTTTGGGGAAAGGAATGGAGGGGGGACGTCTCTCTTGGATTTTGCTAAAGCATTTGAGTTGGTTATTGCTAACTCATGTTTCCAGAAGAGGGAAAGTCATTTGATAACCTTTCAGAGTGCGGTAGCTAAAACTCAAATTGATTACCTACTTCTACGAAAAGGTGATAGAAGCCTTTGTAAGAATTGCAAAGTTATTCCGAGTGAGAGTATTTCCACTCAACATAGGCTTCTAGTGATGGACTTAGAGATTAAGAGAGAAAAGAAGAGGAAGATTTTTTATTCCCAACCGAGGATTAGATGGGGGGGCCTGACTCCTGCCCTCTCGCATGAGATGGAAGAAAAACTGAGAATCTTAGAGGCTTGGAGTAGTGGTGGAGATGTGAATAATATGTGGGACAATACTGCTGGGTGCATTAGAAAGGTGGCGTCTGAGGTTCTAGGGGTTTCAAGGGGAACCTGTGGGGGACGTCGAGGTGATTGGTGGTGGAATGAAGAAGTTCAAGACAAAGTAAAAGCTAAGAAGGTGGCCTATACAAAGTGGTTGGAGTGTAGGGAGGAGGATGAAAAACAGAGGCTTAAGGAGATTTATAAGACGGCTAAGTCAGAAGCAAAGAGGGCGGTGACAAGTGCTAAGACAGCAGCGTTTGAGCGCCTATATGAGGAGCTAAGTGATAAAGGCGCGGACAAGCGAATGTATAGGCTTGCTAAAGAGAGAGAAAAGAAAGCTCGCGATTTGGATCAAGTGAAGTGCATCAAGGATGAGAAGGGTGAGGTGTTAGTGGATGTGACTTCCATTAAACAAAGGTGGCAAGCTTACTTTCATAAACTCTTAAATGAAAAAGGAGATAGTAATATTGAGCTGGGCAAGTTGGCACATTCTGAAAGTCACCGAGACTTTGGTTATTGCAGGCGGTTCAGAGTTGAGGAGGTTAGAAGGGCTATTAGTAGGATGAAGAGAGGGAGGGCACTCGGACCGGATGAGATTCCGATAGATTTTTGGAAGAGTATGGTTAAGGATGGCATAGAGTGGCTGACTAAACTGTTTAATACTATCATGAAGACGGCCAAGATGCCGGATGAATGGAGGAGGAGCACGATGGTCCCACTGTATAAGAACAAAGGTGATATTCAAAACTGTAATAACTACAGGGGTATCAAGTTGTTGAGTCATACTATGAAGGCATGGGAGAGAGTGGTGGAGATGAGGGTGAGGAAAGTAGTTTCTATCTCAGAAAACCAGTTTGGATTTATGCCAGGACGGTCGACTACTGAAGCGATCCACCTTGTTCGGAGATTAGTGGAGAAATACAGGGAAAGTAAGAAGGACCTTCATATGGTGTTCATTGATCTTGAGAAGGCCTATGACAAAGTCCCAAGGGATGTCCTATGGAGGTGTTTGGAGATGAAAGACGTTCCAATGGCATATATTAGAGTGATAAAGGACATGTACGACGGGGCCATAACTCGGGTAAGAACGGTGGGAGGAGACTCTGAATATTTTCCTGTTCAGATGGGACTTCATCAAGGGTCTGTGTTCAGCCCTTTTTTATTTGCCTTGGTGATGGATGAGCTGACGCGATCTATCCAGGAGGAAGTCCCGTGGTGTATGTTGTTTGCTGATGACATAGTACTGATTGATGAGACCCGGACCAAAGTTAATGATAGGTTGGAGGTTTGGAGACACGCTTTGGAGACTAAAGGATTCAAACTGAGCAGGACCAAAACAGAATACTTGGAGTGCAAATTCAGTGTTGCGAGGGATGAAGCAGACATTGATGTGAGACTGGAAGCTCACCTTATCCCCAAGAAGGAAAGCTTTAAGTATCTTGGGTCTATCATCCAGAGCAGTGGGGATATTGACGATGATGTCACTCATCGTATTGGGGCGGCTTGGACAAAGTGGAGGTTGGCCTCTGGAGTATTGTGTGATAAGAAGATACCACCTAAACTCAAAGGTAAGTTCTACAGAATGGTGGTTAGACCATCTTTGTTGTATGGGGTGGAGTGTTGGCCAATAAAAAATGTACATGTTCAGAAGATGCAGGTCGCAGAAATGAGGATGTTAAGATGGATGTGTGGTCACACCAGGAGTGATAAGATTAGGAACGAGGTCATTCGGGAGAAGCTAGAGGTGGCCCCTGTAGCTGACAAGATGAGGGAAGCGAGACTGCGATGGTTTGGACATGTACAGAGAAGGAGTACCGATGCCCCTGTTAGAAGGTGTGAGAGGCTAGATTTGGGAGCCACTAGGAGGGGTAGAGGTAGACCAAAAAAGTATTGGGGGGAGGTGATTAGATATGATATGGTGAAACTTGGTCTCACCAAGGACATGACCTTAGACAGGAAGGAGTGGAGGTCGAGAATTAGAGTAGCAGGATAATAGGGTGGATAGGATGGAGTGGTAATTGTCTGCCTTTATATGTTATTTATCTATCTTTATATGCTACTATCTTGTATCTACGTATTATCGTGTGTTCTTCTCTTTCTTGCCTGTTTATCATATCTAGCTTATTCTGCTGATGGGTTTTTGTGATGAGGATTTCCAGGAAACAGCCTCTCTACCTGTGTGGTAGTGGTAAGGTCTGCGTACATCTTACCCTCCCCAGACCCCACTTGTGGGATTTCACTGGGTATGTTGTTGTTGTTGTTGTTGGAAAGGAATGCACTTGTTCTCCAAACATCTCTGATTTCTTTCCTTCCAAATTGTTCACCATATGCTGGCGGGGACAATCTTCCATCTCTCCTTATGTTCTGATTGATTCCTATCTCTGTTACAACATGCTAGGACTTCTGCAGTGTTCCTTTGCATAGACCATCTAATCCCCTTCAAGTTAAAGAACCGTTGCCAGAGTTGCTCAGTCACTTACAATGCAAGAAAAGATGGTTTATTGTCTCTATCTCAACTTCACAAAAGAAACATTTGGAACATAACTGTCTTCCCCTTTTCATAAGGTTGTCCTGAGTCAAAACAGCTTTATTAGCAACTAGCCAAGTTATGGGTATCTTTCCTGCCAAGATCATCTTCCAAGGACACCCCTTAGTTTGAATTGATGTATCCAGTAACTTGTAGTCTAATTTCACCTTGAACTTGCCATCTTTGTCCCTCTCCCATAGCAATCTGTCTTCCTCGCAGGTGAGGCTCTGGACTTGTTCCAAGGTATTGTAGAATTGAATCATTTTCTCTACCTCCCAATCATTGAGAATCTTCTGAAGGACAGATTCCAGGCTTGTGCATTTCTGACTTTTGAGGTTGTAGCTTGTTTCTGTTGATTGATGTTGTAGATGTCCGGGAACTGATGCCTCAGGGATGTTTGTCCCAGCCATTTATCATTCCAGAACATAGTCTTTCTACCATTACCTATAGTAGAATTACCCCACATTCTCGGCCACTTATTTCTGATGGTTCTCCATAGAATCAATTAGGAGTGAGACGCTAGCTCAGTGAGCAATAATACTTAACCACAATCATTTTAATGAGGGACAAGTCAGTAAACATGCTAGTATGATAATCAAAATTATAGAATAAATGCTCTTTTCGTAAAACGATAACAATAATCAATCATCACTTTTGTATCAAATATTATAATATTCAGGAGGTTTTCAAGAATGAATCACGTAATCGGTGTGGATTTCTTCTTAAAAAATAGCCAATAACAGTGGACCCTTTATAAAAGAGTCAAATATTTATATCGATAGGTCCCTACCCGAGGGATATCTGCAAGAGTATGCTAGTTCTATCTCTGGTCTGGCAAGGGTTGTATCGGTAAATACTAAATACAAGGTGAACCAAGGTCTAATGAACCCACCATTAGCTACGAGATCCATCAAGGTCTACCCATTTATACTTTTCTCTGTATACAGTAAAAACATTTTCAAAATAATACAAGGCATTTAAGCCTTATCAACTCATATTTTGTCAAACTTTAACGAAATCACATGTCAAAATACTATTTCTCATGTAAATGTCAAATCCTTTCAATGAACGATAATCATACCTCAATCATCTATAAATTTTTCTTATAAAAGTGAGTTCATCTCAAATAACTATTTCGGTGTCAACTCAAGTAAAAGACTTGTCCCACATGCAATCCAAAACATTCGGTAACACATTCACTTTGTTAATCATGTACAAATCATGAGATTTATAAAAATACAGATTGTGGTAAGATTACTACTCACAGTACTCGTGTTGAAGTGTACCAAAATTGTTACTCTAGCAACCTGTACAACTTTCTTTGATCAATCTATAATCACATCATATCAATCTCACATCGATTTCTTTATTCGGCTAACCCGTAACTAATTGAGAACACCCAAATCCGATGTGAATTTCAACACTCACTGTATTTCTCAAAGGTGTTTGTATTCTTCTTATTCTTCTTTTTTTTTTTTTTCATTAAAGCATCTGATTATTGGATAATACAAAACACTTTGTAATTTCTAGGAGTGTGTTGTTCTCTCAAGGGGTGTGTCAAGCTAAAAACAGCATTTATTTTGAAATTTGGGGGGTAGGGGAAGTAGGGGGTAATAAAGTAGTTGGGGTTGCCTACCAGATATAATGTTTTCCTTATGTGTTTCTTGTCTATAATGTTTCTCACCTCTGATGTGCATATGATAAGAAAGGCTACATATCAGATCAATGATTTCCACCGAGTGAGAAGCGTCAAAGAGAACAAAAATTGGAGCTGTCAGTTGCCAGCAAAATTAATCAGATTATATGCTGCAATGTCTTGTATATCTTTGCAGTACTACGAGAAAAAGTCATGGAAAACAATTCACTGTTTCTTATAGTAAAATCCCAAACTTCTACGTGGTTGTGCTGTTCCTGTCCTAAATTATTGATGATCCTGCCCAAAATTGCTAGTGCTGATTTTCCTTTTGTTTCTTTATGCATAAAATGATGACCAGTAGGTTTCCCAGAAGACTCTTCTTACTCTAATATTCTATTACTTTTTAAAAGCCAGTCCAGGTCTCCAACCCATTGCCCGAAGCCCTCTGTTGGTTCTTTTCCCCTCTCAAAGTGGGACTCAGACAAGCAAAGCCATGCCAGTTTGTGTTGGGGGATTTCATCTGTCTTCCCCAATGCTTGGTGATACCTTTTCCCACCAATCTTGGCTTTTGTTGAAATAGTTAGCATCAAATGAAGTTTGTGGGTTCAATATCACCCTCAAATCATTACTAAAAAGAAGATGCATGTACTTGGTCCAAGAAAAAGAGCCAGGCTGAACGTGAAGACATAATTAGAATCAAAAAGTGTACTCTATTTAAATGAGGTGGTCACACATTCAACAGTTCTTGAAATAATATTCTTCCAGCATCAATTTGTTTGATTTAATACTATTTCTGCCTCTTGAAAATTCGATATTTTGTGCTAGTCAGTTCAAATCATTGAACCCTGATCTAGATGGGTAAGTTTGTTATTTAGTTTATAAGTATGCATGTTGTGAGGATAGAGTTAAATATCTTCTGTACGTATAAATATGTGCTACATTACTATTACTCTTTAGTTATATTGTTTCCTGTATTCTATTAACGATCACAATATTTTGCTCAGTCAATATCTGGCATGATTTTTTATACTTTCCCCAAGTGTGACTGTATTTTATTTTCAGGAGATACCGTGATTCCATCTAGTAGGATTTTCGTAAATGGAGATGCATTCATTGCTGATGGAAATGGTAATTTCTTCTTCCCCTGTTTTTTGAAAGTAAGCACCTTTTTCTTAGAAAGGCCACCTCATCAATTCTCTTGCTTCCAAACTCACCTTTGCTTCGCTTAATGCCCTGTGAACTTTTTTATGAAGGCCTAAGTTGACTAGCCCGGATGGTCGATCCATAAGGGTTTAAGCTTTGGTCAGTTGATCTACCAGTTACCCCCTGTAATTGACCCCTAAGCTTGGGGGGGGGGGGGCCCTCAGAGGGTGATAGAGTAAGGAATTGACTTCTCTAAAAGAGAGAGAAGTGTTAGATATGTATCTGGCACTGCTTTACTTGGGCAGCTTTGAGAAGGCTCCCTGTCTTTGGAGCTAATTCAAATGTGACAGGGATTAAAGCAAGGCCAAGAGGAGGGAGAAAGGAATACTGAGGGAGAATCCTAGGACTTCAAGAAAGTCAAGGATTCTCTCCTCGTATTCCATTCTGTTCCCCTCTTGATCTTGTTGTCACTCCAATTGCATTTGAAATAGCCCTAAGGCATGGAGTCTTCTCGAAGCTGTCTTAAGTATTGTAAGGCTCTATATCTATATAGATAAAGGTCATGGTATGGAGGGAGAATTTCATAGTGTAACTTCGAGTTGTTTCTGTACTGGATACATGTTCGCAGTAGGAAGTGAGGGCCTAGCGCAAAAGCTTGCTTTACTAAGTCAATCACCCAGTTAAAGAACCTCCTATCAGTTGAAACTCTTTATCCAGTCAATGAAAATCTCGAAATGGAGTCCCTAATACAGTATATTGATGATCGAACAATAGCGCAAATAAGATCAGACTGAATATGAAGGATATGGTCTTGGTTCTCTTCTGTCTCATTTCTTCAATCAAATAAAATCCATGAAGAGGGCTACTGCCAGCACACATAGTCAGAGTCAAAGGTTCGTGCCTAACATTAAATTAGTTGAGTTGCCCCACTGTGCCTTTAATGATGAGAAGGAGGACCACAATACTTTGCTCAATCAATATCAGACATATGATTTCTTATACTTTCCCCAAGTGTGACTATTTTATTTTCAGGAGACACCGTGGTCCCATCCAATAGGATTTTCGTAAATGAAGATGCATCCATTGTTGATCGAAATGGTGATTCCTTCATCCCCTGGTTTTTGAAATTAAGTGCCTTTATTTTGTTTCTAATTTTGTTGATTGAGATCAGAGTAGTTTGAGTTTTGGGTTCAAAAGCAGTATGCTGAGGTTCATCACATCTATATTTTATGATTAAAAGGTGACAAATATTATGGTGTGATACATCTTCAAGGGTATAAACAGGACAAAGCTATTCGCAAACTTTAATTTGCCTGTCAATGGAGCATGTCCACTAAAAAAAAACCTTGGTACCATGAAGACCAATTATGGAAACCAATAATCTAATATTAGTAACTAAATGAACATGTAGGGTTACACACGGTCCTCGAATTGGTTTCTGAAATATTCTGTCTGATTCAACACAGATCAACATGCAGACGTGAGTCAACAACAAAGAGATACTATTTCATTAAGAGTTGAAAGAAGTGGAGACATGCAGGTTGTGGCCTCTGGAGAAGATGTCGTCACTCCACAAGTACAGGTCCAGCCAACTCAAACTGAGGTAATTGAATTGAGCGATGATGATCCAGATGTTGAGGACCAAAAATATGTAAAACAGTTTCCTGATGTGAACCCTGGAGTTGCAATTTGGCACTATCTGGATCCTAACGGTATCATACAGGGTCCTTTTCCTTTGACAATGTTGAAACACTGGAGTGATATCGGTTACTACTTCGGGCCAAGATTCAGTGTGTGGATGGTTGGCCAAAGCCCTCAAGAAGCTGTCTTTTTGGTTGATTTGCTTCGCCATTTTTTCCCCGCCCAATGAAGCATCAGATGCTGTTCTCTAACACCAGTACTAGGTTGGCAATCTCTGAACTTCCGTAAAAGTCGTCAATCATGGTTGCTGAGTCAAAAAAGAGGTCCTTTTGCTTCTTAGATGTCTTTATTCTATGATCATCTATCCATAGTAGACTAAGATACATCTTTCTCATGAAAATAGGATCAATCCTTGCAGCCATTGCTGCATTTTATGTTTGCAAGTACTGTTACTAGTCAATTTAACTTCTCATTGAGGTGGCCCTTTAGACTTTAGAGTTAGTGCAGAAAGATGCTTTGTAATGTTTAGTGATAAAACTGAAGAACTCTCTGTTACCATTCAATAATGTGGCCTTTTGCAGAAGAAATTTTGTTGCCAAGCACTTTTAGTTCTCATTAACTTTTGTTACCAACTGTTGCGTTCGTTAGTCAATAACTAGTTTTGGGAGGAACTAGTTAATTTCGAATATATACCAAAAAAACTAATTAATTTATAATAATATAGCCTATGTTTTATTTACATAAAAAATAGCCCAAATTAATGAAACTATACATGACTATACAATATATCTTGCCAAAAGTTATAGATAGTATACATTGTCATATAACGTATATTAGTTGTACATGAACTATACACTATATGTACATTATGATACACAATATACATTGATTATATGTGTTAATACAATGAAGGACTGTTTTTTGTAATTATTTTAAAAAATACACAAAAGTTTAGTGAGAAAGATGCCAACGTTACTCTTATTAAACTTTGATTAAGAAATATTTTTTTTTTAATTTTTAGTTGTCAGGATAAGATTTCATATAATTTGTCACCTTTTAATACGCTTGAAGATATCAACCATAATATTTACATACAATTGGCAAACCCACCATTCTATTCTATAATATGTTTTTATATTACATATAAATATTCTTGAAATGATGTTATTTCACTTATTTATCAAATATCATAAATAACTATAAAAAACACTTACTTCTTTCTAAAAAAATATTAATTCAAAACACACCCTAAAAGGAGAAAAATTTGGTAGAATGTCATCGTCCGATTAAGTGCAATAATTTTGTTTTGAATTCATGAATATCAAATTGAATTTTATAGATGAATTTATAAATGCCTAATTTAAATAAATTATGATGACATGAATACAATTTGTCGTGAATTAAATTATTTCTTCGATTGTCGATAGTTTTATTAGAGAACAATATTGAATTTTTTTTAATAATATAATTTTGAAACTAGGTTAGATATTTATTGATCAATTTCTTATGACTGAAAAAGATTTAACTTTGATGTTTTTAATTTTTTAAAAGAAAGTTTTAGGTATTATATCAAATAAAATTCTAGCTATAACATTTTTTTCCCTTTTGATTTTCATTTGTGGCTGAATAATTTTCGCAGCGTTCCATACATATTATTTCTTCAACCAATTGTTACTAATATTTATCCCCATTTTACAAAAAATAAGTGTCTTTTATTTTATAGGGTAGAAAAATATATTTTTATTCGACTGTGTTACAAATTTTATAAATCAAATTTGAAATTGAATAAAGAAATGATCACAAAATGTAAATAGAAATTGAGGAACATATATAATCATTCTTGTCTTATTATTTCACACCAAAATATGCTTGAGAATAATGTTTTAATGTTTTGATAGAAAGAACTTTCATTCGTTTTCTCATTCTTAATTTACGTTCATTTAATTGAACCAAAAGAAATCAAACAAAATAGAATTATTGAAAATTATGATGATTCAGTTGATCTCCAAGTAAATTAATAAGTTGAATATACTACATTACGTCGTACATGTTTGTTATCACCTTCATGATGTTTCTAATGAAATATTTTATGTTCAATCTTTTGTTTGTAATTTTAAAATTATTATGATCTGACATATAATTATGTGAACAATTCAATAATATAACTAGAAGCCTAGATCGAGTGTATCATGGAAGTCATATTCGATCTATTATATATTTCATATCTCACTTTTTTCCCCTTTTCTTTGTATGTTACAAAATAACATTATGTTTTTCAGATCAATATTTTGTGATGTATTTTTTTTCTCTTTATTTAAAATCATTACATGACAATCCATCATATGATTTATAAATATAATAAAAAATGATGAAAAAATTTAAGCATAGCATGACAACCCTATCAACTTATCATACCTTATTTGTCATTATTTTTAAATCTATGTTCTTGTCTCCTTTCGAGTGTTTCCAAGAGACAATTAGGTTAAATATAGCATGATACAATATTAATATGGTATATCATGACTTTTTTTTAAAACATCTTTTCTTGTTTCACATTGTTTGCTCTTTTTAATGACTTAGTTCACAACAAACTTAAAAATAAAAGATAGTATTTACCATCTTAACAATCTCATTTTATTATATACATGCAATTAATTTAGTTTATAACCAAGTTGACTAGGTAAAATATATGAAGTTTTACCAATATTTCATTACTAGGATATGCTATAAGTCATTTTTTTAATTAAGCGTGATTATTATTACTCCTTCTATTCTATTTTATGTGTCATATAATTTTGAACTTTTTTTAATAAATAAAATAATTAAGAGAAAATTATTAAAGTTGCAAACTTATTTATTAAATTCTAAATTAATAGAAAATATATTTTTTGTGATACCCTATCGATATATCGATATCATATGGGTATCACATGGAACTGAAATTAATCCTTTGTGATACCTTGTCGGTATTTGTATACCCAATTGATATATCATACAAAGTTGGTGTTGATATCAACATGACGTCGACACGAATTTTAATACTAGGGTGGGCAACTTTTAATACTATGGGAGCATAAATAAAAGAGTATATGGATGTAAATAATTTGTTTTAAAAGGGCATGAACTTAGTTTTTCCTTTTTTTTTTGGTCCATTCCAAAAAGCATGTCACTTTTACTCTAATTAAAAATTATTTAATCTTAAAATTCCCTTTTTATCATTGAAGAAATGATTCTCAATCACATAACTATCTAAGAATAATTTTAGACCATTTTTTTCTTAAGCATCATACCAAGTCAAAGAGTGCCACATAAAATGAACGGAAGGAGTATTTTTATTTTGACCACTTCTATTTGCTTAGCATGAGGGTATTTGAATTCAAAAACTACACAAATCCTCAAATACTATGCAACAAATATTAAAGATTATGAAAGAACTTTTTCCCATAAAAAAATAGCTATTACTCAAAACTATAGATAATCAGTTCTCCATTACATGCCCAATTTATCACAATAACAACAACAACTAACACATATTTATTTATTCCTCATCTTTACTACATTACCCACATTTTCCATCAATTTACGACGATATGCCATCGAGTAGGACTCGTTTGCTTTACGGACAAAATGATACTTCGCTGTTCTTTGAAGGTGATCAAAAGCTCCACACCATTTCCATTTTTTGCTCAATAACCAAACAGGGACTAAACGAAGAACAAAGAAATTGCAAAGCCACAATCTTTCTGTAAAACACTGAAAATAAATAAATAAAAAGGATTTAATTCTTCGGAATAACAATTCAGAGAGGGAGATAAATATATATAAGAAATATATTTTTTGAATTTCTCTGTAGGTGGACAGTAACTCAGTTCCAATGGCTTCGGCAAATGGACTAGCTATGGAAGATGGAGGTGCACTGGTACAAGGAAATCCTAACAATCATGGTTCTTTCGGGTATAGTCGAGTCAAATTTCCACAATTTGGAGGTGATGACCTACGTGGTTGGATTTACAGGAAACTGCAGAGGACTCCAAGGTCAAGATTGCAGCAATTAATTTGGAGGGTAGAGCATGCACTGGCACCAGGCTATGGTTCATACTCAAGTAGGTAGGAGTTTACCAAATTTATAATTATGTAAGTGCACTACATCATAGGTTTGGTCATACTTTACAAGATGATCTCATGTTAGAGTTAATGGGATTGAGATAAACAGGTAGTGTGCAAGAATTCTTGGATAGGTTCGATAAGTAGTTGAATTAGGTGGAATTGTCAGAAAAGTGCTCTATTAGTTATTTTTTGAAGGGGTTGAAACCTGAAATTGCGGTTTAGCTACGAATGCTATCTCCTCCACTCTGATGAAGGGGTATAGCTTAGCCAAATTAGTTGAGCAATCATTATTGTTACAGAAGGGACAAGGGCAAATTGGGCATCGACAAGACTAGGGCTTTTTTACCTACTCCAAGTTATTGGTATCAAGGATCAAGAAATGGTTCTCAAGGTATGAGCCCTAACACCAGAAGCTCAAACTTCTGTAGTAACTCTAACTTCAAAGGATCTAGAAGACTAACTAGGGCCGAAATAGATGAAAAAAGGGGAAACAGATTGTGCTTCTCCTGTGATGAGAAATTTGTTCAGGGCCACAATTGTCATCATACTTAGTTGAGCAGATTTGCTATCACTTACATCCAACAATACGGTAACATGAACTTGAGCTGAACAAAGTTGATGCTGGTTCAAAAGGATGAGGGTCCACCACCTAAATTACAAGTGCTACTTGACAACAACAATTCAATCTTTGTTGTACCAGGTACCTTACCTTACCTCTATGTAGAGATCATGACTATAGAATCATTCTTAAGGAAGGTATATCACATGTAAATGCAAGACCTTACAAATATCCTTCTTCTCAGAAAAATGAAATTGAAAAAATGATTCAAGAACTACTGCACATTGGGGTAATTAAATCTAGTTTGAGTCCTTATTCTTCGCCTATTATTATGGTTAAGAAGAAAGATGGCTCTTGAAGGATGTGTATTGATTATCGAAAACTAGACAAAGCTACGACCAAAGACAAGTTTCCCATACCTTTTATAAAGGAGTTGCTGTATGAGTTAAGTGATGCTATTTTTTTTCTAAATTGTATCTAAGATCTGGATACCACCAAATCAGAATGCGCCGTGAGGATATTGAGAAAACTACTTTTAGATCTCATCATGGACACTATGAGTTTGTCATGATGTCATTTGGTCTTACAAATGCCTCATCCATATTTCAAAGCCTTATGAAGCACATTTTACAAGCTTATTTGAGAAAATCCATCCTAGTATTTTTTTAATGATATCCTTAAAAGTAAGTTTTACACCACGGTGGTTACACCGTCTTTGTGTATGGGGTAGAGTGCCGATCAATCAAAACCTCACTTGTTCAGAAGATGCAGGTTGCGGAGATGAAGATGTTTAGATGGATGTGTGGACATACAAGGAGCGATAAATTTAGGAATGAGACCATTCGGGAGAAGTTAGAGGTGGCCCTTGTGGCTCATAAGATGAGGGAAGCGAGATTGCGTTGGTTTGGGTATGTGCAGAAAAGCAGTACTGATGTTCCTGTTAGGTGGTGCAAAAGACTGGAGTTAGGGGTTACTCGGAGGGGTAAAGGTAGATCGAAGAAGTATTAGGGGGGAGATGATCAGACAAGATATGGCGAAACTTCATCTCACCGAGGACATGACCTTAGACAGAAAGTAGTGGAGGTCGCGTATTAGGGTAACAGGCTAATAGGTTAGTAAGGGTACAATGATGTCTGGCCTTATGATATAATAGGTTAGAAGGTATCCTGTGTTGCCATTATCCCTCTTATATTTATTACTTTTTTGTTACTTTTTTCATGTTATTTTTTTCGTATTTACATACTATCATTTGCTTTTTCATTATTATGTGTTCTTCCTTTTTCTATTATTTTCCTTTTTTCCATATCTAGTATTTTCTGCTTATAGGGCTTGATTCTTGAGACGAGGGATTCCCGGAAACAAACTCTCTATCTCTATGTGGTAGTGGTAAGGTCTGCGTACATTTTACCCTCCACAAACCCTACTTGTGGGATTCCACTGGGTATGTTGTTGTTGTTGTTGCTGTTGTTATCCTTATATATAATCCCTCTTGGTCTAGCCATCTAGTCCATTTAGAATCTGCCTTTCAGACACTTCAATTACATAGCTTATTTGACAAATTGAGTAAATGTTCCTTTGGAGAAACTAGTCGAGTATTTGGGGCACATTATTGGGGAAGGAGGCATCTCTACTGATCCTAAGAAGTTAGAGCCAGCTCTTTGGGCTTGTCCTAAAAGCTTGCAAGAGCTACGAGGATTTCTTGGGTTTAACCGGATATTATAAAAAAATTATCAAAGGTTATGGAGTGATAGCTAAGCCTTTATATGACTTGTTGAAGAAGGGTACATACCCTTGGAATGAGGCAGCTGAGCAAGCTTTCCTTACCCTGAAGAAGGTCATGACTATGCCATCAATCCTAGCTCTACTTAATGCTAAGGATGAGTTTATTATAGAGACAGGTGCTTGTGATGATGGTATAGGTGTTGTTTTAATGCAAGTCAGCCATCCATTTGCATTTTATAGCAACGCCTTAGGATCACACCATGCTAAACTATCAATGTATGAGAAAGACATTGACAATAGTGGTTGCTGTCCAAAAATGGAGGCATTACATTGTTGGTCGGCACTTTACTATCAGGACAGATCATCAGAGCCTCAAGTATTTCTTAGAGTAAAATATCTTTACTCCCATCTAACAGAACTGGACAGCTAAGCTACTGGAGTATGATTTTACAATTATGTATAAAAAAGGCAAAGAAAACCTTGCAGTAAGAATTACTAAATTGTATGCCATGTCTATAGCAATTGGAAAATTTTTCAACAGATTCAGGACACATATGCTACAAATGTGACATTATCTCAGTTGATTCAGTAGTTACAGGCTGATCCCAGTACCAAACCAGGGTATAATTACTTAAATGGTGTACTTTTTAAAGGTGAGAAGGTAGTGGGGTTGGCAATGATACGACTTAGAAAGAAAAATTATTGCAGTTGTACCATGACAATAATATGATAGCGACATGATAGCTACCCTCCACAGAATCACACACGTCTACTTTTGGAAAGGAATCAGGAGGGATGTCTATCAACATGTGCAAGAATGCGAAGTTTGTCAGAAGAACAAGGTAGAAATTGTGGCTTCCCCTGGTCTACTAAAATCCCTCCTCATTTTGGGGAGGTGTGGGAAGACAGAAGCATGGACGTTTTTTGGAGGGTCTTCCCCATCTATTAGGAAAACTACAGTGCTGGTGGTAATGGATAGGTTAAGCAACTATGTGCATATTAATCCTTTGAAGCACCTTTTTACTGCTGAGAAAGTAGCTCAGCTGGTTGTAAAGAATGTGTACAAACTTCATGGATTGCCTGAGACATTTTGTCAGATAGAGATACCATTTTTCTTAGTAAATTTTGGTAGGACCTATTTAGGTTACGGGGTGGCTCTACATCACTCAACTAGCTACCACCCTCAGAGTGATGGCCAGACAGAGGCTATGAATAAGTCTCTGGAAGGTTATTTCAGATACATGTGCAGGGACAAGCCAAAGACTTTGGACTACAATACTAAGTTCCACAGTTCCACAAGAACCACTCCTTATGAGATTCTCTATGGTCCGAGTCCACCTTTGCACATTCCTTATTTACCTCAGGGATCTATGGTAGAAGCTGTCAATCGGAGTTTACAAGCAAGAGAGTCTACCATCAGGATGCTTAACACCACCTTTTACTGGCTCAGTAGCGTATGAAGGCACAAGCTGATAAGAAGAGGTTTGAGCAGCAGTTTTTTGAGCAGCAGTTTTTTGTTGATTCTACATATAAAACATAATTTTTCAACGAAGGGGATGTTCATATGAACCCCCGGGCTGCATGTAGCTCCACTTCTGCCTCCATAGGGTGGGACAAGTTGCTTATCGCCTGGAATTACCTACCAATGTCAAGATTCACCACACTTTTCATGTGTCGCAACTAAAGACTGCAGTTGGTGCTCATCCAGTGGTATCTCACCTGCCTATATGTCTCTCAACTGGTGGTTATATTCTACTGGACTTGAAGCCGTGGTAGCTCGGAAAGTGGTTTAGAAGCACCATGGATTACTGCCTCAAGTGCTCGTTAAATGATTTAATTGTTCTCCTGCTGACAATACCTGGAAGTATTTGCATAATTGCAACAACAGTTTCCTCATTTTCATCCTTGAGGGCAAGGATATTTTCTAAGGGGAGAGGAGTTGTTATATACATAAAGTAGATAAAAGAGATATTAGTTAGATTAGTTAGCTGAATACACATTAGTAGGGGTTGTTAGGCTTTTCCATAATTCTGTTAGTTACTTAGTAGTTCGACTAACTCTTGGAATTGAATAAATACCGATGGATGCACTGCAAGGAGGTTTGAATAATATTCTCTCTCCTCTCTGAACTCTCTCTCTCTCTTTGTAAAAGAACTTGTATTTACAGTTTGTTCAAGGATTATTCTTCTCTGTTAATCTTTTAGAGCTGCAAAATTGTGCTTGTCAATTTAGCAAGTTTCACCCTGTCATTCTCCTTGGCAAATCATATCATTAAGTACCTATTATTGTGATGATTAATTTCTGACTTGTCAATTTTTCGTGTGCCACGGGAAAATGCTTCATATACTCATTAGATGGGGAACTACCCACTTTATAGGCCACCACAATTTATTTTTAGTTCACGTTCTCGATGAACATATCATCTTGGATAATTTTCATGCCATCTCGTAGGTCTCCAAGAGGTTTATCTATGACTTACACCTTTTTTTTTTGCTAAATCTATTTGCTGTATTATTTGTCTCAATTCCCAACGTTAAAATTGTTCCATTGGAATGATTTATCCGGATTCATGATTTTTTTTAGAAGGTCGAGATTGTTGCTATCAAAGGATAATTAATTTTGCAACCTAAAATTTCTGGTACTGCTAGTTATATTCGGTGTAGTTAGCTTATCTTTACCAAAATTGATAAATATAGCCCCCCTTCAATTGGTGTTTTAGGATCCATTCCTATGGATAATTTTATTGGCGTCATCAAGATTTCATTTCCCAAAGTCTAATTCAAAGCTAGAAGGACATCCTCCTCCCAATCCTTGTTGGTATCTCATTTTGAGGTAGTTTCCTTTTCCTCATATTCCGTCAAGGCATATGTTAGCACACACTTATTGCACCAAAAGTAAAAGAGAAGAGAAAATGCACTGCTACTAATCTACATATACAACTTATAACATGACATATATTTTTTTGGTGTCCCAATTTTTTTTTTATAAACTCGTTGAACATTCTAGTTTATTCTGCTTATAGGTATTTGTGACGAGGGTTTCCAGGAAACAACCTCTCTACCTCTATGAGATAGTGGTAAGGTCTGCGTACATTCTACCTTCCCCAGACCCTACTTGTGGGATTTCACTAGGTATGTTGTTGTTGTTGATAAACTCGTTGAAGAACATAGACCTCAACACTTTGTTACAATGCTTTTTGATTCTTTTTAGCTAATTGTCTATTGTGGCCATCCCATTATCAACTAATTATGCACTTATATATTTTTTTGGTGTCCCAATTTTTTTTTATAAACTCGTTGAACATTCTAGCTTATTCTGCTTATAGGTATTTGTGACAAGGGTTTTCAGGAAACAGCCTCTCTACCTCTATGAGGCAGTGGTAAGGTCTGCGTACATTCTACCCTCCCCAGACCCCACTTGTGGGATTTCATTGGGTATATTGTTGTTGTTGATAAACTCGTTGAACAACATAGACCTCAACACTTTGTTACAATGCTTTTTGATTCTTTTTAGCTAATTGTCTATTGTGGCCATCCCATTATCAACTAATTATGCACTTATATCTCATTAATAGAAACAAATCATCATATCATATATTACTAAAGTGGGAAGGTCCAGTCTTCAAAGTTGGATTACCATTTTGCGCTTTTACTAAAATAAGTATCCATTTGATTAAATATTTTTTAGTAATATTTAAATTATTTTTTGAATTGTAAACATCTAATAGCAAGACAATTTCGAAAATGCCTATATAAAAACTGTTTGACAATTTATTTTTTTTGGGCAGAATGACCTGATAGGCCCCTGTACTTAGTCCTGTTTGTCACCTAGGCTCTTATACTTAGAACTTTGCTAACTAGACCCTTGTACCCACTCAAAAGGTACATTTCAAACACTTTTTTTCACATGAGACCGGTGCATGAGTTTCAAATGACTACACGTAATTTTCACGTCATATAATAATTCCACGTATGGAATGACGTGTTTAAACCTTTCTCTCTTCCAGCACCTTCTTCCACATACGAAGAAGGCAACAATCGATCTCTCTTCCTTCCAGCACTTTCTTCCATATACCACATACGAAGAACAACCGATCAATCTCTCTTCCTTCCAACACTTTCTTCCACATATGAAGAACAACCGATTTCTCTTCCAACACTTTCTTTCACATACGAAGAACAACCGATCTCTCTTCCAACACTTTCTTCCACATACGATTTTCCCCTTTTGCTGTCTGATTTTTTGAGAAGCTTTGACGTCGTGTTGGAATTAGTATGTGTACGTTTCTGAACTTAGATTTTTGAATTTTTTTTTTGCATGCGGTGTTCTCTTGGCTAATATTTTGTTGTTAGGGTTTAGATATTTAGGAGGTAGTCTTTTTTGGAAGAATTTGCTTTCTTTCAGAGGGTAATAGCATTTTGTAGAGGTTTATGCATTCAATGGCATTTGCCGTGAATATGGTCAGATTTTAGGGTTTTTTCCCATAAAATCATCTTACGAATAAGTATAAATTTGTCAATTGCGTTGGATTTTGTTCTTGTTAGTGGTCCAATTGTATTATTATATAGGATTTTATTGTATTTCGTACACAATTATTTTAAAATTAGGGCTTTTTGTTTAAACTCAAAAATTGGGACTTTTTGTTGTATTCAGTGAGTAATTACTTCTTGTGATTTTGCAGGCATGGTAACAATATGACTTCAACAATTATAACACTTCAAATGCATTTGGAGGCTGTTTTTTATCAGATCCTCGACTCAGGTATATAAATGGAATTATTAATCCTGAAAAAATATATGTAGATGTAGATGAGCTCCATATCATGTTATTTCATAAATTAGCTAATGAATTAGGAGTTGAAAAAGTTGAAATATTTGGGTGCAAAGTTAATAAAAGAGGTCGTTTTCACATGTTAAATGGTGATATGAATGTCTCAAGATTTATTAACAGTTTGAAAGGTGGAGATTTTGTTGATGTTTATGTGGTACATCAAATTAGTACACCTTTAATTGTTGAGGATGAAAATAAGGTGGAACTGGCCACATTGTTAACTCCTACAAAAGGTCAGCTCTCCCTACCTGGTGTTACTGATAGGGCTGATGCGTCTTCTCAACCATCTGATGAAAATGATATGGTTGATGTGTCTTCTCCTCAGCCACCTGAACAAGATATTAGGGCTGATATGTCTTCTCCTCAGCCACCTGATCCTAATATAGCCACTTGATCAAAATATTAGGGCTGATGTGTCTTCTCCTCAACCATATGATGAAAATGATATGATTGGTGTGTCTTCTCCTCAGCCATCTCATCAAAATGATCCAGCAGCTGATGTGTCTTCTTCTCAGCCACCTCATCAAATTGATAGGATTGATGTCTCTTCTCCTCAACCATCTCATCAAAATGATCCAGCTGTTGATGTGTCTTCTTCTCAACCACCTCATCAAATTGATAGGGGTGATGTGTCTTTCCATCAACCATCTCATGAAGCTGCTGATGTGAATATAAATGAACAGTAGCAGCCTAGGGCAGACAAAGAAAAAAATTTAGGAGAGTGCTGAGGACTTAAATGAAGGTGAAGGTAATGACTTTTCTTCCTACTATCTTCAAACTTCTGATGAAAGTGATATACAATCTGATTCTGAATCACTCTTTGATGTTGATGAGAACATTGATGATTTAAGTAACTTGGATGAGGAGTTTGTTGAAGCTAGAAAGTCAAATATTCAAAAAACAGAAGAAGATGAAGATAAGGCTGCTAGAGTAAATGAAGAGGAGATACCCTCTGGTCCTGTAGGTATAGATAGTGGTTTTGAGGATATTAATAAGAGTAAGAGGGGAAGATATGAAAGGAAAATTGGGTGGGAATGAACTGTATTTTGATAGCTCAGATCCTGACAGTGAAATTAGTGAAGATAAAAGGGTATCTGTTGAATATAATGAAGTTGTAGATCCACCAACTAGGAATGCAAGTACCAAGGTTTATTTTGACCCAACTGTCAAAAATATTTTATTTCAGTTGTATATGGTTTTTGTGAATAATATTTAGTTTACGGAAGCACTTCAAACTTACTCCATTCAAAAGGGTGTAAACCTTAAACTGAAACTTAATGAAAAGGAAAGAATCCGGGCAAAGTGTAAGAAAGGTTGTCCTTGGCATATTCTTGGAAGTATTGAGGGAAATAGTGTAAATTTCATTGTGAAGACATATTTTCCTGTCCATAATTGTTGCAAAAGAACAAGAAACAAGCTATGTACTCCAAAGTGGATCAGTAAGACTTACAAAGATAGAATCATGAGTGAGCCTAGCATCAAACTCCTTCAAATTCAAGGGTTGATGAGAAAGGAATATGGGCTATATGTTAGCAAAACAACTTGTAGAAGGGCAAAAGTAAAAGTTCTAAATGATCATATGGGTGATTTCAAGGAGGAGTTTGCTAGATTGTATGATTATGCCGAGGAGTTGAAGGCTACTAATCCTGGAAGTACTATAGTTGTTAGGAAATCCAAGAATACAATTCCTGGAAAAGAGGTATTTATGGCCATTAATATTTGTCTTGAAGCACTGAAAAATGGATGGAGGGAGGGGTGTATAAGAATAACTGGTTTTAATGGTGCATTCTTAAAAGACATTTGGAAAGGTGAACTATTGACTTGCATTTCCAAGAATGGAAATAATCTAATGTATCCTGTAGCATGGACAACAGTTGATAAAGAATCCAAGGATACATGGTCTTGGTTTATTAAATGCATCAAACATGATCTAGAGTTGACACTAACTGAAGGTGAAGGACTCATAGTCATGTCTGATATGCAGAAGGTGTGATAACACATTGTAATTAATTTTTCCTTCTGTTTTATTTGCAATTACAGCAACTGTGTTATACTGATTGTTCTCCTTCTTTTTCATTTATTTTAATAGATTCTTCACATAGCACTTACTGATTTATTGCCAAATGTTGAGCATAGATGGTGTTCCAGACATATCTAGGCCAATTGGAAGGAGTGGAGGGGTGAAGAGAGAAGAAGAAAAGTTTGGCAAGTTGCTAGGGCTCCATTTGAAGTTCATTTACAAGATAAACTTGATGAAATGAGTCTACTGGGAAAAGACATTGTGGAATAGAGGCATGGTGTAGGGCATTCTTCAAGGAACATAGCAAGTGTGACATAGTTGAGAATAATATGTGTGAGACATTCAATAGTTGGATCTTGGCAGCTAGATTCAAATCAATCATTACTATGTTCGAAGAAATTAGAGGCAAAGTCATGGAAAGAATGACTCAAATGAGAGAGTTTTCTTAAAAATGGGTAACCGATGTCTCACCTATGGCTATGGAAGTTCTTAAAGAAAATGCTGAACATGCAGCTAGTTGTGAGGTTAAATTTAATGGAGATACTGGCTATGAGATTATGGATTCACCATATAAGCATGTTGTGAATATGAAAAAGAAGGTGTGTAGTTGTAGGTCTTGACAACTGAAGGGAATTCCTTGTGCACATGTAAGTACTGCAATGCATTACAAAAACTTAGATGTTGAGTCATTTGTTGACCACTGGTACAAGAAGGAGACATATCTAAAAGCCTACTCTAAGTTCATTCAACCTATGACAAACATGAAGATATGGCCAAAGAGTTCAAAACCAACCATTGAGCAACCTGAAATCACTGTTATGCCAGGAAGACCAAGGAAAAATAGGAGAAAAGATAAGGATGAGCCTACTAAAAAGAAGTTTGGAATGGCTACAAGAAAGGGGAGGAAAATGAAATGTTCTTTCTGCAAGAATTTTGGGCATAATAAGAAAGGATGTCCAATTATTGTAAGTTTTTCTTTCACTTCTTCAACATTATTGCTGAAATTTATTTTGCCAATGCTTGTTAATTCAGTTTTCAATATTGTGTATGCAGAAAATGGTTCCACAACTGGAACTTCAACTGTAGGAAATGCTGGTGCAACTGTTGAAATGCATCCCACTGCTGGTGCAGGAAATGCTAGAAGTGCAACAACATATGAATGTGCTGCAAATGTTTCTCAACTAACTCAATTCAGTAGCAAACAATCTACTACTATTGTTGGTGCCTTAAAAAGGAAGAGTAACACAGGTAAAAGAGGTGTGGCAAATACTGCATATAAAAGGCCAAGAACAACTAGTTTTGATCGAGTGTTACATGGTCTTGCATTAAAAAGTTCAGTACCTACCAATATTGACCTTGGCTACAAACCCAATGGACTAAGGTGGAAGGATGGAGCTGCAGTTACTCAAAGACAACTATGAGAAAGAAGTTACAAAAGTGTCAACTCTTCTACAACTACTCATGCCACTACAAGCACCCAGTCTGGAACAACTCATGCCACACCAACCACTCAGTCCACACCAAGCACTCAAGACACATAGTTTGTGTATTGATTTTAGCTTGATTTTTGTGTAGCTTGAATTTGTTTAATATTGATGGGCTGACACAGTTAACTTATGTTTTGTGTAGCTTGGTTTTGGCTTAATTTTCAACTATTTTGTTTACTTGCCATGACAAACAAGTTACTTTTGTTTAATGAAATTGTCGGTTGATCACAGTAATTATAAGTCTATTGAATTTTTTCATTATATTATATTTCATCATCATTATACTCAAATGAACAATCTGTCGCAACCCCATTTTCAGTACAAAACATAAAAACCAAATGATAACAATCACAATAACATTAATATCAATAGGCGGAATGCTTCCATGCCTTCCCTGTCTTCCATGTCTTCCATATCTTCCATGGTCAGCATTTGTTGATGGGTTATTCATGTAGTATTGTTCTTGATATATAGGACGAACTTGGTATGTACGATCAACTTGGTCAGCCCATCAAAAAAATCCACATCCATTACCATTTGCATATCTTTGACAACCCTAAGACATTCTTCTAGGATTGGTTGATGTCTCTGACATCTTAAGTTCAACGTGAAGTCCACAATAACAAAAACGAACTGTCATTGCGAAGAAGAAGAAACTTTAATGAATAAAAAAAATTTAGGTAATAAAAAAAAATTTCAAGTATGGCCAACAAGAAGAAATTTCAAGAAGAAATTTGGAGAGACAAAAACAAGAAGAAAATTGAAGAATTTTGAGAAGAAGAATGGGGAGTAATAATATTTGGGGAAGAAGATGACCGTTAAAGGGGTTTTTCGAAATCCTTCACGCTCCAAAATGGAGTGAATCTCACACACATGACCTCGTATGCCACTTAGGATGCCAGGTCAAAAAAAGTATTTAAAATGTACCTTTTGAGTGGGTACAAGGGTTTAGCTGGCAAAGTTCTAATTATAAGGGCCTATGTGACAAATGAGACCAAGTATAAGGGCATATTAGGTCATTCTGCCTTTGTTTTTTTAAAAACTTCTATTAAATGGTAATTTAGCTGTAATAATTTATCTTTTTAAGAGAACTTTGATTTAGTTTTAATTTAAGCTTCATTAAACTAGGTAATTGTGGAGGATTATTCATCTTCTAGCAGTTACAGGAGGCATCAACTATACTAACTTTAGTATATCATCAAGTAGAGAGTAACACTTCAGCTACCAATAACAGTCGTTTTACTTGGTTTTTGGCCTTTGATCTTCCTCTGATAATAATACTTGCGTATAATTTGTTACATCATTTATTGCAGTACATAAAGTGCATGTAAATGGATAATTTATATGTTACCTCTGCTTTGTGTCGGAGCTTTTTTACCCTATAAAAACTACTGATCCTTCTCATTTGAACTTATTATGCTCAATGCCTAATTTTGCATAGCATCATTTGGGCGGGTAATCTTTTTCTTTTCCATGTTAAATCAGTGTAGCATTCATTTTATGTTTAATACTTTTAAGGTTGTGTGTTTATGTATATAATATTTCTATGCAAGAAAACAAAAAAAAAAAAATTATTGGACTTTTAGTTTCTTGTGAACTCTTTGCCAACAGACAATTTTATTGCTTTTCAATTATTTCTTGGCATCCCTAAAATAAGATGTAGTGATATAACTCATGTTATATAGGCGCAATATGATTTTTTTTAGATGACTAATCTTTTAGAATTTTATGAATTTGGTTAATTAACAATCATTGTCTTAGACGTGTGACGACAAACTAAGAAATCTATTTACACTAGATACGGGAGCCTGTGCGAGCACGAGCCAATACTTTGACACGATTTGCTTTATATATGCTTACTTATTTGTGCAGAAAGAATACTATATATAAAATGTTATTATATTTGTAGTTGCAGTGCCCATGCATGTTTAGATTATAATGTATACATACTTGTACACAAAAAACAGGATAGGTAGTGGTGGTAGTTTTTCTTGGTGCGATGTGAGATTGGCAGAATATCTGCAGTTGAAAAGAAGAGTGGATTAGGTTAGGGAGCCATAGAATAGTAGGACTTAGTGTTTTACTGAGACATACCTTGTTGACATGGTAAATGTGATGCCGTTGTTGCTCTTTTTCTTGGGCAGATTTTGACAGTAGGCTAGCAAAATCATAGCTGACAAAATTTGTGTTGCTGCAAAAACTTTCTGCAAAAAGCTAGACTGAGAGTAGAAATGCAGAATTATTTTAGTAATGCGATAGTAAGTAGCTGAAACAGCAGATTACTGAAGTTTTTAGTATTGAACACACATTGTTAAGAGAATTAAAATGACGAGTAATTTTTTCTTTTTTCGAAAAGAATAAAGATATGTACATGAAGCAATATGAAACAGGTAAAGATGAGTGTAAGTTAATTGAGCGTCTAATCGTGGTAGTCACCATCTTATTTGGGCTATATTTGAGTCTTGTAGGAAGTAACCATTTATGATAGTGATGCTGCACACATTACGCTTTGTGTCAAGGATTAATAACAAAAACACAGGAAAAAATGTTAAATAGATTATAAGGCAGGTGTTCTCAACAACAACGGCAACATACTTAGCGAAATTGTGGTCTTGTTTGACCTAAGTGATTGGTAAATTAGTTTTCTTTTTTAATAAATGGTGAATAAATTTTTTATGGAAAAGAATAAGGACACGCAAATAAAGCAATATGAAACATTTGACGAACATTTTAGCGAAGCTACTGAACCCTGCAATGTAGCCATCCCATTTTTAGTTTTTGCTTTTTCCGAGTTGACCTGCAACCTCTGTGAAAACCGGCAATTTTGTTTGGACAGTAGAGGCGGGGTCAGCCTAGAATTAGGAGTTACATCCGAGCCCAAACTCTGTCTTAAACTCATTTCCGATCAAATTTTCATTGTTTCTCATTATTGGTTTCCTACCTAATTTAGATACCATCTTCACAAACTTAACATAATTAATAGCACATTCATCCCACAATCCTTAACAACCCAATAAAGCTATCAGAATTAAAAATTTGCAATATAAATCTTACAATCCACAAACTCCACGGAGGCAAGTAAATTTATCAAGCTTATTGCCATTCATATTTTAGGGGGAATTTTTTTCACTAATACGGATAAGGGAAAGAGATGAGGAAGAACAAGAATAAAAAGAGGTTAAAAATAGGAAGAGGAAAAGAGAACATATCTCACTCCCTTTTTTTAAGGGATGCGGCAGCTGTTTTGAGTTTGCTGCTTGAAGGCGTATTACCGATGTCCAGTATTTTGCGTTTTGTTGCTTCAGCAGCGATCACTGGTGCTGCGTGAGCGACGTCTTGTGTTTCTTCATAATTCAGGATAGCCAATTTTGCAGCTGATATGTCATGGTTTTTTGAAAATAACTTTTTCATTTGGATTTTGTAAGTTTTTGTTCCCTATGGCTGTGCAACTGTTCAAAAAGTATGGGCTGTTTCAGCAAGGGAAAAGTTGATTATTTATAATGATTATTTCATTTATTGACAAACTTAGTAGTAGGTAATACCTTAGCCTGGCAAATGTTGTAGATTTCTTGTATTGAGAGGTGCAACATACTTTCGGCTATTTCGTCCGAGACAAAAGCTGTTGTGGATCCAGTGTGATCAGTGAATGTGATGTTAAATTGGACTCTGTAAAAAGGGGAGAAATTTTAGTTCTCAAGAAGTAGGTTAGTTGCCGTTTTTGTAGTAGTTCAAAAGGAGAGCGTATTATATACCGTGGAATGAGCAGCACAGATCGATCACAATTTATGCAATAGATTGGTCTTGAGGAAATACTCCTTGTGAATGGAGTTTTACAGTCTGAGCATGCCATGGAGCAGAAATATTGATCTTGATTTGTTAATGTGAGTTGACCGTCAACATAAAATATTTGATCCTGTCAAATTTGAGGATCATATTAATTTATTTATGGGAATTTTTTCCAACAGTAGGTGTATATCAGCTCTTGTTGTTCTTACTGATGGCTGCCTTTGAATATCAGATATACATGCTAATTCTTCTTCAAATGGAACAAAGAGAAGGGAGCCAGTGGCAGAGGTACTTTTTGCCCTGTATTCTATGAGAAGTAATTGGATTGTTTGGACCCCGCAAGAAGAGCGGTTTTAATAAATTTGAATGGAAAAGCCATTTCGAAGAAGGTTAAGAGTATGTGTATTACCATCCATGCAATGCCCTGGCTTGTGGATATATACGTGGGGTCGATGAGTATTGTTGTGCTGTATCTATTTGAAGACAATTCATGTCAAGAATTTATGCTAGAGAGAAATATAGTGACAATGAAATAATTAAGTTTCTTACCTGCCAGAGATTTTGTCACCCTTTTAGCTAAAATGACAGAGACAGGGAACGAGTTACCTACTCTTAACGGGCAAAGCGAGCCCCTTTATTCTGAATTAAAGAATTCAGAATCAATCAAATTGAATCTTTCTGTAGGGGTGCTTCTACGAAGTGCAATAAATTCCTCCCAAAGTGTAAGCTTTTTGGGCTTTTTCCTGAGAAAGACGGGTTTGCAGGTGTTTTAACCAAAAGTAGTATATAACAAGGTTATGGAATCGGAATCAAAGCCGAAGAAAGACCAATTTTAACCAATAGCAAGAATACGCTTACTCAATTAAGGCAAGGCAAAATGAACAAGGGAAATCATTGATTTTTGTCCTCCATTTAACCTCCTAAGTTAACCAATTCTGAATTTAGGGATTTGTCTTGGGGCATACAGAAGATGCAGCTCCAGCTTTGCTTAAAGCTACCTTCTCTTTTGAGTGATTTACAGGAATCATTTTAGAGGAACCAAAATTTCAAGATTAGTCATTTTGTAAAGTAATGGTAATGCGTTGGTTAACTTACTGAGCATCCATGATGATGAATTCTTGTATTCTTTTTCCATTAGCTGCGTAAGTTGGAGGGGCAACATTAATTACCAGTGCAAGAACATCTGTATACAGAAAGAGATCTGCATTAATAGTTAATCATTATTATAGCTTAAATTGTAGATGATTGAAATTTTATGGTTACCAAATTTAGAGTGTTTAGCTTGCTGGTCAAAAACATTAAAGGGCACAGAATCAATCGAGTGAGAGGCGGCAGTGGATTCTCGGGGCGGGGGGGGGGGGGGGGGGGGCGACTTTGTCTATGCGTTCAACAATAGTAGTTTTGTATATTGTCCAGGTAAACCTGTTGAACGGAGTAGCATATCCATAAGTTGATTCTTGAACTCGTGCCACTGACACCAAATACATTTGAAAGGGCTTAAATTGATTTGCGAAGCGCATTATGTCGGTGTTCCGTATGGTTGCTTGAATTTGGGTTTCCTGTTTAATTGTGTAATCGAATAGAAGTTGATGCTTTATTTCAATAGGTAAGCAAGATATATATACAATACATTAGGTGCTAATTTAGGAAAGAAAATAAAGAGAGATTCCTAAAGATCAACTAGTAATTACAAAGGATTCCTAAAGATCTTCTAGCTAATTATGACTATGTATATTGCTAAGAATGATGTCTATATACATTTTGTAACGCTCCCCCTCAAGTTGGAGCATAGATATTGATCATGCCCAACTTGTTGCAAAGGTAATCAACCTGAGTTCCATTCACTGCCTTTGTAAGCAAATCAGCTACCTGCTCTCCTGTCTTCACATAACTAGTAGTAATCAAGTTTTCTTGAATCTTCTCACGAATAAAGTGGCAGTCAACTTCAATATGTTTAGTTCTTTCATGATACACTGGGTTTGAGGCAATATGAATAGCAGCTTGATTATCACACCAAAGTTTTGCCGGCATATGATGCTTCAACCCAATTTCAGTTAAAAGATGATGTATCCACATGATTTCACTCGTAGACTGTGACATAGCTCTATACTCAGATTCTGCACTGGATCGAGATACAACACTTTGCTTCTTACTCCTCCATGATACTAAGTTTCCTCCAACAAAGACACAATAGCCTGTAGTAGATCTTCTGTCAATTTTGGAACCAGCCGAATCGGCATCTGCAAAACACTCAATACGAGTATGGTTGTGATTGCTATACAGTATGCCAAGTCCAGGAGCTCCTTTCAAGTAACATAGGATCTGTTCCAAAGCTGCCCAATGCTTCACCGTAGGTGTAGACATGAATTGACTAACGACACTTACTGCAAAAGCAATATCTTGACGAGTCACTGTGAGGTAGTTTAACTTTCCAACTATCCTCCTATATCTCTCTGGGTTATCAAAAAGCTCGCTATCATCTTTCATAAGATGTACACCGGGAACCATTGGAGTACTGCAAGGTTTGGCTGCCATTTTTCCAGTTTCTGCAAGTAGGTCAAGAATATACTTTCTTTGAGATAGAAGAATTCCCCTCTTGCTTCTATTTACTTCTACTCCCAAAAAGTATTTCAACTGGCCTAAGTCCTTTGTATGGAACCTAGTATGCAAGAAAGACTTAAGGGAAGATATCCCCTCAGAATCACCTCCTGTGATGACAATGTCATCAACATATACAACAAGAAGGATACTGCCAGCTGCAGATAGTCGGTAGAAGACCGAGTGATCACATTTGCTCATTTTCAGCCCAAACTCCTGAACTACCTCACTAAATTTGCCAAACCAAGCCCGTGGACTCTGCTTCAATCCATACAAGGATTTCTTCAAATGACAGACTTTTCTATACTCCCCCTGAGCAATAAAACCGGGTGGTTTCTCCATATATACTTCCTCTTGAAGATCACCATGAAGAAATGCATTCTTGATATCTAGTTGATGTAAAGGCCAATTCTCAGAAGCAGCTAAAGAAATGAACAAGCGCACAGAAGTGAGTTTGGCAACAGGAGAAAAGGTGTCTGAATAGTCCACTCCATAAGTCTGAGCATATCCTTTAGCCACAAGCCTGGCCTTAAGTCTTGCCACGGAACCATCTGAATTTACTTTCACTGTGAACACCCACTTACATCCTACTGGTTTCTTCCCGTCTGGTAAATCCACCAAATCCCATGTGTGATTTTCCTCTAATGCATGTATTTCCTCAAGCATCGCATTTGACCATCCGGGATGATGCAAAGCCTCTTTCACACTTTTGGGCGTAGAAACAGAGTCTAAAGAAGCAATCAAGGATCTAGATGCAGGAGACAAGCGATCATAGGAAACAAAGTTAGCAATAGAATATGTGGATTTGCAAGTCCGTGTACCTTTACGGAGAGCAATAGGAAGGTCAAGATTTTCTGGAGGGTCTGAAGGAGGAGGATCAGATAAAGGAGGAATTGGTGCAGGGCATGTAGCATTAGTCTCTTGTCTCCTCGAATAAACTTGAACAATAGGTGGTCTTGCTGGAACATGTGTTGAAGGCGCAGTAGTCGAGTGGTGCTCAATAGAGTAACTAGGAGATGGAAGAGTAGCATCACTTGATTGCTCAACACGAGTAACCTGATAAACTAACCACTCATCTTCCTCCCCCTGACTTGTAGAATTAGGAGGGTTATAAAAGAAAGGTGTACTCTCTGAAAATATCACATCATTTGACACTAGATATTTGCCAAGTTCAGTAGAATAACATCGATACCCCTTTTGAAGACGAGAATAACCCAAGAAAACACACTTCAATGCCTTAGGGTCCAACTTAGTAACAAATGGCCGTACATCTCGAACATAACAAGTGCTTCCGAATACTTTTGGTTCCACCGGGAATAATGTCTTGTTTGGAAAAAGAACATTATAAGGTGTATTACTAATAAGCACTGCCGATGGCATGCGATTAATCAGAAAACAAGCGGTAGAGACTGCATCGGCCCAAAATTGTTTAGGAACTTTCATTTGGAACAAAAGTGCTCGGGCTGTCTCAAGTAGATGCCTATTCTTCCTCTCAGCAACTCCATTTTGAGATGGTGTATCAATACATGATGACTGATGGAGAATACCTTGTTGTCTCATGTAGGATTGAAACAACTCTGACATGTATTCTTTTGCATTATCACTCCTTAAAATACGCACTGAAGCATTGAATTGAGTTTTGACTTCAGCACAAAAGGCACAAAAGTGAGTAAACACTTCAGAGCGACTTTTCATAAAATAAATCCAAGTCATCCGAGAGAAATCATCCACAAAAGTGACAAAATACCTATATCCATTTTTAGAAACAACAGGACATGGTCCCCAAACATCAGAATGAATTAACTCAAAAGCTGACCCAACTCGCTTATTAACCCTTGGAGCTAATGTGATGCGGTGATGTTTTGCAAATCGGCATGATTCACACTCCAAAGAATGAACGTTTTGAAATTGGGGACAAAGCTTCTTTAACAAAGGTAAAGAAGGATGTCCCAATCGACAATGTGCTTCAAATGGAGAGATGACACTTGAGCAGGCAACAAATCGAGGCTCATATTCATCAAGGATATATAGATCATCAATTACATGCCCTTTACCAATAACCTTATGCGTCGCAAGATCACGAAACAAGCAATGATCAGGAAAGAAGGAAATATAACAGCTAAGATCTCTGGTAAGTTTACTCACAGAAATCAAATTGAAGGCCAACTTCGGTAAATTTAATACAGATGATAGGGTTATGGAGGAGGTTGCTTTGACTGTCCCAGATCCCACAATGTTACATGTTGACCCATTGGCTACTGTGACAGGAGAGGGTGCTTTGTGTGATCGAAAGGTAGAAAATATATTAGGATTACCTGTCATATGATCTGTAGCACCTGAATCAATCACCCAATTGTTCGGAGAGGAGACCAAAGATGCTTTTCTTGAATCAACAAGGGTAGTAACTGAAGTGAATTCTTTAATGGAATTCTGATACTGAGAGAATTGTGCGAACTCATCCGCCGAAACCAAAATTTTCTCACCCTTCTGATTTGTAGCCATCCTTCTCAATGAAGAACTTAAGAATAACCAAGCTTCAAAAGGTCCCCAATAATATTAGATTCCAAGAAAAAGTAGAAGCCAATTCACCCAGCAAAATAATTGTAGGCGATGCTCAAAATCAAGAACATCCACAAAACACTAATATTGGACAGAATTTGATAATCGCAGCAGCACCAAACAGAAAACTAGATCTGAATCGTTGAAGCTACAAAGAAAAATATGATCCTGGAAGTAGTTTTCAGAAACCTAGGAACCTGAAAGGGATGAAGTGTTCTCCAAACAATGTATCAAACCAAACGAAACTCGGGGTAGTAACTGACTAGATGACACTAGATGTTGAATCCCGAAAGACAGCAAAACAAGATCGAGCTGCCTTTTTTTTTTTTTTCAAACAAAGCCAAAACAGGATCAAGGAGCCTATAGGCTCTGATACCATGTAATCGAATAGAAGTTGATGCTTTATTTCAATAGGTAAGCAAGATATATATACAATACATTAGGTGCTAATTTAGGAAAGAAAATAAAGAGAGATTCCTAAAGATCAACTAGTAATTACAAAGGATTCCTAAAGATCTTCTAGCTAATTATGACTATGTATATTGCTAAGAATGATGTCTATATACATTTTGTAACAAATTGACATTTGGAGAAACAAAATTTGACTGAAGTGGCAGTAATATAGGCGTAATATGAAAAGAAGAGGCAGGAACAATTACTTCTTTTGTTTGTAATTTAGTATAAAATGTAATCTTTGTTTACCTCCTCACCCTGTAGAGCAGCAGGTGGTATTTGGCAGTTCTATCCTTGTTATCTCTGGGTGGATATTTACCAACAACCTGTAGCTTGCATATCCAATCCCCCGGAGTGATAGAGTTGATGACAAGTCGATGCGCCATGTAGGACAACCTGCAATTACCAAAGGAGTGTTTAGAAAATGCATATTATTGAATGCCTAATGGAATCTCAAATTAGAGCAAACCAATCTATCACATTGCAGCTAAGTTAAACTGTATCATTATGAAATTCGACTGAATTCTGTGGGAGCAGGTTGTTGTAGAGTTCTACTCAGCATTATAGTTCCACTGGAAGAGAGCCCTATGAAATCTAGTGTCAACGTTCTTTTCAGGTAAATATTGCCTGTTTCCTAGTAGCTTTGGAAAAGGATGGTATTTTTGGGTTCTTTTCAGCCTTTTCTTTTCTGCCTTTGAATTTCAGTATTCTTGAATGGGAAAGAACTGTTCTTTGCCAGGGGTTGTTGATTTTATGTGGGAATAATATTGGCTAGGGCGTAACTTAATCCAGGTTTCAATTTAGCTGAAATGTTGTTTCTTTTGCTGGATTTTCACGCAAATCCCTTGGAATTTTTGAATTTAGTTGTTTTCCTTCATTCTTGGCACTTTGGTCTACAAGTAGCTCATTTCTTACAGATGCTTTCCCCTTTTCCCCATTTAGCTCATAAGACTCCAAGCACCTTTGAGTCAAGTTTCTGCCTATGAACTTTACTCTCTGGTTTGGGGGATTTTGGAGTGTTTTGAGTTTGAGTCAGACCAAAAGGGTTTTCTTAAAGCACAATGTTACACTTTAGTGCCGTCATCAAGGCTGCAAGAGTCGCTTATTCATGTATCATAAGCATAAGAAAAAAGAAACATGCCTATAGATTACATAAGCATCTATAATTAGAACATATATTCATGGGGCCTTCCATCCTTAACACGTCCGGTTCCTTCCTTCCAAATTGTCTATAAAACACATGCTAGAATCGCTCTCCATATTTTTTCCACTCTCAGTCCCATTCAGATCATCCAGCTTCTTGCTGGCTCTTTATATAGTGGACTAATCACACAATTTATAGCAAAGATGTACAGATGGTGCAGCTAATATCTATAAATGAGTCGTCAGTTAGAAAACAAGTAACCTAATTCCTTGTCTCGTTTTTCATTAACATAACCAGAGGCAAAATCCCCAACAATTTAAAACTCATTTATCTCCTTTGAGATGTGTTTACAGTAATCAGGATGATTTTTTTTGAAAAGGTTATAAACAGGAGAAGTATTATGCTTAGAGGGATGTGTCTCATCAAGCTTAAATATCAAAAGAAGTTCGAAGCAGTAGTCACTGTTCCAGATGTGGCTATTTGAATTATAGAAATCATCACAACTTGAAAGTTCATAAAAACATATTTTTCCTTGTCAATGAGCTCCGTGTGAAGAGGAGATGCTAACCAAAAGATATTTCATTTTATCATAACTTTTTTTTCCAGTTTCTTTGTCCATATATTTGTTCTCCACGCTTATAATTATTAGTCTTGGACTAACCATATACAAAAGTTACTTTCATTGGTTTGTTGGGGTGGGTATTTGTAAGCTAATTTATGGTGAGCAAGCAGTCATGATCTCTACGTCAAATGAAACATTTTCATTTCATATTATTTAGAATTGATCTAGTGTTATCCGCCGAGACCCATTGCTCTAAAAAAGGCGAATAGTGTACTTGGTTGAATGATAAGTTATTTGTGCATTTTGTGTTAAGGGACAGATTGTCCATCTTTATCTTTATAAAATGGGGTCCGATAAATTTTTAGCTAGTCTTTTATCTAACTTTTGGTAATCCATGTTTCACTTTTTTACTAGTGATTATCAGAGAATAAATTTTAATATTTGTTGCTGTAGGCTGTTAGCTATTCCTCACCACTTTCAGGCAGTAGGATTATCTATTTTGATTGTTTGCCTATGTGGCATTGAAGAGATCCTGCAATGCCAGGCTTGGGCAGGGCAAGAGCTCAAAGAAGGCCTAACAGATCTACGTCCCTAGAAGGCGAGCTATGTTTGTTGGAGTGATTTGCTTTTACATTTTGTATCTTAGTCGGTCAGGTACAATTTGTTATGACCCAAACTTTTATATAGAGCAATTGCAGAGGAATACAACCAAAACTGCTAGGAAATCGGGAAATTAGGCAAACCCATATCTGGCAGACCCAAATCCGCAAACTCAAAGCGCAGAAGAAGAAAGTGTAAAAGAAAAGCACAAGAAGAGTAACCTAAAAATTGTTGCAGGGAAGCTGGGGTTATGGTAGCCAGAAAAGCAGTAATATGGTTTGAAGGCGTAGAGTCCACACAAACAGATGCCCAATATGAGAAAGTGAGAACAGCCGCCACTGGATTTTAATGCCACGTCAAGTTAAATTACACTCAGGTTGTGCTTTTAGGTGACAGGTGTGCAAATGCAAGGTGTGCAGGTAAATTGTCTAAAATATCCATGAGCATGAGCTAAATTGCAGCCAAGCAGACATGTCAATCCTCCTGCTTGCTCACTCACTCTTCTAATATAGCTAAAAAATGTTTAGGTATGAAAGCTTGATATTCTTGGGCATAGTACCAAGCTGTTGTTTGATATATCCCTTGTATTCTCCAATTTAAATTTCCGGTTTGGTCGCATGGTCTCTTTTTATCAAATGAAAGGCCATAATTATTTTTTTAATATTTTCATCTCTTGTATAATTGTTAAGTCTCACAATAAATTTTTAGAGATAAAGAAGTATATTGTATATCATAATAAGTAAGAACATAGCATAGTATGACTTCGAACTTTATTCCTAAGGGTTTAAGAATATGTAATTATGCTAATCTTTTATATATCAGTAACTTTTATATATTGCTCAATTAAATTCTTTTAAAATATGTATAACATTATAACTATAAATATATAGTTAAATAATAATGATATGTGATACACGTGCAAAGCACGTGTCCAAACACTAATAAGCTATAAATTATAATAATCTTTATACTTGTAAGTGTATTAAATGAAATCTTACCAATCTATATTTCAGCCTAACAATCCACTTGTCAAGAGAAAGACGAGTCAAACTAACCGTTCCAGCAATCTGGACACAAAGGGACATAAGTTGTAATGTTCGCCAAAACCCATGGCGTAAAACAACAAGAGCATATTCCTCTCTTCTCTGGTGACACTCGCTCTTCTTTTGCTCGAACCTACCGGTGAATTTCTCTCCTCAGGGTAAAACTCAATAAACCCAGTTTCCATTTAAGTTTCTTCTTTCTGGAATGTTACTTTAATTTGATTGCTTGACACAAATTTTGTCGTCTGATTTTTTTCCCTCTTTAAACTGCTGTATAATTCATATCCATTGATGTGCAGTTCAGTTCTATCTACATTTCAGAGGTTTAGTTCTTCCGTTGCCGAATTTGGTTCATCGGAGAATCTTTGCTGCTGCCACTGGTTCAACTGGTATTTATCTTTTTTTTTTTTAAATTTCTTTTCCGTTTATTGTTAAAGTTCTTCCTTTTCTTTGTATGCGTCTTTCCTGGAATGTCATGTAATTTTTGCTGAACGATAAGGTTGTATTATGAGATTTTGCTGAATGAGTAGGTTGATGGTTTTTGTACATTTTCTTCCTTGCAATTGAGACTATCAGATTATTGTAAAAGAGCAACTGTTTTGATGCGGAGTGAGAGAGAATACCTAATGAGCAACAATTTGGAAATTTTGGATAGTGTACAAGCATGTGCTGGGACAGAGCACCTGGCCTGATGGCTTTCCCATGGCTTTTTTCTCTCTCATTGTTGGGAGGTGGTGGGTGAGGATGTTATTGTTTCTATTCAAAACTTTCATGAAAGATGTGTTTCTGGAAAGAGCTTTAATGCCACAAATTTGGCTTTGATTCCAAAGCCGATGGAGCAAAGGAGTTGACAGACTTTAGACCTATTAGTTTTATAGATAGAGCCTACAAAATTATTTTCAAACTACTTATTGAAAGACTAAAAATGGTGATAGCTAAACTGGTGGGTGGACGACAAATGACTTTAGTAAGAGGAAGACAAATCATGGTCCATGGATGCTAGTCTTATTGCAAGCCAGGAATTCTTTGCATGTTGGATATACAGAAGGCCTATGCAAAAGCTTGATAGTCTTGGGCTTAGCACCAAACTGTTGTTTGATATATCCCCTACATTCTCCAATTTAAATTTCCGGTTTGGTCGCACGGTCTCTTTTTATCAAATGAAAGGCCATAATTATTTTTTTACTATTTTTATCTCTTGTATAATTGTTCAGTCCCACAATAAATTTTAGAGTTATAGAAGTATATTATATATCATAATAAGTAAGAATATAACATAGTATGACTTCTAACTTTATTCCTAAGGGTTTAAGAATATGTAATTATGCTAATCTTTTATATATCAGTAACTTTTATATATCGCTTAATTAAATTCTTTTAAAACATGTATAACATTGTAACTATAAATATATAGTTGAATAATAATAATATGGGATACACGTGCAAAACATGTGTCCTAATACACTAGTAAGCTATAAATTACAATAATCTTTATACTTGTAAGTACGTTAAATTAAATCTTACCAATTTATAATTTCAGCCTATAAATCCACTTGTCAAGAGAAAGGCGAGTCAAACAAACCGTTCCAGCAATCTGGACACAAAGGGACATAAGTTGTAACCTTTGCCAAAACCCGTGGCGTAAAAAACAAGAGCATATGCCTCTCTTCTCCGGCGACACTCACTCTTCTTTTGCTCAAACCTGCCGGCGAATTTCTCTCTTCAGGTCAAAACTCAATAAACCCAGTTTCCATTTAACTTTCTTCTTTCTGGAATTTTACTTTAATTTGATTGCTTGACACAAATTTTGTCGTCTGATTTTTTTCCCCTCTTTAAACTGGTGTATAATTCATAGCCATTGATATGCAGTTCAATTCTATCTACATTTCAGAGGTTTCGTTCTTTTGTTGCCGAATTTGGTTCATCGGAGAATCTTTTGCTGCTGCACTGGTTCAACTGGTATATATCTTTTTCTTAAATTTCTTTTCCGTTTATTGTTAAAGTTCTTCCTTTTCTTTGCATGCGTCTTTCCTGGAATGTCATGTAATTTTTGCTAAACGATTAGGTTGTATTATGAGATTTTGCTGAATGAGTAGGTTAATGGTTTTTGTACATTTTCTTCCTTGCAATTGAGACTATCAGATTATGTGTAAAAGAGCAACTGTTTTGAAGCGGAGTGAGAGAGAATACCTAATGAGTAACAATTTGGAAATTTTGGATAGTGTACAAGCATGTGCTGGGATAGAGCACCTGGCCTGATGGCTTTCCCATGGCGTTTTTCTCTCTCATTGTTGGGAGGTGGTGGATGAGGATGTTATTGTTTCTATTCAAAACTTTCATGAAAGATGTGTTTCTGAAAAGAGCTTTAATGCCACATATTTGGCTTTGATCCAAAGCTGATGCAAAGGAGTTGACAGACTTTAGACCTATTAGTTTTATAGATAGTACCTACAAAATTATTTTCAAGCTACTTATTGAAAGACTAAAAAAGGTGATAGCTAAACTGGTGGGTGGACGACAAATGACTTTTGTAAGAGGAAGACAAATCATGGTCCATGGATGTTAGTCTTATCGCCAATGAATGTGTGGGCTCAAGAACTAAAAGCAAACAGCCAGGAATTCTTTGCATGTTGGATATACAGAAGGCCTATGATATCTAAACTGGAATCATCTGCTTGAAGCTCTGAGGAAGCTGGGTTGTGGTGAACTGGAGGCAAAGAGCAAGTCCAAGTAACTTTGTTACAATGTGTTGGAGAAATGTGAAAATGAAGTTGGTGAACTAGAGGAGTCAATCGACTTTGATAAATAGTGTATTAGATGCTTTGCCATCTTATATGATGTCTGAATTCCCAATTCCTGCAAGTGTAAGGGATAGAACGGGTGGTCTGAGAAGAATTTTTGGTGGCAAAGCTACTGTGACACCAAAAAATTAAATTTGGTCAAACAGGATGCTCTTACTATTATCAAGAAGAATATGGGTTTGGGAATTAGAAATCTGAAAATTCAAGACTACAGCCTCATGATGAAGTGGATATGGAGATTTATCTTAAATGAATAGTTCCTGTGGACAGATGTTATCAGTATGAAATATGGAATGGAGGATAATTAGATGACAAAGCTGGTCAGCCGTCAACATGGGAGTTGGTGTTTGGAAATCAATCAGGAATCTGTCGCCAAAACCAACTCCTATGCTAAAGTAGGAAATGGTGAGAGTATTTCTTTCTGGGAAGATAAATGGATAGGACAAATTCCTCTGAAGCAGCTATATCCAAATGTACACAATCTGAATCAGAAACAAAACTCAACTGTTGGTGATGTTTGGCACAATCAAGGTTGGAATGTGAGATACAGGCATGTTTAATGATTGGGAGATTGACGGGCTATCAGATTTCTACTTTACCTTGGAACAATTCAAAGGAGTTTCCACCTCTGTAGACGTGTTCTACGGTTTGGGAAAAGCCAAGGTAATTACTCTGTCAAGGTGCCTACAGCAAATACAATATTTCAAACAATCAGACTGACTGTTGACCACTAGAAATGCAGTGCTAACTCAGGATGGCTTAATGAAGAGGGGACTACAGTTGTGTTCAAAATGCTGTCTATGTGGAGAAGAGGGAGATATAATCAGTCGTCTTTTTTTACATTGCAAAATAACAAGTCAGATGTGGAGGATTCTCAAAAATTTGAAAGGACTTGTGTGGTAATGCCTGAAAGTATCCTGGAGCCTCTGGAAAAATTAGAATAGTTATAGTAGCTTGGCTACGCGGAAGGAAAGATGTAAAATTGTCCCTGCTTGTATTTGGTGGACTATGTGGAAGAAAAGGAACCTAAGATGCTTTGAAATTTGAATAAATGCAGCTCCACGCAGGATATGAAGATGAATTGCTCAGTTTATTTTAAAAAAATATATATATTTGGTCTAAGTTAACATGGAAGATCATGTATCCTCCGTAGATGTTATAGGAACTTTTTATGCATCTAAGGAATGGGAGAACTGATCTTAGTTTTTTGTAACTAACGTTGACCGCATCAAGTTTGGTGCACTCTTTTTTGGAATGTAAAATAGTTGTTTCTTATTCAAAAATAAAAATAAAAGATCAATTGTGTATAATTTTCTTCTCTTTTCTCCTCCAATCATTAATGACAAATGTTTGATGACCCATTTATTAATTCATTTCTAGATATCTTAAATGCCCTTAAGATTTAGCAATACAAAGAGGTGAATTAATAAGTGATACATGGATCCTGGATGAAATTTGGTGAAATGAAGAGGTGAATTAATAAGTGACACGTGGATCCTTGATGAAATTTGGTGAAATTGTCAAATGGGTTGGCAGATTTGACCATAATCTGCTTTATCAATGAGTTGGCAGATATGATTGTAATCTGCTCCACAAATCAGCTGGCAGATTTGATTGTAATTTCCTACTGTAAATATGGAATAGAATATGTTATTCCAGGAAAAAGGTTTAGAGGGAATCCCTTGCTTCAAGGATCTCCTAAGAATTTGGGATTGATTAGTTTAGATGATCTTTACTTGTTCTCTTATAAATACTGTACAACAACAACAACGACAATACCCAGTGGAATCCCACAAGTGGGGTCTGGGGAGGGTAGAATGTATGCAGACCTTACCACTTATAAATACTGTACAAAACTATGAATAAGTTATACTTTTTACAGTATCTAAACTTTCATGGTATTAGAGCGGGACTTTTTCTCATAATATCATATGGATAAAACAATCTTTCACGGAGAGCATCTTTCTGAAACATCAACAGAAGACAAAAGTTCTTCTCTAGAAGCTCCTACAGAAGATCAGATGACACAAGGAGGCACTGCTTCTCACATGCCTTCCAGTTAACTTCTCATCGATTAAATGAGAAGAACTATCTGGAATGGGCACAATCTGTAAAGCTTGCAATTGATGGTCGTGGAAAGTTGGGACATCTGACAAGAGAGACAAAAACACCGGGAGTCGGAGACCCAAAATGAACTCTTGGAGATCAGAGAATTCACTTGTGATTGCTTGGTTAATAAATTCCATGGAACTAGTCATAGGTAAGTCTTATCTTTTTTTGCCCACTGTTAAGGATGTTTGGGAGGTAGTTAGGGAGACATTCTGATGTAGAAAATGCCTCTCAAATTTGAGTTAAAAATGAAATTATGGCAGACTAAGTAGGGGAGATGGAAGTGACTGCTTATTATAATGAAATGGTGTGTTTGTGGCAAGAGTTAGATCAGTATTACAATGATAAATGGGAGTGTTCTGTAAATAGTGTGAAAGCCAAAAAAAGGGAAAAAATGAGTGGGTTTACCTTTTTTTAGCCGAGTTAAATAAGGAGTTTGACGAGGTTACAAATCCTAGGAGAAAAACCCTCTGCCTTCGCTTAGTGAAACTTTTTCTGAAGTTAGGAGAGAGGAAACTTGGAGGAAAGTTATGTTAAAACCTGATCTAAGTGTTGAACTAAAACCTGCTATAGACGCTTCAGCTCCTGTAATCACGAAGAATGAAAATGACAAAAACAAAAGGCCATGGTGTGATCACTGCAAAAAACATTGGCACACCTGTGAAACATGTTGGAAGATTCATGGGAAACCACCAAACTGGAAGAAGAAGGGAGTTGATAATCATGGCTTTCAATATCAAAATGGTCAGGCTCTCCAAACAACTTATTATAATCAAGGGCAGTAATCTTCTCCAGAAACGTCTCCATTTACAAGGGAACAGCCGAAAATTCTGCATTACCTCCTTCAATAATCAATTTCATCCAAATGCACCAAATTCTTCTAATCATTCTTGTTCTTTTGCTGAAACAGTTATTGTATTGTCTGCTTTTCTTAGTGCCAATTCCAACCAAATAGATTCTTGGATCATAGATTCAGGAGCTATGATCACATGACTGGAAGTTTACGTTCTTTCTCTACTTACACTCCTTGTGCAGGGAACAATAAAATCAAGATAGCTGATGGTTCTTTCTCTGCAATTGCTGGAAAAGGAACTATTAAACTATCACAATCCCTCACACTTCATGATACTCTTCATGTTCCAAAACTCTCTTGTAATCTGATTTTTGTCAGTAAATTAACCCGTTCTCTTAATTGTCATGCTATTTTTTATTCTGATTCGTGTGAGTTTCAGGAAAAGGTCTCGGGGAAGATGATTGGCAGTGCTAGAATCTGGATGTCTTTATTTTCTTGACAACGGGAACAACTCACAACTAAATCCTATTTGTTTGAACTCTACTTCTGTTTTGAACAAAGTCGTGCTTTGGCACTATAGGCTCGGGCATTCAAGTTTTTAGTATTTAAGGCATTTGTTACCTCAGTTATTTGGAAATAAAAATCCATCCTTGTTCCAATGTGAATTTTGTGAAATAGCTAAGCATCACCGATCTTCTTTTCCCTCTCAAAGATATCAGGCTTCAAAACCTTTTATGATGATTCATAGTGATGTTTGGGGACCATTTAGGATTTCAACAATGTCTGGAAAATGGTGGTTTGTAACTTTTATTGACGATCATACCAGATTGAGTTGGGTTTTTTATTGAAGGATAAATCTGAGGTTAAAAATGTGTTTGAGACTTTCTATGTCATGGTGGAAACACAGTTTAATGAGAAAATAAAAAATTTGCGGAGTGACAATGGTAGTGAATTTTTCAATGGACAACTAGGGAGTTTTTTCAAAAAAACTGGGGTAGTTATTGAGAGTAATATTGATAATGCTACATAGTGGCTGATTGTTATAGTTGGTTAGTTGTTATTAATTGTTAGTTGTGATTATTAGAAGTTAGTTAGTTGTTAATGATGGTAGTTAGAAGGTTGTTAGGATATTAGTTAATCATGGTTAGTTAACTAACTATGGTCAGTTAACTAACTACTTGTATATATACATTGGTGCACTACACTGTGCAGCACTTCTTCTTCTCCTTAATCAAAAAGCTTCACACGATCTCTGTGCTTTCTTCTTCATCTCTTCCAAAATTGTTCATGGTATCAGAGCGGGCAAGTTGATAATTGTTCAACTTGACTCTGCAATTAATTGGCTGAAGTAGAGGCTGTTGATAATTGTTCAACTCGATTCTGTGGTTTATTTGTTCAACTCGATTCTGTGATTCATCAGCTGGAATAGAAGTTTCAATGGCTGATTCAAGTAGTGTGCCGACGAGTTCTAGCTCAGAGACTCTCGAAATCATCGAGACAAAGAGGAATCGTCCTCTTTATCTGCATCCATCCGACACTCCAGGTTGTATTTTGACTTCGGTGCAGCTGACAGGGACGGAGAACTACTCACTATGGAGTAGATCGATGATGATCAACTTAAGAGCAAAAAGTAAGGTCGGATTTGTATTAGGAACATGCAAGAGGAACGATTACTCACCAGAATTGGAGGAACAGTGGGAAAAATGCAATGCATTTGTCCTTGCATGGATAATGAATACAGTGTCCAAAGAGTTGCTGAGTGGTATAGTGTATGCGTCTGATGCAGCCATGGTTTGGGCAGATCTGAAGGAGAGGTTCGACAAGGTAAACGGATCCAGAATTTACCAGCTTCACAGGGACATATGCACCATTCACCAAGGTAACTTGTCAGTTTCTGCATACTTCACAAAATTGAGGTTAATGTGGGATGAATTTGATGCATTGGTACCACCACCTATGTGTAATTGTGAAAGATCTAAGGCATATATGGATCACATTCAGTATTTGAGGTTGTTTGCCTTTTTAATGGGCTTGAATGAGGTTTATAATCATGCTCGCAGTCAGATACTAATGATGAGCACTTTGCCAAGTGTTAGTAAGGCCTATGCTATGATAATAGCAGATGAAAGCCAAAGAGCAACTTCTGAAACACACACATCTGGAGACATACTGGAAGCCACAGCACTGTATGCAGGAAAAGGTGTTAGAAATCATCAGAGTAATACAGGATATGAGAAAGGAAATTACAATAATGGGAACATGATTGGTAAGAAAAAGGTTAACTGGAACTTATTCTGTGATCATTGTAAGATGCATGGACATACAAAGAATGTATGTTACAAATTGGTTGGATATCCAGATGACTGGAAGTTTAGGAAGAGGCCAGAACTAAATGGTGCAAGCAGGGGCTTCAATTTGAGTAAGGCAAAAGGAATGGCAAACAATGTGCAGGTTGAAAAAGGGGGAGAAAAGGATGATGTTTTTGGATGTACTGAGGAGCAGAAATCTGACTTGAGTCAACAAGATCTGAATGCTGTTCATACAAGCTTAAAGACACTTAATGTGAAGAAGGCTTACACTCCAGACCAGTACCAAAGAATTTTGAAGATATTGAATGAAGATGAAAAGGATGAGGTTGTCAATATGGCAGGTAACAACTATGCTGATACTTCTGATATTGTTGATCATATAGATACTTGGATTGTTGATTCTGGTGCAACATCTCATATGACTTCTAGAGTAAGTGCATTGGAGAATATTACTCATAAAAACACAGGAAAAAAGGTCCTATTGCCTACTGGACAGACTACATCAGTAACACACTCAGGAGATTATATGATTCCAAATCATGGTACTCTGAAGGATGTGCTAGTGATACCTGATTTCAAACATGATTTACTTTCAGTATCTCAATTGACAAGGCAACTACAATGTTCTGTTAGATTTTTTCCTGAATTTTGTGTATTTCAGGACCTCTTCAATGGAGAGGTGAGAGGGATTGGTAAGGAGATAGGTGGATTGTACTACTTTCCTGACAACTATTCAACAATGAAGAATGGTAGAGCATTAACTGCAAAGACAGTAGCCGAGGACACTATCATGCTGTGGCACATCAGAATGGGGCACCCTTCTATGAAAGTATTGAAGAACATGTCACTAATCAACAAGAAGTCAAATACTATGGCAGATACTTGTTCAGTTTGTCCAATGGCCAAGCAAACTAGACTTCCATTTAATGACAGTAAGAGTAGGAGTAGTGAAATTTTTGAACTAATTCATCTTGATGTTTGGGGTCCTTACAAGATACCTACTCATCATGGTTTCAGATTTTTCTTGACAATTGTGGATGATAATTCAAGAATGACATGGTTATTTTTGTTGAAATTCAAAAGTAATGTGTTTGAGACTTTGAAATCCTTTTTTATTCTGGTCAAAAATCAATTTAACAGACAAGTTAAAAGGGTGAGATCTGACAATGGAACTGAATTCTTCAACAAGGAATGCAGTATAATGTTCAAGACATTAGGAGTAATTCATGAGAGCAGTTGTCCATACACTCCACAGCAAAATGGAGTGGTTGAAAGGAAACATAGGCATATTCTAGAGGTGGCAAGGGCTATCAGATTCCAAGGTGCAATTCCAATCAGGTTCTGGGGTGAGTGTGTTGTAAATGCTGTATATCTCATTAACAGGTTACCTACTGAAGTGTTGGGGGGCAAGTCACCCTATGAGGTGTTTCATAAGACAAGGCCACAACTTGATCATTTGAGAACTATTGGATGCTTATGTTATGCAACCAACATGATTAAGTCTGACAAATTCTCATCAAGAGCTGATGCATGCATTATGATGGGATATCCAGCAAATCAGAAGGGATATCTCTTGTACAACATGAAGCACAAGAAGTTTATTATTAGCAGAGATGTTATTTTCAAAGAAAAAATCTTTCCTTTTAGCTACTTGAAGACTGGACATGAAGCACTCTTTATAGATCAGCACCTTGATAGTTATGATGATGAGATAAGAATTGCACAGGTTATAAATAATCATCAAAATCTTGCAAATAATCATGATGAAGATCTGACACAAGGACAAGAAGAATATGAAGCTGCAGATACTCAGGATGTGGCAGAGAATCAAGAAGACAATGAATATATTGATGACACAATGGCAACTACAGCAACAAGAGATTCTTCTGTTACTGATAATGTAGCTATAAGAGCATCTACTAGAGCTTCTAGGCCACCTATTTGGATGAAAGACTATGTCTCTAACATGACAAAGTCTACACATCCATACTCCATGGCCAACTTTATAGCATATGGTCACTTATCTAGTAAGTATCAAGCTTTTCTAAGCAATATTTCATCAGGCACAGAACCAAGGAGTTATGAAGAAGCTGTTAAGGATCCAAGGTGGGTTGAAGCAATGAAACAAGAGATCAATGCTCTTGAAACTAATGGCACATGGAACATTGTTCAACTGCCATCAAACAAGAGGGCTATAGGATGTAGGTGGGTCTACAAAATAAAATACAAGGCAAATGGAGAGGTGGATAGATATAAAGCAAGATTAGTAGCCAAAGGGTACAGTCAGACAGAAGGAATTGATTATCAAGAAACATTTTCACCAGTAGTGAAAATGGTCACTGTGAGGACTATAATTGCAATGGCAGCAGCAGAAAATTGGGTGATTTATCAGATGGATGTCTTTAATGCATTTCTACATGGTGATCTACTTGAGGAAGTGTACATGGAATTACCTAAAGGATTTAACAGTGAGGGTAAGGGCCAAGTGTGCAGGCTTGTTAAGTCCCTTTATGGACTCAAGCAAGCATCCAGACAATGGAATGCTAAGCTGACTGATGCCTTATCACAGTCAGGATACAGACAGAGTCATCTTGATTATTCTTTGTTCACCAAGAGAAAGGGATCAGGATTGGTAGTAATATTGATATATGTTGATGATTTATTGATAACTGGAAATGATCTGGAATTGATACAGGAAGCAAAAAGGGTACTGAGCAGCTCCTTTAAGATCAAAGACCTAGGAGAACTGAAGTACTTCCTAGGAATTGAGTTTAGTAGATCAGATGAAGGAATACTCATGTGTCAGAGGAAGTATGCCTTGGAGTTGATATCTGAAACAGGACTTGCAGGTGTTAAGCCAGCAACAACACCTATGGAAAACAACATCAAACTCACAAATGCTGAACTCATCATGGACAATGAAGATGAATTATTCACAGACATAGGGAAATATCAAAGATTGATTGGAAAGCTTCTTTATCTTACAAATACCAGACCAGACATTGCTTTCTCAGTACAGTGCCTAAGTCAATTCATGCAGAAACCTAAGGCATCTCATTGGAATGCAGCATTAAGGGTAGTGAAATACATCAAGACAGCACCTGGTTTGGGGTTATTAATGAGTTCTGAAAAACAAACAAAATTGACTGGATATTGTGATGCTGACTGGGCAGCATGTCCAAACACCAGAAGGTCTGTTACTGGTTATGTGTTGAAGTATGGTAAATCCTTAATATCTTGGAAGTCTAAGAAACAACATACTGTATCAAGAAGCTCTGCAGAAGCAGAGTACAGAAGTTTAGCAGCAATGACAGCTGAAGTGGTTTGGGTAACAAACTTATTCAATGAGCTGAAGATGGAGCTAAATGGACCTACAAATATTTTATGTGATAGCAAGGCTGCTATTCAAATTGCAGCAAACCCAGTTTTCCATGAGAGGACTAAGCATATTGAAATCGATTGCCACTTCATCAGGGAGAAGATACAACAAGGACTCATCAAGACTACTTATGTGAGTACAAGAGATCAACAGGCTGACATACTAACTAAAGCTCTGGGAAGATCACAGCATGACTTCTTAATGGCCAAGCTAGGTGTTCTGAACATTTTCAGTACATCTAGCTTGAGGGGGAGTATTGAGAGTAATATTGATAATGCTACATAGTGGCTGATTGTTATAGTTGGTTAGTTGTTATTAATTGTTAGTTGTGATTATTAGAAGTTAGTTAGTTGTTAATGATGGTAGTTAGAAGGTTGTTAGGATATTAGTTAATCATGGTTAGTTAACTAACTATGGTCAGTTAACTAACTACTTGTATATATACATTGGTGCACTACACTGTGCAGCACTTCTTCTTCTCCTTAATCAAAAAGCTTCACACGATCTCTGTGCTTTCTTCTTCATCTCTTCCAAAATTGTTCAGTAGTACACCAAAGCTCTTGTTCAGATACACCTAAACAAAATGGTATCACCAAAAGAAAGAATAGGCACCTTTTAGAGGTAATGAGAGCTTTAATGTTTACTAGTATAGTTCCACAACACCTTTGGGGAGAGGCTCTCTTGACTGCCACTTACCTTATTAATAAGATGCCATCACGTCCACTTGAATTTAAAACACATTATCAAGTTTTCAGGGAGAGTTTTCTTAGTTCTAGGTTATTTACAGATCTGCCTCTGAAAGTTTTTGGTTGTACAACTTTTGTTCATGTTCATAATCGTAGTAAACTTGAGCTGTGGTCTAAGAAGTGTGTTTATGTAGGATATACCCCAAGTCAAAAGGGATATAAGTGTTATGATCCGCATGCTAGAAAGATAATTGTAACAATGGATCGAACTTTCTTTGAGTCCCAATTCTATTTTACCACTCATCTTCAGGGGGAGTATCATGTAGGTGAAGATTCAATGTTTTGTGATATTGAGGAAACTAGACATCAAGCAAATGCGGAGACTGATTTTGCAATAAATACTGACGTGAGGGATCTAGGAGAAGATATGAATAGGTATGATCCAAGAGATGATAGGGACCAAAGTGACTTAAATGATAAAAACTCAGAAATCGAACCTGTAGAGCCTTCAAATGACAAAAATAAAAATAGAAATGGAGAACAAACAAAAGAAATACAGGTGTATTCGAGAAGGAACCAAACTCAAGGAAAAAAGACCGAAGATTCTCAACACTACCAGAAGTCTGCTCCGCAAGACCTTACTGAAACTCAAGGTAATCTTCCAACTGATTCTATTTCTAATTCCTCAGATCTGGACCTACCTATTGCGAAACACAAAGGTGTTAGAAATGCTCCTAAATACCCTATTTCTATGTTTGTGTCTTATAAAAGGTTGTCTCCTAGTTATTCAGTTTTTACTTCAGTACTTTCTAGTGTGGAGATTCCAAAAAATGTGCAGGATGCTCCACGAGTTCCCGAGTGGAAGGAGGCTGTTTTGGAGCCCTTGAAAAAAATGAGACATGGTTAACAGAAGGAAAGAAACCAGTGGGCTGTAAATGGGTGTTCACCACTAAATTCAAATCAGATGGATCTTTAGAAAGGTATAAGGCCCGGTTAGTAGCTAAGGGATTCACGCAGACATATGAGATTGACTATCTTGAGACATTTGCTCCAGTAGCTAAGATAAACTCAATTAGAGTTTTGTTGACAATCGCAGTAAATCTTGATTGGTCTTTCCAACAGTTAGATGTGAAGAATGCTTTCTTGAATGGGCACCTAGAGGAAGAAATCTATATGGATCCCCCACCAGGTTTTGAAGGAAAGTACAAGTCAAAAATATGCAGGCTTAGAAGATCTCTTTATGGTCTAAAACAATCTCCAAGAGCTTGATTTGAAAGGCTTACTCAATTTGTGAAGAAGTAAGGGTATGTTCAAGGACAAGTAGATCACGCATTGTTTACTCAACATTCACTAGAAGGAAAAACAGCAATTTTTATAGTGTATGTTGATGACATCATTCTCACAGGAGATGATGTGGTTGAAATAAAAAATCTGAAGGACCGTCTTACCTCAGAATTTGAGATAAAGGACCTAGGCCTGCTGAAGTACTTTCTCGGCATGGAGGTCACATGATCGAAGAAAGGAATTATAGTGTCACAAAGGAAGTATATTCTTGATCCATTAAAAGAAACAGGGATGAGTGGTTGTAGACCAACTGAAAGTCCAATTGATCCAAATGTAAAGTTTGTAAAGGAAGGAAAATTGATTGGTAGGGGCCAATATCAGAGATTGGTAGGCAAGTTGATTTACTTGTCACATACTAGACCTGATATTTCCTTTGCTGTGAGCCTAGTCAGTCAGTTTATGTATTCTCCACGAGAAGAACACCAAGAAGCTGTGTATCGAATTCTAAGGTATCTAAAGAGTTCTCCTGGGAAAGGGCTATTTTTCAAGAAGAATGCGCAAAGAAGTGTTGAGGCTTATACAGATGAAGAGTGGGTTGGTTCTTCAATTCATAGAAGGTTTCCATCTGGATATTGTACATTATTTGGGGAAATTTAGTGACATGGAGAAGCAAGAAGCAAAATGTCGTGGCTCGAAGTAGTGCTGAGGCTGAGTATCGATCCATGGCATAGGGAGTTTGTGAAATTTTGTGGCTCAAGAGATTTTTGGAAAAAACTAAGAAGATCTATGAATTCTCCAATGAAATTGTATTGTGACAATAAGGCTGCCATAAGCATTGCTCGTGACCCAGTTCAACATGATAGAATCAAGCACATTGAAGTAGACAGGCACTTCATTTAAGAGAAGATTGAAGATGGAAGTGTGTGCGTTCCTTTTGTTCCAACAACTGAACAAGTTGCAGATATTTTCAGAAAAGGTCTTTTCAGAACTACTTTTGAGTCCTTTGTGAGCAAGTTAGGCATGTTTTATATTTACATGCCAACTTGAGGGGGAGTGTCAAATGACTTGGCAGATTTGGCCATAATCTGCTCCATTAATGAGTTGGCAGATATGATTGTAATCTGCTCCACAAATCAGCTGGCAGAAATTTCCTACTGTAAATATGGAATAGAATATGTTATTCTCGGAAATTTTTTTAGAGGAAATCCCTTGATTCAACGATCTCCTAAGAATTAGGGATTGATTAGTTTAGATGATCTTTACTTGTTCTCTTATAAATACTGTACAAAACTACGAGTAAAGATATACTTTTTACAGTAGCTAAACTTTTCAGAAAGGAATAGCCTTTTGTAGATAAGCGTGTGTGGAATTTATAAATGCTTTTTTCATTTTTTTTTGCGTTAGGATTGAGGTATTAAATAGTTCTATAGAAAATATTACATATCCACCTATATTTACATATTCATTCAGTGATACTTAAAACAGGTGGTGTGTGATTTGTCTTTGACGGAGAGAGCAGGGAGTGACAGAAGATGAAGAGGGTCTACTCGACAATCTAAAGTAATCATGCTTTAGAGTTCACTCAAGGAAGTGATAATTTCCGGAAGGTAGACCATGAATCACATAATTCTGTCGGGGTTATTTTCGTGAGTTTGAAATATGAAAATCTTTAGTTGGATTCTGTGTTTTAAGGCATTGATTCTGTGTTTTTAAGTTCCTTACGCCCAGACATCCTTTTTGTTTGTCTCCAATTAGTACATCTCACTTAACCAAGTGGAATTCTTGGATTCACTGTCTCCTTCCCAGAGAAAATTTCTTCTTAGAACATAAAGTCTCTCTATGACCCCCTCTGGGCGTTGCATCCAAAACACTATTGATTAGTGTTAGTCTTCTCCCGTAGAGAGATATTTACTTTTCCAGTTCGCCAGCCTTTTCTCACACTTCTCTACCACCCCATTCCATATATCAACAGACCTATTCTTAGCTCGCAGTGGCATGCCCAGATATACAGTTGGTAGTTTCCCAATTCTTCCACCAAGAATCCCAATCATGGCCTAGATTTGGAAGCTCATGAACTGGGTATAAGAAACTCTTATTCTAGTTGATGTGTAATCCTCAAAATGCTTCAAATAGAACAAAAATGACCCTGAGAATCATGAGTTGGTTCCTGTTGGCTTCACAGAAGATTAGTGTGTTATCGGCATACTGCAGATGAGTAATCTCCAAGATAGAGCCTTCCCTGTTTGTAGCTCTAAATCCCTTCAGCCAACTATTTACTTGGGTAATTTTCAGCATTCATTACGACTCTCCATGGCAATAGTAAAGAGGAAAGGAGATAAGGGATCTCCTTGTCTTAATCCTCTCTATAAAGAGAAGAATCCTGTAGGGGTACCATTGGTAAGGATAGATGATTTTACTATGCTTATACAAACTTCATCCATCTTATCCATCTGCCTCCAAATCCTCTTTTTGAGAGGGTTTCCAACTAAAAATTCTAATTCATGTGATCATAATTCATAAGCTTTCTGTATATCTAGCTTGCAGAGAATGCCAGGTGAATTGCTTCTAACTTTAGGAGATCTTATTGCTTTTGTCGATAAATATTTGAAACATTTTTTTAAAAGGTAGTTGAATAGAAATTATTATGAATGCTATGAAGACGAATACATTTATTTAGTATCAATCATTGGAAAGAGTCTTTGTGGCGGCACTCAAGACACTTCTGAGATAAGAGGTAGAGAAGAAGTTACAACCTAACCCTTTCTTGGGTTTCCTCATTAAGCCTGGTAACTACTGGTGGCCTTATTAAAAAAAATAAAGAGAAGACTAATGGCTACTTTCATGATGCTCTATTTAGATATTTAAATTACCTACTTTTCATTATAAAAATGGGAAATAAGATTCATGCTTGTGCAAATCAATAATTTGGCCTAGGCCAGATGAAAATCTCTGGTTTCTGTCCCCTAGGTGGAGATTCTGATCCTTAATACATATAAGACTTCTTTAATCAATATACTGGTCAAATTTGATGTGTTTGTAGGTAAAGTTCTGTTCAGCTTGAGCATAAAGATGTTCGAAAGTTGACATAACCAAAATCAGATGTAGTGTAAATTTAATCTGAATTTGGTTCCATTGCACAACACTTCTCTGTGATCTTCCTAGCAAACTGAGCATTGCTTCTGCCTTCAGCTGTGACAAACAGAGAGGCTTGTCGTATCATCAAATACCATTTCATTTCGGGATTTTGTTTTAGCTTATATTTGTGATGAAACAGTTCTGGGTTTGTCCATATTATGATATATTTGTTTGTGGTAATTGCCTCTCCAGAAGTGTAAAAAGTTCGTGTTGGCATATTATCCCGACGGCATGGATGGGAACTCTTTTTGTGTTAAAGAAGTCAAAGATCAGTTACCCGTTTCTTTGAAAAGAAAGAGAAATGTCAGAATCAAGAAACTAGAGTTTGCTGGATGGGGATCCAAACCATTGATTGAATTCCTTCAATCAATTGGTGAAGATACAAGCAGAACATACTCTCAACAAGAGGTGACGGCGATTGTCACTAAATATGTAAATTCAAATGGTCTTTTTAATCCAAAAAAGAAAAAGAAGGTTATGTGTGATGCACGACTTCATTCCCTTTTTGGAAAGAAATTTGAACTGCGGATAAAAATCTCAGATTTGTTGGAAGTGCACTTCCTTGAGAACCACGATGAATCAGAGGATGAATCTTCTGACAGTTCGAAAGAAGCGGATAGTTCAATAGCATCCAAGGGAAGAAAAAGTACAGGGAGTCCAAAGAAAAAGGTTCCTGTTGTTCCTCAAAGCTGTTTTGCAGTTGTTATTGCTGAAAACATCAAGCTTGTGTACTTGAAGAGGAACTTAGTTCAGGGTCTGAAGACCCCTGAGAGTTTTGAAGATAAAATTGTGGGTAGCTTTGTGAGGGTGAAATCTGACCCAAGCGACTTCCTTCATAGAAACTCTCACCAGCTTCAGCTAGTTGAAGGTATGTTTTCATCGTGCACCTTTATTTTTTGGAAATCTTATAGTGACTAAAATTGATGTTGCATTGGTATTTCCCAAAACAAAAGATCTCTTCCTACAAGAGAAACTTGGGCACAAAGTGAGGGAAGCAACAATCCAACCTTTAAATGTTGATTCCCTCCATATATTTCAGCGTAAACAATTTGTAGTCATTGAGTACTTAAATTGGTAAGAAAAAGGAAAAAGTAGCAAATAAAAAAAGAAAAGAAAATCACCAAGTAACTCAAAACTTTTTACTTCGAGATTGCTGTTTCATAATTAAAATGTATTATGACATCAGATTTATTTAATTACGTAAAGTAAGTGGTTGTAGTTTTCCCTTGTTTTTGGTGTTACAAAGACATGCATCTATATTTTTTAAAAGCTTTATTTAACAGTGAGGAACTTAAAAATTTCCCATCTTTATATTTTTAAAAGAGAAAAATTGTTTTCAGAGTGCTCCTCTTTACATGTGTATTCAGTGAGATCTCTCTAAAACAACCACCCTATAGAATAACATTTCACTATAAAAGCCAAGTTCTTTTTGGGAACTGGATTTTTATATTATATTTTATCCCTCTATAACAACATTTTATATGTTATTTATTTGCCTTTTATATTTTAATTGTCCCGTATTTACTTATTATCATGTGATTTTCGTTATTAATTGCTCTTCCTGTGCACTTTCTCCTTCTCTTTCTTGCTTGTTTATTATATCTAGCTTATTCTGCTGATGGGTTTTTGTGACGAGGGTTCCCAGGAAACAGCCTCTCTACCTCTATGAGGTAGTGGTAAGGTCTGTGTACATTTTACCCTCCCCAGGCTCCACTTATGGGATTCCACTAGGTATGTTGTTGTTGTTGTTGTTGTATAACAACATTATACCCGTATAACGACATCCATCTTTATTGACTATCCTTTTTGTAAAATTACTCTATCATAAGCTCACCTTTTTTGGCAATATATCAATCATCTTTATAGAAATTTTTGAAGATTACCAATGAGAAGTCTAGAGGTTTTGATCAAATACTTTGATACTTATAACACACTCCTGATGATAAAAAATATTATGTGAATACACACTCATATCATTACAAGATTTCATTTCCTTGATAGACATTATAAAGTGGTGACAAAGTGTTAATATTTAACATAATATAATAGCTTTTGTTTTAATTATTAATTAGTGAAATATGCCTATCTTATGAAATTTCAAATTCAAATAATTTTCTAAATCTTTTTATAGCATTAAGAAATAAAAAACTTTTTGGATAATTTTTACTTGTAACAACCAAATAATATTTAAACATCAAATGTTGTTATGGGTGTTTAACAACCAATTGTTATAAATGTCACCAAAACATTGTCAGAACAAATGCGACTGTTATAGACAGGTCTGATTGTTTATAATTTGAGGAAGATGGATAAGTGTGAACATGGAACATTGCTCAACTTGTGCTTATGTGGGTTGTTTTTGGAGAAGAAATTTGAGGGCTTTTAAAGGTGTAGAGAGTGATTTTCAATAATTGAGGAATAACCTCTTAACCCTTATTGATTTTTGGTGCACCCATGAGATTCTTAAATGTATAGAAGATTGCGTGTCACTTGTAGAAAACCTGATGTTTTTGTAGGTTTTCTACCTTATGTTGTACTTGATTGTACAGACGTTTTTCTCCCAAATATTCAATAAAATTTACTCCCTCCATTCCAATTTATATGATGTAGCTTGACCTTTGGGGTGGCCCAGTGGTTTGGGCTTGAGACTTCCATGTTGGAGGTCTCAAGTTCGAAACTCCTTGCCAGCAAAAGCAAGGGATTTGCCTTCTGGGTTGAGCTGTCGCACCCGACTTGCCTAGTGCGGGTCACCTCTCTTGTGTGGTTTGCAAGCTATTGCATAGGAGCGGGGGTTTACCTTGTGCACCGAAAGGGTTGCGCCTACGGGTTCCATTGTCATAAAAAGAATTTATATGATGTAGTTTGACTTGACATAGAGTTGAATAAAAAAAGAATGACTTTTGAAACTTGCGGTTTAAAATAATTCATAAATATTTGTTTGGCTATAAGTCTCTTCTTTAAGGATAAAATATGTATTTTAAAGTTAAATTGCTACTAAATGTAGAAATATCTCATTCTTTTTATGACTGACCAAAAGGGAAAGTGAATCATATAAATTTTGTGATAGGAGGAATATTATTTAATCAAAAAAAAAAATCTATCTTTGGTAATTTTATAAAAACTCCCTTCTGATTTCCGTCTTTTGGATAGATTCTCTTTTTGCATCTGTTCTTAAACCTTAATATAAGTGTTTTTGTTTTTCCTTGTTCTCTTGACATGCTAAAAGGAAAATAATGTCTGACCACTACAAGTATATTTTCGAAAATACCATCGGACCACTACGAGTATATTCTCATTCTTGGAAGGAACTTTTTATGGAAATTGCCATTTGAAGTTGCACTTTTTTTGGGTTTCCTTGTAAGGTGCCATTTGCCCATTTCGCCACCCCAAGATAGCTATAAATCATATTGCTGGTGGAGACAAGTTTATGTACTTTGGTGATTAAGTAGTCTAATGATCACTTCTTTAGGACGGTTGGGAAAGACCTTTTTTTTCCTTTGAGGACTTAGGTTCTTTTATATTCATAGCTTGACACACTCAACTCTGCCATGTCTTGAGTATTCAGATATGGTTTCTGCAAGAACTATGGTGTGGTAAAATAGTGAATGGACTAGCTAGACTTCTATCTACATATTGCATTGTTATTGAACTACGTCCTCACTAACCGTCGGTGGGAAGTGTTTTTACTTTCACGATCATCATCACTATTCTACCATTGCTTTAGAGACTCTGCACTTTTTTCATCAGATATCCTGTGTTATTGTCTATTTATATTGACTGACCAAGGAATCCGAAATAATTAGTGGGAAGGTAACTTCATAAAGTGATGGACACTTATGATTGAGATATATGTATGGAGACAACTAGGGGTGTAGATCCTCTTAAACCTTGTCTAATACCAATAACTTTGGTGACATGCCAAAAAAGGAGTTTTTGTAAAATCTTTTGTTTATTGTTCTTTATATTGTCTCAAGATACACTTCTAAAAGAGGCTATCTCCTCTTAATGCCATTCTCTCCTCTCCTTTCCATCGTCATAGTTCCTTGTGGAATTCTCATGAATCTCCAAGGGCAATACAAACAATTAGCTATTCCCAGAAAATACTGTTTGCCTCCTTACAAATCCTAAATATGTGGTTTACCTGAACTTTGATGATCAAAGCAATTTTGAATTATGTCTGTTAGGTTTGTATTTCTTAGAGTGTGGATAGTTGAAGAGGACCCTGAAAAAAGGGTAAACCAATGTTGTCTTTTCCAGTAAGTAATATTCTCTGTCCTCCTTGATTCTTTTAATGTAAAGCTGAATGTTCACAGGTGTAAAAAAGGTTACCGTGGCCAGTGATGCTGCTTTTGAAGTTCTCCTTCAACTTTCAAATTTCATGAAAGACATTCCAATATCGTCCTTGTCTGATAATAATTTTTATGAGGTAAGCCACTGTTAATACTGTATATGATCAATCATAGTGTTGGATGGCTCTGGTACGAAATTACTCCATTCTCTGGCCCCTCTTGGGATGGATTATGGTAATTCTGAGACTACCTTTCCCAAAACATCTGGGTGGTTTTTAATTTCCCCAAAAAGGAAAAAAATGATTTTTTGAAACTGTATTCTACTCAGGTCAAGAAATGCACCAGAAGATGCTTAGTAATTGATTAAAACTAGGGAATAACTAGCTCGCGTTTGTTAATTTTATTTTCTATTTTTTTTTATAATGGTGGTGTCCATGCTACTTCATCTGCGCCTAACATATACCACCATGTAAGTGCCATCTCCCACTAGCATAGGCACCAAGTTAACTGGTCTTCTGTGATACTGTCTCACTTCATTGACCATTAGATCCGACACCCTTGAATGCAGTAACCTGCTTTTTATTGATAAAGTTACTTCCGATTTTGTGGACAACCTAGGTACTTGGTGTGAGAAACTCCTTGTCACTATTTAGCTATAGTAAATATGTTACCACTATATGTACTCTGCGTTTAGCATGTACATATTAAATATTTGTATAACTGCTCGGGGTATTTGTCAATTTCTTTCAACGCAGCGGGTCTGGTATATAGAGTAGTCTGTCTCTCTTGTGTGGTGTTAGTCAATAGACTTGCTAACTTTAAACAAGATTGGGGGGCTCCTGTTTTCTTATATAACTAATTTCTTAGGACTGCAGAAATCTAGTATGGCCGTGATTAAGATCATATTTTTCTATTCTACTTTAAAGAAATCTATCCATGTTACTTGTACAGTGATGCCTAAATGTATCTGTGTCCCAAAATATTTGTCATATTTCACTTCTTGAGAATTCAACATAATAATGTTTGACCAAGATTTTGCTGTAGATATTTTTGTATGTTTACTTATTTTTATATAGTTTGTGAAGTTTTAAATGTTATTATTTTAAAGGAAATTAATCTATGTACAATCTAATGTAAAAATTGATAAAGTTTGGCTCTGTTAAGAGAACAAATGCAACTAGCAGGGAAGGAGTGCATAGAATGTATATGTATATGGCATGAATGTATTGACAAGCAATCCATCATCATATAGTGGATGTCAATCTACGCCAATGCTTCTCCTTTATCCTGACTCTCTCTCTCTCTCTCTCTCTCAAACACACACACACACAGAAGAAATAAAAAATAAAGTAGGTCTAAAATTTATGTGCAAATTTAAAAAGCTTTTCTTCTGTATGAACACTTGCTTTATACCATTATATTTCTGTTTCATTCCTCCAGTATTGTATTTGTTTCCTCTTTCGTAAGAATTTTCTTGTTTGCTTGACAGGAAGAATGTGAAGATTTGCGTGAAAGAATAAAAGCTGGTTATCTCAAGAGGCCTACTATTGTAAGATATCTTTAGCACCAGCAAATCTTTCATTCTACAATTTATCTTGATAACTCAGATATCCCTGAGGGCAATGGGGCATGGTTCTAAAACTCGATGGATAATGGGCTCACCCTCTACCCGTCTCCTCTCAAATCACTCATCTCCTTTTTATATTTTCTTCTTCCTTTGTTTTGCATCTCCTATTTTCATTAGCTTGTGACATCCCTTTCCTCTCAAGGGTGATATATTACTTTTCATAGTCTAAAGTCGTTCATTATTTGTAAACTCTTCTTTCTTCACTTCTGCTCTGCTCCAAATCTGATTATCACTTAGATGCAACTAAAGTCAAGAAGTGTTGCACGCAGATGTGCTGATTATCTTAAGTCATGTCTACATATCTCATTTTTTTATTCTTGGTGCAATTTTCCTTGACTTGATAACAAAGGATACAAGGCTCTTTAAGCTGTAGCCAAACTGATTACGGATATTTTATCAATCCTCTATTTGGTAGAAAATCCAGTCAAACTGGTGAAAAGACTCAGCTTCTTCCCTCTGAGGTGGATATTGTTGATTCCAAAGGAGAGGATGAAATCCGCATTTTGTAAAAAAAAAACAAAGTAGTGAAAACTAGTTTTCTTTGCTATGATATTAAGACCTTTTGGGAAAATGATCAAATGGACAACTTATGTATAAATGAAAGAAATGGAAAGAACTGTGTACAATATTGTCTTGAGTAGGCGTATCTCTTCAAATTGACTAGCTTTGTTCTTTTCTTTAACAAACCAATAGCTTCTATCGAAGCGTTTAACCTCTACTGTGTCATTTCTGCTTCACACCGCTGCTGTTGTAATTATGTGGCAGTATATGTTGGCAAAAACGAACACCATCTCTTCCATTATTAGCTTCTTCTCTTTTCTTTTTAAATTATTTTTCTGTAGACTGCAGTGTTGAAAATTGTAACTGACTGTATTCTTCTAGATCTTGACACTCTCTCAATGATTTGTTTCTCTGAATAACTGTGGTGTGAATATTTAACTTGGATTTTGAATGGCCTCTATGTTGAACTATATTCATACTTAATCTGGGTCCTATTCTTTCTTCTTAGGAATACTTTTGTTTATGTGGGAAAGAGTCAATCTTAGGTTTTGTTGATTTTTGTAGCCCGATAGGTTGAGACTTACTTTCATTTTGAGTTATGTGTAGTACATTGTAACTTTCTTCTTCAGATTGGTAATGTATGGCCAGTTTTTCTTAAACGTCATAGCTTTGTTTTCAAGTTGGCAATTCATTTACCCACTTCTTGGCAGTTGGAGCTTGAGACAAAAGCATAAGTTCTGCACAAGGATATCACCAAACATGAAAGTTCGAATTCTCCACCGGTTTTCTTTGTCTGGTTGTCCTTGTCAAATGCATTTTGTTTGAGCTGGAAGTTATTTTCTCAAAGAACTGGTTTGTGAAAATCCATCTATGCTATGCTTATTATATGCAAGTTTCAACCCTTTTTGACAGGCTAGATGTTTTCCCTTAATATAAATTGATGATGTCAATAATCCTGTGTATGTGTTAAGACCATATTCCAGTGGGAAGTCTCAGAAATGTGAAATGTTAGTGACTGAGAGGGAAGTTGTTCACAACTCTGGTGTACATTGTTATAGGAGTTATTGTTATTAACTTTTTTTGGGTACATTGTTACATGAGTTATGCCTTCAGATAAAGAAAGATGTATAGAAGATGATCTAACAATATCACTCAAAATATTTAATAGAAATCAATCAATAATACTGAACTCTATTCAGAAAGGTCTGTAGGTTTGTTGGCTATCAGAACACCTATTCATAGAGGGAAGCTGTTGAGTGTAATTATGTGATTCCTAACGAGGGATTAGGAGGTCATCCCATAATTGCTGAATCAACAATAATAAATCATTTCGATTGTGGTTTGTAGAGGAATACTATGAAGGTATGGGAATATTTTCTTGGAAAATATCTCATTCAAGATCAAGACAAAAATAGAGTAAATTTTTGGGGATACCAGTGAAAGATGAATATCAGAGATTCAACCGAGTATCTTGTCAAAGAGTACAATTAATTATGGGGACAAAAGGTGGAGAGACTTTTTGGACTTGGGATCTAGAAGGGAATTTGAAGATTGGGAAGTGATTGAGTTTCAAAAATTGTTAGCCTTATGTCATAGGCAAGTCGACTCGGCTGATAATCCTGATGATTGGTGGCGGGGCTGGGGAAATAATGGAATATTCCTTGTAATGGGAACAAAAAGAGTAAAAAGGATAGCTTGAGTACGCTGTTGCTGCTGGAATAACTTGTCAGAAAGGATGACCCCTAGTATTACAAAGAAATGGCTGGAATTGTTGCAAGATAAATTTGGAGAATTACTATAGAGGACGAGTTGATACGACTCTGCAAAAGTAAAAAAAGTGCATTGTCGCCATAGGTTTACTGTAAAAACTTTGCAGAAACTAGATTCTCATTCCTGGGAATGCTATTCCGGTGACCAAAAGGACAAATATATTGATGGGTTGACTGGATTGATAAGGACCCTAGAGAGGAGAGATTTATTTCGGAAAAGGTTGGAAAATTCACATAGGTGCCAGTGCCTGCAGTGGTTTTCGATATACCTCAGAATCCGAAAAATTTCATTCCGATGACTCTCAAAGAGCTTGAATAAACTCACTAATAATGCTGTCATCTAATCATGAGATAATTGAGCTTGCCAACCAATCTTCGACTCCAACCTGTTCGAGAAGAAGCACAGCAGTCAGGTCCACAGGAGTAATATTAATTTGTTTTGCAATTCAACATGCCAATTTCTTTTAATACATCAAAAGTATACTATCTTGATGAGATGAAAATTCCACAAACATGTTGAGAATTATCATTTGAGTGACTACCTTCTCGAGCAACCATTAGGAGACTGCACGAAGGAGACAGTCTCTCATCCGGCGAAGGATGTGAATTCGACCAGTATTTCGCTGGTAGGAATATTATATTAGGAGCAGTAGCTGTGGGAAGGAACATAGGAGAGATACTGATAGGATTCTTGGGAGGTGGTTTAGATCAGAAAAATTTTCTTCATATCTATGTGGTCATCTATTTTATAATTCATCTTTTGTCCGTTCTCTTATTTTCCTTTCACTGCATGGGGTCTGTTTTAGAGGCAGGTAACATCATCATTTTCACGAGAAGCCATGACATTGAAAATCCCTCCTTTAGCAGGTTCAGTTAATGAACCATAGAAGAAAATTTCATGTGAATGAATTACCTTTGACAATTCAAAAAATGCTTAGTGAGGAGAGTTTATATGGAGTAAATGGTAAGTGAGAAACATATAGCCAGCCTCAACTTGTTTGGACTGAGGTATAGTTATTGTAAATGAAATCGACTTTGACTGTTAACTTAACCTGGAATCTGGCTCATGTGATGATGATTGTCTATAAGCATATAAGTAAACATTGTTCAATCATTGTAGGCCACTTAACACCCTTTCGTAGACCTAGAGTGGACAATATAATAGACTTTGTGTGAAAGGGTAAATCAAGAGTAGGGATGGATCAAGCTCTGATACCATGTCAAGAAAATAGACTTTGGGTATAATGCAATCCCGAAAGATAGCTCATAAGGTGAGAATTACGCAAGTTCATATAAATAGACCGTCTTGCTCTCTCAGCTAATGCGTGACACTAACAATTTAGTATTATAAATGAATGTGTTAAATAAGTGCTTCTGAATTGATCTCATTTTTTAAGAATTTTTCATTTTTCTTTGTTGATTACCAATGCTCCTGTTAGAAGATGCGAGGGGTTGGATTTGGGTGTTACACGGAGGGGTAAAGGTAGACCGAAGAAGTATTGGAGGGAGATATAATCAGACAAGATATGGAAAATATTAATCTCACCAAGGACATAACCTTAGATAAAAGAGAGTGGAGGTCAAGTATTAGAGTAGAAGCCTAATAGGCTGGTAGGGGTAGGTTGACGTTTGGCCTTGTGATATAGTAGGTTAGTATGATTAGTCGTGCCTTTATATCCTGTGTTGTCATTATCTGTCTTATATTTGTAACTTTTATCGTATTTACATACTATCATTTGCTTTTCATTATTATCCGTTTTCCTTTTTTCTTTTCTGTTCCCTTTTTTTCCATATCTAGTATATTCTGCTAATAGGGCTTGATTTTGAGACGGGGGTTTTCCGGAAACAGCTTCTCTATCTCTATAAGGTAGTGTAAGATCTGCGGACATTTTACCCTCCCTAGATCCAACTTGTGAGGTTCCACTGGGTATGCTGCTGTTGTTAATTAATAACCTTATCATTAAATAAAATAAATTATCATGTGACACGCAACCATGTTTATTGTGCCCTAGTGGCATTTGAACTTTTCTCTGAAGCACGTGGACTTGCACTTGTTATTCTTCCGAAGGATCCTGCATGATTTGTTACTCATGTAGTTGCTTGTTAATGGATACAAATTTGCTACTATGTTGTTCATCACCATTCATTTTCCATGTGTATCTAATTTTTACCCTATCTCATGTTTTGATTTGGCCACAGTTGATTGAGAGAGAAGTTGTATTGTTACAAAAGCGCATTGATCATGCCAATGAAAAGGGATGGCGCAAACAATATCCTTTCATGTCTTAAGGTTCTGCTATTAAAATATTTTGCATCTTCTAGTGATTGCAAGCCAAACCTTGCTCTTTAATGCAGTAATTTGCCAATTTCTGCCCCTGCATAAGAGAAGCATATTTAGTAATTGTTGTCTGCAGATTATATGTTGGTAATCCTCCTCCTCTTCACTCCTTTTGATTCCAGAGAAATTCGGTGATCTCGATGTTTTTGGAAGGTCAAATTGTCATATGTGTTAGATTAGTCAGAGTGACTATAATCTAATGACTAGCAATGAGAGTAACTACAGAGTCGTCGTATTCTCAAAAAAAAAAACAAGAGAGTCATTGTGTGAGATGGTCTTTCTTCTGATCTATTTTGCTCCATTCATTTTTCTGGACCAAATTCCTGTTTCTTTATGCATGATATTAATTCAAAATTGTGCTATGGAGAATTAGTGTATATTTGTTTTTGGTCTAGAAAAATTTTGGTTATTCAAAATCGACTGTGGCGCACTTCCTTCTTCACTGCAATTTATATGGTTCCTGGCTGAAACTTATCTACTTGCTAACACAGCCTGAAATGATGCTTATGGGGATTTTTTGATGGTACTCCAATGCTTTCTTGATCAATAGCACTCTTGTGTTTTTTCCGATTTACCTTGTCACAAATAACTCTTCAAACACCAAGGCCTTAATATGGCCTTTTATTTTGTTAATAGTATTCTGTCTATCCCAAAGTGTATGACCCAGTTTGCCCTATGTGGTATTTTTCGAGCAAAAAGTTAAGTACTTTATTATGTTGACTTTGGTAGAAAAAGTTAAATCCTCTCCTTGTCCTATAAAACTTGAGCCTTTTGGTCATCACAAGAGGCTCAATTTTCTTAGTTGGAAATAATTTCGGCATACAACAATTCAAATTCCTATAAACTAATTGCATGTTTTATTTTTCTGAGCTTTCTTTGATATATTACTTACTACCTAATCCGCTTTAGCTCATTTCAAGCCATTATCAACACTTCTCAACCAACCGAACATTATGCTTCATTTTTTATTATATTTTACAACCTTGGGTTAAATTAGATCTAGTGTAAGCAATAGTTTAAAATGTGAAAAGGTGAAGTAACCCTTAGGGGTTGGCTTGGTGGCAATTGACTTGAGCCTTGGGATTTGCTCCCTTTCAAGGTCTCAAAGTTCGAAACCCACTGGGTGCAAACAATTCCTGAGGGCCATCGGACTGGGTAAAACCTGAATTAACCATGGTGCACTTGCGGGAAACTCCTTGACTAGGGCCTGTGCACCCCCGGAATTAGTCAAGGCTCAAAGAGACTCGAAAACCCATTGCAAATAAAAAAAAATGTGAAAAGGTGAAGTAGTTAGTTGAAACGGTGTTATATCAAGTTTGAAATTGTATAAAGTAGTATTAACTTTAGCCCCAGAGCTTTGGTTTAGTGGTAAGAGCGCATCACGTGATGTATGCGTTAGGAGCATCACTACCACAACCTTGTAGTAGACAAAAACATGGTATATAAGTGGAACGGTAAAATGGGGGCATTATGTACTGAGTTCTGCTCTGTGCACCATTGGCCCTTAAGGATATCTAATTATTGGTTTATAGTACTTCTAATTGTTCTAGATTAGTTGATTTGTTTGTGTAGACGGAGGAAAAATAATTCATGTAGCAAAATAGGTCAAAATAGTTCGAGAAAGAAGACAACAACATACCCAGTGAAATCCCACAAGTGGGGTCTGGGGAGGGTAGAATGTACGCAGACCTTACCGCTACCTCATAGAAGTAGAGAGGTTGTTTCCTGGGAACCCTCGTCTCAACAATCCATAAGAAGAATACTAGATATGACGAAACGGAAAGGAAACTAAATGCATAGGAAGAATGACTACTAATGCAAAAGACATGATAGTATGTAAATACAATAAATTTAGCACACATGATACAGATAAAGACACCACAAGATATACAAACTCGACACAACACTGCGCTACAATATCCCACGGCTAGACATCAGCCTAACCCTGCTAACCTATTAACCTTCTACTCTAATTCGCGATCTCCACTCCTTCCTATCTAAGGTCATGTACTCGGTGAGATCAAGTCTCGCCATATCCTGTCTAATCACCTCTCCCCAGTACTTCTTCAGTCTACCTCTACTTCTCCTAGTGACTCCTAAATCCAACCTCTCACACCTCCTTACAGGAGCATTAGTACCTCATCTCTGCACATGTCCAAACCATCGCAGTCTCACTTCCCTCATTTTGTCATCTACCGGGGCCACTTCTAGCTTCTCCCGAATGGTCTCATTCCTAATCTTATCCCTCCTTGTGTGCCCACACATCCATCTCAGCATTCTTATCTCTGCGACGTGCATCTTCTGAACATGTGCATTTTTTATTGGCCAACACTCCACCCCGTACAACAAAGAGAGTCTAACCACCATTCTGTAAAACTTACCTTTGAGTTTAGGTGGTATCTTCTTGTCACACAATATTCTAGAGGCAAGCCTCCATTTAGACCATGCTGCCCCAATACGATGTGTGACATCATCGTCAATATCGCCACTACTCTAGATGATGGACCCCAGGTAGTTAAAGTTTTCCCTCTTGGTGATAGGTTGAGTGGCTAGCCTCACATCAATGTTTGCTTCATCCCTCGCGACACTGAATTTGCACTCCAAGTATTCTATTTGGTCCTGCTCAGTTTGAATCCTTTAGACTCTAGGACGTGTCCACGCCTCCAACCTATCATTAACTTTAGTTCGAGACAGAAGACACAGTAGGTTAAATATTTTGGAAATAAATTGCTGAGAAACCTGGTGTATCTAAACTTCAAAATTTAGCTCAAGTAATGAGAATTGTCCAAGTCCTTTCAAAGAGGATACAACCCATATAGGCCATATAGATTCTGACTCCCCTTACCTGCACACTCAAGACTAAATATCTAGAGCATGGACTAGTATAACATAGGGGGGGGCAACATTGGGTAGTCCAACATCAAGAATACATCCGACTTTAATACTGTTAGAATGGGAATAGGTAAATACAATCCACTTAGAATAGGAATAAGAATAACAATAGTATATAGAATCCTACTTGGAAAAGGATTGTATTATAGTATCCTAATTGGAAAAGGAGTCTAATATAGTATCTATAAATAGGATCTCAATGTGATAATGTAGACAACAATTCAATATTATTCTCCAATATTTTTCACATGGTATCAGAGCTTCTACGGCCCTGGTAGAAAATCAAAGAGCTTTCGCTGCCGACGGTGGCTATGACCCATATATGCTGCCCTTCATGCCAATGGTTATGTTAACAAAATTAGACTCAATGATATATGTATGATTCATATTCAACGGAAGAAAACTCAGTCAAACAGGTCACGGTGCATCAATTTTCGGTGACTTTCTAGGGTTGTTTTATGTCAACCCCACATCTGACAATGTTTGTGTAGCACCATACCATCATTCCGGTGACTACTTTTTTTATATCTAATTTGTGTAGAACCGTGTCATCTTTCCGGTGACTACTTTTTCATATTTATCATGTGTAGCACCGTGCCATCCTTCCGGTGACTACTTTCTCATATCCGATTTGCATAGCACCGTGCATCTCTCCGGACTACTTCTCATATTCAATTTGTGTAGTACCGTGAATTTTTCGAACTACTTTCTCATATATGAGTTGCATAGCACTGTGTGTCTTTTTGTTGACTCAGATTTGATTTGTGTAGTTCTGTGCGTCTTTTCGGTGACTCATCAAATCTAATTTGCGTAGGGTCGCACCATCATTCTGACCCTACCCATATAACTTTACATTTAAGTAGGATTGTGCTGTCATTTCGACTCTACCCATATAATTCTCTTTCTTAGTAGGGTCATGTCGTCATTTCGACTCTATCCATATAATTTATTTCTCAATTTATGACCACTTTTGACCATCAAATTTAATAATTCAGCGCATGAGCAAGTTTCAACCAGTTTTAAAGTGACTTTTTTGGAGTAATTTTGAGATGACCCATATTGTCATTCTCCATTGACCTTTTAATAAGTTGAGCATTAAAAAAGCTTTTCTCCATGTTGAGCATTAAAAAAGCTTTTCTCCGTGATGATCTCGAGGAAGAAAACTATATGGAGCAACCATCTGATTTTATTGCTCAGGGGGAGTTTGGTAGCCTTGAACGTCTTTTTGGAAGCCTTGGATGTCGTTTGGTAGCCTCGTATGTCGTTTGCATAAGTTACTCTGTGGTATGAAACAATCTTCTGTGCTTGGTTTGGGATGTTCAACACTATAATTAAGAACTTGTCACATTGTGTTTTATCGTCATTGTGCATCAAATCCAGTATTTCATGAGAAGACTAAGCACACTGAGATTGATTGTCGATTTGGTGAAGTCGAGTGATCAACTTGCAGATATCTCACCAAGCTCTTCATCGATCCTCGTATTAATTACATTTATAACAAGCTAGGGACATATGACGTGTATGCACTAGCTTGAGGGGAAGTGTTAGAATAGGAATAGGAAAATACAATTCTACTTAGAATAGGAATAGAAATGCACTAGCTTGAGGGGGAGTGGTAGAATAGGAATAGGAAAATACAATTCTACTTAGAATAGGAATAGAAATAACAATAGTATATAGAGTCCTACTTAGAAAAGGATTGTATTATAGTATCCTAATTGGAAAATAAGTTTAATATAGTATCTATAAATAGGATCTCAATGTAATAATGTAGGCAACAATTCAATATTCTTCTCCAATATTTTTCACCCATACCATGTTGAGAAAATGAATGTTGGGCCTGACTCAACCACAAAAGTCATTTCAAGTTATGAAGATTGTCTGAAACTATATAAGGAGATTTATATATACACTTAACCACTATGGGGTCTTAAAATGTTAAGTATTTTTAGACAGTAGTAATCCACCTAAGGTAATTAAGTCAATTTGCTCGACACATTTCAATTTACTTTAGAGTAACTCCTTCAATTATTCTTCACGTGGAGAGTATTTTTAAGTGCATATGTTATTATGTTTATAAAACTCTGGATAGTTATTATTGCATGTATCGAGTATGAATGACAATATCATCTTGTTTAATGAAAAGCCCCTACTAGTATACATTCATTGAGAAGGTTATACAAGTTTCCTTTGGTTCCTATTTTTTATTTGCTGGGTTGCTTTAATATTGCTTCTGTATGCTAATTTTACGGCAAAGTTTACAAATTTATTCCTCTCTGGTTGTTGGGGCTTCAGTCTAAATGCTCAAAGCCTGTTATACTTATTGGTCCTGCTGATGAACCTAAGTGTCTCCTTGACCTACTTTAGAGTTACACTGTTTTGAGTTTCTGGAGAGGAAGCAGCTGCTACAAACAAAAAGAGAACAGGATAGACTCTTTTCCGTGATGCCAAAAGTTGTAGCTGAGGAATTAGCAGCTGAAGTTCAAACTGTTGATGCCCTAGAAGAAAATGTAGTGGAACAAGAAAGAGAAAACAGTTGTTCACCAAAGTCAACTCCTAATGGAGCTAGTGACATTTCTGGTGCAGGTGAGTTCTCACATCCAGTCTACCAGAAAACTTCATGATTTCTAAAAGTGTAGTCAGTTGAACCTTCCCATTTGTATTACTTTTGGAGCTTAGCCATTTTTCTAGAAGCATTTGGATGTGCAATATTTACAAAACTTTCTTACAGCCCCATCTAGCAGTCTGAAAGCTTAATAAAGCTTGGACTCAAATAAGTTATTTTGATATTGATTCTTGAAACAAGAGTTTTTATCTGAAAAGAATTCCAGAGAGCCATTTTTAATTGTTTTGACTAGGATTGGGGAATTTGGGGCAGTAAATGTAGATCGTTTCAGTGGAAGGGAAGGAAAGAAATGAGAGGTTGAGTAGAAAAGGAAAAACCACACTAATTGACTGTCGAACTGGCAGACAACTTTCGTACGGGCTGAAGTTAGTGGTGACTTCTCTTTCCTCAGGAATCATTTATTCTTTGGAATCTTGAATTTTATACTACAACTTTTTTCCCTGGATTTAAAAAAGGTTCCAACTGTCCTGATGGTTCAGATAGGTTTGTCTTCTTTTTTTTTTGGTAACAGTGATTTACATATTTCACAGTAATACTACATCCAAAATATGTAGTACACCTTCACGAGGTATTACAGACTAGTCATATTGCCCCTATCACCTCTATTTTCTACAAGTAATCTAAAACATCCAAGATATCTTCGTCTTGGGCTAAAACATTTTGTTTACACCAAAAGTAAAACAAATTTGGATAATTCATCTTGATACTCTAAAGTCCATTCTGCTTATCTTCAAAACAGCTCTGATTTCTCTTTTACCATACTATTAACCATATGCATGCTGGGACAATCTTCCATCTCTCCTCCTTTATTTCTGCATTACCATCACTGTTCCAACAGTTTAGAACTCCTCTGATATTCCCTGGCTTTACCCAATATATCTTTCTCGAGCTGATGAACATCCTCCAAAGCTGTTCTGTCCATGTGCAATGCAAGAAGAGATGGCTAATTGTCACCACTTGTTCCCCACATAAGGAGCTTCTTGGACAATGTTGAAAATTCCTTGTGTTAGTACTGATTCCTTAGCCAGTAACCATGTGAAGCAGTTCACTTTGTATGGGATTTTGGTCTTCCATATCATCTTCCATGGTCAGTTTTCCTCCCTGTTACTTGGTCTATTCAGTTCTCTATAAGCTGAGTTGACAGAGAAAGTTCATTTCCTTTCTTTCTTCCATACTATGGTATCTCTTTCTTCAGATAGATTGTTGAAATTGGCCATTGTGGTGTAAAAAGTTGCTACTCTAGTCACTTCCCAAACATTCAGGTTTCTCCTGATGTTTAGGTTCCATCCTTCTCCAGTCCACATCTCTGCAACTGTGGCCTGTTGAAATGAACACAGGTTGTGGAGATCTGGATATTGGTGTTGCAGTGTGCATCCCCTATCCAGTTATCATTCCAAAAAGAAATCTTCTAGCCATTGCCTACTTTATAACTAATTCTCTCCTTCAACAGAGGCCATAAATTTCTAAAAGCTCTCCAGACTGTGCAGCTGTATGGTATTGACTCTATGTTAATTGTCCAGTTATCTTCCATCCCATATTTGGCGTTAATGACTATCTTCCTTGGCGTATTATCATTTGTTTCAAATTTCCACAACCATTTCATCATTAGACTTTGATTTTGTGTTTTCATATTTCTCATTCCAATGACTCCAGCTTTTTTTCCACTGTCAAATACTCCCATCTAACTAGATGGAATTTGTCTGTCTTCAGTTCCTTGCCAAAAGAAGTCTCTTCTGATTTTGTCAATCCCATTTATCACATTTGTTGGTCCTGGGAAGATAGACATCATGTATGCAGGTAGTGCATCTAATACACTATTTTCCCAGGTAAGTCTTCCTCCTCTACAAAGGTATTGACTTCCAATTTGTCAATTTCTTCTCACATTTCTATAAAAACCCATTCCATATCCCCTTGGGCTAGCTTTTTGCCCCCAAAGGCATTCCCAAATATGTAGTTGGGAGTTTCTCCACTATCCCTCCTAACTTTGTAGCCAAGCTTTCCTGTTCCACAACTTCATTTATGGGATAGATGAAGCTTTTGTTCCTATTGATATGCAAACCTGACACAGCTTCAAAGATAATGAATATAGCCCTTAGAATCAGAGCATGTTCTTCCACTGCATCATAGAAGACAAAGGTGTCATCTGCATGTTGCAAATGAGTGATCTCCAAACTATTTTCATCACCAATTTGAAAGCCTCTAATCCATCCCTTCACCTTAGCTATATGTAGTAAGCTACTCATACCCTCCATTGCCAGGATAAACAAAAAAAGAGATGGGGTCTCCCTGCCTCAATCCTCTATGAAAAGGAAAAAAGCCGTTTGGTGTCCTATTTATCAAGACTGAGAATTATTATTTCACTGTACTGACTTGATCCACTTGATACATCTAGCTCCAAACTCCCCTTTTTTTTCTTTTTTTTCTGAAAAAAGGTAACAAATTTGTATATAAATCTTGAGCACAAAAGGCTGGGAACCCAAATTTACATCATGGAGCTACAGACAGTCCAAACCCCATTTTTTCTATCATCTGAATTAAAAATCCCCAGTTTTGGTGATTATAAGCTTTCTGGATATCTAGCTTGCATAGAATACCTAGTAGCTTACTCCTTTGTCTTGATTCCACACTTTGCTGTTAGGATGGCATCCATGATTTCTCTTCCCTTTATGAATGCCATTTGTGGTCTATCCACTCACTTTGGATAACCTTTTTCAATCTTTCAGACAACAGCTTAACAATAGTCTTGTAAACTCCCCCAATCAGACTAATAGATCTGTAGTCATTTAGTTCTACTGCTCCAATCTTCTTTGGAATTAGAGCCACAGAAGTCGCATTTGAACTTTTTTCAAAAAAGCTTTCCTCGTGAAAGTTTTGTATAGCTGCACCCAAATCATACTTGATGATCTCCCAACAGTGTTTAAAGAAATCCATGCAGGAGTATCCATCAGGGCCTGAGGCTTTGTCTCCTGCACAAGCTTTGATGCTCTCCATTATTTCCTGCTCCTCAAAGTTTGCCACGAGAGATGTTTTCTGCCTCCTCAATCCTGGGACAATTTCTCATCTCTAATTGAGGTCTCCACCTTTCTGTCTCCTTGTATAGATTCTCATAATAGGAAACAATTTCACTGTTTAACTCATCTGGCTCTGTCACTGTTTCTCCTCTGATTTTCAGCTTGTCTATGGTGTTAACTCTTCTGTGTGCATTTTCTGTTCTGGGGAACTACCTTGTATTTCTGTCCCCATGTTTTAGCCAAGTTCCCTAGATATTTGCCTACATGCTATCTCTTCATGCTTGGCTATCCCCTCCATGCATTTGCTGATATTGATGGGTAAGTTTGTTATTTAGTTTATAAGTATGTATATTATGAGGATAGAGGTGAATATTTACGTTACTTATAAATATCTGCTCTACATTGCTATTATTCTTTAGTTATATTGTTTCCTGTAATCTGATCAACAATCACGATATTTTGCTCAGTCAATATCTGGCATGATCTTTTTATACTTTCCCCAAGTGTGACTGTATTTTATTTTCAGGAGATACAGTGATTCCATCTAGTATGATTTTCGTAAATGGAGATGCATTCACTGCTGATGGAAATGGTAATTTCTTATTTCCCTGGTTTTTGAAAGTAAGCACTTTTTCTTAGAAAAGCCGCCTCATCAGTTCTCTAGCTTTCAAACTCACCTTCGCCTCGCTTAATGCCCTGTAGACTTTTTCATGAAGGCCTAAGCCCGGATGGCCGATTCATATGGGTTTAAGCTTTGGTCAGTTGATCTGTAATTGACCCCTAACCCTCAGAGGCTGATAGAGTAAGGAAATGACTTCTCTAAAAAAGAGAAAACTATTACATATGTATCTGGCACTGCTTTACTTAGACAGCTTCGAGGGGTCTCCCTGTCTTGGGAGCTAATTCAAATGTGACAGGGATTAAAGCAAGGCCAAGAGGAGGGAGAATGGAATACTAAGGAAGAATCCTAGGACTTCAAGAAAGTCAAGGATTCTCTCCTAGTATTCCGTTCTGTTCCCCTCTTGATCTTGTTGTCACTCCGCTTGCATTTGAAATAGCCCCAAGGCATGGAGTCTTCTCAAAGCTGTCTAAGTATTGTCAGGCTCGATATCTATATAGAGAGAGGTCATGGTAAGGAGGGAGGATTCCTTAGCGTAACTTCGAGCTCCCTCTGTACTGGATACATGTTAGCAGTAGGAAGTGAGGGCCTAGCACAAAAGCTTGCTTTACTAAGTCAGTCACCCAGTTAAAGAACCTCCGATCAGTTGAAACTCTTTATCCAGTCAATGAAGATCTCGAAGTGGAGTCCCTAATACAGTATAGTGACGATCGAACAATAGCGCAAATAAGATCAGGCTGAATGTATGAAGGATATGGTCCTGGTTCTCTTCTGTCCCATTTCTTCAATCAAAGAACAATCCATGATGAGGGCTACTGCCAGCACACATAGTCAGAGTCAAACCTTTGTGCCTAACATCCAATTAGTTGAGTTGCCCTGCTGTGCCTTTATTGATGAGGAGGAACACAATACTTTGCTCAACCAATATTTGACATATGATTTCTCATACTTTCCCCAAGTGTGACTAATTTATTTTCAGCAGATACCGTGGTCCCATCCAATAGGATTTTCGCAAGTGAAGATGCCATTGTTGATCGAAATGGTGATTCCTTCTTCCCCTGGTTGTTGAAGTTAAGCGCCTTTATTTTGTTTCTAATTTTGTTGACTGAGATCAGAGTAGTTTGGGTTTTGGGTTTAAAAGCAGTATGCTGAGGTTCATCACACCTATATTTAATGATTAAAAGGTGACAAATATTATGGTGTGATACATCTTCAAGGGTAAAAACAGGAGGAAGCGTATTTGCAAACTTTAATTTGCCTGTCAATGGAGCATGTCCACTAGACAAAAACCTTGGTACCATGAAGGCCAATTACGGAAACCAATAATCTAATACAAGTAACTAAATGAACATGTGGGGTTACACACGGTCCTCGAATTGGTTTCTGAAATATTCTGTCTGATTCAACACAGATCAACATGCAGACATGATTCAAGAACAAAGAGATGCTAGCATTTCTGTAAGAATTGAAAGAGGTGGAGAAATGCAGGTCGTGGCCTCTGGAGAAGATGTTGTCACTCCACAAGTACAGGTCCAGCCAATTCGAACTGAGGTAATTGAATTGAGCGATGATGATCCAGATGTCGAGGACCGAGAATATGTAAAACAGTTTCCTGATGTGAACCCTGAAGTTGCAATTTGGCACTATCTGGATCCTAATGGTATCATACAGGGTCCTTTTCCTTTGACAATGCTGAAACACTGGAGCGATATTGATTCCTACTTCGGGCCAAGGTTCAGTGTGTGGATGGTTGGCCAAAGCCCTCAAGAAGCTGTCTTTTTGGTTGATTTGCTTGGCCAATTTTTCCCCGTCCAATGAAGCATCATATGCGGTTCTCTAACACCAGTACTAGGTTGGCAATCTCTGAACTTCCGTAAAAAGTTATTTCAAAGTTGTCAATCATGATTGCTGAGTCAAAAAAGAGGTCCTTTTGTTTCTTGAATGTTTTTATTCTATGATCATCTATCCATAGTAGACTAAGATACATCTTTCTCATGAAAATAGGATCAATCTTTGAAGCCATTGCTGCATTTTATGTTTGCCAGTATTGTTACTAGTCAATTTAACTTCTCATTGAGGTGGCCTTTTAGAGTTGGTACAGAAAGATGCTTTATACTGTGGCGTGATAAAACAGAAAGAACTTTCTGTTACCATTCAATGATGTGGCCTTTTGCAGATGAAATTTTGTTGCCAAGCACTTTTAGTTCTCATTAACTTTTCTTACCAACTGTTGCATTCATCATCATATATCATATCATATATATATATATGTATAATTTTTTATTTTTATATTACTTTACTAACTTACTAAATATTACTTTTCTTACCAACTGTTGCATTCATCATATATATATATATATATATATATATATATATATATATATATATACATATACTAGTTTTGCTCCACGTGCTTGCACATGTGTGGTTATTCTCGAGAGTTATATAACCATAGAATAGTATTCGTTCTATCTTTTATCAATCTATTGCCATCATTATATTTCTCTATAAGGTGTGTGATATGACCGAGTGGGAACGCCTTAACATATCTCTTTTGGAATAGGATGCAGCTAAGCAGGGTTGACGCCTTGTTTTTCGGGTGTGAATGTTGGCATTGGATTATTTCAAGATCTTGTGCCTGATTAGTGAATTTAAGTTTATTTTATGTGTAATGATGCAGTATACCAATTACGGTAACTTTCAGATTATGAGCCTTTTGATGTAACAGTAGAATGTCGTCTATTACTCTCATAATGGAATTTCATCCTTTTACTCTATCAAATCAAGGCAGATTGCAAATGTGTAATGTATGTTAGTAGTATCATCGATGCTGCCCATTCTTGAGTTGTTCGCTTGTTTGAATACTTCGCTCTAAAAGTCATATCCTTAAGTACTATGAGATTTTGTGCAAGTGTAAATGAATAGCTGCACCAGATAATTTTGGTCCAATAATTATAAGTTTATAAATAATACTCCATTTATGACAGCTACTTGGCCCTTTTTTAATTAGTTTGTGACCGGACTTTGTGAACGTCATTTTTAAAGTTTGTTATTATTTTGACATTGGCTTGGTTATGACGGGAAAACCGGCTGCTAATTTATGTGTGGAATCTTTATAATCGATATAGTGTACTTGTAAAGTGCTGCTTCACTCACCATGTTGAATTGTTCTTGCTTCTTAAATGTATAGAGAAAAAGTGATTAAAATGTAAAAGGTCGGCGTTAACATTTATCTAGTAAATGGCATAGAAAACAATAACAGATTGTAGTATTTTAAAAACACGCAAACTATGTCTTGGTGGTCGCTTTTTTAAAGAGTTGTCATATATGGAAGAGTTAACAGTGAAGACAGTTTTAGTATACCAATGTCGAATGTTTTAATAATCAGTTAGAAGAGGTAAAAGTTAGTCTCGTGGAATATATGAGGATAGAGGCAAATATATAATGAACACAATGCGATTCTAAATTGTGAGATGCTTTCTGTACTCGTAAGCATTGATAAATGGTATGCTGCTTGTTTCACCGGAAATGACATAAGTTATTTATTGTCATGTACATGGAAATTGGCAGGAAAAAAGTTCATATGGGATTATTATATACTGACTAAGGCAAGCATGTAGAGTAGTTGTTGGTTAATTTGTTTGTAAAAGTTAACAAATTTAAGGGACAATGTCTGAATGTTAATGCGAGAACGCCAACAACGAATATAGACTAAGTGCACGATTTTTGTCAGTTTAGCTGTTAAAGTCTATATTACTAGAAAGTTGATTTTGTGTATGCTAATCGATTGTAATATAGGAGATTTATGTATGTTAATCGATCGTAACATAGGAGATTTAACATATGTAAAGGTAAAATCTAGCTAACCTTGAGATTATTTTACAACATTAATGGTTGACCACCATTTCACCAAATCGTAAACCAACTATTTAATGTGTTTTTCAAAAGGAGGAACATTGTTAGTGAAGTTTTTGGTTAAAAAAACTAATTAAGGGGCGGTGTGGTACCCTTGTATTTCCATTTTTTTTTTGTGAGGGGGGGGGGGGGTTTAAAGTGAATAATCTAAAAGATGATTCATCAATGCTAATGATAGAATGCAAAAGTTGTTGAGAAGGCAGACCAAGTGACTTCGTAAAGAAGTATGAGTGCTAGCAAAATCATATTAAATTCTGGCACTTCCCCGACAAGCACTTGAGCTATGTCAAACCATTCCTAAGTTCAATCTTTCTAGGGATGCAGCGAGCAGTGAACAACGATAACAAAGTAACTTGGAGAACTTTACACGCACTTTCCTTTTAGAGATTTCAAATGTTACAATCAAAGGGCATCAATTCACTATATCACTCTATCATCTCACTCACTTAAATAGATTATCTTCATATAATAAGCGGCCTTCTACACCCTGCATGTTGACAACCGACCCACCCATCATACATGGATCATGTGCCTAAGTTTGTTGGTTTTCATTTCAAAGTTGTTTGTTATTAATCTCAAGTTACCGTGCGCTAAGTTGCTTAGGCTCTCAAAAATGTTGCCACACCCGTGTTGGATCCTCCAAAATTGCACAACTTTTGAATAAACTAACACGAACCCGATGCCTTTTTGGAAGTCCAAGTTGGATCCTCCAAAATTGCACAACTTTTGAATAAACTAACACGAACCCCGATGCCATTTTTGGAAGTCCAAGTAACGTAGACTCTATGTGCTGGTTATAATTTTTTTCAAGAGCCTCTTTTCTCTGAGTATGTTCAAGTTCCTTTCGATTTTTAAATTTATTCATGTTGAATATAAAAAGCCTAATGAAATGGACATTTCAAGTTTTTAACATGTTCTTTGACATCAATGTAGTTTGTCTCTTCAAAGCATCACATAAGTGACATCCCAGACATTCTTAACCGCATTTAAAAGGCAAAATATGAAGAGAAATATGTCTGAAGGATCAAAATCCCCGAAGATACAATAGTAATTAGAACTAATCAAAGTACCATCGAGAATGTGGTAAGAGGAACATTATTAGTGTAAGTTTTTAATTAAAAAAACTAATTAAGGGTCGTCATAGTACCCCTATATTTCTATCTTTTTGGGCTAAAGTGAATAATCTAAAAGATTCATCAATACCAATGATAGAATGCAAAAGTTGTCGAGAAAACAGACCAAGTGGCTAAGTGCTAGAAAAATAATATTAAAATCTGGCACTTCCCTCACAAGCACGCATTTAACCTAAGAGAAGGAAATAATGATCCAATATTATTAAGCTTTGAACGTGACCAGAAGTTCCATTCTTTGCTCAATAACCAAACAGGGGCTAAACGAAGAACAGAGAAATTGCAAAGCCACAAATACAAAGAGGGAGGTAAATTTTGCCCACAACAAATTCATGACTTCGAATTATATAAGTATATATAAAAATCTATTTTTTTTTTCGAATTTCTCTCTAGGTGGTCAGTAATCAGTTCCGATGGCTTCGGCAAATGGACTAGCTATGGAAGATGGAGGTGCACTGGTACAAGGAAATCCTAACAATCATGGTTCTTTCGGGTATAGTCGAGTCAAATTTCCATAATTTGGAGGTGATGACCCGCGTGGTTGGATTTACAGGCGCGAATTTTTTTTTTGATTATGACGAAACTGCAGAGGAACCAAGGTCAAGATTGCAGCAATTAATTTGGAGGGTAGAGCACTGCACCGGCACCAGGCTATGGTTCATACTCAAGTAGGCAGGAGTTTACCAAATTTATAATTATGTAAGGGCACTACATCATAGGTTCTGTCAAACTTTACAAGATGATCTCATGTTAGAGTTAATGGGATTGAGATAAACAGGTAGTGTGCAAGAATTCTTGGATAGGTTCGATAAGTAGTTGAATTAGGTGTAATTGTCAGAAAAGTGCTCTATTAGTTATTTTTTGAAGGGGTTGAAACCTGAAATTGAGGTTTAGGTATGAATGCTATCTCCTCCACTCTGATGAAGGTGTATAGCTTAGCCAAATTAGTTGAGCGATCATTATTGTTACAGAAGGGACAAGGGCAAATTGGGCATCGACAGACTAGGGTTTTTTACCTACTCCAAGTTATTGGTATCAAGGGTCAAGAAATGGTTCTCAAGGTATGAGCCCTAACACCAGAAATTCAAACTTCAGTAGTAACTCTAACTTCAGAGGATTTAGACGACTAACTAGGGCAGAAATAGATGAAAAAAAGGGCAAGATTATGCTTCCCATGTGATGAGAAATTTGTTCATGGCCACATTTGTAGGAAAGGGAATCAATTGTTTATCCTTGAATCTGAGGAGGGAATAGGAGAAGAAGAGTTGGAAAACAATATAGAAGAGACTCTAACATTGGAGGAGGAAAGAAGTGAAGAGGCATCTATGGATCCTCAAATCTCAGTTCATGTCATGGAAGGAACTATGGATTAAGTATTATGTGGGTGAAAACATTTGTAAAGGGTAAAATGGTGCACATGTTGATTGATTCAGAAGCAACTCATAATTTCATTGAATTAAAGATTGCCAAGAGATTAGGATGTTGATTAGAGCCTATTTTATCATTTGTAGTCTCTGTAGCTAATAGTAGCAAGGTGTCTAGGTCTTTGTGAGCAAGGGTGTAAAGTGGAAGATGCAAGGGGTGGAGTTTGTGTCTAATATGCTAGTGGTATCCATAGGTGGAGTTGGTGTAGTACTTGGAATCAAATGGCTTGTGACCCTTAATGATGTTCCATGGAACTTACTGAAGATGTAGTTCATGGTAAATGGGAAGAAGATAGTGCTGAGAGGGAGTCCACCTAGAGATCTGAAGGTAATTAGTGGTTAGAAGATGCAGAACATACTTCGCAAACCTGCTCAACTGAGTAGTCCACTTAGTGATAGTGATCTGAAGGTAATTAGTGGTCAGAAGATGCAGAACATACTCAGCAAATCTGCTTAACTAAGTATGATGACTATCACTTTCATGCAACAATCAGGTAACGTGAACTTGAGCTGAACAAAGTTGATGCTGGTTCAAAAGGATGAGGGTCCACCACCTAAATTACAACTGCCACTTGACAACTACAATTTAATCTTTGTTGTACCAGGTACCTTACCTTACCTCTATGGAGAGATCATGACTATGAATCATTCTTAAGGAAGGTATATCACATGTAAATGCAAGACCTTACAAATATCCTTCTTCTCAGAAAAATGAAATTGAAAAAATGATTCAAGAACTACTGCACATTGGGGTAATTAGATCTAGTTTGAGCCCTTATTCTTCGCCTATTATTATGGTTAAGAAGAAAGATTGCTCTTGAAGGATATGCATTGATTATCGAAAACTAGACAAAGCTACGACCAAAGACAAGTTTCCCATACCTATTATAAAGGAGTTGCTGGATGAATTAAGTGATGCTAATTTTTTTTTCTAAATTGTATCTAAGATTTGGATACCACCAAATCAGAATGCGCCGTGAGGATATTGAGAAAACTATTTTTAGATCTCATCATGGACACTATGAGTTTGTCATGATGTCATTTGGTCTTACAAATGCCTCATCCATATTTCAAAGCCTTATGAATCACATTTTACAAGCTTATTTGAGAAAATCCATCCTAGTATTTTTTTTAATGATATCATTAAAGGTAAGTTTTACAGAATGGTGGTTAGACCGTCTTTGTTGTATAGGGTAGAGTGCTGGGCAATCAAAAACTCACTTGTTCAGAAGATGCAGGTCGCGGAGATGAGGATGTTGAGATGGATTTGTGGACATACTAGGAGCGATAAGGTTAGGAGTGAGACCATCCGGGATAAGTTAGAGGTGGCCCTTCTGGCTAACAAGATGAGGGAAGCGAGACTGTGTTGGTTTGGACATGTGCAGAGAAGAAGTGCCGATGCTCCTGTTAGAAGGTGCGAAAGGCTAGAGTTAAAGGTTACTCGAAGGGGTAGAGGTAGATCGAAGAAATATTGGGGAAGGTGATCAGACAAGATATGGCGAACTTCATCTCACCGAGGACATGACCTTAGACAGAAAGTTGTGGAGGTCGCATATTAGGGTAGCAGGCTAATAGGTTAGTAAGGGTAGAATGATGTTTGGCCTTGTGATATAGTAGGTTAGCAGGAGTAGTCGATTTTATCCTGTGTTGCCATTATCCATTTTATATTTGTTACTTTTTTTGTTACTTTGTTTAATGTTATTTTTTTCGTATTTACATACTATCATTTGCTTTTTCATTATTAGTCGTTTGTCCTTTTTCTGTTTTCCCTTTTTTCCATATCTATTTTCTTTTGCTTATGGGGCTTGATTGAAACGAGGGTTTTTCGGAAACAACCTTTTTATCTCTATGAGGTAGTGGTAAGGTCTGCGTACATTTTACTCTCCCCAAACCCCACTTGTGGGATTCCACTGGGTGTGTTCTTGTTGTTGTTATCCTTATATGTAGTCCCTCTTGGTCTAGCCATCTAGTCCATTTAGAATCTGCCTTTCAGACACTTCAATTACAAGCTTATTTGAGGAATAGAGTAAATGTTCCTTTGAGAAACTAGTCGAGTATTTGGGGCACATTATTGGGGAAGGAGGCATCTCTAATGATACTAAGAAGTTAGATGGCTCTTTGGGCTTGTCCTAAAAACTTGAAAGAGCTATGAGGATTCTTGGCTTTAACTGGATATTATAAAAAATTTATCAAAGGTTATGGAGTGATAGCTAAATCTTTGTATGACTTGTTGAAGAAGGGTACATACCATTGGAATGAGGCAGTTGAGCAAGCTTTCCTTACCCTCAAGAAGGTCATGACTCTGCCACCAATCCTGGCTTTACCTAATGCTAAGGATGAGTTTATTATAGAGACAGGTGCTTGTGATGATGGTATAGGTGTTGTTTTAATGCAAGTCAGCCACCCATTTGCATTTTATCGCAACGCCTTAGGATCACACCATGCTAAACTATCAATGTATGAGAACGACATGTTGGCAATAGTGGTTGCTGTCCAAAAATGGAGGCATTACCTAGTTGGTGGGCACTTTACTATCAGAACAGAATACAGATCATCAGAGGCTCAAGTATTTGTTAGAGTAGAATATCTTTACTCCCTTCTAACAGAACTGGACAGCTAAGCTACTGGGGTATGATTTTACAATTGTGTATAAAAAAGGCAAAGAAAACCTTGCAGTAGATGCCCTGTCCAGAATTACTAAATTGTATGCCATGTCTATAGCAATTGGAAATTTTTTCTACAGATTCAGGACACATGCTACAAATGTGACATTATCTCAGTTGATTCAGTAGTTACAGGCTGATCCCAATGCCAAACCAGGGAATAATTACTTAAATGGTGTACTTTATAAAGGTGAGAAGGTAGTGGGGTTGGCAACGATAGGGCCTTGGAAGAAAAATTATTGCAGTTGTACCATGACAGTACTATGATAGTGGCATGATTGCTACTCTCCACAGAATCACACACATCTACCTTTGGAAAGGAATCAGGAGGGATGTCTATCAACATGTGCAATAATGTGAAGTTTGTCAGAAGAATTAAGGTAGAAATTGTGGCTTCCTCTGGTCGACTACAAACCCTCCTCATTTTGGGGAGGGTGTGGGAAGACAGAAGCATGGACTTTTTGGAGGGTCTTCCCCCATTTATTGGGAAAACTACAGTCCTGGTGGTAGTGGATAGGTTAAGCAACTATGCCCATTTTATTCCTTTGAAGCACTTTTTTATTGCTGAGAAAGTAGATCAACTGTTTGTAAAGAGTGTGTACAAACTTCATGGATTGCCTGAGACATTATGTCAGATAGAGATTCCATTTTTCTTAGTAAATTTTGGCAGGAGCTATTTAGGTTACGAGGGTGGCTCTACATCACTCAACTACCTACCACCCTCAGAGTGATGGCTAGACAGAGGCTATGAATAAGTCTTTGGAGGGTTACTTGAGATACATGTGCATGGACAAGCCAAAGACTTTGGACTACAATACTAAGTTCCATAGTTCCACAAGAACCACTCCTTATGAGATTCTCTATGGTCAGAGTCCACCTTTGCACATTCCTTATTTACCTCAGGGATCTATGGTAGAAGTTGTCAATCGGAGTTTACAAGCAAGAGAGTCTACCATCAGGATGCTTAAACACCACCTTTTACTGGCTCAGTAGCGTATGAAGGCACAAGCTGATAAGAAGAGGTTTGAGCGGCAGTTTTTTGTTGGTGATCTAGTCTATGTCAAGCTTCCGTCTTACAGGCAACTATCCATGAGAGGTGATGATTACTCTAGGCTGAGTCCCAAGTTCTTTGGTCCTTTCAAGGTCCTCCATGCAGTGACAGAGGCAGGATTTTCATCGAGGGGGTTCAAAAAAATAAGTAGACATGCTAAATAATATAAATGAGTCGGGTCGGATGGGGTCAAATATAAGCAAGTAGATAAAATTCAGCTCTACCTCAAGACGAATGAAAAACCAAGAAAGTATATGCTTGATATAGTGCTGAAATGATTATAAGACAATGCATTTTATGTAGTTTTAATTGTGGTCTTTGTCTCAGTCATTGTTGTATACATACGTTATTCAATTTTTGAATCTAAATAAGGAGCGCAAAAGATTATACTTTCCCAAAGAAAATTATTAAGATAAGATAAACAAATTAAAAAAATAAACATTGAGGATTTTTAATTCTTCATTTGCACCTTAAAGATACATTATTTTCTTGAGGTGTGATCACTGGTCCATTGTAGAAGGATATTCTAGAATACTTCGAAATCAGATCTTATTTATTTAATATTATTTATAATTATATTATTTCTTAATCAACTATATATTAAAGATTCGACTTAAAATGAGTATGAGAGAATGTATTTCTTTTTATTTTAATAATGAAAACTTAAAAAAAAGTTACTATAAGTTTTACTTAATTTAATAAAAATAGAAAAGAAATTTATTTTTCAAAATCTAGTGATAAAATATATAAATTCCAATTAGATTTCAAAACAAAATGGATGTTTCCTTCATTTATTAAAAAAAAAGAGAAAAAAGAAAATGAGCTAAAACTGTGGAAAAAAAAGTTGTCACTTGGAGTCGAACTCTGAAACAAAATGGATGTTTCCTTCATTTATTTAGATTAGAAAATGAAAATCGACTAAAATTGTGGAAGAAGAAGTTGTTACCTAGACTCGAACTCGCGTAGCGGCTCAAATCTTGCAAAATCATGAACTCTCTTTACAACTGAACCAAGCCCTTAGCTAATGTTGAGGGGGTTCATTACTAGATATATATATAAAAATGAAAAAATTGATTCTACAGATACAACATAATTTTTCGACGAAGGGGGTGTTCGGATGAACCCCCCGGGCTGCATGTAGCTCCGCCTCTGCCTCCACGGTGTGGGAAAAGTTGCTTATCACTTGGAATTACCTACCAATGTCAAGATTCACCACACTTTTCATGTGTCGCAACTGAAGGCTTGAGTTGGTGCTCATCCAATGGTATCTCACCTGCCTATATCTCTCTCAATTGGTGGTTATATCCTATTGGAACTTGAAGCCATGGTAGCTTGGACGGTGGTTTAGAAGCACCATGGATTAGTGCCTCAAAGCCTAGTTCAAAGCTAGGAGTGTGGTTTAGAAGCACCATGGATTAGCGCCATCAAATATTAGCACTCTTTGTCACCGCTTTATAATGTCTATCAAGGAAATGAAATCTTTTAATGATACAACATACTCGGTGGAATCCCACAAGTAGGGTCTGGAGAGGGTAAAATGTACGCAGACCTTGCCACTACCTCATAGGAATGAAATCTTTTAATGATATGAGTGTGTTTTCACATAATATTTTTTTTTATCATCAGGGGTGTGTTAAAAGTATCAAAGTATTTGGTCAAAACCTCTAGACTTCTCATTGGTAATCTTCAAAAATTTCTATAAAGATGATAGATATATTGCCAAAAAGAGACGATACTTATGATAGAGGAGTAATTTTACAAAAGGATAGGTAATAAAGATGGATGTTGTTATTACGGGTAAAATGTTGCTATAGAGGGATAAAATAATATAAAAAATCGGTTTCGTAAAAGAACTTGGCTTTTATAGTGAATTGTTATTCTATAGGGTGGAAATTTTAGAGAGATTTCACTGAAATGTTTAAGGTCCTCCTTGTTAAATAAAGCTCTTAAAGAATAAAAATGTATGTGTTTGTAACACCAAAAACAAGGGAGAACAACAAACACTTACTTTACGTAAATAAATAAATCTCATGTTATAATACATTTTAATCATGAAATAACAATCTTTAAGTAAAAAGTTTTGAGTTATTTGGTAATTTTCTTTTCTTTTTTTATTTGCTACGTTTTCCTTTTTCTTACTGATCTAAGTACTCAATGACTACTGATTGTTTACACAGAAATATATGGAGGCAATCAGCATTTAAAAGCTGGATTGTTGCTTCCCTCACTTTGTGCCCAGGTCTCCCTTGCAGGAAGAGATCTTTTGTATTCACAAACACTAATGCAACATCAATTTTAGTCACTATAGGATTTACAGAAAATAAAAGTGCACGATGAAAATATACCTTCAACTTGCTGAAGCTGATGAGAGTTCTCTGAAGGAAGTCGTTTGGGTCAGATTTCACCTTCACAAAGCTGCCCACAATTTTATCTTCAAAGCTCTCAGGGGTCTTCAGAAGATCTTGAACTAAGCTCCTCTTCAAGTACACAAGCTTAATGTTTTCAGCAATAACAGCTGCAAAACAGCTTTTAGGAACAACAGGAACCTTTTTCTTTGGACAACCTGTACTTTCTCTTCCCTTAGATGCTATTAAATTATTCTCTTCTTTCGAACTGTCAGAAGATTCATCCTCCGACTCATCGTGGTTCTCAGGGAATCGCACTTCCAACAAATCAGAGATTTTTATCCGCCGTATAGATTTCTTTCCGAATAGGGAATGAAGTCGTGCATCTGACATATTAAACTAGAGTTTGCTGGAAGATGCACGACTTCATTCCCTTTTCGGAAAGAAATCTATACCGCGGATAAAAATCTCTGATTTGTTGGAAGTGCACTTCCATGAGAACCATGATGGATCAGAGGATGAATCTTCTGACAGTTTGAAAAAAGAGGATAGTTTAATAGCATCTAAGGGAAGAAAAAGTACAGGGACTTCAAAGAATAAGGTTTCTCTTATTCCTAAAAGCTGTTTTCCAGCTGTTATTGCTGAAAACTTTAAGCTTGTGTACTTGAAGAGGAGCTTAGTTCAGGATCTTATGAAGACTCCTGAGAGTTTTGAAGATAAAATTGTGGGTAGCTTTGTGAGGATGGAATCCGACCCAAACAACTTCCTTCATAGAAACTCTCACCAGCTTCAGCAAGTTGAAGGTATGTTTTCATTGTGCACTTTTATTTTCTGGAAATCTTATAGTGACTAAAATTGATGTTGCATTGGTGTTTCCCAAAACAAAAAATCTCTTCCTACAAGAGAGACTTGGACAAAGTGAGGGAAGCAACAATCCAACCTTTAAATGTTGATTCCCTCCATATATTTCTGCATAAACAATTTGTGATCATTGAGTACTTAAACTGGTAAGAAAAAGGAAAGAGTAGCAAATAAAAAAAGAAAAGAAAATTACCAAATAACTCAAAATTTTTTACTTATGATTAAAATGTATTACAACATTAGATTTATTTATGTAAAGTAAGTGTTTGTAGTTTTCCCTTGTTTTTTGTGTTACAAAGACATACATTTTTATTTTTTAAGAGCTTTATTTAACAGTGAGGAATTTAAAAATTTCCCATCTTTATATTTTTAAAAGAGAAAGATTGTTTTCAGATTTGTTGCTCCTCTTTACATGTGTATTTATTGAGATCTCTCTAACCACCCTATCAAATAATATTTCAGTATAAAAGGCAAGTTCTTTTTGGGAACTAATTTATTATGTTACATTTTATGCTCTTCTATAACAACATTTTACCCATTATAACAACATCCATCTTTATTAACTATCCTTTTTGTAAAATTACTCCTCTATCATAAGTATCGTCTTTTTTTGGCAATATATCAATCATCTTTATAAAGATTTTTGAAGATTACCAATAAGAAGTCTAGAGGTTTTGACCAACTACTTTGATACTTTTAACACACCCCTGATGATAAAAAATATTATGTGAATACACACTCATATCATTAAAAGATTTCATCCATATGAGGTAGTGATAAGGTCTACATACATTTTACCCTCTCCCCATACCCCACTTGTGGGATTCCACTGGGTATATTGTTGTATCATTAAAAGATTTCATTTCCTTGATAGACATTATAAAGCGGTGACAAAGTGCTAATATTTAATATAATATAATAGCTTTTTTTAAATTTTTAATTAGTGAAATGTGCATATTATTTGAAATTTTAAATTCAAAGAATTTTGTAAATCTTTTTGTAGCATTATGAAATAAAAAATTTTTGGGATAATTTATACTTATCACAACCAAATAATATTTAAAAATCAAATGTTGTTATAGGTGTTTAACAATCAATTGTTATAAATGCCAAAACATTGTCAGATCAAATGAGACTGTCATAGACAGGTCTGACCGTATATAATTTGTGAAAGATGGATAAGTGGAACATGGAAGGTTGCTATACTTGTGCTCATGTGGGTTGTTTTGGGAAAAGAAATATGAGGGCTTTTGAAGTTGTGGAGAGTGATTTTCAATAGTTGAGGGATAACCTCTTAACCCTTATTGATTTTGGGTGCATCCATGAGATTCTTTAATGTATAGAAGATTGCGCATCACTTGTAGAAAACCTTATGTTTTTGTGGGTTTTCTACCTTATGCTGTACTTGATTATTAACAGACGTTTTTCGCGCAAATATTCAATAAAGCTTACTCCCTCCATTCCAATTTATATGATGTAGTTTGACCTTCAGGGTTGCCCAGTGGTTTGGGCTTGAGACTTCCATGTTGGAGGTCTAAGTTCGAAACTCCTTGCCAGCAAAAGCAAGGGGTTTGCCTTTTGGGTTGAGCTTGTCGCATCGACTTGCGTAGTATGGGTCACCTCTCTTGTGTGGTTTGCAAGCTATTGCATAGGAGCGGGGGTTTACCTTGTGCACACCGAAAGGGTAGCGCCTGCGAGTTCCTCTTGACATAATTTTTTTTTAATATGATGTAGTTTGAGTTGACATGGAGTTTAATAAAAAAAGAATGACTTTTGAAAATTGCGGTTTAAAATAATTCATAAATGTTTGTGTGGCTGTAAGTCTCTTCATTAAGGATAAAATATATATTTTAAAGTTAAATTGCTACTAAATGTAGAAATATGTCATTTTTTTTGTGACTGACCAAAAGGGAAAGTGAGTCATTTAAATTTTGGGATAGGAGGAGTATTATATAATAAATATAAAAAAAAAATCTGTCTTTGGTAATTTGATAGAAATTCCCTTATGATTTCCGTCCTTTGGGTAGATTTTCTCTTTTTGCATCTGTTCTTAAACCCTAATATAAGTGTTTTTGTTTTTCTTTGTTCTCTTGACATGCTAAAAGGGAAATACTGTCTGATCACTACAACTCTACAAGTATATTTTCGAAAATAACACTAGACTGCTACGAGTATATTCTCATTATGGGAAGGAACTTTTTATGCAAATTGCCATTTGAAGTTGCCCTGTTCTTGGGTTTCCTTGTGAAGGTGCCATTTGCCCATATCGCCACCCCAAGATAGCTATGCATCATATTGCTGGTGGAGACGAGTTTATGTACTTTGGTGATTAAGTAGTCTAATGATCACTTCTTTAGGACGGTTGGGAAAGACCTTTTACATTTTTTGAGGACTTGGTTCTTTTATATTCATAGCTCGACACACTCAACTCTGCCATGTCTTGAGTATTCAAATATGGTTTTCTGCAAGAACTATGGTGTGGTAAAGTAGTGAATGGACTAGCTAGACTTCTATCTGCTTGGTGCATAGTTATTGAACTAGTACCTCACTAACCGTCGGTGGGAGGTGTTTTTACTTTCACGAATATCATCACTATTCTACCATTGTTTAGAGACTTTGCACTTTTTATATCAGATATCCTGTGTTATTGTCTGTTTATATTGACTGACCAAGGAATCCAAAATTGTTAGTGGAAAGGTAACTTCATAAAGTGATGGACACTTATGATTGGGATATATGTATGGAGACAACTAGGGGTGTAAATCTTCTTAAACCTTGTCTAATACCAATAACTTTGGTTACATGCCAAAAAAGAAGTTTTTGTATAATCTTTGTTTTTTGTTCTTTAAATTGTCTCAAGATATACTTCTAAAAGAGGCTATCTCCTCTTAATGCTGTTCTCTCCTCTCCTTTCCATCGTCATAGTTCCTTGTGGAATTCGCATGAATCTCCAAGGGCAATACAAACAATTAGCTTCTCCCAGAAAACACTGTTTGCCTCCTTACGAATCCTAAATATGTGGTTTACCTGAATTTTGATGTTCAAAGCAATTTTCAATTATGTCTTTTATGTTTGTATTTCTTAGAGTGTGGATAGTTGAAGAGGACCCTGAAAAAAGGGTAAACCAATGTTGACTTATCCAGTAAGTAATATTCTCTGTCCTCCTTGCGTCTTTTAATGTAAAGCTGATTGTTAACAGGTGTAAAAAAGGTTACTGTGGCCAGTGATTCTGCTTTTGAAGTTCACCTTCAACTTTCAAATTTGATGAAAGACATTCCAACATCGTCCTTGTCTGATGATAATTTTTATGAAGTAAGCAACTGATAACAGTATACATGGTCAATCATAGTGTTGGATGGCTCTGCTACGAAATTACTCCATTCTCTGGCCCCTCTTGGGATGGATTCTGGTAATTCTGAGACTACCTTCCGCAAAACATTTGGGTGGTTTTTAATTTTCTCCAAAAAAGAAGAAATTATTTTTTTGAAACTGTATTCTGCTCAGGTCAAGAAATGCACCAGAAGAGGCTTAGTAATTGATCAAAACTAGGGAATTACTAGCTCGGGTTTGTTAATTTTATTTTCTATCTTTTTTGATAATGGTGGTGTCCATGCTACTTTATCTGCACCTAACATATACCACCACGTAAGTGCCATCTCCCACTAGCGTAGCCACCCAGTTAATTGGTCTCCTGTGATATTGTCTCACTTCATTGACCATTAAATCCGACACCCTTAAATGTGGTAACCTGCATGTTCTTGATAAATTTACTTCTGATTGTGTGGATAACCTAGGTACTTGGTGTGAGAAACTCCTTGTCGCTATTTAGCTATACTAAATATGCTACCACCATATGTACTCTGCGTTTAGCATGTACATATTAAATATTTGTATAACTGCTTGGGGTATTTGTCAATTTCTTTCAACACAGCGGCTCATAGAGTAGTCTGTCTCTCTTGTGTGGTGTTAGTCAATAGATTTGCTAACTTTAAACAAGATTGGGGGGCACTTGTATTCTTATATAACTAATTTCTTATGACTGCAGAAATCTAGTATGGCCATGATTTATGATCATATATTTCTATTCTACTTTAAAGAAATCTATCCATGGTACTTATACAGTGATGCCTAAATGTGCCTGTGTCCCAAAATATGTCATATTTCACTTCTTGAGAATTAAAATAATATTGTTTGACCAAGATTTTGCTGTAGATATTTTTTTATGTTTACTTATTTTATATAGCTTCTGAAGTTTTAAATGTTATTATTTTAAAGGAAATTAATCTTTGTACAATCTAATGTAAAGATTGATAAAGTTTGGCTCTGATAAGAGAACAAATGCAACTAGCGGGGGAAGTTCATAGAATGTATATGTATATGGCATGAATGTATTAAGAAGCAATCCATCATCATATAGTGGATGTCAATCTATGCAATGCTTCTCCGTTAACCTGACTCTCTCTCTCTCTCTCACACACACACACATAGAAGAAACAAAAAGTAAAAAATAAAAAATAAAATAGGTCTAAAATTTATGTGCAAATTTAAAAAGTTGTTCTTCTGTATGAACACTTGCTTTATACCATTATATTTTTGCTTCATTCGTCCAATATTGTATTTGTTTCCTCTTTCATAAGAATTTCTTGTTTGCTTGACGGGAAGAATGTGAAGATTTGCGTGAAAGAATAAAAGCTGGTTATCTCAAGAGGCCTACTGTTGTAAGATATCTTAAGCATCAACTGCCAACAAGTCTTTCATTCTACAATTTATCTTGATAACTCAGATATCCCTGAGGGCAATGGGGCATGGTTCTTAAACTCAATGTATAATGGGCTCACCTGCTGCCTGTCTCCTCTCAAATCACTCCTCTCCTTTTTATACTTTCTTCTTCCTTTGTTTTGCATCTCCTATTTTCATTTGCTTGTGATGTCCCTTTCTTCTCAAGGGTGACATATTACTTTTCATAGTCTACGGTCGTTCGTTACTTGTCAACTCTTCTTTCTTCACTTCTGCTCTGCTCCAAATCTGATTATTACTTAGATGTAACTGGAATCAAGAATTGTTGCATACAGACGAGCTGATTATCTTAAGTCATGCCTGCATATCTCATTTTTTTATTCTTGGTGCAATTTTCCTTGACTTGATAACAAAGGCTACAAGGCTCCTTAAGCTATAGCCAAACTGATTACGGGTATTTTGTCAATCCTGTATTTGGTAGAGAATCTAGTCAAACTGGTGAAAAGACTCAGCTTCTTCCCTCTGAGATGGATATTGTTGATTCCAAAGGAGAGGATGAAATCCACAATTTGTAAAAGAAGTTCCTGAAAACTGGTTTTCTTTGCTATGATATTAATAGCTTTTGGGAAATTATCAAATGGACAACTTATGTATAAATGAAAGAAATGGAAAGAACTGTGTATAATATTGTTTTGAGTAGGCGTATCTCTTCAAATTGACTAGCTTTGTTCTTTTCTTTAACAAACTAATAGCTACTATTTTAGCGTTTAACCTCTATTGTGTCATTTCTGCTTCACCCCACTGCTGTTAGCTTCTTCTCTTTTCTTTTTAAATTATTTTTCTGTAGACTGCAGTGTTGGAAATTGTCTGTGACTGTATTCTTCTAGATCTTGACACTCTCTCAATGATTTGTTACTCCGAATAACTTTGGTGTGAATATTTAACTTGGATTTTGAATGGCCTCTGTGTTGAACTATGTTAATACTTAATCTGGGTCCTATTCTTTCTTCTTATGAATAATTTTGTTTATGTGGGAAAGAGTAAATCTTAAGTTTTCTGGATTTTCTTAGCCCTATAGGTTGAGATTTACTTTTATTTTGAGTTATGTGTAGTACATTGTAACTTTGTTCTTCAGATTGGTAATATATGTCCAGTTTTTCTTTAACGTCATAACTTTGTTTTCAAGTTGGCAATTCATTTACCCACTTCTTGGCAGTTGGAGCTTGAGACAAAAGCACAAGTTCTGCACAAGGATATCACCAAACATGTAAGTTCGAATTCTCCACCGATTCTCTTTGTCTGATTGTCCTTGTCAACTGCATTTTGTTTGAGCTGGAGGTTATTTTCTCAAAGAACTGGTTTGTGAAAATCCATCTGTACTATTCTTATTCTATGCAAGTTTCAACCCTTTTTGCCCGGCTAGATGTTTGCCCTTAATATGAATTGATGATGTCAATAATCCTGTGTATGTGTTAAGACCATACTCCAGTGGGATGTCTCAGAAATGTGAAATGTGAGTGACCGTGAGGGAAGTTGTTCACAACTCTGGTGTACATTGTTATAGGAGTTATTATTATTAACTTTTTTTGGGTACATTGTTACATGAGTTATGCCTTCAGATAAAGAAAGATGTATAGAAGATGATCTAACAATATCACTCAAAATATTTAATAGAAATCAACCGATAATACTGAACTCTATTCAGAAAGTGTCTGTAGGTTTGTAGGCTATCAGAATACCTATTCAAGCTGTTGAGTGTAATTATGTAATTCCTAACGAGGGATTAGGAGGTCATCCCATAATTGCTGAATCAACAATAATAAATCATTTCGATTGTGGTTTGTAGAGGAATACTATGAAGGTATGGGAATATTTTCTGGGAAAATATCTCATTCAAGATCAAGACAAAAATAGAGTAAATTTTTGGGGATACTATTGAAAGATGAATATCAGAGATTGTACCGAGTATCTTGTCAAAGAGTACAATTAATTAAGGGGACAAAAGGTGGAGAGACTTTTTGGACTTGGGATCTAGAAGGGAATTTCAAGATTGGGAAGTGATTGAGTTTCAAAAATTGTTAGCCTTATGTCATAGGCAAGTCGACTCGGCTGATAATCCTGATGGTTGGTTGCGGGCTTGGGAAATAATGGAATATTCCTTGTAATGGGAACAGAAAGAGTAAAAAGGATAGCTTGAGTACGCTGTTGCTGCTGGAATTTGTCAGAAATGATGACCCCTAGTATTACTAAGAAATGGCTGGAATCTTTGCAAGATAAATTTGGAGAATTACTAAAGAGGGCGAGTTGATAAGACTCTGCAAAAGTAAAAAAAAGTGCATCGTTGCAACTGGTTTACAGTAAAAACTTTGCAGAAACTAGATTCTCACTCCTGGGACCACTATTCCGGTGACCAAAAGGACAAAGATATTGATGGGTTGTCTAGATTGATAGGGACCCTAGAGAGGAGAGATTTATTTTGGAAAAGGTTGGAAAATTCACTTAGGTGCCAGTGCCTGCAGTGGTTTTCGATATACCTCAGAATCCGAAAAATTTCATTCCACTGACTCCCAAAGAGCTTGGATAAACTCGCTAATAATGCTGTCATCAAATGAGATGTCTAGTCTTATGATCATGAGATAATTGAGCTTGCCAACCAATCTTCGATACCAACCTGTTCGAGAAGAAGCTCAGCAGTCAGGTCCACAGGAGTAATATTAATTGGTTTTGCAATTCAACATACCAATTTCTTCTAATACATCAAAAGTATACTATGTTGATGAGATGAAAATTCCACAAACATTTTGAGAATTATCATTTGAGTGACTACCTTCTCGAGCAACCATTAGGAGACTGCACGAATGAGACAGTCTCTCATCTGGTGAAGGATGTGAATTCGACCAGTATGTTGCTGGGGGAATATTATATTAGGAGTAGTTGCTGTGGGAAGGAACACAGAAGAGATACTGATAGGATTCCTTGGAGGTGGTTTAGATCAGAAAAATTTTCTTCATTTAGTCAAAAAAGTTCCCCGTAGAACGCGAGCGTTGAGGCTTTCATCGCAACAAAGAGAGAGGAGCGGAAAGCCACTTGACTGTAAGGCAAACTCAAACTCACTCTTGCATTCAAGATCTTCACACCGGTTCATTTTCTGATTGATTAGAAAGACCAACCCTGGCCCTAGTGAGAAGCAGATGGTTAGACTCCAATTGAAAGAATGGTAGTTTTCTCCATGATGACCGGGTGGGCCCCTTCGATCTACTTCCTAAACTAAAGGAAGATGACGCTGTGGATGATGTCCCAGCTGGAAAGTCAACCTTTTCATATTAATGCCTGCCCTATTGGAGATTCCAACTATATATGCATTTATGCATTTTCTTTTTATGCGACAGGTATGTGACCTTAGGAATCAGGTTCGGGAGTTGCTTTAGAAATTGTTGCTGGCTCCGGGTGTCAGTAATAGAAAAAGATTGCCATTCCAATTCATCTTCCTTTTTCTCCGTTCTCGTATTTTCCTTTCACTGCATGGGGTCTGTTTTAGAGGCAGGTAATATCATCCTTTTCACGAGAAGCTATGACAATGAAAATCCCTAGTTTAGCAGGTTCAGTTAATGAACTCTAGAAGAAAATTTTGTGTGAATGAATTACCTTTGACAATTGAAAAAATGCTTAGTGAGGAGAGTTTATATGGAGTAACATTGTAAGTGAGAAACATATAGCCAGCCTCAATTTGTTTGGGACTAAGGTATAGTTATTGTAAATGAAATCGACTTTGACTCTTAACCTAGAATTTGGCTCATGAGAATTGAGATGATGATTGTCTATAAGCATATAAGTAAACATTGTTCAATCATTGTAGGCCACTTAACACTCTTTCGCAGACCTACAGTCAATTGGACATGTGATGCATGGACAATATAATAGACTTTGTGTGAAAGGGTAAATCAAGAGTAGGGATGGATGAAACTCTGATACCATGTCAAGAAAATAGACTTTGGGTATAATGCGATCCCGAAATATAGCTCAAAAGGTGAGAATTACGCAAGCTCATATTAATAGACCGTCTTGCTCTCTTAACTAATGCGCAACACTAACAATTTAGTGTTATAAATGATGTGTTAAATAAGTTCTTCTGAATTGATCTCATCTTTTATGAATTTTTCATTTTTCTTTATTGATTACCAATGCTCCTGTTAGAAGGTACGAGGGGTTGGATTCGGGTGTTACACGGAGGGATAGAGGTAGACCGAAGAAGTATTGGGGGGAGATGATCAGACAAGATATGAAAAAAAATAATCTCACCGAGGACATGACCTCTAATAGAAAGGAGTGGAGGTCGAGTATTATGGTAGAAGGCTAGTAGGGGTAGGTTGATGTCTGGCCTTGTGATATAGTAGGTTAGTATGATTAGTCATGTCTTTATATCCTGTGTAGTCATTATTCGTCTTATATTTGTAACTTTTATCGTATTTACATACTATCATTTGTTTTTCATTATTATCCGTTTTCCTTTTTTTTTGTTCCCTTTTTTTCCATATCTAGTATATTTTGCTTATGGGGCTTGATTTTGAGACGAGGGTTTTCCGGAAACAGCTTCTCTATCTCTATGAAGTAGTGTAAGGTCTGCATACATTTTACCCTCCGTAGATCCAACTTGTGGGGTTCCACTGGGTATGCTGTTGTTGTTAATTAATAACCTTATCATTAACTAAAATAAATTATCATGTCACACACAACCATGTTTGTTGTGCCCTAGTGGAATTTGAACTTTTCTCTGAAGCACGCGGACTTGCACTTGTTATTCTTCCGAAGGATGCTGCATGATTTGTTACTCATATAGTTGCTTGTTAATGGATACAAATTTGCTACTATGTTGTTCATCACCATTCATTTTCCATGTGTATCTAATTTTTACCCTATCTCATGTTTTGATTTGGCCACAGTGGATTGAGAGAGAAGTTGTATTGTTACGAAAGCGCATTGATCATGCCAATGAAAAGGGATGGCGCAAACAATATCCTTTCATATGTCTTAAGGTTCTGTTACTAAAATATTTTGCATCTTCTAGTGGTTGCAAGCCAAAACTTGCTCTTTAATGCAGCAATTTGCCAATTTCTGTCCCTGCATAAGAGAAGCACATTTAGTAATTGTTGTCTGCAGATTATATGTTGGTAATCCTCCTCCTCTTCACTCCTTGATTCCCGAGAAATTCAGTGATTTCTTGATGTTTTTGGAAGCTCAAATTGTCATAGGTGTTAGATTAGTCAGAGTGACTATAATCTAATGACTAGCAATGAGACTAACAAGAGAGTCGTTTTTTTTTTTCAAAAAAAAAAAAAAACAAGTGTCATTGTGTGCGATGGTCTTCTGATCTATTTTGCTCCATTCATTTTTCTGGACTAAATTCCTGTTTCTTTGTGCATGATATTAATTCAAAATTGTGCTATGGAGAATTAGTGTATATTTGTTTTTGGTCAAGAAAAAGTTTGGTTATTCAAAATCAATTGTGGCACACTTCCTTCTTGACTGCAATTTTTATGGTTCCTGGCTGAAACTTATCTACATGCTAATAAAGCCTGAAATTATGCTTATCGGGAGTTTTTGATGGTACTCCAATGCTTTCTTGATCAATAGCAGTCTTGTGTATTTTCTGATTTACCTTGTCACAAATAATTCTTCAAACACCAAAGCCTTAAAGCTTTTTATTTTGTTTATAGCTTTTCTGTCTATCCCAAAGTGTACGACCAAGTTTGCCCTATGTGGTATTTGATGAGCAAAAAGATAAGTACTTTATTATGTTGACTTTGGTAGAAAAAGTTAAATCCTCTCCTTGTCATATAAGACTTGACCCTTTTGGTCATCACAAGAGGCCCAATTTTCTTAGTTGGAAATAATTTCGGCATACAACAATTCAAATTCATATAAACTAATTGCATGTTCTATTTTTCCAAGCTTTCTTTGATATATTACTTACTACCTAATCCAATTTAGCTCATTTCAAGCCATTATCAACACTTCTCAACCAACCGAACATTATGCTTCATATTTTTAAATGTTTTACAACCTTGGGTTAAATTAGATCTAGTTTAATCTGAAACGGAGAAAGCAATAGTTTAAAATGTGAAAAGGTGAAGTAGTTAGTTGAGAGTGTTATATCAAGTTTGAAATTGTATAAATTAGTATATTAACTTTAGCCCAGAGCTTTGGTTTAGTGGTAAGAGCGCATCACGTGATGTTTACGTTAGGAGCATGTCACTACCACAACATTGCCGTAGACAAAAACATGGTATATAAGTGGGAAGGGTAGAATGGGGGCATTATGTACTGAGTTCTGAACTGTGCACCATTGGCCCTTAAGGATTTCTAATTATTGGTTATATAGTACTTTTAATTATTCTGGATTAGTTATTTTGTTTGTGTAGATGGAGGAAAAATAATTCATGTAGCAAAATAGGTCAAAATAATTCGAGAAAGAAGATACAGTAGGTTAAATATTTTGGAAATAAATTGTTGAGGAACCTGGGTGTATCTAAACTTCAAAATTTAGCTCAAGTAATGAGAATTGTCCAAGTCCTTTCAAAGAGGATACAACCCATATAGGCCATATAGATTCTGACTCCCCTTACCTGCACAGATAAGACTGAATATCTAGAACATGGACTAGTATAACATGGGGGCCCAACGTTGGGTAGTCCCACATCAAGGATACATCCGACTTTGATACCATGTTGAGAAAATGAATGTTGGGCCTGACTCAACCACAAAAGCCAGTTCAAGTTACGAAGATTGTCCGAAACTATATAAGGAGATTTATATATACACTTAACCACTGTGGGGTCTTAACAATGTTAAGTGTTTTTAGGCAGTAGTAATACACCTAAGGTGATTAAGTCAATTTGCTCGACATATTTCAATTTACTTTGGAGTAACTCCTTCAATTATTCTTCACATGGAGAGTATTTTTAAGCACATACATTTTTACGTTTATAAAACTCTCTATAGTTATTATTGCATATATAGAGAATTAATGACAATATCATCCGGTTTAATGGAAAGCCCTTGCTAGTATACATTCATTGAGAAGGTTATATAAGTTTCCTTTGGTTCCTATTTTTTATTTGCTGGGTTGCTTCAATATTGCTTCTGTATGCTAATTTTCAGGCAAAGTATACAAATTTATGCCTCTCTGGTTGTTGGGGATTCAGTCTAAAAGCTAAAAGCCTGCTTTACTAATTGATCCTGCTGATGAACTTAAGTGCCTCCTTGACCTACTTTAGAGTTACACTGTTTGAGTTTCTGGAGAGGAAGCAGCTGCTACAGACAAAAAAAGAACAGGATAGACTCTTTTCCGTGATGCCAAAAGTAGTAGCTGAGGAATTAGCGCCTGAAGTTCAAACTGTGATGCCCTAGAAGAAAATGTAGTGGAACACGAAACAGAAAGCAGTTGTTCACCAAAGTCTACTCCTAATGGAGCTAGTGACATTTCTGGTGCAGGTGAGTTCTCACATCCAGTCTGCCAGAGAACTTTGTGATTTCTAAAAGTGTATTCAGTTGAACCTTCCCATTTGTATAAGTTTTTGGAGCTTAGCCATTTTTCTAGAAGCATTTGGATGTGCAATATTTACAGAACTTTCTTACAGCCCCATCTAGCAATCTTAAAGCTTAATAAAGCTTGGACTCAAATAAGTTATTTTGAGATTGATTCTTGAAACAAGAGTTTTTATCTGAAAAGAGTTCCAGAGAGCCATTTTGAATTGTTTTAACTACGGTTGGGGAATTTGGGGCAGTGAATGTAGATCTTTTCAGTGGAAGGGAAGGGAAAGAAATGAGAGGTTGAGTAGAAGAGGAAAACCCGTACTAATTGACTGTCGAACTGGGAGACAACTTTCGTACGGGCTGAAGTTAGTGGTGACTTCTCTTCCTTAGGAATCATTTATCCTTTGGAATCTTGAATTTTATACTAAAACTTTTTTTCCCTGTATTTAAAAAAGGTTCCAACTGTCCTGATGGTTCAGATAGGTTTGTCTTTTCTTTTTTTTTTGGCAACAGTAATCTACATGTTCACAGGGATACTACATCTAAAATATGTAGTACCCTTTCACGAGGTATTACAGACTAGTCATATTGCCCCTTTCACCTCTATTTCCTTCAAGTAATCTAAAACATCCAAGATATCTTCTGCTTGGGCTAAAGCATTTTGTTTACACCAAAAGTAAAACAAATTTAGACAATTCATCTTGATACTCTGAGGTCCATTTTGCTTATCTTCAAAACACCTCTGATTTCTCCTTTACCATACTATGCACCATATGCATGCTGGGACAATCTTCCATCTCTCCTCCTTTATTTCTGCATTACCATCACTGTTCCAACAGTTTAGAACTCCTTTGATATTCACTGGCTTTACCCAATTTATCTTTCTCAAGCTGATGAACATCCTCCAAAGCTGTTCTGTCCATGTGCAATGCAAGAGGAGATGGCTAATCGTCTCCACTTGTTCCCCACATAAGAAGCATCTTGGACAAAGTTGAAAATTTCTTGTGTTAGTACTGATTCCTTAGCCAGTAACCATGTGAAGCAGTTCACTTTGTATGGGATTTTGGTCTTCCATATCATCTTCCATGGTGAGTTTTCCTCCCTGTTATTTGGTCTATTCAGTCTCTATAAGCTGAGATGACAGAGAAAGTGCATTTCCTTTCTTTCTTCCATACTATGGTATCTCTTTCTTCAGATAGATTGTTGAAATTGGCCATTGTGGTGTAAAAAGTTGCTACTCTACTCACTTCCCAAACATTCAGGTTTCTCCTGATGTTTAGGTTCCATCCTTCTCCAGTCCACATCTCTGCAACTGTGGCCTGTCGAAAGGTACACAGGTTGTGGAGATCTGGATATTGATGTTGCGGGGTGCATCCCCTATCCAGTTATCATTCCAAAAAGAAATTTTCTAGCCATTGCGTACTTTATATCCAATTCTGTCCTTCCACAGAGGCCATAAATTTCTAATAGCTCTCCAGACTGTGCAGCTGTATGGTATTGACTCCATGTTAGTTGTCCAGTTATCTTCCTTCCCATATTTGGCGATAATGACTATCTTCCTTAGCATATTATCATTTATTTCAAATTTCCACCATTTCATCATTAGACTTTGATTTTGTGCTTTCATATTTCTCATTCCAATGACTCCAGCTTTTTTTCCACTGTCAAATACTCCCATCTAACTAGATGGAATATACCTGTCTTCAGTTCCTTTTCCAAAAGAAGTCTTTCTGATTTTGTCAATCCCATTTATCACATTTGTTGGTTCTGGGAAAATAGACATCATGTGTGCAGGTAGTGCGTCTAATGCACTATTCGCCCAGGTAAGTCTCCCTCCTCTACAAAGGTATTGACTCTTCCAATTTGTCAATTTCTTCTTCACATTTCTCTAAAAACCCATTTCATATCCCCTTGGGCTAGCTTTTTGCCCCCAAAGGCATGCCCAAATATGTTGTTGGGAGTTTCCTCACTATCCCTCCTAACTTCGCAGCCAAGTTTTCCTGTTCCACAACTTCATTTATGGGATAGATGAAGCTTTTGTTTCGATTGATATGCAGACCTGACACAGCTTCAATCAGGCTTACTCTGTTTTGTATCTTCATCCTTCTTTGTGTTATGCAGCATCCATCAACTAGACTTGACAGCCTCTTTGTATGAATATTAACGTTTCTTAGTAATCACTTGCTGCTGCTCCTGTGTTCTTCCTGGTCCATATATGAACTTTGCTATTTTTTGAGCAATGTTCCCCCCCCACCCTCTGAGTAAAGTTCCGTGTAATAATTGCTATTTTGTTTTGTCCTTGTATGTGTAACACCCCAAAATTTTTTTAAGCGAGGAGCAAGTCATTGTTCATATGCGTGTAAACCCAAATTTGATGACTTCTAATTGTATATACATGTCAATCCTATGTATTTAAAGTGTATTAGATGTGATTTAGGGTCATAAAGGATTTCTTACACCAAGCCTAGTTCAAACAATTTCTTTTTTTGAAACTGGTAACTTTCTTTTTCCTTTTTTTTTTTTTTGTGTATTCCTTAGCATTAAGGGCTGTGCTGGCTACCTCCAAAAGATGTTATAAGATAGAAAAATAACAGGGAAACTTACAAAGAGTCTATGAAGTCCACTAATTAGATCTCCTCTTCTATATCCTGTTCTTTACACCAAAAGCCTAGAGTAGTAATTATTTTCCATTTGACCTTAAGAGGTATGCTCTGACATTGTCCAGGAATCATTGACTATGCTAGTGAACACATCCCATACACTTGCAGTCACCTTAGATTGCAGGAATAGGTGCTTGTTAGTCTCCAAAGCCTCTTTACAAAGTAGGCAGCTAGATGCTATGTTGATGCCACTCTTCTGCATTCCTCATGAGTCAAAACTTTTCCTCGCAGCCAGCAAAGTGAAGCACTTCACCTTGGCAGGGGCCACAGTTTTCCGTGTTGTGCTCCAAGGTCCTGATTGTCTTCCAGCACTTCCTCGTAGTCCCCAGTGTTATAGTCTGTTTACCGAAAAAATCCCATCACTGTGATGTCCCCATGCTAATCTATCTGGCTCTAGAGTCGTACCAGGGAAACCACCAATCAGGCTTAAGAGCTCTGCTACTCTATCAATCTCCCAGTCAATGAGCATACTTCTGAATGCTAATTTCCAACCTTGTGGAGACCACATCTCCTCTATCCTGCTATCAGGATTTGTGGTTATTGAGAAAAGAACAGGGAACAGGTCCCTTAAAGTCCCATTGCCACACCAATCATCTATCCCTAGTTTAGGTTTATCTCCTCTACCCACTATAATCTTTGAACTGTTTTTGAGGTTCAACCACAAGTTCCTGATGGTCCTCCACACCCCAACACCATAAGTGTCAATGACTTTACTAGTTCACCAGTTATTTGCCCATGTTTGTGATGTATCAACTCTTTCCATAGAACCTGCTCCTTTTGAACATACCTCCACAATCATTTTGAAAGTAGGCTCTTGTTGTGTAGCTTTAAGTTCCTCACTTCCAATCCCCCATTTTTCCTACTTTGTTGTACGATAGGCCATTTAACCAAGTTGAAGCTCTTTACTATCTTATTTCCTTGCCAAAGGAAATTCCTTCTTAGAGCATCCAGAGACTTGACAACCTTACTGGGGATATGGAAAAGGGACATCACATAAGTGGGTAGACAGTCCAGAACTGAGTTGATTAGTGTGACTCTTCCTCCCAGAGATAAATATTGGGACTAACATATTGCCAATTTCTTCTCAGTTTTTCTGAATTATGCCATCCCAAATTTTTTCTGCTTTGTGCTTGGAGCCCAAAGGCATGCCTAGGTAAATTGCGGGCAACTCTTCTGTCCTGCACTTTAAAATAATTGCCAGGGTCGCAATCGGTTGCACCTCTTTAATTGGAAGAATACTACTCTTTCTGCAGTTAACTTCGAGTCCTGAGCTAGCTTCAAAAACCACCAACATCACTGTTAAGTAGTAAATTGGTTCCTGATCTGCTTCGCAGAATACCACTGTGTCATCTGCATACAATAAATGTGTCAGACTCATTTTCTCTTTTGCCCTGTTCTTGATGGAAAAACCCCTTATCCAATTATCCTGTGCAGTAACTCATTAAACTATCCAGACCTTCCATAGCTAGTATAAAGAGGAAGGGGACAAAGGGTCCCCTTGTCTCATGCCTCTCTCTGCAGGGAAAAAACCAGCTGGTTCTTCTCGATTTACAGGGATGGAGATCATGGTGGTTTTAATGCAAAAAGTCATCCAGTTGAGCCATCTCCAATCAAACCCCATTTGTCTTACAGTATTGCGAAGAAACTCCAATTCAAGTGATCATACGCTTTCTCAATATCTAGCTTGCACATCAATCCAGGTGTTCCTCTAATTCTAGAATCAGTGCACTCACTTGCTAGAAGAGCAGCATCCATGATTTGCCTTCCCTTGATGAAGGCCCTTTTTTTAAAAAAAAATAAAAAAATCTATAGCTTACTGATCAAGTTCTTCAGTCTCTCTCCAAAACCTGAGCTGTGATCTTATATACCCCTGTGATCAGCCTAATAGGTCTAAAATTCCCTAACTAGTTTGCTCCTACCTTCTTTGGAATTAAGGTTACAAAAGTGGCACTAACGCTCTTTTCAAACCTTTGTTGAGCATGGAAATTTTGAAAGGTCTGCATTAGATCATCTTTTGTAATTTCCCAGGAAGTATGGAAGAATGCCATTGTATAACCTTCTGGTCCAGGTGCTTTATCTATAACACACAATTTTATTCCTTCCAGAACTTCCACCTCAAAATCTCTTGACAACCATGCTTGTTTCTCTACTGTGATTGTTTGAAACCTCCATGATATTTAAAAGTGGTCTCCAATTTTCTGTGTCTTTGTATTAAGTTTGGTAGAAATCCCCCACTGCATTTCTTATAACCTCAGGGTCCGAGGACACTTCTTCATTAATCAGTAAGGACTCTATGGTGATGTTCCTTTTGTGAGCTGTAGCCATTCTGAAAGAACTTGGTGTTCTCGTCCCCATTCTTTAACCATTGAATTCTTGATCTTTGTCTCCAGTGGAACTCCTCATTTTAAGCCACTTCCTCACACTCCATTGCTAAATGAGTCTTCTGTGATTGCTCATCATCTGTTAATGCTCTAAGGACCTGGATGTCTTCAAAACTGCCAATTTGTCCCAATATCTCTTCTTTTCTGGCCCTCCAGTTTCCTCTATTTTCTTTTCTGCATTCCTTAAGTTTCTTTTTTAAGCAGTTCAACTTTGAAGCTAAAATAAAATCAGGACTGCCTGTCACATGGAAGGATCCCCACCACTCCTTAACTTTATCTCTGAAACCTCCACATTTAACCACCACTTCTCAAATTTAAGATATGATTTTCTGAAAGCCTCATTCCCACATGTCAACACTACAGGGTTGTGATCAGATCCTAGGCAAGGGAGAACACTCTGTCTAATTTGAGTGAAAAGTTCATCCCAAGGAAAGGAGTATAGAAATCTGTCAATCCTTGATGCATTTCTCTGGTTTGCCCTTTCTCTCCATGGGTAGGAGCCCCCAAATAAAGGAGGATCCCAAATCAATTCATTGATGCACTTGGAAAAATCAGACATGGCCCCAGACGATCTGCAACATTTGGTCTTTTCTGAGGGGAACCTAGTCGTATTGAAGTCCCCACATACTACCCATGGTCCTTCGCAAAAGCTCCTCATTGCCCCCAACTCCTCCCTCAATTCCGCTGACATTTCTTTCACATGATGTATAAACTGCAGTGATTAGCCAGATGAACTCCTGGTTTGAATTACTGAGCTTGCAAGTGATGCTCTGATTGCAACTTTCTACAGCTTCCCCTTTTCGGTGTCTCGTCCCACATTATCGCAATACCCTCCTTGCTGTTTACAGATTCCAACCACATTCCTCCTATCCATCTATTTCCACCTAGTTGTTGCATAAACTCTCCCACCTCCCCTTAAGTTTTGTCTCCATCAGCACGATATGTCCACCTTCTGTTGTATTCTACTCTAACCAAATTCTTCTTACTGTCCATGTTGAGCCCCCACATTCCATGAGAAATTTTTAGTTTCATGATGAATGAGAGTTTTTTTTCCATTTTAAATCAGTGTAGCATTCATTTTTTGTTTGATATTTCTTAGGTTGTGTATTTATGTATATAATATTTCTATGCAAGAAAACAAAAAAGAATTATTGGACTTTTAGTTTCTTGTGAACTCTTTGCCAACAGACAATTTTATTGATTTTTGATTATTTCTTGGCATCCCTAAGATAAGATGGTGCAGTGATATAACTCATATTATATCGGTACAGTATGATTCTTTTAGATGACTAATCTTCCAGAATTCTATGAATTTGGTTAATTAACAATCATTGTCTTAAACGTGGTGACTACAAACTAAGAAATCTATTTACATGTTAGGTATGAAAGCTTGATAGTCTTGGGCTTAGCACCAAGCTGTTGTTTGATATATCCCCTGTATTCTCCAATTTAAATTTCTGGTTTGGTCGCATGGTCTCTTTTTATCAAATGAAAGGCCATAATTATTTTTTTACTATTTTCATCTCTTGTATAATTGTTAAGTCCCACAATAAATTTTTAGAGATATAGAAGTATATTATATATCATAATAAGTAAGAACAGAACATAGTATGACTTCTAACTTTATTCCTAAGGGTTTAAGAATGTGTAATTATGCTACTCTTTTATATATCAGTAACTTTTATATATCGCTCAATTAAATTCTTTTAAAACATGTATAACATTATAACTATAAATATATAGTTGAATAATAATAATATGGGATACACGCTCAAAGCACGTGTCCAAACACTAGTAAGCTATAAATTACAATAATCTTTATACTTGTAAGTACATTAAATGAAATCTTACCAATTTATAATTTCAGCTGAACAATCCACTTGTCAACAGAAAGGCGAGTCAAACAAACCGTTCCAGTTATCTGGACACAAAGGGACATAAGTTGTACCTTCGCCAAAACCCATGGCGTAAAAAACAAGAGCATATTCCTCTCTTCTCCGGCGACGGTCACTCTTCTTTTGCTCGAAACCTGCCGGCGAAATTCTCTCTTCAGGTCAAAACTCAATAAATCCAGTTTCCGTTTAACTTTCTTCTTTTGGGAATTTTACTTTAATTTGATTGCTTGACACAAATTTTGTCGTCTGATTTTTTTTCCCTCTTTAAGCTGTTGTATAATTCATATCCATTGATATGCAGTTCAATTCTATCTACATTTCAGAGGTTTAGTTCTTCCGTTGCCGAATTTGGTTCATCGGAGAATCTTTTGCTGACTGGTTCAACTGGTATTTATCTTTTTTTTTTTAATTTCTTTTCCATTTATTGTTAAAGTTCTTCCTGTTCTTTGTATGCGTCTTTCTTGGAATGTCGTGTAATTTTTGCTGAACGATTGGGGTGTATTATGATATTTTGCTGAATGAGTAGGTTAATGGTTTTTGTACGTTTTCTTCCTTGCAATTGAGACTATCAGATTATGTGCAAAAGAGCAACTGTTTTGATGCGGAGTGAGAGAGAATACCTAATGCAACAATTTGGAAATTTGGAATAGTTTGTACAAGCATGTGCTGGGACAGAGCACCTGGCCTGATGGCTTTCCCATGGCTTTTTTCTCTCTCATTATTGGGAAGGTGGTGGGTGAGGATGTTATTGTTTCTATTCAAATCTTTCATGAAAGATGTATTTCTGAAAAGGGTTTTAATGCCACATATTTGGTTTTGATTCCAAAGCCGATGGAGCAAAGGAGTTGACAGACTTTAGACCTATTAGTTTTATAGATAGTACCTACAAAATTATTTCCAAGCTACTTATTGATAGACTAAAAAAGATGATAGCTAAACTGGTGGGTGGACGACAAATGACTTTTGTAAAAGGAAGACACATCATGGTCCATGGATGCTTGTCTTATTGCTAATGAATGTGTGGGCTCAAGAACTAAAAGCAAACAGCCAGGAATTCTTTGCATGTTGGATATACAGAAGGCCTATGATATCAAACTGGAATCATCTGCTTGAAGCTCTGAGGAAGCTGGGTTGTGGTGAACTGGAGGCAAAGAGCAAGTCCAAGTAACTTTGTTACAATGTGTTGGAGAAATGTGAAAAGAAGTTGGTGAACTAGAGGAGTCAATCGACTTTGATAAATGGTGTATTAGATGCTTTGCCAGCTTATATGATGTCTGAATTCCTAATTCCTGCAAGTGTAAGGGATAGAACGGGTGCTCTGAGAAGAATTTTTTGTGGCAAGGCAACCGTGACACCAAAAAATTACATTTGGTTAAATAGGATGCTTTTACTATTATCAAGAAGAATATGGGTTTTGGAATTAGAAATTTGAAAATTCAAAACTACAGCCTCATGAAGAAGTGGATATGGAGATTTATCTTAAACGAATAGTTCCTGTGGACAGATGTTATCAGTATGAAATATGGAATGGAGGATAATTAGATGACAAAGCTGGTCAGCCGTCCACATGGGAGTTGGTGTTTGGAAATCAATCAGGAATCTGTCGCCAAAACCAACTCCTATGCTAAAGTAGGAAATGGTGAGAGTATTTCTTTCTCGGAAGATAAATGGATAGGAAAAATTCCTCTGAAGCAGCTATATCCAAATGTACACAATCTGAATCAGAAACAAAACTCAACTGTTGGAGATGTTTGGGACAATCAAGGTTGGAATGTGAGCTAAAGGGATGTTTAATGATTGGGAGATTGAGAGGCTTTCAGATGTCTACTTTACCTTGGAACAATTCAAAGGAGTTTCCACCTCTGTAGACGTGTTCTATGGTTTGGGAAAAGCCAAGGTAATTACTGTCAATGTGTCTACTGAAAATACAATATTTCAAACAGTCAGATTGACTGTTGACCACTAGAAATGCAGTGCTAACTCAGGATGGCTTAATGAAGAGGGGACTAGAGTTGTGTTCAACATGTTGTCTATGTGGAGCGAGGGAGATACAATCAATCATCTTTTTTTACATTGCAAAATAACAAGTCAGATGTGGAGGATTCTCAAAAATTTGAAAGGACTTGTGTGGTAATGCCTGGAAGTATCTTGGAGACCCTGGAAAAATTAGTATAGTTATAGTTGCTTAGCTACACAGAAGGAAAGATGGAAAATTGTCCCTACTTTTATTTGGTGGGCTATGTGGAAGAAAAGGAACCTAAGATGCTTTGAAATTTGAATAAATGCTGCTCCATGCAGGATATGAAGATTGCTTAGTTTTTTTTAAAAAAAAATATTTAAAATATATTTGGTGTAAATTAACATGGAAGATCATGAATCCTCGATAGATGTTATAGGAACTTTTTGTGAATATAAGGAATGGAAGAACTGATTTAGTTTTTTGTAATTAACCTTGACCGCATCAAGTTTGGTGCACTCTTTTTTGGAAGTGAAACAGTTACCTTCTCAAAAAATAAAAATAAAAGATCAATTGCTTACAATTTTCTTCTCTTTTCTCCTCAATCACTAAGGATAAATGTTTGATGACCCATTTATTAATTCATTTCTAGATATCTTAAATGACCTTAAGATTTAGCAATACGAAGAGGAAGTGACACGTGGATCCTAAATGAAATTTGGTGAAATGAATAGCCTTTTGTAGATAAGCGTGTGTGGAATTTATAAATGCTTTTTTCATTTTTTGGTGTTAAGATCAAGGTATTAAATAGTTCTATAAAAAATATCACATATCCACCTATATATAGATATTTCATTTAATGAAACTGATTTAGAACAGGTGGGTGTGTGGTTTGTCTTTGACGGAGAGAGCAAGGATCGACAGAAGATGATGAAGGTTTACTCGGCAATCTAAAGGTGAGGCCAACACTTCATCGCCTTTTAGCTTTATGGTGAAGCGATCTTCAAAAGGCGACACCATAGCGACAATGGCGAGAAAGGCGCCGCCTTTTGTATTTTTTTTTAAAAAAAGGGACCAATTTAGGGTTTTAAAATTTAAAAGATAATTTAAGGGTTTTTTTCCAAATATGCACAATTGCACTCTTACACTACTTTGACTCCAACCAAGTGACCCAAGTAGGCTTCTCCTGCGATCAGCTAAACTTTTCCAGAGACTCCAAAGTCCAACCAATACGTATTTCTTTTTTTCTTCTTTTTTTCTTCTTTTTTTACTTCTTCTCAGACTACAGATTTACTTCTGCCGCTGTTATTTTTCTCACTTTTTTTACTTTTGTTTTGTTTTTTCCTCATTCAAGTTCTAGACTTGTAGTATCTACTATATATTTTTATTTCAATTGAAATTTTTGCTAATATGTTATTGAGATTGAGATTTTGATTATTTATATATGCAGTTAAATATTTTAATTTTTTGATATTAATTGATGCCGTACTTAAAAAGGCGAGCGCATTGCCACTCGCCTCACCTTGTGGCGAGGCAGACCCTTGTCCCCTTTCGCCATCCAAAACACTGGACTATCAGGAAGATCTTCAACCCTTTAACAAAAACTTACAAAGATCTTACAACATCTATAACTGATTCTAGATCTATCCTATACTCCTGTTTACACCAAAAATGAAACAACACCAAACAATTCATCTTCATCTTCTGAATGTTGTTGTTCTTGTTCTGGAAGCATCTGAGGTTCCTTTCTCTCCAAACAGACCCCCAGATGTTGGCTGGTATCATTTTCCATTTGTCCTTATGATCAGAATATTGGCTTAAATGCTCCAGATATTCCAGGGTCAGAGCTATTTTTCTTGGCATCACCCAGTTCAAGCCCTTCATAATTGTGAAAATTTTCCATATTAGGTTGGTAATCTTGCAGTGTAAGAATAAGTGAGTTACTGTCTCAGCCTCTTCTTCACATAAGTAACACCTCGTGCTTAGATGTAACCCCCTCTTCATGAGATTTTCTCGAGTTAGCACAGCTTGTTTAGCCAAAGGCCACATTAGGCAGGAAACCTAATAAGGAATTTTAACTTTCCTTATAAGCTTACAAGGCCAGTCATCAATCTGATTGATAAAAGGATTAAGCTTTTTGTAGGCCCCTCTTAAATTAAATCTGCCTTGACCATGACCCTGCCGTTCCAATCTCTCTTGGTGATTGGAGGTTCCTTTGAAATGCTCCAGCTTGCTGTAGAATTAAACTAGCCTGGAAATCTCCCAGTCATTGAAAGGTCTTCTAAAACTCAGATTCCACCCCTGTTCTGGCCAAACTTCAGCCACTGTAGCCCTTTTCTGCTGATTTAGAGTGTAAATGTCATAAAAAGTATCCAATAGAGAGCCTTGTTCCAACCAGTTGTCTTCCCAGAAGGAAACCTTCCTGCCATCTTCTGTTCTTAAACTGTAGTTTTCTCTTGGCATTAGCCACAAATTCTTGATGGACTTCCAAAGGTTCCGCAAGTCTTAGTGACCATTTTGGTGGTCAAATGATCTAGCATTTCATATTTCGACTGAATTACTTCTTTCTACAGTGCCAGTTCACTAGATGCAAGTCTCCAGAGCCAATTCATCATAAGGCATTGGTTCTGTGTTTTTAAGTTCCTTACCCCCATACCCCTTTTTTGTTTGACTCCAATTAGTACATCTCACTTAACCAAGTGGAATTTTGTGGTCTCACTCTTTCCTTCCAATAGAACATCAAGTCTCTCAATGACCCCCTCTGGAATTGGGAAAAGGGGCATCATGTATTTAGGCGTTGCATCCAAAACACTTTTGATTAGTGTTTTTCTTCCTCCCATAGAGAGATATTTACTTTTCCAGCTTGCCAACCTTTTCTCACACTTCTCTACTACCGCATTCCAGATACCAACATTCAACAGACCTATTCTGAGCTCCCAGTGGCATGCCCAGATAAACAGTTGGTAGTTTCCAATTCTTCCACCAAGAATCCCAGCCAATGGGCCTAGATTTGGAACCTCATTAACTGGGTATAAGAAACTCTTATTCCAGTTGATGTGTAACCTTGAGATTGCTTCAAATAGAACAAAAATGACCCTGGTAATCGTGAGTTGGCTCCTGTTGGCCTGGGCCTCGCAGAAGATTAGTATGTTCTCGGCATACTGCAGATGAGTAATCTCGAAGACAGAGCCTTCCCTGTTTGAAGATCTAAATCCCTTCAGCCAACTATTTCCTTGGGCAATTTTCAGCATTTCATTAAGACTCTCCATGGCAATAACGAAGAGGAAAGGAGATAAGGTATCTCCTTGTCTTAATCCTCTCCGTGAAGAGAAGAATCCTGTAGGGGTACCATTGATAAGGATAGATAATTTTACTGTGCTTATACAAAACTTCATCCATCTTATCCATCTGCCTCCAAATCCTCTCTTTGAGAGGGTTTCCAACAAAAATCTCCAATTCAAGTGATCATAAGCTTTTTGTATATCTAGCTTGCAGAGAATGCTACGCGAATTGCTTCTAACTTTAGGAGATCTCATTGCTTTTGTAGATCAATATTTGAAACATTTTTTCAAAAGGTACTTGATAGAAATTCTGATGTATGCAGTGAAGACGAATACATTTATTTAGTGGTGCTATTGATAATCAATTATTGGAAAGAGTCTTTGTGGCAGCACTCAAGACACTTTTAGATAAGAGGTAGAGAAGAAGTTACAACCTACACCCTTCTTGGGTTTCCTCATTAAGCCTGGTAACTACTGTTGGCCTTACTCGTTAAAAAAAGAAAGAGAAGTCTGATGGCTACTTTCATGATGTGATGTTTAGATATTTAAATAACCTACTTTTCATTATAATAATGGCAAATAAGATTCAAGCTGTGCAAAACATTAATTTGGCCTGGGCCTGATGAAAATCTCTGGTTTCTGTCCCCTAGGTGGAGATTCTGACCTTAATACATATAAGACTTATCTAAACAATATACTGGTTAAATTCGATATGTTTGTAGGTAAAGTTCTATTCAGCTTGAGCATAATGATGTTCAAAAGTTGACATAACCAAAATCAAATGTTGTGTAAATTTAATATGAATTTGGTTCCATTGCACAACACTTCTCTACGATCTTCCTAGCATACTGAGCATTGCTTCTGCCTTCAACTGTGACAGAGAGGCTTGTCTTGTCATCAAATGCCATTTCATTTCAGGATTTTGTTTTAGCTTTTATTTGTGATGAAACAGTTCTAGGTTTGTCCATATTATGATATGTGTTTGTGGTAATTGCCTCTCCAGAAGTGTAAAGCTCGTGTTGGCTTATTATCCCGACAGCATGGATGGGAACTCATTTTGTGTTGAAGAAGTCAAAGCTCAGTTACCCGTTTCTTCGAAAAGAAAGAGAAATGTCAGAATCAAGAAACTAGAGTTTGCTGGATGGGGATCCAAACCATTGATTGAATTCCTTCAATCAATTGGTAAAGATACAAGCAGAACATACTCTCAACAAGAGGTGACGGCAATCGTCACTGAATATATAAATTCAAATGGTCTTTTAAATCCGCAAAAGAAAAAGAAGGTTATGTGTGATGCACGACTTCATTCCCTATTCAGGAAGAAATCTTTACGGTGGATAAAAATCTCTGATTTGTTGGAAGTGCACTTCCCTGAGAACCACGATGAATCAGAGGATGAATCTTCTGACAGTTTGAAAGAAGAGAATAATTCAATAGCTAAGGGAAGAAAAAGTACAGGGCGTCCAAAGAAAAAGGTTCCTGTTGTTCCTAAAAGTTGTTTTGCAGCTGTAATTGCTGAAAACATTAAGCTTGTATACTTGAAGAGGAGCTTAGTTCAGGATCTTCTGAAGACCCCTGAGAGCTTTGAAGATAAAATTGTGGGCAGCTTTGTGAGGGTGAAATCTGACCCAAACGACTTCCTTCAGAGAAACTCTCACCAACTTCAGCAAGTTGAAGGTATGTTTTCATCATGCACTTTTATTTTCTGTAAATCCTATAGTGACTAAAATTGATTTGCATTGGTGTTTCTCAAAACAAAAGATCTCTTCCCGTAAGAGAGACTTGGACACAAAGTGAGGGTAAAACAATGTTGACTTTTCCAGTAAGTAATATTCTCTGTCCTCCTTGCGTCTTTTAATGTAAAGCTGATTGTTAACAGGTGTAAAAAAGGTTACCGTAGCCAGTGATTCTGCTTTTGAAGTTCACCTTCAACTTTCAAATTTGATGAAAGACATTCCAATATCGTCCTTGTCTGATGATAATTTTTATGAGGTAAGCAACTGTTAACAGTATATGTGGTCAATCATAGTGTTGGATGGCTCTGCTACGAAATTACTCCAGAAGATGCTTAGTAATTGATCAAAACTAGGGAATTACTAGCTCGCGTTTGTTAATTTTAATTTCTATCTTTTTTGATAATGGTGGTGTCCATGCTACTTTATCTGCACCTAACATATACCACCACGTAAGTGCCATCTCCCACTAGCATAGCCACCAAGTTAATTGGTCTCCTGTAATATTGTCTCACTTCATTGACCATTAGATCCGACACCCTTAAATGTGGTAACCTGCATGTTCTTGATAAATTTACTTCTGATTGTGTGGATAACCTAGGTACTTGGTGTGAGAAACTCCTTTTCACTATTTAGCTATACTAAATATGCTACCACCATATGTACTCTGCGTTTAGCATGTATATATTAAATATTTGTATAACTGCTTGGGGTATTTGTCAATTTCTTTCAACACAGCGGCTCATAGAGTAGTCTGTCTCTCTTGTGTGGTGTTAGTCAATAGATTTGCTAACTTTAAACAAGATTGGGGGGCACTTGTTTTCTTATATAACTAATTTCTTATGACTGCAGAAATCTAGTATGGCCATGATTATGATCATATTTTTCTATTCTACTTTAAAGAAATCTATCCATGGTACTTGTACAGTGATGCTTAAATGTACCTGTGTCCCAAAATGTCATATTTCACTTCTTGAGAATTTAACATAATAATGTTTGACCAAGATTTTGCTGCAGATATTTTTGTATGTTTACTTATTTTAAATAGCTTCTGAAGTTTTAAATGTTATTATTTTAAAGGAAATTAATCTTTGTACAATCTAATGTAAAAATTGATAAAGTTTGGCTCTGATAAGAGAACAAATGCAACTAGAGGGGAAGGAGTGCATAGAATGTATATGTATATGGCATGGGTATATTAACAAGCAAGCCATCATCATAGTGGATGTCAATCTACACAATGCTTCTCCTTTATCCTGACTCTCTCTCTCTCTCTCTCACACACACACACACACAAAAAAAAAAAAATAGGTCTAAAATTTATGTGCAAATTTAAAAAGCTTTTCTTCTGTATGAACACTTGCTTTATACCATTATATTTCTACTTCATTCGTCCAATATTGTATTTGTTTCCTCTTTCATAAGAATTTCTTGTTTGCTTGACAGGATGAATGTGAAGATTTGCGTGAAAGAATACAAGCTGGTTATCTCAAGACGCCTACTGTTGTAAGATATCTTAAGCACCAGCAAGTCTTTCATTCTACAATTTATCTTGATAACTCAGATATCCCTGAGGGCAATGGGGCATGATTCTAAAACTCGATGGATAATGGGCTCACCCTCTACCTGTCTTCTCTCAAATCACTCCTCTCCTTTTTATATTTTCTTCTTCCTTTGTTTTGCATCTCCTATTTTCATTTGCTTGTGACGTCCCTTTCCTCTCAAGGGTGATATATTACTTTTCATAGTCCACGGTCGTTCTGTATTTGTTAACTCTTCTTTCTTCACTTCTGATCTGCTCCAAATCTGATTATCACTTAGATGTAAGTGGAATCAAGAATTGTTGCATACAGACGAGCTGATTATCTTAAGTCATGTCTGCATATCCCCTGCAATTTTCCTTGACTTGATAACAAAGGCTACAAGGCCCCTTAAGCTATAGCCAAACTGATTACGGATATTTTCTCAATCCTGTATTTGGTAGAGAATTTAGTCAAACTGGTGATAAACTCAGCTTCTTCCCTCTGAGCTGGATATTGTTGATTCCAAAATCCACATTTCGTAAAAATAAAAAAAATAAAAATCTGAAAACTGGTTTTCTTTATTGAGACCTTTTGGGAAAATGATCAAATGGACAACTTATGTATAAATGAAAGAAATGGAAAGAACTGTGTATAACATTGTCTTGAGTAGGCTATCTCTTCAAATTGACTAGCTTTGTTCTTTTCTTTAACAAACTAATAGCTTCTATCTTAGCGTTTAACCTCTACTAGGTCATTTCTGCTTCACACCACTGCTGTTGTAATTATGTGGCAGTGTATGTTGGCAAAAATGAACACCATCTCTTCCAATATTAGCTTCTTCTCTTTTCTTATTAAATTGTTTTTCTGTAGACTGCAGTGTTGGAAATTGTCAGTGACTGTATTCTTCTAGATCTTAACTCTCTCTCAATGATTTGTTACTCTGAATAACTTTTGTGTAAATATTTAACTTGGATTTTGAATGGCCTCTGTGTTGAATTATGTTAATACTTAATCTGTGTCCTATTCTTTCTTCTTATGAATACTTTTGTTTATGTGGGAAAGAGTAGATCTTAAGTTTTTTTGATTTTTTAGCCCTATAGGTTGAGATTTACTTTCTTTTTGAGTTATGTATAGTACATTTGTAACTTTGTTCTTCAGATTGGTAATGTATAGCCAGTTTTTCTTTAACGTCATAACTTTGTTTTCAAGTTGGCAATTCATTTACCCACTTCTTGGCAGTTGGAGCTTGAGACAAAAGCGCAAGTTCTGCACAAGGATATCACCAAACATGTAAGTTCGAATTCTCCTTCGATTCTCTGTCTGGTTGTCCTTGTCAACTGCATTTTGTTTGAGCTGGAAGTTATTTTCTCAAAGAACTGGTTTGTGAAAATCCATCTATACTATGCTTATTATATGCAAGTTTCAACCCTTTTTGCCAAGCTAGATGTTTGCCCGTAATATAAATTGATGATGTCAATAATCCTGTGTATGTGTTAAGACCATACTCCAGTGGGAAGACTCAGAAATGTGAAATGTGAGTGACCAAGAGGGAAGTTTTCCACAACTCTGGTGTACATTGTTATAGGAGTTATTATTATTAACTTTTTTTGGGTACATGGTTACATGAGTTATGCCTTCAGATAAAGAAAGATGTATAGAAGATGATCTAACAATATCACTCAAAATATTTAATAGAAATCAACCGATAATACTGAACTCTATTCAGAAAGTGTTTGTAGGTTTGTTGGCTATCAGAATACCTATTCATAAAGGGAAGCTGTTGAGTGTAATTATGTAATTCCTAACGAGGGATTAGGAGGTCATCCCAAAATTACTGAATCAACAATGGTAAATCATTTCGATTGTGGTTTGTGGAGGAATATTATGAAGGAATGGGAATATTTTCTGAGAAAATATCTCATTCAAGATCAAGACGAAAATAGAGTAAATTTCTGGGGAGATACTATTGAAAGATGAATATCAGAGATTGTATAGAGTATCTTGTCAAAGAGTACAATTAATTAAGGGGACAAAAGGTGGAGAGACTTTTTGGACATGCTCCTAACGCAAATATCCTGTGTTGTCATTATTCGTCTTATATTTGTTACTTTTATCATATTTACATACCATCATTTGTTTTTCATTATTAGTCGTTTTCCTTTTTCTGTTCCCTTTTTTTCCATATCTAGTATCTTCTGCGTACATTTTCCCAGGCCCCACTTGTGGGATTCCACTGGGTATATTGTTGTTGTTAATTAATAACCTTATCATTAAATAAAATAAATTATCATGTCACACGCAAAAATGTTTAATGTGCCCTAGTGGCATTTGAACTTTTCTATGAAGCACGCGGACTTGCACTTGTGATTCTTCTGAAGGATGTTGCATGATTTGTTACTCATATAGTTGCTTGTTAATGGATACAAATTTGCTACTATGTTGTTCATCACCATTCATTTTCCACGTGTATATAATTTTGACCCTATCTCATGTTTTGATTTGGCCACAGTGGATTGAGAGAGAAGTTGTGTTGTTACAAAAGCGTATTGATCATGCCAATGAAAAGGGATGGCGTAAACAATATCCTTTCATATGTCTTAAGGTTCTGCTCTTAAAATATTTTGCATCTTCTAGTGGTTGCAAGCCAAAACTTGCTCTTTAATGCAGCAATTTGCCAATTTCTGTCCCTGCACAAGAGAGGCACATTTAGTAATTGTTGTCTGCAGATTATATGTTGGTAATCCTCCTCCTCTTCACTCCTTGATTCCCGAGAAATTCGGTGATCTTGATGTTTTTGGATGCTTAAATTGCCAGGTGTTAGATTAGTCAGAGTGACTATAATCTAATGACTAGCAATAAGAGTAACTAGAGTCATTGTATTCTCAAAAAAAAAAAAACGAGAGTCATTGCGTGAGATGGTCTTCTGATCTATTTTGCTACATTCATTTTTCTGGACCAAATTCCTGTTTCTTTGTGCATGATATTAATTCAAAATTGTGCTATGGAGAATTAGTGTATATTTGTTTTTGTTCAAGAAAAATTTTGGTTATTCAAAATCAACTGTGGCACACTTCCTTCTTGACTGCAATTTATATGGTTCCTGGCTGAAACTTATCCACTTGCTAACAAAGCCTGAAATTATGCTTATCGGGGGGTTTTGATGGTACTCCAATGCTTTCTTGATCAATAGCGCTCTTGTGGTTTTTCTGATTTACCTTGTCACAAATAACTCTTCAAACACCAAACCTTAATATGGCCTTTTATTTTTGTTAATAGCTATTCTGTCTATCCCAAAGTGTATGACCTAGTTTGCCCTATGTGGTATTTTATGAGCAAAAAGTTAAGTACTTTATTATGTTGGCTTTGGTAGAAAAAGTTAAATCCTCTCCTTGTCATATAAAACTTGACCCTTTTGGTCATCACAAGAGGCCCAATTTTCTTAGTTGGAAATAATTTCGGCATACAACAATTCAATTTCATATAAACTAATTGCATGTTTTATTTTTCCAAGCTTTCTTTGATATATTACTTACTACCTAATCCAATTTAGCTCATTTCAAGCCATTATCATCACTTCTCAACCAACCGAACATTATGCTTCATCTTTTTAAATGTTTTACAACCTTGGGTTAAATTAGATCTAGTGTAATCTGAAACGGAGAAAGCAATAGTTTAAAATGTGAAAAGGTGTAGTTAGTTGAGAGTGTTATATCAAATTTGAAATTGTATAAATTAGTATATTAACTTTAGCCCAGAGCTTTGGTTTAGTGGTAAGAGCGCATCACGTGGTGTTTGCGTTAGGAGCATGTCACTACCACAATGTTGCAGTAGACAAAAACATGGTATATAAGTGGGAGGGTAGAATGGGGGCATTATGTACTGAGTTCTGAACTATGCACCGTTGGCCCTCAAGGATTTCTAATTATTGGTTATATAATACTTCTAATTATTCTGGATTAGTTATTTTGTTTGTGTAGATGGAGGTAAAATAATTCATGTAGCAAAATAGGTCAAAATAGTTCGAGAAAGAAGACACAGTAGGTTAAATATTTTGGAAATAAATTGTTGAGAAACCTGGGTGCATCTAAACTTCAAAATTTAGCTCAAGTAATGAGAATTGTCCAAGTCCTTTCAAAGAGGATACAACCCAAAAGCCAGTTTAAGTTATGAAGATTGTCCGAAACTGTATAAGGAGATTTATATATACACTTAACCACTGTGGGGTCTTAACAATGTTAAGTATTTTTAGGCTGTAGTAATACACCTAAGCTGATTAAGTCAATTTGCTCGACACATTTCAATTTACTTTAGAGTAACTCCTTCAATTATTCTTCACATGGGGAGTATTTTTAAACACATATTTTTACGTTTATAAAACTCTGGATAGTTATTATTGCATGTATAGAGTATTAATGACAATATCATCCTGTTTAATTGAAAGCCACTACTAGTATACATTCATTGAGAAGGCTATACAAGTTTCCTTTGGTTCCTATTATTTATTTGCTGGTTTCTTCAATATTGCTTCTGTATGCTAATTTTCTGACAAAGTATACAAATTTATGCCTCTCTGGTTGTTGGGGATTCTCTAAAAGCTAAAAGCCTGTTATACTTATTGGTCCTGCTGATGAACCTAAGTGTCTCCTTGACCTACTTTAGAGTTACAGTGTTTGAGTTTCTGGAGAGGAAGCAGCTGCTACAAACAAAAAAAGAACAGGATAGACTCTTTTCCGTGATGCCAAAAGTTGTACCTGAGGAATTAGCACCTGAAGTTCAAACTGTTGATGCCCTAGAAGAAAATGTAGTGGAACAAGAAAGAGAAAACAGCTATTCACCAAAGTCAACTCCTAATGGAGCTAGTGGCATTTCTGGTGCAGGTGAGTTCTCACATCCAGTCTGCCAGAGAACTTCGTGACTTCTAAATGTGTATTCAGTTGAACCTTCCCATTTGTATTAGTTTTTGGAGCTTAGCCATTTTTTTTAGAAGCATTTGGATGTGCAATATTTACAGAACTTTCTTACAGCCCCATCTAGCAGTCTGAAAGTTTAATAAAGCTTGGTCTCAAATAAGTTATTTTGAGATTGATTCTTGAAACAAGAGTTTTTATTTGAAAAGAGTTCCAGAGAGCCATTTTTAATTGTTTTGACTAGGGTTGGGTAATTTGGGGCTGTAAATGTAGATCGTTTCTGTGGAAGGAAAGGGAAAGAAATGAGAGGTTGAGTAGAAAAGGAAAAACCATACTAATTGAGTGTCGAACTGGCAGACAACTTTCGTATGGGCTGAAATTAGTGGTGACTTCTCTTTCCTCAGGAATCATTTATTCTTTGGAATCTTGAATTTTATACTACAACTTTTTTCCCTGGGTTTAAAAATGGTTCCAACTGTCCTGATGGTTCAGATAGGTTTGTCTTTTTCTTTTGTTTTTGGTAACAGTAATCTACATATTCACAGGAATAGTACATCCTAAATGTGTAGTACCCCTTCACGAGGTATTACAGACTAGTCATATTGCCCTTATCACCTCTATTTCCCACAAGTAATCTAAAACATCCAAGATATCTTCTGCTTGGGCTAAAACATTTTGTTTTCACCAAATGTAAAACAAATTTAGGCAATTCATCTTGTTACTCTGAAGTCCATTCTGCTTATCTTCAAAACACCTCTGATTTCTCTTTTACCATACTATCCACCATATGCATACTGGGACAGTCTTCCATTTCTCCTCTTTTATTTCTGCATTACCATCACTGTTCCAAAAGTTTATAACTCCTCTGATATTCCCTGGATTTACCCAATTTATCTTACTCAAGCTGATTAACTTCCTCCAAAGCGGTTCTGTCCATTTGCAATGCAAGAAGAGATGGCTAATTGTCTCCATTTGTTCCCCACATACGAAGCATCTTGGACAAAGTTGAAAATTCCTTGTGTTAGTACTGATTCCTTAGCCAGTAACCATGTGAAGCAGTTCACTTTGTATGGGATTTTGGTCTTCCATATCATCTTCCATGGTGAGTTTTCCTCCCTGTTATTTGGTCTATTCAGTTCTCTATAAGCTGAGTTGACAGAGAAAGTGCATTTCCTTTTTTTCTTCCATACTATGGTATCTCTTTCTTTAGATAGATTATTGAAATTGGCAATTGTGGTGTAAAAAGTCACAACTCTACTCACTTCCCGAACATTCAGGTTTCTCCTGATGTTTAGGTTCCATCCTTCTCCAGTCCACATGTCTGCAACTGTGGCATGTTGAAAGGAACACAGGTTGTGGAGATCTGGATATTGATGTTGCAGTTTGCATCCCCTATCTACTCAGTTATCATTCCAGAAAGAAATCTTCTAGCCATTGCCTACTTTCTATCTAATTCTCTCCTTCAACTGAGGCCATAAATTTCTAATAGCTCTCCAGACTGTGCAGCTGTATGGTATTGACTCCATGTTAGTTGTCCTGTTATCTTCCATCCCATATTTGGCGATAATGGCGATATTGTCAATCCCATTTATCACATTTATTGGTGCTGGGAAGATTGAAATCATGTATGCAGGTAGTGCATCTAATACTCTATTTGCCCAGGTAAGTCTTCCTCCTCTACAAAGGTATTGACTCTTCCAATTTGTCAATTTCTCTACAAACCCATTCCATATCCCCTTGGGCTTGCTTTTTTCCCCCCAAAGGCATGCCCAAATATGTAGTTGGGAGGTTCCCCACTATCCCTCCTAACTTTGTACCCAAGCTTTCCTGTTCCACAACTTCATTTATGGGATAGATGAAGCTTTTGTTCCGATTGATATGCAAACTTGACACAGCTTCAAAGATAATGAATATAGCCTTAGTATCAGAGCATGTTCTTCCACTGTATCACAGAAGACAGGGATGTCATCTGCATGTTGCAAATGAGGGATCTCCAAACTATTTACATCACCAATTTGAAAGCCTCTAATCCATCCCTTCACCTTAGCTGTGTGTAGTAAGCTACTCATGCCCTCCATTGCCAGGATAAACAAAAAAAGTGACGGGGTCTCCCTGCCTCAATCCTCTATGAAAAGGAAAAAAGCCGTTTGGCGTCCTATTTAACAAGACTGAGAATTATTATTTCACTGTACTGATGTAATCCACGTGATACATCTGGCTCCGAACTCCTTTTTTTTTTTTTTTTTTTTGAAAAAGGTAACAAATTTGTATACAAGTCTTGAGCACAAAAGGCTGGGAACCCAGATCTACATCGTGGAGCTACAGACAGTCCAAACCCCATTTTTTCCATCATCTGAATTAAAAATCTCCAGTTTTGGTGATTATAAGCTTTCTGGATATCTAGCTTGCATAGAATACCTAGTAGTTTACTCCTTTGTCTTGATTCCACACTTTGCAGTTAGGACGGCATCCATGATTTGTCTTCCCTTTATAAATGCCATTTGTTGTCTATCACTAGTTTTTGGATAACCTTTTTCAATTTTTGAGACAACAGCTTAGCAATAGTCTTGTAAACTCACCAATCAGACTAATAGGTCTGTAGTCATTTAGTTCTACTGCTCCAGTCTTCTTTGGAATTAGAGCCACGGAAGTAGCATTGGAACTTTTTCCAAAGGAGCTTTCCTCGTGAAAGTTTTGTATAGCTGCAACCAAATCATACTTGATGATCTCCCAACTGCGTTTAAAGAAATCACGGAGTATCCATCAGAGCCAGGGGCTTTGTCTCCTGCACAAGCTTTGATGCTCTCCATTATTTCCTGCTCCTCAAAGTTTGCCACGAGAGAGATGCTTTCTGCCTCCTCAATCCTGGGACAATCTCTTATCTCTAATTGAGGTCTCCACCTTTCGGTCTCCTTGTATAGATTCTCATAGTAGGAAACAATTTCATTGTTTAACTCATCTGGCTGTCACTGTTTCTCCTCTGATTTTCAACTTGTCTATGGTGTTAACTCTTCTGTGTGCATTTGCTGTTCTGGGGAATAACCTTGTATTTCTATCCCCATGTTTTAGCCAAGTTGCCCTAGATATTTGCCTCCATGCTATCTCTTCATGCTTGGCTATGTCTTCAAATTCCATGTTGAGGGTGAGCCTTGAGGTAATTTCCGCCTCCACTAACAATCTCTGCTCCTGTATCCCATCCAGCTCTGCAAGTTGGGTTGGGATTTGTTTCTGCATTCTTAGATTATGATGGATTGTTTTTTGCTCCATTCCTTCAGCTTCATTTTTAGTGCCTTTAGTTTGGCTCCACGAATGTAATTAGGTTTTCCACTATAGTTGAAAGATTCCCACCAGTTCTTTATTCTCCCATTGAAATCTTCCGTGTGGAGCCACCCCCTCTCAAACTTTAAGTAGGCCTACTTGTTTCCCACTCACTACACTGTAGCAACAATGGTGTGTGATCAGAGGTCAGCCTTTGTAAGGTGGACTGTTTGAATTTTTTGAAACTAGTATCCCACACTTCAGAAAAGAGGAATCTGTCCAGTCTGGCAGCACTGCTGTGTCTATATCCCTTTCTCCAATTGTACCAATTCTGGGTCAATTAATTCCATATCTTCAATAACTCAGAAAAATCTATCATATCTTTGTTGATTCTGTTGTAGTTCTTCTTTTTAGAGGGATTTTTAGGTTTGTCATATATTTAGTCGTGCTATTATGATTGTGCTGTTACTGCTCTTTGATTATTCTGCTACTTCTATTATTTTTTACTGTAGCATTGACATTGCTCTCTGTTTACTTGGGGTGGATACATTTGAGCCTAGGGTACCTTTTGGAAACATCCTCACTATCTCCATGAGATAGTAGTAAGGTTTGTGTACACTTCACTCTCCCCTGACCCATCTTTGTGGGATTTCACTGGATATGCTTCTTCTGTTGTTTTGTTCATCTTTTCTGAGGGATGTCTTGTTGTGTTGAAATCTCCACAAAGCACCCAAAGGCCTGAAGTTAAGCCCCAAGCTGCACCAATCTCCCACCATGTTTCCTCTCTTTCTTGCCTGAACGCCTGTCATTAGGAGCGTAAACTCCGGTCAAGTTTCATTGAAAATCTTGGTTTCCCCATAAGACAGCAAGTAACTGTGTACATGCCCTTGCTGCTGATTACTCCTCCCATACCCTTGTGTCCCAAATGATCAACTGCACCTCCTCTAGTTCCATTAGCCTCTAGTTGGACGTAGTTCGACCATCTATTTCCCCACACTTCATCATTTTCCCAATATCCCTTTCTAATTTAGTATCCTGCTGACACACTACATCAGCTTTCCAGGATTGCAGCAGATTTTTTATCATACTTCTTTTTTTGTTTTTGCACAATTTAACCCCCTAACATTCCATGATACCTATATCTAGCCTTACAACAACAACAACATACCCAGTGGAATCCCACAAGTGGGGTCTGGGGAAGGTAGAATGTACACAGACCTTACCACTACCTCATAGAAGTAGAGAGGTTGTTTCCTGTGAACCCTTGTCTCAAAAACCCATAAGCAGAATAAACTAGATATGGCAAAAAGGAAAGGAAAAGATAAGGGAACAGAAAGACATATAAGGCACATGTGATAACGAAAGGCACATGATAGTGTGTAAATATAATAAATTTAACACATATAAGATAGGTAATGACAAAACATGATATAAGAACACGACAAATCCTACTACCCTACATATACCCCACGGCCAGACATCAACATAGCCCTCCTAACCTATTAACCTTCTACTCTAATTCCTGGCCTCCACTCCTTCCTACCTAAGGCCATGTCCTCGGTGAGATCAAGTTTTGCCATATCTTGTCTAATCACCTCCCCTAGATATCACCAACACTCTGGATGATGGACTCAAGATATCTAAAGTTCTCTCTCTTGGGGATAGGCTGCGTGGCAAGCCCCACATCAATGTCCGCTTCATCCCTCGCAACACTGAATTGGCACTCCAAGTATTCTGCTTTGGTCCTGCTCAGTTGAACCCTTTGGATTCCAAAGAATGTCTCCAAACCTCCAATCGATCATTAACTTTAGCCCAGGTTTCATCAATCAGTACGATGTCATCTGTAAATAGCATACACCGTGGAACCTCCTTTTGAATAGACCATGTCAGCTCATCTACCACCAAGGCAAACAGAAAAGGGCTCAACACAGACCCTTGATGAAGTCCCATCTCCACAGGAAAATACTCTAAGTCTTCTCCCATCGTTCTTACTCGAGTTTTGGCTCCGTTGTACATGTTTTTTATCACTCTAATATATGCCATTGCAACACCTTTCACCTCTAGACACCTCCGTAGGACATCCCTCGAAACCTTGTCATAGGCCTTCTCGAGATCAATGAACACCATATGAAGGTCCTTCTTCCTTTCCCTATACTTCTCCACTAATCTCCGGACAAGATGAATATCTTCAGTAGTCAACCGCCCCGGCATGAATCCAAACTGATTTTTCCGAAATAGATACCTATATCTAGCCTTGATGGCTAGATATCTCTTGTCCTTAAAGAAGACTTTTATGTTGGATCTACTGATGTGATGTTCTTTACCTTGGCAAGGTATTGGATTGATGTAGCAACGACATCGCTTCTTTGTATCAGCACTCGCTCATAGGTGGTGGTTGTTGGTCGGAGAAACTCCCTGAGAGTAAATATATTATTTTACTGACTTACATATTTATATATGGTTGTTGAAAGTATTGTTTATTCTTAAACTTGCATATCATATTGAGTTGAGTTGAGCTTTGTCTTGTCATTGACTGTTCTTGAGCATGTTTCCATTTAGTCATTTTACATACCGTACATCCAAAGAGCAACTCTTCTCAAAATCTCACTCAAAAGGTGCTGAAATGGAATCCCATTCTAAGGATTCCTGCGGATTTCCACGTCCTGACGTCATTCGGCGCTGCATCGTTTTATGATGCAGATTCGAGTATTCATGATTGCAGACACTTTAGTAAGGCTTCTACCCATCAACAGTTGGTGAGACCTCCTGGTATCCAAAGGAGTTCTTTTCCTTGAAATCCTTCTTTCAGTTATTAGTGGTTATTTGAGGTGGCCGTGGACTTGTCTAGGCACCTTTTACGAGTCAGATAGAGGCTTCATAGAGAGAGTAAAATGTTGAGTCAGAATGATTTTTTTAGAGTCTGTTTTATAATTTCATTATTGAGTTCATAACATTGAGTTACATTATACGTTGAATATTTTAAACATATTATTTATATTTGTTGATGATGAGTTTTGTTTTTAAATGTCCACTTGAGTTAACTTTCTATTGAGTCGAATCTGTCACTCAGTGAGTTGGTCTAGCCAAGGGTTCACTTGGGACCAGCAATGGTTTTCAAGTGTTGACCATGCCAAGGGTGTACCCTTAGGGTGTGACAATATCGCTCTAAAGCTAATGTATCTTCCATTTTCATTTGATTTAATGGTGCAAAAAAAACTTTGGAAAGTGGTCTTTTGTTTTCCATCTTCCAACTACTTTTCCCTGTTGCTTTGACGCTTCAATAAATATTGTTGCTAACCATCTCAAGATTTTATGGCTGATTTTAACTCTCCGCAACAAGTATCTTCTCTGTTCCGACAATTCATACCATGATTCTGCCTCTGTTCGACTTTTTGTGATCTCATAAGACTTAAAACCAGCATTGTAGGAAATGTTGTTTTCCCCTTTGAAGCTAGAGTTTAACATCTTGCCGTAAAAAAGACGTGTTAAGGGAAGTTCTTTGAAATTCAAATTACAGGTAGGTTTACCTTGATTCTTGTGCCTGGGAGCATTTTTTGATTTCACGCTGTCAGTTATCTGAGACAAGAAAATGGGTTTTTCTTTTTCGTATTTGTAAAGTGAAAATAAAGTGATCTTTAGCTGCGGTAGATACACGAGAGACCTTTGAAGATGTCTGATTTGCTTTGAGGCACCGGTTGAGTTAATTTGAGTGGATACATCTGTCATCTACTCCCTCTGTTCCAAAATAAATATTGTTTTCACCTTTTTATTTTGTTTCAAAATAAGTGGTGGGGATCTTATATCAAGAAGGCATTTATTTTCTTCCGATTTACCTTTATTTAAATAAATAAAAATATACATAACCAAGAAACCGTGAAAGAGCTACTTCTTTTTCAAGGCATTCGATTAAGAATAAATTGGTAAAACTGTGTTATGACCCAATTTAGGACCATGAGCGGCGCTAAGGAGAAGAATCTCAAAATAAGCTTTATCAAAATTCTATAAAAAATTGGGCAGAGTTTCCTCTGTTTTTGAGCTCATCCAAATTTAACCTGTCTCAGAGATCCACAACACAACTAATAACAGTTCTAAATCAAATAATATCCATAACAGCTCTTTTTTTTCAACAAGGTTAACTGGTATTATAAACAAGAGAGTTACACCAATAGTGTACTCATGTAGTAATTACATCAAAAGTATAAAGGAAAAACCGAGATATATCACCTGGCTTTCATAAATTATCTAAAAATAGAGAGATCTCCCTCAGATCCTTAGGTACAATATTGGTGCTCCAAAAGTATAAAGTTGATAAACAGTTCATTTTAACACTTTGGAAAAGAATGCACTTGTTCTCAAAATATCTCTGATTTCTTTCCTTCCAAATTGTCCACCATCTGCGAGCAGGGACAATCGTCCGTCTCTCTTTATGTTCTAATTGATTCCCATCTCTTTTCGAACATGCTAGGACTTCTGCAGTGTTTCCTTGGCATAGACCATCTAATCCCCTTCAAGTTAAAGAACCATGGCCAGAGTTGCAGAGTCGCTTTACAATGCAAGAAAAGATGGTTTATTGTCTCTGTCTCAACTTCACAAAAGAAATGTTTGGAACATAACTGTCTTCCCCTTTTCATAAGGTTGTCCTGAGTCAAAACAACTTGATTAGCAACTAGCCAAGTGAAACAGGCCACCTTATGTGGTATCTTTCCTGCCCAGATCATCTTACCCCTTAGTTTGAATTGATGTATCCAGTAACTTGTAGACTGATTTCACCTTGAACTTGCCATCTTTGTCCCTCTTCCATAGCAATCTATCTTCCTCGCCGGTGAGGCCGAGCGCCTTCAAAGGTTGCTCCAGTCGCCTGAAGCCTTGTGAATTGATGCTCTGGACTTGTTCCGTTGAATTGAATCATTTTCTCTACCTCTCAATCATTGAGAAATCTTCCGAAGGACAGATTCCAGCTTTGTGCATTTCGGACTTCTGAGATTGTAGCTTGTTTCTGTTGATTGATGTTGTAGATGTCCGGGAACTGATGCCTCAAGATGTTTGTCCCAGGCATTTATCATTCCAAGACATAGTCTTTCTACCATTACCTACTTTGATAGTAGAATTATCCCACATTCTCGGTCATTGATTTCTGATAGTTCTCCATAGAATCAGTTAAGAGTGAGACGCTAGCTCAGTGAGCAATAACACTTAACCACAATCATTTTAATGAGGGACAAGTCAGTAAACATGCTAGTATGATAATCAAAATCATAGAATAAATGCTCTTTTCAGAAAACGATAACAATAATCAATCTTGTGTGACTTATACAAGCAAAATCAACTTAAGTATTTAGAAATAATTCAATAAAATCACTTTTGTATCAAATATTATGATATTCAAGGAGGTTTCCAAAAATGAATCATGTAATGGGTGTGGCTTTGTTCTTTAAAAAATAGCCAATAACAGTGGGCCCTTTATAAAAGAGTCAAATATTTGTATCGATGGGTCCCTACTCGAGGGATATCAGTAATAGTATGCTAGTTCGATCTCTGCTCTGGCAAGGGTTTTATCAGTAAACACTAAATACAAGGTGCACCAAGGTCTAATGAACCCGCCGTTAGCTACGGGATCCATGAAGGTCTACTTATTTATGCTTTTCTTTATATACAGTAAAAACATTTTCAAAATAACACAAGGTGTTTAAGCCTTACCAACTCATATTATGTCAAACTTTAATGAACTCCCATGTCAAAATATTGTTTCTCGAGTAAATATCAAATCCTTTCAATAAACGATAATCATATCTCAATCATCTGTAAATTTTTCTTATAAAAGTGAGTTTATCTCAAGTAACTATTTCGGTATCAAATCAAGTAAAGGACTTGTCCCACATGCAATTCAAAACATTTGGTAACACATTCACTTTGTAAATCATGTTTAAATCATGAGAGTTTTAAAAATACAAATTATGGTAAGATTACTACTCAGGGTACTCATGTTGAAGTACCAAAATCGTTACTCGAGCAACCCGTACAACATCACTCTGTAATCTAATCATATCAATTTCACATCGATTTCTTTAATCGGCTAACCCATAGCTAATTGAGAACACCCAAACCCGATTTGGATTTCAACACACTGTATTTCTCAAAGGTGTGTGTATTCTTCTTATTATTCTTTTTTTCCCATTAAAGCATCTGATTATAGGATACTACAAAACACTTCGTACTTTCTAGGAGTGTGTAGTTTTCTCAAGGGATGTGTCAAAGCTAAAAACAGCATTTATTTTGAAACGGGGGGGAGGAGGTTAAAGTATTTGGGGTTGTCTACCAGATATAATGTTTTCCTTTTGTGTTCCTTGTCTAAAATGTTTCTCACCTCTAATGTGCCATATGATAAGAAAGGCTAGACATATCAGATCAATGATTTCTACCGAGTGAGCAATGTCAAAGAGAACAAAATATTGGAGCTGTCAGTTGCCAGCAGAATTAATCAGATTATATGCTGCAATGCCTTGTATATCTTTGTAGTACTCACGAGAAAGAGTCACGGAAGACAAATTCACTGTTTCTTTTAGTAAAATGCCAAACTTCTACTTGGTTATTATGTTCCTGTCCTAAATTATTGATGAACCTGCCCGAAATTGCTAGTCTGGATTTTCCTTTTGTTTCTTTATGCATAAAATGATGACCAGTAGGTTTCCCAAAAGACTTCTTACTCTAATATTATATTACTTTTTTAAAGCCAGTCCAGGTCTCCAACCCATTTCCCAAAGCCCTCTGTTGGTTCTTTTCCCCTCTCAAAGTGGGACTTGGACAAGCAAGGACATGCCAGTTTGCATTGGGGGATTTCGTCTGCCTTCCCCAATGCTCGGTGATACCTTTTTCCTTCACCAATCTTGGCTTTTGTTGAAATAGTTTTAAGCATCAAATGAAGTTTGTGGGTTCAATATCATCCTCAAATCATTACTAAAAAGAAGATGCATGTGCTTGGTCCAAGAAAAAGAGCCAGGCTGAACGTGAAGACATAATTACAAAAAGTGTCCTCTATTTAAATGAAGTGGTCACACAATTCAACAGTTCCATGAAATAATATTCTTCCAGCATCAATTCGTTTGATTTAATACTATTTCTGCCTCTTAAAATTTAGATATTTTGTGCTACTCATTTTGAATCATTGAACCCTGATCTTGATGGGTAAGTTTGTTATTTAGTTTATAAGTATGCATGTTGTGAGGATAGAGTAAAATACTTCTGTACTTATAAATATCTGTTCTACGTTGCTGTTATTCTTTAGTTATATTGTCTCCTGTAATCTGATTAACGATCACAATATTTTGATCTGTCAATATTTGGCATGATCTTTTTATACTTTCCCCAACTGTGACTGTATTTTATTTTCAGGAGATACCGTGATTCCGTCTATTATGATTTTCGAAAATGAAGATGCATTCACTGCTGATGGAAATGGTAATTTCTTCTCCCCTGCTTTTATAAAGTAAGCACCATTTTTCTTAGAAAAGCCGCCTTATCAATTCTCTAGCTTTCAAACTCACCTTCGCCTCGCTTAATGCCCTGTGGACTTTTTCAAGAAGGCCTAAGCCCGGATGGCCGATTTACATGGGTTTAAGCTTTGGTCAGTTGATCTGTAATTGACCCCCATGCTTTGGTGTATGTGGGTTTGTTGGGGAGGGAGGCAATTATTTTTTGCTAAACTGATGCTTATGAAACCCTGAGAGGGTGATAGAGTAAGGAATTGACTTCTCTAAAAAAGAGAGAACTTTTCCATATGTATCTGGCACTGCTTTACTTAGACAGCTTTGAGGAGTCTCCCTGTCTTGGGAGCTAATTCAAATGTGACAGGGATTATATTCCGTTCTGTTCCCTTGTTGATCTTGTTGTCACTCCGGTTGCATTTGAAATAGCCCCAAGGCATGGAGTCTTCTCGAAGCTGTCTTAGTATTGTAAGGCTCTATATCTATATAGAGAGAGGTCATAGTATGGGGGGAGGATTCCGTAGCGTAACTTCTAGCTCTCTCTGTACTGGATACATGTTAGCAGTAGGAAGTGAGGGCCTAGCGCAAAAGCTTGCTTTACTAAGTCAATCACCTAGTTAAAGAACCTCCGATCAGTTGAAACTCTTTATTCAGTCAATGAAGATCTCAAAATGGAGTCCCTAATACAGTAGAGTGACGATCGAACAATAGCGCAAATAAGATCAGGCTGAATGTATGAAGGATATTGTCCTGGTTCTCTTCTGTCCCATTTCTTCAATCAAAGAACAATCCATGATGAGGGCTACTGCCAGCACACATAGTCATAGTTAAACCTTTGTGCCTAACATCCAATTAGTTGAGTTGCCCCGCTGTGCCTTTAATGATGAGGAGGAACACAATACTTTCCTCAATCAATATCTGACATATGATTTCTTATACTTCCCCAAGTGTGACTATTTTCTTTTCAGGAGATACCATGGTCCCATCCAATAGGATTTTCGCAAGTGAAGATGCCATTGTTGATCGAAATGGTGATTCCTTTTTCCCCTGGTTTTTGAAATTAAGCACCTTTATTTTGTTTCTAATTTTGTTGACTGAGATCAGAGTAGTTTGGGTTTTGGGTTTAAAAGCAGTATGCTGAGGTTCATCACATCTATATTTAATGATTAAAAGGTGACAAATATTATGGTGTGATACATCTTCAAGGGTAAAAACAGGATGAAGCATATTTGCAAACTAGAATGTGCCTGTCAATGGAGCGTGTCCACTAGACAAAAACCTTGGTACCATGAAGGCCAATTACGGAAGCCAATAATCTAATACTAGTAACTAAATGAACATGTAGGGTTACACACGGTCCTCGAATTGGTTTCTGAAATATTCTGTCTGATTCAACACAGATCAACATGCGGACATGATTCAAGAACAAAGAGATGCTAGCATTTCTGTAAGAGTTGAAAGAAGTGGAGAAATGCAGGTCATGGCCTCTGGAGAAGATGTCACTCAACAAGAACAGGTCCAGCCAACTCAAATTGAGGTAATTGAATTGAGCGATGATGATCCAGATGTCGAGGACCAAAAAAATGTAAAACAGTTTCCTGATGTGAACCCTGAAGTTGCAATTTGGCACTATCTGGATCCTAATGGTATCATACAGGGTCCTTTTCCTTTGACAATGCTGAAACACTGGAGCGATATTGGTTCCTACTTCGGGCCAAGGTTCAGTGTGTGGATGGTTGGCCAAAGCCCTCAAGAAGCTGTCTTTTTGGTTGATTTGCTTCGCCAATTTTTCCCCGTCCAATGAAGCATCATATGCCGTTCTCTAACACCAGTACTAGGTTGGCAATCTCTGAACTTCCGTAAAAAGTTGTTTCAAAGTTGTCAATCATGGTTGCTGTGTCAAAAAAGAGGTCCTTTTGCTTCTTAAATGTCTTTATTCTATGATCATCTATCCATAGTAGACTAAGATACATCTTTCTCATGAAAGTAGGATCAATCTTTGCAGCCATTGCTGCATGTTATGTTTGCAAGTATTGTTACTAGTCAGTTTAACTTCTCATTGAGGTGGCCTTTTAAAGTTAGTACAGAAAGATGCTTTGTACTGTGAAGTGATAAACAGAGAGAACTTTCTGTCCATTCAATAATGTGGCCTTTTGCAGATGAAATTTTGTTACCAAGCACTTTTAGTTCTCATTAACTTTTCTTACCAAATGTTGCATTCATCATCATATATTATATATATATATATATACTATATATATATATAATTTTTTATTTTTATATTACTTTACTAACTTACTAAATATTACTTTTCTTACCAACTGTTGCATTCATCATCATCATGTATATATATATATATATATATATATATATACATACATACTAGTTTTGCTCCACGTGTGTTGCATGTGTGTGGTTATTCTCCAGAGTTATATAACCATTGAATGGTCTCTGTTCTATCTTTTATCAATCTATTGCCATCATTATATTTCTTTTTAAGGTGTGCGATATGACCGGGTGGGAACGCCTTAACATATCTCTTTTGGAATAGGATGCAGCCAAGCAGGGTTGACGCTATCTTTTTTTGGGGTGTGAATGTTGGCATTGGATTATTTCAGGATCTTGTGCCTGATTAGTGAATTTAAGTTTATTTTATGTGTAATGATGCAGTAAACCAATTACGCTAACTTTCAGATTATGAGCCTTTTCATGTAACAGTAGAATGTGGTTTATTACTCTCATAATGGAATTTCATCCTGTTACTCTATCAAATCAAGGTAGATTGCAAATCTGTAATGTATGTTAGTAGTATCATCAATGATGCCCATTCTTGAGTTGTTCGCTTGTTTGAGTACTTCGCTCTAAAAATCATATCCTTTGGTACTATGAGATTTTGTGCAAGTGTAAATGTATAGTTGTACCAGATAATTTTGGTCCAATAATTATAAGTTTATAAATAATACTCCATTTACGATAGCTGCTTGGCCCTTTTTTTAATTACTTTGTGACTGTACTTAGTGAACGTCATTTTTAAAGTTTGTTATTATTTTGACATTGGCTCGTTTATGACCGGAAAAACGTCTGCTAATTTATGTGTAGAATCTTTATAACGATATAGTGTATTTGTAAAGTGTTGTTTCACTCACCATGTTGAATTGTTCTTACTTCTTAAATGTATAGAGGAAAAGTGATTAAAATGTAAAAGGTCGTCGTTAACATTTATTTAGTAAATGGCATAGAAAACAATAAGCAGATTGTAGTATTTTATAAACATGCAAACTATGTCTTGGTAGTCGCTTTTTTAAATTGTTGTCATATATGGAATAGTTAACAGTGAAGACAGTTTTAGTATTACCAATGTCGCATGTTTTAATAATCAGTTAGAAGAGGCAAAAGTTAGTCTCGTGGAAAATATGAGGATAGAGGCGGATATATGCGATTATAAATTGTGAGATGCTTTTGGTACTTGGAAGCATTGATAAATGGTATGCTTGTTGTTTCACCGGAAATTACATAAGTTATTCATTGTCATGTACATGGAAATTGGCAGGAAAATAGTTCTTATGGGATGTATTATATACTAAGGCAAGCATGTAGAGTACATGTTGGTTAATTTGTTTGCAAAAGTTAACAAATTTAAGGGACGATGTCTGAATGTTAATGTGAGAACGCTAACAACGAAAATAGACCAAGTGCATGATTTTTGTCAGTTTAACTGTTAAAGTCCATATTAGTAGAAAGTTGATTTTGTGTATTGATTGTAATATAGGAGATTTTTGTATGCTAAAATCGATCGTAATATAGGAGATTTAATGTATGTAAAGGTAAAATCTAGCTAACCTTGAGATTATTTTACAACGTTAATGGTTGACCACTATTTCACCAAATCGTAAACCAACTATTTAATGTGTTTTTCGGAAGGAGGAACATTGTTAGTGAAGTTTTGGTTAAAAAAAACTAATTAAGGGTCGGTGTGGTACCCTTGTATTTCCATTTTTTTTTTTTTTTGTGATGGGGGGTTAAAGTGAATAATCTGGAGGATCAATGCTAATAATAGAATGCAAAAGTTGTTGAGAAGGCAGACCAAGTGACTTTTCAAAGAAGTATGAGTGCTAGCAAAATCACATTACTTCTGGCACTTCCCCGACAAGCACTTGAGCTATGTCAAATCATTCCTAAGTTAAATCTTTCTAGGGACACAACGAACAGCGATAACAAAGTAACTTGGAGAACTTTACACGCACTTTCCCTTTAGAGATTTCAAATGTTACAATCCAGAGGCATCAATTCACTATATCACTTTATCAGTTTCTCTCTCACTTAAGTAGATTATCTTCAAATAATAAGCGGCCATTCTACACCCTGCATGTTGACAACCGACCACCCATCATACATGGATCATGTGCCTAAGTTTGTTGGTTTCCATTTCGGATTTGTTTGTTATTAATCTCAGGTTACTGTGTGCTAATTTGCTTAGGCTCTAAAAAATATTGTCGCACCCGTGTTGGATCCTCCAAAATTGCACAACTTTTGAATAAACTAAAACGAACCCGATGCCATTTTTCGAAGTCCAAGCAACGTCGACTCTGTGTTGGTTATAATTTTTTTCGAGAGCCTCTTTTCTCTGAGTATGCTCAAGTTCCTTTCGGTTTTAAAATTTATTCAGGTTAAATATAAAAAGCCTCGTGAAATGAACATTTCAAATTTTTAACAGGTTTTTTGATATCAACGCAATTTGTCTCTTCAAAGCATCAAATAAGTGACAACTCGGACATTCTTGACAGCATTTAAAAGGCAAAATACGAAGAGAAATATGTCTGAAGGATTAGAATCTAGAAGATACAGTAGTAACCAGAACAAATCACAGTATCACCAGGAAGGTGGGTAGGAGGAACATTGTTAGTGTAAGTTTTTGGTGAAAAAAGCTAATTAAGGGTCGTTGTAGTACCCCCTATATTTCCATTTTTTTGGGTCAAAGTGAATAATATAAAGGATGATTCATTAGTGCCAATGATAGAATGCAAAAATTGTCGAGAAAACAGACCAAGTGGCTTAGTGCTAGGAAAATCATATAAAAATCTGGCACTTCCCTGACAAGCACGCATTCAACCTAAGAGAAGGAAATAATGATCCAATAGTATCAAGCTTTGCGAGAAGAACAACCCAACACTTCTCAAGAGTTGATAACTTGGCAAACAAGCTCAGCACAACAACCATCATCTCAACACATGACCTTTCTTCTATTTACTTTTTTTTAGGGTTGTCTCTTAAACACTACAAGATAAATTCCTCAAGGGTTGTACCAGTTAAAAAACAAATAACCTGTGGTGCTTAGGTAGCACACTAACTTCAAATTACAAAGAATAGGGCAACATGCAGACACATAGACAGCTAATATATATGCTAATACATATATTCTTTTTCCAGATCAAATCTGTAATGACCCGGATATTGTATGACTTCATCGGAACTTGAAAATGTCTTTTTCGGTGAGATTTGGACCAAGTGTCACCTCAAAGGAGACTACACGGTTCGTGAGAGGTCGCACGGCCCGTGTGGCCTCCAGTAAGGTGACCCTTGGCCTCAAAGTTTGATGTGGGCCCTCGATGTGGTGATTAAAACTAAGGCACATTACACTTGGACCCCTTATGGTCTGTGTGACACTTCACGGACTTTGTGGTGGGCCGTGTGATGGCCTTGGCTTGAGATCCCACAATTTAGGAGCAAGTGTAGTATCACGGCCCCTCACACGGACCGTGTGGTGTTGGTCCGTGTGACACAGCCCGTGAGGTCCTCCGTATAGCTTCCAGAATAAAAAATTTCTAAGTATAGATTACCATCTCGGAACTCGTCATGAGATTTTTTTTTTACGGAAGGTGACACGGTTGGGTACACAGACCGTGTGGCTTCACACGGCTCGTGTAACCCTCCATATAGGTGATTTCGTCAAAATTTTTCTAAGTATGAGATTTCCATTTCAGACCTCCGTCAAGTAAAAATTTTGTCTAAGTGTTGGTTTAGGGGCATTGTACATGGACCGTGTAGTGTCACACGATCCGTGAACCCTTCCTTGAAGTGGTGTCGGTCAATTTTTTCATCCGTTTCATTAATGGCATTTTTGTAAATTCGATTCAGCTTAATGGTCTTTTAGGACTTCCAATGCTATCTAAGGACTCCTTAATGACTTAAACCCTATTTACTCAAATCACTCCTCACATTTTGAATCCTATCAAGTCACTCTTAAGTCTCTTTCAAAGAACTCTTGTGGCCTTCAAGCTTGGGAATCAATGGCTCGTTCTTCACCAAATTTCTTGTTGAATCTTTTCATTAGCTAAGGTATGTGAGACTGATTCTTAGTCCCTTTCAACCAAGAAGACCCAAACTCTTTTCAATTGATTTTCATGGAATTTTGCTCACTTTAAATATGGGTTTTGAGAATTATTGTTTGATAAATTCAATTGATGTATGGTTGTACTTTATTTATGATTTTAAGTTACTTTAAGTCCTATTATGATGATTTATATTGAAGTTATGAACATGTATGTTCCCTTTAAAGCTTGATTTATGCATGGGTGATTTATATTATGATTTAAATGTGGATTTAATTATCGATTTACTTCAATTTTTCATATTATATTATTGATTTTAGATTGAATCTCAACTACCCATGTTATTCCCACATCATTCATGGCAAATGCATTTATGAACATTGGACTTTATGGAAATTATGAAGTAGGTTAAGCTTAATTATGTTCTATGGTATGATTTTAATAAGATATTGGTTATGACAAGGACGTGATCACATAAATGTCTATGTTTATGGCCCCTTGAGCATTTTGGGTGCTTGCACCATCTCGTATACGTAAATGAGCTATTCATATGCATGAGTATAGATTATGAATTATGGTTTGGAATTTGAGCCTAAATGTGCATGGAACAGATTTGAAATGACTATTGCCTCTTTAAAAGCATGTATATATATACGTATATGTATTCTTGTGGGATGCCGACTTAGCGCTAATGGATTGAGGGTCCTCTCTCTTTCCTTGAACTGTGTGCCTAACATAGGTTATGAGAATCCTATTCGAAATGGGTGATGTTCTCGTAAGGAATATTGCTTCATATGAAATGGGTAATGTTCCTATAAGGTGATGTATTATGTGATATGATATGCTATATGAAAATTCTTTCCGAAATGGGTGATGCTCCCTTAAGGGGGTTACATCATACGAAATGGGTGATGTTCCCGTAAGGTGAAGTATTGTTTACATTTGGCAAGTAGACCACCATTTTACCGGTGAGGGGATTTCATCAGGATTCCAAGTAATAGCTCACTTGGTCTTACTATTATCGGTTGAGGTCACATCCCTACTATATATGAGAATTATTGCATTTCATGCATCATGAATTTCATGGCATATCGTTATACTATTCTTCTTTGGATGTATACTTCTTCTATATTATGTGCCCTTGTCATCTAACATTGAAATGCAGGTTTGATAAGTCATATACATTGCATGCCCGCATACTTAGTACATTCAAACGTACTAACGCATACTTTTGCCTATATGGTCTCACCATGTAGGGACCGTGTAGTCTCTATCCACCGCACAACGTTTAGCTCGGATCTCAAGTTGTGCTTGTTGTGTTGAGTCCTATCTTCCAAGGACAAACCACCTATCCTCTACCTATGGTGCTTTTGTTTAGGATATTTATATTTGAGGGTGAGCCCGGGGTATGTCGTGGCCCCCGTCCTATCTTATGACCAAAGGCATTGTTGGACATCTTGTAAACTCCATTATGTTTATGTGCTAAGTATTTTGTTGGAGATTATGTTATGGCTTGATTACACATTGAATATTGTTATTGTATTTTGGTTGTGAGTCTTATGACTTGATGGTATGATATGATGCGAAAGATCCTAAGTCCCGAATTACCTCCATAGCGTGAGTCATACTTACCCTCCCTTTAGTCTTTATGTGCTACGTGCTATATGAATCCATGTTAATCCCCTTCCCTTATGATATCCCCATAGCGTGAGTCCTACTTTCCCCTCCCTTAGAACTATGTGTTTATCATTTGAATACGCTTCCGAATTGATGATGTGAATTTGGGTACTTTGAGGCTTGTTTGGGGACTCTCGCGTTCTCATTCGCCATGCCACTCCTAGATCCTAGATCGGGGTCATGAAGAAATCAAGAGAAACAAAATGAATAGAGCCGCCCTAATTGTCTTCAGTACCTCATATGAGCTGTAAAATGCTTATTTGTGCAGTTCTCCAATATTATCCTTATAACAATACGGACCTGCAGGACAACTTCCCTTGGGAATTGAGGATCAGATTCCAAAAAGTGGTCATCAAATTGTAAATCTTTCCTACACGTGTATTTCTCAAAAAATTTGTCAAAGTGATTAAAGAGATCAACGCAATGATAAATTCTCCTTGCATAAACAAGATTAAGAAGAGTAAAAATAAATTAAGAAAAGAGAAGACGTGCAAATGGAGGAATAGTATAACATTGTCAACATGAAATTTGTATAGGTACCTTATCAAACTCCCTGACAAAAACTTTCAGGGGTTCTTCTATATTCTCTAATAGAGTAGCAGTGACACTACTGATTAATGATCGGATCTTTGGAGGCTGAAAAAGAAAAGGCAAAAAGAAATGCAATCATTGCAAATTTAAATTTCTTTTAAGCAGTAGATGTTAAACATAACGTCGGCACGTTTCAAAGAAATATCACAAAATCAACTATGGAAATACTGTGTTTCAAGAGGATGTCTTTCCATAGATTACTCAACTAAATATTTGAACTCCGATAAATGAATGCAGGCTTAAATACTTTGATTAAACTTTTCCATTAAACAGTGAAAGAAATAGTTGCATAAAAATCAATCATCTACCAATTACCACAGTTACTTCACACCAGTCACCATGGTGCCAGTAGCACATAAGAAGACTGCTTGGGCTAAAACCAGTTGGAAAGTTCAGTTTTAACTCCATAAAACATAAACTTATAACATATCAATCAATCAACTACTCCTTGATAGCAGGACATTTAGGGCCAGCTATATGAAATGTCGATATCCATTTGATACATTCTTAGCCCATTAGATAAACCTTAATAACATAGAATCAAACAATTCTAAGGACACGTCTAGTTAGACTAAACAAATTATTAACAAACTTCAACTCGCACGATACCTAAAAAATATAATAAAATGATCAATTAAATTAAACATAACTAAATCCATTTTTTGAGACTTTAAATGAGTATATTACCTAGAGTCGGATGTCTTTACTCCTTATCTTTGATACCTAGTCAGTAAAGAGACGAGCAGGGAGAACACTGCTTGTTTTTATAATCGAAATGCAATAGTAACTGGTTCCTTATCAGGAGCTATTACACAATTCTGGTAAGAGAGAGACTATTAAGATATGTCCTTTCCAAATGCATCCTAAGATTGTATTACTCTTAAGATTCCATCTCAGCATGCCTATGTCACAACCCGAACCTAGGGCCTAGAAGTAGCACAGCGAATGGGAACCCGAGAGTCCCCAAACAAGCCTTAAAGTATCTAAATCCACATCATCAGTTCAGAAGCGCATTGAAATAGTAAACACATAGTTCTAAGGGATGAGAAAGTAGGACTCACGCTATGGGGATATCGAAGGGAAAGAGATTTACATAGATTCACATAACACATAACACATAAGAACTAAGGGGCGGGTAAGTATAACTCACTCTATGGGGTCAATTCGGGACTTAGGATCTTCCACATTTTCACATCAAACATACATACATATCATAATTTCCATAATCAATCTATGATAGCCATATCTAATAGAGAACCGAAATCATAAGCTTCAAATACAACACATAATATATAGAATCTACGAGAGTCTACAAGCATATGCTCAGAGTCTACAACAATGTAATTTATGCATTGATTTTGTGAAATAACATATATTAAAGATCATCTATTTATAGTAAGAACGACATATAAAAGGGAGCGGAGGGAGTAATGCTACTAATTCAGTTTATAACCAAGTTGACTAAGTAAAATATATGAAGTATTATCAATATTTTATTACTAGCATATGCTACAAGTCATTGCTTTTAATTCAACTTGATTATTATTGTTATTATTATTTTGATCACTTCTATTTGCTTACGCGTGAGGATATTTGAATTCAAAAACGACGCTAATCCCCAAATACTGTACAAATATTCCATCTTTCCATCTTTACTTGTCTAGTTGTCCTTTATACTATTTTGAAATGTTTAACTATACTTGTCCACTTTATGAAGTCAAGAGATAATTTTACACTTAGTTCCTAATTTGTCTTTATGATTAATTATAATCATTTCTCTATTTTATTTTTCAAGACATGTATTTAGTATATTCAAAAGACGATTTGGTAAAATTATCCTGTCAGTTACAACTTCTTAATCTCTGTGGCAAGTCAACATGGAACAAGTAAAAATTGACATAGGGAGTATAAAAGATTATGAAAGGACTTTTTCACGTCAAAAAATAACGACTACTCAAAATTATAGACAACCAGTTCTCGATTACCTCATTTTCACGTCTCCTCGATTCATGCCCAATTTATCATGAAAACAACAACTCGACCCAATGGTGGACCCTACACTTATTTATTTATTATGCCTTACCATTGAATTTGTGGGTCTGAAAAACATTCAAAGACAAAATTCAGATTACACTTTCCACTATTACCCTTCATAAAGTCATAAGTATATAATGCAATTTATCCCAAAAAAGTATAAAACTTTACTAAATGAAAGAACATATATTAAAAAAATTTCAAACATTTATCTTTAAAAAGATCTATTAATTTGAGACTTCACATCAATTTACGAGATATGCCACTCGCGGTCATTGAAATAGGACGCGCTTGCTTTACGGACAAAATGATACTTCGCTGTTCTTTGAACGTGACCAGAAGTTCCATTGTTTGCTCAATAACCAAACAGGGGCTGAACGAAGAACAGAGAAATTGTAAAGCCACAAATTCAAAGAGGGAGGTAAATTTTGCCCATAACGAATTCATGATTTCGAATTATATAAGTATATATAAAAATCTATTTTTTTTTCGAATTTCTCTCTAGGTGGTCAGTAATCAGTTCCGATGGCTTCGGCAAATGGACTAGCTATGGAAGATGTAGGTGCACTGGTACAAGGAAATCCTAACAATCATGGCTCTTTCGGGTATAGTCGAGTCAAATTTCCATAATTTGAAGGTGATGACCCACGTGGTTGGATTTACAGGCGCGATTTTTTTTTTTGATTACGAGGAAACTGCAGCGGAACCAAGGTCAAGATTGCAGCAATTAATTTGGAGGGTAAAGCACTGCACTGGCACCAGGCTATGGTTCATACTCAAGTAGTCAGGAGTTTGCCAAATTTATAATTATGTAAGGGCACTACATCATAGGTTTTGTCAAACTTTACAAGATGATCTCATGTTAGAGTTATTGGGATTGAGATAAACAGGTAGTGTGCAAGAATTCTTGGATAGGTTCTATAAGTAGTTGAATTGTCAGAAAAGTGCACTATTAGTTATTTTTTGAAGGGGTTGAAACCTGAAATTGAGGTTTAGGTACGAATGCTATCTCCTCCACTCTGATGAAGGTGTATAGCTTAGCCAAATTAGTTGAGCGATCATTATTGTTGCAGAAGGGACAAGGGCAAATTGGGCATTGACAGACTAGGGCTTTTTTACCTACTCCAAGTTATTGGTATCAAGGGTCAAGAAATGGTTCTCAAGGTATGAGCCCTAACACCAGAAACTCAAACATCAGTAGTAACTCTAACTTCAGAGGATCTAGAAGACTAACTAGGGCAGAAATAGATGAAAAAAGGGCAAAGAGATTGTGCTTCTCGTGTGATGAGAAATTTGTTCAGGGCCACATTTGTGGGAAAGGGAATCAATTGTTTATCCTTGAATCTGAGGAGGGAATAGGAGAAGAAGAGTAGGAAAACAATATAGAAGAGAATCTAACATTGGAGGAGGAAAGAAGTGAAGAGGCATCTATGAATCCTCAAATCTTAGTTCATGTAATGGAAGGAACTATGGATTAAGTACTATGTGGGTGAAAACATCTGTTAAGGGTAAAATGGTGCACATGTTGATTGATTCAGAAGCAATTCATAATTTCATTGACTTAAAGATTGCCAAGAGATTAGGATGTTGGTTAGAGCTTATTTCATCATTTGTAGTCTCTGTAGCTAATAGTAGCAAGGTGTATAGGTCTTTGTGAGCAAGGGGGTGAAGTGGAAGATGCAAGGGGTGGAGTTTGTGTCTAATATGCTAGTGGTATCCATAGGTGAAGTTGATGTAGTACTTGGAATCAAATGGCTTGTGACCCTTAATGATGTTCCATGGAACATACTGAAGATGTAGTTCATGGTAAATGGGAAGAAGATAGTGCTGAGAGGGAGTCCACTTAGAGATCTGAAGGTAATTAGTGGTTAGAAGATGCAGAACATACTTCGCAAACCTGCTCAACTGAGTAGTCCACTTAGTGATAGTGATCTGAAGGTAATTAGTGGTCAGAAGATGCAGAACATACTTAGCAAATCTGCTTAACTAAGTATGATGACTATCACTTTCATGCAACAATTAGGTAACGTGAACTTGAGCTGAACAAAGTTGATGCTAGTTCAAAAGGATGAGGGTCCACCACCTAAATTACAACTGCCACTTGACAACTACAATTTAATCTTTGCTGTACCAGGTACCTTACCTTACCTCTATGTAGAGATCATGACCATGAATCATTCTTAAGGAAGGTATATCACATGTAAATGCAAGACCTTACAAATATCCTTCTCAGAAAAATGAAATTGAAAAATGATGTAGAGTGCTTGCCAATCAAAAACTCACATGTTCAGAAGATGCAGGTCGCGGAGGAGGATGTTGTGATGGATGTGTGGACATACCAGGAGCGATAAGGTTGACCATCCGGGAGAAGTTAGAGGTGACCCTTCTGGCTGACAAGATGAGGAAAGCGAGACTGCGTTGGTTTGGACATGTGCAGAAAAGAAGTGCCGATGCTCCTGTTAGAAGGTGCGAAAGGCTGGAGTTAGGGGTTACTCGAAGGGGTAGACATAGATTGAAGAAATATTGGGGGAGGTGATCAGACAAGATATGGCGAAACTTCATCTCACCAAGGACATGACCTTAGACAGAAAGTAGTGGAGGTCGCGTATTTGGGTAGCAGGCTAATAGGTTAGTAAGGGTAGAATGATATTTGGCCTTGTCATATAGTCGGCTAGCAGGAGTAGTCGATTTTATCCTGTGTTACCATTATCCGTCTTATATTTGTTACTTGTTTTGTTACTTTGTTTAATGTTATTTTTTTCGTATTTACATACTATCATTTGCTTTTTCATTATTAGTCGTTCTTCCTTTTTCTGTTTTTCCCTTTTTTCCATATCTAGTATCTATTGCTTATGGGCTTGATTCTTGAGAGGAGGGTTTTCCGGAAACAACCTCTCTATCTCTATGAGGTAGTGGTAAGGTCTGCGTACATTTTACTCTCCCCACCCTACTTGTGGGATTCCACCGGGTATGTTCTTGTTGTTGTCCTTATATGTAGTCCCTCTTGGTCTAGCCATCTAGTCCATTTAGAATCTGCCTTTCAGACACTTCAATTATAAGCTTATTTGAGGAATAGAGTAAATGTTCCTTTGAGAAACTAGTTGAGTATTTGGGGCACATTATTGTGGAAGGAGGCATCTCTACTGATACTAAGAAGTTAGAGGCCATGGCTCTTTGGGCTTGTCCTAAAAACTTGAAAGAGCTATGAGGCTTCTTGGCTTTAACCGGATATTATAAAAAAATTATCAAAGGTTATGGAGTGATAGCTAAGCCTTTGTATAACTTGTTGAAGAAGGGTACATAACATTGGAATGAGGCAGTTGAGCAAGCTTTCCTTACCCTCAAGAAGGTCATGACTATGCCACCAATCCTGGCTTTACCTAATGCTAAGGATGAGTTTATTATAGAGACATGTGCTTGTGATGATGGTATAGGTGTTGTTTTTATGGAAGTCAGCCACCCATTTGCATTTTATCGAAACGCCTTAGGATCACACCATGCTAAACTATCAATGTATGAGAACGACATGTTGGCAATAGTGGTTGCTGTCCAAAAATGGAGGCATTACCTAGTTGGTGGGCACTTTACTATCAGGACAGATCATCAGAGCCTCAAGTATTTATTAGAGTAGAATATCTTTACTCCCTTCTAATAGAACTGGACAGCTAAGCTACTGGGGTATGATTTTACAATTGTGTATATAAAAGGCAAAGAAAACCTTGCACTAGATGCCCTGTCCAGAATTACTAAATTGTATGCCATGTCTATAGCAATTGGAAATTTTTTCTACAGATTCAGGACACAGATGCTACAAATGTGACATTATCTCAATTGATTCAGTAGTTACAGGCTGATCCCAATGCCAAACCAGGGAATAATTACTTAAATGGTGTACTTTATAAAGGTGAGAAGGTAGTGGGGTTGGCAACGATAGGGCTTTGAAAGAAAAATTATTGCAGTTGTACCATGACAGTACTATGATAGTGGCATGATTGCTACTCTCCACAGAATCACACACATCTACCTTTGGAAAGGAATCAGGAGGGATGTCTATCAACATGTGCAAGAATGTGAAGTTTGTCAGAAGAATTAAGGTAGAAATTGTGGCTTCCTCAGGTCGACTAGAATCCCTCCTCATATTGGGGAGGGTGTGGGAAGACAGAAGCACGGACTTTTTGGAGGGTCTTCCGCCATTTATTGGGAAAACTACAGTCCTGGTGGTAGTGGATAGGTTAAGCAACTATGCCCATTTTATTCCTTTGAAGCACCTTTTTACTGCTGAGAAAGTAGCACAACTGTTTGTAAAGAGTGTGTACAAACTTCATGGATTGCCTGAGACATTATGTCAGATAGAGATACCATTTTTCTGAGTAAATTTTGGCAGGAGCTATTTAGGTTACGAGGGTGGCTCTACATCACTCAACTACCTACCACCCTCAGAGTGATGGCTAGACAGAGGCTATGAATAAGTCTTTGGAGGGTTATTTGAGATAAATGTGCAGGGACAAGCCAAAGACTTTGGACTACAATACTAAGTTCCATAGTTCCACAAGAACCACTCCTTATGTGATTCTCTATGGTCAGAGTCCACCTTTGCACATTCCTTATTTACCTCAGGGATCTATGGTAGAAGTTGTCAATCGGAGTTTACGCAAGAGAGTATACCATCAGGATGCTTAAACACCACCTTTTACTAGCTCAGTAGCGTATGAAGGCGCAAGTTGATAAGAAGAGGTTTGAGCGGCAGTTTTTTGTTGGTGATCTAGTGTATGTCAAGCTTCAGTCTTACAGGCAACTATCCATGATAGGTGATGATTACTCTAGGCTGAGTCCCAAGTTCTTTGGTCCTTTCAAGGTCCTCCATGAAGTGACAGAGGCAGGATTTTCGTCGAGGGGTTAAAAAAATAAGTAAACATGCTAAATAATATAAATAGGTCAGGTCGGATGGGGTCAAATATAAGCAAGTAGATAAAATTCAACTTTACCTCAACACGAATGAAAAACCAAGAAAGTATATGCTTGATATAGTGTTGAAATGATTATAAGACAATGCATTTTATTTAGTTTTAATTGTGGTCTTTGTCTTAGTCATTGTTGTATACATATGTTATTCAATTTTTGAATCTAAATAAGGAGCTCAAAAGATTATACTTTCCCAAAGAAAATTATTAAGATAAGATAAACAAAAATAAAAAATAAACATTGAGGATTTTTAATTCTTCATTTGCACCTTAAAGATACATCATTTTCTTGAGGTGTGATCACTGGTCCTTTGTAGAAGGATATTCTAGAATACTTCGAAATCATCTTATTTATTTAATATTATTTATAATTATATTATTTCTTAATCAAATATATATTAAAAATTCGACTTAAAATGAGTATGAGAGAATGTATTTCTTTTTATTTTAATAATGAAAACTTAAAAAAAAGTTACTATAAGTTTTACTTAATTTAATAAAAATAGAAACAAAATTTATTTTTCAAAATCTAGTGATAAAATATATAAATTCCAATTAGATTTCAAAACAAAATGGATGTTTCCTTCATTTATTAAAAAAAAGAGAAAAAAGAAAATCAGCTAAAACAGTGGAAAAAAAGTTGTCTCTAGGAGTCGAACTCATGAAACAAAATGGATGTTTCCTTCATTTTTTTTTGATTAGAAAATGAAAATGAAAATGAAAATCGACTAAAATTGTGGAAAAAGAAGTTACCTAGACTCGAACTCGCGTAGCGGCTCAGATCTTGCAAAATCATGAACTCTCTTTACCACTGAACCAAGCCCTTAGCTAATGTTGAGGGGGTTCATTACTAGATATATATATAAAAATGAAAAAATTGATTCTACAGTTACAACATAATTTTTCGACGAAGGGGTTGTTCGGATGTGTTAGAAGAGGAATAGGTAAATATAATCCTACTTAGAATAGGAATAGGATTTAAAATAGTATATAGATTCCTATTTGGAAAAGGATTGTATTATAGTATCCTAGTTGGAAAAGGCTTCTAATATAGTATTTATAAATAGGGTCTCAATGTAATAATGTAGACAACAATTCAATAATATTCTTCTCCAATATTTCTCACATGGTATCGGAGCGCCTACGGTTCTGGTAGAAAATCAAAGAGCTTCTGCTCCAGGCAGGCGGCTATGACCCAGATATGCCGCCCATCTGGCCAATGGTTATGTTAACAAAAGTAGGGACGGTGATATATATATGATTCTCATATTCAAGGGACGAAAACTCAATCAAACAGGTCTTCAATTTTCGGTGACTTTCTAGGGTTGTTTTGTGTCAACTCCACAACTTTTAGTGTTCGTGTAGCACCGTGCCATCATTCCAGTGACTACTTTTTTTATATCTAATTTGTGTAGCACCATATCATCTTTTCGGTGACTACTTTTTCATATTTATCATGTGTAGCACCGTACCATCTTTCCGGTGACTACTTTCTTAGATTCGATTTGTGTAGCACCGTGCATCTCTCCGGACTACTCATATTCAATTTGTGTAGTACCGTGAATTTTCGAACTACTTTCTCATATCTGAGTTGCACGACACTGTGTCTTTTTTGGTGACTCAGATTTGATTTGCGTAGTTCCGTTCGTCTTTTCAGTGACTCATCAAATCTAGTTTGCGTAGGGTTGTGCCATCATTCCTACCCTATCTATACAATTTTTCTTTTGCAGTAGGGTCATGTCGTAAATATGATCCTACCTATTTAATTTCTATTTTCCAGTAGGTTCGTGCCATCATTCCGATCCTACCCATATAATTCTCTTCTCAGTATGGTCGTGTCATCATTCCGACCCTACCCATATAATTTTATTTCTCAATTTGTGACCATTTTCAGCCATCAAATCTATTAATTTGGTGCATAAGCAGGTCTCGAGAAGTTTTAAAATGACTTTCTTAGAGTAATTTCGAGATGATCTATATTGTCATTCTCCATTGACCTTTTAATCAGTTGAACATTAAGAGTGCTTTTCTCTATGATGATCTCGAGGAAGAAATCTATATGGAGCATCCACCTGATTTTGTTGCTCAGGGGGAGTCTGAGAACCTTGTATGTCGGTTGTGTAAATCATTTTATGGTCTAAAACAATCTTCTCAAGCTTGGTTTGAGAAGTTTAACAATGCAATCGTAGAATTGCATGAGAAGACTAAGACATTGAGGTTGTCTGTTAATTTTATGAAGCCGGAAGATCAACTTGCTGATATCTCAACAAGCCCGTCATCGACCCTCGTATTAATTACATTTGTAACAAGCTAGGTACATATGACGTGTATGCACTAGCTTGAGGGGGAGTGTTAAAAGAGGAATAGGTAAATATAATCCTACTTAGAATAGGAATAGGAATTAAAATAGTATATAGATTCCTATTTGAAAAAGGATTGTATTATAGTATCCTAGTTGGAAAAGGAGTCTAATATAGTATCTATAAATAGGGTCTCAATGTAATTATGTAGACAACAATTCAATAATATTCTTCTCCAATATTTTTCACAGGATGAACCCCGGGCTGCATGTAGCTCCGCCTCTGCCTCTACGGTGTGGGACAAGTTGCTTATCGCTTGGAATTACCTACCAATGTCAAGATTCACCACACTTTTATGTGTCGCAACTGAAGGCTTGAGTTGGTACTCATCCAATGGTATCTCACCTGCCTATATCTCTCTCAATTGGTGGTTATATTCTATTAGAACCTGAAGCCACGGTAGCTCGGATGGTGGTTTAGAAAGCTAGGAGTGTGGTTTAGAAGCACCATGGATTAGTGCCATCAAATATTAGCACTTTGTCACCGCTTTATAATGTCTATCAAGGAAATGAAATCTTTTAATGATACAACAACATACCCGGTGGAATCCCACAAGTGGGATCTGGGGAGGGTAAAATATACGCAGACCTTGCCACTACCTCATAGGAATGAAATCTTTTAATGATATGATTGTGTATTCACATATTTTTTTTATCATCAGGGGTGTGTTAAAAGTATCAAAGTATTTGGTCAAAACCTCTAGACATCTCATTGGTAATCTTCAAAAATTTCTATAAAGATGATGGATATATTGCCAAAAAGAGACGATACTTATGATAGAGGAGTAATTTTACAAAAGGATAGTTAATAAAGATGGATGTTGTTATCACGAGTATAATGTTGGTATAGAGGGATAAAATATAATATAAAAAATCGATTCCAAAAAAGAACTTGGCTTTTATAGTGAAATGTTATTCTATAGGGTGGATATTTTAGAGAGATTTCACTGAATACACATGTAAAGAGGATCAACAAATCTGAAAGCAATTTTTCTCTTTTAAAAATATAAAGATGGGAAATATTTAAGTTCCTCCCTGTTAAATAAAGCTCTTAAAGAATAAAAATGTATGTGTTTGTAACACCAAAAACAAGGGAGAACAACAAACACTTACTTTACGTAAATAAATAAATCTCATGTTATAATACATTTTAATCATGAAACAACAATCTTTAAGTAAAAAGTTTTGTGTTATTTGGTAATTTTCTTTTCTTTTTTTATTTGCTACGTTTTCCTTTTTCTTACCAGTCTAAGTACTTAATGACTACAGATTGTTTACACAGAAATATATAGAGGGAATCAACATTTAATGGCTGGATTATTGTTTCCCTCACTCTGTGTCCAAGTCTCTCTTACGGGAAGATATCTTTTGTTTTGAGAAACACCAATGCAACATCAATTTTAGTCACTATAGGATTTACAGAAAATAAAAGTGCATGATGATAACATACCTTCAACTTGCTGAAGTTGGTGAGAGTTTCTCTGAAGGAAGTCGTTTGGGTCAGATTTCACCTTGACAAAGCTGCCCACAATTTTATCTTCAAAGCTCTTAGGGGTTTTCAGAAGATCCTGAACTAAGCTCCTCTTCAAGTACACAAGCTTAATGTTTTCAGCAATAACAGCTGCAAAACAACTTTTAGGAACAACAGGAACCTTTTTCTTTGGACTCCCTGTACTTTTTCTTCCCTTAGATGCTATTAAATTATTCTCTTCTTTCGAACTGTCAAAAGATTCATCCTCCGACTCATCGTGTTTCTCAGGGAAGTGCATTTCCAACAAATCAGAGATTTTTATCCGCCGTATAGATTTCTTTTCGAATAGGTAATGAAGTCGTGCATCTAACATATTAAACTAGAGTTTGCTGGAAGATGCACGACTTCATCCCCTTTTCGGAAAGAAATCTATACCAACAACAACAACAACATACCCAGTGAAATCCCACAAGTGGGGTCTGGGAAAGAAATCTATACCGCGAATAAAAATCTCTGATTTGTTGGAAGTGCACTTCCAATCTTCTGATAGTTTGAAAAAAGAGGATAGTTTAATAGCGCAGCTAAGGGAAGAATAAGGTTCCTCTTATTCCTAAAAGTTGTTTTCCTGCTGTTATTGTTGAAAACTTTAAGCTTGTGTACTTGAAGAGGAGCTTAGCTCAGGATCTTTTGAAGACTCCTGAGAGTTTTGAAGATAAAATTGTGGGTAGCTTTGTGAGGGTGGAATCTGACCCAAATGACTTCCTTCATAGAAACTCTCACTAGCTTCAGCAAGTTGATGGTATGTTTTCATCATGCACTTTTATTTTCTGGAAATCTTATAGTGACTAAAATTGATGTTGCATTGGTGTTTCCCAAAACAAAAGATCTCTTCCTACAAGAGAGACTTGGACACAGTGAGGGAAGCAACAATCCAGCCTTTAAATGCTGATTCCCTCCATATATTTCTGCAGAAATAATTTGTAATCATTGACTACTTAAATTGGTAAGAAAAAGGAAAGAGTAGCAAATAAAAAAAGAAAATTACCAAATAACTCAAATTGTTTTACTTCGAGATTGTTGTTTCATGATTAAAATGTATTACAACATTAGAGTTATTTATATACGTAAACTAAGTGTTTGTAGTTTCCCCTCGTTTTTGGTTTTACAAACACATACATTTTTATTCTTCAAGAGCTTTATTTAACAAGGAGGAACTTAAACATTTTCCATCTTTATATTTTTAAAAGATAAAAATTGCTTTTATATTTGTTGCTCCTCTTTACATGTGTATTCAATGAAATGTCTCTAAAATAACCACCCTATAGAATAATATTTTACTACAAAAGCCAAGTTCTTTTTCGGAACCGATTTTTTATATTATTTTATCCCTCTATAGCAACATTTTACCCGTAATAACAACATCCATCTTTCTTAACTATCCTTTTGTAAAATTATTCCTTTATCATTAGTATCGTCTCTTTTTGGCAAATATCCATCATCTTTATAGAAATTTTTGAAGATTGAGCAACCTTCCATGTTCCACTCACCTGCCTATATCTCTCTCAGTTGGTGGTTATATCCTATTGGAACCTGAAGCCATGGTAGCTTGGACGGTGGTTTAGAAGCACCATGGATTAGTGCCTCAAAGCCTAGTTCAAAGCTAGGAGTGTGGTTTAGAAGCACCATGGATTAGTATCAAGGAAAAGAAATCTTTTAATGATACAACAACATACCCGGTGGAATCTCACAAGTGGGGTCTGGAGAGGGTAAAATGTACGCAGACCTTGCCACTACCTCATAGGAATGAAATCTTTTAATCATATGAGTGTGTTTTCACATAATATTTTTTTTTATCATCAGGGGTGTGTTAAAAGTATCAAAGTATTTGGTCAAAACCTATAGACTTCTCATTGGTAATCTTCAAAAATTTCTATAAAGATGATGGATATATTGCCAAAAAGAGACGATACTTATGATAGAGGAGTAATTTTACAAAAGGATAGGTAATAAAGATGGATGTTGTTATTACGGGTAAAATATTGCTATAGAGAGATAAAATAATATAAAAAATCGGTTCCGTAAAAGAACTTGGCTTTTATAGTGAAATGTTATTCTGTAGGGTGGATATTTTAGAGAGATTTCACGGAATACACATGTAAAGAGGAGCAACAAATCTGAAAGCAATTTCTCTTTTAAAAATATAAAGACGAGAAATGTTTAAGTTCCTCCTTGTTAAATAAAGCTCTTAAAGAATAAAACTGTATGTGTTTGTAACACCAAAAACAAGGGAGAACAACAAACACTTACTTTACGTAAATAAATAAATCTCATGTTATAATACATTTTAATCATGAAACAACAATCTTTAAGTAAAAAGTTTTGAGTTATTTGGTAATTTTCTTTTCTTTTTTTATTTGCTACGTTTTCCTTTTTCTTACTGATCTAAGTATTCAATGACTACAGATTGTTTACACAGAAATATATGGAAGGAATCAACATTTAAAGGCTGGATTGTTGCTTCCCTCACTTTGTGCCCAAGTCTCCCTTGCAGGAAGAGATCTTTTGTTTTGAGAAACACCAATGCAACATCAATTTTAGTCACTATAGGATTTACAGAAAATAAAAGTGCACGATGAAAACATACCTTCAACTTGCTGAAGCTGGTGAGAGTTTCTCTGAAGGAAGTCGTTTGGGTCGGATTTCACCCTCACAAAGCTGCCCACAATTTTATCTTCAAAGCTCTCAGGAGTCTTCAGAAGATCCTGAACTAAGCTCCTCTTCAAGTACACAAGCTTAATGTTTTCAGCAATAACAGCTGCAAAACATCTTTTAGGAACAACAGGAACCTTTTTCTTTGGACTCCCTGTACTTTCTCTTCCCTTAGATGCTATTAAATTATTCTCTTCTTTCGAACTGTAAGAAGATTCATCCTCTGACTCATCGTGGTTCTTAGAGAAGTGCACTTCCAACAAAACAGAGATTTTTATCCGCCGTATAGATTTCTTTTCTGAATAGGGAATGAAGTCGTGCATCAGACATATTAAACTAGAGTTTGCTGGAAGATGCACGACTTCATTCCCTTTTCAGAAAGAAATCTATACGGCGGATAAAAATCTCTGATTTGTTGGAAGTGCACTTCCCTGAGAACCACGATGAGTCGGGGGATGAATCTTCTGACAGTTCGAAAGAAGAGGATAATTTAATAGCATCTAAGGGAAGAGAAAGTACAGGGAGTCCAAAGAAAAAGGTTCCTGTTGTTCCTAAAAGCTGTTTTGCAGCTGTTATTGCTGAAAACACTTAGCTTCTGTACTTGAAGAGGAGCTTAGTTCGGGATCTTCTGAAGACTCCTCAGAGCTTTGAAGATAAAATTGTGGGCAGCTTTGTGAGGATGGAATCCGACCCAAACGACTTCCTTCATAGAAACTCTCACCAGCTTCAGCAAGTTGAAGGTATGTTTTCATCGTGCACTTTTATTTTCTGTAAATCCTATAGTGACTAAAATTGATGTTGCATTGGTCTTTCCCAAAACAAAAGGTCTCTTCCTACAAGAGAAACTTGGACAAAGTGAGGGAAGCAACAATCCAGCCTTTAAATGCTGATTCCCTCCATATATTTCTGCATAAACAATTTGTAATCATTGAGTACTTAAACTGGTAAGAAAAAGGAATGAGTAGCAAATAAAAAAAGAAAAGAAAATTACCAAATAACTCAAAAATTTTTACTTCGAGATTGTTGTTTCATGATTAAAATGTATTACAACATTAGATTTATTTATTTACGTAAAGTAAGTGTTTGTAGTTTTCCCTTGTTTTTGGTGTTACAAAGACATACATTTTCATTTTTTAAGAGCTTTATTTAACTGTGGAGAACTTAAAAATTTCCCATCTTTATATTTTTAAAAGAGAAAAATTGTTTTCAGATTTGTTGCTCCTCTTTACATGTGTATTTATTGAGATCTCTCTAACCACCCTATAAAATAATATTTTACTATAAAAGACAAGTTCTTTTTGGGAACTGATTTTTTATGTTACATTTTATGCTTTTCTAAAACAACTTTTTACCCGTAATAACAACATCCATCGTTATTAACTATCTTTTTTGTAAAATTACTCCTCTATCATAAGTATCGTCTTTTTTTGGCAATATATCAATCATCTTTATAATGATTTTTGAAGATTACCAATAAGAAGTCTAGAGGTTTTGACCAAATACTTTGATACTTTTAGCACACCCCTGATGATAAAAAATATTATGTGAATACACACTCATATCATTAAAAGATTTTATCCATATGAGGTAGTGATAAGGTCTGCATACATTTTACCCTCCCCATACCCCACTTGTGGGATTCTACTGGGTATGTTGTTGTATCATTAAAAGATTTCATTTCCTTGATAGACATTATAAAGCAGTGACAAAGTGCTAATATTTAATATAATATAATAGCTTTTTTTTAATTTTTAATTAGTGAAATGTGCATATTATTTGAAATTTTAAATTCAAAGAATTTTGTAAATCTTTTTGTAGCATTATGAAATAAAAAACTTTTGGGATAATTTATACTTATCACAACCAAATAATATTTAAAAATCAAATGTTGTTATGGGTGTTTAACAACCAATTGTTATAAATGCCAAAACATTGTCAGAACAAATGAGACTGTTATTGACAGGTCTGAACGTATATAATTTGTGGAAGATGGATAAGTGGAACATGGAAGGTTGCTCAACTTGTGCTCATGTGGGTTGTTTTGGGAAAAGAAATATGAGGGCTTTTGAAGTTGTAGAGAGTGATTTTCAATAGTTGAGGAATAACCTCTTAACCCTTATTGATTTTGGGTGCATCCATGAGATTCTTTAATGTATAGAAGATTGCGTGTCACTTGTAGAAAACCTTATGTTTTTGTGGGTTTTCTACCTTATGCTGTACTTGATTGTAAACAGACGTTTTTCGCACAAATATTCAATAAAGTTTACTCTCTCCATTCCAATTTATATGATGTAGCTTGACCTTCAGGGTTACCCAGTGGTTTGAGCTTGAGACTTCCATGTTGGAGGCCTAAGTTCGAAACTCCTTGCCAGCAAAAGCAAGGGGTTTGCCTCTTGGGTTGAGCTTGTCGTACCTGACTTTCCTAGTATGGGTCACCTCTCTTGTGTGGTTGCAAGCTATTGCATAGGAGCGGGGGTTTACCTTGTGCACACCGAAAGGGTAGCGCCTGCGAGTTCCTCTTAGCATAATTTTTTTTTTATATGATGTAGTTTGAGTTGACACGGAGTTTAATAAAAAAAGAATGACTTTTGAAACTTGCGGTTTAAAATAATTCATAAATGTTTGTGTGGCTGTAAGTCTCTTCATTAAGGATAAAATATATATTTTAAAATTAAATTGCTACTAAATGTAGAAATATGTCATTTTTTTGTGACTGACCAAAAGGGAAAGTGAGTCATATAATTTCTGGGATAGGAAGAGTATTATTTAATAAAAATAAAAAAAAATCTGTCTTTGGTAATTTGATAAAAATTCCCTTCTGATTTCCGTCCTTTGGATAGATTTTCTCTTTTTGCATCTGTTCTTAAACCCTAATTTAAGTGTTTTTGTTTTTCTTTGTTCTCTTGACATGCTAAAAGGGAAATACTGTCTGACCACTACAACTCTACAAGTATATTTTCGAAAATAACACTAGATTGCTACGAGTATATTCTCATTATGGGAAGGAACTTTTTATGGAAATTGCCATTTGAAGTTGCCCTTTTTTTGGGTTTCCTTGTGAAGGTGCCATTTGCTCGTATCGCCACCCCAAGATAGCTATGCATCATATTGCTGGTGGAGACGAGTTTATGTAGTTTGGTGATTAAGTAGTCTAATGATCACTTCTTTAGGACGGTTGGGAAAGACCTTTTACATTTTTTGAGGACTTGGTTCTTTTATATTCATAGCTCGACACACTCAACTCTGCCATGTCTTGAGTATTCAGATATGGTTTTCTGCAAGAACTATGGTGTGGTAAAGTAGTGAATGGACTAGCTAGACTTCTATCTGCTTGGTGCGTAGTTATTGAACTAGTACCTCACTAACCGTCGGTGGGAGGTGTTTTTACTTTCACGAATATCATCACTATTCTATCATTGTTTAGAGACTCTGCACTCTTTTCATCAGATATCCTGTGTTATTGTCTGTTTATATTGACTGACCAAGGAATCCAAAATTGTTAGTGGAAAGGTAACTTCATAAAGTGATGGACACTTATGATTGGGATATATGTATGGAGACAACTAGGGGTGTAGATCTTCTTAAACCTTGTCTAATACCAATAATTTTGGTTACATGCCAAAAAAGAAGTTTTTGTATAATCTTTGTTTTTTGTTCTTTAAATTGTCTCAAGATATACTTCTAAAAGAGGCTATCTCCTCTTAATGCTGTTCTCTCCTCTCCTTTTCGTCGTCATAGTTCCTTGTGGAATTCTCATGAATCTCCAAGGGAAATACAAACAATTAGCTTCTCCCAGAAAATACTGTTTGCCTCCTTACGAATCTTAAATATGTGGTTTACCTGAATTTTGATGTTCAAAGCAATTTTGAATTAGGTCTTTTATGTTTGTATTTCTTAGAGTGTGGATAGTTGAATAGGACCCTGAAAAAAGGGTAAACCAATGTTGACTTTTCCAGTAAGTAATATTCTCTGTCCTCGTTGCATCTTTTAATGTAAAGCTGATTGTTAACAGGTGTAAAAAAGGTTACCGTAGCCAGTGATTCTGCTTTTGAAGTTCACCTTCAACTTTCAAATTTGATGAAAGACATTCCAATATCGTCCTTGTCTGATGATAATTTTTATGAGGTAAGCAACTGTTAACAGTATATATGGTCAATCATAGTGTTGGATGGCTCTGCAACGAAATTACTCCATTCTCTGGCCCCTCTTGGGATGGATTCTGGTAATTCTGAGACTACCTTCCGCAAAACATTTGGGTGGTTTTTAATTTTCTCCAAAAAAGAAGAAATTATTTTTTTGAAACTGTATTCTGCTCAGGTCAAGAAATGCACCAGAAGATGCTTAGTAATTGATCAAAACTAGGGAATTACTAGCTCGCGTTTGTTAATTTTATTTTCTATCTTTTTTGATAATGGTGGTGTCCATGCTACTCTATCTGCACCTAACATATTCCACCACGTAAGTGCCATCTCCCACTAGCGTAGCCACCAATTTAATTGGTCTCCTGTGATATTGTCTCACTTCATTGACCATTAACAAATACATCCTTAAATGTGGTAACCTGCATGTTCTTGATAAATTTACTTCTGATTGTGTGGATAACCTAGGTACTTGGTGTGAGAAACTCCTTGTCACTATTTAGCTATACTAAATATGCTACCACCATATGTACTCTGCGTTTAGCATGTACATATTAAATATTTGTATAACTGCTTGGGGTATTTGTCAATTTCTTTCAACACAGCGGCTCATAGAGTAGTCTGTCTCTCTTGTGTGGTGTTAGTCAATAGATTTGCTAACTTTAAACAAGATTGGGGGGCACTTGTATTCTTATATAACTAATTTCTTATGACTGCAGAAATCTAGTATGGCCATGATTTATGATCATATTTTTCTATTCTACTTTAAAGAAATCTATCCATGGTACTTATACAGTGATGCCTAAATGTACCTGTGTCCCAAAATATGTCATATTTCACTTCTTGAGAATTAAAATAATATTGTTTGACCAAGATTTTGCTGTAGATATTTTTGTATGTTTACTTATTTTATATAGCTTCTGAAGTTTTAAATGTTATTATTTTAAAGGAAATTAATCTTTGTACAATCTAATGTAAAGATTGATAAAGTTTGGCTCTGATAAGAGAACAAATGCAACTAGCGGGGGAAGTTCATAGAATGTATATGTATATGGCATGAATGTATTAAGAAGCAATCCATCCTCATATAGTGGATGTCAATCTACGCAATGCTTCTCCGTTAACCTGACTCTCTCTCTCTCTCTCACACACACACACATAGAAGAAACAAAAAGTAAAAAATAAAAAATAAAATAGGTCTAAAATTTATGTGCAAATTTAAAAAGTTTTTCTTCTGTATGAACACTTGCTTTATACCATTATATTTCTGCTTCATTCGTCCAATATTGTATTTGTTTCCTCTTTCATAAGAATTTCTTGTTTGCTTGACGGGAAGAATGTGAAGATTTGCGTGAAAGAATAAAAGCTGGTTATCTCAAGAGGCCTACTGTTGTAAGATATCTTAAGCACCAACTGCCAACAAGTCTTTCATTCTACAATTTATCTTGATAACTCAGATATCCCTGAGGGCAATGGGGCATGGTTCTTAAACTCAATGTATAATGGGCTCACCTGCTGCCTGTCTCCTCTCAAATCACTCCTCTCCTTTTTATACTTTCTTCTTCCTTTGTTTTGCATCTCCTATTTTCATTTGCTTGTGATGTCCCGTTCTTCTCAAGGGTGACATATTACTTTTCATAGTCTACGGTCGTTCGTTACTTGTTAACTCTTCTTTCTTCACTTCTGCTCTGCTCCAAATCTGATTATTACTTAGATGTAACTGGAATCAAGAATTGTTGCATACAGACGAGCTGATTATCTTAAGTCATGCCTGCATATCTCATTTTTTTATTCTTGGTGCAATTTTCCTTGACTTGATAACAAAGGCTACAAGGCTCCTTAAGCTATAGCCAAACTGATTACGGGTATTTTGTCAATCCTGTATTTGGTAGAGAATCTAGTCAAACTGGTGAAAAGACTCAGCTTCTTCCCTCTGAGATGGATATTGTTGATTCCAAAGGAGAGGATGAAATCCACAATTTGTAAAAGAAGTTCCTGAAAACTGGTTTTCTTTGCTATGATATTAAGAGCTTTTGGGAAATTATCAAATGGACAACTTATGTATAAATGAAAGAAATGGAACGAACTGTGTATAATATTGTTTTGAGTAGGCGTATCTCTTCAAATTGACTAGCTTTGTTCTTTTCTTTAACAAACTAATAGCTACTATTTTAGCGTTTAACCTCTATTGTGTCATTTCTGCTTCACCCCACTGCTGTTAGCTTCTTCTCTTTTCTTTTTAAATTATTTTTCTGTAGACTGCAGTGTTGGAAATTGTCTGTGACTGTATTCTTCTAGATCTTGACACTCTCTCAATGATTTGTTACTCCGAATAACTTTGGTGTGAATATTTAACTTGGATTTTGAATGGCCTCTGTGTTGAACTATGTTAATACTTAATCTGGGTCCTATTCTTTCTTCTTATGAATAATTTTGTTTATGTGGGAAAGAGTAAATCTTAAGTTTTCTGGATTTTCTTAGCCCTATAGGTTGAGATTTACTTTCATTTTGAGTTATGTGTAGTACATTGTAACTTTGTTCTTCAGATTGGTAATATATGTCCAGTTTTTCTTTAACGTCATAACTTTGTTTTCAAGTTGGCAATTCATTTACCCACTTCTTGGCAGTTGGAGCTTGAGACAAAAGCACAATTTCTGCACAAGGATATCACCAAACATGTAAGTTCGAATTCTCCACCGATTCTCTTTGTCTGGTTGTCCTTGTCAACTGCATTTTGTTTGAGCTGGAGGTTATTTTCTCAAAGAACTGGTTTGTGAAAATCCATCTGTACTATTCTTATTCTATGCAAGTTTCAACCCTTTTTGCCCGGCTAGATGTTTGCCCTTAATATGAATTGATGATGTCAATAATCCTGTGTATGTGTTAAGACCATACTCCAGTGGGATGTCTCAGAAATGTGAAATGTGAGTGACCGAGAGGGAAGTTGTTCACAACTCTGGTGTACATTGTTATAGGAGTTATTATTATTAACTTTTTTTGGGTACATTGTTACATGAGTTATGCCTTAAGATAAAGAAAGATGTATAGAAGATGATCTAACAATATCACTCAAAATATTTAATAGAAATCAACCGATAATACTGAACTCTATTCAGAAAGTGTCTGTAGGTTTGTAGGCTATCAGAACACCTATTCATAGAGGGAAGCTGTTGAGTGTAATTATGTAATTCCTAACGAGGGATTAGGAGGTCATCCCATAATTGCTGAATCAACAATAATAAATCATTTCGATTGTTGTTTGTAGAGGAATACTATGAAGGTATGGGAATATTTTCTGGGAAAATATCTCATTCAAGATCAAGACAAAAATAGAGTAAATTTTTGGGGATACTATTGAAAGATGAATATCAGAGATTGTACCGAGTATCTTGTCAAAGAGTACAATTAATTAAGGGGACAAAAGGTGGAGAGACTTTTTGGACTTGGGATCTAGAAGGGAATTTCAAGATTGGGAAGTGATTGAGTTTCAAAAATTGTTAGCCTTATGTCATAGGCAAGTCGACTCGGCTGATAATCCTGATGGTTGGTTGCGGGCTTGGGAAATAATGGAATATTCCTTGTAATGGGAACAGAAAGAGTAAAAAGGATAGCTTGCGTACGCTGTTGCTGCTGGAATTTGTCAGAAATGATGACCCCTAGTATTACTAAGAAATGGCTGGAATCTTTGCAAGATAAATTTGGAGAATTACTAAAGAGGGCGAGTTGATAAGACTCTGCAAAAGTAAAAAAAAAGTGCATCGTTGCAACTGGTTTACAGTAAAAACTTTGCAGAAACTAGATTCTCACTCCTGGGACCACTATTCTGGTGACCAAAAGGACAAAGATATTGATGGGTTGTCTAGATTGATAGGGACCCTAGAGAGGAGAGATTTATTTTGGAAAAGGTTGGAAAATTCACTTAGGTGCCAGTTCCAAACTGATTACGGATATTTTCTGAATCCTGTATTTGGTAGAGAATCTAGTCAAACTGGTGAAAAACTCAGCTTCTTCCCTCTGAGGTGGATATTGTTGATTCCAAAATCCACAATTTGTAAAAAAAAAAAAAAAGATCTGAAAACTGGTTTTCTTTATTGAGACCTTTTGGGAAAATGATCAAATGGACAACTTATGTATAAATGAAAGAAATGGAAAGACCTGTGTATAACATTGTCTTGAGTAGGCTATCTCTTCAAATTGACTAGCTTTGTTCTTTTCTTTAACAAACTAATAGCTTCTATCTTAGTGTTTAACCTCTACTGTGTCATTTCTGCTTCACACCACTGCTGTTGTAATTATGTGGCAGTGTATGTTGGCAAAAACGAACACCATCTCTTCCAATATTAGCTTCTTCTCTTTTCTTATTAAATTGTTTTTCTGTAGACTGCAGTGTTGGAAATTGTCAGTGACTGTATTCTTCTAGATCTTAACTCTCTCTCAATGATTTGTTACTCTGAATAACTTTTGTGTGAATATTTAACTTGGATTTTGAATGGCCTTTGTGTTGAACTATGTTAATACTTAATCTGGGTCCTATTCTTTCTTCTTATGAATACTTTTGTTTATGTGGGATAGAGTAGATCTTAAGTTTTTTTGATTTTTTAGCCCTATAGGTTGAGATTTACTTTCATTTTGAGTTATGTATAGTACATTTGTAACTTTGTTCTTCAGATTGGTAATGTATAGCCAGTTTTTCCTTAACGTCATAACTTTGTTTTCAAGTTGGCAATTCATTTACCCACTTCTTGGCAGTTGGAGCTTGAGACAAAAGCGCAAGTTCTGCACAAGGATATCACCAAACATGTAAGTTCGAATTCTCCTTCGATTCTCTGTCTGGTTGTCCTTGTCAACTGCATTTTGTTTGAGCTGGAAGTTATTTTCTCAAAGAACTGGTTTGTGAAAATCCATCTATACTATGCTTATTATATGCAAGTTTCAACCCTTTTTGCCAGGCTAGATGTTTGCCCGTAATATAAATTGATGATGTCAATAATCCTGTGTATGTGTTAAGACCATTGTCACGACCAAAGCCTAGGGCCTAAACGTGACATGGCGAATGAGGAACCCAAAGGAACCCCAAACAAGCCTCTCGAACTTGTCGTCGCACTTCATCGGTCGCGGAGTTACAATCAACATTAAATAAAGGGAATTAGGGACTAAAGGCAACCCATTTCAAAGTAATATCATAGATTAAGAGTCAAACTCATTTGCAAAATACTTGTCCAACATACACCTCTACATATATCGATAGAACGGGGGCCATGAAATACTACCGGCTCCCCTCATAGTCAAATACAAATACAAGCTAAGATCTCAAAACATAGGAGTAGGAAACATAACATAGTCCTCGAATCATTGAGGACTCACTAACAATCCCGGATAAGCACCGCACTAGCCACGTGGGTGGAGAGAAGGATCAAGAGTAGCTCCGGTCCCTACATGGTAACATCATGTAGGCAAAATATGCGTTAGTACTTTGGAATGTACTAAGTATGTGGAGTACAATACAAGAACATATAAGATACATAATCGAAATGCAAGAGATGGGTCATTAGACATAGTATATAATCAAGATGCATTTGCATGATCAATGTATAGTCAAATATGTTTAAGTAAATCCATCTTCATAATAGGTACCATATCTGAAGCTGAGCCAAGCAAATTGATGACGCATAAACCCCCTCATCTGGGTGAAATAAGTATTATTCCTTATTTCTGGATAGTGGCAATCCCACCTTGCCACACTAGGTGGATATGAGTACTTATCCCCCATATCATGGATAGTAACAATCCCACCTTGCCACCCTAGGTGAATATGAGTACTTATCCCCCATATCATGGATAGTGACAATCCCACCTTGTCACCCTAGGTGAATATGAGTACTTATCCCCCATATCATGGATATCCGGCTCTTTTCCCCCGGACCGGGCATGGTTGTGTAACACTTTATACAGGAATTTACAATAGGCTCTAATGCAATTCTCATGTAGAAATGAATATATACACGAGTTTAGTTTATCATCAAAATGTCATTGTAACCTCATTCATATCTTATCTCAAGCTTTAAAACATCAATTCCTCATAATTCCATAATTGGACATTTTGTCAAATACCTTGGGGGCATGTAGTGGGGATCAAAGAATGTGTAAAATGAAGTAGGACTCATGCAGTAAATCAGTGAACCAACCATCAATGAACACTTTGACATACTCCCAAGACAACATGTAAAGCCCCACATCAATTCCAAGTTTAGATTCAAGTTCTAGAGTGACAACATGTTCAAGACGTTCACCTTCCCATGCTAGAATTTCACTGTGCAGAAAATTTATACAATGAACAAGACCAATGTGTAAATCTTCACTTAAAATAATGAGTAAGTTAGAGTTTAGGCACTATGGGTGGAAGGACCCATGAGTTCAACACCACATACCTTGAGTTCTTATGAAGGTCTTGGAAGTGTCTTCAAAGGAGGCTTGAAACTTGGAGCAAGGACCTCTTCAATCTTGATGAAGGTTTTGGAGGGTTTTGGCTTGAGTTCTTGAGAGAAATATTTCTAAGTGTGGGAAATGTCTTTTAGGAAATGTTTTAAGGAATGGGAACTGATTTAGTGCTATATAGGAAATAAAATTCGTCTTTGGAAAAACGGTTCCAACACTTAGAAAAAATAATGGGGCGGGTGAACAGTAAATTTGCTCACTGGAATTTGCATTCTCTGCCTGGGCGATGATTACGAAAATGGGCATAACTTCTTCGTCCGAACTCCAAACGAGGTGAAACGAAGTGCGTTGGATACAGTGTTGTGAAAGGCGAGAAGTGAGGCGAGGCGATGGCTTGTCGCCATTTACAGGAGAGGCAAGGCGCTGGTTCAAAAGGCGACGTAAGGCGATACAAAGGCGAGAGGCACTAAGGCGAGGCGAGGCGCAGAGGCCTCGCCTTTTGATATTTTTTTAAAAACGACTTGGTTAAATGATTTTAAAAAAAATTATTAGGGTTTAGCCTTTAGCGACTTCATTCTTCTCTCGCAATTTACGACTCTCTTCCTCACGACGCAAGAGGACGCGACACTTCTTCAGTTCCGGCGACTCTGTTTTTCAGTTCCGGCGACGCGACTCACCTGTTCTTCAATTCCGGCGACTGACCTGTTCTTTAGTTTAGGGCCTTTGGGCGACGCGAGTCGTGACGCAACACCAACAAGCTCCGACTCTATTCTTCAGTTCATTCTCCAACTCGTCAGGTAAGTCGCGTCTCTTTTCTTCCTTTCTTCTTTCTTCTTCTTCTTCTCTTCTCCATTCTTTCTTTTTTTCCTTCTCTTTCCTTGTTTTCTTCAGTTTCAGCCAGTTCTCTTTCAGTTTCAGACTTCCAGTTCTCTTTCTCTATTTGCTCAATTTCTTCTTCTTCTCTTCTCTATTAAATACTGCCAGTTCCCATTTTTTCAAAAAAAATTATCTTTGTAATCATATTTATGTGCAATTAAATATTTTAAGATTTTGGTATAAATTGGCGCCTCAATTCAAAAAGGCGAGCGCCTCGCCGCTCGCCTCGCCGTGAGGTGAGGCAGAACCTTGTCGCCTTTCGCCGTCCAAAACACTGGTTGGATAGCTAACTCACAGGGCTTTCCATGGATATATTATGGGCCACCCAATTCTTTGTGTGCTAAAAGATATGACCCTCCAAAGTAGACCCTCCAAAAAGGCTTCACTTGGAAATTTCGAATTTTGATATGGTTGCTTTAAAATTCGGGTTAGACCTATTTCCCACTCCATTTGACCCCCTAAGCAAGAATATGAAGTCGTATTTTCAAAATAACAAACGAATTTTTAGATATAGCTAAAACAAGTTTCCGGTGACTTCCGAAACACTTTGGGTCGTTTCAACCATACTCCAGTGGGAAGACTCAGAAATGTGAAATGTGAGTGACCGAGAGGGAAGTTTTCCACAACTCTGGTGTACATTGTTATAGGAGTTATTATTATTAACTTTTTTTGGGTACATGGTTACATGAGTTATGCCTTCAGATAAAGAAAGATGTATAGAAGATGATCTAACAATATCACTCAAAATATTTAATAGAAATCAACCGATAATACTGAACTCTATTCAGAAAGTGTTTGTAGGTTTGTTGGCTATAGAACACCTATTCATAGAGGGAAGCTGTTGAGTGTAATTATGTAATTCCTAACGAGGGATTAGGAGGTCATCCCATAATTACTGAATCAACAATGGTAAATCATTTCGATTGTGGTTTGTGGAGGAATATTATGAAGGGATGGGAATATTTTCTGGGAAAATATCTCATTCAAGATCAAGACGAAAATAGAGTAAATTTTTGGGGAGATACTATTGAAAGATGAATATCAGAGATTGTACAGAGTATCTTGTCGAAGAGTACAATTAATTAAGGGGACAAAAGGTGGAGAGACTTTTTGGTCTTGGGATCTAGAAGGGAATTTCAAGATTGGGAAGTGATTGAGTTTCAAAAGTTGTTAGCCTTATGTCATAGGCAAGTGGACTTGGCTGATAATCCTGAAGGTTGGTGGCGGGGCTTGGGAAATAATTGAATATTCCTTGTAATGGAAACAGAAATAGTAAAAAGGATAGCTTGAGTACGCTGTTGCTGCTGGAATGACTTGTCAGAGAGGACGACCCCTAGTATTACAAAGAAAGGGCTAGAATCTTTGCAAGATAAATTTGGAGAATTACTAAAAAGGACGAGTTGATACGACTCTGCAAAAGTAAAAAAAGTGCATTGTTACCACAGGTTTACAGTAAAAACTTTGCCGAAACGAGATTCTCACTCCTGGGAATGCTATTCCAGTGATCAAAAGGACAAAGATATTGATGGGTTGACTAGATTGATAGGGACCCTATAGAGGAGAGATTTATTTGGGAAAATTCACTTAGGTGCCAGTGCCTGCAGTGATTTTCGATATACCTCAGAATCCTAAAACTTTCATTCCAATGATTCCCAAAGAGCTTGGATAAACTCGCTAATAATGTTGTCATCAAATGAGATGTCTAGTCTTATGATCATGAGATAATTGAGCTTGCTAACCAATCTTCGATACCAACCTGTTTGAGAAGAAGCTCAAGTCAGGTCCACAGGAGTAATATTAATTGGTTTTGCCATTCAACATACCAATATCTTCTAATACATCAAAAGTATACTATCTTGATGAAATGAAAATTCCACAAACATGTTGAGAATTATTATTTGAGTGAGTACCTTCTTATGCAACCATTAGGAGACTGCACGAAGGAGACAGTCTCTCATCTGGTGAAGGATGTGAATTCAACTAGTATGCCGCTGGTGGGATATTATATTAGGAGCGGTGGCTGTGGGAAGGAACACAGGAGAGATACTGATAGGATTCTTGGGAGGTGGTTTAGATCAGAAAAATTTTCTTCATTAACTATGATGTCGTCTATTTTCCAATTCATCTTCCTTTTTCTCCGTTCTCTTATTTTCCTTTTCACTGCATGGGGTCTGTTTTAGAGGCAGGTAATATCATCCTTTTCGAGAGAAGTTATGACAATAAAATCCCTACTTTAGCAGGCTCATTTAATTCGCCCCAAAAGAAAATTTCATGTGAATGAATTACCTTTGACAATTGAAAAAATGCTTAGTGAGGAGAGTTTGTATGGAGTAACATGGTAAGTGAGAAACATATAGCCAGCCTCAACTTGTTTGGGACTAAGGTATAGTTATTGTAAATGAAATCAACTTTGACTCTTAACTTAACTTGGAATCTGGCTCATGAGATGATGATTGTCTATAAGCATATAAGTAAATATTATTTCAATCATTGTAGGCCACTTAACACCCTTTCACGGACCTAGAGTCAATTGGACATTTAATGCATAGCTAATATAATAGACTTTGTGTGAAAGGGTAAATCAAGAGTAGGGATGGATAAAGCTCTGATACCATGTCAAGAAAATAGACTTTGGGTATAATGCTATCCCGAAAGATAGCTCATAAGGTGAGAATTACGCAAGTTCATATTGAAACGACCCAAAAGTGTTTCGGAAGTCACCGGAAACTTGTTTTAGCTATATCTAAAAATCCGTTTGTTATTTTGAAAATACGACTTCATATTCTTGTTTAGGGGGTCAAATGGAGTGGGAAATAGGTCTAACCCGAATTTTAGAGCAACCGTATCAAAATTCGAAATTCCCAAGTGAAGCCTCTTTGGAGGGTCATATCTTTTAGCACACAAAGAATTGGGTGGCCCATAATATATCCATGGAAAACCCTGTGAGTTAGCTATCCGACGCACTTCGTTTCACCTCGTTTGGAGTCCGGACGAAGAAGTTATGCCCATTTTCGTAATCTCCGCCTGGGCAGAGAATGCAAATTCCAGTGAGCAAATTTACTGCTCACCCGCCCCATTATTTTTTCTAAGTGTTGGGACCGTTTTTCCAAAGACGGATTTTATTTCCTATTTAGCACTAAATCAGTTCCCATTCCTTAAAACATTTCCTAAAAGACATTTCCCACACTTAGAAATATTTCTCTCAAGAACTCAAGCCAAAACCTTTATCAAGATTGAAGAGGTCCTTGCTCCAAGTTTCAAGCCTCCTTTGAAGACACTTCCAAGGCCTTCATAACAACTCAAGGTATGTGGTGTTGAACTCATGAGTTCTTCCACCCATAGTGCCTAAACTCCAACTTACTCATTATTTCATGATTTTAAGTGAAGATTTACACATTGGTTTTGTTCATTGTATAAATTTTCTGCACAGTGAAATTCTAGCTTGGAAAGTGAATGTCTTGAACATGTTGTCACTCTAGAACTTGAATCTAAACTTGGAATTGATGTGGGCTTTACATGTTGTCTTGGGAGTATGTCAAAGTGTTCATTGATGGTTGGTTCACTGATTTACTGCATGAGTCCTACTCCATTTTACACATTCTTTGATCCCCACTGCATGCCCCCAAGGTATTTGACAAAATGTCCAATTATGGAATTTTGAGGAATTGATGTTTTAAAGCTTGAGATAAGATATGAATGAGGTTACAATGACATTTTGATGATAAACTAAACTCGTGTATATATTCATTTCTACATGAGAATTGCATTAGAGCCTATTGTAAATTCCTATATAAAGTGTTGCACAACCATGCCCGGGGGGGGGGAAGAGCGCCGGATATCCATGATATAGGGGATAAGTACTCATATTCACCTAGGGTGGCAAGATGGGATTGTCACTATCCATGATATGGGGGATAAGTACTCATATTCACCTAGGTGGGCAAGGTGGGATTGTCACTATCCATGATATGGGGGATAAGTACTCATATCCACCTAGTGTGGCAAGGTGGGATTGCCACTATCCAGAATTAAGGGATCATACTTATTTCACCCAGATCAGTGGGTTTATGCGTCATCAATTTGCTTGGCTCAGCTTCAGATATGGCACCTATTATGAAGATGGATTTACTTAAACATATTTGACTATACATTGATCATGCAAATGCATCTTGATTATATACCATGTCTAATGACCCATCTCTTGCATTTCGATTATGTATCTTATCTATTCTTGTATTGCACCCCACATACTTAGTACATTCCAAAGCACTAACGCATATTTTGCCTACATGATGTTACCATGTAGGGACCGTAGCTACTCTTGATCCTTTTCTCCATCCACGTGGCTAGTGCGGTGCTTATCCGGGATTGTTGGTGAGTCCTCAATGATTCGAGGACTATGTTATGTTTCCTACTCCTATGTTTTGAGATCTTAGCTTGTATTTGTATTTGACTATGAGGGGAGCCGGTAGTATGTCATGGCCCCCATTTTATCGATATATGTAGAGGTGTACGTTGGACAAGTATTTTGCAAATGAGCTTGACTCTTAATCTATGATGTTATTTTGAAATGGGTTGCCCTTAGTCCCTAATTCCCTTTATTTAATGTTGATTGTACTTCCGCGACCGATGAAGTGTGATGACAAGTTCGAGAGGCTTGTTTGGGGTTCCTTCGGGTTCCTCATTCGCCATGTTGGGTCGTGACACATATAATAGACCGTCTTGCTCTGTCAATTAATGCGCGACTCTAACAATTTAGTATTATAAATGAATGTGTTAAATAAGTGCTTCTGAATTAATCTCATTTTTATAGAATTTTTCATTTTTCTTTGTTGATTACCAATGCTCCTGTTTGGAGGTGCGAGAGGTTAGATTTAAGGGTGACAACGAGGGGTAGAGGTAGATCGAAGAAGTATTGGGGGGAGGTGATCAGACAAGATATGGCGAAACTTTATTTCACTGAGGACATGACCTTAGAAAGAAAGGAGTGGAGGTCGAATATTAGGATAGAAGGCTAATAAGCTAGTAGGGGTAGGTTGATATTTGCGCTTGTGATATTGTAGGTTATTATGATTAGTCGTGTCTTTATATCCTGTGTTGCCATTATTCGTCTTATGTTTGTTACTTTTATCATATTTACATACCATTATTTGCTTTTCGTTATTAGTCGTTTTCCTTTTTCTGTTCCCTTTTTTTCCTTATCTAGTATCTTCTGCGTATATTTTACCCTCCCCAGACCCCACTTGTAGGATTCCACTGGGTATATTGTTGTTGTTAATTAATAACCTTATCATTAAATAAAATAAATTATCATGTCACACGCAACAATGTTTAATGTGCCCTAGTGGCATTTGAACTTTTCAATGAAGCACGCGGACTTGACCTTGTGATTCTTCTGAAGGATGTTGCATGATTTGTTACTCATATAGTTGCTTGTTAATGGATACAAATTTGCTACTATGTTGTTCATCACCATTCATTTTCCACGTGTATCTAATTTTGACCCTATCTCATGTTTTGATTTGGCCACAGTGGATTGAGAGAGAAGTTGTGTTGTTACAAAAGCGCATTGATCATGCCAATGAAAAGGGATGGCGCAAACAATATCCTTTCATATGTCTTGGTTCTGCTCTTAAAATATTTTGCATCTTCTAGTGGTTGCAAGCCACAAAACTTGCTCTTTAATGCAGCAATTTGCCAATTTCTGTCCCTGCATAAGAGAGGCACATTTAGTAATTGTTGTCTGCAGATTATATGTTGGTAATCCTCCTCCTCTTCACTCCTTGATTCCCGAGAAATTCGGTGATCTTGATGTTTTTGGAAGCTCAAATTGTCATGTGTTAGATTAGTCAGAGTGACTATAATCTAATGACTAGCAATAAGAGTAACTAGAGTCATTGTATTCTCAAAAAAAAAAAAAAAAACGAGAGTCATTGCGTGAGATGGTCTTCTGATCTATTTTGCTACATTCATTTTTCTGGACCAAATTCCTGTTTCTTTGTGCATGATATTAATTCAAAATTGTGCTATGGAGAATTAGTGTATATTTGTTTTTGTTCAAGGAAAATTTTGGTTATTCAAAATCAACTGTGGCACACTTCCTTCTTGACTGCAATTTATATGGTTCCTGGCTGAAACTTATCCACTTGCTAACAAAGCCTGAAATTATGCTTATCGGGGGGTTTTGATGGTACGCCAATGCTTTCTTGATCAATAGCGCTCTTGTGGTTTTTCTGATTTACCTTGTCACAAATAACTCTTCAAACACCAAAGCCTTAATATGGCCTTTTATTTTGTTAATAGCTATTCTGTCTATCCCAAAGTGTATGACCTAGTTTGCCCTATGTGGTATTTTATGAGCAAAAAGTTAAGTACTTTATTATGTTGACTTTGGTAGAAAAAGTTAAATCCTCTCCTTGTCATATAAGACTTGACCCTTTTGGTCATCACAAGAGGCCCAATTTTCTTAGTTGGAAATAATTTCGGCATACAACAATTCAAATTCATATAAACTAATTGCATGTTCTATTTTTCCAAGCTTTCTTTGATATATTACTTACTACCTAATCCAATTTAGCTCATTTCAAGCCATTATCAACACTTCTCAACCAACCGAACATTATGCTTCATATTTTTAAATGTTTTACAACCTTGGGTTAAATTAGATCTAGTTTAATCTGAAACGGAGAAAGCAATAGTTTAAAATGTGAAAAGGTGAAGTAGTTAGTTGAGAGTGTTATATCAAGTTTGAAATTGTATAAATTAGTATATTAACTTTAGCCCAGAGCTTTGGTTTAGTGGTAAGAGCGCATCACGTGATGTTTGCGTTAGGAGCATGTCACTACCACAACGTTGCAGTAGACAAAAACATGGTATATAAGTGGGAGGGTAGAATGGGGGCATTATGTACTGAGTTCTGAACTATGCACCATTGGCCCTCAAAGATTTCTAATTATTGGTTATATAATACTTCTAATTATTCTGGATTAGTTATTTTGTTTGTGTAGATGGAGGTAAAATAATTCATGTAGCAAAATAGGTCAAAATAGTTCGAGAAAGAAGACACAGTCGGTTAAATATTTTGGAAATAAATTGTTGAGAAACCTGGGTGCATCTAAACTTCAAAATTTAGCTCAAGTAATGAGAATTGTCCAAGTCCTTTCAAAGAGGATACAACCCATATAGGCCAGATAGATTCTGACTCTCGTTACCTGCACACTCAAGACTGAATATCTTGAACATGGACTTGTATAACATAGGGGGCCCAACATTGGGTAGTCCAACATCAAGGATACATCCGACTTTGATAGCATGTTGAGAAAATGAATGTCGGGCCTGACTCAACCACAAAAGCCAGTTTAAGTTATGAAGATTGTCTGAAACTGTATAAGGAGATTTATATATACACTTAACCACTGTGGGGTCTTAACAATGTTAAGTATTTTTAGGCTGTAGTAATACACCTAAGCTGATTAAGCCAATTTGCTCGACACATTTCAATTTACTTTAGAGTAACTCCTTCAATTATTCTTCACATGGGGAGTAATTATTCTTCAATTGTTCCAGAGAGCCATTTTTAATTGTTTTGACTAGGGTTGAGTAATTTGGGGCAGTAAATGTAGATCGTTTCTGTGGAAGGAAAGGGAAAGAAATGAGAGGTTGAGTAGAAAAGGAAAAATCATACTAATTGACTGTCGAACTGGCAGACAACTTTCGTATGGGCTGAAATTAGTGGTGACTTCTCTTTCCTCAGGAATCATTTATTCTTTGGAATCTTGAATTTTATACTACAACTTTTTTCCCTGGGTTTAAAAATGGTTCCAACTGTCCTGATGGTTCAGATAGGTTTGTCTTTTTCTTTTGTTTTTGGTAACAGTAATCTACATATTCACAGGAATAGTACATCCTAAATATGTAGTACCCCTTCACGAGGTATTACAGACTAGTCATATTGCCCTTATCACCTCTATTTCCCACAAGTAATCTAAAACATCCAAGATATCTTCTGCTTGGGCTAAAACATTTTGTTTTCACGAAATGTAAAACAAATTTAGGCAATTCATCTTGATACTCTGAAGTCCATTCTGCTTATCTTCAAAACACCTCTGATTTCTCTTTTACCATACTATCCACCATATGCATACTGGGACAATCTTCCACCTCTCCTCTTTTATTTCTGCATTACCATCACTGTTCCAAAAGTTTATAACTCCTCTGATATTCCCTGGCTTTACCCAATTTATCTTACTCAAGCTGATTAACTTCCTCCAAAGCGGTTCTGTCCATTTGCAATGCAGGAAGAGATGGCTAATTGTGTTCATTTTGTTCCCCACATACGAAGCATCTTGGACAAAGTTGAAAATTCCTTGTGTTAGTACTGATTCCTTAGCCAGTAACCATGTGAAGCAGTTCACTTTGAATGGGACTTTGGTCTTCCATATCATCTTCCATGGTGAGTTTTCCTCCCGTTTATTTGGTCTATTCAGTTCTCTATAAGCTGAGTTGACAGAGAAAGTGCATTTCCTTTTTTTCTTCCATACTATGGTATCTCTTTCTTTAGATAGATTATTGAAATTGGCAATTGTGGTGTAAAAAGTCACAACTCTACTCACTTCCCAAACATTCAGGTTTCTCCTGATTGTTAGGTTCCATCCTTCTCCAGTCCACATCTCTGCAACTGTGGCATGTTGAAAGGAACACAGGTTGTGGAGATCTGGATATTGATGTTGCAGTTTGCATCCCCTATCTATCCATTTATCATTCTAAAAAGAAATCTTCTAGCCATTGCCTACTTTATATCTAATTCTCTCCTTCAACAGAGGCCATAAATTTCTAATAGCTCTCCAGACTGTGCAGCTGTATGGTATTGACTCCATGTTAGTTGTCATGTTATCTTCCATCCCATATTTGGCGATAATGGCGATTTTGTCAATCCCATTTATCACATTTATTGCTGCTGGGAAGATTGAAATCATGTATGCAGGTAGTGCATCTAATACACTATTTGCCCAGGTAAGTCTTCCTCCTCTACAAAGGTATTGACTCTTCCAATTTGTCAATTTCTCTACAAACCCATTCCATATCCCCTTGGGCTTGCTTTTTGCCCCCCAAAGGCATGCCCAAATATGTAGTTGGGAGGTTCCCCACTATCCCTCCTAACTTTGTACCCAAGCTTTCCTGTTCCACAACTTCATTTATGGGATAGATGAAGCTTTTGTTCCGATTGATATGCAAACTTGACACAGCTTCAAAGATAATGAATATAGCCTTAGTATCAGAGCATGTTCTTCCACTGTATCACAGAAGACAGGGATGTCATCTGCATGTTGCAAATGAGGGATCTCCAAACTATTTACATCACCAATTTGAAAGCCTCTAATCCATCCCTTCACCTTAGCTGTGTGTAGTAAGCTACTCATGCCCTCCATTGCCAGGATAAACAAAAAAAGTGACGGGGTCTCCCTGCCTCAATCCTCTATGAAAAGGAAAAAAGCCGTTTGGTGTCCTATTTAACAAGACTGAGAATTATTATTTCACTGTACTGATGTAATCCACGTGATACATCTAGCTCCGAACTCTTTTTTTTTTTTTTTTTGAAAAAGGTAACAAATTTGTATACAAGTCTTGAGCACAAAAGGCTGGGAACCCAGATCTACATCGTGGAGCTACAGACAGTCCAAACCCCATTTTTTCCATCATCTGAATTAAAAATCTCCAGTTTTGTTGATTATAAGCTTTCTGGATATCTAGCTTGCATAGAATACCTAGTAGTTTACTCCTTTGTCTTGATTCCACACTTTGCAGTTAGGACGGCATCCATGATTTGTCTTCCCTTTATGAATGCCATTTGTTGTCTATCACTAGTTTTTGGATAACCTTTTTCAATTTTTGAGACAACAGCTTAGCAATAGTCTTGTAAACTCACCAATCAGACTAATAGGTCTGTAGTCATTTAGTTCTACTGCTCCAGTCTTCTTTGGAATTAGAGCCACAGAAGTAGCATTGGAACTTTTTCCAAAGGAGCTTTCCTCGTGAAAGTTTTGTATAGCTGCAACCAAATCATACTTGATGATCTCCCAACTGCGTTTAAAGAAATCCACGGAGTATCCATCAGAGCCAGGGGCTTTGTCTCCTGCACAAGCTTTGATGCTCTCCATTATTTCCTGCTCCTCAAAGTTTGCCACGAGAGAGATGTTTTCTGCCTCCTCAATCCTGGGACAATCTCTTATCTCTAATTGAGGACTCCACCTTTCGGTCTCCTTGTATAGATTCTCATAGTAGGAAACAATTTCATTGTTTAACTCATCTGGCTCTGTCACTGTTTCTCCTCTGATTTTCAGCTTGTCTATGGTGTTAACTCTTCTGTGTGCATTTGCTGTTCTGGGGAATAACCTTGTATTTCTGTCCCCATGTTTTAGCCAAGTTGCCCTAGATATTTGCCTCCATGCTATCTCTTCATGCTTGGCTATGTCTTCAAATTCCATGTTGAGGGTGAGCCTTGAGGTAATTTCTGCCTCCACTAACAATCTCTGCTCCTGTATCCCATCCAGCTCTGCAAGTTGGGTTGGGATTTGTTTCTGCATTCTTAGATTACCATGGATGTTTTTTGCTCCATTCCTTTAGCTTCATTTTTAGTGCCTTTAGTTTGGCTCTGTGAGAAATATGGGAAAAATATATTATATGAATTATATTATTTACATTGTTACATAAAGACTCTATTTATAGACACTACAGTCTAATCTGAATTCAACTAGGATTGTGTAACCCTACTCCTACTCTAACTCTAACACTCCCCCTCAAGCTGGTGCATACAAATCATAAGCACCTAGCTTGTTACAGATATAATTAATACGAGGACTAGTGAGGGACTTGGTGAAGACATCTGCAAGCTGATCACTTGACTTCACAAACTTTGTAACAATATCTTTTGAGAGTATTTTTTCTCTGACAAAGTGACAATCAATCTCAATGTGCTTGGTCCTTTCATGAAACACTGGATTTGACGCAATATGAAGGGCCGCTTGATTATCACACACAAGTTCCATCTGATCAACCTCACCAAACTTTAGCTCCCTCAACAACTGTTTGACCCAGATAAGCTCGCAAGTTGCTGTAGCCATTGCTCGATATTCTGCCTCTGCACTCGACCGAGCAACCACACTCTGTTTCTTGCTCTTCCACGACACCAAATTACCTCCTACTAATACACAATATCCAGATGTAGACCGTCGATCAGAGGGTGATCCTGCCCAATCAGCATCTGTATATCCCGTGATATGCTCATGTCCTCGATCTTCGAAGAGTAGTCCTTTCCCAGGCGCTGACTTTATATATCGCAGAATACGAACAACTGCATCCCAATGACTATCACAAGGGGAAGTCATAAACTGACTTACAACACTCACAGGGAACGAAATATCAGGTCTAGTCATTGTGAGATAATTTAACTTTCCCACTAGTCGTCTATACCTTTCAGGATTACTGAGTGGCTCCCCCTGTCCTGGAAGCAGTTTTACATTCGGATCCATAGGAGTGTCAATGGGTTTACATCCCATCATCCCTGTCTCCTCAAGAATGTCTAAAGCATATTTGCGTTGACAAATAACAATACCTGATCCAGACTGAGCAACCTCAATACCTAGAAAATACTTTAACCTGCCAAGGTCTTTAGTTTGGAAATGCTTAAAAAGATGTTGCTTCAGACTAGTAATACCATCTTCATCATTGCCAGTGATAACAATATCATCGACATAAACAACCAAATAAATACATAAATTTGCTGCAGAATGCCGATAAAATACAGAATGATCAGCTTCACTGCGAGTCATGCCGAACTCCTGAATTACTGTGCTGAACTTTCCAAACCATGCTCGAGGAGACTGTTTCAGACCATAGAGTGACTTGCGCAATCGGCATACCAGTCTACTAGACTCCCCCTGAGCAACAAAACCAGGTGGTTGCTCCATATAGACTTCTTCCGCAAGATCACCATGTAAAAAAGCATTCTTGACGTCCAACTGATGAAGAGGCCAATGACGAATGGCAGCCATAGATAGAAGAATACGGACAGATGCCATTTTAGCCACAGGAGCAAATGTATCACTGAAGTCAAGCCCAAATATCTGAGTGTATCCTTTGGCAACAAGGCGAGCCTTAAGTCGATCAACCTGACCATCCGGACCAACTTTCACTGCATAAACCCAACGGCAACCAACAGTGGATTTACCTGCAGGAAGAGGGACAAGTTCCCAAGTACCACTCGTATGCAAAGCAGACATCTCATCAACCATAGCCTGCCTCCATCCCGAATGAGATAGTGCTTCACGAGTAGTCTTAGGAATGGAAATAGAGGACAAAGACGATACAAAAGCATGATAGGATGATGTGAGACGATGATAACTCAAGAAAGTATAATGTGGGTTAACATTTCGAGTGGACCGTATACCTTTTTTAAGTGCACTCAGTTGGCTAGGAGTAGGCAAGGCCGCAGTAGGTGCAGGGTCTGGCGCATGACATGAATCATTGAGAACCGGTGCTGGGCGTGGACGACGATGATAAGTCAAGAGAGGTGGAGGTGTGGTGGGTTTTGTTAGAGGTGGCACTATCAGTGGAGTTTCCTCAAAAGTCGGTACAGGTAGGACCTGAGGTAGAGGTAAGACCTCAGAGATATCAGGACCATCAGATGATGTATAGTAAGGTTGAGATTCAAAGAATGTGACATCAGCTGACATAAGATATCGATTAAGGTCAGGGGAATAACAACGATACCCTTTCTGAACACGAGAGTAACCAAGAAAGACACATTTGAGAGCACGAGGGGCTAATTTATCTTTCCCTGGAGCTAAGTTATGAACAAAGCATGTGCTCCCGAAGACACGAGGAGGTATAGAATGGAGATGTGACAAAGGGAACAATATGGAATGGGGAACCTGATTCTGAATAGAAGATGAGGGCATTCTATTAATTAAATAACAAGAGGCAAGAACAGCATCGCCCCAAAAACGCAGCGGAACATGGGACTCAATGAGAAGAGTGCGAGCAGTTTCAATAAGATGCCTATTCTTGCGTTCTGCTACACCATTCTGCTGAGGGGTGTATGGACAAGATGTCTGGTGAATAATTCCTTGGTGAGTCACAAACTCCTGAAATTGGGAGGACATGTATTCTAAGGCATTATCACTACGAAGAGTACGAATAGAAACACCAAACTGGTTTTGTATTTCAGCAAAAAAACTTTTAAATATAGAAAATAACTCTGAACGATCTTTCATTAAGAAAACCCAAGTACATCTTGAATAGTCATCAATGAAACTAACAAAATAACGAAATCCTAAGGTTGAACTAACTCGACTAGGACCCCAAATATCAGAATGAACTAAAGAAAAAATAGACTCAGAATGACCCTCAGTACTACGTGAAAAAGTAGCACGAGTGTGTTTCCCAAGTTGACACGACTCACAATCTAATGAGGATAAACTAGACAAACTAGGCACCATCCTTTGCAGTTTAGATAGACTAGGATGTCCCAAACGTTTGTGAATTAGGTCTGGAGTATCTGTGACGGAGCATGCTGTGAAGGATTTGTAAGAGGTAAGATAGTAAAGGCCTTGTGATTCATGTCCTGTGCCAATCGTCTGTCCCGTACTGCGGTCCTGCATAAGGAAAAAAATCATCAAAAAAATAAATGCCACAATGTAAGTCCCGTGTCAAACGACTAACCGATGCCAAATTAAAGGGAGAACCAGGAACATAAAGAACAGAATCTAAGGGGACAGAAGGTAAAGGTTGGGCTTTTCCAATCCCTTTAGGTTTGGTCTGGATCCCATTGGCCAAAGTAATAGCAGGAAGGGAGTGTGAGTAAACAAGATCAGACAAAAGTGTTTTGTTACCAGAAACATGATCAGAAGCGCCTGAGTCCATAACCCATGGTCCAAGAGGACTAGACTGTGAAACACAAGCAAAAGGATTACCCGCGACAGGAACAATAGGTTGAGAAGTTGATGGTGCTTGTGGAGACAGTTGCTGACGTGCTCGATACTGAAGGAACTCATCATAATCAGCCTGAGCAATATGAGCATTATTAGATGATCGGTCAGGTGGAGCAACGGAGACAGTAGGATGAGCAACCGTTTGCTTATTCGCTCGATTTCGAAGGGATTCATTATATTCCTTTATAACAATAGGATCATAACTGGGGGGTGGACCATGCAAAGTATAACATATGTCACGAGTGTGTCCAGACTTGTGACAATAACTACATTTAGAGCGAGATCTTCCAGAACGGCCTCCTCCCCGTCGGTTCTCCATGGTAGAACTCTGTTTATCAATAGTTTGAGATGCAAGAATAGATGAGTCAATGATGGGTGATGAAGCTACTTTATGGGTGGGCGGCGCAGCAAGACGAAGTAAACGAGAGAATAATTCATCCATTGTAGGGATGGTAGGACTAGCCAAGATCTGGTCACGCACAGAATCATGATCAGCAGGAAGTCCAGCTAGTGTAAGGACTAAAAACAAGGTTTGTCTGTGCTCTTGTTGTGTTTTGACGTTCGCGGTGACTGGCATCAACGTTTCAAATTCCTCCATGACTGCTTGCACTTGTCCCAAGTATGTCGACATATCAGAATCACGTTTCTTTAAGGTGGTCATTCGAGACACCACATCATAAAATCGAGATATGTCATTAGTATATAAAGCACGAGCCTTTTCCCAAACTGAATAACATGTCTGGAATGGGCGAAATAAGGGCATCAACTTGGAATCAATAGAACGCCATAGGAGGCTACACAATTGAGCATCAACCCTCTCCCATTGTGCTTTGGCTGTGGAAGATTCCTCAATAGCCTTTTGCTTTGCATCCACCACAGAAGCATTGGTTGTTAAATGATCGTGAACACCTTGACCTTTGCACCATAATTCAACTGAGGAAGCCCATGCTAAGTAGTTGGAACTACCCATTAAGGGTTCTGAAGTGATTATAGGATGAGAACTACCTGTTCCTGTACTTTTGGAGCCAAACAGATCAACCCCAAAAGACATCCTTTGGAACAAAAGGATAAAAACTGTGTAAACTGTGTAAATAAAGAAAAAAAAAGAGATGGGTCTGCCTCAGGATGCTGAGGCGACCTCACTGAGGCAAGAAAAGTGAAAAATAAAGGTCGGAATACTGAAAAAAGTTGCCGGAAAAGGTCGGAGTCGCCGGAACCCTAACTTCAGATGTCGGAATCAAGAAAAAAATGTATGGGCAGCCTCGGAATGGAGAGGCGACCCATCTGGGAAAAAAAGTTGCCGGAAAGTGGTCGGGAAGTAGCCTCACGCGCCGGCGCGTGGCCAGATCTCGCCGGAAAACCTGCAGGTTGAGGCGGCGCGTGTGGGCGCGTGCAGGGGTATTTTCCGGTGGGTCTGACCTCGATGTGGTCGCCGGAGGGTGAGGGACAAGGTAGTGATGTTGATTTTCACACAACACTGACAGAAAATACACCGACATAAATCAGCAATTGAACCCGGAAGATTTCTCACCGATGCTCTGATACCATGTGAGAAATATGGGAAAAATATATTATATGAATTATATTATTTACATTGTTACATAAAGACTCTATTTATAGACACTACAGTCTAATCTGAATTCAACTAGGATTGTGTAACCCTACTCCTACTCTAACTCTAACAGGCTCCACGAATGTAGTTAGGTTTTCCACTATAGTTGAAAGATTCCCACCAGTTCTTTATTCTCCCATTGAAATCTTCCATGTGGAGCCACCGGCTCTCAAACTTTAAGTGGGCCTACTTGTTTCCCACTCACTACACTGTAGCAACAATGGTGTGTGATCAGAGGTCAGCCTTTGTAAGGTGGACTGTTTGATTTTTTTGAAACTAGTATCCCACACTTCAGAAAAGAGGAGTTTGTCCAGTCTTGCAGCACTGCTGTGTCTATATCCCTTTCTCCAATTGTACCAATTCTGGGTCAATTAATTCCATATCTTCAATAACTCAGAAAAATCTATCATATCTTTGTTGATTCTGTTGTAGTTCTTCTTTTAGAGGGACTTTTAGGTTTGTCATATATTTAGTCGTGCTATTATGATTGTGTTGTTACTGCTCTTTGATTATTCTGCTACTTCTATTATTTTTTACCGTAGCTTTGACATTGCTCTCCGTTTACTTGGGGTGGATACATTGAGCCGAGGGTCTCTTTTGGAAACATCCTCACTATCTCCATGAGATAGTAGTAAGGTTTGTGTACACTTCACTTTCCCCTGACCCTGCTTTGTGGGATTTCACTGGATATGCTGCTTCTGTTGTTTTGTTCTTCTTTTCTGAGGGATGTCTTGTTGTGTTGAAATCTCCACAAAGCACCCAAAGGCCTGAAGTTAAGCCCCAAGCTGCTCCAATCTCCCACCATGTTTCCTCTCTTTCTTGCCTGGATGCCTGTCATTAGGAGCGTAAACTCCGGTCAAGTTTCATTGAAAATCCTGGTTTCCCCATAAGACAGCAAGTAACTGTGTACATGCCCTTGCTGCTGATTACTCCTTCCCATACCCTTGTGTCCCAAATGATCAACTGCACCTCCTCTAGTTCCATTAGCCTCTAGTTGGACGTAGTTCGACCATCTATTTCCCCACACTTCATCATTTTCCCAATGTCCCTTTCTAATTTAGTTTCCTGCTGACACACTACATCAGCTTTCCAGGATTGCAGCAGATTTTTTATCATACTTCTTTTTTTGTTTTTGCACAATTTAACCCCCTAACATTCCATGATACCTATATCTAGCCTTACAACAACAACAACATACCTAGTGGAATCCCACAACTGGGGTTTGGGGAAGGTAGAATGTACACAGACTTTACCACTACCTCATAGAAGTAGAGAGGTTGTTTCCTGTGAACCCTTGTCTCAAAAACCCATAAGCAGAATAAACTAGATATGGCAAAAAGGAAAGGAAAAGATAAGGGAACAGAAAGACATATAAGGCACATGTGATAATGAAAGGCACATGATAGTGTGTAAATACAATAAATTTAACACATATAAGATAGGTAATGACAAAACATGATGTAAGAGCACGACAAATCCTACTACCGTACATATACCCCACGGCCGGACATCAACATAGCCCTTCTAACTTATTAACCTTCTACTCTAATTCCTGGCCTCCACTCCTTCCTACCTAAGGCCATGTCCTCGGTGAGATCAAGTTTTGCCATATCTTGTCTAATCACCTCCCCGAGATATCACCAACACTCTGGATGATGGACTCAAGATATCTAAAGTTCTCTCTCTTGGGGATAGGCTGGGTGGCAAGCCTCACATCAATGTCCGCTTCATCCCTCGCAGCACTGAATTTGCACTCCAAGTATTCTGTTTTGGCCCTGCTCAGTTGAACCCTTTGAATTCCAAAGAATGTCTCCAAACCTCCAATCGATCATTAACTTTAGCCCGGGTTTCATCAATCAGTACGATGTCATCTGCAAATAGTATACACCGTGGAACCTCCTTTTGAATAGACCATGTCAGCTCATCCACCACCAAGGCAAACAGAAAAGGGCTCAACACAGACCCTTGATGAAGTCCCATCTCCATAGGAAAATACTCTAAGTCTTCTCCCATCGTTCTTACTCGAGTTTTGGCTCCGTTGTACATGTCTTTTATCACTCTAATATATTCCGTTGCAACACCTTTCACCTCTAGACACCTCCATAGGACATCCCTCGAAACCATGTCATAGGCCTTCTCGAGATCAATGAACACCATATGAAGGTCCTTCTTCCTTTCCCTATACTTCTCCACTAATCTCCGGACAAGATGAATTGCTTCAGTAGTCAACCGCCCCGGCATGAATCCAAACTGATTTTTCCGAAATAGATACCTATATCTAGACTTTTATGTTGGATCTACTGATGTGATATTCTTTACCTTGGCAAGGTATTGGATTGATGTAGCAATGACATCGCTTCTTTGTATTAGCACTCGCTCATAGGTGGTGGTTGTTGGTCGGAGAAACTCCCTGAGAGTAAATATATTATTTTACTGACTTACATATTTATATATGGTTGTTGAAAGCATTGTTTATTCTTAAACTTGCATATCATATTGAGTTGAGTTGAGCTTTGTCTTGTCATTGACTGTTCTTGAGCATGTTTCCATTCAGTCATTTTACATACCGTACATCCAAAGAGCAACTCTTCTCAAAATCTCACTCAAAAGGTGCTGAAATGGAATCCCATTCTAAGGATTCCTGTGGATTTCCACGTCCTGACGTGATTCGGCGTTGCATCGTTTTATGATGCAGATTCGAGTATTCATGATTGCAGACACTTTAGTAACGCTTTTACCCGTCAACAGTTGGTGAGACCTCCTGGTATCCAAAGGAGTTCTTTTCCTTGAAATCCTTCTTTCAGTTATTAGTGGTTATTTGAGGTGGCCGTGGACTTGTCTTGGCACCTTTTACGAGTCAGATAGAGGCTTCATAGAGAGAGTAAAATGTTTAGTCAGAATGATTTTTTTAGAGTCTATTTTATAATTTCATTATTGAGTTCATAACATTGAGTTACATTTTACGTTGAATATTTTAAACATATTATTTATATTTGTTGATGATGAGTTTTGTTTTTAAATGTCCACTTGAGTTAACTTTCTATTGAGTCGAATCTTTCACTCAATGAGTTAGTCTAGCCAAGGGTTCACTTGGGACCAGCAATGGTTTTCGAGTGTCGGCCATGCCAAGGGTGCACCCTCAGGGTGTGACAGTATGGCTCTAAAGCTAATGTATCTTCCATTTTCATTTGATTTAATGGTGCAAAAAAAAACTTTGGAAAGTGGTCTTTTGTTTTCCATCTTCCAACTACTTTTCCCTGTTGCTTTGACGCTTCAATAAATATTGTTGCTAACCATCTCAAGATTTTATGGCTGATTTTAACTCTCCGCAACAAGTATCTTCTCTGTTCCGACAATTCGTACCATGATTCTGCCTCTGTTCGACTTTTTGTGATCTCATAAGACTTAAAACCAGCATTGTAGTAAATGTTGTTTTCCCCTTTGAAGCTAGAGTTTAGCATCTTGCCGTAAAAAAGACGTGTTAAGGGAAGTTCTTTGAAATTCACATTACAGGTAGGTTTACCTTGATTCTTGTGCCTGGGAGCATTTTTTGATTTCATGCTGTCAGTTATCTGAGACAAGAAAATGGGTTTGTCTTTTTCGTATTTGTAAAGTGAAAATAAAGTGATCTTTAGCTGCGGTAGATACACGAGAGACCTTTGAAGATGTCTGATTTGCTTTGAGGCACCGGTTGAGTTAATGTGAGTGGATACATCTGTCATCTACTCCCTCTGTTCCTAAATAAATATTGTTTTCGCCTTTTTATTTTGTTTCAAAATAAGTGGTGGGGATCTTATATCAAGAAGGCATTTATTTTCTTCCGATTTTACCTTTATTTAAATAAATAAAATTATACATAACCAAGAAACCGTGAAAGAGCTACTTCTTTTTCAAGGCATTCGATTAAGAATAAATTGGTAAAACTGTGTTATGACCCAGTTATGACCCAATTTAGGACCATGAGCGGCGCTAAGGGGAAGAATCTCAAAATAAGCCTTATCAAAATTCTATAAAGAATTGGGCAGAGTTTCCTCTGTTTTTGAGCTCATCCAAATTTAACCTGTCTCAGAGATCCACAACACAATAACAGTTCTAAATCAAATAATATCCATAACATCTCTTTTTTTTTCAATAAGGTTAACTGGTATTATAAACAAGAGAGTTACACCAATAGTGTACTCATGTAGTAATTACATCAAAAGTATAAAGGAAAAACCGAGATATATCACCTGACTTTCATAAATTATCTAAAAATAGAGAGATCTCCCCAAAACCCTTAGGTACAATATTGGTGCTCCAAAAGTATAAAGTTGATAAACAGTTCATTTTAACACTTTGGAAAAGAATGCACTTGTTCTCAAAATATCTCTTATTTCTTTCCTTCCAAATTGTCCACCATCTGCGAGCAGGGACAATCGTCCATCTTTTTTTATGTTCTGATTGATTCCCATCTCTTTTCCAACATGCTAGGACTTCTGCAGTGTTTCCTTGGCATAGACCATCTAATCCCCTTCAAGTTAAAGAACCATGGCCAGAGTTGCTGAGTCGCTTTACAATGCAAGAAGAGATGGTTTATTGTCTCTGTCTCAACTTCACAAAAGAAATGTTTGGAACATAACTGTCTTCCCCTTTTCATAAGGTTGTCCTGAGTCAAAACAACTTGATTAGCAACTAGCCAAGTGAAACAGGTACTTTATGTGGTATTTTTCCTGCCCAGATCATCTTACCCCTTAGTTTGAATTGATGTATCCAGTAACTTGTAGGCTGATTTCACCTTGAACTTGCCATCTTTGTCCCTCTTCCATAGCAATCTATCTTCCTCGCAGGTGAGGCCGAGCGCCTTCAAAGGTTGCTCCAGTCGCCTGAAGCCTTGTGAATTGATGCTCTGGACTTGTTCCGTTGAATTGAATCATTTTCTCTACCTCTCAATCATTGAGAAATCTTCCGAAGGACAGATTCCAGCTTTGTGCATTTCGGACTTCTAAGATTGTAGCTTGTTTCTGTTGATTGATGTTGTAGATGTCCGGGAACTGATGCCTCAAGATGTTTGTCCCAGGCATTTATCATTCCAAGACATAGTCTTTCTACCATTACCTACTTTGATAGTAGAATTATCTCACATTCTCGGTCATTGATTTCTGATAGTTCTCCATAGAATCAGTTAAGAGTGAGACGCTAGCTCAGTGAGCAATAACACTTAACCACAATCATTTTAACGAGGGACAAGTCAGTAAACATGCTAGTATGATAATCAAAATCATAGAATAAATGCTCTTTTCAGAACACGATAACAATAATCAATCTTGTGTGACTTATACAAGCAAAATCAACTTAAGTATTTAGAAATAATTCAATAAAATCACTTTTGTATCAAATATTATGATATTCAGGAGGTTTCCAAAAATGAATCATGTAATGGGTGTGGCTTTGCTCTTTAAAAAATAGCCAATAACAGTGGGCCCTTTATAAAAGAGACAAATATTTGTATCGATGGGTCCCTACTCGAGGGATATTAGTAATAGTATGCTAGTTCGATCTCTGCTCTGGCAAGGGTTTTATCAGTAAACACTAAATACAAGGTGCACCAAGGTCTAATGAACCCGCCGTTAGCTACGGGATCCATCAAGGTCTACCCATTTATGCTTTTCTTCATATACAGTAATAACATTTTCAAAATAACACAAGGTGTTTAAGCCTTACCAACTCATATTATGTCAAACTTTAATGAACTCCCATGTCAAAATATTGTTTCTCAAGTAAATATCAAATCCTTTCAATAAACGATAGTCATATCTCAATCATCTATAAATTTTTCTTATAAAAGTGAGTTCATCTCAAGTAACTATTTCGGTATCAAATCAAGTAAAGGACTTGTCCCACATGCAATTCAAAACATTTGGTAACACATTCACTTTGTAAATCATGTTTAAATCATGAGAGTTTTAAAAATACAAATTATGGTAAGATTACTACTCAGGGCACTCATGTTGAAGTACCAAAATCGTTATTCGAGCAACCCGTACAACATCAATCTGTAATCTAATCATATCAATTTCACATCGATTTCTTTATTCGGCTAATCCATAGCTAATTGAGAACACCCGAACCCGATTTGGATTTCAACACTCACTGTATTTCTCAAAGGTGTGTGTATTCTTCTTATTATTCTTTTTTTCCCATTAAAGCATCTGACTATAGGATACTACAAAACACTTCGTACTTTCTAGGAGTGTGTAGTTTTCTCAAGGGATGTGTCAAAGCTAAAAACAGCATTTATTTTGAACCAGATATAATGTTTTCCTTTTGTGTTCCTTGTCTATAATGTTTCTCACCTCTAATGTGCCATATGATAAGAAAGGCTAGACATATCAGATCAATGATTTCTACCGAGTGAGCAACGTCAAAGAGAACAAAATATTGGAGCTGTCAGTTGCCAGCAGAATTAGTTGCCAGCAGAATTAATCAGATTATATGCTGCAATGCCTTGTATATCTTTGCAGTACTCACGAGAAAGAGTCACGGAAGACAAATTCACTGTTTCTTGTAGTAAAATGCCAAACTTCTACTTGGTTATTCTGTTCCTGTCCTAAATTATTGATGAACCTGCCCGAAATTGCTAGTCTGGATTTTCCTTTTGTTTCTTTATGCATAAAATGATGACCAGTAGGTTTCCCAAAAGACTTCTTACTCTAATATTCTATTACTTTTTTAAAGCCAGTCCAGGTCTCCAACCCATTTCCCAAAGCCCTCTGTTGGTTCTTTTCCCCTCTCAAAGTGGGACTTGGACAAGCAAGGCCATGCCAGTTTGCATTGGGGGATTTCGTCTGCCTTCCCCAATGCTCGGTGATACCTTTTTCCTTCACCAATCTTGGCTTTTGTTGAAATAGTTTTAAGCATCAAATGAAGTTTGTGGGTTCAATATCATCCTCAAATCATTACTAAAAGGAAGATGCATGTGCTTGGTCCAAGAAAAGAGCCAGGCTGAACGTGAAGACATAATTACAAGAAGTGTCCTCTATTTAAATGAAGTGGTCACACAATTCAACAGTTCCATGAAATAATATTCTTCCAGCATCAATTCGTTTGATTTAATACTATTTCTGCCTCTTAAAATTTAGATATTTTGTGCTACTCATTTTGAATCATTGAACCCTGATCTTGATGGGTAAGTTTGTTATTTAGTTTATAAGTATGCATGTTGTGAGGATAGAGTAAAATACTTTCTGTACTTATAAATATCTGTTCTACGTTGCTGTTATTCTTTAGTTATATTGTCTCCTGTAATCTGATTAACGATCACAATATTTTGATCTGTCAATATTTGGCATGATCTTTTTATATTTTCCCCAAGTGTGACTGTATTTTATTTTCAGGAGATACCGTGATTCCGTCTAGTATGATTTTCGAAAATGAAGATGCATTCACTGCTGATGGAAATGGTAATTTCTTCTTCCCCTGGTTTTTGAAAGTAAGCATCGTTTTCTTAGAAAAGCCGCCTTATCAATTCTCTAGCTTTCAAACTCACCTTCGCCTCGCTTAATGCCCCGTGGACTTTTTCATGAAGGCCTAAGCCCGGATGGCCGATTCACATGGGTTTAAGCTTTGATCAGTTGATCTACAATTGACCCCCATGCTTTGGTGTATGTGGGTTTGTTGGGGAGGGGGGGCAATTATTTTTTGCTAAACTAATGCTTATGAAACCCTGAGAGGGTGATAGAGTAAGGAATTGACTTCTCTAAAAAAGAGAGAACTTTAACATATGTATCTGGCACTGCTTTACTTAGACAGCTTTGAGGAGTCTCCCTGTCTTGGGAGCTAATTCAAATGTGACAGGGATTATATTCCGTTCTGTTCCCTTGTTGATCTTGTTGTCATTCCGGTTGCATTTGAAATAGCCCCAAGGCATGGAGTCTTCTCGAAGCTGTCTTAGTATTGTAAGGCTCTATATCTATATAGAGAGAGGTCATAGTATAGGGGGAGGATTCCGTAGCGTAACTTCTAGCTCCCTCTGTACTGGATACATGTTAGCAGTAGGAAGTGAGGGCCTAGCGCAAAAGCTTGCTTTACTAAGTCAATCACCTAGTTAAAGAACCTCCGATCAGTTGCAACTCTTTATCCAGTCGATGAAGATCTCGAAATGGAGTCCCTAATACAGTAGAGTGACGATTGAACAATAGCGCAAATAAGATCAGGCTGAATGTATGAAGGATATTGTCCTGGTTCTCTTCTGTCCCATTTCTTCAATCAAAGAACAATCCATGATGAGGGCTACTGCCAGCACACATAGTCAGAGTTAAACCTTTGTGCCTAATATCCAATTAGTTGAGTTGCCCCGTGTGCCTTTAATGATGAGGAGGAACACAATACTTTCCTCAATCAATATCTGACATATGATTTCTTCTACTTCCCCAAGTGTGACTATTTTATTTTCAGGAGATACCATGGTCCCATCCAATAGGATTTTCGCAAGTGAAGATGCCATTGTTGATCGAAATGGTGATTCCTTTTTCCCCTGGTTTTTGAAATTAAGCACCTTTATTTTGTTTCTAATTTTGTTGACTGAGATCAGAGTAGTTTGGGTTTTGGGTTTAAAAGCAGTATGCTGAGGTTCATCACATCTATATTTAATGATTAAAAGGTGACAAATATTATGGTGTGATACATCTTCAAGGGTAATAACAGGATGAAGCATATTTGCAAACTAGAATTTGCCTGTCAATGGAGCATGTCCACTAGACAAAAACCTTGGTACCATGAAGGCCAATTACGGAAGCCAATAATCTAATACTAGTAACTAAATGAACATGTAGGGTTACACACGGTCCTCGAATTGGTTTCTGAAATATTCTGTCTGATTCAACACAGATCAACATGCGGACATGATTCAAGAACAAAGAGATGCTAGCATTTCTGTAAGAGTTGAAAGAAGTGGAGAAATGCAGGTCGTGGCCTCTGGAGAAGATGTCACTCAACAAGAACAGGTCCAGCCAACTCAAATTGAGGTAATTGAATTGAGCGATGATGATCCAGATGTCGAGGACCAAAAATATGTAAAACAGTTTTCTGATGTGAACCCTGAAGTTGCAATTTGGCACTATCTGGATCCTAATGGTATCGTACAGGGTCCTTTTCCTTTGACAATGCTGAAACACTGGAGCGATATTGGTTCCTACTTCGGGCCAAGGTTCAGTGTGTGGATGGTTGGCCAAAGCCCTCAAGAAGCTGTCTTTTTGGTTGATTTGCTTCGCCAATTTTTCCCCGTCCAATGAAGCATCCATCATATGCCGTTCTCTAACACCAGCACTAGGTTGGCAATCTCTGAACTTCCGTAAAAAGTTGTTTCAAAGTTGTCAATCATGGTTGCTGAGTCAAAAAAGAGGTCCTTTTGCTTCTTAAATGTCTTTGTTCTATGATCATCTATCCATAGTAGACTAAGATACATCTTTCTCATGAAAGTAGGATCAACCTTTGCAGCCATTGCTGCATGTTATGTTTGCAAGTATTGTTACTAGTCAGTTTAACTTCTCATTGAGGTGGCCTTTTAAAGTTAGTACAGAAAGATGCTTTGTACTGTGAAGTGATAAAACAGAAAGAACTTTCTGTCCATTCAATAATGTGGCCTTTTGCAGATGAAATTTTGTTGCCAAGCACTTTTAGTTCTCATTAACTTTTCTTACCAAATGTTGCATTCATCATCATATAATATATATATATAATTTTTTATTTTTATATTACTTTACTAACTTACTAAATATTACTTTACTACCTAGTTTTGCTCCACGTGTGTTGCATGTGTGTGGTTATTCTCGAGAGTTATACAATCATTGAAGAGTCTCCGTTTTATCTTTTATCAATCTATGCCATCATTATATTTCTTTTTAAGGTGTGCGATATGACCGGGTGGGAACGCCTTAACATATCTCTTTTGGAATAGGATGCAGCCAAGCAGGGTTGACGCCATCTTTTTGGGGTGTGAATGTTGGCATTGGATTATTTCAGGATCTTGTGCCTGATTAGTGAATTTAAGTTTATTTTATGTGTAATGATGCAGTAAATCAATTACGCTAACTTTCAGATTATGAGCCTTTTCATGTAACAGTAGAATATGTAACAATAGAATGTAGTTTATTACACTCATAATGGAATTTCATCCTGTTACTCTATCAAATCAAGGCAGATTGCAAATCTGTAATGTATGTTAGTAGTATCATCAATGATGCCCATTCTTGAGTTGTTCGCTTGTTTGAATACTTCGCTCTAAAAATCATATCCTTTGGTACTATGAGATTTTGTGCAAGTGTAAATGTATAGTTGTACCAGATAATTTTGGTCCAATAATTATAAGTTTATAAATAATACTCCATTTACGATAGCTGCTTGGCCCTTTTTTTAATTAGTTTGCGACTGTACTTAGTGAACGTCATTTTTAAAGTTTGTTATTATTTTGACATTGGCTTGGTTATGACTGGAAAAACGTCTTCTAATTTATGTGTGGAATCTTTACAATGATATAGTGTATTTGTAAAGTGTTGTTTCACTCACCATGTTGAATTGTTCTTACTTCTTAAATGTATAGAGGAAAAGTGATTAAAATGTAAAAGGTGGCCGTTAACATTTATTTAGTAAATGGCATAGAAAACAATAAGCAAAAAACATGCAAACTGTCTTGGTAGCCGCTTTTTTAAATTGTTGTCATATATGGAATAGTTAACAGTGAAGACAGTTTTAGTATTACCAATGTCGCATGGTTTAATAATCAGTTAGAAGAGGCAAATTACGACGATATGCCACTCGCGGTTATTGAAATAGGACGCGCTTGCTTTACGGACAAAATGATACTTCGCTGTTCTTTGAACGTGACCAGAAGTTCCATTGTTTGCTCAATAACCAAACAGGGGCTAAACGAAGAACAGAGAAATTGCAAAGCCACAAATTCAAAGAGGGAGGTAAATTTTGCCCACAACGAATTCATGACTTCGAATTATATAAGTATATAGAAAAATCTATTTTTTTTTCGAATTTCTCTCTAGATGGTCAGTAATCAGTTCCGATGGCTTCGGCAAATGGATTAGCTATGGAAGATGTAGGTGCACTGGTACAAGGAAATCCTAACAATCATGGTTCTTTCGGGTATAGTCGAGTCAAATTTCCATAATTTGAAGGTGATGACCCACGTGGTTGGATTTACAGGCGCGATTTTTTTTTTTTGATTACGAGGAAACTGCAGAGGAACCAAGGTCAAGATTGCAGCAATTAATTTGGAGGGTAAAGCACTGCACTGGCACCAGGCTATGGTTCATACTCAAGTAGTCAGGAGTTTGCCAAATTTATAATTATGTAAGGGCACTACATCATAGGTTTTGTCAAACTTTACAAGATGATCTCATGTTAGAGTTATTGGGATTGAGATAAACAGGTAGTGTGCAAGAATTCTTGGATAGGTTCTATAAGTAGTTGAATTGTCAGAAAAGTGCACTATTAGTTATTTTTTGAAAGGGTTGAAACCTGAAATTGAGGTTTAGGTACGAATGCTATCTCCTCCACTCTGATGAAGGTGTATAGCTTAACCAAATTAGTTGAGCGATCATTATTGTTACAGAAGGGACAAGGGCAAATTGCGCATCGACAGACTAGGGCTTTTTTACCTACTCCAAGTTATTGGTATCAAGGGTCAAGAAATGGTTCTCAAGGTATGAGCCCTAACACCAGAAACTCAAACATCAGTAGTAACTCTAACTTCAGAGGATCTAGAAGACTAACTAGGGCAGAAATAGATGAAAAAGGGGCAAAGAGATTGTGCTTCTCGTATGATGAGAAATTTGTTCAGGGCCACATTTGTGGGAAAGGGAATCAATTGTTTAGTCTTGAATCTGAGGAAGGAATAGGAGAAGAAGAGTAGGAAAACAATATAGAAGAGAATCTAACATTGGAGGAGGAAAGAAGTGAAGAGGCATCTATGAATCCTCAAATATTAGTTCATGTCATGGAAGGAACTATGGATTAAGTACTATGTGGGTGAAAACATCTGTTAAGGGTAAAATGGTGCACGTGTTGATTGATTCAGAAGCAACTCATAATTTCATTGACTTAAAGATTGCCAAGAGATTAGGATGTTGGTTAGAGCCTAATGGTAGCAAGGTGTATAGGTCTTTGTGAGCAAGGGGGTAATGTGGAAGATGCAAGGGGTGGAGTTTGTGTCTAATATGCTAGTGGTATCCATAGGTGGAGTTGATGTAGTACTTGGAATCAAATGGCTTGTGACCCTTAATGATGTTCCATGGAACATACTGAAGATGTAGTTCATGGTAAATGGGAAGAGGATAGTGCTGAGAGGGAGTCCACCTAGAGATCTGAAGGTAATTAGTGGTTAGAAGATGCAGAACATACTTCACAAACCTGCTCAACTGAGTAGTCCACTTAGTGATAGTGATCTGAAGGTAATTAGTGGTCAGAAGATGCAGAACATACTTATCAAATCTGCTTAACTACGTATGATGACTATCACTTTCATGCAACAATCAGGTAACGTGAACTTGAGCTGAACAAAGTTGATGCTGGTTCAAAAGGATGAGGGTCAACCACCTAAATTACAACTGCCACTTGACAACTACAATTTAATCTTTGTTGTACCAGGTACCTTACCTTACCTCTATGTAGAGATCATGACTATGAATCATTCTTAAGGAAGGTATATCACATGTAAATGCAAGACCTTACAAATATCCTTCTTCTCAGAAAAATGAAATTGAAAAAATGATTCAAGAACTACTGCACGTTGGGGTAATTAGATCTAGTTTGAGCCCTTATTCTTCGCCTATTATTATGGTTAAGAAGAAAGATGGCTATTGAAGGATGTGCATTGATTATCGAAAACTAGACAAAGCTATGACCAAAGACAAGTTTCCCATACCTATTATAAAGGAGTTGCTGGAGAGTTAAGTGATGCTAATTTTTTTTCTAAATTGTATCTAAGATCTGGATACCACCAAATCAGAATGCGCCGTGAGGATATTGAGAAAACTATTTTTAGATCTCATCATGGACACTATGAGTTTGTCATGATGTCATTTGGTCTTACAAATGCCTCATCCATATTTCAAAGCCTTATGAATCACATTTTACAAGCTTATTTGAGAAAATCCATCCTAGTATTTTTTTTAATGATATCATTAAAGGTAAGTTTTACAGAATGGTGGGTTAGATCGTCTTTGTTGTATGGGGTAGAGTGCTTGCCAATCAAAAACTCACATGTTCAGAAGATGCAGGTCGCGGAGGAGGATGTTGTGATGGATGTGTGGACATACCAGGAGCGATAAGGTTGACCATCCGAGAGAAGTTAGAGGTGACCCTTTTGGCTGACAAGATGAGGGAAGCGAGACTGCGTTGGTTTGGACATGTGCAAAGAAGAAGTGTCGATGCTCCTGTTAGAAGGTGCGAAAGGCTGGAGTTAGGGGTTACTCGAAGGGGTAGAGATAGATTGAAGAAATATTGGGGGAGCTGATTAGACAAGATATGGCGAAACTTCATCTCACCAAGGACATGACTTTAGACAGAAAGTAGTGGAGGTCGCGTATTAGGGTAGCAGGCTAATAGGTTAGTAAGGGTAGAATGATGTTTGGCCTTGTTATATAGTAGGCTAGCAGGAGTAGTCGATTTTATCCTGTGTTACCATTGTCCATCTTATATTTGTTACTTGTTTTGTTACTTTGTTTAATGTTATTTTTTTCGTATTTACATACTATCATTTGCTTTTTCATTATTAGGCGTTCTTCCTTTTTCTGTTTTTCCCTTTGTTCCATATCTAGTATCTTTTGTTTATGGGGCTTGATTCTTGAGACGAGGGTTTTCCGGAAACAACTTCTCTATCTCTATGAGGTAGTGGTAAGGTCTGCGTACATTTTACTCTCCCCAAACCCCACTTGTGGGATTTCACCGGGTATGTGCTTGTTGTTGTCCTTATATGTAGTCCCTCTTGGTCTAGCCATCTAGTCCATTTAGAATCTGCCTTTGACACTTCAATTATAAGCTTATTTGAGGAATAGAGTAAATGTTCCTTTGAGAAACTAGTCGAGTATTTGGGGCACATTATTGAGGAAGGAGGCATCTCTACTGATACTAAGAAGTTAGAGGCCATGGCTTATTGGGCTTGTCCTAAAAACTTGAAAGAGCTATGAGGATTCTTGGCTTTAACTGGATATTATAAAAAAATTATCAAAGGTTATGGAGTGATAGCTAAGCCTTTGTATGACTTGTTGAAGAAGGGTACATACCATTGGAATGAGGCAGCTAAGCAAGCTTTCCTTACCCTCAAGAAGGTCATGACTATGCCACCAATCCTGGCTTTACCTAATGCTAAGGATGAGTTTATTATAGAGACAGGTGCTTGTGATGATGGTATAGGTGTTATTTTTATGGAAGTCAGCCACCCATTTGCATTTTATCGCAACGCCTTAGGATCACACCATGCTAAACTATCAATGTATGAGAACGACATGTTGGCAATAGTGGTTGCTGTCCAAAAATGGAGGCATTACCTAGTTGGTGGGCACTTTACTATTAGGACAGATCATCAGAGCCTCAAGTATTTATTAGAGTAGAATATCTTTACTCCCTTCTAACAGAACTGGACAGCTAAGCTACTGGGGTATGATTTTACAATTGTGTATAAAAAAGGCAAAGAAAACCTTGCAATATATGCCCTGTCCAGAATTACTAAATTGTATGCCATGTCTATAGCAATTGGAAATTTTTTCTACAGATTCAGGACACATATGCTACAAATGTGACATTATCTCAATTGATTCAGTAGTTACAGGCTAATCCCAATGCCAAACCAGGGAATAATTACTTAAATGGTGTACTTTATAAAGGTGAGAAGGTAGTGGGGTTGGCAACGATAGGGCTTTGAAAGAAAAATTATTGCAGTTGTACCATGACAGTACTATGATAGTGGCATGATTGCTACTCTCCACAGAATCACACACATCTACCTTTGGAAAGGAATCAGGAGGGATGTCTATCAACATGTGCAAGAATGTGAAGTTTGTCAGAAGAATTAAGGTAGAAATTGTGGCTTCCTCTGGTCGACTACAATCCCTCCTCATATTGGGGAGGGTGTGGGAAGGCAGAAGCATGGACTTTTTGGAGGGTCTTCCGCCATTTATTGGGAAAACTACAGTCCTGGTGGTAGTGGATAGGTTAGGCAACTATGCCCATTTTATTCCTTTGAAGCACCTTTTTACTGCTGAGAAAGTAGCACAACTATTTGTAAAGAGTGTACAAACTTCATGGATTGCCTGAGACATTATGTCAGATAGAGATACCATTTTTTTCTTAGTAAATTTTGGCAGGAGCTATTTAGGTTACGAGGGTGGCTCTACATCACTCAACTACCTACCACCCTCAAAGTGATGGCTAGACAGAGGCTATGAAGAAGTCTTTGGAGGGTTATTTGAGATACATGTGCAGGGACAAGCCAAAGACTTTGGACTACAATACTAAGTTCCATAATTCCACAAGAACCACTCCTTATGAGATTCTCTATGGTCAAAGTCCACCTTTGCACATTCCTTATTTACCTCAGGGATCTATGGTAGAAGTTGTCAATTGGAGTTTACAAGCAAGAGAGTCTACTATCAGGATGCTTAAACACCACCTTTTACTGGCTCAGTAGCGTATGAAGGCACAAGCTGATAAGAAGAGGTTTGAGCGGCAGTTTTTTGTTGGTGATCTAGTCTATGTCAAGCTTCAGTCTTACAGGCAACTATCCATGAGAGGTAATGATTACTCTAAGCTGAGTCCCAAGTTCTTTGGTCCTTTCAAGGTCCTCCATGCAGTGACGGAGGCAGGATTTTCGTTGAGGGGTTCAAAAAAATATGTAAACACGCTAAAATAATATAAATGAGTCGGGCCGGATGGGATCAAATATAAGCAAGTAGATAATATTCAACTCTACCTCAACACGAATAAAAAACCAAGAAAGTATATGCTTGATATAGTGCTGAAATGATTATAAGACAATGCATTTTATTTAGTTTTAATTGTGGTCTTTGTCTCTGTCATTGTTGTATACATACATTATTCAATTTTTGAATCTAAATAAGGAGTGCAAAAGATTATACTTTCCCAGAGAAAATTATTAAGATAAGACAAACAAATTAAAAATTAACATTGAGGATTTTTAATTCTTCATTTGCACCTTAAAGATACATTATTTTCTTGAGGTGTGATTACTGGTCCATTATAGAAGGATATTCTAGAATACTTCGAAATCAGATCTTATTTATTTAATATTATTTATAATTATATTATTTCTTAATCAAATATATATTAAAAACTCGACTTAAAATGAGTATGAGAGAATGTATTTCTTTTTATTTTAATAATGAAAACTTAAAAAAAAGTTACTATAAGTTTTACTTAATTTAATAAAAATAGAAAAGAAATTTATTTTTCAAAATCTAGTGATAAAATATATAAATTCCAATTAGATTTCAAAACAAAATGGATGTTTCCTTCATTTATTAAAAAAAAGAGAAAAAAGAAAATCAGCTAAAACTGTGGAAAAAAAAGTTGTCACTAGGAGTCGAACTCATGAAACAAAATGGATGTTTCCTTCATTTTTTTTAATTAGAAAATGAAAATGAAAATCGACTAAAATTGTGGAAAAAGAAGTTGTTACCTAGACTCGAACTCGCATAGCGGCTCAGATCTTGCAAAATCATGAACTCTCTTTACCACTAAACCAAGCCCTTAGCTAATGTTGAGGGGGTTCATTACTAGATATATATATATATATAAATGAAAAAATTGATTCTACAGATACAACGTTATTTTTCGACGAAGGGGGTGTTCGGATGTGTTAGAAGAGGAATAGGTAAATATATCCTACTTAGAATAGGAATAGGAATTAAAATAGTATATAGATTCCTATTTGGAAAAGAATTGTATTATAGTATCCTAGTTGGAAAAGGAGTCTAATATAGTATCTATAAATAGGGTCTCAATGTAATAATGTAGACAACAATTCAATAATATTCTTCTCCAATATTTCTCACATGGTATCAGAGCTTCTACGGTTCTGGTAGAAAACCAAAGAGCTTCCGCTGCCGGCGGGTGGCTATGACCCAGATATGCCGCTCATCTGGCCAATGGTTATGTTAACAAAAGTAGGGACAGTGATATATATATGATTCTCATATTCAAGGGAAGAAAATTCAATCAAACAGGTTTTCAATTTTTGGTGACTTTCTAGGGTGGTTTTGTGTCAACTCCACATCTTTCAGTGTTCGTGTAGCACCGTGCCATCATTCCAGTGACTACTTTTTTTTATATCTAATTTGTGTAGCACCGTATCATCTTTTCGGGGACTGCTTTTTCATATTTATTATGTGTAGCACCGTACCATCTTTTCGGTGACTACTTTCTCAGATTCGATTTGTGTAGCACCGTGCATCTCTCTGGACTACTCATATTCAATTTGTGTAGTACCGTGAATTTTTCGAACTACTTTCTCATATCTGAGTTGCACGGCACTGTATCTTTTTTGGTGACTAAGATTTGATTTGCGTAGTTCGATTCGTCTTTTCAGTGACTCATCAAATCTAGTTTGCATAGGGTTGTGCCATCATTCCGACCCTATCCATATAATTTTTCTTTTGCAGTAGGGTCATGTCGTAAATATGATCCTACCTATTTAATTTCTATTTTCCAGTAGGGTCGTGCCATCATTCCGACCCTACCCATATAATTCTCTTCTCAGTATGGTCGTGTCATCATTCCGACCCTACCCATATAATTTTATTTCTCAATTTGTGACCATTTTCAGCCATCAAATCTAATAATTTGGTGCATAAGCACGTCTCGAGAAGTTTTAAAGTGACTTTCTTAGAGTAATTTGAGATGATCCATATTGTCATTCTCCATTGACCTTTTAATCAGTTGAACATTAAGAGTGCTTTTCTCTATGATGATCTCGAGGAAGAAATCTATATGGAGCATCCACCTGATTTTGTTGCTCAGGGGGAGTCTGATAACCTTGTATGTCGGTTGTGTAAATCATTCTATGGTCTAAAGCAATCTTCTCAAGCTTGGTTTGGGAAGTTTAACAATGCAATGGCAGAATTGCATGAGAAGACTAAGACATTGAGGTTGTCTGTTAATTTTATGAAGCCGGAAGATCAACTTGCTGATATCTCAACAAGCTCGTCATCGACCTTCGTATTAATTACATTTGTAACAAGCTAGGTACATTTGACGTGTATGCACTAGCTTGAGGGGGAGTGTTAAAAGAGGAATACGTAAATATAATCCTACTTAGAATAGGAATAGGAATTAAAATAGTATATAGATTCCTATTTGAAAAAGGATTGTATTATAGTATCCTAGTTGGAAAAGGAGTCTAATATAGTATCTATAAATAGGGTCTTAATGTAATAATGTAGACAACAATTCAATAATATTCTTCTCCAATATTTCTCACAGGATGAACCCCGGGCTGCATGTAGCTCCGCCTCTACCTCCACGGTGTGGGACAAGTTGCTTATCGCTTGGAATTACCTACCAATGTCAAGATTCAGCGCACTTTTCATGTGTCGCAACTGAAGGCTTGAGTTGGTGCTCATCCAATGGTATCTCACCTGCCTATATCTCTCTCAATTGGTGGTTATATTCTATTAGAACCTGAAGCCACGGTAGCTCGGATGGTGGTTTAGAAGCACCATGGATTAGTGCCTCAAAGCCTAGTTCAAAGCTAGGAGTGTGGTTTAGAAGCACCATGGATTAGTGCCATCAAATATTAGCACTTTGTCACCGCGTTATAATGTCTATCAAGGAAATAAAATCTTTTAATGATACAACAACATACCCGGTGGAATCCCACAAGTGGGGTCTGGGGAGGATAAAATGTACGCAGACCTTGCCACTACCTCATAGGAATGAAATCTTTTAATGATATGATTGTGTATTCACATAATTTTTTTTTATCATCAGGGGTGTGTTAAAAGTATCAAAGTATTTGGTCAAAACCTCTAGACTTCTCATTGGTAATCTTCAAAAATTTCTATAAAGATGATGGATATATTGCCAAAAAGAGTCGATACCTATGATAGGGGAGTAATTTTACAAAAGGATAGTTAATAAAGATGGATGTTGTTATCACGAGTATAATGTTGCTATAGAGGGATAAAATATAATATAAAAAATCGATTCCGAAAAAGAACTTGGCTTTTATAGTGAAATGTTACTCTATAGGGTGGTTATTTTAGAGAGATTTCACTGAATACACATGTAAAGAGGATCAACAAATCTGAAAGCAATTTTTCTCTTTTAAAAATATAAAGATGTTAAATATTTAAGCTCCTCCCTGTTAAATAAAGCTCTTAAAGAAAAAAAATGTATGTGTTTGTAACACCAAAAACAAGGGAGAACAACAAACACTTACTTTACGTAAATAAATAAATCTCATGTTATAATACATTTTAATCATGAAACAACAATCTTTAAGTAAAAAGTTTTGAGTTATTTGGTAATTTTCTTTTCTTTTTTTATTTGCTATGTTTTCCTTTTTTTACCAGTCTAAGTACTCAATGACTACAGATTGTTTACACAGAAATATATAGAGGGAATCAACATTTAATGGCTGGATTGTTGTTTCCCTCACTTTGTGTCCAAGTCTCTCTTACGGGAAGAGATCTTTTGTTTTGAGAAACACCAATGCAACATCAATTTTAGTCACTATAGGATTTACAGAAAATAAAAGTGCATGATGAAAACATACCTTCAACTTGCTGAAGCTGGTGAGAGTTTCTCTGAAGGAAGTCGTTTGGGTCAGATTTCACCTTCACAAAGCTGCCCACAATTTTATCTTCAAAGCTCTCAGGGGTCTTCAGAAGATCCTGATCTAAGCTCCTCTTCAAGTACACAAGCTTAATGTTTTCAGCAATAACAGCTGCAAAACAGGAACCTTTTTCTTTGGACTCCCTGTACTTTTTCTTCCCTTAGATGCTATTAAATTATTCTCTTCTTTCGAACTGTCAAAAGATTCATCCTCCGACTCATCGTGGTTCTCAGGGAAGTGCATTTCCAACAAATCAGAGATTTTTATCCGCCGTATAGATTTCTTTCCGAATAGGGAATGAAGTCGTGCATTAGACATATTAAACTAGAGTTTGCTGGAAGATGCACGACTTCATTCCCTTTTCAGAAAGAAATCTATACGGCGGATAAAAATCTCTGATTTGTTGGAAGTGCACTTCCCTGAGAACCACGATGAGTCGGGGGATGAATCTTCTGACAGTTCGAAAGAAGAGGATAATTTAATAGCATCTAAGGGAAGAGAAAGTACAGGGAGTCCAAAGAAAAAGGTTCCTGTTGTTCCTAAAAGCTGTTTTGCAGCTGTTATTGCTGAAAACACTTAGCTTCTGTACTTGAAGAGGAGCTTAGTTCGGGATCTTCTGAAGACTCCTCAGAGCTTTGAAGATAAAATTGTGGGCAGCTTTGTGAGGATGGAATCCGACCCAAACGACTTCCTTCATAGAAACTCTCACCAGCTTCAGCAAGTTGAAGGTATGTTTTCATCGTGCACTTTTATTTTCTGTAAATCCTATAGTGACTAAAATTGATGTTGCATTGGTCTTTCCCAAAACAAAAGGTCTCTTCCTACAAGAGAAACTTGGACAAAGTGAGGGAAGCAACAATCCAGCCTTTAAATGTTGATTCCCTCCATATATTTCTGCATAAATTTGTAATCATTGACTACTTAAACTGGTAAGAAAAAGGAAAGAGTAGCAAATAAAATTACCAAATAACTCAAAATTTTTTTTTACTTCATGATTGCTATTTCATGATTAAAATGTATTACAACATTTAGAGTTATTTATTTACGTAAACTAAGTGTTTGTAGTTTTCCCTTGTTTTTGGTGTTACAAACACATACATTTTTATTCTTCAAGAGCTTTATTTAACAAGGAGGAACTTAAACATTTTCCATCTTTATATTTTTAAAAGATAAAAATTGCTTTTAGATTTGATGCTCCTCTTTAAATGTGTATTTAGTGAAATGTCTCTATAATAACCACCCTATAGAATAACATTTTACTACAAAAGCCAAGTTCTTTTTCGGAATCGATTTTTTATATTATTTTATCCCTCTATAGCAACATTTTAAGCGTAATAACAACATCCATCTTTATTAACTATCCTTTTGTAAAATTACTCCTTTATCATAAGTATCGTCTCTTTTTGGCAATATATCCATCATCTTTATAGAAATTTTTGAAGATTACCAATGAGAAGTCTAGAGGTTTGGACCAAATACTTTGATACTTTTAACACACCCCTGATGATAAAAAATATTATGTGAATACACACTCATATCATTAAAAGATTTCATCCCTATGAGGTAGTGATAAGGTCTACATATATTTTACCCTCCCCATACCCCACTTGTGGGATTCCACTAGGTATGTTGTTGTGTCATTAAAAGATTTCATTTCCTTGATAGACATTACAAAGCGGTGACAAAGTGCTAATCTTTAATATGAATAATAACTTTTTCTTTTTTTTAATTAGTGTTATGTGCAAATCTTTTGAAATTTTAAATTCAACGAATTTGGTAAATCTTTTTGTAGCATTATGAAATAAAAAACTTTTGGGATAATTTATACTTATCACAACCAAATAATATTTAAAAATCAAATGTTGTTATGGGTGTTTAACAACCAATTGTTATAAATGCTAAAACATTGTCAGAACAAATGAGACTGTTATAGACAGGTCTGACTGTATATTGTGGAACATGGAAGGTTGCTCAACTTGTGCTCATGTGGGTTGTTTCGGGAAAAGAAATATGAGGGCTTTTGAAGTTGTAGAGAGTGATTTTCAATAGTTGAGGAATAACCTCTTAACCCTTATTGATTTTGGGTGCATCCATGAGATTCTTTAATGTATAGAAGATTGCGCGTCACTTGAAAACCTTATGTTTTTGCGGGTTTTCTACCTTATGTTGTACTTGATTGTGAACAGACGTTTTTCGCGCAAATATTCAATAAAGTTTACTCCCTCCATTCCAATTTATATGATGTAGCTTGACCTTCAGGGTTACCTAGTGGTTTGAGCTTGAGACTTTCATGTTGGAGGTCTAAGTTCGAAACTCCTTGCCAGCAAAAGCAAGGGGTTTGCCTCTTGGGTTGAGCTTGTCGCACCTGACTTGCCTAGTATGGGTCACCTCTCTTGTGTGGTTTGCAAGCTATTGTATAGGAGCGGGGGTTTACCTTGTGCACACCGAAAGGGTAGCGCCTGCGAGTTCCTCTTGGCATAAATTTTTTTATATGATGTAGTTTGAGTTGACACGGAGTTTAATAAAAAAAGAATGACTTTTGAAACTTGCGGTTTAAAATAATTCATAAATGTTTGTGTGGCTGTAAGTCTCTTCATTAAGGATAAAATATATATTTTAAAATTAAATTGCTACTAAATGTAGAAATATGTCATTTTTTTGTGACTGACCAAAAGGGAAAGTGAGTCATATAAATTCTGGGATAGGAGGAGTATTATTTAATAAAAATAAAAATAAATCTGTCTTTGGTAATTTGATAAAAATTCCCTTCTGATTTCCGTCCTTTGGATAGATTTTCTCTTTTTGCATCTGTTCTTAAACCCTAATATAAGTGTTTTTGTTTTTCTTTGTTCTCTTGACATGCTAAAAGGGAAATACTGTCTGACCACTACAACTCTACAAGTATATTTTCGAAAATAAAACTAGACCGCTACGAGTATATTCTCATTATGGGAAGGAACTTTTTATGGAAATTGCCATTTGAAGTTGCCCTTTTTTTGGGTTTCCTTGTGAAGGTGCCATTTGCCCGTATCGCCACCCCAAGATAGCTATGCATCATATTGCTGGTGGAGACGAGTTTATGTACTTGGTGATTAAGTAGTCTAATGATCACTTCTTTATGACGGTTGGGAAAGACCTTTTACATTTTTTGAGGACTTGGTTCTTTTATATTCATAGCTCGACACACTCAACTCTGCCATGTCTTGAGTATTCAGATATGGTTTTCTGCAAGAACTATGGTGTGGTAAAGTAGTGAATGGACTAGCTAGACTTCTATCTGCTTGGTGCATAGTTATTGAACTAGTACCTCAATAACCGTCGGTGGGAGGTGTTTTTACTTTCACGAATATCATCATTATTCTATCATTGTTTAGAGACTCTGCACTCTTTTCATCAGATATCCTGTGTTATTGTCTGTTTATATTGACTGACTAAGGAATCCAAAATTGTTAGTGGAAAGGTAACTTCATAAAGTGATGGACACTTATGATTGGGATATATGTATGGAGACAACTAGGGGTGTAGATCTTCTTAAACCTTGTCTAATACCAATAACTTTGGTTACATGCCAAAAAAGATGTTTTTGTATAATCTTTGTTTTTTGTTCTTTAAATTGTCTCAAGATATACTTCTAAAAGAGGCTATCTCTCTTAATGCTGTTCTCTCCTCTCCTTTTCATCGTCATAGTTCCTTGTGGAATTCTCATGAATCTCCAAGGGCAATACAAACAATTAGCTTCTCCCAGAAAATACTGTTTGCCTCCTTACGAATCTTAAATATGTGGTTTACCTGAAGTTTGATGTTCAAAGCAATTTTGAATTATGTCTTTTATGTTTGTATTTCTTAGAGTGTGGATAGTTGAATAGGACCCTGAAAAAAGGGTAAACCAATGTTGACTTTTCCAGTAAGTAATATTCTCTGTCCTCCTTGCGTCTTTTAATGTAAAGCTGATTGTTAACAGTTGTAAAAAAGGTTACCGTAGCCAGTGATTCTGCTTTTGAAGTTCACCTTCAACTTTCAAATTTGATGAAAGACATTCCAATATCGTCCTTGTCTGATGATAATTTTTATGAGGTAAGCAACTGTTAACAGTATATATGGTCAATCATAGTGTTGGATGGCTCTGCAATGAAATTACTCCATTCTCTGGCCCCTCTTGGGATGGATTCTGGTAATTCTGAGACTACCTTCCGCAAAACATTTGGGTGGTTTTTAATTTTCCCCAAAAAAGAAGAAATTGTTTTTTTGAAACTGTATTCTGCTCAGGTCAAGAAATGCACCAGAAGATGCTTAGTAATTGATCAAAACTAGGGAATTACTAGCTCGCGTTTGTTAATTTTATTTTCTATCTTTTTGAATGATGGTTGTGTCCATGCTACTTTATCTGCACCTAACATATTCCACCACGTAAGTGCCATCTCCCACTAGCGTAGCCACCAAGTTAATTGGTCTCCTGTGATATTGTCTCACTTCATTGACCATTAGATCCGACACCCTTAAATGTGGTAACCTGCATGTTCTTGATAAAGTTACTTCTGATTGTGTGGATAACCTAGGTACTTGGTGTGAGAAACTCCTTGTCACTATTTAGCTATACTAAATATGCTACCACCATATGTACTCTGCGTTTAGCATGTACATATTAGATATTTACATAACTGCTCGGGGTATTTGTCAATTTCTTTCAACACAGCGGCTCATAGAGTAGTCTGACTCTCTTGTGTGGTGTTAGTCAATAGATTTGCTAACTTTAAACAAGATTGGGGGCACTTGTTTTCTTATATAACTAATTTCTTATGACTGCAGAAATCTAGTATGGCCATGATTATGATCATATTTTTCTATTCTACTTTAAACAAATCTATCCATGGTACAGTTTGAGCCCTTATTCTTCGCCTATTATTATGGTGAAGAAGAAAGATGGCTATTGAAGGATGTGCATTGATTATCGAAAACTAGACAAAGCTATGACCAAAGACAAGTTTCCCATACCTATTATAAAGGAGTTGCTGGAGAGTTAAGTGATGCTAATTTTTTTTTCTAAATTGTATCTAAGATCTGGATACCACCAAATCAGAATGCGCCGTGAGCATATTGAGAAAACTATTTTTAGATCTCATCATGGACACTATGAGTTTGTCATGATGTCATTTGGTCTTACAAATGCCTCATCCATATTTCAAAGCCTTATGAATCACATTTTACAAGCTTATTTGAGAAAATCCATCCTAGTATTTTTTTAATGATATCATTAAAGGTATGTTTTACAGAATGGTGGTTAGATCGTCTTTGTTGTATGGGGTAGAGTGCTTACCAATCAAAAACTCACATGCTCAGAAGATGCAGGTCACGGAGGAGGATGTTGAGATGGATGTGTGGACATACCAGGAGCGATAAGGTTGACCATCCGGGAGAAGTTAGAGGTGACCCTTCTGGCTGACAAGATGAGGGAAGCGAGACTGCGTTGGTTTGGACATGTGTAGAGAAGAAGTGCCGATACTCCTGTTAGAAGGTGCGAAAGACTGGAGTTAGGGGTTACTCGAAGGGGTAGAGATAGATTGAAGAAATATTGGGGGAGGTGATCAGACAAGATATGGCAGAAACTTCATCTCACCAAGGACATGACCATAGACAGAAAGTAGTGGAGGTCGCGTATTAGGGTAGCAGGCTAATAGGTTAGTAAGGGTAGAATGATGTTTGGCCTTGTCATATAGTAGGTTAGCAGGGGTAGTCGATTTTATCCTGTGTTACCATTATCCGTCTTATATTTGTTACTTTTATTGTTACTTTGTTTAATGTTATTTTTTTTCGTATTTACATACTATCATTTGCTTTTTCATTATTAGTCGTTCTTCCTTTTTCTGTTTTTCCCTTTTTTCTATATCTAGTATCTTTTGTTTATGGGGCTTGATTCTTGAGACGAGGGTTTCCCGAAAACAACCTCTCTATCTCTGTAAGGTAGTGGTAAGGTCTGCGTACATTTTGCTCTCCCCAAACCCCACTTGTGGGATTCCACTGGGTATGTTGTTGTTGTTATCCTTATATATAGTCCCTCTTGGTCTAGCCATCTAGTCCATTTGGAATCTGCCTTTCAGACACTTCAATTATAAGCTTATTTGAGAAATAGAGTAAATGTTCCTTTGGAGAAACTAGTCGAGTATTTGGGGCACGTTATTGGGGAAGGAGGCATCTCTACTGATACTAAGAAGTTAGAGGCCATGGCTCTTTGGGCTTGTCCTAAAAACTTGAAAGAGCTACGAGGATTCTTGGGTTGAACTGGATTTTATAAAAAATTTATCAAAGGTTATGGAGTGATAGCTAAGCCTTTGTATGACTTGTTGAAGAAGGGTACATACCATTGGAATGAGGCAGCTAAGTAAGCTTTCCTTACCCTCAAGAAGGTCATGACTATGCCACCAATCCTGGCTTTACCTAATGCTAAGGATGAGTTTATTATAGAGACAGGTGCTTGTGATGATTGTATAGGTGTTGTTTTAATGCAAGTCAGCCACCCATTTGCATTTTATCGCAACGCCTTAGGATCACATCATGCTAAACTATCAATGTATGAGAACGACATGTTGGCAATAGTGGTTGCTGTCCAAAAATGGAGGCATTACCTAGTTGGTTGGCACTTTACAATCAGGACAGATCATCAGAGCCTCAAGTATTTTAGAATAGAATATCTATACTCCCTTCTAACAGAACTGGACAGCTAAGCTACTGGGATATGATTTTACAATTGTGTATAAAAAAGGCAAAGAAAACCTTGCAGTAGATGCCCTGTCCAGAATTACTAAATTGTATGCCATGTCTATAGCAATTGGAAAAGTTTTCAACAGATTCAGGACACATATGCTACAAATGTGACATCATCTCAGTTGATTCAGTAGTTACAGGCTGATCCCAATGCCAAACCAGGGAACAATTACTTAAATGGTGTACTTTATAAAGGTGAGAAGGTAGTAAGGTTGGCAACGATAGGGCTTTGAAAGAAAAATTATTGCAGTTGTACCATGACAGTACTATGATAGTGGCATGATTGCTACTCTCCACAGAATCACACACATCTACCTTTGGAAAGGAATCAGGAGGGATGTCTATCAACATGTGCAAGAATGTGAAGTTTGTCAGGAGAATTAAGGTAGAAATTGTGGCTTCCCTTGGTCGAATACAATCCCTCCTCATTTTGGGGAGGGTGTGGGAAGACAGAAGCATGGACTTTTTGGAGGGTCTTCCCCCATCTATTGGGCAAACTACAGGGCTGGTGGTAGTGGATAAGTTAAGCAACTATGCCCATTTTATTCCTTTGAAGCACCTTTCTACTGCTGAGAAAGTAGCTCAACTGTTTGTAAAGAATGTGTACAAACTTCATGGATTGCCTGAGACATTATGTCAGATAGAGATACCAATTTTCTTCGTAAATTTTGGCAGGAGCTATTTAGGTTACGAGGGTGGCTCTACATCACTCAACTACCCACCATCCTCTGAGTGATGGCTAGACAGAGGCTATGAGTAAGTCTTTGGAGGGTTATTTGAGATACATGTGCAGGGACAAGCCAAAGACTTTGGACTACAATACTAAGTTCCACAGTTCCACTCCTTATGAGATTCTCTATGGTCAGAGTCCACCTTTGCACATTCCTTATTTACCTCAGGGATCTATGGTAGATGCTGTCAATCGGAGTTTACAAGCAAGAGAGTCTACCATCAGGATGCTTAAACACCACCTTTTACTGGCTCAGTAGCGTATAAAGGCACAAGCTGATAAGAAGAGGTTTGAGCGGCGGTTTTTTGTTGGTGATCTAGTCTATGTCAAGCTTCAGTCTTACAGGCAACTATCCATGAGAGGTAATGATTACTCTAAGCTGAGTCCCAAGTTCTTTGGTCCTTTCAAGGTCCTCCATGCAGTGACGGAGGCAGGATTTTCGTTGTGGGGGTTCAAAAAAATATGTAAACACGCTAAAATAATATAAATGAGTCGGGCCGGATGGGATCAAATATAAGCAAGTAGATAATATTCAACTCTACCTCAACACGAATAAAAAACCAAGAAAGTATATGCTTGATATAGTGCTGAAATGATTATAAGACAATGCATTTTATTTAGTTTTAATTGTGGTCTTTGTCTCTGTCATTGTTGTATACATACATTATTCAATTTTTGAATCTAAATAAGGAGTGCAAAAGATTATGCTTTCCCATATAAGATAAACAAATTAAAAAAATAAACAATGAGGGTTTTTAATTCTTCATTTGCACCTTAAAGATACATTATTTTCTTGAGGTGTGATCACTGGTCCATTGTAGAAGGATATTTTAGAATACTTCGAAACCATATCTTATTTATTTAATATTATTTATAATTGATCTCACCAAGGACATGTAGGAAGGAGTGGAGGTCGAGAATTAGAGTAGTAGGCTAAGAGCGTAGATAGGAAGGAGTGGTTAATTGTCTACCTTTTATATGTTATCTATCTGCCTTTATATGTTAACTATCCTGTATCTACGTATTATCATGTGTTTTTCTCTTTCTTGCCTGTTTATCATATCTAGCTTATTCTGCTGATGAGTTTTTGTGACGAGGGTTCCCAGGAAACAGCCTCTCTACCTACTATGGTAGTGGTAAGGTCTACGTACATCTTACCCTCCCCAGACCCCACTTGTGGGATTTCACTGGGTATGTTGTTGTTGTTGTATTATTTATAATTATATTATTTCTTAATCAAATATATATTAAAAATTCGACTTAAAATGAGTATGAGAGAATGTATTTCTTTTTATTTTAATAATGAAAACCTAAAAAAAATTACTATTAAGTTTTACTTAATTTAATAAAAATAGAAAAAAAATTTATTTTTCAAAATTTAGTAATAAAATATATAAATTCCAATTAGATTTCAAAACAAAATGGATGTTTCTTTCATTTATTAAAAAAAAGAGAAAAAAGAAAATTAGCTAAAACTGTGGAAAAAAAAGTTGTCACTTGGAGTCGAGCTCATGAAACAAAATGGGTGTTTCCTTCATTTATTTAAATTAGAAAATAAAAATGAAAATCGACTAAAATTGTGGAAAAAGAAGTTGTTACCTAGACTTGAACTCGTGTAGCGGCTCAGATCTTGCAAAATCATAAACTCTCTTTACCACTGAATCAAGCCCTTAGCTAATGTTGAGGGGGTTCATTACTAGGTATATATATAAAATGAAAAAAATGATTCTACAGATACAACATAATTTTTCGACGAAGGGGGTGTTTGGATGAACCCCCGGGCTGCATGTAGCTCCGCCTCTGCCTCCACGGTGTGGGCTAAGTTGCTTATCGCTTGGAATTACCTACCAATGTCAAGATTCACCATACTTTTCATGTGTCGCAATTGAAGGCTTGAGTTGGTGCTCATCCAATGGTATCTCACCTGCCTATATCTCTCTCAACTAGTGGTTATATTATATTGGAACCTGAAGCCGTGGTAGCTCGGACGGTGGTTTAGAAACACCATGGATTAGTGCCTCAAAGCCTAGTTCAAAGCTAGGATTGTGGTTTAGAAGCACCATGGATTAGTACCATCAAATATTAGCACTTTGTTACCGCTTTATAATGTCTATCAAGGAAATGAAATCTTTTAATGATACAACATATCCGGTGGAATCCCACAAGTGGGGCCTGGGGAGGGTAAAATGTATGCAAACCTTGCCACTACCTCATAGGGATGAAATCTTTTAATGATATGAGTGTATTCACATAATATTGTTTTTATCATGAGGAGTGTGTTAAAAGTATCAAAGTATTTGGTCAAAACCTCTAGACTTCTCATTGGTAATCTTCAAAAATTTCTATAAAGATGATAGATATATTGCCAAAAAGAGACGATACTTATGATAGAGGAGTAATTTTACAAAAGGATAGTTAATAAAGATGAATGTTGTTATTACGGGTAAAATGTTGCTATAGAGGGATAAAATAATATAAAAAATCGGTTCCGTAAAAGAACTTGACTTTTACAGTGAAATGTTATTCTATAGGGTGGTTGTTTTAGAGAGGTCTCACTGAATACGCATAAAAAGAGGAGCAACAGATATGAAAACAATTTTTCTCTTTAAAAATATAAAGATAGGAAATTTTTAAGTTCCTCACTGTTAAATAAAGCTCTTAAAAAATAAAAATGTATGTGTTTGTAACACCAAAAACAAGGGAAAACTACAAACACTTACTTTACGTAAATAAATAAATCTCATGTTATAATACATTTTAATCATGAAACAACAATCTTTAAGTTCAAATTTTTGAGTTTTCTTTCCTTTTTTTATTTGCTACGTTTTCCTTTTTCTTACCGCTCTAAGTACTCTATGACTACAAATTGTTTACACAGAAATATATGGAGGGAATCAACATTTAAAGACTAGATTGTTGCTTCCCTCACTTTGTGCCAAGTCTCTCTTGCAGGAAGAGATCTTTTGCTTTGATAAACACCAATGCAACATCAATTTTAGTCACTATAGGATTTACAGAAAATAAAAGTGCACGATGGAAACATACCTTCAACTTGCTGAAGCTGGTGAGAATTTCTTTGAAGGAAGTCGTTTGGGTCAGATTTCACCCTCACAAAGCTGCCCACAATTTTATCTTCAAAGCTCTTAGGGGTCTTCAGAAGATCCTGAACTAAGCTCCTCTTCAAGTACACAAGCTTAATGTTTTCAGCAATAACAGCTGCAAAACAGCTTTTAGGAACAACAAGATCCTTTTTCTTTGGATTCCCTGGACTTTTTCTTCCCTTAGATGCTATTAAATTATTCTCTTCTTTCAAACTGTCAGAAGATTCATCCTCCGACTCATCGTGGTTCTCAAGGAAGTGCACTTCCAACAAATCAGAGATTTTTATCCGCCGTATAGATTTCTTTCCGAATAGGGAATGAAGTCGTGCATTAGACATATTAAACTAGAGTTTGCTGGAAGATGCACGACTTCATTCCCTTTTCGGAAAGAAATCTATACCGCAGATAAAAATCTCTGATTTGTTGGAAGTGCACTTCCCTAAGAACCATGATGAATCAGAGGATGAATCTTCTGACAGTTCGAAAAAAGAGAATAGTTTAATAGCATCTAAGGGAAGAAAAAGTACAGGGAGTCCAAAGAAAAAGGATCCTGTTGTTCCTAAAAGCTGTTTTCCAGCTGTTATTGCTGAAAACATTAAGCTTGTGTACTTGAAGAGGAGCTTAGTTCAGGATCTTCTGAAGACCCCTGAGAGCTTTGAAGATAAAATTGTGGGTAGCTTTGTGAGGATGGAATCTGACCCAAACAACTTCCTTCATAGAAACTCTCACCAGCTTCAGCAAGTTGAAGGTATGTTTTCATCGTGCACTTTTATTTTCTGGAAATCTTATAGTGTTTAAAATTGGTGTTTCCCAAAACAAAAGATCTCTTCCTACAAGTGAGACTTGGACACAGTGAGGGAAGCAACAATCCAGCCTTTAAATGCTAATTCCCTCCATATATTTCTGCATAAACAATCTGTAATCATTGAGTACTTAAACTGGTAGGAAAAAGGAAAGAGTAGCAAATAAAAAAAGAAAAGAAAATTACCAAATAACTCAAAATCTTTTACTTCGAGATTGTTGTTTCATGATTAAAATGTATTACAACATTAGATTTATTTATTTACGTAAAGTAAGTGTTTGTAGTTTTCCCTTGATTTTTGTGTTACAAAGACATACATTTTTATTTTTTAAGAGCTTTATTTAACAGTGAGGAACTTAAAAATTTCTCATCTTTGTAATTTTAAAAGAGAAAAATTGTTTTCAGATTTGTTGCTCCTCTTTACATGTGTATTTAGTGAGATCTCTCTAACCACCCTATAGAATAATATTTCACTATAAAAGGCAAGTTCTTTTTGGGAACTGATTTTTTATGTTACATTTTATGCTTCTATAACAACATTTTACCCGTAATAACATCCATATTTATTAACTATCCTTTTTGTAAAATTACTCCTCTATCATAAGTATCGTCTTATTTTGGCAATATATCAATCATCTTTATAAATATTTTTGAAGATTACCAATAAGAAGTCTAGAGGTTTTGACCAACTACTTTGATACTTTTAACACACCCCTGATGATAAAAAATATTATGTGAAAACACACTCATATCATTAAAAGATTTCATCCCTACGAGGCAGTGACAAGGTCTGCATACATTTTACCCTCCCCATACCCCACTTGTGGGATTCCACTGGGTATGTTGTTGTATCATTAAAAGATTTCATTTCTTTGATAGACATTATAAAGCGGTGACAAAGTGCTAATATTTAATATAATATAATAGCTTTTTTTTAATTAGTGAAATGTGCATATCTTTGAAATTTTAAATTCAAAGAATTTTGTACATCTTTTTGTAGCATTATGAAATAAAAAATTTTGGGATAATTTATACTTATTACAACCAAATAATAATTAAAAATAAAATGTTGTTATGGGTGTTTAACAACCAATTGTTATAAATGCCAAAACATTGTCAGAACAAATGAGCATGTTATAGACAGGTCTGACCATATATAATTTGTGGAAGATGGATAAGTGGAACATGGAAGGTTGCTCAACTTGTGCTTATGTGGGTTGTTTTGGGAAAAGAAATATTAGGGCATCCATGAGATTGATTTTGGGTGCATCCATGAGATTTTTTAATGTATAGAAGATTGCGCGTCACTTGTAGAAAACCTTATGTTTTTGTGGGTTTTCTACCTTATGCTGTACTTGATTGTAAACAAACGTTTTTCGCGCAAATATTCAATAAAGTTTACTCCCTCCATTCCAATTTATATGATGTAGCTTGACCTTCAGGGTTGCCCAGTGGTTTGGGCTTGAGACTTCCATGTTGGAGGTCTAAGTTCGAAACTCCTTGCCAGCAAAAGCAAGGGGTTTGCCTTTTGGGTTGAGTTTGTCGCACCTGACTTGCCTAGTATGGGTCACCTCTCTTGTGTGGTTTGCAAGCTATTGCATAGGAGCGGGGGTTTACCTTGTGCACACCGAAAGGGTAGCGCCTGCGAGTTCCCCTTGACATAAATTTTTTTTTTATATGATGAAGTTTGAGTTGACACGGAGTTTAATAAAAAAAGAATGATTTTTGAAACTTGCGGTTTAAAATAATTCATAAATGTTTTTGTGGCTGTAAGTGTCTTCATTAAGGATAAAATATATATTTTAAAGTTAAATTGCTACTAAATGTAGAAATATGTCATTTTTTTGTGACTGACCAAAAGGGAAAGCGAGTCATATAAATTTTGGGATAGGAGGAGTATTATTTCATTTAAAAAAAAAATCTGTCTTTGGTAATTTGATAAAAATTCCCTTCTGATTTCCGTCCTTTGGATAGATTTTCTCTTTTTGCATCTGTTCTTAAACCCTAATATAAGTGTTTTTGTTTTTCTTTGTTCTCTTGACATGCTAAAAGGGAAATACTGTCTGACCACTACAACTCTACAAGTATATTTTCGAAAATACCACCAGATCGCTACGAGTATATTCTCATTATGGAAAGGAACTTTTTATGGAAATTGCCATTTGAAGTTGCCCTTTTTATGGGTTTCCTTGTGAAGGTGCCATTTGCCCGTATCGCCACCCCAAGATAGCTACATCATATTGTTGGTGGAGACGAGTTTATGTAATTTGGTGATTAAGTAGTCTAATGATTATTTCTTTAGGATGGTTGGGAAAGACCTTTTTTACATTTTTTTGAGGACTTGGTTCTTTTATATTCATAGCTCGACACACTCAACTCTGCCATGTCTTGAGTATTCGGATATGGTTTTCTGCAAGAACTATGGTGTGGTAAAGTAGTGAATGGACTAGCTAGACTTCTATCTGCTTGGTGCATAGTTATTGAACTAGTACCTCACTAACCGTCGGTGGGAGGTGTTTTTACTTTCACAAATATCATCGCTATTCTACCATTGTTTAGAGACTCTGCACTCTTTTCATCAGATATCCTGTATTATTGTCTGTTTATATTGACTGACCAAGGAATCCAAAATTGTTAGTGGAAAGGTAACCTCATAAAGTGGACACTTATGATTGGGATATATGTATGGAGACAACTAGGGGTAGATCTTCTTAAACCTTGTCTAATACCAATAACTTTGGTTACATGCCAAAAAAGGAGTTTTTGTACAATCTTTGTTTTTTTTTCCTTTAAATTGTCTCAAGATATACTTCTAAAAGAGGCTATCTCCTCTTAATGCTGTTCTCTCCGCTCCTTTTCATCGTCATAGTTCCTTGTGGAATTCTCATGAATCTCCAAGGGCAATACAAACAATTAGCTTCTCCCAGAAAATACTGTTTGCCTCCTTACGAATCTTAAATATGTGGTTTACCTGAATTTTGATGTTCAAAGCAATTTTGAATTATGTCTTCTATGTTTGTATTTCTTAGAGTGTGGATAGTTGAAGAGGACCCTGAAAAAAGGGTAAACCAATGTTGACTTTTCCAGTAAGTAATATTCTCTGTCCTCCTTGCGTCTTTTAATGTAAAGTTGATTGTTAACAGGTGTAAAAAAGATTACCGTAGCCAGTGATTCTGCTTTTGAAGTTCACCTTCAACTTTCAAATTTGATGAAAGACATTCCAATATCGTCCTTGTCTGATGATAATTATACATATGGTCAATCATAGTGTTGGATGGCTCTGGTACGAAATTACTCCATTCTCTGGCCCCTCTTGGGATGGATTCTGGTAATTCTGAGACTACCTTTCGCAAAACATTTGGGTGGTTTTTAATTTTCCACAAAAAGGAAAAAAATGATTTTTTTGAAACTGTATTCTACTCAGGTCAAAAAATGCACAAGAAGATGCTTAGTAATTGATCAAAACTAGGGAATTACTAGCTCGCATTTGTTAATTTTATTTTCTATCCTTTTTGATAATGGTGGTATCCATGCTACTTTATCTGCACCTAACATATACCACCACGTAAGTGCCATTTCGCACTAGCATAGGCACCAAGTTAACTGGTCTCCTGTGATATTGTCTCACTTCATTTACCACTAGATCCGACACCCTTGAATGTGGTAACCTGCATTTTATTGATAAAGTTACTTCTGATTGTGTGGACAACCTAGGTACTTGGTGTGAGAAACTCCTTGTCACTATTTAGCTATACTAAATATTCTACCATTATATGTACTCTGCGTTTAGCATGTACATATTAAATATCTGTATAACTGCTCTGGTATTTGTCAATTTCTTTCAACACAGCGGCTCTGGTATATAGAGTAGTCTGTCTCCATTGTGTGGTGTTAGTCAATAGATTTGCTAACTTTAAACAAGATTGGGGGGCTCCTGTTTTCTTATATAACTAATTTCTTATGACTGCAGAAATCTAGTATGGCCGTGATTATGATCATATTTTTCTATTCTACTTTAAAGAAATCTATCCATGTTACTTTTACGGTGATGCCTAAATGTACATGTGTCCCAAAATATTTGTCATATTTCACTTCTTGAGAATTTAACATAATAATGTTTGACCAAGATTTTGCTGCAGATATTTTTGTATATTTACGTATTTTTCTATAGTTTCTGAAGTTTTAAATTTTATTATTTTAAAGGAAATTAATCTATGTACAATCTAACGTAAAAATTGATAAAGTTTGGCTCTGATAAGAGAACAGATGCAACTAGCGGGGAAGAAGTTCATAGAATGTAGATGTATATGGCATGAATGTATTAACAAGCAATCCATCATCATATAGTGGATGTCAATCTACGCAATGCTTCTCCTTTATCCTGACTCTCTCTCTCTCTCTCTCTCTCTCTCTCACACATACACACACACATAGAAGAAATAAAAAGTATAAAATAAAATAGGTCTAAAATTTATGTGCAAATTTAAAAAGCTTTTCTTCTGTATGAACACTTGCTTTATACCATTATATTTCTGCTTCATTCGTCCAATATTGTATTTGTTTCCTCTTTCATAAGAATTTCTTGTTGCTTGACGGGAAGAATGTGAAGATTTTGCGCGAAAGAATAAAAGCTGGTTATCTCAAGAGGCCTACTGTTGTAAGAAATCTTAAGCACCAACTGCCAACAAGTGTTTCATTCTACAACTTATCTTTATAACTCAGATGTCCCTGAGGGCAATGGGGCATGGTTCTTAAACTCGATGTATAATGGGCTCACCCGCTACCTGTCTCCTCTCAAATCACTCCTCTCCTTTTTATACTTTCTTCTTCGTTTGTTTTGCATCTACTATTTTCATTTGCTTGTGACGTCCCTTTCTTCTCAAGGGTGATGTATTACTTTTCATAGTCTACGGTTGTTCGTTATTTGTTAACTCTTATTTCTTCACTTCTGCTCTGCTCCAAATCTGATTATTACTTAGATGTAACTGGAATCAAGAGTTGTTGCATACAGACGAGCTGATTGTCTTAAGTCATGTCTGCATATCTCATTTTTTTATTCTTTGTGCAATTTTCCTTGACTTGATAACAAAGGCTACAAGGCTCCTTCAGCTATAGCCAACCTGATTACGGTATTTTCTCAATCCTGTATTTGGTAGAGAATCTAGTCAAACTGGTGAAAAGACTCTGCTTCTTCCCTCTGAGGTGGATATTGTTGATTCCAAAGGAGAGGATGAAATCCACAATTTGTAGAAAATTTCCTGAAAACTGGTTTTCTTTGCTATGATATTAAGAGCATTTGGGAATATTATCAAATGGACAACTTATGTATAAATGAAAGAAATGGAAAGAACTGTGTATAATATTGTCTTGAGTAGGCGTATCTCTTCAAATTAACTAGCTTTGTTCTTTTCTTTAACAAACTAACAGCTTCTATTTTAGCGTTTAACCTCTATTGTGTCATTTCTGCTTCACCCCACTGCTGTTGTAATAATGTGGCAGTGTATGTTGGCAAAAACGAAAACCATCTCTTCCAATATTAGCTCCTTCTCTTTTCTTTTTAAATTATTTTTCTGTAGACTGCGCCTTTGGGAAGATACAGGAGCGAAACAATCAACCTATTGATATTGGAAGACCCAACGGATTCTTCCAATGTATCATTTCTGGGTCCAATGGAATTCATAGGTGTTGGAAATTGTCAATGACTGTATTCTTCTAGATCTTGACACTCTCTCAATGATTTGTTACTCTGAATAACTTTGGTGTGAATATTTAACTTGGATTTTGAATGGCCTCTGTGTTGAACTATACAACAACAACAACAACATACCCAGTGAAATCCCACAAGTGGGGTCTGGGGAGGGTAAGATGTACGCAGACCTTACCACTACCACATAGGTAGAGAGGCTGTTTCCTGGAAACCCTCGTCACAAAAACCCATCAGCAGAATACGCTAGATACGATACACAGGCAAAAAGAGAAGAGCACATAATAATACCTAGATACAAGATAGTAAACATATAAAGGCAGATAAATAACATATAAAAGACAGACAATTACCACTCCTTCCTATCCTCCCTATTAGCCTGCTACTCTAATTCTCGACCTCCACTCCTTCCTATCTAAGGTCATGTCCTTGGTGAGATCAAGTTTCACCATATCGTTTCTAATCACCTCCCCCCAATACTTTTTTGGTCTACCTCTACCCCTACGTATAGCTCCCAAATCTAATCTCTCACACCTTCTAACAGGGGCATCAGTACTCCTTCTCTGTACATGTCCAAACCATCGCAGTCTCGCTTCCCTCATCTTGTCAGCTACAGGGGCCACCTCTAGCTTCTCCCGAATGACCTCGTTCCTAATCTTGTCGCTCCTGGTGTGACCACACATCCATCGTAACATCCTCATTTCTGCGACCTGCATTTTCTGAACATGTACATTCTTTATTGGCCAACACTCCACCCCATACAACGAAGCAGGTCTAACCACCATTCTGTAGAACTTACCTTTGAGTTTAGATGGTATCTTCTTATCACACAATACTCCAGAGGCCAACCTCCATTTTGTCCAAGCCGCCCCAATACGATGTGTGACATCATCGTCGATATCCCCACTACTCTGGATGATAGACCCCAGATACTTAAAGCTTTCCTTCTTGGGGATAAGGTGAGCTGCAAGTCTCACATCAATGTCTGCTTCCTCCCTCGCTACACTGAATTTGCACTCCAAGTATTCTGTTTTGATCCTGCTCAGTTTAAATCCTTTAGTCTCCAAAGCGTGTCTCCAAGCCTCCAACCTATCATTAACTTTGGTCCAGGTCTCATCAATCAGTACTATGTCATCTGCAAACAACATACACCATGGGACTCCCTCCTGGATAGATCGCGTCAGCTCATCCAACACCAAGGAAAATAAAAAAGGGCTTAGCACAGATCCTTGGTGAAGTCCCATCTGAACAGGAAAATATTCAGAATCTCCTCCCACCGTTCTTACCCGAGTTATGGCCCCGTCATACATGTCCTTTATCACTCTAATATATGCCATTGGGACGCCTTTCATCTCCAAACACCTCCATAGGACATCCCTCGGGACTTTGTCATAGGCCTTCTCAAGATCAATGAACACCATATGAAGGTCCTTCTTACTTTCCCTGTATTTCTCCACTAATCTCCGAACAAGGTGGATCGCTTCAGTAGTCGACCGTCCTGGCATGAATCCAAACTGGTTTTCTGAGATAGAAACTACTTTTCTCACCCTCATCTCCACCACTCTCTCCCATGCCTTCATAGTATGACTCAACAACTTGATACCCCTGTAATTATTACAACTTTGAATATCACCTTTGTTCTTGTACAGTGGGACCATTGTACTCCTCCTCCATTCCTCCGGCATCTTAGCCGTCTTCATGATAGTATTGAACAGTCTAGTCAGCCACTCTATGCCATCCTTGACCATGCTCTTCCAAAAATCTATCGGAATCTCATCCGGTCCGAGCGCCCTCCCTCTCTTCATCCTACTAATAGCCCTTCTAACCTCCTCAACTCTGAACCGCCTGCAATAACCAAAGTCTCGATGACTTTCGGAATATGCTAACTCGCCCAGCTCAATATCACTATCTCCTTTTTCATTTAAAAGTTTATGAAAGTAAGCTTGCCACCTTTGTTTAATCGAAGTCACATCCACTAACACTTCCCCCTCCTCATCCTTGATGCACTTCACTTGATCCAAGTCGCGAGCTTTCCTTTCTCTCGCTTTAGCAAGCCTATACATTCGCTTGTCCGCGCCTTTATCACTTAGCTCCTCATATAGGCGCTCAAACGCTGCTGTCTTAGCACTCGTCACCGCCATCTTTGCTTCTGACTTAGCCGTCTTATAAATCTCCTTAAGCCTTTGTTTTTCATCCTCCTCCCTACACTCCAACCACTTTGTATAGGCCACTTTCTTAGCTTTTACTTTGTCTTGAACTTCTCCATTCCACCACCAATCACCTCGACGTCCCCCAAAGGTTCCTCTCGAAACCCCTAGTACCTCAGAGGCTACCTTTCGAATGTAACCAGCAGTATTGTCCCACATATTATTCACATCTCCACTACTACTCCAGGCCTCTAAATCTCTCAACTTTATGTTAATACTTAATCTGGGTCCTATTCTTTCTTCTTATGAATAATTTTGTTTATGTGGGAAAGAGTAAATCTTAAGTTTTCTGGCTTTTTTTAGCCCTATAGGTTGAGATTTACTTTCATTTTGAGTTATGTGTAGTACATTGTAACTTTGTTCTTCAGATTGGTAATGTATATCCAGTTTTTCTTTAACGTCATAACTTTGTTTTCAAGTTGGCAATTCATTTACCCACTTCTTGGCAGTTGGAGCTTGAGACAAAAGCGCAAGTTCTGCACAAGGATATCACAAACATGTAAGTTCGAATTCTCTACCGATTCTCTTTGTCTGGTTGTCCTTGTCAACTGCATTTTGTTTGAGCTGGAGGTTATTTTCTCAAAGAACTGGTTTGTGAAAATCCATCTGTACTATGCTTATTCTATGCAAGTTTCAACCCTTTTTGCCCGGATAGATGTTTGCCCTTAATATGAATTGATGATGTCAATAATCCTGTGTATGTGTTAAGACCATACTCCAGTGGGAAGTCTCAGAAATGTGAAATGTGAGTGACCGAGAGGGAAGTTGTTTACAACTCTGGTGTACATTTAGGAGTTATTATTATCAACTTTTTTTGGGTACATTGTTACATGAGTTATGCCTTCAGATGAAGAAAGATGTATAGAAGATGATCTAACAATATCGCTCAAAATATTTAATAGAAATAAACCGATAATACTGAACTCTATTTAGAAAGTGTTTGTAGGTTTTTAAGCTATCAGAAGACCTATTCATAGAGGGAAGTTGTTGAGTGTAATTATGTAATTCCTAACGAGGGATTTGGATAATTACTGAATCAACAATAGTAAATAATTTCGATTGTGGTTTGTGGAAGAATATTATGAAGGGATGGGAATTATTTCTAGGAAAATATCTCATTCAAGATCAAGACGAAAATAGAGTAAATTTTTGGGGAGATACTATTGAAAGATGTATATCAGAGATTGTACAGAGTATCTTGTCAAAGAGTACAATTAATTAAGGGGAAAAAGGTGGAGAGACTTTTTGGACTTGGGATCTAGAAGGGAATTTCAAGATTGGGAAGTGATTGAGTTTCAAAAATTATTAGCCTTATGTCATAGGCAAGTCGACTCAGCTGATAATCCTGATGGTTGGTTGTGGGGCTTGGGAAATAATGGAATATTCCTTGTAATAGGAACAGAAAGAGTAAAAAGGATAGCTTGAGTACGTTCTGCTGCTGGAATAACTTGTCAGAAATGATGACCCCTAGTATTACAAAGAAATGGCTGGAATCTTTGCAAGATAAATTTGGAGAATTACTAAAGAGGGCGAGTTGATAAGACTCTGCAAAAGTAAAAAAAAGTGCATCGTTGCCACTGGTTTACAGTAAAAACTTTGCAGAAACTAGATTCTCACTTCTGGGACCACTATTCTGGTGAGCAAAAGGACATAGCTATTGATGGGTTGTCTAGATTGATAGGGACCCTAGAGAGGTGAGATTTATTTTGGAAAAGGTTGGAAAATTCACTTAGGTTCCAGTGCCTGCAGTGGTCTTCGATATACCTCAGAATCCGAAAAATTTCATTCCACTGACTCCCAAAGAGCTTGGATAAACTCGCTAATAATGCTGTCATCAAATGGGATGTCTAGTCTTATGATAATGAGATGATTGAGCTTGCCAACCAATCTTCGATACCAACCTGTTCGAGAAGAAGCTCAGCAGTCAGGTCCACAGGAGTAATATTAATTGGTTTTGCTATTCAACATACCAATTTCTTCTAATACATCAAAAGTATACTATGTTGATGAGGTGAAAATTCCACAAACATGTTGAGAATTATCATTTGACTGACTACCTTCTCGAGCAACCATTAGGAGACTGCATGAAGGAGACAGTCTCTCATCTGGTGAAGGATGTGAATTCGACCAGTATGTCGCTTGGGGGAATATTATATTAGGAGCAGTGGTTGTGGGAAGGAACACAGAAGAGATACTGATAGGATTCTTGGGAGGTGGTTTAGATCAGGAAAATTTTCTTCATTAACCATTCCAATTCATCTTCCTTTTTCTCCGTTCTCGTATTTTCCTTTCACTGCATGGGGTCTGTTTTAGAGGCAGGTAATATCATCCTTTTCACGAGAAGCTATGACAATGAAAATCCCTAGTTTAGCAGGTTCAGTTAATGAACTCTAGAAGAAAATTGTGTGAATGAATTACCTTTGACAATTGAAAAAATGCTTAGTGAGGAGAGTTTATATGGAGTAATTTTGTAATTGAGAAACATATAGCCAGCCTCAATTTGTTTGAGACTGAGGTATAGTTATTATAAATGAAATCGACTTTGACTCTTAAACTAGAATCTGGCTCATGAGAATTGAGATGATGATTGTCTATAAGCATATAAGTAAACATTGTTCAATCATTGTAGGCCACTTAACACTCTTTCGCAGACCTAGAGTCAATTGGACATGTGATGCATGGACAATATAATAAACTTTGTGTGAAAGGGTAAATCAAGAGTAGGGATGGATCAAGCTCTGATACCATGTCAAGAAAATAGACTTTGGGTATAATGCGATCCTGAAAGATAGCTCAAATGGTGAGAATTACACAAGTTCATATAAATAGACCGTCTTGCTCTCTCAACTAATGCGCAACACTAACATTTTAGTATTATAAATGAATGTGTTAGATAAGTGCTTCTGAATTGATCTCATCTTTTAAGAATTTTTCATTTTTCTTTATTGATTATCAATGCTCCTGTTAGAAGGTGCAAGGGGTTGGATTTGGGTGTTATACGGAGGGGTAGAGGTAGACCGAAGAAGTATTGGGGGGTGATGATCAGACAAGATATGAAAAAAATTAATCTTACCGAGGACATGACCTTAGATAGAAAGGAGTGGAGGTCGAGTATTAGGGTAGAAGCCTAATAGGCTAGTAGGGGTAGGTTGATGCCTGGCCTTGTGATATAGTAGGTTAGTATGATTAGTCGTGTCTTTATATCCTGTGCTGACATTATCCGTCTTATATTTGTAACTTTTATCGTATTTACATACTATCATTTGTTTTTCATTATTATCCGTTTTCCTTTTTTCTTTTCTGTTCCCTTTTTTTCCATATCTAGTATTTTTTGCTTATGGAACTTGATTTTGAGATGAGAGTTTTTCAGAAACAGCTTCTCTATCTCTATGAAGTAGTGTAAGGTCTGCATACATTTTACCCTCCGTAGATCCAACTTGTGGGTTCCACTGGGTATGCTGATGTTGTTAATTAATAACCTTGTCATTAAATAAAATAAATTATCATGTCACACGCAACCATGTTTATTGTGCCTTAGTGGCATTTGAACTTTTCTCTGAAGCATGCGGACTTGCACTTGTAATTCTTCCGAAGGATGCTGCATGATTTGTTACTCATGTAGTTGCTTGTTAATGGATACAAATTTGCTACTATGTTGTTCATCACCATTCATTTTCCATGTATCTAATTTTTACCCTCTCTCATGTTTTGATTTGGCCACAGTGGATTGAGAGAGAAGTTGTGTTGTTACAAAAGCGCATTGATCAGGCCAATGAAAAGGGATGGCTCAAACAATATCCTTTCATATGTCTTAAGGTTCTGTTATTAAAATATTTTGCATCTTCTAGTGGTTGCAAGCCAAAACTTGCTCTTTAATGCAGCAATTTGCCAATTTCTGTCCCTGCATACGAGAAGCACATTTAGTAATTGTTGTCTGCAGATTATATGTTGGTAATCCTCCTCCTCTTCGCTCCTTGATTCCCGAGAAATTCGGTGATCTTGATGTTTTTGGAAGCTCAAATTGTCATATGTGTTAGATTAGTCAGAGTGACTATAATCTAATGACTAGCAATGAAAGTAACTAGAGAGTCGTCGTATTCTCAAAAAAAAAAAAAAACACGAGTCATTGTGTGAGATAGTCTTCTGATCTATTTTGCTCCATTCATTTTTCTGGACCAAATTCCTGTTTATTTGTGCATGCTATTAATTCAAAATTGTGCTATGGAGAATTAGTGTATATTTGTTTTTGGTCAAGAAAAAGTTTGGTTATTCAAAATCAACTGTGGCACACTTCCTTCTTGACTGCAATTTTTATGGTTCGTGGCTGAAACTTATCTACATGCTAATAAAGCCTGAAATTATGTTTATCAGGAGTTTTTGATGGTACGCCTATCCCAAAGTGTATGACCTAGTTTGCCGTATGTGGTATTTTATGAGCAAAAAGTCAAGTACTTTATTATGTTGACTTTGGTAGAAAAAGTTAAATCCTCTCCTTGTCCTATAAAACTTGACCCTTTCATCACAAGAGTCTCAATTTTCTTAGTTGGAAATAATTTCGGCATACAACAATTCAAATTCCTATAAACTAATTGCATGTTTTATTTTTCCAAGCTTTCTTTAATATATTACTTACTACCTAATCCATTTTAGCTCATTTCGAGCCATTATCAACACTTCTCAACAACCGAACATTATGCTTCATATTTTTAAATGTTTTACAACCTTGGGTTAAATTAGATCTAGTATAATCTGAAACGGAGAAAGCAATAGTTTAAAATGTGAAAAGGTGAAGTAGTTAGTTGAAACTGTGTTATATCAAGTTTGAAATTGTATAAATTAGTATATTAACTTTAGCCCCAGAGCTTTGGTTTAGTGGTAAGAGCAGCTCACGTGATGTATGCGTTAGGAGCATGTCACTACCACAACATTGCCGTAGACAAAAACATGATATATAAGTTGGAAAGGTAGAATGGGGGCATTATGTACTGAGTTCTGAACTGTGCACCATTGGCCCTTAAGGATTTCTAATTATTGCTTACATAGTACTTTTAATTATTCTGGATTAGTTATTTTGTTTGTGTAGATGGAGGAAAAATAATTCATGTAGCAAAATAGGTCAAAATATTTTGAGAAAGAAGATACAGTAGGTTAAATATTTTGGAAATAAATTGTTGAGGAACCTGGGTGTATCTAAACTTCAAAATTTAGCTCAAGTAATGAGAATTGCCCAAGTCCTTTCAAAGAGGATACAACCCATATAGGCCATATAGATTCCGACTCCCCTTACCTGCACACTCAAGACTGAATATCTAGAACATGGACTAGTATAACATGGGGGCCCAACGTTGGGTAGTCCCACATCAAGGATACATCCGACTTTGATACCATGTTGAGAAAATGAATGTTGGGCCTGACTCAACCACAAAAGCCAGTTCAAGTTATGAAGATTGTCCGAAACTATATAAGGAGATTTATATATACACTTAACCACTGTGGGGTCTTAACAATGTTAAGTGTTTTTAGGCAGTAATAATACACCTAAGGTGATTAAGTCAATTTGCTCGACACATTTCAATTTACTTTGGAGTAACTCCTTCAATTATTCTTCACATGGAGAGTATTTTTAAGCACATACGTTTTTACGTTTACAAAACTCTGGATAGTTATTATTGCATATATAGAGAATTAATGACAATATCATCCTGTTTAATGGAAAGCCCCTACTAGTACACATTCATTGAGAAGGTTATATAAGTTTCCCTTGGTTCCAATTTTTTATTTGCTGGGTTGCTTCAATATTGCTTCTGTATGCTAATTTTCGGGCGAAGTTTACAAATTTATGCCTCTCTGGTTGTTGGGGCTTCAGTCTAAAAGCTAAAAGCCTGTTATACTTATTGGTCCTGCTGATGAACTTAAGTGCCTCCTTGACCAACTTTAGAGTTGCACTGTTTGAGTTTCTGGAGAGGAAGCAGCTGCTACAAACAAAAAAAGAACAGGATAGACTCTTTTCCGTGATGCCAAAAGTTGTAGCTGAGGAATTAGCGCCTGAAGTTCAAACTGTGATGCCCTAGAAGAAAATGTAGTGGAACACGAAAGAGAAAACAGTTGTTCACCAAAGTCAACTCCTAATGGAGCTAGTGACATTTCTGGTGCAGGTGAGTTCTCACATCCAGTCTGCCAGAGAACTTCGTGATTTCTAAAAGTGTATTCAGTCGAACCTTCCCATTTGTATAAGTTTTTGGAGCTTAGCCATTTTTCTAGAAGCATTTGGATATGCAATATTTACAGAACTTTCTTACAGCCCCATCTAGCAATCTTAAAGCTTAATAAAAGCTTGGACTCAAATAAGTTATTTTGAGATTGATTCTTGAAACAAGAGTTTTTATCTGAAAAGAGTTCCAGCGAGCCATTTTGAATTGTTTTAACTACGGTTGGGGAATTTGGGGCAGTGAATGTAGATCTTTTCACTGGAAGGGAAGGGAAAGAAATGAGAGGTTGAGTAGAAGAGGAAAAACCATACTAATTGACTGTCGAACTGGGAGACAACTTCCGTACGTGCTGAAGTTAGTGGTGACTTCTCTTTCCTCAGGAATCATTTATTCTTTGGAATCTTGAATTTTATACTACAACTTTATTTCCCTTGATTTAAAAAAGGTTCCAACTGTCCTGATGGTTCAGATAGGTTTGTCTTTTCTTTTTTTTTTGGTAACAGTAATCTACATACTCACAGGGATACTACATCTAAAATATGTAGTACCCTTTCACAAGGTATTACAGACTAGTCATATTGCCCCTATCACCTCTATTTCCTTCAAGTAATCTAAAACATCCAAGATATCTTCTGCTTGGGCTAAAGCATTTTGTTTACACCAAAAGTAAAACAAATTTAGACAATTCATCTTGATATTCTGAAGTCCATTTTGCTTATCTTCAAAACACCTCTGATTTCTCCTTTACCATACTATGCACCATATGCATGTTGGGACAATCTTCCATCTCTCCTCCCTTATTTCTGCATTACCATCACTGTTCCAACAGTTTAGAACTCCTTTGATATTCACTGGTTTTACCCAATTTATCTTTCTCAAGCTGATGAACATCCTCCAAAGCTGTTCTGTCCATGTGCAATGCAAGAGGAGATGGCTAATTTTCTCCACTTGTTCCCCACATAAGAAGCATCTTGGACAAAGTTGAAAATTCCTTGTGTTAGTACTGATTCCTTAGCCAGTAACCATGTGAAGCAGTTCACTTTGTATGGGATTTTGGTCTTCCATGGTGAGTTTTCCTCCCTGTTATTTGGTCTATTCAGTTCTCTATAAGCTGAGATGACAGAGAAAGTGCATTTCCTTTCTTTCTTCCATGCTATGGTATCTCTTTCTTCAGATAGATTGTTGAAATTGGCCATTGTGGTGTAAAAAGTTGCTACTCTACTCACTCCCCAAACATTCAGGTTTCTCCTGATGTTTAGGTTCCATCCTTCTTCAGTCCCAACTCTGCAACTGTGGCCTGTCGAAAGGAACACAGTTTGTGGAGATCTGGATATTGATGTTGCGGTTTGCATCCCCTATCCAGTTATCATTCCAAAAAGAAATCTTCTAGCTATTGCGTACTTTATATCTAATTCTCTCCTTCAACAGAGGCCATAAATTTCTAATAGCTCTCCAGACTGTGCAGCTGTATGGTATTGACTCCATGTTAGTTGTCCAGTTATCTTCCATCCCATATTTGGCGATAATGACTATCTTCCTTAGCATATTATCATTTGTTTCAAATTTCCACAACCATTTCATCATTAGACTTTGATTTTGTGCTTTCATATTTCTCATTCCAATGACTCCAGCTTTTTTTCCACTGTCAAATACTCCCATCTAACTAGATGGAATTTACCTGTCTTTAGTTCCTTTTCCAAAAGAAGTCTTTCTGATTTTGTCAATCCCATTTATCACATTTGTTGGTTCTGGGAAGATAGACATCCTGTATGCAGGTAGTGCATCTAATGCACTATTCGCCCAGGTAAGTCTCCCTCCTCTACAAAGGTATTAACTCTTCCAATTTTTTTTTTTTATTTTTCACCGGGTGTCCGAGTCTCTTTGAGCCCCGACTAATCCCAGGGGTGCACAGGCCCTCGGCAAGGAGTTTTCCGCAAGTGCACCACGATTAATTCATGTTTTACCCAGTCCGATGGCCCTCAAAAATTGTTTGCACTCAGTGGGTTTCGAACTTGAGACCTTAAAAGGGAGCAAACCTCAAGGCTCAAGTCAATTGCCACCAGGCCAACCCCTGAGGGTTGACTCTTCCAATTTGTCAATTTCTTCTTCACATTTCTCTAAAAACCCATTTCATATCCCCTTGGGCTAGCTTTTTGTCCCCAAAGGCATGCCCAAATATGTTGTTGGGAGTTTCCTCACTATCCCTCCTAACTTTGTAACCAAGCTTTCCTGTTCCACAACTTCATTTATGGGATAGATGAAGCTTTTGTTTCGATTGATATGCAAACCTGACACGGCTTCAAAGATAATGAATATAGCCCTTATAATCAGAGCATGTTCTTCCACTGCATCACAGAAGACAAGGGTGTCATCTGCATGTTGCAAATGAGTGATCTCCAAACTATTTTTATCACCAATTTGAAAGCCTCTAATCCATCCCTTCACATTAGCTGTGTGTAGTAAGCTACTTATACCCTCCATTGCTAGGATAAACAAAAAAAGTGACGAGGTCTCCCTGCCTCAATCAAGACTGAGAATTATTATTTCACTGTACTGACTTAGTCCACTTGATATATCTAGCTCCGAAATCCCCCCCCCCCCTTTTTTTTAAAAAGGTAACAAATTTGTATATAAATCTTGAGCACAAAAGGCTGGGAACCCAAATTTACATCGTGGAGCTACAGACAGTCCAAACCCCATTTTTCCATCATCTGAATTAAAAATCCCCAGTTTTGGTGATCATAAGTTTTCTGGATATCTATCTTGCATATAACACCTAGTAGCTTACTCCGTTGTCTTGATTCCGCACTTTGCAGTTAGGATGGCATCCATGATTTGTCTTTCCTTTATGAACGGCATTTGTTGTCTATCCACTAGTTTTTTGATAACCTTTTTCAATCTTTCTTACAACAGCTTAGCAATAGTCTTGTAAACTCCCCCAATCAGACTAATAGGTGTGTAGTCATTTAGTTCTACTGCTTCAGTCTTCTTTGGAATTAGAGCCTCAGAAGTAGTATTGAACTTTTTTCAAAAAGGTTTTCCTCGTGAAAGTTTTGTATAGCTGCAACCAAACCATACTTGATGATCTCCCAACAGCGTTTAAAGAAATCCATGGAGAATCCATCAGGGCCAGGGGCTTTGTCTCCTGCACAAGCTTTGATGCTCTCCATTATTTCCTGCTTCTCAAAGTTTGCCTTGAGAGAGATGTTTTCTGCCTCCTCAATCCTGGGACAATCTCTTATCTCTAATTGAGGTCTCCACCTTTCGTCTCCTTGTATAGATTCTCATAGTAGGAAACAATTTCATTGTTTAACTCATCTGGCTCTGTCACTGTTTCTCCTTTGATTTTCAGCTTGTCTATGGTGTTAACTCTTCTGTGTGCAATTGCTGTTCTGGGGAACAACCTTGTATTTCTGTCCCCATGTTTTAGCCAAGTTGCCCTAGATATTTGCCTCCATGCTATCTCTTCATGCTTGGCTATGTCTTCAAATTCCATGTTGAGGGTAAGCCTTGAGGCAATTTCCGCCTCCACTAACAATCTCTCCTCCTGTATCCCATCCAGCTCTGCAAGTTGGATAGGATTTGTTTCTGCATTCTTAGATTACCATGGATTGTTTTTTGCTCCATTCCTTCAGCTTCATTTTTAGCGCCTTTAGTTTGGCTCCAAGGATGTAGTTAGGTTTTCCGCTATAGTTGAAAGATTCCCACCAGTCCTTTATTCTCCCATTGAAATCTTCCGTGTGGAGCCACCGGTTCTCAAACTTGAAGTAGGCCTTACTTGTTTCCCACTCACTACACTGTAGCAACAATGGTGTGTGATCAGAGGTCAGCCTTTGTAAGGTGGACTGTTTGATTTTTTTGAAACTAGTATCCCACACTTCAGAATAGAGGAAACTGTCCAGTCTTGCAGCACTGATGTGTCTCTCTCCCTTTCTCCAATTGTACTTGCCCCCCACTAATTCTGGGTCAATTAATTCCATATCTTCAATAACTCAGAAAAATCTATCATATCATTGTTGATTCTGTTGTAGTTCCTCTTTTAGAGGGACTTTTAGGTTTGTCATATATTTAGGCGTGCTATTATGATTGTGTAGTTACTGCTCTTTGATTATTATGCTACTTCTATTATCTATTATTTTCTCCTGTAGCATTGACATTGCTCTCCGTTTACTTAGGGTGGATACATTTGAGCCAAGGGTCTTTTGGAAACATCCTCTCTATCTCCATGAGATAGTAGTATGGTCTGTGTACACTCTACTCTCCTCTGACCCTACTTTGTGGGATTTCACTGGATATGCTGCTGATGTTATTTTGTTCTGCTTTTCAGAGGGATGTCTTGTTGTGTTGAAATCTCCACAAAGCACCCAAGGGCCTGAAGTTAAGCCCCTAGCTGCTCCAATCTCCCTCCGTGTTTCCTCTCTTTCTTGCCTGTCATTAGGAGCGTAAACTCCGATCAAGTTTCATTGAAAATCCTGGTTTCCCCATAAGACAGCAAGTAACTGTGTACATGCCCTTGCTGCTGATTACTCCTTCCCATACCCTTGTGTCCCAAATGATCAACAGCACCTCCTCTAGTTCCACTAGCCTCTAGTTGATGTAGTTCGACCATCTATTTCCCCACACTTCATCATTTTCCCAATGTCCCTTTCTTAGTTTCCTGCTGACACACTACATCAGCTTTCCAGGATTGCAGCAGATCTTTTATCATACTTCCTTTTTTGTTTTTGCACAATTTAACCCCCTAACATTCCATGATACTATATTCAAGGCTAGATATCCTCCCCTATTTCTACTGTCATTATTTATGAAGGTGGAGTCTATCTCTAGCCTTTTCAACTCATACATCCCTTTCTTCTTGATGATTCCCTTTCTTTCTCTGCTCTTCCCTGCTTCTTGTTGTCTATTTTCAGGAATAATTCTTTTGCTGTTTGTTCGCATCCTCTGAAATCTACTACAAATTCTGTGCTCAACCTCATAATATGCTGCTGAATCCTTTCCGAGAGGTCGAGATATTGTGGCCATTTGGCAATTGAATTTTCAGAGGTATTGCTTCCTCTGCAACTGTGTCTGTTTCCCCTTCATTTATTTCCATCTGTTTCCCTCTTTATTCTTCCTGATTGATGTGTAACTCAACTTCTATTGTGCAATTGCCGTCATTTGTATGCACTCCATTGCTTGACTTGCTCCTTCTCTCAACTGGTTCCCCAGTTCTTCGGAGTTGTTAGGGTTCGCTTTATCCTGCATATTGGCCAATGTTTCAATGTTGATTATGTCCACCAACTGAGCTTCTGTTAGTAAGGCTTTTGCTTGGAAGATCTCAATTCGGTCCAGCAGGCCCAATTGATCTGTTCTTTTAATTTGGCCCAAAGTTGCTGAGAATGGCCCTTTGTCCTTTTCCCCTATCCACCTGTGACATTTTTCAGAAAGCCACCTTTCTTTGATGTCCTCACATGTGCCAGTTGTGGAGATGTCACTCCTTTCCCCAAAAAGGGTTCATGCCTTCTATTGTCCACTAAACAACACTTTGAGGCCTCCTCCTTTGCCTTTTCTTTCTTTACCGTCACCAGTGACTCGCACCATATCAGAATCTGGTAGATGGGAACCTTCATTGCTAACTTCTATTTCTCTTGGAACGCTTGACCCATTTCCCTTCACCTTGATGCCAGCCCAAATGAAGATTTTTCAGAGTGGTCTCCTCTTCCGTCTTCTTAAAGCCTGCATATCTCTCTCTGATCAGTTTGAAAATTTCCTCGGACCACAGATTCAAAGGAAACCCTAGAGCTCTGATCCATACCCAGTCCCTCCTGATCACTCCAAGCCAGCATCCGGTAGTTGGCTTCCACCATTCTAGCTTCAGCAACATTCTCTTCCCAGACCATCCTCCCTCCATGACGTGCTCCGCTGTCTTCCTCGATGGGAACTCGAACAGACATGCCATCATTGATACCATGTACACTGACGCCTCTGTCTGTCTTCTAGGTGTTACTTGCCCATCTTCTCACCTCGTTTAGATGTGGTGTTTTAGAGGAGCCATGTTGAAACTTTTCAGCTATGCACATGTTCAAAAGATCCCTGTCGGATGGTTTCGCCTCCCCGGAGATCTTGGTGCTACTTACTCTGTTTTGTATCTTCACCTTCTTTGTGTTATGCAGCATCCATCAACTAGCCTTGAGAGCCTCTTTGTATGAATATTAAAGTTTCTTAGTAATCACTTGCTGCTGCTCCTGTGTTCTTCCTGGTCCATATATGAATTTTGCTATTTTATGAGCAATGTTCCCCCACCCCCCTCTGAGTAAAGTTCCGTGTAATAATTACTACTTTGTTTTGTCCTTGTATGTGTAACACCCCAAAAAATTTTTAAGCGAGGAGCGAGTCATTGTTCATATGCATATAAACCCAAATTTGATAACTTCTAATTGTATATATATGTCAATCCTATGTATTTAAAGTGCATTAGATGTGATTTAGGGTCATAAGGGATTTCTTACACCAAGCCTAGTTCAAGCAATTTCTTTTTTTGAAACTGGTAACTTTCTTTTTCCTTTTTTTTGGGTGTATTCCTTAGCATTAAGGGCTGTGCTGGCCACCTCCAAAAGATGTTATAAGATAGAAAAATAACAGAGAAAGTTACAAAGAGTCTATGAAGTCCACTAATTAGATCTCCTCTTCTATATCCTGTTCTTTACACCAAAAGCCTAGAGTAGTAATTATTTTCCATTTGACCTTAAGAGGTATGCTCTGACTTTGTCCAGGAATCATTTACTATGCTAGTGAGCATATCCCATACTCTTGCAGTCACCTTAGATTGCAGGAATAGGTACTTGTTAGTCTCCAAAGCCTCTTTACAAAGTAGGCAGCTAGATGCTATGTTGATGCCCCTCTTCTGCATTCCTCATGAGTCAAAACTTTTCCTCGCAGCCAGCAAAGTGAAGCACTTCACCTTGGCAGGGGCCACAGTTTTCCGTGTTGTGCTCCAAGGTCCTGATTGTCCTCCAGCAGTTCCTCTTAGTCCCCAGTGTTATAGTCTGTTTACCGAAAAAATCCTATCACTGTGATGTCCCCATGCTAATCTATCTGGCTCTAGAGTCATATCAGGGAAACCACCAATCAGGCTTAAGAGCTCTGCTACTCTATCAATCTCCCAGTCAATGAGCATACCTCTGAATGCTAAGTTCCAACCTTGTAGAGACCACATCTCCTCTATCCTGCTATCAGGATTTGTGCTTATTGAGAAAAGAACAGTGAACAGGTCCCTTAAAGTCCCATTGCCACATGAATCATCTATCCCTAGTTTAGGTTTATCTCCTCTACCCACTATAATCTTTGAACTGTTTTTTGAGGTTCAACCACAAGTTCCTGATGTTCCTCCACACCCCAACACCATAAGTGTCGAGACTTCACTAGTTAACCAGTTATTTGCCCATGTTTATGATGTATCAACTCTTTCCATAGAGCCTGCTCCTTTTGAACATACCTCCACAATCATTTTGAAAGTAGGCTCTTGTTGTGTAGCTTTAAGTTCCTCACTTCCAATCCCCCATTTTTCCTACTTTGTTGTGCGATAGGCCATTTAACCAAGTTGAAGCTCTTTTCTATCGTATTTTCTTGCCAAAGGAAATCCCTTCTTAGAGCATCCAGAGACTTGACAACCTTACTGGGGATAGGTAAAAGGGACATCACATAAGTGGGTAGACAGTCCAGAGTTGATTAGTGTAACTCTTCCTCCCAGAGATAAATATTGGGACTTCCATATTGCCAATTTTCTTCTCAGTTTTCCAGAATTATGCCATCCCAAATTTTTTCTGCTTTGTGCTTGGACCCCAAAGGCATGCTTAGGTAAATTGTGGGCAACTCTTCTGTCCTGCACTTTAAAATGATTGCCAGGGTCGCAATCGGTTGCACCTCTTTAATTGGAAAAGTACTACTCTTTCTGCAGTTAACTTCGAGTCCTGAGCTAGCTTCAAAAACCACCAATATCACTGTTAAGTAGCAAATTGGTTCCTGATCTGCTTCACAGAATACCACTGTGTCATCTGCATACAATAAATGTGTCAATACTCATTTTCTCTTTTGCCCTATTCTTGATGGAAAAACCCCTTATCCAATTATTCTGAGCAGTAACTCATTAAACTATCCAGACCTTCCATAGCTAATATAAAGAGGAAGGGGACAAAGGGTCTCCTTGTGTCATGCCTCTCTCTGCAGGGAAAAAACCAGCTGGTTCTTCTCTATTTACAGGGATGGAGAACCTGGTGGTTTTAATGCAAAAAGTCATCCAGTTGAGCCATCTCCAATCAAACCCCATTTCTCTTAGAGTATTGCTAAGAAACTCCCAGTTCAAGTGATCATACGCTTTCTCAATATCTAGCTTGCACATCAATCCAGGTGTTCCTCCTTTAATTCTAGAATCAGTGTACTCACTTGCTAGAAGAGCAGCATCCATGATTTGCCTTCCCTTGATGAAGGGCCTTTTTTATTAAAAAATCTATAGCTTACTGATCACCTTCTTCAGTCTCTCTCCAAAACCTGACCTGTGATCTTATATACCCCTGTGATCAGCCTAATAGGTCTAAATTCCCTAACTAGTTTGCTCCTACCTTCTTTGGAATTAAGGCTACAAAAGTGGCACTAAAGCTCTTTTCAAACCTTTGTTGAGCATGGAAATTTAGAAAGGTCTGCATTGGATCATCTTTGGTAATTTCCCAGAAAGCATGGAAGAATGCCATTGTATAACCTTCTGGTCCAGGTACTTTATCTATAACACACAATTTATTCCTTCCAGAACTTCCACCTCAAAGTCTCTTGACAACCAATGCTTGTTTCTCTATTGTGATTGTTTGAGACCTCCATGATATTTAAAGATGGTCTCCAATTTTCTGTGTCTTTGTATTAAGTTTGGTAGAAATCCCCCACTGCATTTCTTATAATCTCAGGGTCCGAGGACACTTTTTCATTAATCAGTAAGGACTCTATGGTGTTGTTCCTTTTGTGAGCTGTAGCCATTCTGAAAGAACTTGGTGTTCTCGTCCCCATTCTTTAACCATTGAATTCTTGATCTTTGTCTCCAGTGCAACCCCTCATTTTTAGCCACTTCCTCATACTCCATTGCTAAATGAGCCTTCTGTAATTGCTCATCATCTGTTAATGCTCTAAGGACCTGGATGTCTTCAAAACTGCCAATTTGTCCCAATATCTCTTCTTTTCTGGCACTCCAGTTTCCTCTATTTTCTTTTCTGCATTCCTAGAGTTTCTTTTTTAAGCAACTCAACTTTGAAGCTAAAATAAAATCAGGACTGCCTGTCACATGGAAGGATCCGCACCACTCCTAACCTCCACATTTAACCACTATTTCTCAAATTTAAAATATGATTTTCTGAAAGCCTCATTCCCACATGTCAATACTACAGGGTTGCGATCAGATCCTGGGCAAGGCAGAACACTGTCTAATTTGAGTGAAAAGTTCATCCCAAGGAAAGGAAGTATAGAAATCTGTCAATCCTTGATTCATTTCTTTGGTTGTCCTTCCTCTCCATGGGTAGGAGCCCCAGATAAAGGAGGATCCACCAAATCAATTCATTGATGCACTTGGAAAAATCAGACATGGCCCCCAGACGATCTGCAACATTTGGTCTTTTCTGAGGGGAACCTAGTCGTATTGAAGTCCCCACATACTACCCATGGTCCTTCGCAAAAGCTCCTCATTGCCCCCAACTCCTCCCTTAATTCCGCTGTCATTTCTTTCACATGATGCATAAACTGCAGTGATGAACCAGATGAACTCCTGGTTTGAATTACTGAGCTTGCAAGTGATGCTCTGATTGCAACTTTCTACAGCTTCCCCTTTTTGGTGTCTCGTCCCACATTATCGCAATACCCTCCTTGCTGTCTAAAGATTCCAACCACATTCCTTCTATCCATCTATTTCCACCTAGTTGTTGCATAAACTCTCCCACCTCCCCCTTAAGTTTTGTCTCCATCAGCACGATAATGTCCACCTCCTGTTGTATTCTACTCTAACCAAATTCTTCTTACTGTCTATGTTGAGCCCCCTCACATTCCATGAGAAAATTTATGGTTTCATGATAAATGAGAGTTTTTTTCCATGTTAAATCAGTGTAGCATTCATTATTTGTTTGATATTTTTTAGGTTGTGTATTTATGTATATAATATTTCTATGCAAGAAAACAAAAAAGAATTATTGGACTTTTAGTTTCTTGTGAACTCTTTGCCAACAGATGATTTTATTGATTTTTGATTATTTCTTGGCATCCCTAAGATAGATGGTGTAGTGATATAACTCGTGTTATATTGGCATAGTATGATTCTTTGATGACTAATCTTCCTGAATTTTATGAATTTGGTTAATTAACAATCATTGTCTTAGACGTGGTGACTACAAACTATGAAATCTATTTACATGTTAGGTATGAGAGCTTGATAGTCTTGGGCTTAGCACCAAGCTGTTGTTTGATATATCCCCTGTATTCTCCAATTTAAATTTCCGGTTTGGTCGCATGGTCTCTTTTTATCAAATGAAAGGCCATAATTATTTTTTTACTATTTTCATCTCTTGTATAATTGTTAAGTCCCACAATAAATTTTTAGAGATATAGAAGTATATTATATATCATAATAAGTAAGAACATAACATAGTATGACTTCTAACATTATTCCTAAGGGTTTAATATTATGTAATTATGCTAATCTTTTATATATCAGTAACTTTTATATATTGCTCAATTAAATTCTTTTAAATCATGTATAACACTATAACTATAAATATATAATTGAATAATAATAATAATATGGGATACACGCTAAAACCACGTGTCCAAACACTAGTAAGCTATAAATTACAATAATCTTTATACTTGTAAGTACATTAAATGAAATCTTACCAATTTATAATTTCAGCCAAACAATCCACTTGTCAAGAGAAAGACGAGTCAAACAAACCGTTCCAGCTATCTGGACACAAAGGGACATAAGTTGTAACCTTCGCCAAAACCCATGGCGTAAAAAACAAGAGCATATTCCTCTCTTCTCCGGCGACGCTCACTCTTCTTTTGCTCGAAACCTGCCGGCGAATCTCTCTCTTCAGGTCAAAACTCAATAAATCCAGTTTCCATTTAACTTTCTTCTTTCAGGAATTTTACTTTAATTTGATTGCTTGACACAAATTTTGTCGTCTGATTTTTTTTCCTTCTTTAAACTGTTGTAATAATTCATATCCATTGATATGCTGTTCAATTCTATCTACATTTCAGAGGTTTAGTTCTTCCGCTGCTGAATTTGGTTCATCGGAGAATCTTTTTCTGACTGGTTCAACTGATATTTGTGTTTTTCTTAAAAATTTCTTTTCTGTATTGTTAAAGTTCTATCTTTTCTTTGTATGCATCTTTCTTGGAATGTCATGTAATTTTTGCTGAACGATTAGGGTGTATTATGATATTTTGCTGAATGAGTAGGTTAATGGTTTTTGTACGTTTTCTTCCTTGCAATTGAGACTATCAGATTATGTGTACAAGAGCAACTGTTTTGATGCGGAGTGAGAGAGAATACCTAATGCAACAATTTGGAAATTTAAGATAGTGTACAAGCATGTGCTGGGACAAAGCACCTGGCCTGATGGCTTTCCCATGGCCTTTTTCTCTCTCATTATTGGGAGGTGGTGGGTGAGGATGTTATTGTTTCTATTCAAAACTTTCATGAAAGATATATTTCTGAAAAGAGCTTTAATCCCACATATTTGGCTTTGATTCCAAAGCCGATGGAGGAAAGGAGTTGACAGACTTTAGACCTATTAGTTTTAAAGATAGTACCTACAAAATTATTTCCAAGCTACTTATTGAAAGACTAAAAAAGATGATAGCTAAACTGGTGGGTGGACGACAAATGACTTTTGTAAGAGGAAGACACATCATGGTCCATGGATGCTAGTCTTATTGCTAATGAATGTGTGGGCTCAAGAACTAAAAGCAAACAGCCAGGAATTCTTTGCATGTAGGATATACAGAAGGCCTATGATATCTAAACTGGAATCATCTGCTTGAAGCTGAGGAAGCTGGGTTGTGGTGAACTGGAGGCAAAGAGCAAGTCCAAGTAACTTTGTTACAATGTGTTGGAAAAATGTGAAAAGAAGTTGGTGAACTAGAGGAGTCAATCGACTTTGATAAATAGTGTATTAGATGCTTTGCCAGCTTATATGATGTCTGAATTCCTAATTCCTGCAAGTGTAAGGGATAGAACGGGTGCTCTGAGAAGAATTTTTTGTGGCAAGGCAACCGTGACACCAAAAAATTACATTTGGTTAAATAGGATGCTCTTACTATTATCAAGAAGAATATGGGTTTGGGAATTAGAAATTTGAAAATTCAAAACTACAGTCTCATGATGAAGTGGATATGGAGATTTATCTTAAATGAATAGTTCCTGTGGACAGATGTTATCAGTATGAAATATGGAATGGAGGATAACTAGATGACAAAGCTGGTCAGCCGTCCACATGGGAGTTGGTGTTTGGAAATCAATCAGGAATCTGTCGCCAAAACCAACTCCTATGCTGAAGTAGGAAATGGTGAGAGTATTTCTTTCTCGGAAGATAAATGGATAGGACAAATTCCTCTGAAGCAGCTATATCCAAATGTACACAATCTGAATCAGAAACAAAAGTCAACTGTTGGAGATGTTTGGGACAATCAAGGTTGGAATGTGAGCTAAAGGGATGTTTAATGATTGGGAGATTGACAGGCTTTCAGATGTCTACTTTACCTTGGAACAATTCAAAGGAGTTTCCACCTCTGTAGACGTGTTCTATGGTTTGGTAAAAGCCAAGGTAATTACTCTGTCAAGGTGTCTACTGAAAATACAATATTTCAAACAGTCAGATTGACTGTTGACCACTAGAAATGCAGTGCTAACTCAGGATGGCTTAATGAAGAGGGGACTAGACTGGTGTTCAACATGCTGTCTATGTGGAGCGAGGGAGATACAATCAACCATCTTTTTTACATTGCAAAATAACAAGTCAGATGTGGAGGATTCTCAAAAATTTGAAAGGACTTGTGTGATAATGCCTGGAAGTATCTTGGAGACCCTGGAAAAATTAGAATATTTATAGTTGCTTAGCTACACAGAAGGAATGATGGAAAATTGTCCCTGCTTTTATTTGGTGGGCTATGTGGAAGAAAAGGAACCTAAGATGCTTTGAAATTTGAATAAATGCAGCTCCACGCAGGATATGAAGATTGCTTAGCTTTTTTTAAAAAAGAAAATTTAAAATATATTTGGTGTAAATTAACATGGAAGATCATGAATCCTCGGTAGATGTTATAGGAACTTTTTGTGAATATAAGGAATGGAAGAACTGATCTTAGTTTTTTGTAATTAACCTTGACCGGATCAAGTTTGGTGCACTCTTTTTTGGAAGTGTAATACAGTTACCTTCTCAAAAATAAAAATAAAAGATCAATTGCTTACAATTTTCTTCTCTTTTCTCCTTAATCACTAAGGATAAATGTATGATGACCCATTTATTAATTCATTTCTAGATATCTTCAATGACCTTAAGATTTAGCAATACGAAGAGGTGAATTAATAAGTGACACGTGGATCCTAAATGAAATTTGCTGAAATGAATAGCCTTTTGTAGATAAGCATGTGTGAATTTATAAATGGTTTTTTCATTTTTTGGCGTTAAGATCGAGGTATTAAATAGTTCTATAAAAAATATCACATATCCACCTATATATACATATTTCATTCAATGAAACTGATTTAAAACAGGTGGGTGTGTGGTTTGTCTTTGACGGAGAGAGCAAGGATCGACATTCCAATCTATCTTGGTGATTGGAGGTTCCTTTGAAATGCTCCAGCTTGCTGTAGAATTAAACTAGCCTGGAAATCTCCCGGTCATTGAAAGGTCTTCTAAAACTCAGATTCCACCCCTGTTCTGGCCAAACTTCAGCCACTGTAGCCCTTTTCTGCTGATTTAGAGTGTAAATGTCATAAAAAGTATCCATTAGAGAGCCTTGTTCCAACCAGTTGTCTTCCCAGAAGGAAACCTTCCTGCCATCTTCTGTTCTTAAACTGTAGTTTTCTCTTAGCATTAGCCACAAATTCTTGATGGCCTTCCAAAGGTTCCGTAAGTGTTAGTGACCATTTTGGTGGTCCAATGATCTTGCCATTTCATATTTCGACTGAATTACTTCTTTCCACAGCGCCAGTTCACTAGATGCAAGTCTCCAGAGCCACTTCATCATAAGGCATTGGTTCTGTGTTTTTAAGTTCCTTACCCCCATACCCCTTTTTTGTTTGACTCCAATTAGTACATCTCACTTAACCAAGTGGAATTTCTTGGTCTCACTCTTTCCTTCCCAGAGAAAATTTCTTCTTAGAACATCAAGTCTCTCAATGACCCCCTCTGGAATTGGGAAAAGGGACATCATGTATTTAGGCATTGCATCCAAAACACTTTTGATTAGTGTTAGTCTTCCTCCCATAGAGAGATATTTACTTTTCCAGCTAGCCAACATTTTCTCACACTTTTCTACCACCGCATTCCATGTATCAACATTCAACAGACCTATTCTTAGCTCCCAGTGGCATGCCCAGATAAACAGTTGGTAGTTCCCAATTCTTCCACCAAGAATCCCAGCCGATGGGCCTAGATTTGGAACCTCATTAACTGGGTATAAGAAACTCTTATTCCAGTTGATGTTTAACCTTGAGATTGCTTCAAATAGAACAAAAATGACCCTGGTAATAATGTGTTGGCTCCTGTTGACCTGGACCTCGCAGAAGATTAGTATGTTCCTGGCATACTGCAGATGAGTAATCTCCAATACAGAGCCTTCCCTGTTTGAAGATCAAAATCCCTTCAGCCAAGACAGACCCTTGATGAAGTCCTATCTCCACAGGAAGATACTCTGAGTCTCCTCCCATCGTTCTTACTCGAGTTTTGGCTCCGTTGTACATGTCTTTTATCACTCTAATATACGTCATTGCAACACCTTTCACCTCTAGACTCCTCCATAGGACATCCCTCAAAACCTTGTCATAGGCCTTCTCGAGATCAATGAACACCATATGAAGGTCCTTTTTCCTTTCCCTATACTTCTCCACTAATCTCCGAACAAGATGAATTGCTTCAGTAGTCGACCGGCCCGGCATGAATCCAAACTGATTTTTCCGAAATAGATACCTATATCTAGCCTTGATGGCTAGATATCCTCCCCTGCTTCTACTGTCATTATTTATGAAGTTGGAGTCTATATGTAGCCTTTTCAACTCATACATCCCTTTCTTTTTTATGATTCCCCTTCTTTCTCTGCTCTTCCCTGCTTCTTGTTGTCTATTTTCAGGAATAATTCTTTTGCTGTTTGTTTGCATCCTCTGAAATCTACTCCAAATTCTGTGCTCAACCTCATAATATGCTGCTGAATCCTTTCCGAGGGTTGAGATATTGTGGCTCTTCATTTGGCAAAAGAATTTTCAGAGGTATTGCTTCCTCTGCAACTGTGTCTGTTTCCCCTTCATTTTTTTTTCCATCTGTTTCTCCCTTTCTTCTTCCTGATTGACGTGTAACTCAACTTCTACCGTGCAATTGCTGTCATTTGTATGCACTCCATCGCTTGACTTTCTCCTTCTCTCAACTGGTTTCCCAGTTCTTCAGAGTTGTTAGGGTTCGCTTTATCCTGCATATTGGCCAATGTTTCAATGTTGATTATGTCCACCAACTGAGCTTCTGTATATAACTTCTGTATATAAGGCTTTTGCTTGGAAGATACTATTTCGGTCCAGCAGGCCCAATTGATCTGTTCTTTTGATTTGGCCCAAAGTTGCTGAAAGTCGCCCTTTGTCCTTTTCCCCCTATCCACCTGTGACATTTTTCAGAAAGCCACCTTTCTTTGATGTCCTCAGATGTGCCAGCTGTGGAGATGTCACTTCTTTCCCGAAAAAGGGTTCATGCCTTCTATTGTCCACTGGACAACACTTTGAGGCCTCCTCCTTTGCCTCTTCTTTCTTTACCGTCACCAGTGACTCGCACCATATCAGAATTTGGTAGAGGGTAGCCTTCATTGCTAACTTCTCTCTCTCTCAGAACGCTTGACCCATCTCCCTTCACCTTGATGCCAGCCCAAATTGAGATGATTTTTCAGAGTGGCCTCCTCTTCCGTCTTGATAAAGCCTCCATATCTCTCTCCGATCAGTTTGAAAATTTCCTCGACCATGGATTTAAAGGAAACCCTAGAGCTCTGATCCATACCCAGTCCGTCCTGATCTCTCCAAGCCAGCATCTGGTAGTTGGCTTCCACCATTCTAGCTTCAGCGACATTCTCTTCCCAGACCACTCCCCGTCCATGACGTGCTCCGCTGTCTTCCTCAATGGGAACTCGAACAGAAACATGCCATCATTCATACCATATACACTGACGCCTCTATCTGTCTTCTAGGCGTTACTTGCCCATCTTCTCACCTCATTTAGATGTTGTGTTTCAGAGGAGCCATGTTGAAACTTTTCAGCTATGCACATGTTCAGCAGATCCCTGTCGGATGGTTTCATCTCCCCGGAGATCTTGGTGCTACTTACTCTGTTTTGTATCTTCACCTTCTTTGAGTTATGCGGCATCCATCTACTAGACTTGAGAGCCTCTTTGGTATGAATATTCAAGTTTCTTAGTAATCACTTGCTGCTGCTCCTGTGTTCCTCCTGGTTCATATATGAACTTTGCTATTTTATGAGCAATGTTCCCCCATCCCCCTCTGAATGAAGTTTCGTATAATAATTACTACTTTGTTTTGTCCTTGTATGTGTAACACCCCAAGAATTTGTTAAGCTAGGAGCGAATCATTCTTCATATGCGTATAAACCCAAATTTGATAACTTCTAATTGTATATATATGTCAATCCTATGTATTTAAAGTGTATTAGATGTAGTTTAGGGTCATAAGGGATTTCTTACACCAAGCCTAGTTCAAACAATTTGTTTTTTTGAAACTGGTAACTTTCTTTTTCCTTTTTTTTTTTTTTTTTTTTTTTTGTGTATTCCTTAGCTTTAAGGGCTGTGCTGGCCACCTCCAAAAGATGTTCTAAGATAGAAAAATAACAGGGAAACTTACAAAGAGTCTATGAAGTCCACTAATTAGATCTCCTCTTCTATATCCTGTTCTTTACACCAAAAGCCTAGAGTAGTAATTATTTTACATTTGACCTTAAGAGGTATGCTCTGACATTGTCCAGGAATCATTGACTATGCTAGTGAACATATCCCATACTTGTGCAATCACCTTAGATTGCAGGAATAGGTGCTTGTTAGTCTCCAAAGCCTCTTTACGAAGTAGGCAGGTAGATGCTATGTTGATGCCCCTCTTCTGCATTCCTCATGAGTCAAAACTTTTCCTTGCAACGAACAAAGTGAAGCACCTGACCTTGGTAGGGGCCACAGTTTTCCGTGTTGTGCTCCAAGGTCCTGATTGTCTTCCAGCACTTCCTCTTGGTCCCCAGTTGTATAGTCTGTTTACCAAAAAAATCCCATCACTGTGATGTCCCCATGCTAATCTATCTGGCTCTAGAGTCATACCAGGGAAACCACCAATCGGGCTCAAGAGCTCTGCTACTCTATCAATCTCCCAGTCATTGAGCATTCTTCTGAATGCTAAGTTCCAACCTTGTGGAAACCAAATCTCCTCTATCCTGCTATCAGGATTTGTGCTTATTGAGAAAAGAACAGGGAACAGGTCCCTTAAAGTCCCATTGCCACACCAATCATCTATCTAGAGTTTAGGTTTATCTCCTCTACCCACTATAATCTTTGAGCTGTTTTTGAGGCTCAACCACAAGTTCCTGATGGTCCTCCACACCCCAGCACCATAAGTGTCAATGACTTCACTAGTACACTAGTTATTTGCCCATGTTTGTGATGTATCAACTCTTTCCACAGAGCCTGCTCCTCTTGAACATACCTCCACAATCATTTTGAAAGGAGGCTCTTGTTGTGTAGCTTTAAGTTCCTCACTTCGAATCCCCCATTTTTCCTACTTTGTTGTACGATAGGCCATTTAACCTAGTTGAAGCTCTTTTCTATCTTATTTCCTTGCCAAAGGAAATTCCTTCTTAGAGCATCCAGAGACTTGACAACCTTACTAGGGATAGGGAAAAGGGACATCACATAAGTGGGTAGAGAGTCCAGAACTGAGTTGATTAGTGTAACTCTTCCTCCCCGAGATAAATATTGGGACTTTCATATTGCCAATTTCTTCTTAGTTTTTCTGAAATATGCCATCCCAAATTTTTTGCTTTGTGCTTGGAGCCCAAAGGCATGCCTAGGTAAATTGTGGGCAACTCTTCTGTCCTGCACTTCAAAATAATTGCCAGAGTCACAATCAGTTACACCTTTTTAATTAGAAGAATACTGCTCTTTCTGCAGTTAACTTTGTGTCCTGAGCTAGCTTCAAAAACCACCAAGATAACTCAAGTGGCAAACTGGTTCCAGCTTTGCTTCACAGAATACCACTGTGTCATCTGCATACAATAGATGTGTCAAGACTCATTTTCTCATTTGCCCTGTTCTTGATGGAAAAACCCCTTATCCAATTATTCTGCGCAGTAACTCATTAAACTATCCAGACCTTCCATAGCTAATATAAAGAGCAAGGGGACAAAGGGTCCCCTTGTCTCATTCAGGGACAAGGATGGAGAACCTGGTGGTTTTAATGCAAAAAGTCATCCAGTTGAGCCATCTCAAATCAAACCCCATTTGTCATAGAGTATCGCTAAGAAACTCCCAGTTCAAGTGATCATAAGCTTTCTCAATATCTAGCTTGCACATCAATCCAGGTGTTCCTCCTTTAATTCTAGAATCAATGCGCTCAGTTGCTAGAAGAGCAGCATCCATGTTTTGCCTTCCCTTGATGAAGGGCCTTTTTATAAACCTATAACTTACTGATCACCTTCTTCAGTATCTCTCCAAAACCTGAGATATGATCTTATCTACCCCTGTGATCAGCCTAATAGGTCTAAAATTCCTCAACTCCTTTGCTCCTACCTTCCTTGGAATTAGGGCTACAAAAGTGGCACTATAGCTCTTTTCAAACCTTTGTTGAGCATGGAAATTTTGAAAGGTCTGCATTGGATCATCTTTGATAATTTCCCAGAAAGCATGGAAGAATGTCATTGTATAACCTTCTGGTCCAGGTGCTTTATCTATAACACAATTTTATTCCTTCCAGAACTTCCACCTCAAAATCTCTTGACAACCATGCTTGTTCCTCTACTGTGATTGTTTGAAACCTCCGTGATATTTAAAGATGGTCTCCAATTTTCTGTGTCTTTGTATTAAGTTTGGTAGAAATCCCCCACTGCATTTCTTATAACCTCAGGGTCCGAGGACGCTTCTTCATTAATCAGTAAGGACTCTACGGTGTTGTTCCTTTTGTGAGCTGTAGCCATTCTGAAAGAACTTGGTGTTCTCGATCCCATTCTTTAATTATTGAATTCTTGATCTTTGTCTCTGGTGCAACTCCTCATTTTTAGCCACTTCCTCATACTCCATTGCTAAATGAGCCTTCTGTAATTGCTCATCATCTGTTAATGCTCTAAGGACCTGGATGTCTTCAAAACTGCCAATTTGTCCCAATATCTCTTCTTTTCTGGCCCTCCAGTTTCCTCTATTTTCTTTTCTGCATTCCTTGAGTTTCTTTTTTAAGCAACTCAACTTTGAAGCTAAAATAAAATCAGGACTGCCTGTCACATGGAAGGATCCCCACCACTCCTTAACTTTATCTCTGAAACCTCCACATTTAACCACCACTTCTCAAATTTAAAATATGATTTTCTGAAAGCCTCATTCCCACATGTCAACACTACAGGGTTGTGATCAGATCCTAGGCAAGGCAGAACACTCTTGTCTAATTTGAGTGAAAAGTTCATCCCAAGGAAAGGAGTATAGAAATCTGTCAATCCTTGATGCATTTCTCTGGTTTGCCCTTTCTCTCCATGGGTAGGAGCCCCCAAATAAAGGAGGATCCACCAAATCAAGTCATTGATGCACTTGGAAGAATCAGACATGGCCCCAGACGATCTGCAACATTTGGTCTTTTCTGAGGGGAACCTAGTCGTGTTGAAGTCCCCACATACTACCCATGGTCCTTCGCAAAAGCTCCTCATTGCCCCAACTCCTCTCACAATTCCTCTCATTTCTTTCACATGATGCATAAACTGCAGTGATGAACCAGATGAACTCCTGGTTTAAATTACTGAGCTTGCAAGTGATGCTCTGGTTGCAACTTTCTACAGCTTCCCCTTTCTGGTGTCTTGGCCCACATTATCGCAATACCCTCCTTGCTGTCTAAAGATTCCAACCACATTCCTCCTATCCATCTATTTCCACCTAGTTGTTGCATAAACTCTCCCACCTCCCCCTTAAGTTTTGCCTCCATCAGCACGATAATGTCCACCTCCTGTTGTATTCTACTGTAACCAAATTCCTCTTACTGTCCATATTGAGCCCCCTCACATTCCATGAGAAAATTTTTAGTTTCATGATAAATGAGAGTTTACACTTCTCCCGCTGCTCCTTGATTCACTTCTAGGTTCCCTTTTTTTTTTTTTGTGTAATTAAATCTTGGCCCTCTAATCAACTTTTAGTAACAAAGGGAAGGCTTCTTCAGTGTACCCTTCGAAGGCTACTCCAAACTCCTTGCTTAGCGCCTTAGCCTCACCATATTTTCTTGTACCCATATATTTGTCTTGTTTTCAGCTTCCTTAGCTGCATTCAGAAGCATCACATTGAATGGGAGTTGGGTCCAGCAAGACCATGATCTTTTTCGCGTTAATCTGCCCCGGTAGAATGTTTTTCTTCAGTTATTTTTTCCATAGAAAAAGCTGAGATTTTTGTATGTATGTGAGTGTCGACTCCCGCTATTAAGGAATTGTGCATTGTATACTTCCCCCTTGCTTCCTCCATTAGATACTGATTAACAGAGAAAATTAAAAATTTCATTGGTCCTTCCCAGCAATTTAATTCGCAACAGCTGAGGAGAGTCTTTGGTGTTTTCCGTTAAATTTTGGGCTTTAAACTGGCCCAACTGACTAGGCCTGGGACTTAAAATCAGATTTCTTATGGGAAGCTCCAAGTGGAGCGTCCCACCACCGGTTCACCCATGTGCTAACTTTCACCTAGAAAGCCCTTTTGTCGCTGTTCAAAGAAAGACTTTGTATGTCAGACCTCTGTATATTTATGAGCCTTGAAATATCTGACAGGTCTTTCTCATGACATTTGTCCTTCTCTCTCCTTGCTCGAACCCGTGTCCTCAGTGGATTTTCTGCAGAAAGTCACCGGAGTTTCCATCCAAAAATTGTCTCATTATTGTCAATTTTGATGGATGTCGGAATTTTTTCTGCCAGTACTTTGACACAAATTTTGGCCCATAGGAGATGATTTTTGAGATCGGTTTCTTCTTTCGTTTCGATCCAGCCACTGCACCAATCTCAAATCTTCTTCATCAGTGGCCTAGACCAAAGATTCAAAGGCAACCTTAGAAACTTCGGTCTGCTTCCTTGTCTTCTCCAGTTGCCCATCAAGACATGTTCCGCTGCCTTTCTAGACTGAAATTCAAAGAGGTACAGAATTCCATTCATATTGTAAACTTGGATTTGCTGTGCTCCTTTCCATGTTTGTTGCGCCCATCGTCTTACATCATTTTTGGTGGGTGCATCATCTTCAAAGAATTTCCAACCGGACTCTGGCCAAATGGATCCTTGTCTTCCGCTGGACTCGAGCCTTCAACCTATTGCCATCATCAGATTCTGCTATCTCTGTTTCTGTCTGAGTCCATTTATTTTTTTGCAGTGAGTCTTGGTAGCTCCTTTTCCCCTTCTTTGCAGTTGTGTCTACCTTCCCCATGTATTTAATGATTTCTTCAGTTGTACCCCTATTCATGAATGACTCTATTTTTTTGCTTACTTCTCCAATCCCTCATTGAATGCATTTCTGGTAACTGCTCTGTCATTACCTTTCACTGATATGTATCTGCCATATTGATTAAATTTCAGAGACCAAAAGAAATTTGTAGAGAAATCCCTGCTTCTTCATGACTTGGAGAATCTCCCTCTAATCTCCGATGGTTCTACTACTCTCTTGCATGTCCAGCCCAGAGCTTCCCTGCTAAGAACCATTCTCCTCATATGGTGCCTAGCACTTTCAACCCAGTCATACCAAACTTCAGCTTTTGACCTGGGCAGTATGATGTTGTGAGATTTCCCCCAGATCTGAAATATATTCTATTGTCGTCTAAAAGAGCAGTCCAGAAAGATGGAAAATCCGAGGAATAGAAGAGAAAGAAAAAGGTTAAGAGAAATGTATTTTGGTGGATGAAGTCCATGGAATAATGAAATCCAAAGTCCAGAAAGGACTTCGAAAAGGTATCTGGAAACTAGTGCCTGGGAGCATTTTTCCAAAAGAGCGAATATCATCCTTTAGTTCAAAGGATTTCTATCAACTAAGTTTTCGCATGAGTATATATAAGGGCCAACTTCAACGACCATATATGCTAGAATATAAAGAGTTAGGTGGCTCATAACCTATCAAATCAAAGGTCTTTGAGTCTTCTTTCTAATGCCACCAAGTTTGCGCCATTTCGAGTGCGGAGTACAAAGTTATGACCATTTTATTGGAGATGTGCAAACCTGGTCGAAGTCTGCGGTGGCTCCGCGGCATGGAGTGACTACGGACTTCACTGTGTAAGTTAAATGAGGTCCCTTTATTATTTTTTTAGGGTATTTTTGTCCTAGAATTTTTTTTGGGAGTTATTTTAATGTCCCTAAACGTGTGGAAAATTAGTTTTGCATAATTAAAACTCTGTCCTCCACACTACTAAACTTGAACATTCAAGAATTTTCAAGAACACATCAAGTTAGGGTTTTCTTTCAAGATTCTTCATCAAGGAAGTTTTTCTCCATAGCTTTCAAGCTTCCCAACTCAAATTTCATCATCCATTTTATGAATCTCTAAGAGAAATCTTAAATTATAAACATAGGGTTTTCAAGAAAACAAATCCAAGAATTTCAAGAAAAGGTTTCTTGATTGTTCTTCTTCAAGTTAGAGTTCTTTATCAAGATTTTTGGAACGTTTAAGGTATGTAAGGCTATCATAGTGAGGAATTAAGTTTCCTTACGCCCTATCCACAATTTCAGTTAACAAGATTAAAGCTAGGGGTTTTATCCCAAAGTTCATAATTTTTTAATTGTCTTTATTCTTATTGTTGATTCTTGATTTTATTGTTGAAATTATGGTAATTCACATCATTATTGATCTTTGATTTATGGTTCATACTTCTTATATCACATGAGCCTCTTTTAGCCAAAGTTCTTTGAAAATCTTATCATAGTATTTCATATGCATTATAATGAATGAAGTTCAAGAATTTCAAGAAAGTATTAGTATATTTATTTTAAAATATCAAAAAAGTATTATTTATTTTTTTGCATCATTATGCATGAATTTCAGAGATTAAGTAAAGTATTTTGAAATATTTTTGAAGAAGTTTTTTTAGATCACGAGTGTCCCAAATGTATATATTACATTAGTCACAAATATTGATATATTTTCGAGTTTAAGCATGATTTTTACTAGGGTTTTCCATGAACAGCTTTTCTATCTCTATGAGGTAGTGGGAAGATCTGCGTACATTTTACCCTCCCCAGACCCCACTTGTGGGATTCCACTGGGTATGTTGTTATTAAGCATGATTTTACTAAACTTAATGAGCTAGTATTTTCATGAATAATTTATATTTGAGAATGAGTTTTGAGGGAACATGAGGAGTCATATATATATATATACACACACACATATTTGATTTTATAAATTATTTTACCAAGTCTAAATGAGAATAAGAATTGAGCATGAATGATGTTTTGAGAAAAGAGTTTTGGCGAAATTTGAGTATCTTCGGAAGTATAAATATATATGTATTATGTTTTATCGAGATCGAGTTTTTGAGTTTCATGAGAGCCCAATGAGACTAGACGAGATGATTTTTGAGCAATTTATTCATTTGGTAGATATGAGCATATTATATTTTGGGAGTAGTATTGAGCACTGGTCTGGATAAGAATAGAGGTAACTCAAACCCCATAAACTACGTCGCCAGTGTAGGATAGAAACCTAGCCTGTCTTGTCCTTAAAGAAGACTTTTATGTTGGATCTATTGATGTGATGTTCTTTACCTTGGCAAGGTATTGGATTGATGTAGCAACGACATCGCTTCTTTGTATCAGCACTCGCTCATAGGTGGTGGTTGTTGGTTGGAGAAACTCCCTGAGAGTAAATATATTGTTTTACTGACTTACATATTTATATATGGTTGTTGAAAGCATTGTTTATTCTTAAGCTTGCATATCATATTGAGTTGAGTTGAGCTTTATTCTTGTCATTGACTGTTCTTGAGCATGTTTCCATTCAGTCATTTTACATACAGTACATCCAAAGAGCAACTCTTCTCAAAATCTCACTCAAAAGGTGCTAAGTTGGAATCCCATTTTAACTAAGGATTCCTGTGGATTTCCACGTTCTGACGTCATTCGGCACTGCATCATTTTATGATGCAGATTCGAATATTCATGATTGCAGACACTTTAGTAAGGCTTCTACCGTCAGCAGTTGGTGAGACCTCCTGGTATCCAAAGGAGTTCTTTTCCTTGAAATCCTTCTTTCAGTTATTAGTGGTCATTTGAGGTGGTCGTGGACTTGTCTTGGCACCCTTTACGAGTCAAATAAAGGCTTCATAGAGAGAGTAAAATGTTGAGTCAGAATGATTCTTTTAGAGTCTGTTTTATAATTTCATTATTGAGTTCATAACATTGAGTTACATTATACGTTGAATATTTTAAACATATTATTTATATTTGTTGATGATGAGTTTTGTTTTTAAATGTCCGCTTGAGTTAATTTTCTATTGAGTCGAATCTTTCACTCAGTGAGTTAGTCAAGCCAAGGGTTCACTTGGGACCAGCAATGGTTTTCGAGTGTCGACCATGCCAAGGGCGTACCCTCAGGGTGTGACAGTATGGCTCTAAAGCTAATGTATCTTCCATTTTCATTTGATTTATTGGTGCAAAAAATACTCTGGAAAGTGGTCTTTTGTTTTCCATCTTCCAACTACTTTTCCCTGTTCCTTTGATGCTTCAATAAATATTGTTGCTAACCATCTCAAGATTTTATGGCTGATTTTAACTCTCCGCAACAAGTACCTTCTCTATTCCGACAATTCGTACCAGGATTCTGCCTCTGTCGACTTTTTGTGATCTCATAAGACTTAAAACCAGCATTGTAGTAAATGTTGTTTTCCCCTTTGAAGCTAGAGTTTAACATCTTGCCGTAAAAAAGACGTGTTAAGGAAATCTTCTTTGAAATTCAAATTACAGGTAAGTTTACCTTGATTCTTGTGCCTGGGAGCATTTTTTGATTTCACGCTGTCAGTTATCTGAGATAAGATGGGACTTCATCAAGTATCTGTGCTAAGCCCTTTTTTATTTGCGTTGGTGATAGATGAGCTGATGCGATCTACCCAGGAGGAAGTCCCATGGTGTATGTTGTTTGCAGATGACATAGTACTGATTGGTAAGACCCGGACCAAAGTTGATGATAGGTTGGAGGTTTGGAGACACGCTTTGGAGTCCAAAGGATTCAAACTGCGCAGGACCAAAACAGAATACTTGGAGTGCAAATTCAGTGTTGCGAGGGATGAAGCAGACATTGATGTGAGACTTGCGGCTCACCCTATCCCCAAGAAGGAAAGCTTTAAGTATCTGGGGTCCATCATCTAGAGTAGTGGGATATCGACGATGATGTCACACGTTGTATTGGGGCGGCTTGGACAAAATGGAGGTTGGCCTCTGGAGTATTGTGTGATAAGAAGATACCACCTAAACTCAAAGGTAAGTTCTACAGAATGGTGGTTAGACCATCTTTGTTGTATGGGGTGGAGTGTTGGCCAATAAAAAATGTATCATGTTCAGAAGATGCAGGTCACAGAAATGAGGATGTTAAGATGGATGTGTGGTCACACCAGGAGTGATAAGATTAGGAACGAGGTCATTCGGGAGAAGCTACAGGTGGCCCCTGTAGCTGACAAGATGAGGGAAGCGAGACTGCGATGGTTCGGACATGTGCAGAGAAGGAGTACCAATGCCCCTGTTAGGAGGTGTGAGAGGCTAGATTTGGGAGCTACACGGAGGAGTAGAGGTAGACCAAAGAAGTATTGGGAGGAGGTGATTAGACATGATATGGTGAAACTTGACCTCACCAAGGATATGACCTTAGATAGGAAGGAGTGGAGGTCGAGAATTAGAATAGCAAGCTAATAGGGTTGATAGGAAGGAATTGTTAATTGTCTGCCTTTTATATGTTAGTTATCTGCCTTTATATGTTAACTATCCTGTATTTACTTATTATCATGTGCACTTTCTCCTTCTCTTTCTTGCATGTTTATCATATCTAGCTTAATTAGCTGATGGGTTTTTGTGACGAGGGTTCCCAGGAAACAGCCTCTCTACCTCAATGTGGTAGTGGTAAGGTCTGCGTACATCTTACCCTCCCCAGACCCCACTTGTGGGATTTCACTGGGTATGTTGTTGTTGTTGTTGTAGTTATCTGAGATAAGAAAATGGGTTTGTCTTTTTCGTATTTGTAAAGTGAAAATAAAGTGATCTTTAGTTGTGGTAGATACACGAGAGACCTTTGAAGATGTCTGATTTGCTTTGAGGCACCGGTTGAGTTAATGTGAGTGGATACATCGGTCATCTACTCCCTTTGTTCCAAAATAAATATTGTTTTCACCTTTTTATTTTGTTTCAAAATAAGTGGTGGGGATCTTATATCAAGAAGGCATTTATTTTCTTCCGATTTTACCTTTATTTAAATAAATAAAATTATACATACCCAAGAAACCGTGAAAGAGCTACTTCTTTTTCAAGGCATTCGATTAAGAATAAATTGGTAAAAATATGTTATGACCCAATTTAGGACCATGAGCGGCGCTAAGGAGAAGAATCTCAAAATAAGCCTTATCAGAATTCTATAAAAAATTGGGCAGAGTTTCCTCTGTTTTTGAGCTTATCCAAATTTAACCTGTCTCAGAGATCCACAACACAAATAATAACAGTTCTAAATAAAATAATATCCATAACAGCTCTTTTTTTTCAATAAGGTTAACTGGTATTATAAACAAGAGAGTTACACTAATAGTGTACTCATGTAGTAATTACATCAAAAGTATAAAGGAAAAACCAAGATATATCACCTATGACTTTCATAAATTATCTAAAAATAGAGAGATCTCCCCCAAATCCTTAGGTACAATATTGGTGCTCCAAAAGTATAAAGTTGATAAACAGTTCATTTTAACACTTGGGAAAAGAATGCACTTGTTCTCAAAATATCTCTGATTTCTTTCCTTCCAAATTGTCCACCATCTGCGAGCAGGGACAATCGTCCATCTCTCTTTATGTTCTGATTGATTTCCATCTCTTTTCCAACATGCTAAGACTTCTGCAGTGTTCCTTGGCATAGACCATCTAATCCCCTTCAAGCTAAAGAACCATGGCCAGAGTTGCTCAGTCACTTTACAGTGCAAGAAAAGATGGTTTATTGTCTCTGTCTCAACTTCACAAAAGAAACATTTGGAACATAACTGTCTTCCCCTTTTCATAAGGTTGTCCTGAGTCAAAACAACTTGATTAGCAACTAGCCAAGTGAAACAGGCCACCTTATGTGGTATCTTTCTTGCCCAGATCATCTTATCCCTTAGTTTGAATTGATGTATCCAGTAACTTGTAGGCTGATTTCACCTTGAACTTGCCATCTTTGTCCCTCTTCCATAGCAATCTATCTTCCTCGCAGGTGAGGCCGAGCGCCTTCAAAGGTTGCTCCAGTCGCCTGAAGCCTTGTGAATTGATGCTCTGGACTTGTTCCAAGGTATTGTAGAATTGAATCATTTTCTCTACCTCTCAATCATTGAGAAATTTTCCGAAGGACAGATTCCAGCTTTGTGCATTTCGGATTTCTGAGATTGTAGCTTGTTTCTGTTGATTGATGTTGTAGATGTCCGGGAACTGATGCCTCAAGGATGTTTATCCCAGGCATTTATCATTCCAAGACATAGTCTTTCTACCATTACCTACTTTGATAGTAGAATTATCCCACATTCTCGGTCATTGATTTCTGATAGTTCTCCATAGAATCAGTTAGAGTGAGACGCTAGCTCAGTGAGCAATAACACTTAACCACAATCATTATAACGAGGGACAAGTCAGTAAACATGCTAGTATGATAATCAAAATCATAGAATAAATGCTCTTTTCAGAAAACGATAACAATAATCAATCTTGTGTGACTTATACAAGCAAAATCAACTTAAGTATTTAGAAATAATTCAATAAAATCACTTTTGTATCAAATATTATGATATTCAGGAGGTTTCCAAAAATGAATCATGTAATGGGTGTGGCTTTGTTCTTTAAAAAATAGCCAATAACAGTGGGCCCTTTATAAAAGAGACAAATATTTGTATCGATGGGTCCCTACTCGAGGGATATCAGTAATAGTATGCTAGTTCGATCTCTGCTCTGGCAAGGGTTTTATCAGTAAACACTAAATACAAGGTGCACCAAGGTCTAATGAACCCGCCGTTAGCTACGGGATTCATCAAGGTCTACCCATTTATACTTTTCTTCATATACAGTAAAAACATTTTCAAAATAATACAAGGTGTTTAAGCCTTACCAACTCATATTATGTCAAACTTTAATGAAATCCCATGTCAAAATATTGTTTCTCAAGTAAATATCAAATCCTTTCAATAAACGGTAATCATATCTCAATCATCTATAAATTTTCCTTATAAAAGTGAGTTCATCTCAAGTAACTATTTCAGTATCAAATCAAGTAAAGGACTTGTCCCACATGTAATTCAAAACATTTGGTAACACATTCACTTTGTAAATCATGTTTAAATCATGAGAGTTTTAAAAATACAAATTGTGGTAAGATTACTACTCAGGGTACTCATGTTGAAGTACCAAAATCGTTACTCGAGCAACCCGAACAACTTTCTTTGATCAATCTGTAATCTAATCATATCAATTACACATCGATTTCTTTATTCGGCTAACCCATAACTAATTGAGAACACCCAAACCCGATTTGGATTTCAACACTCACTGTATTTCTCAAAGGTGTGTGTATTCTTCTTATTATTCTTTTTTTCCCATTAAAGCATCTGATTATAGGATACTACAAAACACTTCGTACTTTCTAGGAGTGTGTAGTTTTCTCAAGGGATGTGTCAAGCTAAAAACAGCATTTATTTTGAAACGGGGGGAGGAGGTTAAAGTATTTGGGGTTGTCTACTAGATATAATGTTTTCCTTTTGTGTTCCTTGTCTATAATGTTTCTCACCTCTAATGTGCCATATGATAAGAAAGGCTAGACATATCAGATCAATGATTTCTACCGAGTGAGCAACGTCAAAGAGAACAAACTATTGGAGCTGTCAGTTGCCAGCAGAATTAATCAGATTATATGCTGCAATGCCTTGTATATCTTTGCAGTACTCACGAGAAAGAGTCACGGAAGACAAATTCACTGTTTCTTTTAGTAAAATGCCAAACTTCTACTTGGTTATTCTGTTCCTGTCCTAAATTATTGATGAACCTGCCCGAAATTGCTAGTGTGGATTTTCCTTTTGTTTCTTTATGCATAAAATGATGACCAGTAGGTTTCCCAAAAGACTTCTTACTCTAATTTTCTATTACTTTTTTAAAGCCAGTCCAGGTCTCCAACCCATTTCCCAAAGCCCTCTGTTGGTTCTTTTCCCCTCTCAAAGTGGGACTTGGACAAGCAAGGCCATGCCAGTTTGCATTGGGGGATTTCGTCTGCCTTCCCCAATGCTCAGTGATACCTTTTTCCTTCACCAATCTTGGCTTTTGTTGTAATAATTTTAAGCATCAAATGAAGTTTGTGGGTTCAATATCATCCTCAAATCATTACTAAAAAGAAGATGCATGTGCTTGGTCCAAGAAAAAGAGCCAGGCTGAACGTGAAGACATAATTACAAAAAGTGTCCTCTATTTAAATGAAGTGGTCACACAATTCAACAGTTCCATGAAATAATATTCTTCCAGCATCAATTTGTTTGATTTAATACTATTTCTGCCTCTTAAAATTTTGATATTTTGTGCTAGTCAGTTCAAATCATTGAACCCTGATCTTGATGGGTAAGTTTGTTATTTAGTTTATAAGTATGCATGTTGTGAGGATAGAGTAAAATATTTTCTGTACTTATAAATATCTGTTCGACGTTGCTGTTATTCTTTAGTTATATTGTCTCCTGTAATCTGATTAACGATCACAATATTTTGATCTGTCAATATTTGGCATGATCTTTTTATACTTTCCCCAAGTGTGACTGTATTTTATTTTCAGGAGATACCGTGATTCCGTCTAGTATGATTTTCGAAAATGAAGATGCATTCACTGCTGATGGAAATGGTAATTTCTTCTTCCCCTGGTTTTTGAAAGTAAGCACCATTTTCTTAGAAAAGCCGCCTTATCAATTCTCTAGCTTTCAAACTCACCTTCGCCTCGCTTAATGCCCTGTGGACTTTTTCATGAAGGCCTAAGCCCGGATGGCTGATTCACATGGGTTTAAGCTTTGGTCAGTTGATCTGTAATTGACCCCCATGCTTTGGTGTGTGGGGGTTTGTTGGGGAGGTGGGGCAATTATTTTTTGCTAAACTGATGCTTATGAAACCCTGAGAGGGTAATAGAGTAAGGAATTGACTTCTCTAAAACAGAGAGAACTTTTACATATGTATCTGGCACTGCTTTACTTAGACAGCTTTGAGGAGTCTCCCTGTCTTGGGAGCTAATTCAAATGTGACAGGGATTATATTCCGTTCTCTTCCCCTGTTGATCTTGTTGTCACTCCGGTTGCATTTGAAATAGCCCCAAGGCATGGAGTCTTCTCGAAGCTGTCTTAGTATTGTAAGGCTCTATATCTGTATAGAGAGAGGTCATGGTATGGGGGGAGGATTCCGTAGCGTAACTTCTAGCTCCCTCTGTACTGGATACATGTTAGCAGTAGGAAGTGAGGGCCTAGCGCAGAAGCTTGCTTTACTAAGACAATCACCTAGTTAAAGAATCTCCGATCAGTTGAAATTCTTAATCCAGTCAATGAAGATCTCGAAATGGAGTCCCTAATACAGTAGAGTGACGATCGAACAATAGCGCAAATAAGATCAGGCTGAATGTATGAAGAATATTATCCTGGTTCTCTTCTGTCCCATTTCTTCAATCAAAGAACAATCCATGATGAGGGCTACTGCCAGCACACATAGTCAGAGTTAAACCTTTGTGCCTAACGTCCAATTAGTTGAGTTGCCCCGCTGTGCCTTTAATGATGAGAAGGAACACAAAACTTTCCTCAATCAATATCTAACATATGATTTCTTATACTTCCCCAAGTGTGACTATTTTATTTTCAGGAGATACCGTGGTCCCATCCAATAGGATTTTCGCAAGTGAAGATGCCATTGTTGATCGAAATGGTGATTCCTTTTTCCCCTGGTCTTTGAAATTAAGCACCTTTATTTTGTTTCTAATTTTGTTGACTGAGATCAGAGTAGTTTGGGTTTTGGGTTTAAAAGCAGTATGCTGAGGTTCATCACATCTATATTTAATGATTAAAAGGTGACAAATATTATGGTGTGATACATCTTCAAGGGTAAAAACAGGATGAAGCATATTTGCAAACTTTAATTTGCCTGTCAATGGAGCATGTCCACTAGACAAAAACGTTGGTACCATGAAGGCCAATTACGGAAGCCAATAATCTAATACTAGTAACTAAATGAACATGTAGGGTTACACACGGTCCTCAAATTGGTTTCTGAAATATTCTGTCTGATTCAACACAGATCAACATGCGGACATGATTCAAGAACAAAGAGATGCTAACGTTTCTGTAAAAGTTGAAAGAAGTGGAGAAATGCAGGTCGTGGCCTCTGGAGAAGATGTCACTCAACAAGAACAGGTCCAGCCAACTCAAATTGAGGTAATTGAATTGAGCGATGATGATCCAGATGTCGAGGACCAAAAATATGTAAAACAGTTTCCTGATGTGAACCCTGAAGTTGCAATTTGGTACTATCTGGATCCTAATGGTATCATACAGGGTCCTTTTCCTTTGACAGTGCTGAAACACTGGAGCGATATTGGTTCCTACTTCGGGCCAAGGTTCAGTGTGTGGATGGTTGGCCAAAGCCCTCAAGAAGCTGTCTTTTTGGTTGATTTGCTTCGCCAATTTTTCCCCGTCCAATGAAGCATCATATGCCGTTCTCTAACACCAGTACTAGGTTGGCGATCTATGAACTTCCATAAAAAGTTGTTTCAAAGTTGTCAATCGTGGTTGCTGAGTCAAAAAAGAGGTCCTTTTGCTTTTTAAATGTCTTTATTCTATGATCATCTATCCATAGTAGACTAAGATACATCTTTCTCATGAAAATTGGATCAATCTTTGCAGCCATTGCTGCATGTTATGTTTGCAAGTATTGTTACTAGTCAATTTAACTTCTCGTTGAGGTGGCCTTTTAAAGTTAGTACAGAAAGATGCTTTGTACTGTGAAGTGATAAAACAGAAAGAACTTTCTGTCCATTCAATAGTGTGGCCTTTTGCAGATGAAATTTTGTTGCCAAGCACTTTTAGTTCTCATTAACTTTTCTTACCAACTGTCGCATTCATCATATATATATATATATATATGTATATATATACATATGTATATTTACATACTAGTTTTGCTCCACGTGTGTTGCGCGTATGTGGTTATTCTCGAGAGTTATATAACCATAGAATAGTCTCTGTGGTATCTTTTATCAATCTATTGCCATCATTATATTTCTTTTTAAGGTGTGCGATATGACCGGGTGGGAACGCCTTAACATACCTCTTTTGGAATAGGATGCAGCTAAGCAGGGTTGGCGCCATGTTTTTGGGGTGTGAATGTTGGCATTGGATTATTTCAGGATCTTGTGCCTAATTAGTGAATTTAAGTTTATTTTATGTGTAATGATGTGGTAAACCAATTACGCTAGCTTTCAGATTATGAGCCTTTCCATGTAACAGTAGAATGTGGTCTATTATTCTCATAATGGAATTTCATCCTGTTACTCTATCAAATCAAGGCAGATTGCAAACGTGTAATGTATGTTAGTAGTATCATCGATGCTGCCGATTCTTGATTTGTTCGCTTGTTTGAATACTTCACTTTAAAAGTCATATCCTTTAGTACTATGAGATTTTGTGCAAGTGTAAATGAATAGTTGTACCAGATAATTTTGGTCCAATAATTATAACTTTATAAACAATACTCCATTTACGACAGCTACTTGGCCCTTTTTCTAATTAGTTTGCGACTGTATTTAGTGAACGTCATTTTTAAAGTTTGTTATTATTTTGACATTGGCTTGTTTATGACTGGAAAAACGTCTACTAATTTATGTGTGGAATCTTTATAATCGATATAGTGTACTTGTAAAGTGTTGTTTCACTCACCATGTTGAATTGTTCTTGCTTCTTAAATGTATAGAGGAAAAGTGATTAAAATGTAGAAGGTCGGCGTTAACATTTATTTAGTAAATGGCATAGAAAACAATAAGCAAATTGTAGTATTTTAAAAACACGCAAACTATGTCTTGGTAGCTGCTTTTTTAAATAGTTGTCATATATGGAATAGTTAACAGTGAAGACAGTTTTAGTATTACCAATGTCGCATGTTTTAATAATCAGTTAGAAGAGGCAAAAGTTAGTCTTGCAGAAAATATGAGGATAGAGGCAGATATATGCGATTATAAATTGTGAGATGCATTCTGTGCTCGTAAACATTGATAAATGGTATGCTTGTTGTTTCACCAGAAATTATATCAGTTATTCATTGTCATGTACATGGAAATTGGCAGGAAAACAGTTTATATGGGATGTATTATATACTAACTGAGGCAAGCATGTAGAGTAGTTGTTGGTTAATTTGTTTGTAAAAGTTAACAAATTTAAGGGACGATGTCTGAATGTTAATGCGAGAACGTCAACAACGAAAATAGATCAAGTGCACGATTTTTGTCAGTTTAACTATTAAAGTCCATATTAGTAGAAAGTTTATTTTGTGTATGCTAATCGATTGTAATATAGGAGATTTATGTATGCTAATCGATCGTAATATAGGACATTTAACATATGTAAAGGCAAAATCTAGCTAACCTTGAGATTATTTTACAACGTTAATGGTTGGCCACCATTTCACCAAATCGTAAACCAACTATTTAATGTGTTTTTTAGAAGGAAAAACATTGTTAGTGAATTTTTGGTTAAAAAAACCAATTAAGGGTCAGTGTGGTACCCTTGTATTTCCATTTTTTTTTGGGGAGGGGGGGGTTAAAGTGAATAATCTGAAGGATGGTTCATCAATGGTAATGATAGAATGCAAAAATTGTTGAGAAGGCAGACAAAGTGACTTTGCAAAGAAGTATGAGTGCTAGCAAAATCACATTAAATTCTGGCACTTCCCGACAAGCACTTGAGCTATGTCAAATCATTCCTAAGTTCAATCTTTCTAGGGACGCAACGAACAGCGATAACAAAGTAACTTGGAGAACTTTACACGCACTTTCTTTTTAGAGATTTCAAATGTTACAATCCAGATGCATCAATTACTATATCACTCTATCAGTTTCTCTCTCATTTAAGTAGATTATCTTCATATAATAAGCGTCCATTCTACACCCTGCATGTTGACAACCGATCCACCCATCATACATGGATCATGTGCCTAAGTTTGTTGGTTTCCATTTCGGATTTGTTTGTTATTAATCTCAGGTTACTGTGTGCTAAGTTGCTTAGGCTCTCAAAAATGTTGCCGCACCCATATTGGATCCTCCAAAATTGCACAACTTTTGAATAAACTAACACGAACCCAATGCCATTTTAGGAAGTCCAACCAACGTAGACTCTGTGTGTTGGTTATAATTTTTTTCGAGAGCCTCTTTTCTCTGAGTATGTTAAAGTTCCTTTCGGTTTTTAAATTTATTAAGGTTAAATATAAAAAGCCTAATGAAATGGACATTTCAAATTTTTAACAGGTTCTTTGACATTAACGCAATTTGTCTCTTCAAAGCATCACATAAGTGACAACCCAGACATTCTTGACAGCATTTTAAAGGCAAAATATGAAGAGAAATATGTCTGAAGGATTAGAATCCCAGAAGATACAGTAGTAACCAGAACAAATCACAGTATCACCAGGAAGGTGGGTAGGAGGAACATTGTTAGTGTAAGTTTTTGGTTAAAAACACTAATTAAGGGTCATTGTAGTACCCCTTATATTTCCATTTTTTGGGTTAAAGTGAATAATCTAAAGGATGATTCATCAGTGCCAACGATAGAGTGCAAAAGTTGTCAAGAAAATAGACCAAGTGGCTTCGTGCTAGGAAAATAATATTAAAATCTGGCACTTCCCTGACAAGCACGCGTTTAACCTAAGAGAAGGAAACAATGATCCAATAGTATCAAGCTTTGCAAGAAGAACAACCCAACACTTCTCAAGAGTTGATAACTTGGCAAACAAGCTCAGCACAACAACCATCATCTCATAACATAACCCTTTCTTCTATTTACTTTTTTTAGGGTTGTCTCTTAAACACTACAGGATAAATTCCTCAAGGTTTGTACCAGTTAAAAAAACAAATAACCTGTTGTGCATAGGTAGCACACTAACTTCAAATTACAAAGAATAGGGCAACATGCAGACACACAGACAGCTAATATATATGCTAATACATATATTCTTTCCAGATTAAATCTGTGATGACCCGGATATTGTATGACTTCATCGGAACTTGAAAACGTCTTTTTCGGCGAGATTTAGATCAAGTGTCACCTCAAGGGAGACTACACGGTTCGTGTGAGGTTGCATGGCCCGTATGGCCTCCAGTAAGGTGACCCTTGGCCTCAAAGTTTGGTGTTGGCCCTCGATGTGGTGATTAAAACTAAGGCACATTACACTTGGACCCCTCACGGTCCGTGTGACACTTCACGGACTTTGTGGTGGGACGTGTGATGGCCTTGGCTTGAGATCCCACAATTTTGGGACCAAGTGTAGCACGATCCGTGAGGTCCTCCGTATAGCTTCCAGAATAAAAATTCTCTAAGTATAGAATTACCGTTTCGTAACTCGTCGTGAGATTTTTTTTCTAAGGAAGGTGTTCCACAACATCGACATCCTCTAATTGAGCTAATTTGAGATGGAATCCTGCAGTATCGGGGCCTCTTATGTGTGCCAAACATCGGAGGGCTCCGTGCCAAGATTTATTTTGAGGCTTATTATCCTAGATATTCGTCTCAACTTGGGGCAACAAAAAAAGAAACAATACTAAAAAGGTAAATAGAAATACCACCTGTAACCAAAACTCAAGTAGCCTTAATGGCCAATAAGCCACCTCCTAGTGATAAAAAATGCATGATATGCTCGAGTATTTTGGTTCTTAACTACTACTTTTTTATATACTGGAGGATGGGATAGGATTTCTCACTTGATTACAGTTGTTGGGATATGGGCCTGTCACTCATAGGATGGTGATGCGTGGTTCAAATAAACCAGTGTTTATATTTCAGAGCAAAATGCATGTGTGTTTGACAGTTTGTTGGTTCACTAGTCAGTACATTTACATAATTTTCCCAAACAAAATGTTATGGGTGAACAGTGTCTCTTATGTTAAAGTATGGGATTTTTATTCCAGACCTCCGTCAAGTGAAAAATTTGTCTAAGTGTTGGTTCACGGGCATTGTACACGGACCGTGTAGTGTCACACGGCCCGTGAACCCTTCCTTGAAGTGGTGTCGGTCAATTTTTCCATCCGTTTTATTAATGGCATTTTTGTAAATTCGATTCATCCTAGTGGTCTTTTAGGACTTCCTATGCTACCTAAGGACTCCCTAATGACTTAAACCCTATTCCTAATACTCAAATCACTCCTCACATTTTGAATCCTCTCAAGCCACTCTTAAGTCTCCTTTAAAGAACTCTTGTGAGCTTCAAGCTTGGCAATCAAGGAATGGCTCGTTCTTCACCAAATTTCTTGTTGAATCTTTTCATTAGCTAAGGTATGTGGGATTGATTCTTGGTCCCTTTCAACCAAGAAGACCCAAACTCTTTTCAATTGATTTTCATGGAATTTTGCTTACTTTAAATATGGGTTTTGAGAATTATTGTTTAATAAATTCAATTGATGTATGGGTTGTACTTTATTTATGATTTTAAGTTACTTTAAGCCCTATTATGATGATTTACATTGAAGTTATGAAGTTATGAACATGTATGTCCCCTTTAAAGCTTGATTTATACATGAGTGATTTATATTATGATCTAAATGTGGATTTAATTATCGATTTACTTCAATTTCATATTATATTATTGAGTTTAGATTGAATCTCAATTACCCATGCTATTCCCATATCATTCATGGCATATACATCTATGAACATTGGACTTTATGGAAATTATGAAGTAGGTATATTCTATGGTATGATTTTGATAAGATATTGGTTATGACAAGGATGTGATCACATAAATGTCTATGTTTATGGCTCCTTGAGCATTTTGGGTGCTTGCACTATCTTGTATATATAAATGAGCTATTCCCATGCATGAGTATTATGATTATGAATTATGGTTTGGCATTTGAGCCTAAATGTGCATGGAACTGATTTGAAATGACTATTGCCTCTTTGAAAGCATGTATATATATACGTATATGTATTCTTGTGGGATGCCGACTTAACACCGATGGATATATATGTATTCTTGTGGGATGCCAAATTAACACCGATGGATTGAGGGTCCTCTCTCTTTCCTTGAACTATGTGCCTAACATAGGTTATGAGAATCCTATTCGAAATGGGTGATGTTCCCGTGAGGAATATTGCTTCATACGAAATGGGTGATGTCCTCGTAAGGTGATATATTATGTGATATAATATGCTATATGAAAATCCTTTCCGAAATGGGTGATGTTCCCATAAGGGGGTGACGTCATACGAAATGGATGATGTTCCCGTAAGGTGAAGTATGGTTTACCTTTGGCAAGTAGACCACCTCTTTACCAGTGAGGGGAATTCATCCCGATTCCATGTAATTGCTCGCTTGGTCTAACTATTGTCGGTTGAGGTCACATCCCTACTATATATGAGCATTATTGCATTTCATACATCATGAATTTCATGGCATATCGTTATACTATTCTTCTTTGGATATGTTAGAATAGGAATAGGTAAATACAATCCTACTTAGAATAGGAATAGGAATTACAATAGTATATAGAATCTTATTTTGAAAAGGATTGTGTTATAGTATCCTCGTTGGAAAAAGAGTCTAGTATAGTATCTATAAATAGGGTCTCAATGTAATAATATAGATAACAATTCAATAATATTCTTCTCCAATATTTTTCACATGGTATCAGAGCTTTTACGGTCCTAGTAGAAAATCAAAGAGCTTTCGCTGCCCGCGGGTAGCTATAACCCATATATACTACCCGTCTGGGCAATGGTTATGTTAACAAAAGTAGGGTTAGTGATATATATACGATTCTCATATTCAAGGGAAGAAAACTCAGTCAAATAGGTCGTCAATTTTCGGTGACTTTCTAGGGTTGTTTTGTGTCAACCTTTCACTTTTTGTGTAGCACCGTGCCATCATTTCGGTGACTAATTTTTGTATATCTAATTTGTGTAGCACTGTATCATCTTTTTGATGACTACTTTTTCATATTTATCATGTGTAGCACCGTGTCATCTTTCTGATGACTACTTCCTCATATTCGATTTGTGTAGCAAAGTGCATCTCTCCAGACTACTCATATTTAATTTGTGTAGTGCCATGAATTTTTCGAACTACTTTCTCATATCTGAGTTGTATAGCACTGTGTCTTTTTTGGTGACTTTGATTTGATTTGCGTAGTTCCATTCGTCTTTTCGGTGACTCAACAAATCTAGTTTGCGTAGGGTCATGCCATCATTCTGACCCTATCCATACAATTTCTCTTTTGCAGTAGGGTCATGTCATCAATATGATCCTACCTATATAATATATATTTTTCAATAGGGTCGTGCCATCATCTGACCTACCCATATAATTCTCTTCTCAGTAGGGTCGTGTCATCATTCCGACCCTACCCATATAATTTTATTTCTCAATTCGTGACAATTTTCAGCCATCAAATCTAATAATTTGGTGCATAAGATGGTTTCGAGAAGTTTTAAAGTGACTTTCTTAGAGTAATTTCGAGATGATCCATATTGTTACTGTCCATTGACCTTTTAATCAGTTGAACATTAAGAATGCTTTTCTTTATGATGATCTCAAGGAAGAAATCTATATGGAGCATCCACCCGATTTTGTTGCTCAGGGGGAGTCTCATAACTTTGTATGTCAATTGTGTGAATCATTCTATGGTCTGAAATAATCTTCTCAAGCTTGGTTTGGGAAGTTTAACAATGCAATCCCGAAATTGTATGAGAAGACTAAGACATTGAGGTTGATTGTTAATTTTGTGAAGCCGGAAGATCAACTTGTTGATATCTCAACATGCCTGTCATCGATCCTCGTATTAATTACATTTGTAACAAGCTAGGTACATATGACGTGTATGCACTAGCTTGAGGGGGAGTGTTAGAATAGGAATAGGTAAATACTATCCTACTTAGAATAGGAATAAAAATTACAATAGTGTATTGAATCTTATTTGGAAAAGGATTGTATTATAGTATCCTAGTTGGAAAAGGAGTCTAATACAGTATCTATAAATAGGGTCTCAATGTAATAATGTAGACAACAATTCAATAATATTCTTCTCCAATATTTCTCATAGGATATATACTTCTTCTATATTATGTGCTCTTGTCATCTAACATTGAAATGCAGGTTTGATAAGTCATATGCATTGCATGCCCGCATACTTAGTACATTCAAACGTACTAACGCATACTTTTGCCTACATGGTCTCACTATGTAGGGACCGAGGAGTCCCTATCCACCGCACAACTAGCTCAGATCTCAAATTGTGCTTGTTGTGGTGAGTCCTATCTTCCAAGGACAAACCACTTATCCTCTACCTATGGTGCTTTTGTTTAGGAAATTTATATTTGAGGGTGAGCTCGGGGTATGTCGTGGCCCCTGTCCTATCTTATGACTAGATGCATTGTTGGACATTTTGTAAACTCCATTACGTTTATGTACTAAGTGCTTCGTTGGAGATTATGTTATGGCTTGATTACTCATTGAATATTGTTATTGTATTTTGATTGTGAGTCTTATGACTTGATGGTATGCTAAAGATCCTAAGTCTTGAATTTCCCCCATAGCGTGAGTCATACTTACCCGCCCCTTCGTTTTTATGTGCTACGTGCTATATGAATCTATGTTAATCCTCTTTCTTTATGATATCCCCATAGCGTGAGTCCTACTTTCCCCTCCCTTAGAACTATGTGTTTATTATTTGAATACGCTTCCGAACTGATGATGTGAATTTGGATACTTTGAGGCTTGTTTGGAGACTCTCAGGTTCTCATTCGCCATGCCAATCCTAGATCCTAGGTCGGGGTCATGAAGAAATTAGGAGAGACAAAATGAATAGAGTCGCTTCAATTGTCTTCAGTACCTCATATGAGCTGTAAAATGCTTATTTGGTGCAGTTCTCCAATATTATCCTTATAACACGACGGACCTGCAGGACAACTTCCCTTGGGAATTGAGGATCAAATTCCAAAAAGTGGTCATCAAATTGTAAATCTTTCCTACACGTGTATTTCTAAAAAAATTTGTCAAAGTGATTGAAGAGATCAACGCAATGATAAAATCTCTTTGCATAAACAAGATTAAGAAGAGTAAAAATAAATTAAGAAAAGAGAAGACGTGCAAATGGAGGAATAGTATAACATTGTCAACATGAAATCTGTATAGGTACCTTATCAAACTCCCTAACAAAAACTTTCAGGGGTTCTTCTATATTCTCTAATGGAGTAGCAGTGACACTACTGATTAATGATCGAATCTTTGGAGGCTGAAAAAGAACAGGCAAAAAGAAATGCAATCATTGCAAATTTAAATTTCTTTTAAGCAGTAGATGTTGAACATAACGCCGGCACGTTTCAAAGAAATATCACAAAATCAACCATGGAATACTGTGCTTCAAGAGGATGTCTTTCCCTAAATTACTCAACTAAATATTTGAACTCCGATAAATGAATGCAGGCTGAAATACTTTGATTAAACTTTTCCATTAAACAGTGGAAGAAATAGTTGCATAAAAATCAATCATCTGCCAATTACCACAGTTACTTCTCACCAGTCACCATGGTGCCAGTAGCACAAAAGAAGACTGTTTGGGCTAAAACCAGTTGGAAAGTTCAGTTTCAACTCCATAAAACATAAACTTATAACATATCAATCAATCAACTACTCCTTGATAGCAGAACATTTAGGGCCGGCTATATGAAATGTCGATATCCATTTGATACATTCTTAGCCCATTCCATAAACCTTAATAACATAGAATCAAATAATTCTAAGGACACGTCTAGTTAGACTAAACAAATTATTAACAAACTTCAACTCGCACAATACCTAAAAAATATTAATAAAATGATCAATCAAATTAAAATATAACTAAATCCATTTTTTGAGACTTTAAATGAGTATATTACCTAGAGTCGGATGTCTTTACTCCTTATCTTTGATACCTAGTCAGTAAAGAGACGAGCAGGGAGAACACTACTTGTTTTTATAATCGAAATGCAATAGTAACTGGTTCCTTATCAGGAGCTATTACACTATTCTGGTAAGAGAGAGGCTATTAAGATGTGTTCTTTCCAAATGCATTCTAAGATTGTATTACTCTTAAGCTTCCATCTCAGCATGACTATGTCATGACCCAGACCTAGGGCCTAGAAGTGACACAGCAAATGGGAACCCGAGAGTCCCCAAACAAACCTCAAAGTATCCAAATCCACATCATCGGTTCGGAAGCGCATTCAAATAGTAAACACATAGTTCTAAGGGATGAGAAAGTAGAACTCACACTATGGGGATATCGAAGGGAAAGAGATTTACATAGATTCACATAGCACATAGCATATAAGAACTAAGGGGCGGGTAAGTATGACTCACTCTATGGGGGGCAATTCGGGACTTAGGATCTTCCACATTTCCACATCAAACATACATACATATCATAATTTCCATAGTCAATCCATGATAGTCATATCTAATAGATAACCGAAACCATAAGCTTCAAATACAACACATAACATATAGAATCTATGAGAGTCTACAACACTGTAATTTATGCATTGATTTTGTGAAATAACATATATTAAAGTTTATAGTAAGAACGACATATAAAAGAGAGCGGAGGGAGTACATGCTACTAATTCAGTTTATAACCAAGTTGACTAAGTAAAATATATGAAGTATTATTAATATTTCATTACTAGCATATGCTACAAGTCATTTCTTTTAATTCAACCTGATTATTATTATTATTGTTATTATTATTTTGACCACTTCTATTTGCTTACGCGTGAGGATATTTGAATTCAAAAATGACGCTAATCCCCAAATACTATACAACAAATATTTCATCTGTCCATCTTTACTTGTCTAGTTGTCCTCTATACTATTTTGAAATGTCTAACAATACTTGTCCACTTAATGAAGTCAAGAGATAATTTTACACTTAGTTCCTAATTTGTCCTTTTGATTAATTATAATCATTTCCCTATTTCATTTTTCAAGACATGTATTTATTATATTCAAAAGGTGATTTAGTAAAATTATCCTGTCAGTTACTACTTCTTAATCTCTATGGCAAGTAAACACAGAACAAATAAAGATAGACATAGGGAGTATAAAAGATTATGAAAGGACTTTTTCACATAAAAAAATAACAACTACTCAAAACTATAGACAACCAGTTCTCGATTACCTCATTTTCACGTCTCCTCAATTCATGCCTAATTTATCATGATAACAACAACTCCGCCCAAAGGTGGACCCTATACTTATTTATTTACTATGCCTCATCTTTTACTTTAAGAAATTTAAATACTTCCTCCGTTTCATTTTAATTGAATTTGTGGATCCATAAACACATTAAGAAAAATATTCAAAGACAAAATTCAGATTACACTTTCCACTATTAACCTTCGTAAAGTCATAAATATGTAATATAATTTATCTCAAAAAAAATATAAAACTTTACTAAATGAAATGACAAATATTAAAAAATTTCAAACATTTATTTTGCCCTTAAACGTTGAAAAAAATCAATTAATTTGAGACTTCACATCAATTTTCGACGATATGCCACTCGCGGTCATTGAAATAGGACGCGCTTGCTTTACTGACAAAATGATACTTCGCTGTTCTTTGAACATGACCAGAAGTTCCATTGCTTGCTCAATAACCAAACAGGGGCTAAACGAAGAACAGAGAAATGGCAACGCCACAAATTCAGAGAGGGAGGTAAATTTTGCCCACAACAAATTCATGACTTCGAATTATATAAATATATATCAAAATCTATTTCTTTTCGAATTTCTCTCTAGGTGGTCAGTAATCAGTTCCGATGGTTTCGGCAAATGGACTAGCTATGGAAGATGGAGGTGCACTGGTACAAGGAAATCCTAACAATCATGGTTCTTTCAGGTATAGTCGAGTCAAATTTCCATAATTTGGAGGTGATGACCACGTGGTTGGATTTACAGGCGCAACTGCAGAGGAACCAAGGTCAAGATTGCAGCAACTAATTTGGAGGGTACAGCACTGCACCGGCACCAGGCTATGGTTCATACTCAAGTAGGCAGGAGTTTACCAAATTTATAATTATGTAAGGGCACTACATCATAGGTTTGGTCATACTTTACAAGATGATCTCATGTTAGAGTTAATGGGATTGAGATAAACAGGTAGTGTGCAAGAATTCTTGGATAGGTTCGAAAAGTAGTTGAATTAGGTGGAATTGTCATAAAAGTGCTCTATTAGTTATTTTTTGAAGGGTTTGAAACCTGAAATTGAGGTTTAGGTACGAATGCTATCTCCTCCACTCTGATGAAGGTGTATAGCTTAGCCAAATTAGTTGAGCGATCATTATTGTTACAGAAGGGACAAGGGTAAATTGGGCATCGACAGACTAGGGCTTTTTTACCTACTCCAAGTTATTGGTATCAAGGGTCAAGAAATGGTTCTCAAGGTATGAGCCCTAACACCAGAAACTCAAACTTCAGTAGTAACTCTAACTTCAGAGGATCTAGAAATAGATGAAAAAAGGGCAAAGAGATTGTGCTTCTCGTGTGATGAGAAATTTGTCCAGGGCCACATTTGTAGGAAAGGGAATCAATTGTTTATCCTTGATACTGAGGAGGGAATAGGAGAGGAAGAGTAGGAAAACAATATAGAAGAGAATCTAACATTGGAGGGGGAAAGAAGTGAAGAGGCATCTATGAATCCTCAAATCTCAGTTCATGTCATGGAAGGAACTATGGATTAAGTACTATGTGGGTGAAAACATTTGTAAAGGGTAAAATGGTGCACATGTTGATTGATCCAGAAGCAACTCATAATTTCATTGACTTAAAGATTGCCAAGAGATTAGGATGTTGGTTAGAGCCTATTTCATCATTTGTTGTCTCTGTAGCTAATAGTAGCAAGGTGTATAGGTCTTTGTGAGCAAGGGGGTAAAGTGGAAGATGCAAGGGGTGGAGTTTGTGTCTAATATGCTAGTGGTTTTTCATAGGTGGAGTTGATGTAGTATTTGGAATCAAATGGCTTGTAACCCTTAATAATGTTCCATGGAACTTACTGAAGATGTAGTTCATGGTAAATGGGAAGAAGAATAGTGCTGAGAGGGAGTCCACCTAGAGATCTGAAGGTAATTTGTGGTTAGAAGATGCAGAACATACTTTGCAAACCTGCTCAACTGAGCAGTCCACTTAGTGATAGTGATCTGAAGGTAATTAGTGGTCAGAAGATGCAGGAAATACTTAGCAAATCTGCTTAACTAAGTATGATGACTATCACTTTCATGCAACAATCAAGTAACGTGAACTTGAGCTGAACAAAGTTGATGCTGGTCAAAAGGATGAGGCTCCACCACCTAAATTACAACTGCCACTTGACAACTACAATTTAATCTTTGTTGTACCAGGTACCTTACCTTACCTCTATGTAGAGATCATGACTATGAATCATTCTTAAGGAAGGTATATCACATGTAAATGCAAGACCTTACAAATATCCTTCTTCTCTGAAAAATGAAATTAAAAAATGATTCAAGAACTACTACACATTGGGGTAATTAGATCTAGTTTGAGCCCTTATTCTTCGCCTATTATTATGGTTAAGAAGAAAGATGGCTCTTGAAGGATGTGCATTGATTATCGAAAACTAGACAAAGCTACGACCAAAGACAAGTTTCCCATACCTTTTATAAAGGAGTTGCTGGATGAGTTAAGTGATGCTATTTTTTTTTCTAAATTGTATCTAAGATCTGGATACCACCAAATCAGAATGCACCGTAAGGATATTGAGAAAATTATTTTTAGATCTCATCATGGACACTATGAGTTTGTCATGATGTCATTTGGTCTTACAATTGCCTCCTCCATATTTCAAAGCCTTATGAACCACATTTTACAAGCTTATTTGAGAAAATCCATCCTAGTATTTTTCTTAATGATATCGTTAAAGGTAAGTTTTACAGAACGGTGGTTAGACCGTCTTTGTTGTATGGGGTAGAGTGCTGGCCAATAAAAAATTCACTTGTTCAGAAGATGTAGGTCGCGGAGATGAGGATGTTGAGATGGATGTGTGGACATACCAGGAGCGATAAGGTTAGGAATGAGACCATCCGGGAGAAGTTAGAGGCGTCCCTTGTGGCTAACAAGATGAGGAAAGCAAGACTGCGTTGGTTTGGACATGAGCAGAGAAGAAGTGCCGATGCTCCTGTTAGAAGGTGCAAAAGGCTGGAGTTAGGGGTTACTCGAAGGGGTAGAGGTGGATCGAAGAAATATTGGGGGGAGGTGATCACACAAGATATGATGAAACTTCATCTCACCGAGAACATGACCTTAGACAGAAAGTAGTGGAGGTCGCGTATTAGGGTAGCAGGCTAATAGGTTAGTAAGGGTAGAATGATGTTTGGCCTTGTGATATAGTAGGTTAGCAGGAGTAGTTGATTTTATCCTGTGTTGCCATTATCCGTCTTATATTTGTTATTTTTTTGTTACTTTGTTTAATGTTATTTTTTTTCGTATTTACATAGTATCATTTGCTTTTTCATTATTAGTCGTTCTTCCTTTTTCTGTTTTTTCTTTTTTTCCGTATCTAGTATCTTTTGCTTATGGGGCTTGATTTTTGTTGAGACAAGGGTTTTCCGGAAACAACCTCTCTATCTCTATGAGGTAGTGGTAAGGTCTGCGTACATTTTACTCTTCCAAACCCCACTTGTGGGATTCCACTGGGTATGTTGTTGTTGTTGTTATCCTTATATAGTCCCTCTTGGTCTAGCCATCTAGTCCATTTAGAATCTGCCTTTCAGACACTTCAATTACAAGCTCATTTGAGAAATAGAGTAAATGTTCCTTTGGAGAAACTAGTTGAGTATTTGGGGCACATTATTGGGGAAGGAGGCATCTCTACTGATACTAAGAAGTTAGAGGCCATGGCTCATTGGGCTTATCCTAAAAACTTGAAAGAGCTACGAGGATTCTTGGGTTTAATTGGATATTATAAAAAATTTATCAAAGGTTATGGAGTGATAGCTAAGCCTTTGTATGACTTGTTGAAGAAGGGTACATACCATTGGAATGGGGCAGCTGAGCAAGCTTTCCTTACCCTCAAGAAGGCTTATGCCACCAATCCTTGCTTTACCTAATGCTAAGGATGAGTTTATTATAGAGACCGGTGCTTGTGATGATGGTATAGGTGTTGTTTTAATGCAAGTCAGCCACCCATTTGCATTTTATAGCAACGCCCTAGGATCACACCATGCTAAACTATCAATGTATGAGAACGACATGTTGGAAATAGTGGTTGCTGTCCAAAAAGGAGGCATAACCTTGTTGGTCGGCACTTTACTATCAGGACAGATCATCAGAGCCTCAAGTATTTATTAGAGTAAAATATCTTTACTCCCTTCTAACAGAACTGGACAGCTAAGCTACTGGGGTATGATTTTACAATTGTGTATAAAAAAGGCAAAGAAAACCTTGCAGTAGATGCCCTTTCCAGAATTACTAAATTGTATGCCATGTCTGTAGCAATTGGAAAATTTTTCAACAGATTCAGGACACATATGCTACAAATGTGACATTATCTCAGTTGATTCAGTAGTTACAGGCTGATCCCAATCCCAAACCAGGGAATAATTACTTAAATGGTGTACTTTATAAAGGTGAGAAGGTAGTGGGGTTGGCAAGGGCTTTGAAAGAAAAATTATTGCAGTTGTACCATGACAGTACTATGATAGTGGCATGATTGCTACTCTCCACAGAATCACACACATCTACCTTTGGAAAGGAATCAGGAGGGATGTCTATCAACATGTGCAAGAATGTGAAGTTTGTCAGAAGAATTAAAGTAGAAATTGTGGCTTCCCCTGGTCGACTACAATCCCTCTTCATTTTGGGGAGGGTGTGAGAAGACAAAAGCATGGACTTTTTAGAGGGTCTTCCCCCATCCATTGGGAAAACTACAGTGCTGGTGGTAGTGGATAGGTTAAGCAACTATGCCCATTTTATTCCTTTGAAGCACCTTTTTATTGCTGAATAAGTAGCTCAACTGTTTGTAAAGAATGTGTCCAAACTTCATGGATTGCCCGAGACATTATGTCAAATAGAGATACCAATTTTCTTAGTAAATTTTTGCAGGAGCTATTTAGGTTACGAGGGTGGCTGTACATCACTCAACTACCTACCACCCTCTGAGTGATGGCTAGACAGAGGGGCTATGAATAAGTCTTTGGAGGGTTATTTGAGATACATGTGCAGGGACAAGCCAAAGACTTTGGACTACTATACTAAGTTCCAGTTCCACAAGAACCACTCCTTATGAGATTCTCTATGGTCAGAGTCCACCTTTGCACATTCCTTATTTACCTCAGGGATCTATGGTAGATGCTGTCAATCAGAGTTTACAAGCAAGAGAGTCTACCATCAGGATGCTTAAACACCACCTTTTACTGGCTCAGTAACGTACGAAGGCACAAGCTGATAAAAAGAGGTTTGAGCAGCAGTTTTTTGTTGGTGATCTAGTCTATGTCAAGCTTCAATCTTACAGGCAACTATCCCGGAGAGGTGATGATTACTCTAAGTTGAGTCCCAATTTCTTTGGTCCTTTCAAGGTCCTCCATGCAGTGACGGAGGCAGGATTTCGTTGAGGGGGTTCAAGAAAAATAAGTAAACATGCTAAATAATATAAATGAGTTGGGTCGGGTCGGATGGGGTCAAATATAAGCAAGTAGATAAAATTCAACTCTACCTCAACACAAATGAAAACCAAGAAAGTATATGCTTGATATAGTGCTGAAATGATTATAAGAGAATGCATTTTATTTAGTGTTAATTGTGGTCTTTGTCTCTGTCATTGTTGTATATATAAGTTATTCAATTTTTGAAACTAAATAAGGAGCACAAAAGATTATACTTTCCCAAAGAAAATTATTAAGATAAGATAAACAAATTAAAAAAATAAACAATGAGGGTTTTTAATTCTTCATTTGCACCTTAAAGATACATTATTTTCTTGAGGTGTGATCACTGGTCCATTGTAGAAGGCTATTTTAGAATACTTCGAAATCAGATCTTTTTTATTTAATACAACAACAACATACCCAGTTGAATCCCACAAGTGGGGTTTGGGGAAGATAGAATGTACGCAGACCTTACCACTACCTCGTAATAGAAGTAGAGAGGTTGTTTCCTGGGAACCCTCGACTCAACAACCCATAAGCAGAATAAACTAGATATGGCGAAGGGAAGGAAAGGGAACAAAAGGAGAAACAGAAATAGAAATAAAGAGAGCAACTATTTATATCTTGAGACAATTTAAAGAACAGAAAACAAAAGACTATGCAAAAACTCCTTTTTGGCATGTAACCAAAGTTATTGGTATTAGACAAGGTTTAAGAGGATCTACACCCCCAGTAGTCTCCATACATATATCCCAATCGTAAGTGTCCATCACCTTATAAAGTTACCTTTCGACTAACAATTTTGGATTCCTTGATCAATCAATATAAACAGATAAATAACACAAGATATCTGATGAAAAAAGTGCAGTCTCTAAACAATGGTAGTGTTAGAATAAGAATAGGAATATATAATCCTAATTAGAATTGGAATAGTTATAGTATGTTGTTTCCTACCTGGTAAAAGATTATATTGTAGTATCTACAAATAGGGTCTCTATGTAATAATGTCCACACGCAAGTCAATAATATTTTTTCTTAAATATTTCTCAAATGGTATCAAAGCATTGGTGAGAAACTTTCGATAAGCCACCGTGTGTCACTTTCCGAACACTGTCAAGGCTAATTGTGTTGGCATTTTTTTTCTATTAGTGTTGTGTGAAAATCAACACCACCACTAAGTCCCTCACTCTCCGACGACAAAATCCCAGTTAGACTCACCGGAAAATAGCACCTCATGCCCCACACACGCCGATCAAAGGTGCAGTTTTTCCAGCGAAATCTGACAACACGCCAACACATTAGGTCAGTTCGGCCACTTTCCGGCAGCCAAGTTTTTTCAGTAGGATCGCCTCTCCATTCCAAGGCTACCCATACTATTATTTCCTAATTCTGACCTCCGGAATCAGGGTTCCAACAATTTCCAATTTCCAGGAAGATTCTAGCGAGTGTGGAAGTTTTTTGAATTTTTTTCAGCGGGGTTGCCTCTGCATTCCGAGGCAGACAACATATACATTTTTTATTTTTGAGCAGTTTTCGATGGATAGATCTGATTTCCTGGTGACATCATTATTATTTTTTTCATCTTTTCTTTTTCTGGATTCCTGCAATCTGTTTCCTCGTTGTTTAGACTACAAAAGTTTGATTTCAAAAGATGTCCTTTGGGATTGACATGTTTGGCTCCAAAAGTACAGGAATAGGAGGTTCAAATCCTATGATCACTTCAGAAGCATTAATGGGCAGTTCCAACTATTTAGCATGGGCTTCCTCAGTTGAATTATGGTGCAAAGATCAAAGTGCCCACGACCACTTAACAACTAATGCTTCTGCAATAGCCACAGCACAATGGGATAAGGTTGATACTCCATTTGTGTAGTCTTCTAAGGCATTCTATTGATTCCAAGTTGATGCCCTTGTTTCGCCCATTCCAGACATGTTATTCAGTTAGGGAAAAGGCACATGCTTTTATATACTAATGACATATCTCGATTTTATGATGTGGCATCTCGAATGACCAACTTAAAGAAACAAGAATCCTATATGCCTACATACTTGGGACAAGTGCAGGCAGTCATGGAGGAATTTGAAACGTTGATGCCAGTCTATGCGAATGTGACAACACAACAAGAGCACAGGCAGACAATGTTTTTAGTCCTTAGACTTGTTGGACTTCCTGCTGATCATGATTCTGTACATGATCAGATCTTACCTAGTCCCACCATCGCTATAATGGATGAATTATTCTCTCGTTTACTTCGTCTTGCTGCACCTCCCAATCATAAAGTATTTCATCACCCACCATTGACTCCTCTATTCTTGCAACTCAAACTATTTTCTACTATGGAGAACCGACGAAGAGGAGGTCGTTCTTGAAGATCTCGCTCTAAGTGTAGTTATTGTCACAAGTCTAGACACAATCACGACATATGTGATACTTTGCATGGTTCACCGCCAGTTATGATCCTATTGCTATAAAGGAATATAATGAATCCCTTCGAAATCACGCAAATAAGCAAACATCTCTAAAAGTAGCACCTATTGCTCGGCCTAATGTTTCTGTTGCTTCATCTGACTGATCAACAAATAATGCTCATATTATTCCAGCAGAATATGATGAGTTCCTTCAATATCGAGCAAGTACGCAAATGTCTCCACAAGTAGCCTCGGTTCCTCAACCTACTCTTCTTGTTGTGGATAATTCATTTGCTTGTGTTTCATAGTCTAGTACTCTTCGATCATGGGTTATGAATTCAGGCGCTTATGATCATATTTCTGGTAACAAATCATTTTTGTCTGATATTGTTTATTCACAATCTCTTCCTGCAATTATTTTAGCCAATGGGATCCAAACAAAACCAAAAGGCGTTGGAAAATATCAACCTTCACCTTCTGTCACACCTTAGATTTTGTTCTTTATGTCCCTGGTTCTCCTTTTAATTTGGCATATGTTAATCATTTGATGCGAGCCTCACATTATGGCATTTATTTTTCTAATGATGATTTTTTCCTTATGCAGGACCGCAATATGGGACAGATGATTGGAACAGGACATGAATCACATGGCCTTTACTATCTTACCTCTTCAAATTCCTTCATAGCATGCTCCGTCACAGATACTCCAGACCTAATTCACAAACGTTTGGGACATCCTAGTCTATCTAAACTGCAAAGGATGGTGCCTAGTTTGTCTAGTTTATCCTCATTAATTGTGAGTCGTGTCAACTTGGGAAACACACTCGTGCTACATTTTCACGTAGTACTAAGGGTCGTTCCACGTTTATTTTTCCTTTAGTTCATTCTAATATTTGGGGTCCTAGTCGAGTTAGTTCAACCTTAGGATTTCGTTATTTCGTTAGTTTCGCAGATGATTATTTCAAGATGTACTTGGGTTTTCTTAATGAAAGATTGTTCGGAGTTATTTCCTATAATTAAAAGCTTTTTTGCTGAAATACAAAACCAGTTTGGTGTTTCCATTCGTAGTCTTCCTAGTGATATTGTGTCAGAATACATGTCCTCTCAATTTTAAGAGTTTATGACTCACCAAGAAATTATTCACCAGACATCTTGTCCGTACACCCCTCAGCAGAATAGTATAGCAAAACGAAAGAATAGGCATCTTATTGAGACTGCTCACACTCTTCTTATTGAGTCCCACATTCCATTGCATTTTTGGGACGATGTTGTCCTTGCATCTTGTTATTTAATTAATAGAATGCCCTCATCTTCTATTCAAAATCAGGTTCCACATTCCATACTGTATCCTTTATCACATCTCCATTTTATACCTCTTCGTGTCTTTGGGAACACATGCTTCCTTCATAACTTAGCTCCGAGAAAAGATAAAGCAGACCCTCGTGCTCTCAAATGTATCTTTCTTGGTTACTCTCGAGTTCAAAAAGGGTATCATTGTTGTTCCCTTGACCTTAATCAATATCTTATGTCTGCCGAAGTCACATTCTTCGGATCTCAACCTTACTATACATCATCTGATCGTCCTGATATCTCCAAGGTCTTACCTCTAACTCAGGTCCTACCTGTATCGACTTTTGAGGAATCTCCAATTATAGTGCCACCTCTAACAAAACCCACCAAACCTCCACCTCTCTTGATTTATCATCATCGTCCACGTCCAGCACCAGTTCCAAATGATTCATGTCATCCGCCAGACCCTGCACATACTGCGGACTTGCCTACTCCTAGCCAACCAAGTGCACTTAAAAATAATATACGGTACACTCGAAATGCTAACCCACATAGTACTTTCTTGAGTTATCATCGTCTCACATCCTCCTATTATGCTTTTGTATCGTCTTTGTCCTCCATTTCCGTTCCTAAGACTACAAGTGAAGCACTTTCTCATTCGGGATGGAGGCAGGCTATGGTTGATGAGATGTCTGCTTTACATACGAATAGTACTTGGGAACTTGTCCCCTTCCTGCAAGTAAATCCACTGTTGGTTGCCGTTGGGTTTATGCAATAGAAGCTAGTACGGATGGTCAAGTTAATCGGCTTAAGGCTCGCCTTGTTGCCAAAGGATATACTCAGATATTTAAGCTAGATTTTAGTGATACGTTTGCTCCCGTGGCCAAAAGCATTTGTCCGTCTTCTTCTATCTATTGTTGTCGTTCGTCATTGGCCTCTTCATCAGTTGGACATTAAGAATGCTTTTCTACATGTTGATCTTGGGGAAGAAGTCTATATGGAGCAACCATATGATTTTATTGCTCAAGGGGAGTCTAGTAGAGTTGTATGTTGATTGTGTAACTCTATGGTCTGAAATTGTCTCCTCGAGTCTGGTCTGAAAAGTTCAGCACAATAATTCAGGAGTTCGGCATGACTCGTAGTGGAGCTGATCACTCTGTATTCATCGGCATTCTGCACCAAATCTGTATTTATTTGGTTGTTTATGCCGATAAAATTGTTATCACTGGCAATGATCAAGATGGTATCACTAGTTTGAAGCAACATCTCTTTCAGCATTTTCGGACTAAAGACCTTGGCAGATTAAAGTATTTTCTAGGTATTGGATTGCTCAGTCTGGATCAGGTATTGTTAGACATTCTTAAGGAGACAGGAATTGATGGGATGTGGACCCATTAACACTCCTATGGATCCGAATGTTAAACTGCTTCCAGGAAAAAGAGTCACTTAGTAATCCTGAAAGGTATAGACAGTTGGTTGGAAAGTTAAGTTATCTCACAGTGACTAGACCTAACATCTCTTTCCATGTGAGAATTGTAAGTCAATTTATGACTTCCCCTAGTGATAGTCAATGGGATGTAGTTGTTCGTATTCTGCAATATCTAAAGTCAGCGCCTGGAGAAGGACTACTCTTTGAGAATCAAGGCCATAAGCATATCACAGGATATACAGATGCCGATTGGGCAAGATCACCCTCTAATAGATGTTCTACGGCCGAATATTGTGTGTTAGTAGAAGGTAATTTAGTGTCATGGAAGAGCAAGAAACAGAATGTGGCTGCTCAGTCGAGTGCAACTGCAGCAACTTGTGAGCAAATTTGGATCAAACAGTTATTTGAGTGATAATTTAGCGAAATTGATCAGGTGGAACTTGTGTGTGATAATCAAGTGGCCCTTCATATTGCATCAAGTCCAGTGTTTCGTGAAAAGACCAAGCACATTGAGAATGATTGTCACTTTGTCAGAGAAAAGACACTCTCAAAAGATATTTTTACAAAGTTTGTGAAGTCAAGTGATCAGCTTGCAAATATCTTCGTCAAGTCCCTCACTAGTCCTCGTATTAATTATATATGTACAAGCAAGGTGCTTATGATTTGTATGCACCGGCTTGAGGGGGGAATGTTAGAATAAGAATAGGAATATATAATCCTATTTAGAATTGGAATAGGAATAGTATGTTGTTTCCTACTTGGTAAAAGGAATATATTGTGGTATCTATAAATAGGATCTCTATGTAATAATGTACATACATAAGTCAATAATATTGTTTCTTCAATATTTCTCACGGGTAGAATAGTGATGATAATAGTGAAAGTAAAAACACCTCCCACCGACAGTTAGCGAGGAAGTAGTTCAATAACAATGCACCAAGTAGATAGAAATCTAACTAGTCCATTCACTATTTTACCACACTATAGTTCTTGCAGAAAACCATATCTGAATACTCAAGACATGGCAGAGTTGAGTGTGTCAAGCTATGAATATACAAGTCCTAAAAAAAGGCAAGAGGCCTTTCCCAACCAACGTCCTAAAGAAGTGATCATTAGACTACTTAATCAGCAAAGTACATAAACTTATCTCCACCAGCAATATGATGTATAGCTATCTTGGATGGCAATATGGACAATGGCACCTCAACAAGGAAACCCAAAAAAAAGGACAACTGCAAATGGCGATTTCCATAAAAAGTTCCTTCCAAGAATGAGAATATACTTGCAGTGGTCCAATGGTATTTTCGAAAATATACTTGTAGTGGTCAGACAGTATTTTCCTTTTAGCATGTCAAGAGAACAAGGAAAAACAAAAACTTTATATTAGGGTTTAAGAACAGTTTCAAAAAGAGAAAATCTATCCAAAGAATGATAGAAATCAGAAGGGAATTTTTATAAAATTACCAACGACAGATTTATTTATTTATTTATTTTGATTAAATTATACTCCTCCTATACCAAAAGTTATATGACTCACTTTCCCTTTTGGTTAGTCATAAAAAGAATGACATATTTCTACATTTAGTAGCAATATAACTTTAGAATACATATTTTATCCTTAATGAAGTGACTTATAGCCACAAATATTCGTGAATTATTTTAAACTGCAAGTTTAAAAAGTCATTCTTTTCTTATCAAACTCCATGTCAAGTCAAACTACATTATATAAAAAAAAATTATGAAAAGAGGAACCCACAGCCGCTACCCTTTCAGTGCGCACAATGAACATCAATTTTAGTCACTATAGGATTTCCAGAAAATAAAAGTGCACAATGAAAACATACCTTCAACTTGCTGAAGCTGGTGAGAGTTTCTCTGAAGGAAGTCGTTTGGGTCAGATTTCACCCTCACAAAGCTGCCCACAATTTTATCTTCAAAACTCTCAGGGGTCTTCAGAAGATCCTGAACTAAGCTCCTCTTCAAGTACACAAGCTTAATGTTTTCACCAATAACAGCTGCAAAACAGCTTTTAGGAACAACAGGAACTTTTTTCTTTGGACTCCCTGTACTTCTTCCCTTAGATGCTATTAAATTATCCTCTTCTTTTGAACTGTCAGAAGATTCATCTTCTGATTCATCGTGGTTCTCAGGGAAGTGCACTTCCAACAAATCAGAGATTTTTATCCGTGGTATAGACTTCTTTCCAAAAAGGGAATGAAGTCGTGCATCACACATAACCTTCTTTTTCTTTTGTGGATTTAAAAGACCATTTGAATTTATATATTCAGTGACAATCGCCGTCACCTCTGGTTGAGAGTATGTTCTGCTTGTATCTTTACCAATTGATTGAAGGAATTCAATCAATGGTTTGGATCCCCATCCAGCAAACTCTAGTTTCTTCATTCTGACATTTCTCTTTCTTTTCAAAGAAACGGGCAACTGATCTTTGACTTCTTCAACCCAAAAAGAGTTCCCATCCATGCTGTCGGGATAATATGCCAACAAGAGCTTTTACACTTCAGTTTAATATTATTCATAATTATATTATTTCTTAATCAAATATATATTAAAATTCGACTTAAAATGAGTATGAGAGAATGTATTTCTTTTTATTTTAATAATGAAACTTAAAGAAAAGTTACTATAAGTTTTACTTAATTTAATAAAAATAGAAAAGAAATTTATTGTTCAAAATCTAGTAATAAAATATATAAATTCCAATTAGATTTCAAAACAAAATGGATGTTTCCTTCATTTATTAAAAAAAGAGAAAAAAGAAAATCAGCTAAAACTGCGGAAAAAAAAGTTGTCACTTGGAGTCGAACTCATGAAACAAAATGGATGTTTCCTTCATTTATTTAGATTAGAAAATGAAAATGAAAATGAAAATGAAAATCGACTGAAATTGTGGAAAAAGAAGTTGTTACCTAGACTCGAACTCGCATAGCCTCTCAGATCTTGCAAAATCATGAACTCTCTTTACCACTGAACCAAGCCCTTAGCTAATGTTGAGGGGGTTCATTACTAGATATATATATATATATAAATGAAAAAATTGATTCTACATATACAACGTAATTTTTCAACGAAGGGGGTGTTCGGATGAACCCCTCGGGCTGCATGTAGCTCCGCCTCTGCCTCCACGGTGTGGGACATGTTGCTTATCGCTTGGAATTACCTACCAATGTCAAGATTCACCACACTTTTCATGTGTCGCAATTGAAGGCTTGAGTTGGTGCTCATCCAATGGTATTTCACCTGCCTATATCTCTCTCAACTGGTGGTTATATTCTATTGGAACCTGAAGCCGTGGTAGCTCGGAGTGTGGTTTAGAAGCACCATGGATTAGTGCCTCAAAGCCTAGTTCAAAGCTAGGAGCATGGGTTAGAAGCACATGGATTAGTGCCATCAAATATTAGCACTTTGTCACCGTTTTATAATGTCTATCAAGGAAATGAAATCTTTTAATGATACAACAACATACCCGATGGAATCCCACAAGTGGGGTCTAGGGAGGGTAAAATGTACGCAGACCTTGCCACTACCTCATAGGGATGAAATCTTTTAATGATATGAGTGTGTATTCACATAATATTTTTTTTATCATCAGGGGTGTGTTAAAAGTATCAAAGTATTTGGTCAAAACCTCTAGACCTCTTATTGGTAATCTTCAAAAATTTCTATAAAGATGATGGATATATTGCCAAAAAGAGACGATACTTACGATAGAGGAGTAATTTTACAAAAAAGATAGTTAATGAAGATGGATGTTGTTATTATGGGTAAAATGTTGTTATAGAGGAATAAAATATAATAAAAAAATCAGTTCCCAAAAAGAACTTGACTTTTATAGTGAAATGTTATTCTATAGGGTGGTTGTTTTAGAGAGGTCTCACTGAATACACATATAAAGAGGAGCAACACATCTGGAAACAATTTCTCTTTAAAAATATAAAGATGGGAAATTTTTAAGTTCCTCACTGTTAAATAAAGCTCTTAAAAAATAAAAATGTATGTGTTTGTAACACCAAAAACAAGGGAAAACTACAAACACTTACTTTACGTAAATAAATAAATCTCATGTTATAATGCATTTTAATCATGAAACAACAATCTTTAAGTTCAAAGTTTTGAGTTATTTGGAAATTTTCTTTTCTTTTTTTATTTGCTATGTTTTCCTTTTTCTTACCGCTCTAAGTACTCAATGACTATATGGAGGGAATCAACATTTAAAGGCTGAATTGTTGCTTCCCTCACTTTGTGCCCAAGTCTCGCTTGCAGGAAGAGATTTTTTGTTTTGATAAACACCAATGCAACATCAATTTTAGTCACTATAAGATTTACAGAAAATAAAAGTGCACGATGAAAACATACCTTCAACTTGCTGAAGCTGGTGAGAGTTTCTCTGAAGGATGTCGTTTGGGTCAGATTTCACCCTCACAAAGCTGCCCACAATTTTATCTTCAAAACTCTCAGGGGTCTTCAGAAGATCCTGAACTAAGCTCCTCTTCAAGTACACAAGCTTAATGTTTTCAGCAATAACAACTTTTAGGAACAACAAGAACCTTTTTCTTTGGACTCCCTGTACTTTTTCTTCCCTTAGATGCTATTAAATTATTCTCTTCTTTCGAACTGTCAGAAGATTCATTCTCCGATTCATCGTGGTTCTCAGGGAAGTGCACTTCCAACAAATCAGAGATTTTTATCCGTCGTATAGATTTCTTTCTGAATAGGGAATGAAGTCGTGCATAAGACATATTAAACTAGAGTTTGCTGGAAGATGCACGACTTCATTCCCTTTCGGAAAGAAATCTATACCGCGGATAAAAATCTCTGATTTGTTGGAAGTGCACTTCCGTGAGAACCACGATGAATCAGAGGATGAATCTTCTGACAGTTTGAAAGAAGAGATAGTTTAATAGCATCTAAGGGAAGAAAAAGTATGTGGACTCCAAAGAATAAGGTTCCTCTTGTTCCTAAAAGCTGTTTTCCAGCTGTTATTGCTGAAAACTTTGAGCTTGTGTACTTGAAGAGGAGCTTAGTTTAGGATCTTCTGAAGACTCCTGAGAGTTTTGAAGATAAAATTGTGGATAGCTTTGTGAGGGTGGAATCTGAGCCAAACAACTTCTTTCATAGAAACTCTCACTAGCTTCAGCAAGTTGAAGGTATGTTTTCATCGTGTACTTTTATTTTCTGGAAATCTTATAGTGACTAATATTGATGTTGCATTGGTGTTTCCTAAAACAAAAGATCTCTTTCTACAAGAGAGACTTGGACAGAGTGAGGGAAGCAACAATCCTACCTTTAAATGCTGATTCCCTCCATTTATTTCTGCATAAACAATCAATAATCATTGAGTACTTAAACTGGTAAGAAAAAGGAAAGAGTAGCAAATAAAAAAAGAAAATTATCAAATAACTCAAAATTTTTTTACTTCATGATTGCTATTTCATGATTAAAATGTATTACAACATTAGATTTATTTATTTACGTAAAGTAAGTGTTTGTAGTTTTTTAGTTTTTAAGAGCTTTATTTAACAGTGAGGAACTTAAAAATTTCCCATCTTTATAATTTTAAAAGAGAAAAGTTGTTTTTAGATTTGTTGCTCCTCTTTACATGTGTATTTAGTGAGATCTCTCTAAAACAACCACCCTATAGAATAACATTTCACTATAAAAGGCAAGTTCTTTTTGGGAACTGATTTTTTATGTTACATTTTATCCTTCTATAACAACATTTTACCCGTAATAACAACATCCATCTTTATTAACTATCCTTTTTGTAAAATTACTCCTCTATCATGAGTATCATCTTTTTTTGGCAATATATCAATTATCTTTATAGAAATTTTTAAAGATTACAAATAAGAAGTCTAGAGGTTTTTGACCAAACACTTTGATACTTTTAACACACTCCTGATGATAAAAAATATTATGTGAATGCACACTCATATCATTAAAAGATTTCATCCCTATGAGGTAGTGATAAGGTCTGCATACATTTTACCCTTCCCATACCCCACTTGTGGGATTCTATTGGTTATGTTGTTGTATTATTAAAAGATATCATTTCCTTGATAGACAATTTAAAGCGGTGACAAAGTTTTAATATTTAATATAATATAATAGCTTTTTTAAAATTTTTAATTAGTGAAATATGCATATCTTTTGAAATTTTAAATTCAAAGAATTTGTAAATCTTTTTGTAGCATTAAGAAATAAAAAACTTTTGGGATAATTTATACTTATGAAAACCAAATAATATTTAAAAATCAAATGTTGTTATGGGTGTTTAACAACCAATTGTTATAAATGCCAAAACATTTTAGAACAAACGAGACTGCTATAGACAGGTTTGACCGTATATAATTTGTGGAAGATGGATAAGTGGAATATGGAAGGTTGCTCAACTTGTGAGATTCTTTAATGTATAGAAGGTTGGGCGTCACTTGTAGAAAACCTTATGTTTTTGTAGGTTTTCTATCTTATGCTGTACTTGATTGTAAAAACAGACGTTTTTCGCGCAAATAATTCAATAAAGTTTACTCTCTCCATTCCAATTTATATGATGTAGCTTGACCTTCAGGGTGGCCCAGTGGTTTGGGCTTGAGACTTCTATGTTGGAGGTCTAAGTTCGAAACTCCTTGCCAGCAAAAGCAAGGGGTTTGCCTTTTGGGTTAAGCTTGTCACACCTGACTTGCCTAGTGTGGATCACCTCTTTTGTGTGGTTTGCAAGCTATTGCATAGGAGCGGGGGTTTACCTTGTGCATACCGAAAGGGTAGCGCCTGCGAGTTCCTCTTGTCATAATTTTGTTTTTATATGATGTAGTTTGACTTGACGCGGAGTTTAATAAAAAAAGAATGACTTTTGAAACTTGCGGTTTAAAATAATTCATAAATGTTTGTGTAGCTGTAAGTCTCTTCATTAAGGATAAAATATATATTTTAAAGTTAAATTGCTACTAAATGTAGAAATATGTCATTTTTTTGTGACTGACCAAAAGGGAAAGTGAGTCATATAAATTTTGGGATAGGAGGAGTATTATTTAATAAAAAAAAATCTGTCTTTGGTAATTTTATAAAAATTCCCTTCTGATTTCCGTCCTTTGGATAGATTTTCTCTTTTTGCATTTGTTCTTAAACCCTAATATAAGTGCTTTTGTTTTTCTTTGTTCTCTTGACATGCTAAAAGGGAAATACTGTCTAACCACTACAACTCTAGAAGTATATTTTCGAAAATACAACCGGACCGCTACGAGTATATTCTCATTCTGGGAAGGAACTTTTTATGGAAATTGCCATTTGAAGTTGCCCTTTTTTTGCGTTTCCTTGTGAAGGTGCCATCTGTCCGTATCGCCACCCCAAGATAGCTATGCATCATATTGCTGGTGGAGACGAGTTTATGTACTTTGGTGATTAAGTAGTCTAATGATCACTTCTTTAGGACGGTTGGGAAAGACCTTTTACATTTTTTTGAGTACTTGGTTCTTTTATATTCATAGCTTGACACACTCAACTCTGCCATGTCTTGAGTATTTAGATATGGTTTTCTGCAAGAACTATGGTGTTGTAAAGTAGTGAATGTACTAGCTAGACTTCTATCTGCTTGGTGCATAGTTATTGAACTACTATCTCACTAGCCGTCAGTGGGAGGTGTTTTTACTTTCACGAATATCATCACTATTCTACCATTGTTTAGAGACTCTGCACTTTTTTCATCAGATATCCTGTGTTATTGTCTGTTTATATTGACTGACCAAGGAATCCAAAATTGTTAGTGGAAAGGTAACTTCATAAAGTGATGGACACTTATGATTGGGATATATGTATGGAGACAACTAGGGATGCAGATCTTCTTAAACCTTGTCTAATACCAATAACTTTGGTTACATGCTAAAAAAGGAGTTTTTGTATAATCTTTGTTTATTGTTCTTTAAATTGTCTCAAGATATACTTCTAAAAGAGGCTATCTCCTCCTAATGCCGTTCTCTCCTCTCCTTTTCATCGTTATAGTTCCTTGTGGAATTTTCATGAATCTCCAAGGGCAATACAAACAATTAGCTACTCCCAGAAAATACTGTTTGCCTCCCTACGAATCCTAAATATGTGGTTTACCTGAATTTTGATGTTCAACGCAATTTTGAATTATGTCTTTTGTGTTTGTATTTCTTAGAGTGTGGATAGTTGAAGAGGACCCTGAAAAAAGGGTAAACCAATGTTGACTTTTCCAGTAAGTAATATTCTCTGTCCTCCTTGCGTCTTTTAATGTAAAGCTGATTGTTAACAGGTGTAAAAAAGGTTACCGTAGCCATTGATTCTGCTTTTGAAGTTCACCTTCAACGTTCAAATTTGATGAAAGACATTCCAATATCGTCCTTGTCTGATGATAATTTTAATGAGGTAAGCAGCTGTTAACAGTATATATGGTCAATCATAGTGTTGGATGGCTCTGCTACGAAATTACTCCATTCTCTGGCCCCTCTTGGGATGGATTCTGGTAATTCTGGGACTACCTTTCACAAAACATTTGGGTGGTTTTTAATTTTCCACAAAAAGGAAAAAAATGATTTTTTGAAACTGTATTCTACTCAGGTCAAAAAATGCACAAGAAGATGCTTAGTAATTGATCAGAACTTGGGAATTACTAGCTCCGTTTGTTAATTTTATTTTCTATCTTTTTTGATAATGGTGGTATCCATGCTCTACTTTATCTGCACCTAACATATACCACCACGTAAGTGCAATCTCTCACTAGCATAGGAACCAAGTTAACTGGTCTCCTGTGATATTGTCTCACTTCAGTTACCATTAGATCTGACACCCTTGAAGGCGGTAACCTGCATTTTATTGATAAAGTTACTTCTGATTGTGTGGACAACCTAGGTACTTGGTGTGAGAAACTCTGTCACTATTTAGCTATACTAAATATGCTACCATTATATGTACTCTGCGTTTAGCATGTACATATTAAATATTTGTATAACTGCTCGGGTATTTGTCAATTTCTTTCTACACAGCGGCTCTGGTATATAGAGAAGTCTGTCTCTATTGTGTGGTGTTAGTCAATAGATTTGCTAACTTTAAACAAGATTGGGGGGCTCCTGTTTTCTTATATAACTAATTTCTTATGACTGCAGAAATCTAGTATGGCCGTGATTATGATCATATTTTTCTATTCTACTTTAAAGAAATCTATCCATGTTACTTTTACAGTGATGCCTAAATGTACCTGTGTCCCAAAATATTTGTCATATTTCACTTCTTGAGAATTTAACATAATAATGTTTGACCAAGATTTTGCTGTAGATATTTTTGTATGTTTACTTATTTTTCTATAGTTTCTGAAGTTTTAAATGTTATTATTTTAAAGGAAATTAATCTATGTACAATCTTACGTAAAAATTGATAAAGTTTGGCTCTGATAAGAGAACAAATGCAACTAGCGGGGAGGGAGTTCATAGAATGTATATGTATATGGCATGACTGTATTAACAAGCAATCCATAGAGCTAGTGAAATGTCTTAAGAGGAGGCATATTAATATAGCATGTGTGGAGGAGACCAGATGGGTAGGTACCAAAGCTCGGGACGTGGATGGGTTTAAGTTGTGGTACTCGGGTGGTTCTAGGGATAGAAATGGTGTAGGTATCCTAGTAGCCGAGGACCTTAGGGATTATGTGGTTGAGGTTAGGAGGGTTAATGATAGAATGATGCTTAGCAAACTCGTGGTTGGTAGGCATGTACTGTATGTTGTTGGTGCGTATGCGCCCCAAGTAGGCCTAGATGAGGAAGTTAAAAGGCTCTTCTGGGAAGATCTGGATGAGGTTGTGCGAGGCATACCGGAGACAGAAAAAATCTTCATGGGGGGTGACTTCAATGGGCATATCGGGGCAACCAGTAGCGGATTTGAGGATGTTCATGGAGGCTTTGGTTTTGGGGAGAGGAATGGAGGGGGGACATCTCTCTTGGATTTTGCCAAAGCCTTTGAATTAGTTATTGCTAACTCATGCTTCCCGAAGAGAGAAAACCACTTGATTACATTCCGTAGTTCGGTAGCCAAGACTCAAATAGACTACCTGCTTCTACGGAAGGGTGATAGAAGTCTATGCAAGAACTCCAAGGTTATCCCAAGTGAAAATATTTCCACTCAACATAGACTACTAGTGATGGATTTAGAGATCAAGAGAGAAAAGAAGAAGAAGGTTATTCATACCCAACCAAGGATTAGATGGGGATGCCTTACTCCTGCCATTTCCCGAGAGATGGAGGATAAGTTGAGAGACTTAAAGGCATGGAGTAGTGGCGGAAATGTGAACAATATGGGGGAAACTACTGCTGGTTGCATTAGAAAGGTAGCTGCTGAGGTGCTAGGGGTTTCGAGAGGGGCCTTTGGTGGACGTCGGGGCGACTGGTGGTGGAATGAGGAAATTCAGGCCAAAGTGAAGAATAAAAAGGAGGCTTACACGAAGTGGCTGGAGGGTAGGGATGAAAAGGAAAAACGAATGCTTAAGGAGACATATAAGATGGCTAAGTCAGAAGGAAAGAGAGCGGTGGCGAGTGCTAAGACAACAGCATTTGAGCGTTTGTATGAGGAGCTAAGTGATAAAGGCGGGGACAAGAGATTGTATAGGCTCGCTAAAGAGAGAGAAAGGAGAGCTCGTGACCTGGACCAAGTGAAGTGCATCAAGGATGAGGAGGGGGCGGTGTTGGTGGATGACACTTCCATTAAAATAAGGTGGCAAACTTACTTTCATAAACTCTTAAATGAAAAAGACGATAGAATCATTGACTTGGGTGAGTTGATACACTCTGATAGTCATCGTGATTTCGATTATTGTAGGCGGTTCAGAACTGAGGAGGTTAGAAGGGTCATCAGTAGTAGGATGAAAAGAGGGAGGGCAGTTGGACCCGACGAGATTCCCGTAGATTTTTGGAAGAACATGGTCAAGGATGGCATAGAGTGGTTGACTAGACTGTTCAATGCTATAATGAAGAATGCCAAGATGCCGGATGAATGGAGGAGGAGTACAATGGTTCCATTGTACAAGAACAAAGGGGATATTCAGAATTATAACAATTACAGGGGTATTAAGTTGTTAAGTCACACTATGAAGGTCTGGGAGAGAGTGGTGGAGATAAGGGTGAGAAAGGTAGTGTCTATTTCGGAGAATCAGTTTGCATTCATGTCGGGGCGGTCGACTACTGAAGCAATTCACCTTGTTCGGAAATTAGTGGAGAAATATAGGGAAAGAAAGAAGGACCTGCATATGGTGTTCATTGATCTCGAAAAGGCATATGACAAAGTGCCAAGGGATGTCCTATGGAGGTGCCTAAAGGTGAAAGGTATCCCAATGGCATATATCAAGGCGATTAAGGATATGTATGACGGAGCCAAAACTCGGGTAAGAACGGTGGGAGAAGACTCAGAATATTTTCCTGTAGAGATGGGACTCCATCAAGGATCGGTGTAAAGCCTTTTCCTGTTTGCCCTAGTGATGGATGAGTTGACGCGATCTATCCAAGAGGAGGTTCCATGGTGTATGCTATTTACAGATGACATAGTATTGGTTGATGAGACTCGGACTAAAGTTAATGAGAGGTTGGAGGCGTGGAGACATGTCCAGGAGTTTAAAGGATTCAAACTGAGCAGGACCAAAATAGAGTACTTGGAGTGCAAATTCAGTGTCACGAGGGATGAAGCAGACATTGATGTGAGGCTAGACACCCAACCTATCTCCAAGAGGGAGAACTTTGAGTACTTGGGGTCCATCATCCAGAGTAGTGGCGATATCGACAATGATGTCACACATCGTATTGGGGCAACATGGTCTAAATGGAGGCTTGCCTCTGGAAATTTGTGTGACAAGAAGATACCACCTAAACTCAAAGGTAAGTTTTACAGAATGGTGGTTAGACCATCTTTGTTGTATGGGGTGGAGTGTTGGCCAATCAAAAATGCACATGTTCAGAAGATGCACGTCGCAGAGATGAGGATGCTGAGATGGATGTGTGGGCACACAAGGACGGACAAGATTAGGAATGTGACCATTCGGGAGAAGCTAGAGGTGGCTCCGGTGGCTGACAAGATGAGGGAAGCGAGACTGCGATGGTTTGGACATGTGCAGAGAAGAGATATCAATGCTCCTGTAAGGAGGTGCGAGAGGTTGGATTTAGGAGTCACTAGGAGAAGCAGAGGTAGACCAAAGAAGTATTGGGGAGAGGTGATTAGACAGGATATGGCGGGACTTGATCTCACCGAAGGCATGACCTTAGATAGGAAGGAGTGGAGGGCGAGAATTAGAGTAGAAGGTTAATAGGTTAGCAGGGTAAGGCTGATCTCTACCGGGCAGTAGGTAGGGTCGAGTCCGTATATCGAGTGTTGTCGTTATCGGTATCATATGTGCTGAAATCTATTGTATTTACATATTATCATGTGCTTTTTCATTAGTAGTTGTTCTTCCTATGCATTTCTTTTCCTTTCCATTTCGTCATATCTAGTATTCTGCTTATGGGTTGTTGAGACGAGGGTTCCCAGGAAACTGCCTCTCTACTTCTATGAGGTAGGGGTAAGGTCTGCGTACATTCTACCCTCCCTAGACCCCACTTGTGGGATTCCACTGGGTATGTTGTTGTTGTTGTTGTTGTTTCCTCTTTCATAAGAATTTCTTGTTTGCTTGAAGGGAAGAATGTGAAGATTTGCGTGAAAGAATAAAAGCTGGTTATCTTAAAAGGCCTACTGTTGTAAGATTTAAGCACCAGCTAGTCTTTCATTCTACAATTTATCTTGATAACTTAGATATCCCTGAGGGCAATGGGGCATGGTTCTTAAACTCGATGTATAATGGGCTCACCCACTACCTGTCTCCTCTCAAATCACTCCTCTCCTTTTTATATTTTCTTCTTCGTTTGTTTTGCATCTCCTATTTTCATTTGCTTGTGACGTCCCTTTCTTCTCAAGGGTGATATATTACTTTTCATAGTCTACGGTTGTTCGTTATTTGTTAACTCTTCTTTCTTCACTTCTGCTCTGCTCCAAATCTGATTATTACTTGGATGTAACTGGAATCAAGAATTGTTGCATACAGACGAGCTGATTATCTTAAGTCATGTCTACATATCTCATCTTTTTATTCTTGGTGCAATTTTCCTTGACTTGATAACAAAGGCTACAAGGCTCCTTAAGCTATAGCCAAACTGATTACAAGTATTTTCTCAATCCTGTATTTGGTAGAGAATCTAGTCAAACTGGTGAAAAGACTCAGCTTCTTCCCTCTGAGGTGGATATTGTTGATTCCAAAGGAGAGGATGAAATCCACAATTTGTAATAAAAGTTCCTGAAAACTGGTTTTCTTTGCTATGATATTAAGAGCTTTTGGGAAAATGATCAAATGGACAACTTATGTATAAATGAAAGAAATGGAAAGAACTGTGTATAATATTGTCTTGAGTAGGCGTATCTCTTCAAATTGACTAGCTTTATTCTTTTCTTTAACAAACTAATAGCTTCTATTTTAGCGTTTAACCTCTACTGTGTCATTTCTGCTTCATCCCACTGCTGTTGTAATAATGTGGCAGTGTATGTTGGCAAAAACGAAAACCATCTCTTCCAATATTAGCTTCTTCTCTTTTCTTTTTAAATTATTATTCTGTAGACTGCAGTGTTGGAAATTGTGAGTGACTGTATTCTTCTAGATCTTGACACTCTCTCAATGATTTGTTACGCTGAATAACTTTGGTGTGAATATTTAACTTGGATTTTGAATGGCCTCTGTTTTGAACTATGTTAATACTTAATCTGGGTCCTATTCTTTCTTCTTATGAATAATTTTTTTTATGTGGGAAAGAGTAAATCTTAAGTTTTCTGGATTATTTTAGCCCTGTAGGTCGAGGTTTACTTTCATTTTGAGTTATGTGTAGTACATTGTAACTCTGTTCTTCAGATTGGTAATGTATGTCCAGTTTTTCTTTAACGTCATAACTTTGATTTCAAGTTGGCAATTCATTTACCCACTTCTTGGCAGTTGGAGCTTGAGACAAAAGCGCAAGTTCTGCACAAGGATATCACCAAACATGTAAGTTCGAATTCTCCACCAATTCTCTTTGTCTGGTTGTCCTTGTCAACTGTATTTTGTTTGAGCTGGAGGTTATTTTCTCAAAGAACTGGTTTGTGAAAATCCATCTGTACTATGCTTATTCTATGCAAGTTTCAACCCTTTTTGCCCGGCTAGATGTTTGCCCTTAATATGAATTGATGATGTCAATAATCCTGTGTATGTGTTAAGACCATACTCCAGTGGGAAGTCTCAGAAATGTGAAATGTGAGTGACCGAGAGAGAAGTTGTTCACAACTCCGGTGTACATTGTTATAGGAGTTATTATTATTAACTTTTTTTGGGTACATTGTTACATGAGTTATGCCTTCAGATAAAGAAAGATATATAGAAGATGATCTAACAATATCACTCAAAATATTTAATAGAAATCAACTGATAATGCTGAACTCTATTCAGAAAGTGTTTGTAGGTTTGTAGGTTGTCAGAACACCTATTCATAGAGGGAAGCTGTTGAGTGTAATTATGTAATTCCTAACGAGGGATTTGGAGGTCATCCCATAATTACTGTATCAACAATAGTAAATAATTTCGATTGTGGTTTGTGGAGGAATATTATGAAGGGAAGGGAATTATTTCTGGGAAAATGTCTCATTCAAGATCAAGACGAAAATAGAGTAAATTTTCGGGGATACTATTGAAAGATGAATATCAGAGATTGTACAGAGTATCTTGTCGAAGAGTACAATCAATTAAGGGGACAAAAGGTGGAGAGACTTTTTGGACTTGCGATCTAGAAGGAAATTTCAAGATTGGGAAGTGATTGAGTTTCAAAAATTGTTAGCGTTATGCCATAGGCAAGTCGACTCGGCTGATAATCCTGATGGTTGGTTGCGGGGCTTGGGAAATAATGGAATATTCCTTGTAATGGCAACAGAAAGAGTAAAAAGGATAGCTTGAGTACGCTGTTGCTGCTGGAATAACTTGTTAGAAATGATGACCCCTAGTATTACAAAGAAATGGCTGGAATCTTTGCAAGATAAATTTGGAGAATTACTAAAGAGGGGGAGTTGATAAGACTCTGCAAAAGTAAAAAAAAAGTGCATCGTTTCCACAGGTTTACAGTAAAAACTTTGCAGAAACTAGATTCTCACTCCTGGGAACACTATTCTGGTGACCAAAAGGACAAAGATATTGATGGGTTGACTAGATTGATAGGGACCCTAGAGAGGAGAGATTTATTTCGGAAAAGGTTTGAAAATTCACTTTGGTGCCAGTGCCTGCAGTGGTTTTCGATATACCTCAGAATCTGAAAAATTTCATTCCAATGACTCCCAAAGAGCTTGGATAAACTCGCTAATAATGCTGTCATCAAATGAGATGTCTAGTCTTATGATCATGAGATAATTGAGCTTGCCAACCAATCTTCGATACCAACCTGTTCGAGAAGAAGCTCAGTTGTCAGGTCCACAGGAGTAATATTAATTGGTTTTGCAATTCAACATACCAATTTCTTCTAATACATCAAAAGTGTACTATGTTGATGAGATGAAAATTCCACAAACATGTTGAGAATTATCATTTGAGTAACTACCTTCTCGAGCAACCATTAGGAGACTGCACGAAGGAGACAGTCTCTCATCTGGTGAAGGATGTGAATTCGACCAGTATGTCGCTGGGGGAATATTATATCAGGAGCAGTGTCTGTGGGAAGGAACACAGGAGAGATACTGATAGGATTCTTGGGAGGTGGTTTACATCAGAAAATTTTCTTCATTAACCACGATGTCGTGTATTTTTAAATTCATCTTCCTTTTTCTCCATTCTCGTATTTTCCCTTCACTGCATGGGGTCTGTTTTAGAGGCAGGTAATATCATCCTTTTCACGAGCAGCTATGACAATGAAAATCCCTACTTTAGCAGGTTTAGTTAATGAAATGTGGAAGAAAATTTTGCGTGAATGAATTACCTTTGACAATTGAAAAAATGCTTAGTGAGGAGAGTTTATATGAAGTAACATTGTAAGTGAGAAACATATAGCCAACCTCAATTTGTTTGGGACTGAGGTATAGTTATTGTAAATGAAATCGACTTTGACTCAACCTAGAATCTGGCTCATGAGAATTGAGATGATGATTGTCTATAAGCATATAAGTAAACATTGTTCAATCATTGTAGGCCACTTAACACTCTTTCGCAGACCTAGAGTCAATTGGACATGTGATGCATGGACAATATAATAGACTGTGTGTGAAAGGGTAAATCAAGAGTAGGGATGTATCAAGCTCTGATACCATGTCAAGAAAATAGACTTTGGGTATAATGCAATCCCGAAAGATAGCTCAAAAGGTGAGAATTTCGCAAGTTCATATAATAGACCATCTTGCTCTCTCAACTAATGCGCAACACTAACAATTTAGTATTATAAATGAATGTATTAAATAAGTGCTTCTGAATTGATCTCATCTTTTAAGAATTTTTCATTTTTCTTTATTGATTACCAATGCTCATGTTAGAATGTGGGAAGAGTTGGATTTGAGTGTCACACGGAGGGGTAGAGGTAGACTGAAGAAGTATTGGGGGGAGATGATCATACAAGATATGGAAAAAATTAATCTCACCGAGGACATGACCTTAGATAGAAAAGGAGTGGAGGTCGTGTATTAGGGTAGAAGCCTAATAGGCTAGTAGGGGTAGGTTGATGTATGTCCTTGTGATATAGTAGGTTAGTATGATTAGTCGTGTCTTTATATCATGTGTTGTCTTTATCCGTCTTATATTTGTTATTTTTATCGTATTTACATACTATCATTTGCTTTTCATTATTATCGATTTTCCTTTTTTCTTTTCTGTTCCCTTTTTTCCCATATATATTCTGCTTATGAGGCTTGATTTTGAGACGAGGGTTTTCCGGAAATAGCTTCTATCTCTATGAGGTAGTGTAAGGTCTGCGTACATTTTACCCTCCCCAGACCCAACTTGTGGGGTTCCACTGGGTAAGCTGTTGTTGTTAAGTAATAACAACAACAACAACAAAATATACCCAGTGGAATCCCACAAGTGGGGTCTGGGGAAGGTAGAATGTACGCAGACCTTACCACTTCCTCATAGGAGTATGGAATCTGTTTCCTGGCAAAAATAATTGAGACTTTTAACTTTTTTCAAAAAGTACAATTAATTAAGGGGACAAAAGGTGGAGAGACTTTTTGGACTTGGGATCTAGAAGGGAATTTCAAGATTGGGAAGTGATTGAGTTTCAAAAATTATTAGCCTTATGTCATAGGCAAGTCGACTCGGCTGATAATCCTGATGGTTGGTGGCGGGGCTTGGGAAATAATTGAATATTCCTTGTAATGGAAACAGAAAGAGTAAAAAGGATAGCTTGAGTACGCTGTTGCTGCTGGAATGACTTGTCAGAAAGGACGACCCCTAGTATTACAAAGAAAGGGCTAGAATCTTCGCAAGATAAATTTGGAGAATTACTAAAGAGGACGAGTTGATACGACTCTGCAAAAGTAAAAGAAAGTGCATTGTTGCCACAGGTTTACAGTAAAAACTTTGCAGAAACTAGATTCTCACTCCTGGAAATGCTATTCCGGTGACCAAAAGGACAAAGATATTGATGGGTTGACTAGATTGATAGGGACCCTAGAGAGGAGAGATTTATTTTGAAAAAGGTTGGAAAATTCATTTAGGTGCCAGTGCCTGCAGTGATTTTCGATATACCTCAGAATCTGAAAATTTTCATTCCAATGACTCCCAAAGAGCTTGGATAAACTCGCTAATAATGCTGTCATCAAATGAGATGTCTAGTCTTATGATCATGAGATAATTGAGCTTGCCAACCAATCTTAGATACCAACTTGTTCGAGAAGAAGCTCAAGTCAGGTCCACAGGAGTAATATTAATTGGTTTTGCAATTCAACATACCAATTTCTTCTAATACATCAAAAGTATACTATGTTGATGAGATGAAAATTCCACAAACATGTTGAGAATTATCATTTGAGTGACTACCTTCTTATGCAACCATTAGGAGACTGCACGAAGAGACAGTCTCTCATCTGGTGAAGGATGTGAATTCAACTAGTATGTCGCTGGTGGGAATATTATATAAGGAGCGTTGGCTGTGGGAAGGAACACAGGAGAGATACTGATAGGATTCTTGGGAGGTGGTTTAGATCAGAAAAATTTTCTTCATTAACAATGATGTCGTCTATTTTCCAATTCATCTTCCTTTCTCCGTTCTCTTATTTTCCTTTTCACTGCATGGGGCCTGTTTTAGAGGCAGGTAATATCATCCTTTTCCCAAGAAGTTATGACAATAAAATCCCCTACTTTAGCAGGTTCAGTTAATGAACCCTAGAAGAAAATTTCGTGTGAATGAATTACCTTTGACAATCGAAAAAATGCTTGGTGAGGAGAGTTTATATGGAGTAACATGGTAAGTGAGAAACATATAGCCAGCCTCAACTTGTTTGGGACTAACGTATAGTTATTGTAAATGAATTCGACTTTGACTCTTAACTTAACCTGGAATCTGGCTCATGAGATGAAGATTGTCTATAAGCATATAAGTAAACATTGTTTCAATCATTGTAGGCCACTTAACACCCTTTCGCAGATCTAGAGTCAGTTGGACATTTGATGCATAGATAATATAATAGATTGTGTGAAAGGGTAAATCAAGAGTAGGGATGGATGAAGCTTTGATACCATGTCAAGAAAATAGACTTAGGGTATAATGCAATCCCAAAAGATATCTCATAAGGTGAGGATTACGCAAGTTCATATATATAGACCGTCTTGCTCTCTCCACTAATGCGCGACTCTAACAATTTAGTATTATAAATGAATGTGTTAAATAAGTGCTTCTGAATTGATCTCATCTCTTAAGAATTTTTCATTTTTCTTTGTTGATTACCAATGCTCTTGTTTGGAGGTGCGAGAGGTTTGATTTAAGGGTTACATAGAGGGGTAGAGGTAGACCGAAGAAGTATTGGGGGAGGTGATCAGACAAGATATGACAAAACTTCATCTCACCGAGGACATGACCTTAAGATAGAAAGGAGTGGAGGTCGAGTATTAGGGTAGAAGGCTAATAGGCTAGTAGGGGTAGGTTGATGTCTGGCCTTGTGATATCGTAAATTAGTAAAGTCGTGTTTTTATATCCTGTGTTGTCATTATCCGTCTTATATTTGTTATTTTAATCATATTTACATACCATCATTTGCTTTTCAATATTAATCGTTTTCCTTTTTCGGTTCCCTTTTTTTCCATATCTAGTATCTTCTGCATACATTTTACCCTCCCTAGACCCCACTTGTGGGATTCCACTGGGTATGTTGTTGTTAATTAATAACCTTATCATCAAATAAATAAATTATCATGTCACACGCAACCATGTTTAATGTGCCCTAGTGGCATTTGCACTTTAGTCTGAAGCACGCGGACTTGCACTTGTGATTCTTCCAAAGGTTGTTGCATGATTTGTTACTCATGTAGTTGCTTGTTAATGGATACAAATTTGCTACTATGTTGTTCATTACCATTCATTTTCCACATGTATCTAATTTTGACCCTATCTCATGTTTTGATTTGGCCACAGTGGATTGAGAGAGAAGTTGTGTTGTTACAAAAGCGCATTGATCATGCCAATGAAAAGGGATGGCGCAAACAATATCCTTTCATATGTCTTAAGGTTCTGCTATTAAAATATTTTGCATCTTCTAGTGGTTGCAAGCCAAAACTTGCTCATTAATTGCCAATTTCTGTCCCTGCTTGAGAGAGGCACATTTAGTAATTGTTGTCTGCAGATTATATGTTGGTAATCCTCCTCCTCTTCACTCCTTGATTCCCGAGAAATTCGGTGATCTTGATGTTTTTGGAAGCTCAAATTGTCATATGTGATAGATTAGTCAGAGTGACTATAATCTAATGACTAGCAATGAGAGTAACTAGAGAGTCATTGTATTCTCAAAAAAAAAAAAAAAACAAGAGTCATTGTGTGAGATGGTCTTCTGATCTATTTTGCTCCATCCATTTTTCTGGACCAAATTCCTGTTTCTTTGTGCATGATATTAATTCAAAATTGTGCTATGGAGAATTAGTGTATATTTGTTTTTGGTCAAGAAAAAGTTTGGTTATTCAAAATCAACTGTGGCACACTTCCTTCTTGACTGCAATTTATATGGTTCCTGGCTGAAACTTATCTACTTGCTTACAAAGCCTGAAATTATGCTTATCGGGAGTTTTTGATGGTACTCCAATGCTTTCTTGCTCAATAGCACTCTTGTGGTTTTTCTGATTTACCTTGTCACAAGTAACTCTTCAAACACCAAAGCCTTAATATGGCCTTTTATTTTGTTAATAGCTATTCTGTCTATCCCAAAGTGTATGACCTAGTTTGCCCTATGTGGTATTTTATGAGCAAAAAGTTAAGTACTTTATTATGTTGACTTTGGTAGAAAAAGTTAAATCCTCTCCTCATCTTATAAAACTTGACCTGGTCATCACAAGAGGCTCAATTTTCTTAGTTGGAAATAATTTCGGCATACAACAATTCAAATTCCTATAAACTAATTGCATGTTTTATTTTTCCAAGCTTTCTTTGATATGTTACTTACTACCTAATCCGTTTTAGCCCATTTCAAGCCATTATCAACATTTCTCAACCAACCGAACATTATGCTTCATATTTTATAATGTTTTGCAACCTTGGGTTAAACTAGATCTAGTATAATCTGAAACGGAGAAAGCAATAGTTTAAAATGTGAAAAGGTGAAGTAGTTAGTTGAAACTGTGTTATATCAAGTTTGAAATTGTATAAATTAGTATATTAACTTTAGCCCCAGAGCTTTGGTTTGGTGGTAAGAACAGATCACGTGATGTATGCGTTAGGAGCATGTCACTACCACAATGTTGCAGTAGACAAAAACATGGTATATAAGTGGGAAGGGTAGAATGGGGGTATTATGTACTGAGTTCTGTACTGTGCACCATTGGCCCTTTAGGATTTCTAATTGTTGGTTATTTAATACTTTTAATTATTCTGGATTAGTTATTTTGTTTGTGTAGATGGAGGTAAAATACTTCATGTAGCAAAATAGGTCAAAATAGTTCGAGAAAGAAGATACAGTAGGTTAAATATTTTGGAAATAAATTGTTGAGGAACCCGGGTGTATCTAAACTTCAAAATTTAGCTCAAGTAATGAGAATTGTCCAAGTCCTTTCAAAGAGGATACAACTTATATAGGCCATATAGATTCTGACTCCCCTTACCTGCACACTCAAGACTGAATATCTAGAATATGGACTAGTATAACATAGGGGGCCCAATGTTAGGTAGTCCCACATCAAGGATAATCTAATGACTAGCAATGAGAGTAACTAGAGAGTCATTGTATTCTCAAAAAAAAAAAAAAAACAAGAGTCATTGTGTGAGATGGTCTTCTGATCTATTTTGCTCCATCCATTTTTCTGGACCAAATTCCTGTTTCTTTGTGCATGATATTAATTCAAAATTGTGCTATGGAGAATTAGTGTATATTTGTTTTTGGTCAAGAAAAAGTTTGGTTATTCAAAATCAACTGTGGCACACTTCCTTCTTGACTGCAATTTATATGGTTCCTGGCTGAAACTTATCTACTTGCTTACAAAGCCTGAAATTATGCTTATCGGGAGTTTTTGATGGTACTCCAATGCTTTCTTGCTCAATAGCACTCTTGTGGTTTTTCTGATTTACCTTGTCACAAGTAACTCTTCAAACACCAAAGCCTTAATATGGCCTTTTATTTTGTTAATAGCTATTCTGTCTATCCCAAAGTGTATGACCTAGTTTGCCCTATGTGGTATTTTATGAGCAAAAAGTTAAGTACTTTATTATGTTGACTTTGGTAGAAAAAGTTAAATCCTCTCCTCATCTTATAAAACTTGACCTGGTCATCACAAGAGGCTCAATTTTCTTAGTTGGAAATAATTTCGGCATACAACAATTCAAATTCCTATAAACTAATTGCATGTTTTATTTTTCCAAGCTTTCTTTGATATGTTACTTACTACCTAATCCGTTTTAGCCCATTTCAAGCCATTATCAACATTTCTCAACCAACCGAACATTATGCTTCATATTTTATAATGTTTTGCAACCTTGGGTTAAACTAGATCTAGTATAATCTGAAACGGAGAAAGCAATAGTTTAAAATGTGAAAAGGTGAAGTAGTTAGTTGAAACTGTGTTATATCAAGTTTGAAATTGTATAAATTAGTATATTAACTTTAGCCCCAGAGCTTTGGTTTGGTGGTAAGAACAGATCACGTGATGTATGCGTTAGGAGCATGTCACTACCACAATGTTGCAGTAGACAAAAACATGGTATATAAGTGGGAAGGGTAGAATGGGGGTATTATGTACTGAGTTCTGTACTGTGCACCATTGGCCCTTTAGGATTTCTAATTGTTGGTTATTTAATACTTTTAATTATTCTGGATTAGTTATTTTGTTTGTGTAGATGGAGGTAAAATACTTCATGTAGCAAAATAGGTCAAAATAGTTCGAGAAAGAAGATACAGTAGGTTAAATATTTTGGAAATAAATTGTTGAGGAACCCGGGTGTATCTAAACTTCAAAATTTAGCTCAAGTAATGAGAATTGTCCAAGTCCTTTCAAAGAGGATACAACTTATATAGGCCATATAGATTCTGACTCCCCTTACCTGCACACTCAAGACTGAATATCTAGAATATGGACTAGTATAACATAGGGGGCCCAATGTTAGGTAGTCCCACATCAAGGATAATCTAATGACTAGCAATGAGAGTAACTAGAGAGTCATTGTATTCTCAAAAAAAAAAAAAAAACAAGAGTCATTGTGTGAGATGGTCTTCTGATCTATTTTGCTCCATCCATTTTTCTGGACCAAATTCCTGTTTCTTTGTGCATGATATTAATTCAAAATTGTGCTATGGAGAATTAGTGTATATTTGTTTTTGGTCAAGAAAAAGTTTGGTTATTCAAAATCAACTGTGGCACACTTCCTTCTTGACTGCAATTTATATGGTTCCTGGCTGAAACTTATCTACTTGCTTACAAAGCCTGAAATTATGCTTATCGGGAGTTTTTGATGGTACTCCAATGCTTTCTTGCTCAATAGCACTCTTGTGGTTTTTCTGATTTACCTTGTCACAAGTAACTCTTCAAACACCAAAGCCTTAATATGGCCTTTTATTTTGTTAATAGCTATTCTGTCTATCCCAAAGTGTATGACCTAGTTTGCCCTATGTGGTATTTTATGAGCAAAAAGTTAAGTACTTTATTATGTTGACTTTGGTAGAAAAAGTTAAATCCTCTCCTCATCTTATAAAACTTGACCTGGTCATCACAAGAGGCTCAATTTTCTTAGTTGGAAATAATTTCGGCATACAACAATTCAAATTCCTATAAACTAATTGCATGTTTTATTTTTCCAAGCTTTCTTTGATATGTTACTTACTACCTAATCCGTTTTAGCCCATTTCAAGCCATTATCAACATTTCTCAACCAACCGAACATTATGCTTCATATTTTATAATGTTTTGCAACCTTGGGTTAAACTAGATCTAGTATAATCTGAAACGGAGAAAGCAATAGTTTAAAATGTGAAAAGGTGAAGTAGTTAGTTGAAACTGTGTTATATCAAGTTTGAAATTGTATAAATTAGTATATTAACTTTAGCCCCAGAGCTTTGGTTTGGTGGTAAGAACAGATCACGTGATGTATGCGTTAGGAGCATGTCACTACCACAATGTTGCAGTAGACAAAAACATGGTATATAAGTGGGAAGGGTAGAATGGGGGTATTATGTACTGAGTTCTGTACTGTGCACCATTGGCCCTTTAGGATTTCTAATTGTTGGTTATTTAATACTTTTAATTATTCTGGATTAGTTATTTTGTTTGTGTAGATGGAGGTAAAATACTTCATGTAGCAAAATAGGTCAAAATAGTTCGAGAAAGAAGATACAGTAGGTTAAATATTTTGGAAATAAATTGTTGAGGAACCCGGGTGTATCTAAACTTCAAAATTTAGCTCAAGTAATGAGAATTGTCCAAGTCCTTTCAAAGAGGATACAACTTATATAGGCCATATAGATTCTGACTCCCCTTACCTGCACACTCAAGACTGAATATCTAGAATATGGACTAGTATAACATAGGGGGCCCAATGTTAGGTAGTCCCACATCAAGGATACATCCGACTTTGATACCATGTTGAGAAAATGAATGTTGGGCCTGACTCAACCACAAAAGCCAGTTCAAGTTATGAAGATTGTCTGAACTCTATATAAGGAGATTTATATATACACTTAACCACTGTGGGGTCTTAACAATGTTAAGTGTTTTAGGCAGTAGTAATACACCTAAGGTGATTAAGTCAATTTGCTCGACACATTTCAATTTACTTTAGAGTAACTCCTTCAATTATTCTTCACATGGAAAGTATTTTTAAGCACATACGTTTTTACGTTTATAAAACTCTGGATAGTTATTATTGCATATATAGAGTATTAATGACAATGTCATCCTGTTTAATGGAAAGCCCCTACCAGTATACATTCATTGAGAAGGTTATACCAGTTTCCTTTGGTACCTATTTTTTATTTGCTGGGTTGCTTCAATATTGCTTCTGTATGCTAATTTTCAGGCAAAGTTTACAAATTTATTGCTCTCTGGTTGTTGGGGCTTCAGTCTAAAAGCTAAAAGCCTGTTATACTTATTGGTCCTGCTGATGAACCTAAGTGCCTCCTTGACCTACTTTAGAGTTGCACTGTTTGAGTTTCTGGAGAGGAAACAGCTGCTACAAACAAAAAAAGAACAGGATAGACTCTTTTCCGTGATGCCAAAAGTTGTAGCTGAGGAATTAGCGCCTGAAGTTCAAACTGTTGATGCCCTAGAAGAAAACATAGTGGAACACGGAAGAGAAAACAGTTGTTCACCAAAGTCAACTCCTAATGGAGCTAGTGACATTTCTGGTGCAGGTGAGTTCTCACATCCAGTCTGCTAGAGAACTTCGTGATTTCTACAAGTGTATTCAGTTGAACCTTCCCATTTGTATTAGTTTTTGGAGCTTAGCCATTTTTCTAGAAGCATTTGGATGTGCAATATTTACAGAACTTTCTTACAGCCCCATATAGCAATCTTAAAGCTTAATAAAGCTTGGACTCAAATAAGTTATTTTGAGATTGATTCTTGAAACTAGAGTTTTTATCTGAAAAGAGTTCCAGAGAGCCATTTTGAATTGTTTTAACTACGGTTGGGGAATTTGGGGCAGTAAATGTAGTTCTTTTCAGTGGAAGGGAAGGGAAAGAAATGAGAGGTTGAGTAGAAATGGAAAAACCATACTAATTGACTGTCGAACTGGGAGACAACTTCCGTACTGGCTGAAGTTAGTGGTGACTTCTCTTTCCTCAGGAATCATTTATTCTTTGGAATCTTGAATTTTATACTACAACTTTTTTCCCTGGATTTAAAAAAGGTTCCAACTGTCCTGATGGTTCAGATAGGTTTGTCTTTTCTTTTTTTTTGGTAACAGTAATCTACATATTGACAGGGATACTACATCCAAAATATGTAGTACCCTTTCACGAGGTATTACAGACTAGTCATATTGCCCCTATCACCTCTATTTCCTTCAAGTAATCTTAAACATCCAAGATATCTTCTGCTTGGGCTAAAGAATTTTGCTTACCCCAAAAGTAAAACAAATTTAGACAATTCATCTTGATACTCTGAAGTCCATTTTGCTTATCTTCAAAGCACCTCTGATTTCTCCTTTACCATACTATGCACCATATGCATGCTGGGACAATCTTCCATCTCTCCTCCCTTATTTCTGCATTACCATCACTGTTCCAACAGTTTAGAACTCCTTTGATATTCACTGGCTTTACCCAATTTATCTTTCTCAAGCTGATGAACATCCTCCAAAGCTGTTCAGTCCATGTGCAATGCAAGAGGAGATGGCTAATTGTCTCCACTTGTTCCCCACATAAGAAGCATCTTGGACAAAGTTGAAAATTCCTTGTGTTAGTACTGATTCCTTAACCAGTAACCATGTGAAGCAGTTCACATTGTATGGGATTTCGGTCTTCCATATCATCTTCCACGGTGAGTTTTCCTCCCTGTTATTTGGTCTATTCAGTTCTCTATAAGCTGAGATGACAGAGAAAGTGCACTTCCTTTCTTTCTTTCCATACTATGGTATCTCTTTCTTCAGATAGATTGTTGAAATTGGCCATTATGGTGTAAAAAGTTGCTACTCTACTCAATTCCCAACATTCAGGTTTCTCCTGATGTTTAGGTTCCATCCTTCTCCAGTCCATATCTCTGCAACTGTGGCCTGTTGAAAGGAACACAGGTTGTGGAGATCTGGATATTGATGTTGCGGTTTGCATCCCCTATCCAGTTATCATTCCAAAAAGAAATCTTCTAGCCATTGCCTACTTTATATCTAATTCTCTCCTTTAACAGAGGCCATAAATTTCTAATAGCTCTCCAGACTGTGCAGCTATATGGTATTGACTCCATGTAAATTGTCCAGGTATCTTCCATCCCATATTTGGCGATAATGATTATCTTCCTTAGCATATTATCTTTTTTTTCAAATTTCCACAACCATTTCATCATTAGACTTTGATTTTGTGCTTTCATATTTCTCATTCCAATGACTCCAGCTTTTTTTCCATTGTCAAATACTCCTATCTAACTAGATGGAATTTACCTGTCTTCAGTTCCTTTTCCAAAAGAAGTCTTTCTGATTTTTTCAATCCCATTTATCACATTTGTTGGTTCTGGGAAGATAGACATCATGTATGCTGGTAGTGCATCTAATGCACTATTCGCCCAGCTAAGTCTTCCTCCTCTACAAAGGTATTGACTCTTCCAATTTGTCAATTTCTTCTTCACATTTCTCTCAATACCCATTTCATATCCCCTTGGGCTAGCTTTTTGCCCCCAAAGGCATGCCCAAATATGTTGTTGGGAGTTTCCCCACTATCCCTCCTAACTTTGTAGCCAAGCTTTCCTGTTCCACAACTTCATTTATGGGATAGATGAAGCTTTTGTTTCGATTGATATGCAAACCTGACACAGCTTCAAAGGTAATGAATATAGCCCTTAGAATCAGAGCATGTTCTTCCACTGCATCACAGAAGACAAGGGTGTCATCTGCATTTTGCATATGAGTGATCTCCAAACTATTTTCATCACCAATTTGAAAGCCTCTAATCCATCCCTTCACATTAGCTGTGTGTAGTAAGCTACTCATACCCTCCATTGCTAGGATAAAGAAAAAAAGTGGTTTGGTGTCCTATTTATCAAGACTGAGAATTATTATTTCACTGTACTGACTTAGTCCACTTGACATATCTAGCTCCGAAATCCCCCCCCCCCCTTTTTTGAAAAAGGTAACAAATTTGTATATAAATCTTGAGCACAAAAGGCTGGGAAGCCAAACTTACATCGTGGAGCTACAGACAGTCCAAACCCCATTTTTCCATCATCTGAATTAAAAATCCCCAGTTTTGGTGATCATAAGCTTTCTGGATATCTATCTTGCATAGAATACCTAGTAGCTTACTCCTTTGTCTTGATTCCACACTTTGCAGTTAGGATGGCATCCATGATTAACTCATCTGGCTCTGTCACTGTTTCTCCTTTGATTTTCAGCTTGTCTATGGTGTTAACTCTTCTGTGCGCATTTGCTGTTCTGGGGAACAACCTTGTATTTCTGTCCCCATGTTTTAGCCAAGTTGCCCTAGATATTTGCCTCCATGCTATCTCTTCATGCTTGGCTATGTCTTCAAATTCCATGTTGAGGGTGAGCCTTGAGGCAATTTCCGCCTCCACTAACAATCTCTGCTCCTGTATCCCATCCAGCTCTGCAAGTTGGATTAGGATTTGTTTCTGCATTCTTAGATTTACCATGGATTGTTTTTTGCTCCATTCCTTCAGCTTCATTTTTAGCGCCTTTAATTTGGCTCCAAGGATGTAATTAGGTTTTCCACTATAGTTGAAAGATTCCCACCAGTCCTTTATTCTCCCAGTGAAATCTTCCATGTGGAGCCAACGGTTCTCAAACTTGAAGTAGGCCTTAGTTGTTTCCCACTCACTACACTGTAGCTACAATGGGGTGTGATCGGAGGTCAGCCTTTGTAAGGTGGACTGTTTGATTTTTTTGAAACTAGTATCCCACACTTCAGAAAATAGGAATCTGTCCAGTCTTGCAGCACCGATGTGTCCATCTCCCTTTCTCCAATTGTACTTGCCCCCCACCAATTCTGGGTCAATTAATTCCACATCTTCAATAACTCAGAAAAATCTATCATATCATTGTTGATTCTGTTGTAGTTCCTCTTTTTAGAGGGATTTTTAGGTTTGTCATATATTTAGGCGTGCTATTATGATTGTGTAGTTACTGCTCTTTGATTATTATGCTACTTCTATTATCTATTATTTTCTCCTGTAGCATTGACATTGCTCACCGTTTACTTAGGGTGGATACATTTGAGCCGAGGGTCTTTTGGAAACATCCTCTCTATCTCCATGAGATAGTAGTATGGTCTGTGTACACTCTACTCTCCCCTGACCCTACTTTGTGGGATTTCACTGGATATGCTGCTGATGTTGTTTTGTTCTGCTTTTCAGAGGGATGATGTTTTGTTCTGCTTTTCAGAGGGATGTCTTGTTGTGTTGAAATCTCCACAAAGCACCCAAGGGCCTGAAGCTAAGCCCCTAGCTGCTCCAATCTCCCACCATGTTTCCTCTCTTTCTTGCCTGTCATTAGGAGCGTAAACTCCGATCAAGTTTCATTGAAAATCCTGGTTTCCCCATAAGACAGCAAGTAACTGTGTACATGCCCTTGCTGCTGATTACTCCTTCCCATACCCTTGTGTACCAAATGATTAACTGCACCTCCTCTAGTTCCACTAGCCTCTAGTTCATGTAGTTCGACCATCTATTTCCCCACACTTCATCATTTTCCCAATGTCCCTTTCTTAGTTTCCTGCTGACACACTACATCAGCTTTCCAGGATTGCAGCAGATCTTTTATCATACTTTTTTGTTTTTCCACAATTTAACCCCCTAACATTCCATGATACTATATTCAAGGCTAGATATCCTCCCCTATATCTACTGTCATTATTTATGAAGTTGGAGTCTATCTCTAGCCTATTCAACTCATACATCCCTTTTTCTTGATGATTCCCTTTCTTTCTCTGCTCTTCCCTGCTTCTTGTTGTCTATATTCAGGAATAATTCTTTTGCTGTTTGTTCGCATCCTGTGTTCTTTCTGGTCCATATTTGAACTTTGCTATTTTATGAGCAATGTTCCCCCACCCCCCTCTGAGTAAAGTTCCGTGTAATAATTACTATTTTGTTTTGTCCTTGTATGTGTAACACCCCAAAATTTTTTTAAGAGAGGAGCGAGTCATTGTTCATATGCGTATAAACCCAAATTTGATAACTTCTAATTGTATATATGTGTCAATCCTATGTATTTAAAGTGTATTAGATGTGATTTAGGGTCAGAAGGGATTTCTTACACCAAGCCTAGTTCAAATAATTTCTTTTTTTGAAACTGGTAACTTTCTTTTTCCTTTTTTTTTTTGTGTGTATTCCTTAGCATTAAGGGCTGTGCTGGCCACCTCCAAAAGATGTTATAAGATAGAAAAATAACAGGGAAACTTACAAAGAGTCTATGAAGTCCACTAATTAGATCTCCTCTTCTATATCCTGTTCTTTACACCAAAAGCCTAGAGTAGTAATTATTTCCATTTGACCTTAAGAGGTATGCTCTGACATTGTCCAGGAATCATTGACTATGCTAGTGAACATATCCCATACTCTTTCAGTCACCTTAGATTGCAGGAATAGGTGCTTGTTAGTCTCCAAAGCCGCTTTACAAAGTAGGCAGCTAGATGCTATGTTGATGCCCCTCTTCTGCATTCCTCATGAATCAAAACTTTTCCTCGCAGCCAGCAAAGTGAAGCACTTCACCTTGGCAGGGGCCACAGTTTTCCATGTTGTGCTCCAAGGTCCTGATTGTCTTCCAGCACTTCCTCTTAGTCCCCAGTGTTATAGTCTGTTTACCGAAAAAATCCCATCACTGTGATGTCCCCATGCTAATCTATCTGGCTCTAGAGTCGTACCAGGGAAACCACCAATCAGGCTTAAGAGCTCTGCTACTCTATCAATCTCCCAGTCAATGAGCATACTTCTGAATGCTAATTTCCAACCTTGTGGAGACCACATCTCCTCTATCCTGCTATCAGGATTTGTGCTTATTGAGAAAAGAACAGGGAACAGGTCCCTTAAAGTCCCATTGCCACACCAATCATCTATCCCTAGTTTAGGTTTATCTCCTCTACCCACTATAATCTTTGAACCGTTTTTTGAGGTTCAACCACAAGTTCCTGATGGTCTTGTTCATATGCGTATAAACCCAAATTTGATAACTTCTAATTGTATATATGTGTCAATCCTATGTATTTAAAGTGTATTAGATGTGATTTAGGGTCAGAAGGGATTTCTTACACCAAGCCTAGTTCAAATAATTTCTTTTTTTGAAACTGGTAACTTTCTTTTTCCTTTTTTTTTTGTGTGTATTCCTTAGCATTAAGGGCTGTGCTGGCCACCTCCAAAAGATGTTATAAGATAGAAAAATAACAGGGAAACTTACAAAGAGTCTATGAAGTCCACTAATTAGATCTCCTCTTCTATATCCTGTTCTTTACACCAAAAGCCTAGAGTAGTAATTATTTTCCATTTGACCTTAAGAGGTATGCTCTGACATTGTCCAGGAATCATTGACTATGCTAGTGAACATATCCCATACTCTTGCAGTCACCTTAGATTGCAGGAATAGGTGCTTGTTAGTCTCCAAAGCCGCTTTACAAAGTAGGCAGCTAGATGCTATGTTGATGCCCCTCTTCTGTATTCCTCATGAATCAAAACTTTTCCTCGCAGCCAGCAAAGTGAAGCACTTCATCTTGGCAGGGGCCACAGTTTTCCGTGTTGTGCTCCAAGGTCCTGATTGTCTTCCAGCACTTCCTCTTAGTCCCCAGTGTTATAGTCTGTTTACCGAAAAAATCACATCACTGTGATGTCCCCATGCTAATCTATCTGGCTCTAGAGTCGTACCAGGGAAACCACCAATCAGGCTTAAGAGCTCTGCTACTATATCAATCTCCCAGTCAACGAGCATACTTCTGAATGCTAATTTCCAACCTTGTGGAGACCACATCTCCTCTATCCTGCTATCAGGATTTGTGCTTATTGAGAAAAGAACAGGGAACAGGTCCCTTAAAGTCCCATTGCCACACCAATCATCTATCCCTAGTTTAGGTTTATCTCCTCTACCCACTATAATCTTTGAACCGTTTTTGAGGTTCAACCACAAGTTCCTGATGGTCTTCCACACCCCAACACCATAAGTGTCGATGACTTCACTAGTTCACCAGTTATTTGCCCATGTTTGTGATGTATCAACTCTTTCCATAGAGCCTGCTCCTTTTGAACATACCTCCACAATCATTTTGAATGTAGGGTCTTGTTGTGTAGCTCTAAGTTCCTCACTTCCAATCCCCCATTTTTCCTACTTTGTTCTACGATAGGCCATTTAACCAAGTTGAAGCTCTTTTCTATCTTATTTCCTTGCCAAAGGAAATTCCTTCTTAGAGCATCCAGAGACTTGACAACCTTACTGGGGATAGGGAAAAGGGACATCACATAAGTGGGTAGACAGTCCAGAACTGAGTTGATTAGTGTGACTCTTCCTCCCAGAGATAAATATTGGGACTTCCATATTGCCAATTTCTTCTTAGTTTTTCTGAATTATGCCATCCCAAATTTTTCTGCTTTGTGCTTGGAGCCCAAAGGCATGCCTAGGTAAATTGTGGGCAACTCTTCTGTCCTGCACTTTAAAATAATTGCCAGGGTCGCAATCGGTTGCACCTCTTTAATTGGAAGAATACTACTCTTTCTGCAGTTAACTTCGAGTCCTGAGCTAGCTTCAAAAACCACCAATATCACTCTTAAGTAGCAAATTGGTTCCTGATCTGCTTCACAGAATACCACTGTGTCATCTGCATACAATAAATGTGTCAGACTCATTTTCTCTTTTGCCCTGTTCTTGATGGAAAAACCCCTTATCCAATTATTCTGAGTAGTAACTCATTAAACTATCCAGACCTTCCATAGCTAATATAAAGAGGAAGGGGACAAAGGGTCCCCTTGTCTCATGCCTCTCTCTGCAGGGAAAAAACCAGCTGGTTCTTCTCGATTTACAGGGCTGGAGATCATGGTGGTTTTAATGCAAAAAGTCATCCAGTTGAGCCATCTCCAATCAAACCCCATTTCTCTTACAGTATTGCTAAGAAACTCCAATTCAAGTGATCATACGCTTCTCAATATCTAGCTTGCACATCAATCCAGGTGTTCCTCTAATTCTAGAATTAGTGCACTCACTTGCTAGAAGAGCAGCATCCATGATTTGCCTTCCCTTGATGAAGGCCCTTTTTTTAAAAAAAAATCTATAGCTTACTGATCACGTTCTTCAGTCTCTCTCCAAAACCTGAGCTGTGATCTTATATACCCCTGTGATCAGCTTAATAGGTCTAAAATTCCCTAACTAGTTTGATCCTACCTTCTTTGGAATTAAGGTTACAAAAGTGGCACTAACGCTCTTTCCAAACCTTTGTTGAGCATGGAAATTTTGAAAGGTCTGCATTAGATCATCTTTTGTAATTTCCCAGAAAGTATGGAAGAATGCCATTGTATAACCTTCTGGTCCAGGTGCTTTATCTATAACACACAATTTTATTCCTTCCAGAACTTCCACCTCAAAATCTCTTGACAACCATGCTTGTTTCTCTACTGTGATTGTTTGAAACCTCCATGATATTTAAAGATGGTCTCCAATTTTCTGTGTCTTTGTATTAAGTTTGGTAGAAATCCCCCATTGCATTTCTTATAACCTCAGGGACCGAGGACACTTCTTCATTAATCAGTAAGGACTCTATGGTGATGTTCCTTTTGTGAGCTGTAGCCATTCTGAAAGAATTTGGTGTTCTTGTCCCCATTCTTTAACCATTGAATTCTTGATCTTTGTCTCCAGTGGAACTCTTCATTTTAAGCCACTTCCTCACACTCTATTGCTAAATGAGCCTTCTGTAATTGCTCATCATCTGTTAATGCTCTAAGGACCTGGATGTCTTCAAAACTGCCAATTTGTCCCAATATCTCTTCTTTTCTGGCCCTCCAGTTTCCTCTATTTTCTTTTCTGCATTCCTTGAGTTTCTTTTTTAAGCAGTTCAACTTTGAAGCTAAAATAAAATCAGGACTGCCTGTCACATGGAAGGATCCCCACCACTCCTTAACTTTATCTCTGAAACCTCCACATTTAACCACCACTTCTCAAATTTAAAATATGATTTTCTGAAAGCCTCATTCCCACATGTCAACACTACAGGGTTGTGATCAGATCCTAGGCAAGGCAGAACACTCTGTCTAATTTGAGGGAAAAGTTCATCCCAAGGAAAGGAGTATAGAAATCTGTCAACCCTTGATGCATTTCTCTGGTTTGCCCTTTCTCTCCATCGGTAGGAGCCCCCAAATAAAGGAGGATCCACCAAATCAATTCATTGATGCACTTGGAAAAATCAGACATGGCCCCAGACGATCTGCAACCTTTGGTCTTTTCTGTGGGGAACCTAGTCGTATTGAAGTCCCCACATACTACCCATGGTCCTTCGCAAAAGCTCCTCATTGCCCCCAACTCCTCCCTCAATTCCGCTGTCATTTCTTTCACATGATGTATAAACTGCAGTGATTAGCCAGATGAATTCCTGGTTTGAATTACTGAGCTTGCAAGTGATTTCTGATTGCAACTTTCTACAGCTTCCCCTTTTCGGTGTCTCGTCCCACATTATCGCAATACCCTCCTTGCTGTCTACAGATTCCAACCACATTCCTCCTATCCATCTATTTCCACCTAGTTGTTGCATAAACTCTCCCACCTCCCCCTTAAGTTTTGTCTCCATCAGCATGATAATGTCCACCTTCTGTTGTATTCTACTCTAACCAAATTCTTCTTACTGTCCATATTGAGCCCCCTCACATTCCATGAGAAAATTTTTAGTTTCGTGATAAATGAGAGTTTTTTTTCCATGTGAAATCAGTAGCATTCATTTTTTGTTTGATATTTCTTAGGTTGTGTATTTATGTATATAATATTTCTATGCAAGAAAACAAAAAAGAATTATTGGACTTTTAGTTTCTTGTGAACTCTTTGCCAACAGACAATTTTATTGATTTTTGATTATTTCTTGGCATCCCTAAGATAAGATGGTGTAGTGATATAACTCATGTTATATCGGTACAGTATGATTCTTTTAGATGACTAATCTTCCAGAATTCTATGAATTTGGTTAATTAACAATCATTGTCTTAGACGTGGTGACTACAAACTAAGAAATCTTTTTTACATGTTAGGTATGAAAGCTTGATAGTCTTGGGCTTAGCACCAAGCTGTTGTTTGATATAATTCCTGTATTCTCCAATTTAAATTTCTGGTTTGGTCGCATGGTCTCTTTTTATCAAATGAAAGGCCATAATTATTTTTTTACTATTTTCATCTCTTGTATAATTGTTAAGTCCCACAATAAATTTTTAGAGATATAGAAGTATATTATATATCATAATAAGTAAGAACATAACATAGTATGACTTCTAACTTTATTCCTAAGGGTTTAAGAATATGTAATTATGCTAATCTTTTATATATCAGTAAATTTTATATATCGCTCAATTAAATTCTTTTAAAACATGTATAACATTATAACTATAAATATATAGTTGAATAATAATAATATGGGATACACGCTCAAAGCACGTGTCCAAACACTAGTAAGCTATAAATTACAATAATCTTTATACTTGTAAGTACATTAAATGAAATCTTACCAATTTATAATTTCAACCGAACAATCCACTTGTCAAGAGAAAGGCGAGTCAAACAAACCGTTCCAGTTATCTGGACACAAAGGAACATAAGTTGTAATCTTCGCCATAACCCATGGCGTAAAAAACAAGACCATACTCCTCTCTTCTCCAGCGACGGTCACTCTTCTTTTGCTCGAAACCTGCCGGCGAAATTCTCTCTTCAGGTCAAAACTCAATAGATCCAGTTTCCGTTTTAACTTTCTTCTTTTGGGAATTTTACTTTAATTTGATTTCTTGACACAAATTTTGTCGTCTGATTTTTTTTCCCTCTTTAAACTGTTGTATAATTCATATCCATTGATATGCAGTTCAATTCTATCTACATTTCAGAGGTTTAGTTCTTCCGTTGCCGAATTTGGTTCATCGGAGAATCTTTTGCTGACTGGTTCAACTGGTATTTTTCCTTTTTTTTTTTTTTAAAATTTCTTTTCGATTTATTGTTAAAGTTCTTCCTTTTCTTTGTATGCGTCTTTCTTGGAATGCCATGTATTTTTTGCTGAACGATTGGGGTGTATTATGATATTATGCTGAATGAGTAGGTTAATGGTTTTTGTACGTTTTCTTCCTTGCAATTGAGACTATCGGATTATGTGCAAAAGAGCAACTGTTTTGATGCGGAGTGAGAGAGAATACCTAATGCAACAATTTGGAAATTTGGGATAGTTTGTACAAGCATGTGCTGGGACAGAGCACCTGGCCTGATGGCTTTCCCATGGCTTTTTTCTCTCTCATTATTGGGAAGGTGGTGGGTGAGGATGTTATTGTTTCTATTCAAAACTTTCATGAAAGATGTATTTCTGAAAAGGGTTTTAATGCCATATATTTGGCTTTGATTCCAAAGCCGATGGAGCAAAGGAGTTGACAGACTTTAGACCTATTAGTTTTATCGATAGTACCTACAAAATTATTTCCAAGCTACTTATTGATAGACTAAAAAAGATGATAGCTAAACTGGTGGGTGCACGACAAATGACTTTTGTAAGAGGAAGACACATCATGGTCCATGGATGCTAGTCTTATTGCTAATGAATGTGTGGGCTGAAGAACTAAAAGCAAACAGCCAGGAATTCTTTGCATGTTGGATATACAGAAGGCCTATGATATCTAAACTGGAATCATCTGCTTGAAGCTCTGAGGAAGCTGGGTTGTGGTGAACTGGAGGCAAAGAGCAAGTCCAAGTAACTTTGTTACAATGTGTTGGAGAAATGTGAAAAGAAGTTGGTGAACTAGAGGAGTCAATCGACTTTGATAAATAGTGTATTAGATGCTTTGCCAGCTTATATGATGTCTGAATTCCTAATTCCTGCAAGTGTAAGGGATAGAACGGGTGCTCTGAGAAGAATTTTTTGTGGCAAGGCAACCGTGACACCAAAAAATTACATTTGGTTAAATAGGATGCTCTTACTATTATCAAGAAGAATATGGGTTTGTGAATTAGAAATTTGAAAATTCAAACTACAACCTCATGAAGAAGTGGATATGGAGATTTATCTTAAATGAATAGTTCCTGTGGACAGATGTTATCAGTATGAAATATGGAATGGAGGATAATTAGATGACAAAGCTGGTCAGCCGTCCACATGGGAGTTGGTGTTTGGAAATCAATCAGGAATCTGTCGCCAAAACCAACTCCTATGCTAAAGTAGGAAATGGTGAGAGTATTTCTTTCTCGGAAGATAAATGGATAGGACAAATTCCTCTGAAGCAGCTATATCCAAATGTACACAATCTGAATCAGAAACAAAACTCAACTGTTGGAGATGTTTGGGACAATCAAGGTTGGAATGTGAGCTAAAGGGATGTTTAAGGATTGGGAGATTGACAGGCTTTCAGATGTCTACTTTACCTTGGAACAATTCAAAGGAGTTTCCACCTCTGTAGACGTGTTCTATGGTTTGGGAAAAGCCAAGGTAATTACTCTGTCAAGGTGTCTACTGAAAATACAATCTTTCAAACAGTCAGATTGACTGTTGATCACTAGAAATGCTGTGCTAACTCAGGATGGCTTAATGAAGAGGGGACTAGAGTTGTGTTCAACATGCTGTCTATGTGGAGCGAGGGAGATACAATCAATCATCTTTTTTTACATTGCAAAATAACAAGTCAGATGTGGAGGATTCTCAAAAATTTGAAAGGACTTGTGTGGTAATGCCTGGAAGTATCTTGGAGACCCTGGAAAAATTAGAATAGTTATAGTTGCTTAGCTACACAGAAGGAAAGATGGAAAATTGCCCCTGCTTTTATTTGGTGGGCTATGTGGAAGAAAAGGAACCTAAGATGCTTTGAAATTTGAATAAATGCTGCTCCACGTAGGATATGAAGATTGCTTAGCTTTTTTTAAAAAACAATATTTAAAATATATTGGGTGTAATATAACATGGAAGATCATGAATCCTCGATAGATATTATAGGAACTTTTTGTGAATATAAGGAATGGAAGAACTGATTTAGTTTTTTGTAACTAACCTTGACCGCATCAAGTTTGGTGCACTCTTTTTTGGAAGTGAAACAGTGACCTCAAAAAATAAAAATAAAAGATCAATTGCTTACAATTTTCTTCTCTTTTCTCCTCAATCACTAAGGATAAATGTTTGATGACCCATTTATTAATTCATTTCTAGATATCTTAAATGACCTTAAGATCTAGCAATACGAAGAGGTGAATTACTAAGTGACACGTGGATCCTAAATGAAATTTGGTGAAATGAATAGCCTTTTGTAGATAAGTGTATGTGGAATTTATTAATGCTTTTTTCATTTTTTGGTGTTAAAATCGAGGAATTAAATAGTTCGATAAAAAATATCACATATCCACCTATATATACATATTTCATTCAATGAAACTGATTTAGAACAGGTGGGTGTGTGGTTTGTCTTTGACGGAGAGAGCAAGGATCGACAGAAGATAAGAAGGTTTACTCGGCAATCTAAAGGTGAGGCCAACCCTACATCGCCTTTTAGCTTTATGGTGAAGCGATCTTCAAAAGGCGACACCATAGCGAGAATGGCGAGAAAGGGACCAATTTAGGGTTTTAAAAGTTGAAAGATAATTTTAGGGGTTTTTTCCAAATATGCACAATTGCTCTCTTACATTACTTTGACTCCAACCAAGTGACCCAACTAGACTTCTCCTGCGATCAGCCAAACTTTTCTGGAGACCCCAAAGTCCAACCAATACGTATTTCTTTTTTTCTTCTTCTTTTCTTCTTTTTTTACTTCTTCTCAGACTACAGATTTACTTCTGCCTCTGTTATTTTTCTCACTTTTTTTACTTTTGTTTTGTTTTTTTCTCATTCAAGTTCTAGACTTGTAGTATTTACTATATATTTTTAGTTTTTCAATTGAAATATTTGCTAATATGTTATTGAGATTGAGATTTTGATTATTTATATATGCAGTTAAATATTTTAATTTTTTTATATTAATTGATGTCGTACTTAAAAAGGCGAGCGCATTGCCACTCGCCTCACCTTGTGGCGAGGCAGACCCTTGTCCCCTTTCGCCATCCAAAACACTGGACTTATCAGGAAGATCTTCAACCCTTTAACAAAAACTTACAAAGATCTTACAACATCTATAACTGATTCTAGATCTATACTCCTGTTTACACCAAAAATGAAACAACACCAAACAATTCATCTTCATCTTCTGAATGTTGTTGTTCTTGTTCTGGAAGCATCTGAGGTTCCTTTCTCTCCAAACAGACCCCCAGATGTGGGCTGGTATCATTTTCCATTTGTCCTTATGATCAGAATATTGGCATAGCTGCTCCAGATCTTCCGGGTCAGAGCTATTTTTCTTGGCATCACCCAGTTCAAGCCCTTCATAATTGTGAAAATTTTCCATATTAGGTTGGTAATCTTGCAGTGTAAGAATAAGTGAGTTACTCTCTCAGCCTCTCTTCACATAAGAAACACCTCGGGCTTAGATGTAACCCCCTCTTCATGAGATTTTCTCGAGTTACCACAGCTTGTTTAGCCAAAGGCCACATTAGGCAGGAAACCTAATAAGAATTTTAACTTTCCTTATAAGCTTACAAGGCCAGTCATCAATCTGATTGATAAAAGGATTAAGCTTTTTGTAGGCCCCTCTTAAATTGAATCTGCCTTGACCATGACCCTGCCATTCCAATCTATCTTGGTGATTGGAGGTTCCTTTGAAATGCTCCAGCTTGCTGTAGAATTAAACTAGCCTGGAAATCTCCCAGTCATTGAAAGGTCTTCTAAAACTCAGATTCCACCCCTGTTCTGGCCAAACTTCAGCCACTGTAGCCCTTTTCTGCTGATTTAGAGTGTAAATGTCATAAAAAGTATCCATTAGAGAGCCTTGTTCCAACCAGTTGTCTTCCCAGAAGGAAACCTTCCTGCCATCTTCTGTTCTTAAACTGTAGTTTTCTCATAGCATTAGCCACAAATTCTTGGACTTCCAAAGGTTCCATAAGTGTTAGTGACCATTTTGGTAGTCCAATGATCTTGCATTTCATATTTCGACTGAATTACTTCTTTCCACAGTGCCAGTTCACTAGATGCAAGTCTCCAGAGCCACTTCATCATAAGGCATTGGTTCTGTGTTTTTAAGTTCCTTACCCCCATACCCCTTTTTTGTTTGACTCCAATTAGTACATCTCACTTAACCAAGTGGAATTTCTTGGTCTCACGCTTTCCTTCCCAGAGAAAATTTCTTCTTAGAACATCAAGTCTCTCAATGACCCCCTCTGGAATTGGGAAAAGGGACATCATGTATTTAGGCGTTGCATCCAAAACACTTTTGATTAGTGTTAGTCTTCCTCCCATAGAGAGATATTTACTTTTCCAGCTTGCCAACCTTTTCTCACACTTCTCTACTACCGCATTCCATATATCAACATTCAACAGACCTATTCTCAGCTCCCAGTGGCATGCCCAGATAAACAGTTGGTAGTTTCCAATACTTCCACCAAGAATCCCAGCCAATGGGCCTAGATTTGGAACCTCATTAACTGGGTATAAGAAACTCTTATTCCAGTTGATGTGTAACCTTGAGATTGCTTCAAATAGAACAAAAATGACCCTGGTAATCATGAGTTGGCTCCTGTTGGCCTAAGCCTCGCAGAAGATTAGTATGTTCCCGGCATACTGCAGATGAGTAATCTCCAAGACAGAGCCTTCCCTGTTTGAAGATCTAAATCCCTTCAGCCAACTATTTCCTTGGGCAATTTTCAGCATTTCATTAAGACTCTCCATGGCAATAATGAAGAGGAAAGGAGATAAGGTATCTCCTTGTCTTAATCCTCTCCGTGAAGAGAAGAATCCTATAGGGGTACCATTGATAAGGATAGATAATTTTACTGTGCTTATACAAAACTTCATCCATCTTATCCATCTGCCTCCAAATCCTCTTTTTGAGAGGGTTTCCAACAAAAAATTCCAATTCAAGTGATCATAAGCTTTCTGTATATCTAGCTTGCAGAGAATGCTACACGAATTGCTTCTAACTTTAGGAGATCTCATTGCTTTTGTAGATCAATATTTGAAACATTTTTTCAAAAGGTACTTGAATAGAAATTCTGATGTATGCAGTGAAGACGAATACATTTATTTAGTGGTGCTATTTGTGGAAGCACTCAAGACACTTTGAGGTAAGTGGTAGAGAAGAAGTTACAACCTATACCCTTCTTGGGTTTCCTCATTAAGCCTGGTAACTACTGTTGGCCTTACTCGTTAAAAAAAGAAAGAGAAGTCTGATGGCTACTTTCATGATGTGATGTTTAGATATTTAAATAACCTTCATTATAATAATGGGAAATAAGATTCAAGCTTGTGCAAATCATTAATTTGGCCTGGGCCTGATGAAAATCTCTAGTTTCTGTCCCCTAGGTGGAGATTCTGACCTTAATACATATAAGACTTGTCTAAACAATATACTGGTCAAATTCGATATGTTTGTAGGTAAAGTTCTATTCAGCTTGAGCATAATGATGTTCAAAAGTTGACATAACCAAAATCAAATGTTGTGTAAATTTAATATGAATTTGGATCTATTGCACAACACTTCTCTACGATCTTCCTAGCATACTGAGCATTGCTTCTGCCTTCAACTGTGACAGAGAGGCTTGTCTTGTCATCAAATGCCATTTCATTTCAGGATTTTGTTTTAGCTTTTATTTGTGATGAAACAGTTCTAGGTTTGTCCATATTATGATATGTGTTTGTGGTAATTGCCTCTCCAGAAGTGTAAAGCTCGTGTTGGCTTATTATCCCGACAGCATGGATGGGAACTCATTTTGTGTTGAAGAAGTCAAAGATCAGTTACCCGTTTCTTCGAAAAGAAAGAGAAATGTCAGAATCAAGAAACTAGAGTTTGCTGAATGGGGATCCAAACCATTGATTGAATTCCTTCAATCAATTGGTAAAGATACAAGCAGAACATACTCTCAACAAGAGGTGACGGCGATTGTCACTGAATATATAAATTCAAATGGTCTTTTTAATCCACAAAAGAAAAAGAAGGTTATGTGTGATGCACGACTTCATTCCCTATTCAGGAAGAAATCTTTACGGTGGATAAAAATCTCTGATTTGTTGGAAGTGCACTTCCCTGAGAACCACGATGAATCAGAGGATGAATCTTCTGATAGTTTAAAAGAAGAGAATAATTCAATAGCTAAGGGAAGAAAAAGTTCAGGGAGTCCAAAGAAAAAGGTTCCTGTTGTTCCTAAAAGTTGTTTTGCAGCTGTAATTGCTGAAAACATTAAGCTTGTGTACTTGAAGAGGAGCTTAGTTCAGGATCTTCTGAAGACCCCTAAGAGCTTTGAAGATAAAATTGTGGGCAGCTTTGTGAGGGTGAAATCTGACCCAAACGACTTCCTTCAGAGAAACTCTCACCAGCTTCAACAAGTTGAGGGTATGTTTTCATCATGCACTTTTATTTTCTGTAAATCCTATAGTGACTAAAATTGATGTTGCATTGGTGTTTCTCAAAACAAAAGATCTCTTCCCGTAAGAGAGACTTGGACACAAAGTGAGGGTAAACCAATGTTGACTTTTCCAGTAAGTAATATTCTCTGTCCTCCTTGCGTCTTTTAATGTAAAGCTGATTGTTAACAGGTGTAAAAAAGGTTACCGTAGCCAGTGATTCTGCTTTTGAAGTTCACCTTCAACTTTCAAATTTGATGAAAGACATTCCAATATCGTCCTTGTCTGATGATAATTTTTATGAGGTAAGCAACTGTTAACAGTATATTTGGTCAATCATAGTGCTGGATGGCTCTGCTATGAAATTACTCCATTCTCTGGCCCCTCTTGGGATGGATTCTGGTAATTCTGAGACTACTTTCCGCAAAACATTTGGGTGGTTTTTAATTTTCCCCAAAAAAGAAGAAATTATTTTTTTGAAACTGTATTCTGCTCAGGTCAAGAAATGCACCAGAAGATGCTTAGTAATTGATCAAAACTAGGGAATTACTAGCTCGCGTTTGTTAATTTTATTTTCTATCTTTTTTGATAATGATGGTGTCCATGCTACTTTATCTGCACCTAACATATACCACCACGTAAGTGCCATCTCCCACTAGCATAGCCACCAAGTTAATTGGTCTCCTGTGATATTGTCTCACTTCATTGACCATGAGATCCGACACCCTTAAATGTGGTAACCTGCATGTTCTTGATAAATTTACTTCTGATTGTGTGGATAACCTAGGTTCTTGGTGTGAGAAACTCCTTTTCACTATTTAGCTATACTAAATATGCTACCACCATATGTACTCTGCGTTTAGCATGTATATATTAAATATTTATATAACTGCTTGGGGTATTTGTCAATTTCTTTCAACACAGCGGCTCATAGAGTAGTCTGTCTCTCTTGTGTGGTGTTAGTCACTAGATTTGCTAACTTTAAACAAGATTGGGGGGCACTTGTTTTCTTATATAACTAATTTCTTATGACTGCAGAAATTTAGTATGACCATGATTATGATCATATTTTTCTATTCTACTTTAAAGAAATCTATCCATGGTACTTGTACAGTGATGCCTAAATGTAGCTGTGTCCCAAAATATGTCATATTTCACTTCTTGAGAATTTAACATAATAATGTTTGACCAAGATTTTGCTGTAGATATTTTTGTATGTTTACTTATTTTATATAGCTTCTGAAGTTTTAAATGTTATTATTTTAAAGGAAATTAATCTTTGTACAATCTAATGTAAAAATTGATAAAGTTTGGCTCTGATAAGAGAACAAATGCAACTAGAGGGGAAGGAGTGCATAGAATGTATATGTATATGGCACGGGTATATTAACAAGCAAGCCATCATCATAGTGGATGTCCATCTACGCAATGCTTCTCCTTTATCCTGACTCTCTCTCTCTCTCTCTCTCTCTCTCTCTCTCTCTCTCTCTCTCTCTCTCACACACACACACAAGAAATAAAAAAAATAAAAATAGGTCTAAAATTTATGTGCAAATTTAAAAAGCTTTTCTTCTGTATGAACACTTGCTTTATACCATTATATTTCTGCTTCTTTCGTCCAATATTGTATTTGTTTCCTCTTTCATAAGAATTTCTTGTTTGCTTGACAGGAAGAATGTGAAGATTTGCGTGAAAGAATACAAGCTGGTTATCTCAAGACGCCTACTGTTGTAAGATATCTTAAGCACCAGCAAGTCTTTCATTCTACAATTTATCTTGATAACTCAGATATCCCTGAGGGCAATGGGGCATGGTTCTAAAACTCGATGGATAATGGGCTCACCCTCTACCTGTCTCCTCTCAAACCACTCCTCTCCTTTTTATATTTTCTTCTTCCTTTGTTTTGCATCTCCTATTTTCATTTGCTTGTGACGTCCCTTTCCTCTCAAGGGTGATATATTACTTTTCATAGTCCACGGTCGTTCTTTATTTGTTAACTCTTCTTTCTTCACTTCTGATCTGCTCCAAATCTGATTATCACTTAGATGTAAGTGGAATCAAGAATTGTTGCATACAGTCGAGCTGATTATCTTAAGTCATGTCTGCATATCTCCTGCAATTTTCCTTGACTTGATAACAAAGGCTACAAGGCCCCTTAAGCTGTAGCCAAACTGATTACGGATATTTTCTCAATCCTGTATTTGGTAGAGAATCTAGTCAAACTGGTGAAAAACTCAGCTTCTTCCCTCTGAGGTGGATATTGTTGATTCCAAAATCCACAATTTGTAAAAAAAAAAAAAAAAAAAAAAAAAACTGAAAACTGGTTTTCTTTATTGAGACCTTTTGGGAAAATGATCAAATGGACAACTTATGTATAGATGAAAGAAATGGAAAGAACTGTGTATAACATTGTAGGCTATCTCTTCAAATTGACTAGCTTTGTTCTTTTCTTTAACAAACTAATAGCTTCTATCTTAGCGTTTAACCTCTACTGTGTCATTTCTGCTTCACACCACTGCTGTTGTAATTATGTGGCAGTGTATGTTGGCAAAAACGAAAACCATCTCTTCCAATAATAGCTTCTTGTCTTTTCTTATTAAATTGCTTTTCTGTAGACTGCAGTGTTGGAAATTGTCAGTGACTGTATTCTTGTAGATCTTAACTCTCTCTCAATGATTTGTTACTCTGAATAACTTTTGTGTGAATATTTAACTTGGACTTTGAATGGCCTCTGTGTTGAACTATGTTAATACTTAATCTGGGTCCTATTCTTTCTTCTTATGAATACTTTTGTTTATGTGGGAAAGAGTAGATCTTAAGTTTTTTTTATTTTTTAGCCCTATAGGTTGAGATTTACTTTCATTTTGAGTTATGTATAGTACATTTGTAACTTTGTTCTTCAGATTGGTAATGTATAGCCAGTTTTTCTTTAACGTCATAACTTTGTTTTCAAGTTGGCAATTCATTTACCCACTTCTTGGCAGTTGGAGCTTGAGACAAAAGCGCAAGTTCTGCACAAGGATATCACCAAACATGTAAGTTCGAATTCTCCTTCGATTCTCTGTCTGGTTGTCCTTGTCAACTGCATTTTGTTTGAGCTGGAAGTTATTTTCTCAAAGAACTGGTTTGTGAAAATCCATCTATACTATGCTTATTATATACAAGTTTCAACCCTTCTTTCCAGGCTAGATGTTTGCCCGTAATATAAATTGATGATGTCAATAATCCTGTGTATGTGTTAAGACCATACTCCAGTGGGAAGACTCAGAAATGTGAAATGTGAGTGACTGAGAGGGAAGTTTTCCACAACTCTGGTGTACATTGTTATAGGAGTTATTATTATTAACTTTTTTTGGGTACATGGTTACATGAGTTATGCCTTCAGATAAAAAAAGATGTATATAAGATGATCTAACAATATCACTCAAAATATTTAATAGAAATCAACCGATAATACTGAACTCTATTCAGAAAGTGTTTGTAGGTTTGTTGGCTATCAGAACACCTATTCATAGAGGGAAGCTGTTGAGTGTAATTATGTAATTCCTAACGAGGGATTAGGAGGTCATCCCATAATTACTGAATCAACAATGGTAAATCATTTCGATTGTGGTTTGTGGAGGAATATTATGAAGGGATGGGAATATTTTCTGGGAAAATATCTCATTCAAGATCAAGACGAAAATAGAGTAAATTTTTGGTGAGATACTATTGAAAGATGAATATCAGAGATTGTACAGAGTATCTTGTCAAAGAGTACAATTAATTAAGGGGACAAAAGGTGGAGAGACTTTTTGGACTTGGGATCTAGAAGGGAATTTCAAGATTGGGAAGTGATTGAGTTTCAACAATTGTTAGCCTTATGTCATAGGCAAGTCGACTTGGCTGATAATCCTGATGGTTGGTGGCAGGGCTTGGGAAATAATTGAATATTCCTTGTAATGGAAACAGAAATAGTAAAGGATAGCTTGAGTACGCTGTTGCTGCTGGAATGACTTGTCAGAAAGGACGACCCCTAGTATTACAAAGAAAGGGCTAGAATCTTTGCAAGATAAATTTGGATTATTACTAAAGAGGACGAGTTGATACGACTCTGCAAAAGTAAAAAAAGTGCATTGTTACCACAGGTTTACAGTAAAAACTTTGCAGAAACGAGATTCTCACTCCTGGGAATGCTATTCCAGTGACCAAAAGGACAAAGATATTGATGGGTTGACTAGATTGATAGGGACCCTAGAGAGGAGAGATTTATTTGGGAAAATTCACTTAGGTGCCAGTGCCTGCAGTGATTTTCGATATACCTCAGAATCCTAAAAATTTCATTCCAATGACTCCCAAAGAGCTTGGATGAACTCGCTAATAATGCTGTCATCAAATGAGATGTCTAGTCTTATGATCATGAGATAATTGAGCTTGCCAACCAATCTTCGATACCAACCTGTTTAAGAAGAAGCTCAAGTCAGGTCCACAGGAGTAATATTAATTGGTTTTGCTATTCAACATACCAATTTCTTCTAATACATCAAAAGTATACTATCTTGATGAAATGAAAATATCACAAACATGTTGAGTATTATCATTTGAGTGAGTACCTTCTTATGCAACCATTAGGAGACTGCACGAAGGAGACAGTCTCTCATCTGGTGAAGGATGTGAATTCAACTAGTATGCCGCTGGTGGGATATTATATTAGGAGCAGTGGCTGTGGGAAGGAACACAGGAGAGATACTGATAGGATTCTTGGGAGGTGGTTTAGATCAGAAAAATTTTCTTCATTAACTATGATGTCGTCTATTTTCCAATTCATCTTCCTTTTTCTCCGTTCTCTTATTTTCCTTTTCACTGCATGGGGTCTGTTTTAGAGGCAGGTAATATCATCCTTTTCAAGAGAAGTTATGACAATAAAATCCCCTACTTAGCAAGCTCGGTTAATTAGCCCCAGAAGAAAATTTCGTGTGAATGAATTACCTTTGACAATTGAAAAAATGCTTAGTGAGGAGAGTTTATATGGAGTAACATGGTAAGTGAGAAACATATAGCCAACCTCAACTTGTTTGGGACTAAGGTATAATTATTGTAAATGAAATCTACTTTGACTCTTAACTTAACCTGGAATCTGGCCCATGAGATGATGATTGTCTATAAGCATATAAGTAAACATTGTTTCAATCATTATAGGCCACTTAACACCCTTTCGCAGACCTAGAGTCAGTTGGACATTTGATGCATAGATAATATAATAGACTTTGTGTGAAGGGTAAATCAAGAGTAGGGATGGATAAAGCTCTGATACCATGTCAAGAAAATAGACTTTGGGTCTAATGCAATCCCGAAAGATAGCTCATAAGGTGAGAATTACGCAAGTTCATATATATAGACCGTCTTGCTCTCTCAACTAATGCGCGACTCTAACAATTTAGCAATATAAATGAATGTGTTAAATAAGTGCTTCTGAATTAATCTCATTTTTAAAGAATTTTTCATTTTTCTTTGTTGATTACCAACGCTCCTGTTTGGAGGTGCGAGAGGTTAGATTTAAGGGTTACAACGAGAGGTAGAGGTAGATCGAAGAAGTATTGGGGAGAGGTGATCAGACAAGATATGGCGAAACTTTATCTCACAGAGGACATGACCTTAGATAGAAAGGAGTGGAGGTCGAATATTAGGGTAGAAGGCTAATAGGCTAGTAGGGGTAGGTTGATATCTGACCTTGTGATATCGTAGGTTATTATGATTAGTCGTGTCTTTATATCCTGTGTTGTCATTATTCATCTTATATTTATTATTTTTATCATATTTACGTACCATCATTTGCTTTTCATTATTAGTCGTTTTCCTTTTTCTGTTCCCTTTTTTTCCATATCTAGTATCTTTTGCGTACAGTTTACCCTCCCCAAACCCCACTTGTGGGATTCCACTGGGTATATTGTTGTTGTTAATTAATAACCTTATTATTAAATAAAATAAATTATCATGTCACACGCAACCTTGTTTAATGTGCCCTAGTGACATTTGAACTTTTCTATGAAGCACGCGGACTTGCACTTGTGATTCTTCCGAAGGTTGTTGCATGATTTGTTACTCATGTAGTTGCTTGTTAATGGATACAAATTTGCTACTATGTTGTTCATCACCATTCATTTTCCACGTGTATCTAATTTTGACCCTATCTCATGTTTTGATTTGGCCACAGTGGATTGAGAGAGAAGTTGTGTTGTTACAAAAGCGCATTGATCATGCCAATGAAAAGGGATGGCGCAAACAATATCCTTTCATATGTCTTAAGGTTCTGCTATTAAAATATTTTGCATCTTCTAGTGGTTGCAAGCCAAAACTTGCTCATTAATGCAGCAATTTGCCAATTTCTGTCCCTGCATGAGAGAGGCACATTTAGTAATTGTTGTCTGCAGATTATATGTTGGTAATCCTCCTCCTCTTCACTCCTTGATTCCCGAGAAATTCGGTGATCTTGATGTTTTTGGAAGCTCAAATTGTCATATGTGTTAGATTACTCAGAGTGACTATAATCTAATGACTAGCAATGAGAGTAACTAGAGAGTCATTGTATTCTCAAAAAAAAAAAAAAGACAAGAGTCATTGTGTGAGATGGTCTTCTGATCTATTTTGCTCCATTCATTTTTCTGGACCAAATTCCTGTTTCTTTGTGCATGATATTAATTCAAAATTGTGCTATGGAGAATTAGTGTATATTTGTTTTTGTCAAGAAAAAGTTTGGTTATTCAAAATCAACTGTGGCACACTTCCTTCTTGACTGCAATTTATATGGTTCCTGGATGAAACTTATCTACTTGCTTACAAAGCCTGAAATTATGCTTATCGGGAGTTTTTGATGGTACTCCAATGCTTTCTTGATCAATAGCACTCTTGTGGTTTTTCTGATTTACCTTGTCACAAATAACTCTGCAAACACCAAAGCCTTAATATGGCCTTTTATTTTGTTAATAGCTATTCTGTCTATCCCAAAGTGTATGACCTAGTTTGCCCTATGTGGTATTTTATGAGCAAAAAAGTTAAGTACTTTATTATGTTGACTTTGGCAGAAAAAGTTAAATCCTCTCCTTGTCCTATAAAACTTGACCCTTTTGGTCATCACAAGAGGCTCAATTTTCTTAGTTGGAAATAATTTCGGCATACAACAATTCAAATTCTAACCCCACTTGTGGGATTTCATTGGGTATGTTGTTGTTGTTGTTGTAGTATTTTATTATGTTTTACAACCTTGGGTTAAATTAGATCTAGTGTAATCTGAAACGGAGAAAGCGATAGTTTAAAATGTGAAAAGGTGAAGTAGTTAGTTGAAACTGTGTTATATCAAGTTTGAAATTGTATAAATTAGTATATTAACTTTAGCCCCAGAGCTTTGGTTTAGTGGTAACTGGTAAGAGTGCATCACGTGATGTTTGCGTTAGGAGCATGTCACTACCACAACCTTGCAGTAGACAAAAACATGGTATATAAGTGGGAAGGGTAGCATGGGGGCATTATGTACTGAGTTCTGAACTATGCACCATTTGCCCTGAAAAATTTCTAATTATTGGTTATATAATACTTCTAATTATTCTGGATTAGTTATTTTGTTTGTGTAGATGGAGGTAAAATAATTCATGTAGCAAAATAGGTCAAAATAGTTCGAGTAAGAAGACACAGTAGGTTAAATATTTTAAATAAATTGTTGAGAAACCTGGGTGCATCTAAACTTCAAAATTTAGCTCAAGTAATGAGAATTGTCCAAGTCCTTTCAAAGAGGATACAACCCATATAGGCCATGTAGATTCTGACTCCCGTTATCTTGAACATGGACTAGTATAACATAGGGGGCCCAACAATGGGTAGTCCAACATCAAGGATACATCCGACTTTGATACCATGTTGAGAAAATGAATGTTGGGCCTGACTCAACCACAAAAGCCAGTTTAAGTTATGAAGATTGTCCGAAACTATATAAGGAGATTTATATATACACTTAATCACTGTGGGGTCTTAACAATGTTAAGTATTTTTAGGCTGTAGTAATACACCTAAGGTGATTAAGTCAATTTGCTCGACACATTTCAATTTACTTTAGAGTAACTCCTTCAATTATTCTTGGCTTGGAGAGTATTTTTAACCACATGTTTTTACATTTATAAAACTCTGGATAGTTATTATTGCATGTATAGAGTATTATGGCAATATCATCCTGTTTAATTGAAAGCCACTACTAGTATACATTCATTGAGAAGGTTATACAAGTTTCCTTTTATTCCTATTATTTATTTGCTGGGTTTCTTCAATATTGCTTCTGTATGCTAATTTTCAGGCAAAGTATACAAATTTATGCCTCTCTGGTTGTTGGGGCTTCAGTCTAAAAGCTAAAACCCTGTTATACTTATTGGTCCTGCTGATGAACCTAAGTGTCTCCTTGACCTACTTTAGAGTTACACTGTTTGAGTTTCTGGAGAGGAAGCAGCTGCTACAAACAAAAAAAGAACAGGATAGACTCTTTTCCGTGATGCCAGAAGTTGTAGCTGAGGAATTAGCACCTGAAAGTCAAACTGTTGATGCCCTAGAAGAAAATGTAGTGGAACAAGAAAGAGAAAACAGCTATTCACCAAAGTCAACTCCTAATGGAGCTAGTGACATTTCTGGTGCAGGTGAGTTCTCACATCCAGTCTGCCAGAGAACTTTGTGATTTCTAAAAGTGTATTCAGTTGAACCTTCCCATTTGTATTAGTTTTTGGAGCTTAGCCATTTTTCTAGAAGCATTTGGATGTGCAATATTTACAAAACTTTCTTACAGCCCCATCTAGCAGTCTGAAAGCTTAATAAAGCTTGGTCTCAAATAAGTTATTTTGAGATTGATTCTTGAAACAAGAGTTTTTATCTGAAAAGAGTTCCAGAGAGCCATTTTTAATTGTTTTGACTAGGGTTGGGGAATTTGGGGCAGTAAATGTAGATCGTTTCAGTGGAAGGGTAGGGAAAGAAATGAGAGGTTGAGTAGAAAAGGAAAAACCATCCTAATTGACTGTCGAACTGGCAGACAACTTTCGTACGGGCTGAAATTAGTGGTGACTTTTCTTTCCTCAGGAATCATTTATTCTTTGGAATCTTGAATTTTATACTGCAACTTTTTTCCCTGGGTTTAAAAATGGTTCCAACTGTCCTGATGGGTCTGATAGGTTTGTCTTTTTCTTTTTTTTTTTTTTTTGGTAACAGGAATCTACATATTCACAGGAATAGTACATCCTAAATATGTAGTACCCCTTCACGAGGTATTACAGACTAGTCATATTGCCCTTATCACCTCTATTTCCTACAAGTAATCTAAAACATCCAAGATATCTTCTGCTTGGGCTAAAACATTTTGTTTACACCAAATGTAAAACAAATTTAGACAATTCATCTTGATACTCTCAAGTCCATTCTGCTTATCTTCAAAACACCTCTGATTTCTCTTTTACCATACTATCCACCATATGCATGCTGGGACAATCTTCCATCTCTCCTCCTTTATTTCTGCATTACTATCACTGTTCCAACAGTTTATAACTCCTCTGATATTGCCGGGCTTTACCCAATTTATCATTCTCAAGCTGATGAACTTCCTCCAAAGCGGTTCTGTCCATTTGCAATGCAAGAAGAGATGGCTAATTGTCTCCATTTGTTCCCCACATAAGAAGCATCTTGGACAAAGTTGAAAATTCCTTGTGTTAGTACTGATTCCTTAGCCAGTAACCATGTGAAGCAGTTCACTTTGTATGGGATTTTGGTCTTCCATATCATCTTCCATGGTTCCTCCCTTTTATTTGGTCTATTCAGTTCTCTATAAGCTGATTTGACAGAGAAAGTGCATTTCCTTTTTTTCTTCCATACTATGGTATCTCTTTCTTTAGATAGATTGTTGAAATTGGCGATTGTGATGTAAAAAGTCGCTACTCTACTCACTTCCCAAACATTCAGGTTTCTCCTGATGTTTAGGTTCCATCCTTCTCCAGTCCACATCTCTGCAACTGTGGCCTGTTGAAAGGAACACAGGTGGAGATCTGGTGATGTTGCAGTTTGCATACCCTATCCAGTTATCATCCCAAAAAGAAACCTTCTAGCCATTGCCTACTTTATATCTAATTCTCTCCTTCAACAGAGGCCATAAATTTCTAATAGCTCTCCAGACTGTGCAGCTGTATGGTATTGACTCCATGTTAGTTGTCCAGTTATCTTCCATCCCATATTTGGCGATAATGACTAGCTTCCTTAGCATATTATCATTTGTTTCAAATTTCCACGACCATTTCATCATTAGACTTTGATTTTGTGCTTTCATATTTCTCATTCCAATGCCTCCAGCTTTTTTTTCCACTGTCAAATACTCCCGTCTAACTAGATGGAATATGCCTGTCTTCAGTTCCTTGCCAAAAGAAGTCTCTTCTGATTTTGTCAATCCCATTTATCACATTTATTGGTGCTGGGAAGATAGACATCGTGTATGCAGGTAGTGCATCTAATATACTATTTGCCCAGGTAAGTCTCCCTCCTCTACAAAGGTATTGACTTCCAATTTGTCAATTTCTTCTAACATTTCTCTAGAAACCCATTCCATATCCCCTTGGGCTTGCTTTTTGCCCCCCCAAAGGCATGCCCAAATATGTAGTTGGGAGTTTCCCCACTATCCCTCCTAACTTTGTAGCCAAGCTTTCCTGTTCCACAACTTCATTTATGGGATAGATGAAGCTTTTGTTCCGATTGATATGCAAACCTGACACAGCTTCAAAGATAATGAATATAGCCCTTAGTATCAGAGCATGTTCTTCCACTGCATCACAGAAGACAAGGATGTCATCTGCATGTTGCAAAAGAGTGATCTCCAAACTATTTTCATCACCAATTTGAAACCCTCTAATCCATCCCTTCACCTTAGCTGTGTGTAGTAAGCTACTCATACCCTCCATTGCCAGGATAAACAAAAAAAAGGTGACGGGTCCTCCCTGCCTCAATCCTCTATGAAAAGGAAAAATGCCGTTTGGTGTCCTATTTAATAAGACTGAGAATTATTATTTCACGGTACTGACTTAATCTACGTGATACATCTAGCTCCGAACTCCTTTTTTTTTTCTGAAAAAGGTAACAAATTTATATATAAATGTTGAGCACAAAAGGCTGGGAACCCAAATCTACATCGTGGAGCTACAGACAGTCCAAACCCCATTTTTTCCATCATCTGAACTAAAACCTCCAGTTTTGGTGATTATAAGCTTTCTGGATATCTAGCTTGCATAGTATACCTAGTAGTTTACTCCTTTGTCTTGATTTTACACTTTGCAGTTAGGACGGCATCCATGATTTGTCTTCCCTTTATGAATGCCATTTGTTGTCTATCACTAGTTTTTGGATAACCTTTTTCAATCTTTCAGACAACAGCTTAGCAATAGTCTTGTAAACTCACCAATCAGACTAATAAGTCTGTAGTCATTTAGTTCTACTGCTCCAGTCTTCTTTGGAATTAGAGCCACAGAAGTAGCATTGGAACTTTTTTCAAAAGAGCTTTCCTCGTGAAAGTTTTGTATAGCTGCAACCAAATCATACTTGATGATCTCCCAACAGCGTTTGAAGAAATCCACGGAGTATCCATCAGGGCCAGGGGCTTTGTCTCCTGCACAAGCTTTGATGCTCTCCATTATTTCCTGCTCCTCAAAGTTTGCCACGAGAGAGATGTTTTCTGCCTCCTCAATCCTGGGACAATCCCTTATCTCTAATTGAGGTCTCCACTTTTCAGTCTCCTTGTGTAGATTCTCATAGTAGGAAACAGTTTCATTGTTTAACTCATCTGGCTCCGTCACTGTTTCTCCTCTGATTTTCAGCTTGTCTATGGTGTTAACTCTTCTGTGTGCATTTGCTTTTCTGGGGAACAACCTTGTATTTCTGTCCCCATGTTTTAGCCAAGTTGCCCTAGATATTTGTCTCCATGCTATCTCTTCATGCTTGGCTATGTCTTCAAATTCCATGTTGAGGGTGAGCCTTGAGGCAATTTCCGCCTCCACTAACAATCTCTGCTCCTGTATCCCCTCCAGCTCTGCAAGTTGGGTTGGGATTTGTTTCTGCATTCTTAGATTACCATGGATTGTTTTTGCTCCATTCCTTCAGCTTCATTTTTAGTGCCTTTAGTTTTGCTCCAAGAATGTAGTTAGGTTTTTCACTATAGTTGAAAGATTCCCACCAGTTCTTTATTCTCCCATTGAAATCTTCCGTGTGGAGCCACCGGCTCTCAAACTTGAAGTAGGCCTACTTGTTTCCCACTCACTACATTGTAGCAACAATGGTGTGTGGTCAGAATCAGCCTTTGTAAGGTGGACTGTTTGATTTTTTTGTAAGTAGTATCCCACACTTCAGAAAAGAGGAATCTGTCCAGTCTTGCAGCACTGCTGTGTCTATCTCCCTTTCTCCAATTGTACCAATTCTGGGTCAATTAATTCCATATCTTCAATAACTCAGAAAAATCTATCATATCTTTGTTGATTCTGTTGTAGTTCTTCTTTTTAGAGGGATTTTTAGGTTTGTGATATATTTAGTCGTGCTATTATGATTGTGTTGTTACTGCTCTTTGATTATTCTGCTACTTCTATTATTTTTTACTGTAGCATTGACATTGCTTTCCGTATACTTGGGGTGGATACATTTGAGCCGAGGGTCTCTTTTGGAGACATCCTCACTATCTCCATGAGATAGTAGTAAGGTCTGTGTACACTTCACTTTCCCCTGACCCTACTTTGTGGGATTTCACTGGATATGCTGCTTCCGTTGTTTTGTTCTTCTTTTCAGAGGGATGTCTTGTTGTGTTGAAATCTCCACAAAGCACCCAAAGGCCTGAAGTTAAGCCCCAAGCTGCTCCAATCTCCCACCATGTTTCCTCTCTTTCTTGCCTGAATGCCTGTCATTAGGAGCGTAAACTCCGGTCAAGTTTCATTGAAAATCCTGGTTTCCCCATAAGACAGCAAGTAACTGTGTACATGCCCTTGCTGCTGATTACTCCTTCCCATACCCTTGTGTCCCAAATGATCAACTGCACCTCCTCTAGTTCCATTAGCCTCTAGTTGGACGTAGTTCAACCATCTATTTCCCCACACTTCATCATTTTCCCGATGTCCCTCTCTAACTTAGTTTCCTGCTGACACACCACATCAACTTTCCAGGATTGCAGCAGATTTTTTATCATACTTCTTTTTTTGTTTTTGCACAATTTAACCCCCTAACATTCCATGATACCTATATCTAGCCTTACAACAACAACAATATACCCAGTGGAATCGCACAAGTGGGATCTACGGAAGGTAGAATGTACGCAGACCTTACCACTACCTCATAGAAGTAGAGAGGTTGTTTCCGGGGAACCCTCGTGTCAAAAACCCATAAGCAGAATAAACTAGATATCGCAAAAAGGAAAGGAAACGATAAGGGAACAGAAAGACATATAAGACATATGTGATAACGAAAGGCACATGATAGTATGTAAATACAATAAATTTAACACACATAAGACAGGTAATGACAAAACATGATATAAGAACATGACAAATCCTACTACCCTACATATACCCCACTGCCGGACATTATACTAACCTATTAACCTTCTGCTCTAATTTGAGGCCTCCACTCCTTCCTACCTAAGGCTATGTCCTCGGTGAGATCAAGTTTTGCCATATCTTGTCTAATCACCTCCCCCAGTACTTCTTCGGTCTACTTTTACTCCTCTGAGTAACTCCTAAATCCAAAACTCTCGCACCTCCTAACAAGAGCATCCATACGTCTTCTCTGCACATGTCCAAACCATCGCAGTCTCGCTTCTCTCATCTTGTCAACCACGGGGGCTACCTCTAGATTCTCCCGAATGGTTTCATTCCTAATCTTATCACTCCTAGTATGTCCACACATCCATCTCAACATCCTCATCTCCGCGACCTGCATCTTCTGAACATATAAGTTTTTTATTGGCCAACACTCCACCCCATACAGCAAAGACGGTCTAACCACCATCCGGTAAAATTTACCTTTGAGTTTACGTGGTATCTTCTTATCACACAATACACCTGAGGCAAGCCTCCATTTTATCCAAGCTGCCGCAATACGATGTGTGACATCATCATTGATATCACTAGAGGTGTGCAAATATCGAATCGACCGATAAACTGAACCGATAAAAACGTTATTGATTTATTGTTATTGATTATTAAGTTATCGGGTTTTTAATGGTTTTGAAAAAAAATTATTGGGTTATCAGTTCGATATCAGTTTTTACTATTGGGTTTATTGGGTAAACCGATAACCCAATAAGATTATAATAATTCACTATTTTACCCCTTCGTAAATATTAAATATTAGTAATTTATAAGTAATAGGACACTATAGTAGTACTTTATCTATTTTAATCTTTATCGTACTTAAGTGATTAGTTACCTACTCTAGTATTTAGTCTTTAATCTTTACTCTTTCATACTCCATCTGTTTTTATTAATGCAAATTCTCATTATCATCCTTATCGGGTAAACCAAAAACCGAACCATTAAGGACTTAAAACCGATAAAAATTATTTTATTGGTTTCGCATATTTAAAAATCGAAAACCGATAAACCGAACCGACCGATGCACACCCCTAGATATCACCAATACTCTGGATGATGGACTCAAGATATTTAAAGTTCTCTCTCTTGGGGATAGGCTGGGTGGCAAGCCTCACATCAATGTCCGCTTCATCCCTTGCAAATTTTGCACCCCAAGTATTCTGTTTTGGTCCTGCTCAGTTTGAACCCTTTGGATTCCAAAGCATGTCTTCAAACCTCCAATCTATCATTAACTTTAGCTCGGGTTTCATCAATCAGTACGATGTCATCTGCAAATAGCATACACCATGGAACCTCCTCTTGAATAGACCATGTCAGCTCATCCATCACCCAAGGCAAACAGGAAAGGGCTCAACACAGATCCTTGATGAAGTCCCATCTCCACAGGAAAATACTCTGAGTCTCCTCCCATCGTTCTTACTCGAGTTTTGGTTTCATCGTACATGTCTTTTATCACTCTAATATACGCCATTGGAACACCTTTCACCTCTAGACACCACCATAGGACATCCCTTGGAACCTTGTCATAGGCCTTCTCGAGATTAATGAACACCATATGAAGGTCCTTCTTCCTTTCCCTATACTTCTCCACTAATCTCCGAACAAGATGAATTGCTTCAGTAGTTGACCGCCCCGGCATGAATCCCAACTGATTTTTCTGAAATAGATACCTATATCTAGCCTTGATGGCTAGATATCCTCCCCTGCTTCTACTGTCATTATTTATGAAGTCGGAGTCTATCTGTAGCCTTTTCAACTCATACATCCCTTTCTTTTTGATGATTCCCCTTCTTTCTCTGCTCTTCCCTGCTTCTTGTTGTCTATTTTCAGGAATAATTCTTTTGCTGTTTGTTCGCATCCTCTGAAATCTACTCCAAATTCTGTGCTCAACCTCATAATATGCTGCTGAATCCTTTCCGAGGGCTGAGATATTGTGGCTCTTCATTTGGCAGTAGAATTTTCAGAGGTATTGCTTCCTCTGCAACTGTGTCTCTTTCCCCTTCATTTTTTTCCATCTGTTTCTCCCTTTCTTCTTCCTGATTGACGTGTAACTCAACTTCTA